>JALGQZ010000013.1:31453135-32788969 GCA_023105745.1 Austropuccinia psidii | reverse complement strand
ATGTCGGGAGGGAACTACATGAGTGGTGTGGGGAGCATGTCGGGAGGGCACTCCATGAGCGTAAGGATGGTAAGCAGTGTCGGGAGGCCACTCCGCAAGCATAAGGATGGTAAGCATTGTCGGAGGCATGTCGGGGGGGCACTACACAAGCATAAGGATCATAAGTGGTGTCGGGAGCATGTTGGGAGGGCACTACATGAGCGTAAGGATTGTAAGCAGTGTCGAGAGCATGTCAGGAGAGCACTCCCCAAGTGTAAGGATGTTAAGCGTTGTCAGAGGCATGTCGGGAGGGCACTACACAAGCCTAAGGATCATAAGTCGTGTCGGGAGGGCACTACATGAGCGTAAGGATGGTAAGCAGTGTCGGGAGGGTACTCCACGAGCATAAGGATGGTAAGCTGTGTCGGAGGCGTGTTGGGAGGGGACTACATGAGTGGTGTCGGGAGCATGTTGGGAGGGACCTACATGAGCGTAAGGATGGTCCGCAGTGTCGGGAGCATGTCGGCAGGGCACTCCGCAAGCGTAAAGATGGTAAGCTGTGTTGGAGGCATGTCGGGAGGGCACTACATGAGCGTAAGGATCATGAGTGGTGTTGGGAGCATGTCGGGAGGGCACTACATGAGCGTAAGGATGGTAAGCAGTGTCGGGAGGGCACTCCGCGAGCGTAAGGATGGTAAGCTGTGTCAGAGGCATGTCGGGAGGGCACTACATGAGCGCGAGGATGGTAAGCAGTGTCGGGAGCATGTTGGGAGGGCACTCCGCGAGCACAAGGATGGTAAGATGTGTCGGAGGCATGTCGGGAGGGAACTACATGAGTGGTGTGGGGAGCATGTCGGGAGGGCACTACATGAGCTTAAGGATTGTAAGCAGTGTCGGGAGCATGTTGGGAGGGCACTCCCCAAGCATAAGGATGTTAAGCGTTGTCGGAGGCATGTCGGGAGGGCACTACACAAGCATAAGGATCATAAGTGGTGTCGGGAGCATGTTGGGAGGGCACTACATGAGCTTAAGGATTGTAAGCAGTGTTGGGAGCATGTCAGGAGGGCACTCCCCAAGCGTTGTCAGAGGCATGTTGGGAGGGCACTATACAAGCCTAAGGATCATAAGTGGTGTTGGGAGGGCACTACATGAGCGTAAGGATGGTAAGCAGTGTCGGGAGGGCACTCCACAAGCGTAAGGATGGTAAGCATTGTTGGAGGCATGTCGGGAGGGGACTACACAAGCGTAAGCATCATAAGTGGTGTCGGGAGCATGTTGGGAGGGCACTACATGAGCGTAAGGATTGTAAGCAGTGTTGGGAGCATGTCAGGAGGGCACTCCCCAAGCATAAGGATGTTAAGCATTGTCATAGGCATGTCGGGAGGGCACTACACAAGCCTAAGGATCATAAGTGGTGTCGGGAGCATGTCGGGAGGGCACTACATGAGCATAAGGATGGTAATGAGTGCCGGGAGCATGTCGGGAGGGCACTCTGCTAGCGTAAGGATGGTAAGCTGTGTCGGAGGCATGTCGGGAGGGCACTACATGAGCGCAAGGATGGTAAGCAGTGTCGGGAGCATGTTGGGAGGGCACTCCACGAGCACAAGGATGGTAAGATGTGTCGGAGGCATGTCGGGAGGGAACTACATGAGCGTAAGGATCATGAGTGGTGTGGGGAGCATGTTGGGAGGGCACTACATGAGCTTAAGGATTGTAAGCGGTGTCAGGAGGGCACTCCCCAAGCATTGTCAGAGGCATGTCAGGAAAGCACTACACAAGCCTAAGGACCATAAGTGGTGTCGGGAGCATGTTGGGAGGGCACTACATGAGCGTAATCCTACATACCAGAGATCAACCTTGTTGAGCATTAATTTGAACCAATAGGCTTATGTCAAAGACTGGGCCCTTACATGCACAACATGCTTAGTTTTTATTTTATGTTTTCTTTCTCTGGTTTCTTGGTGTAATCAAATATTTTTTTTGCACCCACCTATGTGCTTTTGGGACCGTTTGAGGATCAGCTGGAAATTTTGTATCCTCTAAGTTCTGAGTCCCGGACCCAGCGGCATTTCGCATGGAAAATCTAGGAGGGATACTTATTGGGCAGAAGCCTTACATTAGCGTAATATGCCTTCATAAGGGGTCCAGAAATTTTAAATCTCTCTCTATTCCAAATCCAAGAACGGCTTTTCAAATTTGTTATGTGCTTCCAAAATTCTAGGAGTCTCATCTATCTCAACATGTTTCTACTCCCCTTTTATGACAAGTTGGGATATTTCTGAAGTTAATTTTCTCTCTTCTTTTCTTATGCTTTGGATAAATAATCTCAACCTCTTCTTAATGAAATTTTCTCTTTTCTTCTTTCTGAAACCATCCAGTATTCTGACGTCTTAAAAGTGCAAATGCTCATATCACTTCCTTGATATAGTTTCAAATGGTACTTAGGGTTTGTCAAAACATGTCTTCTTTAATAAATATACAGCTCACAGATAACTTTTCGAAAAATGTCTTTGGACATAACCACATCCCCTGAGGTTACTTGATTTTTTACCCAATTCAAACCTCCCAGCCCATATAACCCTTGATTGTGGAAAAATAAAAAGTAAAAAGGATTCTAAATTAGTTCTGCCTAAGTGAATTCCTCCTTGGCTCTATTAGAGTAAGTCTCAAAAATTATTTCCTGAAGTTGTGTTGCAAACCTATAATAGCTCATTAAATCACTTTCACATGCCTCGGAACAAACAAGTTTCCAAAACAAGGATTGACTTTAGCTTATTTGAAACAGATTTTCTCACAAACCACAATGACAATTCCATAACTCACTCTCAAATCTTCAGGGTAACTGCAATTCAGCTTGCAGTTATACATTTCCAAACTTGGGGCTTCTGATTCAGACTCCTTTTTGAGAAGATGTGTTGTTTCTCACCCTTCAACTGATTATGAAACAAGTCTAATGCGCAGTACAACTCATAATACATTCGAGCCTGAGTGACGTCAGTTTGATTATCAAATGTACCTTCAATTCTCAGAATTCAGCATGTATACCATTGTTGATTGAGCGAAAGACAACTCACTTTTTGAAAGCTAGTTACTTTTTTCATTTCTGGGTACTGTATTACCTTAAAGAAATATTTTTGGATGGTTAACCCTACACCCCTATGAGTATATGCTTCCAAAAAAATATTACTTTACAGCACTGCTTTAGGAGGAGACTGTCTCCTTCACATAAAGAGGAAGTTTTCAACGACGGGAATGTTTTTCTTTAAGTAGGCTTATGCAGTGCTTCAGTCCACACTTGTATTTCATGTTTCTATGTGACTTTCCGTAATTTGGGGGGCTCCCAAGCCCCCTGCATGTTCTTGGGATCTGGGAAGCTATGTGAAAATACGAAGAAAAAACTGCACTGAAGCCATTTAAATTCTTCTGGTGAAGGTGGCTTAATTGATTGAAAGCGCCGGTGCCAAGGAATCTCCTGCAAGATGCATTTCTGTGAAGATGACGTTTGCACATAAGCGCAGTGTGCATGTGGAATGCCCATCTCAACTTAACACTAAAGAAGATCCTAGGGAGGGGTGAGTCAGGTGAGCTTTAAACCCTAAGGCCTTAGGTAGATACTGCAAACCCCAGCCATTCGGATAGTATGAGAACTGAGAAACTATTCAGAAGCGTCTCTCTTCCCATAACACCAGAAACACGACAGTTTGAGAAAACATCAGTGAGCCAAGCCAATAACTCAAACACCACATAACCATAAGGTCAAAGAAATCAATTCGTGGGATGAAAGAATGGGCCTGACCCACCCTAACCTGGGGAAACTTTCGCACGAAGCCAAAAATGAGAAACTAATTTACCCCTTGGCAGACCCCAGTAATGCTCAAATAAATGACAACCTCTTTTGAATTGGAAATCTGTACAGGTACACAAGCCTTTGCTAAAGTGTGAGACTCTTGTAGGCTGGTCTCAATAAAAACGTATATGGACAAGTGAGTTTTACGACCATTTACAAGTTTTTTGCCTCTCGTAATTCTTGGCCAAAGAGTTTTTAATGTGGTTTGTCAAAAAAAGAAAGATTTTGTTTCAGGTTCAACAGACTTTTACTTTGTTTGCACGAAAGTCTGTAAAACATGGCAGATATCAAGATGGTGGCCAATCTTAAAACGTTCAGCTTTGAAACAATTAAGAAAGCCGAATTCACAGAAAACGTCGGTCAGCATTAAAGTATATTTTGCTGATAGCTTACCATGCTTAGTTAACTCAAATACAGATGACTATTTCTTCTGTAAGTTTGTCGAAGGGAAATCAGCAAAAGGACCCCTGAGAAGGCTGGAGTTTAGGTAAGCTTATTCCTTTAGTAATACCAGCTTTTCCTGTTTATCTCTTGAAAAATCACAATTGTAAAGATGGTTTCAAGCAACAGCTCAATTCCCTACATGCAAAAGTGCTTCTTTACGCTATCAAGAACTTTTGGCCAGGACATATAGAAAATTGATTAGGATTTTTGAAAACTTCTCATTGACACTTTGCATCACATTGCTCTCTTCTCAGCGTCATACCAGCAGTGTCCATGTTTTTCCTTTTGAGTATCCTTGATAAGTCTAACATAGGTGAATTTCCCAAAATTATTTACAATTGTTTGCTTTGGAGCTTTCTACTCATCCCCAAAACATTACTTCTGACTTGTATCCTAAGTTAGCCAATGCGCAAATTGCAGATAAGAAAGATTCATACATTTTTCACTTTACTTCACTGCTGCACACTTAATAATAGCTTTCTTGTAAAACGTATTGCTAGGGCTCCAGAAAGAACTTCATCTGACCGATTTTCAATATTCCATTGCCCTGACGGTTACCTCTATGTGAGCCATTCCTTGCTAAAAAAAGGAATAATCCCTTTTTCAAGAAAACTATATATATTTATTTATTTATTTATTACTTGTACCTCCTTAGATCTTACATGGCAAACTGGCATTTTAACCTGCTGTCTCACTTGAAGTTCAAAACTCACAAGCTGAATTGAAATATAGATCTCTGGCCCTCCCGTAAGTTTATTGTTGAGGAAAAAAAAACCAAACCACTTCTTGCCAGCCATTGTCATCTTATGGGGCGTTATTACCACCCTACAAGGATTTTTTAAGAGTTGTTTGGGCCTGCTTGCCGCGCAGTAAGAATCGACAGCTTGATGGTTCTGTACTTAAGTTTGAAACAAGGAAGAACCTTACATTTGTCTTCTTTTGGAAGATTTTTTTGGGCTTTGCTGAAGGTGAGCGCTTTTACAACCTTTTCACTAATGCTGACATACTGATATGAAAAATGTACGGTGGCATGCCACCGTACACCATTCTAAGCAGTGTTTTCTCCCATGTACTATGGAAAGACACCATACGCCTTGGTGGGGGTTTGATCATTTATGTACTGTGGCATGCCACCGTACAACATTCTAAGCAGTGTTTTCTCCCATGTACTATGGAAAGACACCATACACCTTGGTGGGGGTTTGATAATTCATGTACTGTGGCATGCCACTGTACACCTTGTGAACAGGCCGATGTTACACTAGTAAGCATAAATTCATGTGTATAACCAAATGGCCTTGACTAGTGCCAAACCGACTAAAGTCAAGTTTTGTCCATTCAGTTTCCATGATGACAAATTTCAGTTCTGGACTTCCACCCTGTAACTGAACCTTGACCACTAAGCTAGTGTTCTTTTTACAAGAATGAACATTATCAATATATGATGTACCCTCACATGCAACAGTCAATGTTCTGAAAAATTTAGGTAAATACCAAATACAGTACAATAAATAATTCATGTACAGTACAGTACAGTTCAGCTGTACAGGCTTAGTCTGTTTTTTTGTTAACTTATAATTCTTTTTTTTAGGATTTTTTTTACAGTTATTTTTATTTTAACAACCTCTCTTCTTCTTTATTACTTGCAATGATTCTCACATCTTATAGTAGCTACAGCAATAGGTTTTTTTTACTGGGTCTGAGTTCTTCTAGCACCTTCTCTACACTCCAGTCGCGACTGATACTGTTTTTTTCCTTATTATTCTACAGTTATTCAACAACCCCAAAGGAGAGCAAAGACAGGCAAAATTTGGGGAGGAACAACTGAGCCCCAGTGATGACACGAGGTGGCTGGGAATAAAATTAGATTCAAAACTAACATATACGAAGCATATTGAAAAAATTAAATCAAGAGCAGTCACGACATTGGCAAAAATCAACAGGATCAGTAGAAAATACTTTGGAATCAGCATGACGGACACACATACCCTGATTAAAGTTATTCTGTATACCATAATATTGTTCGGAAGCATTTTGTGGCTAACCACATCGACACTAAGCAAAATCAAAACTATATTTGAAAAGACTTACAAGGCAGCAAGAATGGTGATGGGCGCCTTGAAATTGACACCAATAATATTATTGAAGAGAGATAGCAAGCTAAAATCAATCTTAGCCACACACATCGTAAGAGCACATGATATGATACTTCTATTGGCAGCAAAGGAAGAAACACACCCAGCAAAGACCAGAGTACTGAGAGAACTACACAAAGAAGCAAGTTCATATCCATCCTCAATCCATAAAGTAATCAATCGGGAGAAGATAGCAAAGAACACCAGCCCAGGACCGGAATTAATAAACCCTTTCCCAACAAAACCATGGAGGAAAATCCTATCAATCAGGAACATGGGAGCAACAAAGGAGGAAGCAGGAAAAAGAATTAAGCAGCTGGTAAGAAATAGGAACTCACAAGAAACACTGATATTCACAGATGGATTGGACATACCAGACAAAGGTAAAGGTGCTGCGGCGGTCGCAGTGCTATTGGGATTAGCTATCACAAGACACATGACAAACACGACCCCTGCGACCAATTTTGAAGTAGAACTAGTAGGGATAAAACTAGCCATTGAACTGATAAGGAGGGAGCTTTAAGCGAGAAGAGATAAAGGAAAGAAGATGGGTGAGGTACACATCCTGTGTGATGATCAAGCGGCACTCAGGAAAGTGGCAGACCCAACAAAACAGTCAACGGGGCAACACCTGTATCTCCCAACAAGTAACAAGCTTATATCACTATCTCAATTAATACCAATCTGCCTGACATGGTGCCCTGGAAACAAAAAAGCAGACAGAAAGGCAAGGAAAGCTGAATTCAACCCATCAGCCCAACGGCAAACGATACCTCCCAGCAAGGCCAAAATTAAACAACAAATTTTGAACGAAAACAAACCAGAGCACTTCACGCCTGAAGAGAACAAACGACTTTGGGTCAAATCCTGTCCTTGGAAATTCAACAAAGAGCTAAATTCACAAGAAAAGGCTGTCACCTCAACAATAAATCAACTTCGTAGTGAGCATGTGGTACTAAACACATATTTAAATAGAATCAGGGCAAGGGGGGACCCTCTATGTGATGAATGTAAACATCTCAAATCAGTAAGACATTTCCTGTCCCACTGTAGAAGATTTAAAGCACAGAGGAAGAAAATGAAAACCAACTTACAACACGGCAAGATAAGATTCAAATCCGACAACATGAGAGGGATACTAGATAACCCAAGAGCAATACCGCATATAGTCAGGTTTATATTAGATTTGAACAAATTTGAAAATATTCAGTTATACAGAAAACAGAACTCATAATATGATGTATGTACCTTAAGCAGGAACTAAGTAACATACTGCATTCGTGGCAGTGACCAATAAAGCAATCAGGTTAAAGTTGAGTGGGTACGCATGACCTGACACAAATTCAAAAAAAATTAGGTGCCAAAAATCATCAGTAACCCTAACCTCAATACTTTTTTTAAAAAATGTTGTTCCTAGATTTTAATTCTTGTTTTGGATCCCTCCACAACCATTACTACCGCCTTATTGTCACATATCAATGTTAAAGTGATGGTTTCTTTATTTGATTCTAAAACTTGAATAATAAATGATAATAAATCTGTTGACATTCCCATTGCCACCGGTTCTGCTGCACAAGTTGACATTGCCACGATTTTCTGCCTTCTCAAAGCCCATGCAGCTGTAAAACAAAACAGCTGAAATACAAAACCTGTTGTTGATTTTTGAAATTCTCAACCCCAGTCTGCATCAGCCCAAACATCTAATCCTTTTCCTGAAATCTGATATTTTATTGTTTGTCCTGAAGAATATTTGAGTTATCCCATTAAATGATTCAGAGCTTGCCAATGCTGTTTCTGCAGTGAAGTTGAGTATCTTGCTAAATAGTTTACTGCAAAGCTAATATCTGGCCTTGTTCCCAATGCCAGATAATTCAGTGACCCAATTATGGACTGATACCATTTCTGATCAATTGGTGTATCTTTACAAGCTTCAAGTTTCATGTCAGGTAATGTCGTCCTGTTCAATGGTAATGTCATATTGGATTTTGTCTTGAAATGATTTACTATCTGCTTGGCAAATTTTGATTGCAATAATTTTATTTCATCAGCTGAATGTGATATATCAATTCCAACTATTCTTGATATTCCGTCCTCCCATTGAAGTTTCAAATGTAACATCAAGTCAGATTTTAGCTTTAACATCTTGTCCTTACTATTTGAAAAAGTTATGCCATCATCAACATGCATCTAAATAAACATTATTACATTTCTTCTTATACATTTATAAACACACTGATCCAGTTCTTCAGCCTCAAAAACTATATGTTCCATAACCAAACAAAAATGCAGCCACCAGCAATTTACATCCTGCTTCAGCCCATACATTTCCTTGTTCAATTTTATTATCTTACCATCCCATTGTGGTCTGAATTCTGTAGCTGCTTCAACATGAACATTCTCCCTCAATGGACTATGCAAATATGCCACTGATACGTTGAAGCTCATGATTTTCCATTTGTTTTTAATGCCGATACCATCAATAGTCGCAGTGAGGTCAAAGATGCTGTTGGTGCATAGGTATGCTCACAATCTATTCCGTATTGTTGACAGAAACCCCGAGCCACCAAACGAGCCTTGTAAACTAATTCTTCTGGGTTTCCTCTTCTTTTTAAATCAACAATGAATTCTGTTTTTATTATCTTCATATTTTCTTCCCTTTCCCCTTCTACTGGTGTCCAAACCTTCATATCGTCAAAAGAATTCAGTTGCCTGTCTATTGCAGATTTCCACTCTCCCCAATTTAAATGCCTTGCTTTATCAATTCTAGCTGGTATCTCCATATTGTGTACTTTATCCAGCCAATCAATCATTTTATCTTTCTCTTCACATAAATCACTCGTATTTTCCTCTCCAAGTCATAGTTCAACCCTGTTTACTAAATTAGAAATTTTCATTTTATCTGATTGATTGTCTGTATCGAAATCAAGAAATTTTACATTATTTGAATTGATAACTTGTTCCAGCTCCTTGTCCCAAAAAAAAACCTTGACTTTTATCTTGAAAACCAATCAATGTACACAACCTCCCCCTGTCATCTAATTTGCCTCTCTTCTCAATTGGTACATGAACTATTGCTTTAGCGCCAAACAGAAATATTCTCTTTGCCTGAGGTCTTCTTCCACACCCCATTTCTAAAGGTGTCATATCGCCCATCCTCTAATTTGGAATTCTATTGTGAATATAAGCTGCACAATTATAAGCATAAGACCAAAATTTCTTCGACAAACCTGATGCCCTCAGCATTGTTCATGCTGCATATCCCAATCTACTATTCAACCTCTCAGCTTTACCAATCTGCTCAGGTGTATATGGACATGTGAACAACTGTTGGGTTCCCAAGTTTGTCAAGCTTCTTCTAAATTTCTGCCCTGTATATTCTTTTGTGTTATCAAATCTTAAAAATATCACTTATTTCCCAAACACAGAGTGAAACAGCACAAATGTGTCAGAGAGTACTTTAGGAACCTGATCACGAGTTTTAATCGGGAAACAAAATACAAAAGTAGCAAGATAATCTTGTAGTGTTAATATGTATCTGTTCTGATGTATATCAATCAAAGGAATTGGTCCTAGCACATCTGACATCATTAAGTCTCTTTCTTGCTCCTTAGGTGTATCATCATTGGATGACATTTGTCATTGTGTACTTTTTGCAATCAAAAAATTCTCCAAATTGATCTCAAGATCTTTTTAAATGACTGTTTAGATTGAATTGAAAAACAAGTTAAGTCAAGATTCCAATCAAGAACAGGATACTTTAATTTCCCTACAGCTTATGAAGAGCAAATTGAGCTATTGAGATTGGTTCTTGAAATTCCCATAGGAATCTTCTCAACAAAGTTCTTTACACATTGATGAAATGAAGATGTAGAAAGGTTTGAGAATGGATAAAGCAATGATTTGATTTGATCTCTGAGACTGCAGGGCCAATCTTGCAAGACCTTGTGAGCTTAACATGCAGAGAAGAAATGGTTAAAAGTGTGAATCATACTTCATTGACAATGGTGTCGGAGGGATATATTTAGGGCGCTGCGGGCACGATAACCATGGTAAGTGGCAGGGGTGTGGAAGCGTAAGGAGTGGTGATGGCAGAGATGGGGGCGGTATCATTGTCTCATCTTGAGGGCGCTGAAGGAGAATGAGGGCAGTGTCAGAGGCATGTCGGGAGGGCACTACGTGAGCATAAGGATGGTAAGCAGTGTCGGAGGCATGTCGGGAGGGCACTCTGCAAGTGTAAGGATGGTAAGCGCTGTCAGAGGCATTTCGGGAGGGCACTAGGTGATCGTAAGGATGGTAATCAGTGTCGGGAGCATGTTGGGAGGGCACTCCGCAAGTGTAAGGATGGTAAGCGTTGTCGGGGGCTTGTTGGGAGGGCACTACATGAGCGTAAGGATGGTAAGCAGTGTCGGGAGCATGTTGGGAGGGCACTCCGCGAGCATAAGGATGGTAAGCTGTGTTGGAGGCATGTCGGGAGGGCACTACATGAGCGTAAGGATGGTAAGGAGTGTCAGGAGGGCACTCCGCAAGCGCAAGGATGGTAAGCATTGTTGGAGGCATGTCGGGAGGGCATTCCTTGAGCGTAAGGATTGTAAGAAGTGTTGGGAGCATGTCGGGAGGGCACTGCGCGAGCGTAAGGATCGTAAGTAGTGCTGGGAGCATGTTGGGAGGGCACTGCGCAAGCATAAGTTTTGTAAGCAGTGTCGGGAGGGCACTACATGAGCGTAAGGATGGTAACCAGTGTTGGGAGGGCAGTCCACGAGCGTAAGGATAAGTGATGTCGGGAGGGCAGTCCACAAGCGTAAGGATGGTAAGAAGTGTCGGGAGGGCACTGCGCAAGCATAAGGTTCGTAAGCAGTGTCGGGAGGGCACTGCGCGAGCGTAAGGATTGTAAGCAGTGTTGGGAGCGTGTCGGGAGGGCACTGCGCGAGCATAAGGATCGTAAGCAGTGTCGGGAGGGCACTACACAAGCGTAAGGATGGTAAGGGTGGGGGTGTGAAAGCGTAAGGAGTGGTGAGGACGGAGATGGGGGGCAGGCAGTTTCAGAGTCTCATCTGGAGGGTGGTGCGGGCGCGTAAGCATGCTAAGCATCGGGGAGGCGGAAGCTATTAGGTGAAATTACCCGAACGTTGTGAATGGTGTTGAAACGGGTTTGGGCTTTGAGTGACATTCTCATGTGACACATGTGACGATTGACGTTGTGTTGACGCTGACGTGACGTGACCCACTAAATCCAGTGACTATAAAGTGACACTAACGAGACTGAAGCAAGATTTTATACTGACCACGGTGCGACGTGAAGTCAATCGCCGACGATTGACGCGAGATTCTCCCTGGTGTGAACGTTGAAAGCTGCCCCAATTTTATCTTTTTTTCTCTTTTTTGAATCTTATCTCAAATCAAAAAATCTTAACTCATTCATAATTTAGGTTTAATCTCATTTTTCATTTGATTATTCAAATTGGTCATCAAGGTTGTTGAGACACACTCTTCATGTCAAGATTCATTTTGAAGTATTCTTCAAGAATTTTCAATCTTAAGGAATATTTAACTTTAATTGATTTGATTGATTTATTTGACCTATAATTTATATTTACTTCAAGAAAATTGACTTACCTGAAGATTTCATTGATTTCGCTGATTTTCACATCAAGAATTTTGACATGAATCTCCTTTGCCTCAAGAATATTGATTGATTGATTTCCTGAAAAATTCTCATTTTGACTTATTTGACATATTGATTCATTGACCTCAAGTTTTCATTTGATATTTAATTTATTGATTTACCTGATGATTTTTTCTTTGATTATTTGAATTTCCTCAAGCTTTAATTGTTGATTTTTGACTTCAACCAAATTCTGATTTTTTTCATTTATTTTATATTGTATTCCTGAAATCATGCCCATTAAAAATTAACCTCCTGCAAGACAGACAAGATCTCAGGCCAGATCTCAAGCTGTTCTTACTCCAACTCCAAGAGCTCCTCTTGATGGCATCCCAGCAGTTCCTCAACTGAGGGCCAAATTAGACAGATAACCCATTTTGGAAGTAGAAGCACCATCCCGGAAGGAAGCTCAAGTTCATTCTCAGGAGTAGTTGATGGATTTCCAGGAGCTTTGTGGTCCATCTTCAGAGGTCCTGGGGAAGATGGTGAAGAGGAGGAGGAGAATTCTGTGGAAGAGAAAGAGTCTGATGGTACTGAAAGGTGCTCCTGCTCCAGTGGGGGTATCCCAAGGTACTGGAGGACCAACTCTAGCCAAATCTGATCAGCCTGTATCTCATCAGTCTGAACCATCCTTTTTGGCCATTATGCAGGAGATGACTCAAATTATGGCCAATCTTCAAGAGGCTTCAGTTTCTGAGTCATCATGACCACCGGCCTTCAAGATACCATCTATGAAGGCACCAGAATGCTTTGATGGGACTCAGCCCTTCCAGTTCAGAAGCTTCATTCAGTCTTGTCAATTGATCTTTCATAATGATCCGGCAAATTTCTCTCAAAACAGAAAGAAAGCTCTCTGTGCCAGTTCATTTATCATTGGCACAGCTGCAAAATGGATTGAGCCTTACCTTTCCAATCAAATCAATCCAGATCCAAATTACCTGCTCAATTCCTGAAAGTTATTTGAATCTCAACTCTTCACCTTATTTGGGGACCCAAATGAAGTTAGAAAAGCTGAAGCAGAATTGTATTCTCTATGAATGAAAGAAGGTGGCCATGTTTCTTTATACATAGCCGATTTCAGAGGTTTGGTTTCAAGAATTGGTGATTGGGGTGAAAGGGCTCTTATTCATCATTTCAGGAAGGGATTGCCATGCAGGATTTTGGATCAATTTGCCTGCCATCCTTCAAGAATTGACTCTCATCAAGACTTAATGGATGTTACCATGGAGCTTGATACCAGGTACCATGAGAGGCAAAAAAAGAAGAGTCATCATCAAGAGAAGAAGCCTGAAGCCTCATAGTAAAGTTCTTCTCATTATCAAAATTCTTCAAGCTCAAGTCAAAAGAAGAAGAAGAATTTTCAGAAGAGGGACAAGCCCCATTCTTGTTTGTTTAATGAAGACTTCAAGTTAATGAATTCTCAAAAAAAAAGAAGAATCAAGGAGGGTCTGTGTAACCATTGTGGTGGGAAACATAGTCTTGAGTCCTGATTCAAAGGCCCTCAGGGGAAGCTTTCCCAACCACCAGGAAATTGTCCCAGCCAGGGAAAATCCTGAGTGAAGATCATGTTGTGTTCAATGGTCTTCACTGTTCTGCATCCAGAGCACAATTGTGCATTCTGAATACTTTTGTCAAGAATTCTCTTGAATTATTTGTTTTTTCTTCTCTTTGTGGTTTTTTAACAGTATTCTCATTGATTCTGGTGGTACAAACTCATTTATTGCAAAGCGGTTTCTTCACAAGTATTCATTGACTATGTCAGAACTCCCACAGAAGATCCCTCTTATCATTTTGGACTCCTCTGAGTCCCCTTCCTTATTTTTGACTCACCATACTAAATATATGGTTCAGCTTCCTTCATTCCCAAGCTTTGAATGGGACTTTTTAGTAGTTGATACTCTCAAGGGAGAAGACCTTATATTGGGCTTTGACATTCTCAATCATTTTAATCAATCTATTTGTTGGAGGAAAGGGCTGATAACCTTTAATGCTGATCATAAGGACTGTTATGATCCTTCAAAATCATTCAGTAATGACTTTTCTTCTGAAAAATAATGTGCAGCTCTGGTTGGTCATTCTAGAACACCATCTTTTCCATATTCTGTCCATATACCTTTCTTTAATTCCCATCAGTCATTATTATCATCTAGAGATGAAGTCTTCAAAGAGATTCAAGATGTTGGAGAAGATAATTGTGAGCCTTTGAGATATGACCACATACCCAATAAGTTCACAAAAAAGACTCAGAATAATTATACCTTTAATATAATTATATTAAAATTACTTAGAATAATTATACATTAAAAATAATTACTTAAATATACAAAAAATACCATAAATTGGTACAAAAATTGGTTTAAATTAAAAAGCAATGAATCAACATGTAAAATAAATTATACCACTGGATTCCCCATGGTAAAATACACATATACCATTTTTATGGCATATCTGTAAAGTCAATATTTAATGAATTATAAGGTATAATACCTTAGAAAACCATAAAACCTTATTTATCTCAAGAAACAATGAAACAACATGTGAAATAAATTGTACCAGTGGATTCCCCATGAAAATCCACACATAAAACAATTAATAAGCTAATTTCCAATGTTAATACTTAAGGAATTATCCTGAATATATGCACTTTTTTGGTCAACGCATATATTCAAGGATCATAGCTAATATCTCTTAAACTATACATGATAGAATGATGCACCAAAAATAAAGTTACCACGTAATTACTGTAAGAACACAGATATGAACTTTATTTTACAAATCATAAACAAGGTTAAAACCTATGATGAAATATTGATAAAAATCAACAGAGCTGTTGACCACTTTGTTGTGAAAGTGTTCCAAACTTAAAAAAAAGTATACAGTTGGATTCTACTAGTTCATTAGTGAAGAATGATGTAATTTATATTATTAAATTCAGGGTATAACCCCCTGAAATCAAGGTTTGAAGTTTAAAATATTGAATTTCGACAGAAAAGATGAGTTACAAGAAAAATCATCAAAATTAGAGTTTTGATGATGTAATGAAAAGCTCTTGGAAGCATAATAAGGTTATTCCAGGCTATCAGAATTCACTCTCTGAATTGCTGTGGCGTGTAAATCTTAAAAGTTATTGAGGATCAACGTTTGAGCTTAATTTGAGCAGTTATGATCACTCACAGTAACCTTAATTTACATTTAACAGTCTTAAGAGTGATAAAATTGGTGAATACTATTAGTTTATGATTAAAACTAATAAAATACACGAAATTTTGGGGTTCTGCCAAGCCTCTGATGTCATCAAACTTAGAGTTATAGTGATAACTCTAAATAATGGTGTAATAATGATGTAATATGGTTTGATAATGATGTAATCATCTCTAAACCTTAAAATATTGATCAATTCCAGTGGGTATGATCAGTACACGTCTACTAGAAGCCTTTTGGACTCTAGGAGGGAGGTATTTACTATAAATAGAGCTCTTTTTACTCTATTTTGCCCTCAGACGCATCAAAAACATTAAATCAATTAAATCAAAGGTAATTTCTTTATTCTTTATATATAAAACTATTATATTATTAAAGACCAAAGACCACCTTGTTGTAATCATCTATTTTGACGTGATTAAATCATTTATTTAATTGTTTTTGCTAAAAATCTCTTTAAAAACTCATTTCCACGTTAAAATCGAGAATAATTTGTAATTTTCTTGATTTTTATTGTAAATACAATTTGAAAAAGTTGTATTTATATTTTTTGGCGTAAAATATTCTAAAATTATTATATTAAGTGTTAAAAGTAGGTTATTTTCTCTTATTATAATAATTTCTCTATTATTGCTCTCTTAATAATTCTTTAATTAATGTAAATAGTATTTATATTAATTCATAACTTTAATATTAGTAATATTATTGTTATTAATTGTTTTTTATTAATAAAAAGCAATTTTTTACGCCTTTATTATTTGTTGGTAACAATAATAAAGAGCTTTTTAAATATATTAATTATTTTATATTAATATATTTATTTATTATATTATATTTTCATAATATAAATTATATTATTATATTTATTTAATAATATAATTATTTTACGCCATAATAATAATAATTATTTATTATTATTATATTTTTAATCTTATTTATTCAATTTATAAGGACATTCAGAGTACAATAAGTAATAAATTAATTATTTTTACTTATTGTTTCATAGTCAAACCTTACAATAATTCTGTATCTTCACTTCATCTCTTCTTTGGGAGTGGAGGAGTTGTTGGATGAAGAGGAGGAGCCAGAAAAAGTAGAAACTGTGATTAAGGTTGTTCCTTCTGTCTATCACCAGTATTTGGATGTTTTCTCCAAGGTGAAAGCAGAGAAACTTCCTCCTTAATACTCCTGTGGTCATCATATTGAACTGGAGGAGTCTCTACCTCCAGTTGGAGTTATCTACTCTTTATCAAACCAGGAGTCAGATACACTCATGGCCTACATTTCAGAGAATTTAGAGAAAGGTTTCATCCGGCTAAGCTCATCTTCAACAGGAGCACCTTTCCTCTTTGTTCTAAAGAAAGATGGTGGCCTCCATTTGTGTGTTTATTACTGAAAACTCAATGCTGTTTCTAGGAAGAACAAGTATCCTGTTCCGCCTATGAATCGGCTCCTTAATTTGTTTAATGGTTCTTCTATCTTCTCCAAGATTGATCTGCGTGGTTCATGTAACCTTCTAAGGATAAAGGAGGGTGATTAATATTTGTCAGCTTTTAGAACTAAATATGGCAGCTATGAGTACTTGGTTATTCCATTTGCCTCACCAATGCTCCTTCCTCTTTTAAAAATCTTGTAAATGCTATTTTCCAATATCTTCTTGATATCTTTGTTGTGTTTATTTTGATGACATTATGGTATTTTCCAAATATGAGGAAAAACATGCCACTCATGTGTCCCCTGTTCTTACCAGATTCAGAGCCAATAAACCCTTTGCTAAGGCTTCTAAGTGCCTATTTCATGTCACTAGTGTTGAGTATCTAGGTTATGTTGTTTCTTCTGAAGGCTGAAAGTTGGACCACACAAAAGTCCAGAAAATTCTCAATTGGCTACCTCCAAGAAACTTCAAGGCTCTTCAATAATTCCTTGGCTTTTCCAACTTTTACCACCATTTCATCAAGAATTATGCAAAGAAAATCTGTTCACTCACCAGTTTCCTGTTTCCCCCTCAACAACAAAACTCTCAATCAGTTTCACCACCGCTCCAATCCTTTCCCACTTCAATCCTTCTCTAACCATCATTGTAGAGACCGATGCATCCAATTATGCCTTGGGTTCTGTACTGAGTCAGGTCTCTGACTCGGGAAAATATATGAGATTCATTACAAGGAACTCCCTGCCATAGTCTGGGCTCTCAAGCGCTGGAGGGCTTTACTTCTTTCCCTTTCTTTGTTTTTTGAAGTTCTCACCGATTATTCTTCACTCCAATACTTCATGTCTTCAACAGTCTTTACTTGCCATCAAGCCCACAGATATGAATTCCTCCCTGAATTTCACTTCTCAATCACTCACATCCCGGGCTGCCAAGCTACTTTTCTGCACACATTGTCACGTCAGGACAACATTTATGCGGAGGGGGGGAGGATTTCATCAGCAGAAATCCAATTAACTTTAAACAGCTCATCAAGCAGGATGAAGTCCCACCTTCAAGATATTTTGCATTCAAGGTGGAGTCTTTTTCAAATTTGATTTCCTTGATTCAGAAGGCTCTAGGGCAAGACTCTAAGTATAGAAGTATTCTTTAAGAATTGGTTAAAGATAAATCTGTCCAATATTATTCTCTTTATTTCTTTTCTATTATTCAAAGATCAGGTTGTGGTCCCAAATGACCCCACAATTCAGCTCAGCATCCTTAAAAAGCATCATGATTCTCCTGTAGCTGGAGATCCTGGCCAAGAGAAGACTCCCAAACTTGTCAAGCAGGATTTCCACTGGTCCGAAATGACTCAATTTATCAAGGATTATGTCTCATCCTGTCAACAGTGTTCAAGAAACAAGAACAATAACCACAAGTTTGGATGCCCCAAACCTCTTCCAATTACAAATGGTCCTTGTATTTGTATTTTAATGGATTTCATAATTCAATTGCCACTGTCCAACCCCTTTGACTCAATTCTGGTCATAGTGGACAGATTCTCAAAGATGGCAGGGTTTTTTCCAACAATGTCTTCAATAACCTCACTCTATCTGGCCCATTTATTCATCAATAATATCTCTTCAAAGCATGGCCTTCCTTCAAGAATTGTTAGTGATAGAGGTTCTCTTTTTGCATCTTCCTTTTGCACCAATCTTTGTCAGAAGCTCAAGATTTAAAGAGGTCTGTCAACAGCTTACCATCCAGAAACTGATGGAAAGACAGAGAGGGTGAATCAGATACTAGAACAGTACCTTCCAATGTATGTCAGTTATCATCAAGATGATTGGAACACCTGGCTTCCTCTGTCTGAATTTGCTTACAATAACTCTGACCACTCTTCAACGAAACAATCACCGTTTTTTACTGTTTATGGAAGATATACACAATTTGCGCCAGTTCACATTACTCAAGGCACTCCTGATAGAAATTTATCAACAAAAGTCCAATAAGTACAGCAAGTTGTCAAGAGAGAACTTGAAGTTGCCACAAACATGGTAAGAGGTATGCAGATAAAAATAGAGCAAGTCCACCCATTTTCAATCCTGGTGACATGGTATGGCTTTCTTCAAAAACATCAAATCAACAAGACCCACCCAGTACTGTCTGAAAGATGGTTGGGTCCTTTTCAAATCTTGAAGAAAATCAGTACTCATTCTTACCACCTCAAGCTTTGTGAGGGTTAGAGGTAATTTCATATACCCAAAAGACCACAAATACAAAATTAACATATGAATATAAATAAAATAAATTTATTTATATTATTAAAATAAAAATAAAAATATAAATAGAAAATTATATTCAAAATAAAAAATTTAATTACAATTTAAAAATAAAATTACATTAAATTTTGGAATTATAAAATTACATTTATACTTGCAAAAATTGAGTAAAAATGAAATTTTAACAAAATTGTAAAAAGATAAATAAATTGGGAAAAAAGTTAAATAAAAATTATTATAACTTTTTTTCCAATAAATAAACATATGAAAATTATTTCACCATTGGATTCCTCATAAAAAGTCAGGTGGGGTCACCTCTGAGTGAAATTCTTGTAACTCAACTCTAAATAAGCTTAAATTAAGTTTTGAGTATTTTCAATACAAAAGTTGAAAATCCTCAAAACTTTAATTCAATTCACACCACATGTGGTGTTAACCATCAATTTTTGTGTTCAAATTGAGGTGTTGTGTTTAGTTTGGAAGCTATGAGGAATTGAAGTATTTTCAATTGAATTCAATTGAAATGTCAAAATGTGCGCGTGTATTACATAAGTGAACTTTGATTTACATATGAGGTATCAATTATTACTGTATTGTACTGTACAATTCAATTGAATTACATATGTAAATTATAAGTATAATACATGATGAGGAATTAAAGGAAAAATAAATTGGAAAGATTAAATTTGGGGGGGCAAAGGAACTCCAGCTCTAAGGGGGAGCTAGACCCCCAAAATCCTTGCTGACAGGGCTGGGATGTCAAAATTCACACAAAGGTTCATCACCTTTGGCCTGGAATTGAGTTACAGGGTCTGTGGACTCAATTGATGATGAGGTTTTGATACCAACTGGGGTAGTTTTAGCTCTTGCCAAGAGGGTAAAACTACCCTTAAGATAAAAAAACCATAGTAAAAACAGTTTTAACTGGTTTCTACGTCTCTTACACACATTCTGACGTGCTTTGAAGGCTCTTGACTAGGTATTGCTATAGTAATGGCTAATTTAAGGGTCTAAAATGGCTAAAAATGGCTTAAACCAGCCCTTTTTGGTCTAAATCAGGGTTGAATGATGCCATAATTGGCTTTTTTGTTGTCAGGCTGTTTTTCACAAATGACAAGAGTAAATTTTACTTTTGGAGTAAGAGAATTGATGGCTATAAAAGAATGTCTTCTTTGCCCCACTTTTCTCTTCATGTTAGAATCTTTTCCTTTTATAATTAGCTTAAACATTGTTAAATCAATCAATGAAAGATTCCAACCACCTTTCTTAAATCATTCTACACCTTTTTACCACGTGAAAAAATCATAATAATCATTGTTTGTAACTTTTATAATCATTTTTACCCCTGAACCACCCCAAAAGTGAATTAAAGCATCTTTCATCACTGTAAACTTTGTCACTTTGTTTCCAAATTCACTCTGGTCAACTTTGGGTGTGTTTTCTCTTTAATATTCTTCTTAAAGACTTTGTTCTTATATTAATTTCTTGCGGTGGTTTGCTCAATTAATTCCAATTGAAATTTCTCTTGAAGAAATTTCTTTTGTAGCCTTAAATATCTCCTGTAGAGTATTTTTGGATAAATTTTTATTGTTGGTAAAACAATAAATCTTCATAATATTATTTTTTTATACTAATAAAGTTATAAACCATAAAATAAGCGTGTTTTCTCTTAAAAATAATATTTTTTAGTATTTTTAGTTGATTTTTTACCTTATACAAATTTTGAGGACAGGAAAAGTACTTGATTTTGAATCAAAGTTTCATATCCACACCTTACAAGCTTTCATCTGAATGGAAATCCATCCATCCAATCTTCCATATATCCCTCCTTGAACCAGTCAATGCATCAACAATCCTGTCAGGGTGACTCTATGATATAGCTTCAAAATGATAATAGAAACTACAACTCTGAGTGTGACACGAAAATGATGATGATATTTAAAGTGAGCATATGAGTAAAAGGGCTATACTAAATTAATTTAGTGATGGTGAGTGCTGCTGATAGCCCTGGGTGAAGTTTTTGTCTGTTGGTTTGCAATAACAAACCCTACAATAATTCAGCTTATAATTATACCTGTTAAATTCTAAGAGTACCACTTCTTTGAAGAAGTTATACCACGTAAAAATATCAAGAACAGGATGCTGGATTTGCTTCCTGGTGAGCCAAAGCCTCCTTTTATCTTGTTCTGGGGTAGTGGGAGGTGGCTTACCTCTGCACACGACCACTGAGTGAAAGTTTTCACTACTGTGGGCTGGTTTGTGGTTCTATACACTCAATACAGGCTAGTATTGGGTTGAAATGTGGTGTTCGAACCACAAGTAGTCATTTTTACCCTATACAGAGTGAATGTTTTCACCAATGGAGTTTACAGGTGTATTCTGGTGCTCCTGACGCGTCAGAAACTGTACAGAACCTGTATGGACCTCTGTATTTGACTTAAATATGAGGCATTGAAGTAAAAATAAGCTTTTGCATCTGTTTGACACCTCATAATCATACTTATGGGATAGTATCCCACTATAAGGCTGTATTGGCCAAACTGTGGGATTTTGACCTTAAAACAGCCATAGCTTTGTCAGTTTTAGAGATATCAACCTCAAAATTGGTTCAATGTGTAGCCCTGAATGTGTTCAACACAATGGTACCTCATTTGATATGGTTATCATCAAAAATGGCAAAGTTATTCCATGTACACGTTTTTATTGTACATATATATGTTTTGGCCAAAAGCTGTATTGGGCTTGTTTGCCCCATACCCTTTGCTCTAGTTGAGATATGAGGAAATGGATGGCACCATCAGATAGCCCTGATTGTTCCCTTTCCATAAAGACCCCACCTTAGGTATCTCACACTAAAACTGTAGAAGTTAGATGAGAGGTGAATATTTTGTTCAAGCTTATTTGGTTTGAATTTGACCATAACTTTAGTAATGATGGTGCTAGCCAGTTTTGGCTGGTACCATTGGATAGCCCTGTCTTAGAGATTCATTTTGCATACCCATTTGATGGGGTTAAGCCTCTTACTCTGTATTTCAGATGAGAGGTGAAAATTAAGGTTTATACTCAGCAGTAACTTTGAGCATGAATAACTTTGTTACTCTTTATACTATGGTGATGGGACTTACGTTTTCAGAAAGAGGTAAGTTTCCTCTTTCTTTTGATACTTTTTGAGCTAATTTGGCTCAGCCCCATGTCTTGGTGGTATCTTGGCTATACCATTGATTTATGCTATATTGGGTATCATTCTTGTGCTCTGGTTTTGAGTCACAGACTGACATACCCTCCCTCTAAAAAAGGGCTCATCATTGATGAGACTTTCCTCTCTTCTTGGAGTTTTGAGCATGGTTCATTTGACCTTGTGCCATCAAATTTCTTGTGGTCATACCCTCCCTGTCTGGTGGCTTATGTTTCAAACCATCCACGTGTTTGGTCATTGGTTTCCTCCTTTGGGAATGGAATGAACCAATTTCCTCTATTCCATGGCTCTTCAATCCCACCAAATATTCCTCATGGGGGTTGGGTTCACAGTATGAATTATTTCTACAGCCATTCCCCACACTATCAGAGTCAGATTCATGACCTTCTTGGTCTTTTCTTGTTTCTTCCTCCCTTGAAAATATCTCTTCCCTGTCTTTGGGAGCATTTTCTGCATAGTGATTGGGTGATTCACAGTTGGAAAATCCTGTTGTGATTTCAGATTCTGAGTCATGAGTTTCTTTGGCTTCCAGGGTTGGATTATCCCTGTTATCACCAGTACTATGGTTATTGTATCTACCAATAGGTGTTCTAATCGTTACTTCATGCAAAGTGTTGGATTCTTTGGAGCATCTGCATTTTACTGCATGTTCTAAGTCTCCTGGTAGTTTGGTCAACAGTTTTTGATTTCTCATTTCTGTTGTTATGTGAGGGTGAATGGCTATTAACCTTTTTGACTGTCTCAGACACCAATCATATGGATCTTTGTCCACTGTGTATCTATCATTTCCATATGAAAGGGTTTCCTGCCATATCCATGTATCATTTATGTGCTTTTGGATTATTTGGCTCCTCCACCATGGCCAGTTTCTTCTGCCATGCATTTATTTCATTTGTGTGCACCAAATACTAGCATTTACTTTAAAAGCTGTATTTTAATCTGGCAGTAATCCAGTAATCTGGTATCCTTGGTACATCAGTGAACAGTCCATCAATATAATCTATGAGTTCCATATGATCATACTCTCCAGTTCCAGAGAATTTGGGCCATCTTGAGGCCTCAGGAAGCTGTTTTAAGGCTTCCTTTTCAGTATAAGGTATATTATCCCCATCTTGATATTTTGATGGTCACCCTGCCTTATTCACCAATAAAGAATCTGGTTTGATGTCTTCCTGGTGGTATGGGGTGTTTCCAGAAACATACCCTTGTGTTTGGGGTTTCATTTTTTGGCAGAAATTGAACAATTTGTCAATATCTTGATCCAGGTGTTCCCCGTCCCTTTTGCAATGATTTTGCTCCTCTAAGACTTGATTTAGTCTTCTTTTAGAATCTTCCCAGGCTTTATACAATTCAATATAGTCCTCTTGAAGAGTATGAATAGTCTTGGTTTGTAAGGTACAAGCCTCTTGTAACCTTGAAATGCTTTCATGGAGTCTTTCAAACTTTTTTTGAGTTTGTTCTACAAATTGGGAAAATTGTGTCCATAGATTATTACTACTTATGGTACTCCCAGGTATCACAACATTGTGTTTCATCTGAGTGGAGATATCATTCCTTATCATAGGGCTGCTAGGTTCATTAGAAGTATTTACAACCGTTTGTTGTTTCTTTGTACTTCTTGCAGCAGGTCCAACGATTTCTGGATCATAGGATCTGACTCTTTCAGCCTCTTTTTGAAGGAAATCTTGTTCTTGCCTTATGATCTTCTTCCTCTCCTGGATTCTATCTTGGATTGGAAATTATAGTGACTCTTGGTCACTGATCTGCTGGTGCCCGAGTGGTGTGAAGCCACTAGGGAGTCTGGTTGGGTTACCAGTCCTCATGAGCCTGAAAGGGTCAGAGTGTGTTGTCTCTTGTTCCATTTCTTGTCTATGATAAGTTCTTTGAAGAATATCTCTTTGAGGGAAATTTTCCAAATACTTTCTACAAGTTCTTTGTAGTGGGAATCTGGTTTGAATTCCCTGTCTGCCATTCCCCATTGGAGAAGCTCTTGGAAGATTTGATGGGTTAGAGAAAACTGTTCTATGCAAGCCATTCCTGGAGGTTTGCTGTTGAAACCCATCTTGGAAGGTGTATAAAGGTTCATTTTTCCATGTATTATGACTTTAAACAACTTTAACTTCTCTCTTTTCCAGGCGTCTATTCCAACTGATGGTTTTTCTCTTTGTAAGTAATAATCCCTTGGAATGAGGGGGTATCATTTCTGATTTGTAAAGTGAGAGTTTCATTGGACAAGTTATTATTGAAAATATCAATAATAAATATCAATCAACTCTCCCCAATATATACTCTGTATATATCAAAGAAAAGATCAATAATTCAATACGATTTGTATTTTAATATTGAGTATTATTATTGAAATTTACCAATAATAATGATATTAATCAATTTTTCACGCCAATTTGGGTGAAATAATGAATCATCAGAGCTTCTCTGTAAGAAAAATTCAAACAATATATACTTTGTATATATTATGAAAAAAACCAATAATAAAATATGGTTTTTATTTTATTATGAAGTATTATTATTGGGATTATCAATAATAATTATAATAATCAATTTTTCACGCCAATTTGGGTGAAAAAAAGAATTATCAAAGTTTTTCTTTAAGAAAAATTCAGATAATATACTTTGTATATATTATGAAAAAAAAACAATAATAAAATATGGTTTTTATTTTATTATGAAGTATTATTATTGGTATTGTCAATAATAATAATAATAATCAATTTTTCACGCCAATTTGGGTAAGAAAATTATTTATCAGAGTTTTTCTTCAAGAAAAATTCAAATAATATATACAAAGTATATATTATGAAAAAAAAACAATAATAAAATATGGTTTTTATTTTATTATGAAAAGAGAATATTTTATAAATTTAAATTATATATTTATAACTCTTCAGAAATTGAAAATCTTATTTTTCCAAAAAGGATATGTATACAGTTTTTTTTTTTTCTATTTTTTTTAGATATTTCTTATTTTTGAGTAAAAAAAAATCAGAATAGAGAAAAACCACGAAATTAATCCCCTTCAGGGCTTCATATGGTTTAAAAAAAGTGAAAATAAGCGATAAAACAAGGATAATAGCTCTAAAAAGCATGAATATACGCTAAAAATAGTGAAAACAAGCTAGAATTTTGTCTAAAATAGGTAAAAAACCATGCCAGGCCCCCAAAATGTGAGGGTGACTCTATGATATAGCTTCAAAATGATAATAGAAACTACAACTCTGAGTGTGACATGAAAATGATGATTATATTTAAAGTGAGCATATGAGTAAAAGGGCTATACTAAAATAATTTAGTGATGGTGAGTGCTGCTGATAGCCCTGGGTGAAGTTTTTGTCTGTTGGTTTACAATAACAAACCCTACAATAATTCAACTTATAATTATACCTGTTAAATTCTAATAGTACCACTTCTTTGAAGAAGTTATACCACGTAAGAATATCAAGAACATGATGCTGGATTTGCTTCCTGGTGAGGCAAAGCCTCCTTTTATTTTGTTCTGTGGTAGTGGTAGGTGGTTTACCTCTGCTCACGACCACAGAGTGAAATGTTTTACTACTGTGGGCTGGTTTGTGGTTCTATACACTCAATACAGGCTAGTATTGGGTTGAAATGTTGTTTTGGAACCACAAGTAGTCATTTTTACCCTATACAGGGTGAAAACTTTCACCAATGGAGTTTACGGGTGTATTCTGTGCTCCTGACAGGTCAGAAACTGTACAGAACCTGTATAGACCTCTGTATTTGACTTAACTATGAGGTATTGAAATATAAAGAAGCTTCTGCGTCTGTTTGACACCTCATAATCATACTGATGGGATAGTATCCCACTATAAGGCTGTATTGCCCAAACTGTGGGATTTTGACTTTAAAACAGCCATAACCATGTCAGTTTTTGAGATATCAACCTCAAGATTGGTTCGGTGTGTAGGCCTGAATGTGTTCTACACAATGGTACCTCATTTGATATGGTTATAATCAAAAATGGCAAAGTTATTCCATGTACAAGTTCTTTTTGTATATATGTATGTTTTGGCCAAAATCTGTATTGGGCTTGTTTGCCCCATAACGTTTCCTCTAGTTGAGATATGAGGAAATTGATGGCACCATCAGATAGCCCTCATTGTGCCCTTTCCAAGAAGACCCCACTTTAGATATCTCACACTAAAACTGTAGAAGTTAGATGGGAGGTGAATATTTTGTTCAACCTTATTTGGTCTGAATTTGACCATAACTTGAATAATATTGGTGCTAGCCCAGTTTGGCTGGTACCATTGGATAGCCCTGGCTTAGAGATTCATTTGGCATACCCATTTGATGGAGTTAAGCCTCTTACTCTGTATTTCAGATGACAGGTGAAAGATTGATCCTTATGTTTCCAATCTCACCAGTCAAGATCAAAATTACCTTCTCAAGTCATGGGAATTATTTGTATCTCAATCCTTCACCTTATTTGGGGACCCAAATAAATTCAGAAAAGCTGAAGCAGAATTGGATTCTTTAATAATGAAAGAAGGTGGCAATGTATCTTTATACATTGCTGATTTCAGATGTCTGCTCTCAAGAATTGGAGATTGGGGTGAAAGGGCTCTTATCAATCATTCCAGGAGGGGGTTGCCATCCAGGATTTTGAATCAATTGACCTCCCATCCTTCGAGAATTGACTCTCTTCAAGACTTAATGGACATTACCTTGGAGCTTGATACCACATACTCTGAGAGGCAAAATGAAAAGAGTGATCATCAAGAGAAGAAGCCAGAAGCCTCAAAGTCAAATTCTTCACGCTCAAGTCAAGAGAAGAAGAATACTTTTCAGAAGAGGGACAAGCCTCATTATTCTTTATTAAATGGAGAGTTCAAGTTGGTGAACTCTGAAAAAGAAAGAAGAACCAAGGAGGGTTTATTTACCTATTGTGGTGGAAAGCATAGTCTTGCGTCCTGTTTCAAAAGGCCTCAAAACAAGCTTACCCAGCCGTCAGGCAAATTTCCCAGCCAGGGAAAAGCCTCAGTGAAGATCATTTTGTCTTCAATGGTCTTCACTGTTTTCCATCCAGAGCAAAATTGTGCATTCTGAATACTGGTGTCAAAAATTCTCTTAGATTATTTGTTTTCTCTTCTCTCTCTGATATGTTTTACAGTATTCTCATTGATTCTGGGGCTACCAACTCATTTATTGCAAAGAAGTTTGTTCACAAGTATTCTTTGACCATGTCAGAACACCCAGAGAAGATTCCCCTTATTATTCTTGACTCCTAAGATTCTCCTTATTTATTTGTGACTCACAATACTAAATATATGGTTCATCTCCCTTCCTTCCCAAGCTTTGAATGGGTATTTTTAGTCATTGATACTCCCAAGGGAGAAGACCTCATATTGGGCTTTGACTTTCTCAATCATTTTAATCCATCTATTGATTGGAGGCAAACGCTGATCACCTTTAATGCTGATCATAAGGACTATTATGATCCTTCAAAATCTTTCAGTAATGACTTTTCTTCTGCCAAATCATGTGCAGCTTTGGTTGGTGACTCTAGAACACCATCATTTCCATCTTCTGTCC
Source organism: Austropuccinia psidii (assembly GCA_023105745.1). NCBI lineage: Eukaryota > Fungi > Basidiomycota > Pucciniomycetes > Pucciniales > Sphaerophragmiaceae > Austropuccinia > Austropuccinia psidii. The sequence continues at coordinate 32,761,241 of JALGQZ010000013.1, read as the reverse complement.
ATGTTCCTTCCCTTAATTCCCATCAGTCATGACTATCATCTAGAAATGAAGTATTCAAAGAGATTCAAGCTGTTGGAGAAGATAATTCTGTATCTTCACTTCATCTCTTCTTTGGGAATATGAACCTTCCTCCTTCATCTTATCATGACTCCCTGGAGGAGTTGTGGGATGAAGAACAGCCAGAAGAAATAGAAACCGTGATGAAGGTTAATCCTTCTATTTATCACCATTACTTGGATGTATTCTCCAAGTTGAAAGAAGAGAAACTTCCTCCTCACCGCGCCTTTTATCATCATATTGACCTGGAGGGGTCTCTACCTCCAGTTGGGGTGATCTACTCTTTATCAAACCAAGAGTCAGATACACTCAGGGCCTACATTTCCAAGAACGTAGAGAAAGGTTTCATCCGGCCAAGCTCCTTTTCAACAGGAGCACCTGTCCTCTTTGTAAAAAAAAATCATGGTGGCCTCTGTTTGTGTGTTGATGACCGCAAACTCAATGCTGTCACTAGGAAGAACAAGTATCCTGTTCCTCCTATGAATCAGCTTCTCACTTTTCTCAATGGTTCTTCTATCTTCTCCAAGATTGATTTGCGTGGTGCATATAACCTACTCAGAAGGTAAGGTGTAGATATGAAAATTTGATTAAATATCAAGTACTTTTCCTGTCCTCAAAATTTGTATAAGCTGAAATTATATAAAAATATTAAGAAATAGTATTTTTAAAGGAAAACACACCAATTTTATTGTTTTTAACTTTATAAGTATAAAACAATACTGTAATAAAAATTTATTGTTTTATCAACAATAAAGATTTATCCAAAAATACTCTACAAGAGATATTTAAGGCTACCAAAGAAATTTCTTCAAGAACAATTTCAATTGGAATTAATTGAGCAAAGAACTGCAAGCAATTAATTAAAGAACAAAGTCTTTAAGAAGATATTTAAATAGAAAACACACCCAAAAGTGACCAGAGTGAATTTGGAAACAAAGTGACAAAGCTTACAGTGATGAGAGACACTTTAAATCACTTTTGGGGTGGTTCAGGGGTAAAAATGACTATACGAGTTACAAACAATGATTATAATGATTGTTCACGTGGTTGAAAGGTTCAAAATGATATAAAAAGGTTGGTTGGAATGTTTTATTGACTGGTTTAACAGTGTTTAAACTAATTATAAAAGGAAAAGATTCTAACATGAAGAGAGAAGTGGGGCGAAGAAGACATTCTTTGATAGCCATCAATTTTCTTACTCCAAAAGTAAAATTTACTCTTTTCAGTTGTGAAAAAGAGTCTGACAACAGAAAAGCCGATTATGGCATGATTGAACCCTGGCTTAGACCAAAAAAAGGATGGTTTAAGCAATTTTTTGCTATTTTAGCCATTTTGGACCCTTAAATCAGCCATTACTATAGAAATACCTGGTCTATAGCCTTCAAATCACGTCAGAATGTGTGTCAGAGGCGTAGAAACAAGTGAAAACTGTTTTTACTAACATTGCTCTAGCTTAAGGGTAGTTTTACCCTCTTGGCAGCAGTTAAAACTACCCTGGCTGGTATACAAACGTCATCATCAATTGAGTCACAGACCCTATGACTCAATTCCACACCAAGACTAATGAACTTTTGCGTGGATATTGACATCCCACGCCAGTCAGCCAGGATTTTGGGGTCCAGCTCCCCCCTAGAGCTAGATTGTCTTTTTCCCCCCAGAATTAATCTTTCCAATTTATTTTATATTTAATTCCTCATCATGTAATACAATTATAATTTACATATGTAATTTAATTGAGTTTTTAAGTACACATCCGTAATAACTGATACCTCATATAGAAATTAAAGTTCACTTATGTAATACATGTGCACATTTTGACATTTCAATTGAAAATACTTCAATTGCTAATAGCTTCTAAGCTGAACACAACACCTCAATTTTAACACAAAAATTGATGGTTAACAGCACATGTGGTGTGAATTCAATTCAGGTTTTGACAATTTTCATACTTTTGTACAAAAAATACTAAAAATTTAACTTAAGCTTATTTATAGTTGAGTTTCAGAAATTTCATCCAGAGGTGACCCCAATTTATTTTCTTTGAGGAATCCAATGGTGTGATAATTTTTTTATGTTTATTTATTGGATAAAAAGTTATAATATATTTTATATAACTTTTTACCAATAATATTTTAATTTCATAATATTTATTAAAAATTCATTTTTACTTAATTTTTACGAGTAAAAATTTATTTTCATTCCATGCACCTTACTTCATGCTTTCTAGCTTTGTCTAGAATTCCCTTGAAGCTAGCTATTGTGGGATTTATTTCAATCAAATCTTTCCTCAAGGAATCTTGGGGTAATTTGGGGTTCCATCTCTTTTCTAGGATAGCAGGAGTTTGATTGGTACTGGCATGGATTGATGTTTTATATGCTAATTACAGTGCTAGAAAAAGAGTGCACCAATCATGGGTAAATCCATCACAATCTTTGAATTCAAGGCCATATGCAAAATATCTTTCTACCATGTCCTCTAAGGTCTGGATCATCCTTTCAGCTAGACCATCAGTTTGTGGGTGGTAGGCTGTAGACAAAGACAGCTTAGTGCCAAATAATTGGTGAAGATTTGTCCATAGTGCTGAAGTGAATTTGGGATCCCTGTCACTAATGATATTTGTAAATATGCCAGTCCATGACACTACTCTATTTGTAAGGTGTGGATATGAAACTTTGATTAAAAATCAAGTACTTTTCCTGTCCTCAAAATTTGTATAAGGTAAAAATCAATTAAAAATAGTATGAAATATTATTTTTAAGAGAAAACACGCCAATTTTACTGTTTATAACTTTATTAGTATAAAACAATAATATTATAAAAATTTATTGTTTTACCAACAATAAAAATTTATCCAAAAAATACTCTACAAGAGATATTTTAAGGCTACAAAAGAAATTTCTTCAAGAGCAATTTCAATTGGAATTAATTGAGCAAAGAACTGCAAGCAATTAATTAAAGAACAAAGTCTTTAAAAAGAATATTTAAAGAGAAAACACTCCCAAAAGTGACCAGAGTGAATTTGGAAACAAAGTGACAAAGTTTACAGTGATGAAAGATGCTTTAATTCACTTTTGGGGTGGTTCAGGGGTAAAAATGATTATAAGAGTTACAAACAATGATTATAATGATTTTTTCACGTGGTTAAAAGGATTAAAATGATTTAAAAGTGGTGGTTGGAATCTTTGATTGATTGGTTTAACAGTTTTAAACTAATTAATAAAAGGAAAAGATTCTAACATGAAGAGAAAAGTGGGGCAAAGAAGACATTCTTTTATAGCCATCAATTCTCTTACTCCAAAAGTAAAATTTACTCTTTTCAGTCGTGAAAAACAGTCTGACAACAGAAAAGTCAATTATGGCATCATTGAACCCTGGTTTAGACCAAAAAGGGCTGGTTTAAGCCATTTTTAGCCATTTTTAGCCATTTTAGACCCTTAAATCAGCCATTACTATAGCAATACCAGGCCTAGAGCCTTCAAAACACGTCAGAATGTGTGTCACAGGCGTAGAAACCAGTTAAAACTGTTTTTATTATGATTGTTTTATCTTAAGGGTAGTTTTACCCTCTTGGCAACAGCTAAAACTACCCCAGTTGGTATCAAAACCTCATCATCAATTGAGTCCACAGACCCTGTAACTCAATTCCAGGCCAAAAGTGATGAACTTTTGCGTGAATTTTGACATCCCACGCCTGTCAGCAAGGATTTTGGGGGTCTAGCTCCCCCTTAGAGCTGGAGTTCCTTTTCCCCCCCAAATTTAATCTTTCCAATTTATTTTTCCTTTAATTCCTCATCATGTATTATACTTATAATTTACATATGTAATTCAATTCAATTGTACAGTACAATACAGTAATAATTGACACCTCATATGTAAATCAAAGTTCACTTATGTAATACACGCGCACATTTTGACATTTCAATTGAATTCAATTGAAAATACTTCAATTCCTCATAACTTCTAAACTAAACACAACACCTCAATTTTAACACAAAAATTGATGGTTAACACCACATGTGGTGTGAATTAAATTAAGGTTTTGAGGATTTTCATCTTTTGTATTGAAAATACTAAAAACTTAATTTAAGCTTATTTAGAGTTGAGTTACAAGAATTTCACTCAGAGGTGACCCCACCTGATTTTTTATGAGGAATCCAATGGTGAAATGATTTTTATATGTTTATTTATTGGATAAAAAGTTATAATAATATTTATTTAACTTTTTTCCAAATTTATTTAATTTTTCACAATTTTGTTAAAATTTCATTTTTACTTAATTTTTTCAAGTATAAATGTAATTTTATACTTACAAAATTTAATGTATTTTTATTTTTAAATTGTAATTAATTTTTTATTTTTAATATAATTTTATATTTATATTTTGGCTTTTTATTTTAATAATATAAATAAATTTATTTTATTTATATTAATATGTTATTTTAGTATTTGTGGTCTTTTGGGTATATGAAATTACCTCTAAGGCTCACATTCCCTCCCCCTAAAAAAAGAATATTACTTTGTAATATTGGTGTTTCTAGTGTGTCTGAATCTCCTCAGGAGTTTGGTAGCTTCTGGTATATCTTTTTCTTCTAACCATTCATCTTCACAAGTTGGGTCACTGTACCTAACAAGGTATTCCCTTACTTTCTTGGTTCTTAATTTCCTTTCTTTAAGAACTTTGGTTATTTTCTTAGTACCGGATGTTTCAATAGGAGGTATAACTTGGGGAACCTTATTCCTCAAGGGAAATTTCTCAGCATCACTAGATTTATATGGTTTTATCAAGCTCACTGGAAATGTAGGGTGCTTATTGCTAAGTTCTTCAGATAACTCTACTTCAACAGCATTTTCTCCATGGAGGGCCTTAATCACAAAAGGTCCTACAAAGGAGTCTTTCAACTTTTTACATCCTTTGATGTTATTGAAGTTAGTGGTGGATAAAAGAACTAGGTCCCCCACTTTGAAATCTGGAGTTGCATGAGATTTATCCCATTTGTCTTTAGCATATGCAAAAGAGTCCTCCATGCACCTTACTGCATGCTTTCTAGCCTTGTCTAGCATTCCTTTGAAGCTAGCAGCTGTGGGATGTATTTCAATTAAGTCTTTCCTCAAGGAGTCTTGGGGTAACTTGGGGTTCCATCCTTTTTCTAGAACAGCAGGAGTCTGATTGGTACTAGCATGGATTGATGTTTTATATGCTAATTCCAGTGCTGGTAACAGAGTACACCAATCATGGGTAAATCCATCACAATCTTTAAATTCAAGGCCATATGCACAAAATCTTCTCACCATGTCCTCTAAGGTTTGGATCATTCTTTCAGCCAGGCCATCAGTTTGTGGGTGGTAGGCTGTAGAGAAAGACAGTTTAGTGCCAAATAATTGGTGAAGATTTGTCCATAGTGCTGAAGTGAATTTGGGATCTCTATCACTGATGATATTTGTAAATATCCCAGTCCATGACACTACTCTATTCCATATCAGAAGAGCTGTATCCATGGCTGGATCATCTTTGTGACATGGTAAAAAGATTGGAGTTTTACTGAATCTGTCCACAATTACTAGGCAAGCATTATAGCTCCTGTCACCTCCTGGTGGTAGGCCAGTTACCCAATCCATATGGACAATTTCCCAAGGTCTGTTTGGTTCTTGGATTTTCATCATATTTCCAAGTCTTTGGCCAGTGGATTTATTTGCCTTTTGGCATCTGTCACAGGTTTTGCAATATTCTGCAACATCTTTTTGCCACATTGGCCACCATATGCAGGTCTTCACTTTCTCTCTTGTTCTGTCTTCAGAAAGATGTCCTGAAAAGGGACTATCATGGCATTCTTTCAGTACAAGATTGATTAATGACCTGTCTACAACTGTCATGACACATGTGTGCTTGGTTCTGTGGTAAATTATACCATCCAGTAGGTGAAATCTTCCTTCATTATAAGATTTTCTCCATACTTCATCCAAGGCATGTATTAGAGAGTTGTCTTTACAGTCTTTGTTAAGTAATTGGCATAAGATGCTACAATTCTTATCTTGAGTGTAACTATTTCTGACTTCTTCAAAGAAGGTGGTGTTCAAGTCTGTAACACTTATTCCTTTTATTGGAATTTGTGGTGAAGCTTCTTCTGGAACATAAGCAGGATTATCAATGTTATTTGGTAATGGCCATCTGCTTAGTCCATCTGCATTCTTATGAATATTCCCATCCTTATGAACAATAGTCATATTGCCTCTGTATTCTTGTATGGCTATTTGCCATCTGAGCATGTGTCTGTTAGGTGTTTTCATGTTCAAAAGTGATTTCACAGCTGTACAATCTGTTATTACTTCAAAAACACATCCCTCTAAGAAATAGTTCAATTTCTCCAAGGCCCAGACAAGGCATAGACATTCCATTTGACTTGCTCCATATCTGGCTTCAGTTGGTTTGATTTGCCTGGATATGAAACATATTGGTCCTTCTACAGGTTTGTCATTTATGATCTGAACTTGGTGAAGTGCAGCACCTAGTCCATCCCCTGATGCATCAATATACAGTTTGAAAGGTAATTTAAAGTCTGGCATCAGTAAGAGTGGAGCAGTGGTCAATGCTTCTCTTAGAGATTCAAAAGCTTTGACTCTGTCAACAGTCATCTCAAATACTGTGTCCTTGTCACACAACTTATAAAGTGGTCTTGCTATGGATGCAAAGTCTTTAATGTGTTTCCTGTAATATCCTGCAAAACCCAAGAATGACTGAATTTCCTTCTTATTCTGAGGCATGGGTTTTAACAATACTGCTGCAACTTTGTTTTTATCAATTCCAAGGGACAAAGCAGATACAACATGTCCTAGTGCCTTAAGTTCTTTAAATCCAAAATGACATTTCTTCAAGGAGATTTTCATGTTTACTGATTGGATTTTTGTCAAAACTCTTGATAATCTGTACATGTGTTCCTCCCAAGTCTTTGAACAGATAATAATGTCATCAATGTAAATGATTAACCATCCCTCTGAGAGTTCTTCAGGGAAGATTTCATTCATCATTCTTTGGAAGTGTGAAGGTGCATTTTTGATACCAAAGGGCATCCTTAAGTATTCATACACTCCACAATGAACAATAATTCTCAAGTATTTTCTTGCTCTTGGTGTTACCACATTTTGATGGAATCCTTTAAGGGCATCCATAGTGGTTATATACACTGCTTGAGATATTTGAGTAAGGGCAATTTGGATTTTTGGTATTGGGTATCTGTCTGGAACAGTGTAAGTGTTCAGAGCTCTAAAGTCCCCAACCATTCTGGATTTTCCATTATGCCACGCCACTATGACTGGTGTAGTTATTTCTACTTCCTCATTGTGGCCTACTTTTCTTATTACACCAAGGTCTAGAAGTTCTTTGATATGAATTTCTAGAGCTTCTCTTGATTTTGGACTTGCTGGATAAGCAGGTCTTCTTAAGAGTGGTGGATAAGGTCTCTCAATGTTAAGAATGATGTCAACTTCATGACCAATAATTGCTCCCAGAGGTTCTTTGTCTGTAGCAAATGCTCCTTTGTGGTCATACAAAAGGGAAGAAAGTTCATTTTCTTGTTTATAAGTCAGATGAAGGCTTATCTCAGCCTCATTCAACTGTTCAGACTTGAATTTTTCTAACTCTAAGTTGACTGGTGATACTTTGTTTACTGTAATTTGTATTTTAAATGGTAAAAAGGCAAATTTCTGGCGCTTATTGTCCCCAATTGTAAAGTATCTGTCTTTGTTATTATGTAAATCTATCCCATACATGATCAAATAGTCATTTCCCAATATAAAATGGGTACTAGAACAATTTTCCATAACAACAAATTCAACTGTGATCCTTAAATTCCCATTTATGTGTGGGAATATGACATTGGTCTCAAAGATTCCCAATGCTTTCATTGGGTTACTTGCACTGTTGAATTTTATACCATCAATTGGTAACAATTGGTCTTCAAAATTTGGCACACAAGTCTGAAGAAAGGATTTTCCAACACAAGAGCAGAAGGCTCCTGGGTCAAGCAAAAGTTTGGTGGGCTTGTTGTCAATTACCACTTTTGTTATACAGGAGTTACCAGCTGTATAACCTTTTCCTCTGTTTGATTTTGTCTTCATAAGTTGTGCATCTTGAACTTTTGATAAATCAACTTGACCATTGCTCAATTGTGGTAAGTGGGAATAAGATTCCATGATGTCAAAAGTGGCATTGATATTTTCTATATCTTTTGAAGATTCAGAAAATATGGATGACTTATCATCTGAATTGTCTTCAATTATGTCTTCTTTTTCAACATCTGGTTCCTTTTCAATGTCAATTTCATTGATTTTCCCCCTCTTTGGACATGTATCGGCTAAATGGGTGGTGCTTTGGCAAATATGGCATTTTCTGACTGTATCTGCAGATTTATATTTAATATTACCAGAACTTTCTTTGGGGTTTTTGTCCACAGAATCTTTCCAAGGTGTATTAAACCTTGTTTTGAGATTCACCCTACTAGAACCAATTTTGGTTCTGGTGGTTACTTCTTCTAGTATATTGATAATATCTTCTGCTGAAGATTGTTCAGTAGTCCTGCTTTTGACAGCATGCTCTAAGTCACCTCCACATTGTCTCAGAATTTTTCTATGGATCATAAACTCTGACATGTCAGGATATAATGCTGTTAATCTGTCCTTTTGTTGGCAAAACCATGGTAAAGCTCTGTCTTTATCAGCATTGAATTTGGCAGATTCAAAGGCTGTTTCAACTTTAAACCTCCAAGCATCATTTGCCCATTTGTTGATGATTTGGGTTTTCCACCAAGTCCAACTCTGGTGTCCATGTGCTTGTCTTATTTTGATGTACCATCTGTGAGCTGATCTGGTAAACAAGGTGTTAAACCTGGCTGTTACCAATCTGTCTGGTAATTAAAAATCCTCTTTGATCATGTCAATACCTCTAATGAATTCCATATGGTCATACTCTCCTTCACCACTGAAGTGAGGCCATTCTTTAAGTTTTGGAACTTCTTTCAAAAGTGCTTGGCCCATTGATGGTTCCAAGTTATGAAAAGAAGTGGATGATTCATTTTTTAATTGTGAATTATCAGGATCCAATACTTGTGGATTTGGAATTCTTGTGCCCTCATTTTGATTTAGAGGTGTAGACATTCTTGGTAAGGTGTTCAGTATTTGTTCAATGTCATTCATTTTACTGTTGCTACACCTTTGTGAATTTCTGTATTCATGTTGGAAGCTTTGTATTAAATTTATTACTTCAATTTTATACATTTCTTCCTTATGTGTCAGTTCTTGCCATAACTCTGTCTGTCTTGTATTATCAGCAGTGACTTGATTCAATTTCATTGATAATTTTGATACTTCTTCTTGTGAAGCATCAAAACACTTTTTCAAGGCAATGGTATATGTCTTTACTTCAGTAAATGAATTTGAAATGTCATCAAGGACTTTCTTGTTATCTGTTTTGATAATATTTATGGCTTGTTTAATTCTTGTTTCAATCATGTCATCAATATTGAATTTAGAATATTTATCTGTTAATTCTTTAATCATGGCAGATTGTTCATTTATTTTATTGCCAAAAGAATTGTCATTATTAGAATTTTTAATTGTTCTTAAAACTTTTTCAAAACACATAAGTGTTTCATTAATTTGGCACAGACTCAGGTTGTTTGTTTTAATGTTGTTACAAATGGTGTCATTTTTATCAGAAAGATGTTTTTTCACGTCATTTATAGCATTATACAACTCTGGGATGGAATCAAATATGTCAGAAATCATTTCTGGAACCTTAATCTGGCTTCCTCCTTCTTCTGTAATTCCATCATGGTTCTGGCCATCTGAAATTCATTTTCCATGGCATCCTGCTGAATCTTTGGGATTCTGTAGCCCTGGCTGTAAGGTTTTGGGGCTGGTGCCTTCCCTTTGCCCTTGTTTGGAGTTTGTGGCTGCTTTTTCACGTTGGAATTGCTGCTGCTGGCCACTGGGGCTGTTTTTGGCACTGGTTTGGGTGGTGGAGGGTTGTTTTTCCTCCATTCTAGTGTCAAAAGCATCATGTTTTTCTTCTCCATCAATTGATGCCATCCATTGAGCAATTTGCAAGTGTTGGGATGGCCCAAGAATTTTCTTACTGTCAGGTAAGAATTCATGCAGTTTTTCCACAGATCTGCCAGGATCTGGTACTCCTTGTACTGCAGTGCATTGTTGTAAGCTTTGTGGCTGGCTTTGTATATGTCCACTGAGGCTTCTTGTGGCGGTGTCAGCTCTTTTTGAAGGTAAAATGGTATTATCAGCTTCAGAATGACCCATTTTAGTTGTTTGGAAGTCATCAACTGACCCTTTTCCTTCTGTACCTGGTTGGCCTCTGCCATAATCACGTCTATTACCTTTTTGGGAGCTGCTTGAGGGGTTGTAGCTGGCTCCTGATCTGGTTGAAGGCATAATTATGGTTAAAAAGGCTTAAAATAGTATTTTTACGTCAAAAAACTTACTATTGGCCAAATTTTTAGCTTTCTGAAGGGTATTACTTATGTCCAAGTTAATTAATTCAGAAGATATTGGTTCAGGCTGGTTATTTTGAGTCACAATAACAGTGCTATTATGATCAGAATTGACAGTACTGGCAGGGATAATGCTGGTTACTGTTGAGGCTGTTTCAATGTTTTCTTGTCTTACCACGTTGTCAGACACTAAAATTAATGAAAAAGCCAATTAATTAAGTAAAAAAAAGGATATTTCAAAAAAAGAAATAAAAATTTAAGCCTCACTTATAATATGAAAAAAATTATTTTTTATGGATTTTTTTGAATTATAAGTATTTTTTATATGTTTTTAAATTTTTCAATATAAGAAAAAAGATTTAAAAAGAGTAAAAAAAATATGTCACAGGTAAAATATCACGGCTGGGCCCCCAAATGTAAGGTGTGGATATGAAACTTTGATTAAAAATCAAGTACTTTTCCTGTCCTCAAAATTTGTATAAGGTAAAAATCAATTAAAAATAGTATGAAATATTATTTTTATAAGAAAACACGCCAATTTTATTGTTTATAACTTTATTAGTATAAAAAAATAATATTATAAAAATTTATTGTTTTACCAACAATAAAAATTTATCCAAAAAATACTCTACAAGAGATATTTTAAGGCTACAAAAGAAATTTCTTCAAGAGCAATTTCAATTGGAATTAATTGAGCAAAGAACTGCAAGCAATTAATTAAAGAACAAAGTCTTTAAAAAGAATATTTAAAGAGAAAACACGCCCAAAAGTGACCAGAGTGAATTTGGAAACAAAGTGACAAAGTTTACAGTGATGAAAGATGCTTTAATTCACTTTTGGGGTGGTTCAGGGGTAAAAATGATTATAAGAGTTACAAACAATGATTATAATGATTTTTTCACGTGGTTAAAAGGATTAAAATGATTTAAAAGTGGTGGTTGGAATCTTTGATTGATTGGTTTAACAGTTTTAAACTAATTAATAAAAGGAAAAGATTCTAACATGAAGAGAAAAGTGGGGCAAAGAAGACATTCTTTTCTAGCCATCAATTCTCTTACTCCAAAAGTAAAATTTACTCTTGTCAGTCGTGAAAAACAGTCTGACAACAGAAAAGTCAATTATGGCATCATTGAACCCTGGTTTAGACCAAAAAGGGCTGGTTTAAGCCATTTTTAGCCATTTTTAGCCATTTTAGACCCTTAAATCAGCCATTACTATAGCAATACCAGGCCTAGAGCCTTCAAAACACGTCAGAATGTGTGTCAGAGGCGTAGAAACTAGTTAAAACTGTTTTTATTATGATTGTTTTATCTTAAGGGTAGTTTTACCCTCTTGGCAACAGCTAAAACTACCCCAGTTGGTATCAAAACCTCATCATCAATTGAGTCCACAGACCCTGTAACTCAATTCCAGGCCAAAAGTGATGAACTTTTGCGTGAATTTTGACATCCCACGCCTGTCAGCAAGGATTTTGGGGGTCTAGCTCCCCCTTAGAGCTGGAGTTCCTTTTCCCCCCCAAATTTAATCTTTCCAATTTATTTTTCCTTTAATTCCTCATCATGTATTATACTTATAATTTACATATGTAATTCAATTCAATTGTACAGTACAATACAGTAATAATTGACACCTCATATGTAAATCAAAGTTCACTTATGTAATACACGCGCACATTTTGACATTTCAATTGAATTCAATTGAAAATACTTCAATTCCTCATAACTTCTAAACTAAACACAACACCTCAATTTTAACACAAAAATTGATGGTTAACACCACATGTGGTGTGAATTAAATTAAGGTTTTGAGGATTTTCATCTTTTGTATTGAAAATACTAAAAACTTAATTTAAGCTTATTTAGAGTTGAGTTACAAGAATTTCACTCAGAGGTGACCCCACCTGATTTTTTATGAGGAATCCAATGGTGAAATGATTTTTATATGTTTATTTATTGGATAAAAAGTTATAATAATTTTTATTTAACTTTTTTCCAAATTTATTTAATTTTTCACAATTTTGTTAAAATTTCATTTTTACTTAATTTTTTCAAGTATAAATGTAATTTTATACTTACAAAATTTAATGTATTTTTATTTTTAAATTGTAATTAATTTTTTATTTTTAATATAATTTTATATTTATATTTTGACTTTTTATTTTAATAATATAAATAAATTTATTTTATTTATATTAATATGTTATTTTAGTATTTGTGGTCTTTTGGGTATATGAAATTACCTCTAAGGCTCACACTATTCCATATCAGAAGAGCTGTATCCATGGATGTATCATCTTTTTGACATGGTAAAAACATTGGAATTTTAATGAATCTGTCCACAATCACTAGGCAAGCATTATAACGTCTGTCACCTCCTGGTGGTAGGCCAGTTACCCAATCCATATGGACAATTTCCCAAGGTCTGCTGGGTTCTTGGATTTTCATCATATTTCCAAGTCTCTTGCCAGTGGATTTCTTTGCCTTTTGCCATCTGTCACAGGTTTTGCAATACTCTGAAACATCTTTCTACCACATTGGCCACCATATTCAGGTCTTCACTTTTTCTCTTTTTCTGTCTTCAGACAGATGTCCTGAAAAGGGGCTGTCATGGCAATCCTTTAGTGCAAGATTGATCAATGAACTGTCTACAACTGTCATGACACTTGTTGCTTGGTTCTGTGGTAAATTATACCATCCAGTAGGTGAAATCTTCCTTCATCATAAGATTTCTTCCATAATTCATCCAAGGCATGTGTCACAATGCTGTCTGCCAGAGCTCAGCAAAGGGAACTCTTGCCTAAAAGGCTATTAAACCGATTGAAAGACCAATTAATACTGGAAAGTTGTAGATCACATTCCACCATGTGACAGCATGTATTAGAGAGTTCTCTTTGCAGTATTTTTTAAGTAATTGGCATAAGATTCTGCAGTTCTTATCTTGAGTGTAACTGTTTCTTACTTCTTCAAAGAAGGTGGTATTCAAGTCTATAACAATTATTCCTTCTATTGGGCTCTGTGGTAAAGCTTCTTCTCGCACATAAGCAGGATTATCAATATCATTTGGTAATGGCCATCTGCTTAGTCCATCTGCATTTTTGTGAACATTCCCATCTTTATGAACAATAGTCATATTTCCCCTGTATTCTTGTATGGCTATTTGCCATCTGAGCATATGTCTGTTAGGTGTTTTCATGCTTAAAAGTGATTTGACAGCGGTACAATCTGTTATCACTTCAAAAACACATCCCTCTAAGAAGTAGTTCAGTTTTTCCAAGGCCCACACAAGGCATAGACATTCCATTTGACTTGCTCCATATCTGGCTTCAGTTGGTTTTCTTTGCCTAGATATGAAACATATGGGTCCTTCCACAGGTTTATCATTTATGATCTGGACTTGGTAAAGTGCAGCACCCAGCCCATGCCCTGAGGCATCAATATACAATTTAAAAGCCAATTTAAAGTCATCAGTAAGAGTGCAGCAGTGGTCAAGGATTCTCTTAGATACTCAACAGCTTTTACTCTTTCAACAGTCATTTCAAATACTGTGTCTTTATCACACAATTTCTAAAGTAGACTTGGTATGGATAAAAAATCTTTAATGTGTTGCCTGTAATATCCTGCAAAACCTAAAAATGACCAAATTTACTTTTTTTTGGAGGCATGGGTTTTAGCAATACTGCTGTAACTGTGGTTTTGTCAATTCCAAGGGACAAACCAGATACAACATGTCCTAGTGCTTTAAGTTCTTTAAATCCATAATGACATTTCTTCAAAGAGATTTTCATTTTCACCGATTGAATTTTTGTCAAAGCTCTGGAAAATCTGTACATGTGCTCTTCCCAAGTCTTGGAACAGACAAGAATTTCATGAATGTAAATGATTAACCATCCCTCTGAAAGTCCTTCAGGGAAGATTTCATTCATCATTCTTTGGAAGTGTGAAGGTCCATTCTTGATACCAAAGGTAATTCTTAAATATTCATACACTCCACAATGAAAAATAATTCTCAGATATTTTCTTGCTCTTGGTGTTACCACATTTTGATGGAATCCTTTAAAGGCATCCATAGTGGCTATATACACTGCTTGAGATATTAGAGTAAGGGCCATTTGTATCTTTGGTACTGGGTACCTATCTGGAACAGTGTAAGTGTTTAGAGCTCTAAAGTCTCCAACCATTCTGCATTTTCCATTATGCCATGCCACTATTACTGATGTAATTCTTTCTACTTCTTTATTATGACCAATCTTTCTTATTACACCAAGGTATAGAAGTTCTTTGATATGAGTTTCCAGAGATTCTCATGACTTGTGACTTGCTGGGTATTCAGGTCTTCTCAAGAGTTGTGGATAAGGCCTTTCAATATTAAGAATGATGTCAGCTTCATGACCAATGATTGCTCCTAAAGGTGCTTGGTCTGAAGCAAATACTCCTTTGTGGTCATACAAAAGGGAAGAAAGTTCATTTTCTTGTTTATCAGTAAGATGAAGGCTTATTTAAGCTTCTCTCAACTGTTCAGATTTGAATTTTTCCAATTCTAAAATTACTGGTGATACTTTATTTACTTTAATTTATCTTTTAAATGGTAAAAAGGCAAATTTTTGATGCTTATTGTCTCCAATAGTAAAGTATCTGTCTTTGTTGTTATGCAAATCTATCCCATACATGATTAAATAGTCATTTCCCAATATAAAATGGGTACTAGTGCAGTTTTACATAAAAACAAATTCAACTGTGATTCTTAAATTCCCATTAATGTGTGGGAATATGACATTGGTGTCAAAGAATCCTAGTGCTTTCATTGGATTACTTGCAATATTGAGTTTTATACCATGAATTGGTAAGAATTTGTCTTCAAAATTTGGTAAACAAGTTGGAAGAAAAGATTTACCAGCTGTATAACCTTTCCCCCTGTTTGGTTTGGTTTTCATAAGTTGTGCATCTTGAGATTTTGATAAATCAACTTGACCATTGCTCAATTGGGGCAAGTGGGAATAAGATACCATGATGTCAAAAGTGGCATTGATATTCTCTATATCTTTTGAAGATTCAGAAAATATTGATGACTTATCATCTGAATTGTCTTTGATTATGTCATCTTTTTCAAAATCAGGTTCCTTTTCAATATCAATTTCATTGATTTTCCCCCTTTTTGGACATGTATTGGCTAGATGAGTGGTGCTTTGGAAAATATGGCACTTTCTGACTGTATCTGCAGATTTATACTTATTATTAGAATTTTCTTTGGGGTTTTTGTCCACAGAATCTTTCCAAGGTGTATTAAACCTTGTTTGGAGATTCATGCTACTAGAACCAATTTTGGCTCTAGTGGTTACTTCTTCTAATATCTTGATAATATCCTCTGCTGGAGATTGTTCAGTAGTGCTGCTTTTGACAGCATTCTCTAAGTCACCTCCACATTGTCTCACAATCTTTCTGTGGATCATAAATTCTGATATGTCAGGGTATAATGCTGTTAGTCTGTATTTCTGTGGGCAGAACCATGGTAAATCTTTGTCTTTATCAGCATTAAATTTGGCAGATTCAAAGGCTTTCTCCACTTTAAATCTCCAAGCATCATTGGTGTCAGGCTGAGTCTATATTGAAGTGGTAATAAGTGTATTTACAACTAGAATTAGGACTGTGACACGTAGAAAATTGATTTAAAGTAAGGGTTTTGGATTTTTAAGATGATTTATAAGATAATTAAGGGGTTCTACTATTGGATTATAGTGGTGGTGAGCGCTACTGAGAACCCAGGGTGCAATCTTACCAGTTGGGTTACTATAATAAGAGTTACAATAATTAAATATATAATTATACCTGTTTATTACCCAAGAGTAAAACTGTTTTGGACAGTTTAATACGTAGGGTATTCAAGAGCAGGATGAGGAGATGATTTTGGCTGTGAGAAGCCCTCCTTTTATCCTGAAATTGGGGTGGAAAGGGTGTTAGACCTTTCCACGTAGAGGAAGTGAAGATTTTTCACTTTCTGGTACTGGCTTGTGGTTTGCAAACAGCCTGTATAACCTGTATTGGGCTCAGATGTGGTTTTGAAACCACATCTGGGCGGCTTTCATCAATACAGGGTGAAAACTTTCATCTGGTGACCTCACAGCCTGATTCTGACATGTATGACGCGTAGAATGCTGTACAGAAACTGTATGGGACCCCAGTATTGACTGACATATGAGTTATTGAAGTAAAAAAATTCTTCTTCGTCTATTTGACACCTCATATTCATGGTTATGGGATATTATCCCATGGTAAGGCTGTATATGACAGCAGGTGGGATTTTGACCTTAAATCAGCTATACCTTTGTCAATTCTTTAGATATCAACCTCAAAATTGGTTCGGTGTGTATCCCTGTATGTGCTCTACACAATGGTACCTCATTTGATATGGTTATCATTAAATATGGCAAAGTTATCCCATGTACAAGATTTTTGTACATTTGCGTGTTTTAGGCAAAAAGCTGTATTGAGCTTGTTTGCCCCACAGCTTCTGCAGTAGTTGAGATATGAGGAAGTGAATGACACCATCAGATAGCCCTGATTGTGCCCTTTCCAAAAATACCCCACTTCAGGTATCCCACACTAAAACTGTAGAAGTTAGATGAGAGGTGAATGTTTTGTTCACCCTTATTTAGCCTGAAATTGACCATAACTCCAGTAATATTGGTGCTAGCTCAGTTTGGCTGGTACCATTGGATAGCCCTGGCTTAGAGCTTCATTTTGCATACCCATTTGATGGGGTTAAGCCTCTCCTTCTAGATTTTAGATGAGAGGTGAAAATTAAGGTTTATGCTCAGCACTAACTTTGAGCAGGAATAACTTTGTTATCTCTTGTCCTATGGTGATGAGACTTATATTTTAAGAAAGAGGTGAGTTTCCTCTTTCTTTTGATACCTTTAGAGCTTATTTTTTTCAGTTACATGTTTTTGGTGGTATCTTGGCTATACCATTGGTTTATGGTATTTTGGTTGTCATGCTTGTGCTCTGGTTTTGAGTCACAGGCTGACATACCCCCCCTCTAAAAAAGGCTCATCATTGATGATACTGTTCAGTCCTCCTAGAGGCTCTGAATCTCCTTAAATGAAGGTTCCCATCTGGTATGGCATCCTCTGCCAACCTTTTGTCTTTATCTGCTGTCTGGTTCTTAAATCTGACTAGGTATTGTCTTTGATCCTTCCCATTCAGTCTAATCTTCCTGGCCCTGATGATCTTACTCACAGGTCCATGGGAGTCTTCCACTTCCACTATCTCTTGTGGTGTGGGGTTCTTTCTCCTTGAGGGGAATTTGTCCTCCTCTTTCTGGAAGTATGGTATGACCAAACTCACTGTAAAGACTGGATGTTTCCTTGAAAATTCCTCAGTGAGTTTGACTTCCACTGCATTTTTTCCTATCAACTTAATGATAGTAAAAGGTCCCACAAATGAGTCTCTCATCTTTTTAGGTCCTTCGAGATTGTTGAAGTTCAGTGTAGACACTAGCACCTGGTCTCCTTCTTTCAAGTCAGGTTCCATATGTGATTTGTCCCACCTCTGCTTATTGTATTCTTTTGCCTCAGCTATGCATTTGGCAGTTGTGTCACAGGCCTTCTCCACATATCATGGAAGTCTTTGGCTGTGGGATGGATGGTCAGAAGGTTTTTCTTTAAGTGATCCACAGGCAACAGGGGATTCCAACCTTTCTCTACCAAGGCAGGTGTTTTTCCTGTGGTGGAGTGCTGACTTGTGTTATAAGTCAGTTGGACAGCTGGTAAGAGGGTAACCCAATCATGGGTGTATCCCTCATGGCCCTTGTATTCCATGCCATAGGCACAGAATCTTCTGAGGATGTCCTCCATTGTTTGGATCATCCTTTCAGCTAGGCCATCTGTTTGTGGATGGTAAGCTGTGGAAAAAGCAAGTTTGGTACCAAGCATGTCATATAAGTTAGTCCAAAATTCAGATGTGAATTTTGGGTCCCTATCACTAATGATGATCTTAGGGACTCCACAGGTAGATATGATGTTATTCCAAAACAACAGAGCAGTATCCATGGCTGTGTCTTCTTTATGGCATGGTAGACACCTCATGCTCTTGCTGAACCTATCAACTATGATCAAACAGGCATTATAGTTTTCTTTTCCCCCTGGGACAAGTCCTGTTACCCAGTCCATGTTGATGGTTTCCCATTGGTGTTTGGGTTCTTCTATGTGTTGAAGCAACCCATAATTCTTCCCATGTTGCCTATTTGCCTTTTGGCATCTTTCACAAGTGTTGATGTATTCACTCAACTCTTGTTCCCACTTGGGCCACCAAGCTGTGCTTGCTACCCTCTCTTTGGTCCTGTCCTCACTCATGTGTCCCATATAGGGGCAGTCATGGCATTCTTGTAGGATCAATGAGATGTGGTCTCTGTCTACCACTGTGAGTGCACTTGTGTGCTTTTCTCTGTGGTAGATCAGGCCATCTATAAGAAAAAACTTATTGTCCCTATAGGCCCTCAACCAGGGTTCTTCCAGCTGGGTTTCCAGTTCTGGGCTCCTGTACTTTTGTTGAAGGAGTTGGAGTAGTATGCTACACTGTTTGTTTTTGACATAAGACTTCTGTAATGCACTAAAAAATTCATTGTGCAGTTCTGAGGAACTTATTCCCAGTATGGGAGTTTCTGTCCCTTCTGAGTCAGTGTTCCCACTGTCAAGGGTACCACTTTGTGGTGCCCATTCAGATAATCTGAAGTTTTTCCTCCTATCTATTTCCATGAAATGGATAGGGATTTTTGCTGCAACTTCTGGGTCATAAGCTGCATTGCTTTTGACATCGTCCAGTGGCCATCTGCTGAGGCCATCTGCATTGGTATGGCTTTTAACTTCCTTGTATATGATGGTCATGTTCCCTCTATACTCCTGGATAGCTATTTGCCATCTCAGCATATGTCTATCAGTAGTCTTCATGTTTAGTAAAGACTTCAAGGCTGTGCAGTCTGTGTAGACTTCAAAGACTGCACCCTCCAAATAATAATGGAGTTTTTCTAGAGCCCAGACTAGACATAGACATTCTGTCTGGGTGGCCCCATACCTGGCTTCTGAATCTTTCAGTTTCCTAGAGATGTAACATATTACACCCTCTCTTGGTTCACCATCCACAATTTGTCTTTGGTGAAGGGCTGCTCCTAAGCCTTGGCTGCATGCTGCATCTATGTATAACTTGAATGGTAGTTCAAAGTCAGGTAAGATGAGTACTGGTGCATTGGTGAGTTCATATTTGATTCTCTCATATGCATCCCTCCTTTCCTTGGTTATTTCAAAAACTACATCTTTTGAACATAACTTGTATAAACTACTAGTTATGTGTGCAAAGTTTTTGATATGGTTTCTATAGTAGCTAGCAAAACCAAGGAAAGATTGCATCTCTTTGATGTTCTTTGGTACTGGTTTTTGCAGTACTGCTGCTACTTTGTTCTGGTAAATTGCCAGACTAAGACCTGAGACTTTATGTCCTGGAGCTAGTAGCTCTTGTTGGCTAAAATTACACTTTTTGAGTGAAATTTTCAGATTAATGGGTATACATTGACTTAGAACTCTGTCTATGTATTGTACATGGTCTTCCCATGTCTCTTAGTATATAATGATATCATCAATATATACTACCATCCAGCCTTCCATTATTTCTTCTTGAAATATGGTGTCCATCATCCTTTGGAAGTGGGCTGGTGCATTCTTGATGCCAAATGGCATCCTGGTGTACTCATATATACCCATATGGCATATTGTCCTGAGTAACTTCATGGAGTTTGGTTTAACTCCATTTTCGTGGAAACCTTTCATACAATCCATTTTGGTTATATATCTGGCCTTGGCCAGTTTATCTAAGGCATGGGGTATCCTTGGTATAGGGTACCTGTCTGCTTTTGTGTAGTTATTCAGGGCTCTGAAGTCTCAAAACAGTCTATACTTGCCATCATGCCAGGTGATCAGGACAGGGGTGGTAATTTTCACTATTTCATTATGTCCAATCTTCCTGATGACATCCATATCCAGGAGTTCATTGATATGTTTCTCAATTTCTTTCCTGGTTTCCAGGCTTGCTGGATAAGGAGGTCTCCTCAGCATGGGTGGATAAGGCCTTTCCACATCCAGATATAGTTCTATATCATGGCCTTTGAGCTTGCCTAATTGTTCTTCACCAATGGCAAATGCTGGTCTGTTCTTTCTCAGCATTTTCAGTAAGCTTAGTTTTTGTTTACTGGTGAGGGTAGTGCTAAACTGTCCCTCTCTGAATTCCTTCAGAAGTTCTTCTAGTGGGTCTTGAGAAGATATTTGGTATATGTCAAGTGAAAATTTCTTCTCCTTGTTAGTACCAATGCTGATGTACCTATTCTTACTGTTGTAAATGTCTATGCCACACATCCTCTGGTAATCTGTTCCCAGTAACAACCCTTGGATGTGGGCATCATTAAGCACTACAAACTCTGGGTTGAGTCTGATATTACCCTTCCTATGGGGTATAATTATCTCTTTGATAATTGTCCCAATGGAAGTCATCTTCCCTGATGCACCTTTAAATTTCTTTGCCTTAGTGGGCAAGAGTTGTTTTTCCCAGTTTGGGAAGTGGGTATCCAGATAGTTTCTGGCCACTATGGAGCAGTGTGCTCCACTATCAATGATCAGTGGATGCTGAGCATTGTCAATACAAACAGTCATTTTTGTGGCTGTTCCATGTATATAAGCCATTCCTTTGGTTGGTGTAACCAGGAATGTTTGTGCATCTTGTGTGTGTTTGCACAAGTTCTTGTTAGCAGTGTCCTGTGGCATGCCTGCTTCCAACTGTATGTCCTGGATTTCCAGTGGGGTTTCCTCTTGGTATTCCACTAGAAACTCCTCTCCAGGGTCTTGATCATCCTCAGATGGTTCTCTGATGGCAATACCCATAGAGTCTGAATCAGAATCCTCTGTTGGAGGTTCTTTCTCAGGGACTTTCTCTATGGCATAGACTTTTTTCTTTGCCTTTGGACAGTTGTTGGCATAGTGGTCTGTTGAACCACAATTGTTGCAAGAATTCTTCTTCTTAGCCACTTCTGCCACTGTTTCTCTGTGTTTGTCTTTAAACTCTACCCTGAGTGGTTGTTTCTCTTTGAAACTGCTGCTTCTATATGGGGTGAATTTCCCTATATTAGTCCTCTTCCTTATGTCGTGTAAGGTGTTGTCTATGTCATCTAGAGTGCAATTCTGGTTGCACCTGCATTTTACTGCATGCTCTAGTTCTCCTGGCAGTTGTGTCAGGAGTTTGTGATTCCTCATTTGGATGTTCATCTGAGGATCAATGGCTTTGAGTCTTTTAGACTGTCTAAGACACCACTCATATGGATCTTTGTCCACAGAGTATTTGTCATTTTTAAATGACATGGTCTTTTGCCATATCCAAGTTCCATTACTGTACTTTTGGATGATTTGACTCTTCCACCATGGCCAGTTTCTTCTGCCATGTATTTCTTTCATTTCTGTGTACCATATACTTGCATGACCTTTAAATGCAGTATTCAATCTAGCAGTGATCCAGTAGTCTGGTATGCTTGGTACATCAATGAAGAGTCCATCAATATAATCTATGAGTTCCATATGATCATATTCTCCTGATCCAGAGAATTTGGGCCAGTTTGAGGGCTCAGGAAGCTGTTTCAAGGCTTCCTTCTCTGAATAAGACATGCCATCTCCATCCTGGTATTGTGATGGAGATCTTGCCTTATTCAACAACATGGCATCTGGTTTGATGTCATCTGGTTGATATGGATTCTCCATAGCTTGGCCTTGTGGTTGGGGCTTCAAGCTATGATAGGCATTAAAAAATTTGTTAATGTCTTGATCCAGACACTCCCTGTCCCTTGTGCTGTGGTGTTGTTCTTCAAAGACTATATTCAGTCTTTTGTTGGTTTCTTCAGAGGCTTTGCTCAGTTGAGCATATCCTTCTTGAGGATTCTTAACTATTTGCTCCAAGGAGGCTTGAGTTTGTCTCATCCTCTCTTGGCTAGCTTTAATTTCTGCAAACTGCTTTGCAGATTGTTCAGCATATTGGGACATTTGTAACCACAGTGTATCACTGTTGATGTTACACTCAGATGTGACAATGTTATTTTCAGTCTGAGTGGGGGTAATGTTTCTATTACTAGGACTACTGATTCTAGAGTGGTTTACAACTACTTCTGGTTCTTGTGTACTTCTTTGACCAATTCTAACAGCTTCTGGATCATGGGATCTGACTCTTTCCTCCTGTGGTTGAAGGAGGTTTTGTTCTTGCCCTTGTTCCCTTGTATTCTCCTGGAAACTTCCTGGAATTGTGAAGAATGGTGACTCTTGGCCACTGATCTGCTGGTTTCTGAATGGTGTGAAGCCACTGGAGAGCTGATTTGGCCTGCTCCTTGTGAACCTGAAGGAATCTGAGTAGGCCCTGTCTGGGTTAACTGTTCTTCTATAGCTTGGATAGTGGCTTGATTCTCCCTTATCCTCTGTGCCCTTGCCTCCAGGAGTCTGTGCTGCCTGGTAGGATTCCAACCTTTGGTGATTTCCATAAGGTCTTTGAAGTCTATCTCTCTGAGACAGATCTTCTGGCAACTTGATCCAAGTTCTGCCCAGTGAGTTGCTAGGTTGAACCTCTTGTTGTCCATGCTCTATTGAAATAAGTCTTTGAGGAGTTGGTGGATCTGAAGAACTTGATCCATATCCTTCCAGTCCTCTGGTTTGAGGTTTCTGTTGAATTGGAGTGTGAATGGCAAGGTTGATATTATCTCCCTCATTGTTTTTCCATCCACCACTGTGTCCAAGGTGTTCTCTTCCTGGTCTTATGGTTCTGGACAATCCTTCTCTGTCCTCTGGCTGGTTCCTTTGGAAGCCAAGATCTCTGAGGTATGCAGGGGACATATCAGTGTTTGCAAGCAGTCAAAAACTTTATTTTCTTAGGGTATTTACCTTTGACTGGGCCTTGTACAAATTTATTGTCTGCTGACTTGGGCAGTTTGCCTTTGGAAGTTACAACTGGGTTAATAATTGTAATCTTTCCTGTACAAGTGGTTGAAGTTGGTTTACCTTGTATAGAAGCAGAGTTTCGTGGTTTTCTACTCCTCTGAGTGGCTATTGGTGTCCACTTTTTGGCTGTAATGAGGCCTTCACTAAGTCTTTTTCCTTTTCCCTTGCTGCCCTCTGGTTCTGAGGGTGTCACTGGTATGTTGGCCTGTGACTGGGTCTCAAGTGGTATGAAGTTTTCTTCCACTGAATCAAAGCAGGAAAAAAGAGGGCTTATGTCAGTTAAGACTTCTTAAAAGGCTGGTTTTGCACGTCCAAGAATGGCCTCTGGGCTTGTATGTTACTACAGATGCCCTTGTATGATGACAATGTAATTGAATTAACAATTCCACGTCAAAAATACAGCTTACTGATATTTGGTATACTGTTTGTATGCCAATATCTCACAGAATACTTGTAATTAGCAAGTATAATCTGTCAAAAGAATGGTGTATTACAGGGTAATTGAGTTAACAATGTGCCCAAACACGCCTCAACTGTTGGTTTATCAGTATGAGTTGTCTTAATTCACTTAAGAATTAAGGCTGTATTAGTGGCTTAAACTGTTTTTATATACAAAACACGCCAAAAATACTAGTCTTGTGGTTATAAGCCATGTGACAGATACTCTATAATATGTGAGTATTTCAAAAATTAAAGAAAAAATATATATAAAATATATTTTTAAAGAGAAAATGACGCCTAAAAAAAGTAAAACAGGTGTCAATAAATGATAAAGAAGAGAAAAACTTACTTGTAAGGTCCAAAAAAATAAGTAAAAAACATGGCCAGGCCCCCAAAATGTCAGCATGAGTCTATGATGAAGTGGTAATAAAGCTATTTACAACTAAAGGTATGACTGTGACATGTGGAAAATAGTTTAAAAATGATTTATAAAGGTTTAAGATGGATTTAATTTAAAATAAAAGGGCTTTACTATAATGAATATAGTGGTGGTGAGCGCTGTTGAAAGCCCTGGGTGCAGCTTTACTTGTTGGGTTACAATAATACAGACTACAATACTTTAATTTAAGAGTATACCTGATTATTAACCAAGATTAAAAATGTTTTTGACAGTTTACTACGTAGGTTATTCAAGAGCAGGATGAGGAGATGATTTTGGCTGTGAAAAGCCCTCCTTTTATCCTGAGATTGGGGTGGAAAGGCTGCTATACCTTTCCACGTAGAGGAAGTGAAGATTTTTTGCTCTCCAGGACAGGCTTGTGGTTTGCAAACAGCCTGTATACCCTGTATTGCGCTCAGATGTGGTTTTGAAACCACATCTGGGCGGTTTTCCCCAATACAGGGTGAAAATTTTGATCTGGGGACCTCACAGCCTGATTCTGACGTGTATGACGTGTAGAATGCTGTACTGAAAGTGTATGGGACCCCAGTATTGGCTGACATATGAGGTATTGAAGTAAAATCATGCTTCTTTGTCTATATGACACCTCATATTCATGGTTATGGGATATTATCCCATGGTAAGGCTGTATCTTACAGCAGGTGGGATTTTGACCTTAAAATGGTCATATCTCTGTCAGTTTTTGAGATATCAAGCTCAAAGTTGGTTCATTGAATAGCTCTGTATGTGCTCTACACAATGGTACCCAACTTGACATGGTTATCATTAAATATGACAAAGTTATCCCATGCACAAGTATTTTTGTACATTGGCGTGGTCTGGGCAAAAGCTGTATTAAGCTTGTTTGGCCAATAACTTCTGTTGTAGTTGAGCTATGAGGAAATGAATGGCACCATCAGATAGCCCTGATTGTGCTCTTTCCAAAAAGACCCCACTTTAGGTATCTCACACTAAAACTGTAGAAGTTAGATGGGAGGTGAATGTTTTATTCACCCTTATTTGGCCTGAAAGTGACCATAACTCCAGTAATATTGGTGCTGGCTCAGTTTGGCTGGTACCATTGGATAGCCCTGGCTTAGAGCTTCGTTTTGAATACCCATTTGATGGGGTTAAGCCTCTCCTTCTAGATTTTAGATGAGAGGTGAAAATTAAGGTTTATGATCAGCAATAGCTTTGAGCAGGAATAACTTTGTTATTTCTTGTCCTATGGTGATGGGACTTATATTTTCAGAAATAGGTGAGTTTCCTCTATCATTTGATATCTTTTGAGCTAATTTGGCTCAGTTCCATGTTTTGGTGGTATCTTGGCTATACCATTGGTTTATGGTATTTTGGCTGTCATGCTTGTGCTCTGGTTTTGAGTCACAGGCTGACAACAAGCCTCTGTGGAAATATACAAAGCCAGCCACAGTGCATACATCAATGCACTTCAATTCAAGGAGTACCCGATCCTTTCAGACCTGTGGAAGAATTGTATGAATTCTTACCTAACTGTGAGAAAAATCCTGGGCCATCCCAACACTTGCAAATTGCTCAATGGATGGCATCCATTGATGGAGAAGAAAAACATTATTCTGTTGACACTAGAATGGAGGAAAAACAACCCTCCACCACCCAAACCAGTGCCAAAAACAGCCCCAATGGCCAGCACCAGCAATTCCAATATGAAAAAACAGCCACAAGTTCCAAACAAGGGCAAAGGGAAGGCACCAGCCCCAAAACCTTACTGTGAGCCTTGAGGTATATTTTACATACTCAAATAGGCCACAATTATCTTAAAAAGAAATTTTGAATTATGCAAAACTCATAAGTCATGCATATATCCGAAATTCATCATTTTCAATTTCAGGAAAGATGAATAACTTTTTATTGAGTAAGTAAATCCATGGATTTAAGACCAGATTTGGATTCTACACAAAAATTCACCTAGGGTAGCTACATAGAGTGAATAAGCTCAATTTAAGTATTTGAGGTGGTAAAATGGAAAATACTTCAATACCACATCATTAATACCACATAAAAGATCCATGAAAATTTTTTGTTTTTCTTGATTTTTAGCCAAAATAATGGGAAAGTGAGAAATCCCATGTTACATATACACTAAGAATAGTGTTATGCATGTTTTGAGCACTTAATATCATGGTATTCTTACATGGACTTTTGGTACACCCATAGTGGATATCTCACTTTAAGCTTAAATTACTATTTTGACGTAAAAATTAGGCAAGGGGGACAAAAGACATCAAAGAGAGCCAGGGTACCCAACTTCTGAGGCCTCAGAGGCGTGGATAGCTCCAGAGCATGGATCCATGGCTCATTTTGGCCCAATTGGTAAACTAAAACTCTTTGGGAACTTGGTTACCAAGTTACACCTACTGTAATCATAAGAAAATAGCAAATAACCTGCTATTTTGACGTGCCAAGGAGGTAATGAGCTACTTAGACTCCTTTAACCATGTCAATTCTTGATGCCTTTGCATGGCTAGACCCTAAAAGAGTAATTAAAACCCTTTTGGGACTCATATTCATTGATTTACCTCATAGCAACCAGCAAAATACTGCTATTTGCAATTCTACGTAGAAATGAGGTAAAAACTCCAAAAATTCATTAAAATTACAATTCTTAATGAATCTTCCTGAAGCCTTCAGGACCAACGAAGTACTGTCTTATCTATGGTAAAACCAAAAAGAATTATAGTTTTACTAGTAAAATTAAAAGTCTTACTTACAGTCCATTTTTGACCATTCTACGTGAAACACTGAATCTTCAAAAATTCACAGTAATTACAACCTGGGATGAAATTGGCAATAACATTGATAACTTTGAGAAATCAATGATTATTTTAGAATAAAAGAAGATTTACAGATGTTACTCCTTTTATTCTTAACCATATTGGGGTTGGTAGTCATGTAAAAGCATCAATTAAGTAATTATGATAATCTTACGTGACAACAGATGATGCAATCATTAATCCAAAAGGGTTTATTGTTTTATCACTCACTGGTTTTTCAGTTTGCTCCATGGCACGCCTCTGTGAGCTGGTGTTGACTTAAAAGAAGCCTCTTCTTGCTGTTTTTTCCAAGAATCATCTTATCAATTTATTAAATCATTATTACCAACAAAGTAAGTATTAGTTAAAAGCTATTCTTAAAGTGTTTTAAATCTTTCAAAATCATCCAGAAAGACGTGAAATCATATAATCCAACTATATATTGTTGTAATACTGTTATAAATCCTTTTGATCCCTTAAATCCACAATTCCATGTCAAATTTCTCTACTCTTATCTATCAATAAGTTCTTTGGAGTATTAGTGAGTCATTTATTCTTAATTCTCAAAGTTTTTCTCTAGTAATAGTTTTCTTCAAGAATTATCTTTATAATTATTCTTGCAAAAGATAATTATATATTAAAATAATTTTATTATTTTAATAAAGAAGTTTTTATTATTAAATTCTTCTTGTAATTGATTCTTGTAGACAATTACTTGCTCACTGTTAAAATCACTAGTAGTGCTTAACACGTGAAAGAAATAATTTTTTAATTATTTAATTGTGGTTATAATAATATTTTTATTATTATATTTCATAAGAACAGACATAGTACTGTTGATTAATAGTAATATTATCATCAGTTTCATAGTCACATCTTACACTTACAGCCAGGGCTACAGAATCCCAAAGATTCAGCAGGATGCCATGGAAAATGTATTTCAGATGGCCAGAACCATGATGGAATTACAGA
Organism: Austropuccinia psidii; assembly: GCA_023105745.1. Classification (NCBI taxonomy): domain Eukaryota; kingdom Fungi; phylum Basidiomycota; class Pucciniomycetes; order Pucciniales; family Sphaerophragmiaceae; genus Austropuccinia; species Austropuccinia psidii. The sequence continues at coordinate 32,733,037 of JALGQZ010000013.1, read as the reverse complement.
AGAAGGAAGAAGCCAGACTAAGATTCCAGAAATGATTTCTGATATATTTGATTCCATCCCAGAGTTGTATAATGCTATAAATGACATGAAAAAACATCTTTCTGATAAAAATGAAACCATTTGTAACAACATTAAAACAAACAACCCGAGTCTGTACCAAATTAATGAAAGACTTATGTGTTTTGAAAAAGTTTTACGAACAATTAAAATTTCCAATAATGATAATTCTTTTGGCAATAAAATAAATGAACAATCTGCCATTATTAAAGAATTAACAGATAAATATTCTAAATTCAATATTGATGACATAATTGAAACAAGAATTAAACAAGCCATAAATATTATCAAAACAGATAACAAGAAAGTCCTTGATGACATTTCAAATTCATTTACTGAAGTAAAGACATATACCATTGCCTTGAAAAAGTTTTTTGATGCTTCACAAGAAGAAGTATGAAAATTATCAATGAAATTGAATCAGGTCACTGCTGATAACACAAGACAGACAGAGTTATGGCAAGAACTAACACATAAGAAAGACATGTATAAAATTGAAGTAATAAATTTAATACAAAGCTTCCAACATGTATACAGAAATTCCCAAAGGTGTAGCAACAGTAAAATAAATGACATTGAACAAATACTGAACACCTTACCAAGAATGTCTACAACTCTAAATCAAAATGAGGGCACAAGAATTCCAAATCCACAAGTATTGGATCCTGATAATTCACAATTAAAAAATGAATTCTCCACTTCTTTTCATAACTTGGAACCATCAATGGGCCAAGCACTCTTGAAAGAAGTTCCAAAACTTAAAGAATGGCCTCACTTCAGTGGGGAAGGAGAGTATGACCATATGGAATTCATTAGAGGTATTGACATGATCAAAGAGGATTTTGAATTACCAGACAGATTGGTAACAGCCGGGTTTAACACCTTGTTTACCAGATCAGCTCACAGATGGTACATCAAAATAAAACAAGCACATGGACACCAGAGTTTGACTTGGTGGAAAACCCAAATCATCAAAAAATGGGAAAATGATGCTTGGAGGTTTAAAGTTGAAACAGCCTTTGAATCTGCCAAATTTAATGCTGATAAAGACAAAGCTCTACCATGGTTTTTCCAACAAAAAGACAGATTAACAGCATTATATCCTGACATGTCAGAATTTATGATCCATAGAAAAATTCTGAGACAATGTGGAGGTGACTTAGAGCATTCTGTCAAAAGCAGGACTACTGAACAATCTTCAGCAGAGGATATTATCAATATACTATAAGAAGTAACCACCAGAACCAAAATTGGGTCTAGTAGGGTGAATCTCAAAACAAGGTTTAATACACCTTGGAAAGACTCTGTGGACAAAAACCCCAAATAAAATTCTAGTAATATTAAGTATAAATCTGCAGATACAGTCAGAAAACGCCATATTTGCCAAAGCACCACCCATTTAGCCAATACATGTCCAAAAAGGGGGGAAATCAATGAGATTGACATTGAAAAGGAACCAGATGTTGAAAAAGAAGACATAATTGAAGACAATTCAGATGATAAGTCAACCATATTTTCTGAATCTTCAAAAGATATAGAAAATATCAATGCAAATTTTGACATCATGGAATCTTATTCCCACTTGCCACAATTGAGCAATAGTCAACTTGATTTATCAAAAGCTCAAGGGGCACAACTTCTGAAAACCAAATCCCAATAGAAGGAATAAGTGTTACAGACTTGAACACCACCTCCTTTGAAGAGGTCAGAAATAGTTACATTCAAGATAACAATTGTAGCATCCTATACCAATTAGTGAACAAAGGCTGTAAAGACAACTCTCTAATACATACTTTGGATGAAATATGGAAAGGTTCATATGATAAAGGAAGATTTCACCTACTTGATGGTATAAAATTGAACAGTACATGTAACCCAATGAAAGCATTAGGAATCTTTGAGACCAATGTCATATTCCCACACATAAATGGGAATTTGAGAATCATCAAGAACCAAGAAAGTGAGGGAATACCTTGTTAGGTACAGTGACCCAACTTGTGAAGATGAATGGTGAGAAAAAGAAGATATACCAGAACCTACCAAACTCCTCACGAGATTCAGACACACTAGAAATACCAAGATTACAAAGTAATATTCTCTTTTTAGGGGGAGGGAATGTGAGCCTTAGAGGTAATTTCATATACCCAAAAGACCACAAATATAAAAAATAACATATTGATATAAATAAAATAAATTTATTTATATTATTAAAATAAAAATCAAAATATAAATATAAAATTATATTAAAAATAAAAAATTAATTACAACTTAAAAATAAAAAAACATTAAATTTTATAAGTATAAAATTACATTTATACTTGAAAAAATTAAGTAAAAATGAAATTTTAACAAAACTGTGAAAAAAAAAAAAAAATTTGGAAAAAAGTTAAATAAAAATTATTCTAACTTTTTATCCAATAAATAAATACATAAAAATTATTTCACCATTGGATTCCTCATAAAAAATCAGGTGGGGTCACCTCTGAATGAAATTCTTGTAACTCAACTCTAAATAAGCTTAAATTAAGTTTTTAGTTTTTTTTTCAATACAAAAGTTGAAAATCCTAAAAACCTTAATTTAATTCACACCACATGTGGTGTTAACCATCAATTTTTGTGTTAAAATTGAGGTGTTGTGTTTAGTTTAGAAGCTATGAGGAATTGAAGTATTTTCAATTGAATTCAATTGAAATGTCAAAATGTGCGTGTGTATTACATAAGTGAACTTTGATTTACATATGAGGTGTCAATTATTACTGTATTGTACTGTACAATTGAATTGAATTACATATGTAAATTATAAGTATAATACATGATGTGGAATTAAAGGAAAAATAAATTGGAAAGATTAACTTTGGGGGGGGGAAAGGAACTCCAGCTCTAAGGGGAAGCTAGACCCCCAAAATCCTTGCTGACAGGCATGGGATGTCAAAATTCACGCAAAAGCTCATCACTTTTGGCCTGGAATTGAGTTACAGGGTCTGTGGACTCAATTGATGATGAGGTTTTGATACCAACTGGGGTAGTTTTAGCTGTTGCCAAGAGGGTAAAACTACCCTTAAGATAAAAAAACCATAGTAAAAACAGTTTTAACTGGTTTCTAAGCCTCTTACACACATTCTGACGTGTTTTGAAGGCTCTAGGCCTGGTATTGCTATAGTAATGGCTGATTTAAAGGTCTAAAATGGCTAAAAATGGCTTAAACCAGCCCTTTTTGGTCTAAACCAGGGTTCAATGATGCCATAATTGGCTTTTCTGTTGTCAGACTGTTTTTCACGACTGATAAGAGTAAAATTTACTTTTGGAGTAAGAGAATTGATGGCTATAAAATAATGTCTTCTTTGCCCCACTTTTCTCTTCATGTTAGAATCTTTTCCTTTTATTAATTAGCTTAAACACTGTTAAACCAATCAATCAAAGATTCCAACCACCATTTTTAAATCATTTTAATCCTTTTAACCACGTGAAAAAATCATTATAATCATTGTTTGTAACTCTTATAATCATTTTTACCCCTGAACCACCCCAAAAGTGAATTAAAGCATCTTTCATCACTGTAAACTTTGTCACTTTGTTTCCAAATTCACTCTGGTCACTTTTGGGTCCGTTTTCTCTTAAATATTCTTTTTAAAGACTTTGTTGTTTAATTAATTGCTTGCAGTTCTTTGCTCAATTAATTCCAATCGAAATTGCTCTTGAAGAAATTTCTTTTGTAGCCTTAAAATATCTCTTGTAGAGTATTTTTTGGATAAATTTTTATTGTTGGTAAAACAATAAATTTTTATAATATTATTGTGTTATACTAATAAAGTTATGAACAATAAAATTGGCGTGTTTTCTCTTAAAAATAATCTTTCATACTATTTTTAACTGAATTTTACCTTATACAAATTTTGAGGACAGGAAAAGTACTTGATTTTTAATCAAAGTTTCATATCCACACCTTACAAATTATTGGTCATGAAGTTGACATCATTCTTAACATTGAGAGATCTTATCCACCACTCTTAAGAAGACCTGCTTATCCAGCAAGTCCAAAATCAAGAGAAGCTCTAGAAATTCATATCAAAGAACTTCTGGACCTGTGTGTAATAAGAAAAGTAGGCCACAATGAAGAAGTAGAAATAACTACACCAGTCATACTGGTGTGGCATAATGGAAAATCCAGAATGGTTGGGGACTTTAGAGCTCTGAACACTCACACTGTTCCAGACAGATACCCAATACCAAAAATCCAAATTGCCCTTACTCAAATATCTCAAGCAGTGTATATAACCACTATGGATGCCCTTAAAGGATTCCATCAAAATGTGGTTACACCAAGAGCAAGAAAATACTTGAGAATTATTGTTCATTGTGGAGTGTATGAATACTTGAGTATGCCCTTTGGTATCAAAAATGCACCTTCACACTTCGAAAGAATGATTAAAGAAATCTTCCCTGAAGAACTCTCAGAGGGATGGTTAATCATTTACATTGATGACATTATTGTCTGTTCCAAGACTTGGGAGGAGCACATGTACAGATTATCCAGTGTTTTGACAAAAATTCAATCAGTAAACATGAAAATCTCCTTGAAAAAATGTGATTTTGGATTTAAAGAACTTAAAGCACTAGGACATGTTGTATCTGGTTTGTCCCTTGGATTGACAAAAACAAAGTTTCAGCAGTATTGCTAAAACCCATGCCTCAGAATAAGAAGGAAATTCAGTCATTCTTAGGTTTTGCAGGATATTACAGGCAACACATTAAAAATTTTGCATCCATAGCAAGACCACTTTATAAATTTTGTGACAAAGACACAGTATTTGAAATGACTGTTGACAGAGTCGAAGCTTTTGAATCTCTAAGAGAAGCCTTGACCACTGCCCCACTCTTACTGATGCCAGACTTTAAATTACCTTTCAAACTGTATTTTTATGCATCAGGGGATGGGCTAGGTGCTGAACTTCACCAAGTTCAGATCATGAATGATAAACCTGTAGAAGGACCCATATGTTTCATATCCAGGCAAATCAAACCAACAGAAGCCAGATATGGAGCAAGTCAGATGGAATGTCTATGCCTTGTCTGGGCCTTGGAGAAATTGAACTACTGCTAGAGGGATGTGTTTTTGAGGTGATAACAGATTGTACAGCTGTCAAATCACTTTTGAACATGAAAACACCCAACAGACATATGCTCAGATGGCAAATAGCCATACAAGAATACAGAGGCAATATGACTTTTGTTCATAAGGATGGTAATATTCATAAGAATGCATATGGACTAAGCAGATGGCCATTACAAAATAATATTGATAATCCTGCTTATGTGCCAGAAGAAGCTTCACCACAAATTCCAATAGAAGGAATAAGTGTTACAGACTTGAACACCACCTTCTTTGAAGAAGTCAGAAGTAGTTACATTCAAGATAAGAATTAAAGCATCTTATGGCAATTACTTAACAAAGACTGTAAAGTCAACTCTCTAATACATGCCTTGGATGAAGTATGGAGAAAATCTTATGATGAAGGAAGATTTCACCTACTGGATGGTATAATTTACCACAGAACCAAGCACACATGTGTCATGACAGTTGTAGACAGGTCATTAATCAATCTTGTACTGAAAGAATGCCATGATAGTCCCTTTTCAGGACATCTTTCTGAAGACAGAACAAGAGAGAAAGTAAAGACCTGCATATGGTGGCCAATGTAGCAGAAAGATGTTGCAGAGTATTGCAAAACCTGTGACAGATGCCAAAAAGTAAATAAATCCACTGGCAAGAGACTTGGAAATATGATAAAAATCCAAGAACCAAGCAGACCTTGGGAAATTGTCCATATGGATTGGGTAACTGGCCTACCACCAGGAGGTGACAGAAGCTATAATGCTTGCCTAGTAATTGTGGACAGATTCATTAAAACTCCAATCTTTTTACCATGTCACAAAGATGATACAGCCATGGATACAGCTCTTCTGATATGGAATAGAGTAGTGTCATGGACTGGGATATTTACAAATATCATCAGTGATAGAGATCCCAAATTCACTTCAGCACTATGGACAAATCTTCACCAATTATTTGGCACTAAACTGTCTTTCTCTACAGCCTACCACCCACCAACTGATGGCCTTGCTGAAAGGATGATCCAAACCTTAGAGGACATGGTGAGAAGATTTTGTGCATATGGCCTTGAATTCAAAGATTGTGACGTATTTACCCATGATTGGTGTACTCTGTTGCCAGCACTGGAATTAGAATATAAAACATCAATCCATGCCAGTACCAATCAAACTCCTGCTATCCTAGAAAAGGGATGGAACCCCAAATTACCCCAAGATTCCTTGAGGAAAGATTTGATTGAAATACATCCCACAGCTGCTAGCTTCAAGGGAATGCTAGAAAAAGCGAGAAAGCATGAAGTAAGGTTCATGGAAGACTCTTTTGCATATGCTAAGGACAAATGGGATAAACCACATGCAACTATGTCCAAGTTAATCAATTCAGAAGATATTGGTTCAGGTTGGTTATTATGAGTCACAATAACAGTACTATTATGGTCTGAATTAATAGTACCAGCAGGAATAATGCTGGTGACTGTTGAGGCTGTTTCAATGTTTTCTTCTCTTACCACGTTGTCAGACACTAAAGTTAATGAAAAAACCAATTATTTAAGTAAAAAAAAGGATATTTCAAAAAAGAAATAAAAATTTAAGCCTCACTTATAATATGAAAAAAATTATTTTTTATGGGTTTTGTTGAATTATAAGTATTTTTTATATGTTTTTAAATTTTTCAATATAAGAAAAAAGATTTAAAAAGAGTCAAAAAATATGTCACAGGTAAAATATCATGGCTGGGCACCCAAATGTAAGGTGTGGATATGAAACTTTGATTAAAAATCAAGTACTTTTCCTGTCCTCAAAATTTGTATAAGGTAAAAAATAAATTAAAAATAGTAAAGAATATTATTTTTAAGAGAAAACATGCCAATTTTATTGTTTATAGCTTTATTAGTATAAAACAATAATATTATAAAAATTTATTGTTCTACCAACAATAAAAATTTATCCAAAAAATACTCTACAAGAGATATTTTAAGGCTACAAAAGAAATTTCTTCAAGAGCAATTTCGATTGGAATTAATTGAGCAAAGAACTGAAAGCAATTAATTAAACAACAAAGTCTTTAAAAAGAATATTTAAGAGAAAACACACCCAAAAGTGACGAGAGTGAATTTGGAAACAAAGTGACAAAGTTTACAGTGATGAAAGATGCTTTAATTCACTTTTGGGGTGGTTCAGGGGTAAAAATGATTAGAAAATTCACAAACAATGATTATAATGATTTTCTCACGTGGTTAAAAGTTTTAAAATGATTAAAAAATGGTGGTTGGAATCTTTTATTGATTGGTTTAACAATGTTTAAACTAATTATAAAAGGAAAAGATTCTAACATGAAGAGAAAAGTGGGGCAAAGAAGACATTCTTTTATAGCCATCAATTCTCTTACTCCAAAAGTAAAATTTACTCTTTTCAGTCGTGAAAAACAGTCTGACAACAGAAAAGCCAATTATGGCATCATTGAACCCTGGTTTAGACCAAAAAGGGCTGGTTTAAGCCATTTTTAGCCATTTTTATCCATTTTAGACCCTTAAATCAGCCATTACTATAGCAATACCAAGCCTAGAGTCTTCAAAACAGGTCAGAATGTGTGTCAGAGGCGTAGAAACGAGTTAAAACTGTTTTTACTATGATTGTTTTATCTTAAGGGTAGTTTTACCCTCTTGGCAACCGCTAAAACTACCCCAATTGGTATCAAAACCTCATCATCAATTGAGTCCACAGACCCTGTAACTCAATTCCAGGCCAAAAGTGATGAACTTTTGCGTGAATTTTGAAATCCCACGCCTGTCAGCAAGGATTTTGGGGGTCTAGCTCCCCCTTAGAGCTGGAGTTCCTTTTCCCCCCCAAATTTAATCTTTCCAATTTGTTTTTCCTTTAATTCCTCATCATGTATTATACTTATAATTTACATATGTAATTCAATTCAATTGTACAGTACAATACATTAATAATTGACACCTCATATTTAAATCAACGTTCACTTATGTAATACACGCGCACATTTTGACATTTGAATTGAATTCAATTGAAAATACTTCAATTCCTCATAACTTCTAAACTAAACACAACACCTCAATTTTAACACAAAATTTGATGGTTAACACCACATGTGGTGAGAATTAAATTAAAGTTTCGAGGATTTTCTATTGAAGAACAATTGCTAACCAGTCGTAAATACTTCACTAAACCAGTTATATTCTTCATTCCTTGTCTGGACTAAATCAGTTGTAACTAAAGCAGTCCACATACTCATTTCCCAAACCAGGAAATTATTACTTGTTTCTTATTCATTCTATATATTCTTTTTTTACTGTACTTACTACATAAATCATGTATTTTAGCAGAGAGGTTGTGCTCTCATCCAACTTCTCTGTTTTCTTACTTCCTTTTCTCTGATCGTATTGTCTTCCTTGAGCATCTTCAGGTATGCTCTTTTCTTACTTCCTTTTCTCTGATTGCATTTTCTTCCTTGAGCATCTTCAGGTTATGGGCCCAGCGCCATCAGAACATTAAAGGAATAAGTAAACATTTTGTATCAAAAGCTGTTATAAACTACTCACCTAAAACAAATTTAGTATGAACGAATCTTTAAACCAACCCATCTCCTCACTCTCAGATATTCGAGGATTGGAGAAATTAAACTCCTCCAATTTCTTCACATGGCAAAGAGGAATTGTCTCATCTCAGGGACATGTTACTTGAACCTCCTAACGCTATAAAAATTGATCCTGTCTATCTCAAAAAAGAAGAAATGGTCTATTACTTCATAGTAGGACATCTGGATGATGAAAACTATGACAAATGTGTCTCCAACGAAGATGAGGAACCATATTAGCTCTTGAACAACATTAAGGAGCATTATGCCTCCTCTTCCAGGAAAATATTGCTTCCCACTTTGGAAAACTGTTCAGCATCAAATTTCCACCTTCCTCCTCTGCCTTATCTGAAGCTATTGCCTCCTTCCGCTCAACTCTTAAGCTCCTTCGTGGAATTTCTCCCAGTCTCTTTGCTTCTGAAATTATGGTTCAGGTTCTTTCATTTTGAGTTCTTCGACTTCTTCCGGAAACCTGCAGACATGTCTCTACTGCAGTTTTTCACTCAATCAAAGTCTCAGCCAGAATTCCCACTGTGGAAAAGCTGTTTAAAGAAGTTGAACTTGATATACTGAGGCGGACCAGTACCGATGAACAAACCGCTTTGGCTCTTCAACTACACTCCAAACCAAAAAAGGAGCTCTGCCACAAAGGAAAACATAATCCTTTGGCCAATCACTCAGAAAGCGAATGTTTTCAATTATTTCCTGAAAAAAGGGAAGCTTATCATTTCAGGAGAAATGATAAGAGCCAACAGGCATTAGGCTCTGCCCTGCCTGTCTGCAATAATATAAATAATGTTTTGAGCAAACCAATCCTTGATAGTGGCTGCTCCAACACCATAGCTCCCACCTCTGATCTGATCTCTAATATCTCGCCATCAAAAGAGATACTCCTTGCAGCAAATGGAAGTGACATGAAAGTCACTTCAGAAGGAACTCTTCATTTAAATACTACCACTGGAAAGATTTCGATTCCCAATTCCCTGGTAGTTCCTTCCGCCTCCTCTGTGCTGGTCTCGTTAGGCCCTTTTCTCAACAATGGTGCCACTCTTAAAGGATTTAAGGGTGGTGCCAATCTTTTTGATCAAAATGGCAACCTTATCCTATCTACTAAAATTGTGAACAATGTTCTACTCATCGACACTCCTATCTCCAACGTTGCCTTTTCCTCTTCAGCAAAAATTCCTCTTGTTCTTCACAAATCTTTGGGACATCCCAATAACCGAATAGCCTCCAAAATGAGGCCCGATGTTGACTTCTCTGGCTTGAGCTGTGAATCTTGCTCTCTGTCCAAGTCTCATCAATTGCCATTCTCTGGCACTCTTCCAACACCTCTCAATATCCTTGATGTTATCCATATGGACCTGTGCGGTCCTATCTCACCTGAATCTCAAGGCGGAAATCGATATATTTTTAAAATAATCGATGGTCACAGTCATATGCGATTTGTCTACCTTCTTAGCACCAAATCTGAGTGTTTTGAGTCCTTTGTTAAATTTCAAAATCTGGTTGAAAACCAAAAAGGAAGAACAATCAAAACCATTTAATCAGACAACGGTGGCGAATTCATTAATGCAAGATTCAAGAGCCTCTTTGACCTTAAGGGCATTTTGCATCTTCCAACAGCTCCCTATACCCCGCAGCAAAACCCAATTGCTGAGAGGGGCAATTGGTCACTACTTGAACGGATACGAGTTATGATGCTGGACAATTGTGTTCCCTCTGAATGGTGGGGGGAGGCAACTGCCATGGCGGCATTTCTATTGAATAGGACACCATTATCTACCCTGGACTTTGTTGCCCCATTAAGTAGGTGGGATCCGGCTGTGTCTCCTCATCTTGATAATTTGCATCTGTTTGGGTGCACGGCCATTATGACTTCTCCAAAACCACGGTGTAAATCAAAGATTAACCCCACAGGTACCCTCTGTGTGAGCCTTTGAGATATGACCACATACCCAATAAGGTCACAAGAGAGACTCAGAATAATTATACCTTTAAAATAATTATACTAAAATTACTTAGAATAATTATACATTAAAAATAATTACTTCAAAAATACAAAAATACCATAAATTGGTACAAAAATTGGTTTAACTTAAAAACCAATGAATCAACATGTACAATAAATTATACCATTGGATTCCCCATGGAAAAATACACATATACCATTTTTATGGCATATCTGTGAAGTCAATATTTAAGGAATTATAAGGTATAATACCTTATAAAAATCATAAAACCTCATTTATCTCAAACCCTAATGAAACAACATGTGAAATAAATTGTACCAGTGGATTCCCCATGAAAATCCACACATAAAACAATTAATAAGCTAATTTCCAATGTTAATACTTAAGGAATTATCCTGAATATATGCACTTTTTTGGTCAACGCATATATTCAAGGATCATAGCTAATATCTTCTAAACTATACATGATAGAATGATGAACCAAAAATAAAGTTACCACGTAATTACTGTAAGAACACATATATGAACTTTATTTTACAAATTATAAACAAGGTTAAAACCTATGATGAATTATTGATAAAAATCAACAGAGCGGTTGACCACTTTGTTGTGAAAGTGTTCCAAACTTAAAAAAAAGTATACAGTTGGATTCTACTAGCTCATTCGTGAAGAATGATGTAATTTTTATTATTAAATTCAGGGTATAACCCCCTGAAATCAAGGTTTGAAGTTTATAATATTGAATTTCGACAGAAAAGATGAGTTACCAGAAAAATCATCAAAAATAGAGTTTTGATGATGTAATAAAAAGCTCTTGGCAGCATAATAAGGTTATGCCAGGGTATCAGAATTCACTCTCTGAATTGCTGTAGCGTGTAAATCTTAAAGGTTATTGAGGATTAAAGTTTGAGCTTAATTTGAGCAGTTATGATCACATACTGTAACCTTAATTTAAGTTTAACAGTCTTAAGAGTGATAAAATTGGTGAATACTATTAGTTTATGATTAAAACTAATAAAATCCACGAAATTTGGGGTTCTGCCAAGCCTCTGATGTCATCAAAATTAGAGTTATAGTGATAACTCTAAATAATGGTGTAATAATGATGTAATATGGTTTGATCATGATGTAATCACCCTCAAACCTTAAAATATTGATCAATTCCAGTGGATATGATCAGTACACGTCTACTAGAAGCCTGTTGGACTCTAGGAGGGAGGTATTTACTATAAATAGAGCTCTTTTTACTCTATTTACCCCTCAGACGCATCAAAAACATTAAATCAATTAAATAAAAGGTAATTTCTTTATTCTTTATATATAAAACTCTTATATTATTAAAGACCAAAGACCATCTTAATATTAAGCACTTTTTTTACGTGATTAAATCAATTCTTTAATTGTTTTTGTCATAAATCTCTCTATAAACTCATTTCCACGTAAAATCAAGAATTTTAGTAATTTTCTTTATTTTTTATTGTAAATACAATTTGAAAAAGTTGTATTATATTCTTTTGGCGTAAAATATCTCAAAATTATTATTTTAAGTGTTAAAAGTAGGTTATTTCATCTTATTATAATAATTTCTCTCTTATTATTACTCTTAATAATTCTTATTTAATATAAATAGTATTTATATTAATATATAACTTTAATATTAGTAATATTATTGTTATTAATTGTTTTTTATTTATAAAAAACAGTTTTTTACGCCTTTATTATTTGTTGGTAACAATAATAAAGAGCTTTATAATATATTAATTCTTTTATATTAACATATTATTTATAATATTATAATTTCATATAATATTAATTATATTATTATATTTATTTAATAATATAATATTTTTACGCCATAATAATAATATTTCTTTATTATTATTATTATTTTAATCTTATTTATTTCAATTATAAGGACATTCAGAGTACAATAAGTAATAAATTAGTAATTTTTACTTATTGTTTCATAGTCAAACCTTACATTTGGGGGCCTGGCCGTGATATTTACTTAAAAGACCTTTAAAAAGATTCTATTTGGGTTTATCCAATAATAAATTATATTTATAATCATAAAATTATATAATAATTTTATATTTTATTAATTTTAAAAGCTATTGAGGCATTTGGAAAGCAATTGTACTGTCTTACACGTGGTTTTTCCCATCCTTAGACTTGCAAGAAATTTCTTTGAGTGACTCTAGTGATTAAAAGAGATATTTTATAAATTAAAAATAATTTTTATTACAATTTAATTTTATAAGAATCATACTTATTTTTGATTTTATTCTTTAAAAATAAAAAAATAAAAATATTAAAAAATATTAAAAACCAATAAAAAAGTCATTTTATTCATTTTTATTCATTTCTTTATTTATTTCAATTTTTCAAAGATAAAAAAGCAATTTCTACGTGCAAAATTGCCATATCTTGCCAAAAATAACACTTATTATAAAAAGACTTATATTTATTTGTCTTTTTTAGTGTTTGAAGATAACCCAGTAGAAGACAACCAAGCTACTGTTGAGAGATTGGTGGAAGAAACTTGTCAAAGTTCTCCAACACCAGTTATGTGAGCCTTAGAGGTAATTTCATATACCCAAAAGGCCACAAATATAAAAAATAACATATTAATATAAATAAAATAAATTTATTTATATTATTAAAATAAAAAATCAAAATATAAATATAAAATTATATTAAAAATAAAAAATTAATTATAATTTAAAAATAAAAAAATACATTAAATTTTATAAATATAAAATTACATTTATACTTGAAAAATTAAGTAAAAATGAAACTTTAACAAAATTGTGAAAAAATAAATAAATTTGGAAAAAAGTTAAATAAAATTTATTATAACTTTTTATCCAATAAATAAACATATAAAATTTATTTCACCATTGGATTCCTCATAAAAAATCAGGTGGGGTCACCTCTGAGTGAAATTCTTGTAACTCAACTCTAAATAAGCTTAAATTAAGTTTTTAGTATTTTCAATACAAAAGTTGAAAATCCTCAAAACCTTAATTTAATTCACACCACATGTGGTGTTAACCATCAATTTTTGTGTTAAAATTGAGGTGTTGTGTTTAGTTTAGAAGTTATGAGGAATTGAAGTATTTTCAATTGAATTCAATTGAAATGTCAAAATGTGCGCGTGTATTACATAAGTGAACTTTGATTTACATATGAGGTGTCAATTATTACTGTATTGTACTGTAAAATTGAATTGAATTACATATGTAAATTATAAGTATAATACATGATGAGGAATTAAAGGAAAAATAAATTGGAAAGATTCAATTTGGGGGGGAAAAGGAACTCCAGCTCTAAGGGGGAGCTAGACCCCCAAAATCCTTGCTGACAGGCGTGGGATGTCAAAATTCACGCAAAAGTTCATCACTTTTGGCCTGGAATTGAGCTACAGGGTCTGTGGACTCAATTGATGATGAGGTTTTGATACCAACTGGGGTAGTTTTAGCTGTTGCCAAGAGGGTAAAACTACCCTTAAGATAAAACAATCATAATAAAAACAGTTTTAACTGGTTTCTACGCCTCTGACACACATTCTGACGTGTTTTGAAAGCTCTAGGCCTGGTATTGCTATAGTAATGGCTGATTTAAGGGTCTAAAATGGCTAAAAATGGCTAAAAATGGCTAAAACCAGCCCTTTTTGGTCTAAACCAGGGTTCAATGATGCCATAATTGGCTTTTCTGTTGTCAGACTGTTTTTCACGACTGACAAGAGTAAATTTTACTTTTGGAGTAAGAGAATTGATGGCTAGAAAAGAATGTCTTCTTTGCCCCACTTTTCTCTTCATGTTAGAATCTTTTCCTTTTATTAATTAGTTTAAAGCTGTTAAACCAATCAATCAAAGATTCCAACCACCATTTTTAAATCATTTTAATCCTTTTAACCACGTGAAAAAATCATTATAATCATTGTTTGTAACTCTTATAATAATTTTTACCCCTGAACCACCCCAAAAGTGAATTAAAGCATCTTTCATCACTGTAAACTTTGTCACTTTGTTTCCAAATTCACTCTGGTCACTTTTGGGCGTGTTTTCTCTTTAATATTCTTTTTCAAGACTTTGTTCTTTAATTAATTTCTTGCAGTTCTTTGCTCAATTAATTCCAATTGAAATTGCTCTTGAAGAAATTTCTTTTGTAGCCTTAAAATATCTCTTGTAGAGTATTATTGTTTTATACTAATAAAGTTATAAACAATAAAATTGGCGTGTTTTCTCTTAAAAATAATATTTCATACTATTTTTAATTGATTTTTACCTTATACAAATTTTGAGGACAGGAAAAGTACTTGATTTTTAATCAAAGTTTCATATCCACACCTTACAAGTTATCACCAAAAGAAAGAAAGCTAAGAAATTAGACTTTCCAGGGCCCACCATTCAAGACTGTGAAGGTGAGCACCTCTTTTTAAATTGCCATAAAAGAATTTTATTCTAAAATACTTTTATTTTTTCTTATTCGTTAAATTATGACTACCAGAAGAGGTTCCCAAAACTCCATCCAATCAGATGGAGCTGGACTCAGAGGTAGAATTGATCCCTCAAAAGGGAAAAGAAAGGGCAATATCCCCAGTGGAACAGAATCCACACAAGGAAGTGCCTTATCCCAAAGGCAAGTCCCAGAAATGCCCTTGATATCTGAGCCTGAATTGGAACTAAGTATGAGTAACTCAAATAGGTACAAATCACATTCAGAGGGCTCAAATAGACATCTACATGAGCCAGTACAAGCAGTATTACACAGTATAGAAGGACAAAGACTGGGAAATGCTGCCTCAAATACACCAAGGAGTGATGAACTCCTGGCACATCCTGAAAAAGTTCCTCAAAGAGGAGGAGATAGTGAAATACTCCAATGGATGGAATCCACTGTCATCCAAACCTCAAATCGAAAAAATCAAGGATTATCATGCCAAAAAGAGGGAGGCAACCAAGGAAGAAGCCCCAGTAGCCTCTACCAGCAAGCCTCAAGCCAACCCACTTCCCCAAGAAGGGAAGAAGAACAAGAAAAATCATTGGAGGAAACCATATTCCCCAAGCTACAGAATCCCAAGAATCCAAAAGGATGCCATGGACAATGTTTTCAACATGGCCAGAACCTTGATGGAATTCAAGGACAAGGAAGAGCAAAG
This sequence comes from Austropuccinia psidii, assembly GCA_023105745.1. Lineage (NCBI taxonomy): Eukaryota > Fungi > Basidiomycota > Pucciniomycetes > Pucciniales > Sphaerophragmiaceae > Austropuccinia > Austropuccinia psidii. The sequence continues at coordinate 32,717,136 of JALGQZ010000013.1, read as the reverse complement.
AATGAGACAACCTCATTTCCCAAAGAAATAACCTTGTCCAAAGATGTTGTAAATACTTTAACAGAAATTAAAAATAGTATATTACCTCTAAAAGAAATTAAAGATAGTTTATTATCACTACAAGAAATAAATAACAATTTATCTTCTTTAACAAAAATTGTTGTGCAAAACAAGAAAGAAATTGACAACATTAAGTTTATTGTTGAAAATAATAAACCAAAGAATTTAATTGACAATACTCAAAAATTAATACAAGGACAAGAAGAACTGTATAAATACATAAAAGATATCAAAGACAAGACTTTTACAATCAATTATGATGTGAGTATTGACAATCTTACAGAAAAATTAAATAAATTAAGTATTTCTGTAGAAAAATTTGAAGAAAAGACTTCATCACACCAAAAATTACTTTTGGACCATGTGGAAAAAAGTGATGAAGCAAGAATGCATCTGAAAGATGATATTCAAAGTGAAATAAGGCTTATTACAGAAAAAATGGATAAAATTAATGAGGCTAATTTAAATATGCCAAAGTTATCAACACCATTTTCTCATATAAGAAGCCCTGTTAAAACAAAAGAGGAATTATCAAATCCTTTCATAACAGACTTGAGTCACCAAGACAATAACCAAGTCTTAATGAAAGAAGCACCTCAATTGAAGGAATGGCCAACATTCACAGGAGAAGGTGAATATGACCACATGTCATTTATTAAAACAACTGACATGTTACAAGAAGACTATGCCATACCAGATGAATTAATCACTGCAAGATTACATTCATTGTTTGAGAAATCTGCAAAAAGATGGTATTATGGCATAAGACAAACAAATGGTAAAAATGCCTGGTCTTGGTGGAAACAAGAAATAATCACCAAGTGGGCAAATGATGCCTGGAGGTATAAGATAGAAAATGCATTTGAAAACTCTTTCTTTGACCCAGAGAAAGATAAACCTTTAACTTGGTTCTTAAAACAAGTTGAAAGGCTTAATGCACTGTACCCAGAAATGTCACAGAAGATGGTGCATATGAAAATACTTAAAAAATGTGGAGGGGAACTAGAACATGCCCTAAGAAGCAGGTGTATAGAACCATGCTCCACAGAAGAGTATATAAATGCACTAGAAGATATAGTGACAAGAACAAAAATTGGCGGGACTTGGAAAAAATTGGACATTAAAAGCCCAAATAAACCATTTATCAAAAAAGATAAGTCAAAAGAATCCTTTAAGCCCAATACATCTAACAATAATGAGCAAAGAAAATGCCATAAATGTGGAGGTATTGGACACTTAGCCAATAATTGCCTTAAAAAAGCAAAGATTAATGAAATTGTGGAAACAGAAAGCCACAATGACAAAGAAGAGGAATCTGACTCTGAAAAAGAGACGGAAGAGTCAGAAAGCTCTGAAAGTGATAAAATCAATATAATTAATGCACAAATTAATAATATTGATATAATTTATGAAGTACTGGATGTTAATTCAAATGTACCACAAGTTGGAACATCTGACACAAATCTGACAAACATACAAGATGCCAAAATGTATACAACCAAACCTGCAAGAGGAATGGGATATACAGCTGGAAAATCAAGTATTAGTATTGTTATGGTTGATAACCAAGAAGGAAAGGTTAACTTGGATACAGGAGCATATTGCACTTGTGTTGGCAAAAGTTATTTAAAAACCATTGTCCCAGACTGGCAGGAAAAACTTATGCCAATACAAGGTGTCAAATTTAGTAGTGCAAGTGAGAGCATGAAGCCCCTTGGAATAATTGATTTAACACTAATTTTTCCTCATCCCTTACAATGTGTCAGAATTAAAGTAGAGTGTGTAGTAATGGACAACTGTACTAGTAATCATTTCATACTTGGGAATGACTACTTATCAATCTATGGTATAGATATCTCCAACCAAAAGGATAGATATTTTACCATAGGAGATAACAAAAGACAAAATTTTGGATTCTTAAATAACAAAAAACAAATCACAGTTATTAAGAATGAAGAAAAAATTCCAGAAAAGGAACTTTTTATATCTGAACAACTCAAAGAGGCAGAATTCAATCAAGAATTAACAGAAAAAATGAAAGAAAAATTGATTGACCTCTTATTTAAGTATAAAAATGCCTTTGCAACTGACAATGAGCCACTAGGTGCCATAATTGGACATGAAGTGGATATAATTCTTAATGTAGAAAAACCTTACCCACCTTTATTAAGAAGACCTGCTTATCCAGCCAGTGCAAGAGCTAGAGAAGCCTTAGAGGTGCACATTAAAGAATTAATGGACCTTGGAGTATTAAGAAAGGTTGGACATAATGAACAAGTAGAAGTTACTACACCTGTCATTATAACTTGGCATAATGGAAAATCAAGGATGGTAGGAGACTTCAGAGCCCTGAATACCTATACCATTCCAGACAGATATCCAATACCCAGAATCCATGAGACATTAACCCAATTGTCACAAGCTAAGTTCATCACAGCTATGGATGCTCTTAAGGGTTTTCATCAAAATGTCTTAACAGACAATGCCAAGAAACTACTAAGAATAATAGTCCATTGTGGAATTTTTGAATACTTAAGAATGCCATTTGGAATAAAAAATGCACCTTCCCATTATCAAAGAATGATGAATACCATATTCCCTGAAGAATTATCAGAAGGATGGTTGATTATCTATATTGATGATATCATAGTTTGCTCAGAACCTTGGGAAAATCACCTTACAAGACTAGAAAGGGTACTACAAAAAATAGTCCAAGTAAATATGAAAATTTCCTTGAAAAAATATCATTTTGCATACAGTGAATTAAAGGCACTAGGACATGTAGTATCTGGCCTTAGTCTAGGCATAGACAAAAATAATGTAGCAGCAGTACTACTTAAACCAATTCCTCAAACCAAAAAAGAAATGCAATCATTTCTAGGATTTGCTGGTTACTATAGACAGCATATAAAGGACTTTGCAAAGATTGCTAAATCCTTGTATAAGCTATGTGACCAACAAACAGTCTATGAGATGACAGAAGAAAGAGTCAAGGCATATGAAGAATTGAAAAATTCCTTAACAAATGCCCCATTTCTTCTGATGCCAGATTGGAAACTACCCTTCAAACTGTACATTGATGCTTGTGGAGAAGGACTAGGTGCTGCACTTCACCAAACACAAATTATCAATGATAAACCAGTGGAAGGACCAATTTGTTTCATTTCAAGGCAGATAAAGCCAACAGAAGCAAGGTATGGAGCAAGCCAAATGGAATGCTTATGCCTAGTATGGGCTTTAGAAAAATTGCATTATTATTTGGATGGCACAGTATTTGATGTAATCACAGACTGTAATGCTGTGAAATCACTATTAAATATGAAGACTCCAAATAGACAAATGCTGAGATGGCAAATTGCTATCCAAGAATCCAGAGGAAATATGACTATTGTTCATAAATCTGGTAATATCCATAAAAATGCAGATGGTCTTAGCAGATGGGCTCTAGCAAATACCCCTGACAATCCAGCATGGGTACCACAAGAAGAGCACCATATAGAAGGAATATGTGTTACAGACATTGGCACAGAATTCTTGAACCAAGTTAAAGAAAGCTATAAGACAGACAAAAATTGCCATATTTTAAGCCAACTTCTAATGAAAGACTGAAAAGATCCATCACTTCAATCAAAACTAGATGAAATATGGAAAAAGGCATATGATGAAGGAAGATTTCACCTCCTTGATGGAATCCTTTACCATAGAACAAAACACACATGTGTTATGGCCTTAACAGATAGAACACTAATAAACACTATTTTACATGAGTGTCATGATAGTGTTGCATCTGGACATCTCTCAGAAGAAAGGACACTAGAAAGGGTGAAAACCTGCTCTTGGTGGCCAAATTGGAAGAAAGATGTTGCAGAGTACTGCCAAACCTGTGACAGATGTCAAAAAGCCAACAGAGCCACAGGAAAGAAATTTGGAATGATGATCCAAATCCAAGAACCAAAATCCCCATGGGAAATAGTTCATATGGATTGGGTAACAGCCTTACCTCCAGGAGGAGACAGGAGTTATAATGCATGCCTAGTGTTAGTTGACAGGTACAGTAAAACTCCCATGTTCTTACCATGTCATAAAGATGACACAGCTATGGATACAGCCATAATGATATGGAATAAAGTCATTAGCCACACAGGCTTATTCCAAAATATTATAAGTGACAGAGACCCAAAGTTCACTTAAGCATTATGGACAAATCTCCATAACTTGTTTGGGACAAAGTTATCATTCTCAACAGCTTATCATCCTCAAACTGATGGTCTAGCAGAAAGAATGATACAGACCCTAGAGGATATGATCAGAAGATTCTGTGCGTATGGGCTAGAATTCAAAGATTCTGATGGTTTTACCCATGATTGGTGTACACTAATACCAGCACTTGAACTGGCATATAAGACATCAATCCATTCTTCTACTGGCAAAACACCAGCAATGCTAGAGAAAGGTTGGAATCCAAGAATTCCTTATGATACCCTCAAAAAGGACTTAGTGGATATACATCCAACAGCAAGCAGTTTCAAGATAATGCTTGACAAAGCAAGACACCATGCAAACAGATGCATGCAAGATTCTTTTAAATATGCAAAAGAAAGATGGGATAAAAGTCATAAGCCACCTGATTTCAAAATAGGGGACTTAGTTTTAGTATCAACCCTTAATTTCAATAACATAAAAGGCCCAAAGAAATTGAAAGATTCCTTTGCGGGACCATTTATGATAAAAGCACTCCATGGACCCAATGCTGTGCAATTAGAACTCACAGGTGAACTAATGAACAAGCACCCAACTTTCCCTGTGAGTCTAATAAAGCCTTACAGTTCAAGTGACAACGAGTTATTTCCACAAAGAAATAAACCCCCACTTGAAATTCCACCCTTGGAAGAAGGAGAAGAAAAGAAAATAGTAAAAGTCCTTAAAGAAAGAAGGACAAGAAACAAAAAAGAAAGGGAATACCTTGTAAGGTATAGAAATTCAACTCAAGAAGATGAATGGCTACTTGAGAAAGATATAACAAATGCTGATAAACTACTAAGAAGGTTCAGACATGAAAGAAATCCTGAAAAATAGAAAAGTTAAGCATTATTGAGCTTCAAGACTAACAAAGTCTAATGAAGAGGTAGGACAGTGGATGATACCCTAATCACACATATCAGATTGTGGTACAATCTTTTTTGGTGGTAGGGAATGTGAGCCTTTGAGATATGACCACATACCCAATAAGTTCACAAAAAAGACTCAGAACAATTATACCTTTAATATAATTATATTAAAATTACTTAGAATAATTATACATTAAGAATAATTACTTAAATATACAAAAAATACCATAAATTGGTACAAAAATTGGTTTAACTTAAAAACCAATGAATCAAAATGTAAAATAAATTATATCATTGGATTCCCCATGGAAAAATACACATATACCATTTTTATGGCATATCTGTAAAGTCATTATTTAAGGAATTATAAGGTATAATACCTTATAAAAATCATAAAACCTTATTTATCTCAAAACCTAATGAAACAACATGTGAAATAAATTGTACCAGTGGATTCCCCATGAAAATCCACACATAAAAAAATTAATAAGCTAATTTCCAATGTTAATACTTAAGGAATTATCCTGAATATATGCACTTTTTTGGTCAATGCATATATTTAAGGATCATAGCTAATATCTCCTAAACTATACATGATAGAATGATGAAAAAAAATAAAGTTACAACGTAATTACTGTAACAACACAGATATGAACATTATTTTACAAATTATAAACAAGGTTAAAACCTATGATGAATTATTGATAAAAATCAACAGAGCTGTTGACCACTTTGTTGTGAAAGTGTTCCAAACTTAAAAAAAAGTATACAGTTGGATTCTACTAGCTCATTCGTGAAGAATGATGTAATTTGTATTATTAAATTCAGGGTATAACCCCCTGAAATCAAGGTTTGAAGTTTAAAATATTGAATTTTGACAGAAAAGATGAGTTACCAGAAAAATCATCAAAAATAGAGTTTTGATGATGTAATGAAAATCTCTTGGCAGCATAATAAGGTTATTCCAGGCTATCAGAATTCACTCTCTGAATTTCTGTAGCGTGTAAATCTTAAAAGTTATTGAGGATTAAACTTTGAGCTTAATTTGAGCAGTTATGATCACATACTGTAACCTTAATCTAAGTTTAACAGTCTTAAGAGTGATAGAATTGGTGAATACTATTAGTTTATGATTAAAACTAATAAAATCCACGAAATTTGGGGTTCTGCCAAGCCTCTGATGTCATCAAACTTAGAGTTATAGTGATAACTCTAAATAATGGTGTAATAATGATGTAATATGGTTTGATCATGATGTAATCACCCTCAAGCCTTAAAATATTGATCAATTCCAGTGGATATGATCAGTACACGTCTACTAGAAGCCTGTTGGACTCTAGGAGGGAGGTATTTACTATAAATAGAGCTCTTTTTACTCTATTTACCCCTCAGACGCATCAAAAACATTAAATCAATTAAATAAAAGGTAATTTCTTTATTCTTTATATATAAAACTCTTATATTATTAAAGACCAAAGACCATCTTAATATTAAGCACTATTTTTACGTGATCAAATCAATTCTTTAATTGTTTTTGTCATAAATCTCTCTATAAACTCATTTCCACGTAAAATCAAGAATTTTAGTAATTTTCTTTATTTTTTATTGTAAATACAATTTGAAAAAGTTGTATTATATTCTTTTGGCGTAAAATATCTCAAAATTATTATTTTAAGTGTTAAAAGTAGGTTATTTGATCTTATTATTACTCTTAATAATTCTTATTTAATATAAATAGTATTTATATTAATATATAACTTTAATATTAGTAATATTATTGTTATTAATTGTTTTTTATTTATAAAAAACAGTTTTTTATGCCTTTATTATTTGTTGGTAACAATAATAAAGAGCTTTATAATATATTAATTATTTTATATTAATATATTATTTATAATATTATAATTTCATATAATATTAATTATATTATTATATTTATTTAATAATATAATTAATATTTTTACGCCATAATGATAATATTTCTTTATTATTATTATTATTTTAATCTTATTTATTTCAATTATAAGGACATTCAGAGTACAATAAGTAATAAATTAGTAATTTTTACTTATTGTTTCATAGTCAAACCTTACAAGTTATCACTAAAAGAAAGAAAGCTAAAGAATTAGACTTTCCAGGACCCACCATTCAAGACTCTGAAGGTGAGCACCTCTTTTATAATTGCCATAAAATGAATTTTTATCCTAAAATACTTTTTTTTTTTTAAATTATGACTACCAGAAGAGGTTCCCAATACTCCATCCAATCAGATGGAGCTGGACTCAGAGGTAGAACTGATCCCTCAAAAGGGAAAAGAAAGGGCAATATCCCCAGTGGAACAGAATCCACACAAGGAAGTGCCTTATCCCAAAGGCAAGTCCCAGAAATGCCCATGATATCTGAACCTGAATTGGAGCTAAGTATGAGTAACTCAAATAGGTACAAATCACATTCAGAGGGCTCAAATAGACATCTACATGAGCCAGTACAAGCAGTATTACACAGTGTACAAGGACAAAGATTGGGAAATGCTGCCTCAAATACACCAAGGAGTGATGAACTCCTGGCACATCCTGAAAAAGTTCCTCAAAGAGGAGGAGATAGTGAAATACTCCAATGGTTGGAATCCACTGTCATCCAAACCTGAAATAAAAAAAATCAAGGATTACCACACCAAAAAGAGAGAGGCAACCAAGGAAGAAGCCCCAGTAGCTTCTACCAGCAAGCCCCAAGCCAACCCACTTCCCCAAGAAGGGAAGAAGAACAAGAAAAAGAATTGGAGGAAACCATATTCCCCAAGCTACAGGATCCCAAAAATCTAAAAGGATGCCATGGACAATGTTTTCAACATGGCCAGAACTTTGATGGAATTCAAAGACGAAGAGGAACAAAGAATGAGACAACCCCATTTCCCAAAGAAATAACCTTGTCTCCTGATGTTGTAAATACTTTAACGGAGCTTAAAAATAGTATTTTACCTCTTAAAGACATTAAAAATAGTTTATTATCTTTCCAAGAATAAATAATAGCTTATCATCTTTAACCAAACGTGTTGTAACATAAAATTTATGATTGAAAATAATAAACCAAAAGTATTAATGGATAATACTCAGAAATTAATACAAGGACAACAAGAATTGTACAAATACATAAGTGATATCAAAGAGAAAACTTTGACAATCAATTATGATGTGAGTATTGACAATCTTACAGAAAAATTAAACAAATTAAGTATTTCTGTAGAAAAATTTAAAGAAAATACTTCATCACACCGAAAATTACTTTTGGACCATGTGGAAAAAAGTGATGAAGCAAGAATGCATCTAAAAGATGATACTCAAAGTGAAAGAAGGCTTATTACTGAAAAAATGGATAAAATGAAGGAGGCTAATTTAAATATGCCAAAGTTATCAACACCATTTTCTCATATAAGAAGCCCTGTTAAAACAAAAGAGGAATTGTCAAATCCTTTCATAACAGACTTGAGTCACCAAGATAATAACCAAGTCTTAATGAAAGAAGCACCTCAATTGAAGGAATGGCCAACATTCACAGGAGAAGGTGAATATGACCACATGTCATTTATTAAAACAATTGACATGTTACAAGAAGACTATGCCATACCAGATGAATTAATCACTGCAAGATTTCATTCATTGTTTGAGAAATCTGCAAAAAGATGGTATTATGGCATAAGACAAACAAATGGTAAAAGTACCTGGTCTTGGTGGAAACAAGAAATAATCACCAAGTGGGCAAATGATGCCTGGAGGTATAAGATAGAAAATGCATTTGAAAATTCTTTCTTTGACCCAGAGAAAGATAAACCTTTAACTTGGTTCTTCGAACAAGTTGAAAGGCTTAATGCACTGTACCCAGAAATGTCACAAAAAATGGTGCACATGAAAATACTTAAGAAATGTGGAGGGGAACTAGAACATTCCCTTAGAAGTAGGTGTATAGAACCATGCTCCACAGAAGAATACATAAATGCATTAGAAGATATAGTGACAAGAACAAAAATTGGCAGAACTTGGAAGAAATTGGACGTTAAAAGCCCAAATAAGCCATTTATCAAAAAAGATATATTGAAAGAATCCTTCAAGCCCAATACATCCAACAATAATGAACAACAAAAATGCCATAAATGTGGAGGTATTGGACACTTAGCCAATAATTGCCTCAAAAAGGCAAAAATCAAGGAAATTGTGGAAACAGAAAACCACAATGACAAAGAAGAAGAATCTGACTCTGAAAAAGAGACAGAAGAATCAGAAACTTCTGAAAGTGATGAAATCAATATAATTAATTCAGAAATTAATAATATTGATATAATTTATGAAGTACTAGATGTCAACTCAAACTTACCACAAGTTGGGACATCTGACACAAACCTGACAAATGAGCAAGATGCCAAACTGTACAAAACCAAACCTGCAAGAGGAATGGGGTATACAGCTGGAAAATCAAGTATTGTGGTATCCCATACCTTTTTTACCAGTTTCAAGAATTTTTTTTTGAAAATTAACAGTTGGGAAATCAAGATCAAAATGAATAATTCAGGAAATCACCACTCAAAGGAAATGATTAAAGATCACACACACTCAGGAATAACCTCAATAGTAGGGAGGAATGGAAGATTTAGCATTCAAAATTGAAATAATCAATATATTTCTACAATTAAATAAATAATAGGGGAATCTAATCTTATGGAATTATACAAGAAAACCTACATATAAGCTTTACAGAATCAACAATAGGCTTAATACATACAGAAACTCAAAATTACATGGGAAAAGTATCATTGTAACATTATATCCACTCTAAATCCATCAAGAAGATTATATTACTAAGAATCACAGTAACCAAATACAGTTCATGTGACACAAGGATCACATGACAGTATCCAATTCAACTCAATACATGGGAAAATCCACTAAGAAAAAGAAAACTTAAAAATTACACAACAATACAGAAGCCCAAATAAGACTTATGCAGTCCACATGCATAACATCTGGAAATTACGCAGCCACAGGATTATTAAAATTCAACTTAATTAAAATTCAACTAGCTGCATGCAAGGAAAATACACTAAACTGTAAAGTACACAGCAATTACAGTAATCAAGAATTAAAACTCAAGAAGATATCCCCACATTACACAGCATAATCACCTGGAACTAAATAAACCTTACAAACAAATTATACATGGGCTTATTCACATGACACCATCTTCATCTTTACCCACCAGCATTAATTCCTCAAGGCTATGCAAGCTGACTAAAGCAGTGCAAAAGAGAAGTCACCTGATATTCTTATCAAAATCCCCACCAAGAAAAACACCTCAACCTTCATTTTGACCAAACAAATGGTGAAAATATCTCAGTCATATGATACCATTCCCAATTTTACACACTAGCAATAGTTTCTCAAGGCTGTGCAAGATTGCTAATGCAGTATAACAGATAGATCATCTGACTTTTGTTAAAAAAATCTACACCAGCAAAATTATCTCAAGGGCAAGAATAAAACTTTACATGGGGAGCCATGGGTACTTCTCATAACATAAAAAGAGGCCTCTCTCTCTCATTTTTCTCCTCTTTCCTCATGCAAATAATTATATACCAAGAAGGAGAATAATTATTCATCCCTTACTAGTAGGTTAATCTAGAAATTATTATTATTATTATTACATTACATTAAAAGTGATTTATATATAGCTGTAGTTAACAGTAGGTCTTCCTATATTATAAATTCATCTATTAGTGAAATACTCATACTCAACAAAATATTTATATTATACTCTTCTCACTAGAAGAAACTCCATATCACTATTATTATTATTACAAAATATATATTTAACATATTATCAAAATTATTTATCAATTACACTTATTTAAAAAATATCAAACAATATTATTATCTTATCACTATTACTGAATTTTCTCATATTGAGCTATTATCCATTAAACAAAATACCTTCAACAAAGAAAACAACTTCAAATCACCACTCAGTACTATTATATTTATTATTTATCTACTCAATTATTATCTTACCATCTTGAAATCACCTACAAATTTATTTATTTAAAATTATTATTATTTTATCATTAGTCTGATTTTTGAATAGGTCTGATATAGACCGCTGAAAAGTCTTCTCTAGTTGTAAAGCCACAATCTTAAATATTGATTTGTGAGCTCTGTAGGGAGATTGTTTAGTATATTCAGAGGGGCAGCTAAAACACCATTAGCACCCTTGGTTACAGGATTATTTCAGAAATTCAAAACTGTTTACCTGTGATTTCCCCCTCAAGGACTGCCTTATCCAATCCCACACCAAAAGGAGTTCCACATCTGGTGTCCCAACAGTGGCCATTTAAACTTCAACATTCAATAATCAGTCAATCATCAATTCAGAAGTTAATCAAATCAACATAACTCAAAAAAATAATTATCATTATCCAGAATTAACCATCAACACTCTCATACAATCTGGTATCTGGAAACAAATCCCATTCCAAATCATCATCATCATCACAATCCTCAAATCAGTCATACCATTTTTATTATCCAGTAAAAGCAGGAACACCAGAAAATCAAAAACCTCAGGATATTGATTTACTCATTGCAACACCAAGAACAGAACAGAAGGAAAAGGAAGAATTGAGGAGATTTTTCTTCAAGTTAATTCAAGAAGCAAAGAAAAACAAGAAAGGTACAAAAGAATTTAAAGGATCAGTTTATCAAGTAGAAATGAATCAACAAGCAACATCTGACTTACTACCATTACCTGAAGATACTGTAGAAGGACAGTATGTAGAAGAAAGTGAAGAGGGAGATCAAACAGTACAAATACAAAGTCTTATGAAGCAAATGCAAGATTTATTATTAACACAAAGTAAAAAGAAAGGGAAAAGAAGGGAACAAACATCCTACACACCTGGAGCCAGTCCAAGTGAACAAACATTACCAAGGCATGTTAGACCTGAAGACTCACCAATATCACCTACACCTGGTCCTAGAGCAACCTCTACTCCAGCAACAGAGCCAAGAACTCAAAATATTCCCAGGAGAGTGTTTGTCACTACACCTAATAATCCAAGTCCATTACAGCAGAAAGTTCCAAGACAAGAAAGACTTGTGGTTAAAATCAAAGCAAAAGATTACAATCTAAATTTTGATGGAGAAGAAGTAGAGAAATTTATCAAGAAAGTGGAAATAATAGCTCAAATTGAAGGAGCAACAGATGAAGACCTAGCAATGCAAATGGCATTTTGGACAACAAACCAAAAGACGAGTGATGCAATTGAAGCTATGCCAGGTTATGAAGAAGGAAATTGGACATAGCTCAAGAAAGATCTCATAACAAAATGGGGAAGGGTTGAACCTGAAAGAAGATACAGAAAAGACTCACTGATGAAGCTTTTTTTTGAAACTCAAGAATATGGAGGAATTGGTAGTCTATCAGAATATAAAAAGTTTATGGGAGAATATGAAACTATTGTTACTTACTTATTAAGATACAGGTATATTCCTCAAGATAACATGTTCCATGAAGACTTATTTGATTGTATTTCAGCTGATATTAAAGGGGCCATAAGCAAGGAAATGATTAAAGATAATTTCATGGTTAGAGCTGAAGATGGAGGATACCTTATACCACCTATGAAGATCCTCAAGAAGTACATTGAACAATAATTGGAAGCCAGAATATTAGTAACCAAAAGATTCTCATCATCAAGAGTTATAGGAAGGAATGTTACTGAGAATAAAAATAAAGTTCATTTCAAGGAAGAGGCTTTCCCAGGAATGAATGAAGCTTTTAATAAAATGAAGGAAATTACTGAATCCCTCAAAGAACAAAAAATGGAAACTAGAAAGCAGGCACAAGGAGAAAATGAAGATTTAAAGAAATTTATGACTCAACTAGAAGAATTGAAAAGTCTATCCAAACCTCCAATGGGTGGGGTTACCAATAATCAACTCAATAATCAACAGTTCAAACCAAGAAATGATCTACCCCCATTCTCACAAAAGCATGTTCCCTATGCACTAGCACAAAACATACCAAAACCTTATGTCAAATGTTACTACTGTCTGGAGGAAGGACATTCAGTTAATAGATGTAACTACCTATTTGAAGATCAAAATAAAAAATGGGTCAGCAGACAAGGAGATGGATTCTTATTTCCAAATTGGCAAAGAGTACCAACAGATGGAAAAATATCACCAAAGAAGTTAGTTGAAGAATTTGCAAAAGAACAGGAAGAACTTACCATGAAAAGAAAAGAAAATGAAGCTAAAGAATCAACACACCAACCAAAAGAAGTAAACCTAATACAAGTAAGGAAAAATGACATTTCAACAGCTATAGCCAAAATTGAAGATTGGGGAAGCTGGCAGCCACCAACTATATCTTCAGCAAATGATCCATTTATCAATAATTATGGATTAAGAAACACCAAACAAAGAGCCTCTAGACATGAGCAGCCAAGTCAGGAATCAACAAAATCATCACCAGAAACAATGGAAACACCACTAAAAAAGAAGACAAACATACCTGGAGCCTATATTGAAGATGAACATGGTACAGTGGAAAAAACAATTATTCCCACTAAATTGAAGAAACTTCAAGAGTTCAAAAAGGAGGAAGAAGTTAGCCCAGAAGATAAAGAAAAACAGGATTATGGAAAGCAGCTGGAATTGACTCAAAATACTGTTAAAAAGAAGAATATCAAGCAAGAACACACAGAATTTCAAGACGTTATGAGCCAAATTATCAAAACGGTTTTGGATCAGAAGATAAATCTCACCTTAGAACAAGTTCTTATCATGTCACCCAAAGTTATCAACCAGCTTAAAAATTTGACAACAGAAGGAAAAAACTCAATCAACTCACTTGACACAAAAGAAATTCAAACCAAACTCATAAACCACCATTTAAGAGATTATGAACAGCCCAAACTACATTATGCCTGTCCATTGGGATTTATGCAAGTGTACCTAGGTGAAGAAGGACATGAAATAATGGCATTAGTAGATACAGGATCAGAATTGAATATAACACCAGAAGACTCAGCAATCAAAGCAGGACTTACCACAAGATGCCTCAACATGAATTTAATGGGAATTGGTGGGCATTGTACCTCAATAGTTGGATTAGCAGAATTTACCCCAATTACTCTATTTAGTGGGGAAGAAAGAAATATATACCTTTTTGTAGCTAGAGGAGCAGTTCACACAGTATTGGGAAGGCCTTTCCTTGCAGACAATAACATCAGATTAGACTTTTCTCAACAAAAAGGGGAAATATTCAGTTATATAGAGCCAGATGGAAGAAGACTTTGCTTACCAATTTGTTCACCACAGAAAGTAGGATGGAGAGAAAACCCACCAGCAGGAATGGAAACATGTGCAGTTTCTAAATCAGAAGATTGGAAAGAGTTACCAGAAGAAGAAGAATCAAGTTCCAACAATCAGGAAAATTCAGAAGAACATCCTCACCAAGTATTTAAGGAAAAAGAAATAGTAGAATCTGAAGAAAAAAGGGAAATAAAAGTGGTATCAGCCTCAGTCAATGCAGAAGATGTTAAGCCCAGTCCTAAAGAAATAAGTCTTACAGGAATTAAAATCTCAAGGAAAGAAAATGGAAATACTGGTAACCAAATAACTCAAGCTATCAACTATTATAATTTCAAGAATCCTGAAGAAATAAAAAGAAAGTCACTCACCAAGCTCTTGTCACCTATCAAAGCATTAAAGTCCCTTTCAAGGGGAGTATTTAAGAATAATTGGAAATCAGGTGTAAAACCAGTTATGTCAATAATTAATGTCACAGGGGGGAAAGGAATTTTCACTCTAATTCTAATACATCAGCATTAAATTCCTTAAAAGAAATTTCTCTCAAACATAAAATTACCATAAATAAAGACCTCAAACCTCAAGAAAATCCCATAGTTCAGGGAGAAAGTATGGACTCAACCTCAAAAGCTAAAGAATCTACAGAATTGAACAAAAAATTGGAGTATATCAGGAAAAATCAATCAACAAATGGAAATGATTATGGTCAAGCAACCTTTAAGGAAGCATCCAGAAAACCCAACACCAAAAATAATGGGGATAAAGATAAATCACTCTTACCACAAGAAGAAGCCAGGTCACCAATTGGATTTTCAAAAATATCCCAGGCAGAAGCCTCACACAAGCAGGACAACAATGTTCAACCTTTTCCCCCAAATATTGTAAATATTGGCCCAAGGCTTATTATGAAAAATAAAGATATTACTCAACAAAACCTACAAAATTCAAAAATTGGAATAAGAAAATCAGAACAAGAGCTGTCCAAAGAGCTAATTCAGGACCCAAAAGAAGAATCAGATACTTATCTTCCCAAATGAAATAACCCATTTCATATCCATACACCCAATAAGGATCCAATATTCCTACAACATCCTCAACACTTCAAAGCTTTCTACTCAAGGAGAGAATTGAATAAGGAAATCCAACCTGTAAATAAAGCCATCAAACAAGTGATTATTAAAGAAAAAGAAAGTGACATTACTAGAAATGAAGAACCAATTAAACCAAAACCTCAAGATTGTACCAACACCAGAAATTCTATGGAACAAGATCTTATGGAAAACAAAACAGAGCGAAAGGAAATATATAGGTCAAATTCTATAAATCATTCAGCCAATTCCAAAAGGGAAGACTCACCTACCCCACACTTCCACTCTGATAAATATAATCCAAATTTGAAATTGGAAACAAATTACTTTTCTTTGGACAAAGCCAAGGAAATCCAAATGAACAAAAATCAAGAAATAAATGAAGACATCAGTAACAGACAGGGAAAACAGGACCAAAAGTCTTTATCAAAACCAACAAATATGGAAGAAATTGAAGCAGATGAAATTTTACTTACAGAAGACCAATTTCCCTGGGAAGGCTATACCAATTGGCAGCCTTTGAGGATTGAAAATTGCAACCTGGAACTGTACAAAATAACTTAACAAGTTCATCAATGCTCAGTTCAGCATGTAACGTGGCTAGAAGGAATAAAGAAAGCATCAAATAAACAGACAGAAAGTAATAAAAAGAAGAATAAGACTAAGGAAGAAAAGGAGTATTTCTGGATTACTCAGAATAAAAAGATATGCCCAAGCTTGCAGGCCCATTTGGCAAGGCAATATAAGACATCAACACAAAAAGAGGATTGGACAAAAAATTATGATAGAAATGAAAACGTTATTCAGGAGTACTCTAATGGGAATGAAGATTCTCAAGATCAATATCTCAATGAAGAAAGAAGAAATGAGCTTACAGCTAAGAAGGCCAAATTCAAGAAGGGGTTTGACAACAAATCTTCACATTACCAATGATTTTTTTATATAATAATAAAGTTTTTTTTTCTTATATCATGAATTTTAGTTTATTTTAGTACCAAATATCTATAAAAAATATATAAAAATGCATAAAAAATATAAACAATATATCAAAAAAAAAAAAAAGTGTCAAGTGTATCAGTATCATTATTCCATGTTATCTTATGTATTAGTATAAAAAAAATAGCTCAACTAAAAAAATTAGGGTGGGTGTCTATTTCTTAAATCCATCCTTTATGATTTAAGTTTTTGGGATGAAATTCTTGGGAATTTCAAATTTATTCTATAATTTTATCCTCATCAATATTCAATATCAACTCATTCAAGAATTAAAGTCAAGGTGATGAAGAAAATAAACAAATACAGATAATAAAGCAAGGATCAATAACAACAATAATAATAATACCTTATAAAAAAAGGCATGAGGAAGATCAAAGTTATAAAAGAAAAAAAATCAATAAGAAATATCACGAAACCTTATTGGTTTTAGTATCCTCAAATAATTATTAAATTAAAATAATAAAGAAGAGATAGAGAATATATAATCAAGGGTATAACTGGCCAGGTTAAACCTAAATGAAAATATTTCTTTATAAATTTTCTTTTTTTTTCTAAATTTACTTTGAATATTCAAAATATCTCATTATAAAAGACACAAAATTATTATTATTTTACTGGGAATTGGGAGAAAACACCTCCTTTTATATTAAAGATGGAGCCAGCTTCTTCCACCCAAAGTTTAGCCCTCAAATTTTTCATATATTGGAGGCTATGCAAAACTCAAAAGATATATCTTATCAGCTCTTTAATTCCTTTTAGAACTTAGGGCATAAAAGATAAATTGCATAGATTAAATTAGCCTTATGTTGGTTGATTTTCTAGATTGAATTAAAGCTCCACTTTTAATTTCAACACAATACAAAGATGCCTTAGCAACTGATAAAGAGCCACTAGGTGCTATAATTGGGCATGAAGTAGACATAATTCTTAATGTGGAAAAGCCTTACCCACCCTTACTGAGAAGACCAGCTTACCCAGCTAGTCCAAGGGATAGAGAAGCCTTAGAGGTACACATTAAAGAATTAATGGACCTTGGAGTATTAAGAAAAGTTGGACATAATGAACAGGTAGAAGTTACTACTCCTGTCATTATAACTTGGAATAATGGAAAATCAAGGATGGTAGGCGAATTCAGGGCCCTGAACACCTATACCATTCCAGATAGATATCCAATACCTAGAATCCATGAGACATTGACACAATTGTCACAAGCTAAGTTCATTACAGCTATGGATGCCTTAAAGGGTTTTCATCAAAATGTCTTAACAGACAATGCCAAAAAACTACTGAGGATAATAGTCCACTGTGGAATTTTTGAATACTTAAGAATGCCATTTGGGATAAAAAATGCACCTTCCCATTACCAAAGAATGATGAATGCCATATTTCCTGAAGAATGATCAGAAGGATGGTTAATTATCTATATTGATGATATCATAGTTTGCTCAGAAACTTGGGAAAATCACCTTACAAGACTAGAAAGAATACTACAGAAAATAGTCCAAGTGAATAGGAAAATTTCCTTGAAAAAGTGTCATTTTGCATATAGTGAATTAAAAGCACTAGGACATGTTGTATCTGGACTTAGTCTAGGCATAGACAAAAATAAAGTAGCAGCAGTACTACTTAAACCAATTCCTCAAACCAAAAAAGAAATGCAATCATTTTTAGGATTTGCTGGTTACTATAGACAGCATATAAAGGACTTTGCAAAAATTGCCAAACCCTTATATAAATTATGTGACCAACAAACAGTTTATGAAATGACTGAAGAAAGGGTCAAGGCATATGAAGAATTGAAAAATTCACTAAAAAATGCCCCATTTCTTCTAATGCCAGATTGGAAACTACCCTTTAAACTATACATTGATGCTTGTGGAGAAGGACTAGGTGCTGCACTTCACCAAACACAAATTATCAATGATAAACCAGTAGAAGGACCAATTTGTTTCATTTCAAGGCAGATAGAGCCAACAGAAGCAAGGTATGGAGCCAGCCAAATGGAATGCTTACGCTTAGTGTGGGCTTTAGAAAAACTGCATTATTATTTGGATGGCACAGTATTTGATGTAATCACAGACTGTAATGCTGTGAAATCACTATTAAATATGAAGACTCCAAATAGACATATGCTGAGATGGCAAATTGCTATCCAAGAATACAGAGGAAATATGACTATTGTTCATAAATCTGGTAATATCCATAAAAATGCAGATGGTCTTAGCAGATGGGCTCTAGCAAATACCCCTGACAATCCAGCATGGGTACCACAAGAAGAACACCATATAGAAGGAATATGTGTTACAGACATTGGCACAGAATTCTTGAACCAAGTTAAAGAAAGCTATAAGACAGACAAAAATTGCCATATTTTAAGCCAACTTCTAATGAAAGACTGAAAAGACCCATCACTTTCATCAAAACTAGATGAAACATGGAAAAAGGCATATGATGAAGGAAGATTCCACCTCCTTGATGGAATCCTCTACCATAGAACAAAACACACATGTGTTATGACCTTCACAGATAGAACACTAATAAACACTATTTTACATGAGTGTCATGATAGTGTTGCATCTGGACATCTCTCAGAAGATAGGACACTAGAGAGAGTGAAAACCTGCTCTTGATGGCCAAATTGGAAGAAAGATGTTGCAGAGTACTGCCAAACCTGTGACAGATTCCAAAAAGCCAACAGAGCCACAAGAAAGAAATTTGGAATGATGATCCAAATCCAAAAACCAAAATCCCCATGGAAAATAGCTCATATGGATTGGGTAACAGCATTACCTCCAGGAGGAGACAGGAGTTATAATGCATGCCTAGTGTTAGTTGACAGGTACAGTAAAACTCCCATGTTCTTACCATGTCACAAAGATGACACAGCTATGGATACAGCCATAATGATATGGAATAAAGTCATTAGCCACACAGGATTATTCCAAAACATTATAAGTGACAGAGACCCAAAGTTCACTTAAGCATTATGGACAAATCTCCATAACTTGTTTGGGACAAAGTTATCATTCTCAACAGCTTATCATCCTCAAACTGATGGTTTAGCAGAAAGAATGATACAGACCTTAGAGGACATGATCATAAGATTCTGTGCTTATGGGCTAGAATTCAAAGATTCTGATGGTTTTACCCATGATTGGTGTACACTAATACCAGCACTGGAACTGGCATATAAAACATCAATCCATTCTTTGACTGGAAAAACACCAGCAATGCTAGAAAAACGTTGGAATCCAAGACTTCCTTATGATACCCTCAAAAAGGACTTAGTGGATATACACCCAACAGCAATCAGCTTTAAAAAAATGCTTGACAAAGCAAGAAACCATGCAAACAGATGCATGAAAGACTCTTTCAAATATGCAAAGGAAAGATGGGAAAAAAGTCATAAACCACCTGACTTCAAAATAGGAGATTTGGTGTTAGTATCAACTCTTAATTTTAATAACATAAAAGGACCAAAGAAATTGAAATATTCCTTTGCAGGACCATTAATGATAAAAGCACTTCATGGACCCGATGCTGTACAATTGGAACTCACAGGTGAACTAATGAACAAACACCCAACTTTCCCTGTAAGTCTGATAAAACCTTACAGTTCAAGTGACAAGGAGTTATTTCCACTAAGAAATAAACCCCCACTTGAAATTCCCCCCTTGGAAGAAGGAGAATAAAAGAAAATAGTAAAAGTCCTTAAAGAAAGAAGGACAAGAAACAAAAAAGAAAGGGAATACCTTGTAAGGTATAGAAATTCAACTCAAGAAGATGAATGGCTACTTGAGAAAGATATAACAAATGCTGATAAACTACTAAGAAGGTTCAGAAATGAAAGAAAACCTGAAAAATAGAAAAGTTAAGCATTATTGAACTTCAAGACTAACAAAGTCTATTGAAGAGGTAGGACAGTGGATGATACCCTAATTACACATATCAGATTGTGGTACAATCTTTTTTGGTGGTAGGGAATGTGAGCCTTTGAGATATGACCACATACCCAATAAGGTCACAAGAAAGACTCAGAATAATTATACCTTTAAAATAACTATACTAAAATTACTTAGAATAATTATACATTAAAAAAAATTACTTCAAAAATACAAAAATACCATAAATTGGTACAAAAATTGGTTTAACTTAAAAACCAATGAATCAACATTTGAAATAAATTATAACATTGGATTCCCCATGGTAAAATACACATATACCATTTTTATGGCATATCTGTAAAACCAATATTTAATGAGTTATAAGTAATAATACCTTATAAAAACCATGAATCCTTATTTATTTCAAGAACCAATGGAACAACATGTGAAATAAATTGTACCATTGGATTCCCCATGAAACTACACACATAAAACAATTAATGAGCTAATTACCAAAGTTAATACTTAAGGAATTAACCTGAATATATGCACTTTTTTGGTCAACGCATATATTCAAGGATCATAGCTAATATCTCTTAAACTATACAAGATAGAGTGATGAACCAAAAATAAAGTTACAACTTAATTACTGTAACAACACAGATATGAACATTATTTTACAATTTATAAACAAGGTTAAAACCTATGATGAAATATTGATAAAAATCAACAGAGCTGTTGACCACTTTGTTGTGAAAGTGGTCCAAACTTAAAATAAAGTACACAGTTTGATTCTAATAGTTTATTCGTGAAGAATGATGTAATTTTCATTATTAAATTCAGTGTATAACCCCCTGAAATCATGATTTGAAGTTTAAAATATTGAATTTTGACAGAAAAGATGAGTTACAAGAAAAATCATCAAAATTAGAGTTTTGATGATGTAATGAAAAGCTCTTGGAAGCATAATAAGGTTATGTCAGGCTATCAGAATTCACTCTCTGAATTTCATTAGCGTGTAAAACTTAAAAGTTATTAAAGATCAAAGTTTGAGCTTAAATTGAGCAGTTATGATCACCTACTGTAACCTTAAATTAAGTTTAACAGTCATATGAGTGATGTAATTGGTGAATACTATTAGTTTATGATTAAAACTAATAAAATCCACGAAATTTGGGGTTCTTCCAAGCCTCTGATTTCATCAACTTTAGAGTTATAGTGATAACTCTAAATAATGGTGTAATAATGATGTAATATGGTTTGATCATGATGTAATCATCTCCAAACCTTAAAATATTGATCAATTCCAGTGGATATTATCAGTACACGTCTACTAGAAGCCTGCTGGACTCTAGGAGGGAGGTATTTACTATTAATAGAGCTCTTTTTACTCTATTTTCCCCTCAGACGCATCAAAAACATTAAATCAATTAACTCAAAGGTAATTTCTTTATTCTTTATATATAAAACTATTATATTATTAAAGACCAAAGACCACCTTTCTATAATCATCTATTTTGACATGATTAAATCATTTATTTAATTGTTTTTGCTAAAAATCTCTCTAAAACTCATTTCCACGTAAAAATCAAGAACATTAGTAATTTTTCTTTATTTTTATTGTAAATACAATTTGAAAAGGTTGTATTTATATTTTTTGGCGTAAAATATTACAAAATTATTATATTAAGTGTTAAAAGTAGGTTATTTTCTCTTATTATAATAATTTTCTCTTTATTATTATTTTAATAATTCCTTAATTAATATAAATAGTATTTATATTAATTTATAACTTTAATATTGGTAATATTATTGTTATTAATTGTTTTTTATTAATAAAAAATAATTTTTTACGCCTTTATTATTTGTTTGTAACAATAATAAAGTGCTTTTAAATATATTAGTCATTTTATATTAATATATTTATTTTATTATATTATATTTTATAATATAAATTATATTATTATATTTTATGAATAATATAATTATTTTTACCCCATAATTATAATAATTCTTTATTATTATAATTATTTTTATCTTATTTATTTCATTTATAAGGACATTCATAGTAAAATAAGTAAAATATTAGTAATTTTTACTTATTGTTTCATAGTCAAACCTTACACTCTGTATGCTTGTCGGCATCCAAGAAGGGCAACATAACTATTGACTCTTTTACCCTAAAACTGGATCTATTTACATATCTCATGATTGCGTCTTCAAAGACAAAGAAGCCTTCTGGCCCTCTCACTCTCTCTGTCTTTCATCCTCAGTTCAAGAGCCGCTCTTCTTACCTTCAATACCTTTGTCAAACTACTCCTCTGAGGCAATTGAAGAGCCAAGTCATGCTGGCAGACCCGGAAATGAATCCTCTGCTCCAGTAGGGGCCTGTCCTGAGGACACTCTTACTAATTCTCAAACTACTCCCATTCATATCAGTACTCCACCAATACTTTCAGGGGAAGACGCATCCTGGGTCACTCCCCTTTTGGCCAAACAGCCAAAATCAGCTTCTTGCTTGGATAATGGCCACCCTTTTCCCAAAGGATGGACCTATGACACTGTGCCTGCGGAGGCGCCTCACAATGTTGATTCCAACATCTCTGACAGAAACATTTTGAGTGGTGGTCGTTCACACAAACCGCCTGATCGTTTTGCAGGTACGGTGGTTAACAAAGCCCCTGGCTCCTTCAGGGAAGCCATGTCCTCCTCTAAGTCCAACGCCTGGCTGCTTGCAGTACAGAACAAATTCTCTAGTATTGAGAGACATGGTGTTCTGGAGGAGGTCAAACTCCAGAAGGACCTTTGTCTTCTTGACACTACTTGGGTATTCAGGGAGAAGACCGATTCTCTTGGCAATGTTGTGGAAAGAAAGGCTTGTCTCTGTGTTCGAGGCTTCCTCCAGGTCGAAGATCTTGACTTTCACGAGACTTTTGCACCAACTGGAAGGCTTTCCACCCTCCGCTTTCTCTTAGGGTATTGTGCAGATAATGATTTTGATCTTCATCAGATGGATGTTAAAACCGCCTTTCTCCATGGAGATCTTGACGAGGAACTTTTTATCTGGCTTCCTGAAGGTTATACAGCCTTGCGGTCTGGCCCTGTTTGCTTGAAGTTAAAGAAATATCTCTATGGACTCAAACAAAGTCCCAGGAACTGGTATTTCAAAATTAAAGGATTTTTCGTCAACACAGGGTTTTGTCCCTCTGCTGCTGATCCATGTCTGTTTGTTAGGGATACTCCAACTCCTTGCTTCATCTTCTTAAATGTTGATGATTTGGTCATTGGTGGCATTAATCTGGGTGGCTTTCGTGCTCAGATTTCTGCTGTGTTTGATATGAAAGATCTTGGTGAACTTTGCTATGTACTCGGAATGAGAGTTACTAGGAATCGGATCGACCATGTTATTTTTCTCAGCCAAGAACTCTATGTCAATACTCTACTAGATTCTTTTGGGATGGGTTTGTGCAAGGCTGTCTCCACTCCTCAAGTGCCCTCTTCAAGACTTCTTCCGCTGGCTGGCACTGGATCTGAGCCTGCTAAAATCCATCATCAAAGGGCTGTTGGGCTCCTAAATTACTTGGTTGCCTGCACTAGGCCCGACCTGGCTTACTCAGCCTCTTGTCTCTCTCAGTTTCTTTCCTCACCTTCTTACAAACATGAGTTAGCATTCAAGCACGTTCTTCACTATTTAAAAGGGCCCAGTACTTGGGGGCTGTGGTTGGGAAGAAGAGGTGATAATTCCTCCATCTTCGCCTACTGTGACTCTGATTGGGGGTCAAACTATGACTCAAGATCCTTTTCTGGGAGTTGTGTCTTTTTGTACGGCCTGGTAGGCTGGAAGACCACTAAACAAGATGTGGTCGCACTTTCCTCAACGGAAGCAGAGTGCCGCTCCATCTCTGCTGGTTTCCAGGATGTATGCTGGCTTCTGGAACTAGTCTCCGATCTTGGTCTCTCTCTCAAAGCTACTCTTTTCTGTGACAACCAAGGAGCTCTTGCCCTTCTCAAGAATCCTCTATATCAGCATTGAACTCGACACATAAAGCTGCGTCTCCACTGGTGTCGTCAGTTATTGGAGGAAGGCACTATCAACGTCAAGTACATCTCCACGTCTCTTATGCCTGCTGACATACTCACCAAATCCCTTTGCAGGAAGCAGCATCATGATCACTGCTCTGCTCTGGGATTGTCAAGCTTCGAGCCCGGGAGGGTATTGAAGAACAATTGCTAACCAGTCATAAATACTTCACTAAACCAGTTATATTCTTCATTCCTTGTCTGGACTAAATCAGTCGTAACTAAAGCAGTCCACATACTCATTTCCTAAACCAGGAAATTATTACTTGTTGCTTATTCATTGTATATATTCTTATTTTACTGTACTTAATATATAAATTATGTATTGTAGCAGAGAAGTTGTGCTCTCATCCAACTTCTCTGTTTTCTTACTTCCTTTTCTCTGATTGTATTTTCTTCCTTGAGCATCTTCAGGTATGCCCTCTTCTTGCAATCCAACTTCTCTGTTTTCTTACTTCCTTTTCTCTGATCGTATTTTCTTCCTTGAGCATCTTCATTTTCAACTTTTGTATTGAAAATACTAAGAACTTAATTTAAGCTTATTTAGAGTTGAGTTACAAGAATTTCACTCAGAGGTGACCCCACCTGATTTTTGATGAGGAATCCAATGGTGAAATAATTTTTATATGTTTATTTATTGGATAAAAAGTTATAATAATTTTTATTTAACTTTTTTCCAAATTTATTTATTTTTTCACAATTTTGTTAAAATTTCATTTTTACTTAATTTTTTCAAGTATAAATGTAATTTTACACTTATAAAATTTAATTTACTTCTATTTTTATATTGTAATTAATATTTTTATTTTTAATATAATTCTATATTTATATTTTGATTTTTATTTTAATAATATAAATAAATTTATTTTATTTATATTAATATGTTATTTTTGTATTTGTGGTCTTTTGGGTATATGAAATTACCTCTAAGGCTCACACTTTTAGGAATAAAAATGAATCATTTCGATGATGGAATTAGCCTTGATCAAGAACACTAGATCAAAGAATTGTCCAATAAATATAAAATAAAAGATATTGTTCCATCAAACACTCCCCTCAAACCACATTTGCAACTCTCAAACTCATCCAATGAAGAACATTAAAACTTCAACAATCTGAACATCAACTATCAAAGTGCAGTTTGGTCACTAAATTATATTAG
This sequence comes from Austropuccinia psidii, assembly GCA_023105745.1. NCBI lineage: Eukaryota > Fungi > Basidiomycota > Pucciniomycetes > Pucciniales > Sphaerophragmiaceae > Austropuccinia > Austropuccinia psidii. The sequence goes on along the minus strand of JALGQZ010000013.1, from coordinate 32,691,399 downwards.
CTCCAACACTCGCAATGACATTACCTTTAAAGTCAGTCATCTGTCTCAATTCCTAGAATAACCAGGGCTACAGCACTGGAACACATGTCTTAAAGTTTTTCGCTACTTATATCACTCAAAAAACTTGTGTCTCACATTCAAAAACCACAGAATTCATCATATCAAGACATATGTAGATGCAGACTGGCAAAATTTTCCTGTTGATAGAAGATTGATTTCAGGGTTCACCGTCAGTATAAATCTTCACCTAATATCTTGGTGTTCAAAAAAACAACAAACAGTTCCTTATTCAACAACAGAAGCCAAATATAAGTCTCTCAGTGATGCCATGAAAAAACCACCTGGTTAATAAGTCTCCTTAATGAAATTCAACTCACAATGTCTCCACTTGACCCTCTTCTGCTTAATGACAAGAAAGGAGCAATTGATTTAACATTAAATGACACCAATCATAGTGGATTTAAAACTGCACACATTGATATCAAGCTTCATTTCATACAATAATTACTTAAAAAAGGTATTATGTTACTAAAACATGTTCCCATCACAGCAATGAATTCCAATTTCTTAACCAAATCTGTAGGTAAAACTATTTCCCATAAATCCCTCTCCTTTCATAATCTCTTAAAAAAGGCTTGTGCTCCCTCCCCCTGTTCATCACAAGGGGGGTTGTAAAAGAATATATATCATTGACCAAACTCTTTTATTAAAGCCTAACCTCAAGGGTAAACTCCACACAAAAAAAATTCCTGAACACTCATTCCTCAGTTCCTCATTCTATGAGTTCTATTTGTATTTCTTTTTTATTTTTATAAAAAACTCATCCTTTGTTCTCTATAAAATGTTATGTCTCTTTTCCTTCACTTATCAAAAAAAAAGGAAAAGAAAATATATTAAAGAGAAATCTAGATAAAATAAATATTTGCATACCGTTATTCTCATTGACTACTTAGCATATGCTTCTGTGTGGTTGCAAATCATCTTTCTTGTAAGGTTTGACTATGAAACAATAAGTAAAAATTACTAATATTTTACTTATTGTACTATGAATTTCCTTATAAATAAAATAGCTAAGTAAAAGAATAAATATAATAATATAATTTATATTATAAAGAAAATAATATAATAAATAAATATATTAATATAAGATAATCAATATATTTAAAATCATTTTATTCTTGTTACTAACAAATAATAAAGGCGTAAAAACCTTTTTTTTATTAATAAAAACAATTCATAACAGTAATATTACTAATATTAAAGTTATAACTTAATATAAATACTATTTATATTAATGAACAAATTATTAAAGTAATAATAGAGAGAAATTTATTATAATAACAAGAAATAACCTAATTTTAACACTTAATATAATACTTTTGAGATATTTTACGCCAAATAATATAAATACAACTTATACAAATTTTATTTACAATAAAAATCAAGAGAAATTACAATTTATCTTGATTTTACATGGATTTGAAGCTTTGAAGAGAAATTTAAACAGAACAATTAAATCATTGAAGTAATCACATCAAGAATGATTATTATAATAAGGATTATCTTTGGTCTCTAATAATATAAGAGTTTTATATATAAAGAATAAAGATTTTACCTTTTGATTTAATTGTTTTAATGTTTTGATGCGTCTGGGGGGAAAATAGAGTAAAAAGAGCTCTATTTATAGTAAATACCTCCCTTCTAGAGTCCATTAGGCTTCTAGTAGACATTTACTGATGTTATCCACTGGAAATAATCAATATTTCAAGGTTTAGTGATGATTACCTCATTATTACGCCATTATTTAGAGTTATTGCAGTAACTCTAACTTTGATGCCGTCATAGGCTTGGCACAAGCCTAAACTTCATGGATTTTATTGATATTAATCATAATCTAATATTATTCATCAGTTGTATCACTTATGTGACTGTTAAACTTAAAATAAGATTACAGTGAGTGATCATAAATGATCAAATTTAAGCTTAAACTTTGATCATTAATAACTTTTAGGTTATACACGCTAAAGCTATTATGATATCTTGGCATGTCCTTATTAAACTTCCAAGAGCATCCCATGAAATCATCAAACCTCTATTTGTTATGATTTTTCTTGTAACTCATATTTTCTGTTAAATTTTAATATTTTAAACTTCAAACCATGATTTCAAGGGGTTATACCTTGAATATTGTAATAACAATTACATCACTATTCACGAATGAAATAGCAGAATGTAAATGTTTACTTGTTTTTAAGTTTGGACCACTCTCACAACAAAGTGGTCAACAGACCTACTGATTTTATTCAATAATCCATTACAAGTTTTAACATTGTTTATAACGTGTGAAATAAAGTTCATATCTGTATTCTTACAGTAATTACATGGTGAATTTACTTTTGGTTTATCTCTCTATCTTGTATATTTCAAGAGATATTAGCTAAAAACCATGAATATATGCATTGACCAAAAAAGTGCATATATTCAGCTTAATTCCTTAAGTATTGACTTGAGTGATTAGCTTTATAAGTTTTTTTTTGTATATTTTTATGGAGAATCCAATGGTTCAATTTTCTTCACATGTTTTTTCATTGGTTTCTGAGATAAATGAGGTTTTGTACCTTTTTTAAGGTATTATTACTTATACTTCAGTAATTATTGACTTTTCAGATATGCCATAAAAATGACATATGTGCATTTTGCCATTAGGAATCTAATGGGGTAATTCATTTCAAATTTTGATACATTAGATTCTGAGTTAATTCAGATTTTGTACTTATTTATGGTATTTTACTAATTTTTGAGATAATGATTACAGAAATTTTGCCGTGGCCTTTCTGGATATGTGGTCATATCTCAAAGGCTCACATTCCTAACCACCAAAAAACATTGTACCACAATCTGATATATTTAATTAGGGTATCATTCACTGTCCTACCTCTTCAATAAACATTTTTAGTCTTGAAGCTCAATAATGCTTGATTTTTTTATTCTTTAGGTTTTCTTTCTTTTCTGAACCTTCTTAGTGGTTTATCAGCATTTGTTATATCTTTCTCACGTAGCCATTCATCTTCTTGAGTTGGATTTCTATACCTTACAAGGTATCCTCTTTCTTTTTTATTTCTTGTCTTTCTTTCTTTAAGGACTTTCACAATTTTCTTTTCATCTCCTTCTTCCACAGGGGGTATTTCAAGTGGGGGTTCATTTCTTAGTGGAAATGATTCCTTGTCACTTGAGCTGTAAGTTTTTATCAGACTTACAGGGAAAGTTGTGTTTTTATCCATTCTTTCACCTGTGAGCTCCAATTGCACAGCATTAGGTCCATGTAGTGCTTTTATCATGAATGGTCCTGGAAAGGAATCTTTCAATTCATTTGGTACTTTTTTATTTTTGAAATTAAGAGTTGACACTAGGACCAAGTCTCTTATTTTTAATTCAGGTGGTTTATGACTTTTATCCCATCTTCCTTTTGCTAATTTGAAAGAATCTTGCATACATCTGTTTGCATGGTGTCTTGCTTTGTCAAGCATTATTTTAAAACTGCTTGCTGTTGGATGTATATCCCCTAAGTCCTTTTTGAGGGTATCATAAGGAAGTCTTGGATTCCAGCCTTTTCCTAGCATTGTTGGTGTTTTGCCAGTAGAGGAATGGATTGATGTCTTATATGTTAGTTCAAGAGCTGGTATTAATGTACATCAATAATGGTTAAAACCATCAGAATCGTTAAATCCCAGTGCACAAGCACAGGATCTTCTGATCATTTCCCCCAAGGTTTGTATCATTCTTTCTGCTAAGCCATCAGTTTGAGGATGGTAAGCTGTTGATAATGACAGCTTTGTCCCAAACAAGTTATGGAGGTTTGTCCATAATTCTGAAGTGAACTTTGGGTCTCTGTCACTTATGATATTTTGGAATAAGCCTGTGTGGCTAATTAATTTATTCCATATCATTCTGGCTGTATCCATAGCTGTGTCATCTTTGTGACATGGTAGGAGCATAGGGGTTTTGCTATACCTGTCAACTAACCCTAGACATGCATTATAACTTCTGTCTCCTCTTTGAGGTAGTGCTGTTACCAAATCCATATGAACTATTTCCCAAGGGGATTTTGGTTCTTGGATTTGGATCATCATTCCAAATTTCTTTCCTGTGTGTCACAGCCAAGGAGGCAGGGGCATTACCAATCATATTCTACAATCATTACTTCATTGATACCCCTCAAAACCCAATCAGCAAGGGGGTTTCATTCAACAGTCTCCAAATACAGCTTTCAGACCTCAATACAGTTTCATACAGGCAAGGCCCAAATACAGGATTCACCAAATACAGTCCTGTAATCAATACAGGCGCAAATACCTGTATTGACTGTATAACCTGTATTGTATTCACCAATACAGGATTCAATCCCACATCCAACTTCTTCCAGCATACAGACAAGTATCTCAGCACTCAAACTCCAAGGCTGGTATTTCTCACATATACCAGCCCCTCTTCACCCACCTGGGGGTTTTTCCCCCAGTTAATTAAAATATTGAATTTATTATTTAATATTATTTTATTTCTCATTTCAGAAATATTATTTTATTATTTATTAAGTTAGTCTTTGCCTTCCCTCACCTGTTCAGTTGAGTCCTGGTGGCCATATCCTTTATTAATCCTTTTCTCTTTTCTGAAAAGGTTGAAACAGTGTCACAGGATTATTTGTGGTTGGCTCTTTATTATTGCTTTTGTTTTGTCTCTCTTATCTTTTATGCTTATTATTTTATGACTAGGAATTTATCCTCTTACTCCATTACTCTTATCATTTGAGTATTCCTTCTGAGCCCTCCATAAGTAAGTCTGTTCACTGAGTTCCAGGCCCTCTTCATTTTAGAAGAGCCCCTGTGACATTATTTTAATTAACTCATAATTGCTTCTTTCTTTTCATTCATTTTATTCATTTATCTCATTCTTCAATTATGATTTTTTCATGATTTTATGATTTTTTATGATTTTTATGATTTTTCTCTCTTATCAATTTTCATCTCATTCATTTTATTCAAATGAAAATTGATTCTCTTTCTCATTTCAAAAATTCTGCTGACCATTTCACTTTATTCTTTATCATTCTAATTTCTCTTTTGTCTGAATTCAGGTTTTTATCAGGTTATTTGAGTGGAATTATTTGTGTTAATTGATTCATCATTCAGGGATTTATTGATTTGGGGTATTCAGTGAATTGGATTTTGAAATTTCTCAAGATTATTGATTGATTCCTCAAGACATTGATTTCACCTCAAGATTTTGAATTGACCTGATTGATTTGATTTGATTTGATCTGATTGACTTGATTTGATTCTTGAAGATACCTGATTTATCCTCAAGATTTGATTTGATTTATTGATTTGAATTTGATTCCTCAAGAAAATTGAATTGATTTTTGAAGATATTGATTGAATTCCTCAAGACTTAATTGATTTGATTTTGATTGACTTGATTTGACTTATTGATTGAATTTGATTATTCATAAGAATTTGACTTTGTCATCTTCACTCTTCAAGATTTATTCATATTGATTCACTTCAAGACTATTGATTAATTTCTCAAGTTCATCAAGATTCTCATTTGATTGTTTTGGTCAAGCCTTATTTTATTCAAAGTATCATCAAGTTTTTATTCATTCTTCTTTCATAATGCCAGTTCAGCATAGCCCACCAGCCAAGAATACAAGATCCCAGAGACATCAAGCTGTTCTCACTCCTAAACCAAGGGCTCCTCTTGACCGCACACCATCAGTTCATCAACTGAGTGCAAATTTGGACAGAGGACCACCAATGGAAGGAGCAGCACCCTCCAGAAGAGGAGGTGTGAAGTCTAGAAGATCAAGATCATTCTCTGGACTATTGGGTGGGTATCCTGGTGTTTCTCAAGGGCCTAGAAGTAGATTGGGGGAAGCTGAAGATGAGGAGGGGGAGGAGTCTGTGGAAGAGGAAGAATCTGAGGAGACTGAAGTGGCAGCTGCCTTGGCAGGTGCTACTGAAGCTCCTGAGGCTCCAAATCTAGCCCTTTCTAATCAACCTTCTGTCTCTCAAGCTGAACCAAATTTCCTCAAGATGATGGAGCAAATGACTCAGCTTATGGGACAACTCACTCAAGCAGTTGCCCCAAGGGACACTTCAAAAGTCCCTGCATTCAAGACTCCATCAATGAAGGCACCTGATTCTTTTGATGGTACAAAAGCTCATAAATTGAGAGGATTCATTCAATCCTGTCAATTAATCTTTCATAATGACGCAGCAAACTTCTTCTCTGACAGGAAGAAGGTGCTTTATTCAACTTCTTTTCTTACTGGTAGAGCTGGCAAATGGATTGAACCTTACCTCTCAAATATCTCCAATGAAGACCCATCTTATCTCCTCAATAACTGGCAGTTATTTGAAACCCAGTTATTCACTCTGTTTGGTGATACCAATGAAGTCAGAAAAGCTGAACAAGAGTTGGACAATTTGAGGATGAGGGAAAGTGGTCAAGTTTCCTTGTACATAGCTGATTTCAGAAGTTTAATGTCAAGAATTGGAGACTGGGGGGAAAGGGCCTATATTCATGTGTATAGGAGAGGTTTGGCATCAAGATTGTTGGACCAATTGGCTTCTCACCCTGGAACTTTTGATAGTCTTCAAGAACTCATGGACATCACCTTGGAATTAGATACCAGGTACCATGAGAGGCAGAAGGAAAAGGGCATTCATCAACAGAAGAAGCCTCCAATCAGTGGATCCAACTCGTCCAAGCCCCCTCAAAGTTCATCATCAAAGAAGCCTTATCACAAGAAGAATAAGAAGGGGAAGAATTTTCAAGTGTCCAAAGACAAGCCTCATGCTGCTCTCCTCAATAAGGACAACAAATTAATTGGTTCTGAAAAGGAGAGGAGGGTTAAAGAAGGCTTGTGCAATTATTGTGGTGGAAAGCACCCATTTGAAAAATGCTTCAAGAGGCCTGAGAATAGGCAAGGGTCATCAAAGGGCTTCCCTAGCAAGCAGGGAAAAGCCTGAGTGGGAATCATGATGTGTTCAATGGTTCTCACTTATTTCCTTCAAGAGCACAATTGTGCACTCTGAATACTAGTGTCAAGAAATCTTTAAAATTTCTTATTTTTTCTTCAATCTCTGATATTTTCTATAGTATTCTCATTGATTCTGGTGCTACAAACTCCTTTATTGCAAAAAATTTTGTTCTCAAGTACTCATTGACCATGTCAGAGCTCCCTGAAAAGATTCCTCTTTTCATTCTGGATTCTAATGAATCCACTTCCCTGTTCATCACCCATTATACCAAGTGGGTTGTTGATTTACCTTCCTTCCCAAGCTTTGAATGGGATTTCTTTATCATAGATTCACCCAAGGGAGAAGACCTAATATTGGGCTATGATTTTCTTTACCATTTTAATCCCATTATTGATTGGAAAAATGGATTGATCACCTATGATTCTAGTCATAAGGATTCTAGTGGTATTATTTCTTCTCCTAGTAATGACTTATCCACTGCTGTCAACAGTGTTGCTCTGGTTGGTGAACTTAAGACACCTTCCTTTCCTCCTTCTGTCCATAACCCCTCCACTTTTCCCTCTCAGTCATTACTTCCATTAAGAGATGAAGTCTTCAAAGAGATAAAAGATGTTGGAGAAGATGTTGTATATCTTCACTTCATCTCTTTCAAGGGGATATGGACCTTCCTCCTTTATCTTTTCATGCCTCCCTGGAGGAGCAGTGGGATGAGGAGGAAGAGCCAGAAGAGATTGAAACTGTGCTGAAAGTAGTCCCTCCTGTTTATCACAAATATTTGGATGTATTCTCCAAAGTGAAAGCAGAGAAACTTCCTCCACACCGTGCCTGTGATCATCATATCGAACTGGAGGGTCTTCTACCTCCAGTTGGTGTTATCTACTCTTTATCAAAGAATGAGTCAGAAACACTGCGGGCCTACATTTCAGAGAATGTAGAGAAAGGTTTCATCAGACCAAGCTCCTCCTCAACAGGAGCACCTGTCCTTTTTGTTAAGAAAAAGGATGGTGGTCTTTGTTTGTGTGTTGACTACCGCAAACTTAATGCTGTCACTAGGAAGAACAGGTATCCTGTTCCTCCAATGAATCAGCTTCTTACCGTCTTTAACGGTGCTACTATCTTCTCCAAGATAGATCTGCGTGGTGCTTATAATCTCCTGAGAATTAAAGAGGGGGATGAGCATTTAACTGCCTTTAGAAGAAGATATGGCAGTTATGAGTATTTGGTTATGCCATTTGGCTTAACCAATGCTCCAGCTTCATTCCAAAATCTGGTGAATGATATCTTTGCAGATTATTTGGATATTTTTGTTGTAGTGTACTTAGATGATATTATGGTCTTCTCTAGCTCTTTGGATGAACATGTTAAACATGTGGCCTCTGTTCTCCAAATACTGAGAGACAATAATTTGTTTGCTAAAGCCTCCAAGTGTGTATTCCATGCCTCAAGTGTGGAATACTTGGGCTATGTTGTTTCAAGTGATGGCCTCAAGATGGATTCTTCAAAAGTTCAACAAATACTCAATTGGCCTCAGCCCAAGAACATCAAGGCCCTCCAATCTTTTCTTGCCTTTGCCAACTTTTATCGTCGTTTCATTAAAAATTATTCCAAAAAAATCTCTGCTCTCACTTCCCTTCTCAAAAAAGATTCTCCCTTCATCTTCAATGAGGAAGCTCTTAGCCAGTTTCAGATACTCAAAGAAGCTTTCACCACTGCTCCTATCCTCTCTCACTTTAATCCTTCTCTACCAACTATTGTAGAGACTGATGCCTCTGATTATGCCTTGGGTACTGTATTGAGTAAGGTGAATGACTCAGGAAAGCATCCCATTGCATCTGATAGTCGCAAGCTCTTACCAGCTGAACTCAACTATGAAATTCATGACAAGAAACTCCTTGGCATAATTTGGGCTCTCAAGCGCTGGAGAGCCTTTCTCCTTTCTCTTTCTGATTCCTTTGAGGTCTTGACAGACCATTGTTCTCTCCAATATTTTATGTCCTCTAAAGTCCTTACTCGTCGTCAAGCCCGTTGGGCTGAATTTTTGTCTGAATTTCACTTTGTTATCACTTACCGCCCAGGCAGGCTGGCCACTTTACCAGATGCCTTGTCACGTCGGGACAACGGGTACCCAGAGAGGGGGGTGGATTTCATCAGCAAGAATCCTCAAAACTTTCATCAAGTTCTCAAGCAAAATTAAATTCAAGAGTCAAGATTCTTTTCCATAAAAGTTGAAATGTTTTCAGATTTAGTTGATCAGATCCAAAGACAAGTATGGCAAGACAAAGACTATAAGGAGATCCTCAAGAAATTAGCAAGAGGAGAATCAGTCCCAGAATATTCTCTTGAACCTCAAGCAAAATTATTATTGTTCAAAGATAGAGTAGTTATTCCAAGCAATCATGAAGTTCAATTGGACATTCTTCAAAGGCATCATGACTCACCGTTGGCTGGCCATCCTGGCCAGGAGAAGACCCTCAAGCTCATCAAGAGGGATTTTGATTGGGCTGGAATGAATCAAATCATCAAGGACTATGTGTCCTCATGTCAGCAATGTTCAAGAAACAAGAACATCCACCATGAGAAGTTTGGATTACTCAAGCCTCTTCAAATTCCATCTGGTCCTTGGAATTCTTTATCAATGGACTTTATCACTCAATTGCCCTTGTCAAGCAACTTTGATTCAATTTTAGTAGTTGTAGAGAGATTTTCAAAAATGGCAATATTTATTCCAACTTATTCAACAATCACTGCACTGGACTTAGCTCAAATCTTCATCAGTCATGTATTTTCCAAACATGGTCTTCCAGTAAGTATTGTTAGTGATAGAGGTTCCTTATTTGTTTCATCATTCTGGACCCAGTTATTTCAGCAGCTCAAGATATCAAGAGATCTTTCAACTGCATTTCACCCTGAAACAGATGGACAGACAGAGAGGGTAAATCAGATTCTAGAACAGTATCTTCCGATGTATGTCAGTTACCATCAAGATGACTGGCACACCTGGCTCCCTCTGGCTGAATTTGCCTATAATAATGCAGAACACTCATCCACAAAGCAATCACCTTTTTTCACCATTTATGGAAGAAATCCCAGCTTTGACTCAATCCATGTTTCTCAAGATTCACCTGCTGGAAAGTTATCAACAAAACTCCAATCAGTACAGCAAGTTGTCAAAGAAGAATTAGAGTCAGCAATAAGAAGATTCAAGAAGTATGCAGATAGAAATAGAGCAATTCCACCTGATTTCCAACCTGGGGACAAAGTATGGCTAGCTTCCAAGAACATCAAGACAACAAGACCCACCAAGAAACTTTCAGAAAGATGGTTGGGACCCTTTGAAGTTCTCAAGAAGATTGGCAGCCATACATATCACCTCAAGTTGCCTCAACAATGGAAGTCAGTTCACCCTGTTTTCCATGTGTCCTTGTTAGAACCAGTAAAGCAATCAACTATCCCAAATCGACACCAATTGCCACCACCTCCAATAATAGTGGAAGAGCAAGAAGAATGGGAAGTGGCTCAGGTTCTGGACTCAAAACTCAAGAGAGGTTCATTATGGTATTTAGTGGAGTGGAAAGGATTCAATGAAGACCCAGAAAGAGCAACTTGGGAACCAGCTTCCAACCTTACCAACTCCCCAGACCTTGTCAAGGATTTTCACACTTTGTATCCAGACAAGCCTGGCCCAAATGCCTCAAGAGTTTGACTTATGGTGCTTGGTGGGGATTGAATTTTATGAAAGTAAGTTCCTCTCCTGGCATGCACCTTTAAGGGGGTATTCTACCCAAATTTGTTGTAAGCATCACCTTGGCCACTTTGTGAGCACTTGTCAATTCTTTGGACAGGTTCAGAAGGCCTTGCAACATCATACCCTCAAGATTTGGACCTTTCATCAAGATATGGCCCAATCTTTCTCTTATTTTCTTTTCTTTCTTTAATCATGCCATAAATTATCTTTCAAGACATTCATTACCACAATTCATGTTATGGCATAATTTCTTTTTCATTTATGGTGCTTGGTGGGGAGTGGAAGTTATGAAAGTAAGTTCCATCTCCTGGTATGCATCCCTGAGGGGTCTACTTCTTGTAAAACATTACCTTGGCCACACTGTGAGCATCAAATGCTTGATTTTATCTTTCAGAACATTTTGGCCAAAATCAAGAAACTCACCACAAGAAGGACAACCCTCAGGCATTTCTTATTTCCTTCTTTACTCTCTTTTTCTCTCAATTCTTTTTCATTTCTATTTTTTATTTTCATTTATTTTACTTGTATTTTTTAATTTTCATTTCTTGTTTCAAAAGCAGCAATCATAACTCCCATATCTTGTTTGGGGAGTAAATTTATTTAATAATCAAGAGCAAACACTAGTAATGGTAAAGACCAGCTACAGATAATCCTAATCAAAATTTCTTCAAGGCTTCTCTAAACTTAGCAACCATGGCATCTTCATAAGCAACTGCCTCCCTGGCCAAAGCAGCAGTGGGCTCCCCTGGAATAGCACTCTTCATAGCCTTATCAGCAAACACCTCAGTCAAAGCATCAACTTCAGAAAATAGATTGGTGACCACCTTCTTGTTCACCCTTTTCTGATCAGTGAAGTTGCCAGTAATATTCCAGCGGCAACGGTTTTCAAAGATTGATTCAGGCTCTGGAGACATTGGGTCTCTAGAAGTGCTGGCCACTGGTGGTTGGATATTGGTAGAGGTGGAGGCAAGTGTGGAGGGCCTGGTTGGGGATCTAATTGGAAGCTGAGGTGGTTGGGGGGACCTGATCACTTCATTATTGGTGGTACTGGCTTGGACTGGGGATGGTGAGGTGGATTGGATTCTTCTTCTCTGGATTGGGGTAGTCATTTCAAGCTCTTCTCCATCAATCTCATCACTGCCTTCAGCATCAGTATCAATTTCATCTTGAACCACCAAATTTCTCTTCAATTTTCCAAGTCTTCCATCCTTTCTGGTAACCAAAATGGGAACCTCTGGGGCCACTCCAATGGGATTTCCTTGGGGGTGAATTGACCCTCCAATGGCTTCCCAGGAACCACTGGTATTATTCCATTGTTGGACACCTCTCATTCTAGATCCAGTCACTGAAGAAGAAGAAAAGAAAACATAGAAGTCAGTAACCCATCAATTTTATGGCCAATCAACTCACAATTGGAGTGACCAGAGGTGGCATCAGAGGTGGGAGGTTCATCAACAGGAGCTTCCAATCCAAATCTTCCACCCTTCTTGATGCTGCTCCATAATCTTCTGGCATCTTCAGGAAAGCTATAGTGGGCTTGAGAACAATTTCTTTTTCCAAGATTGCAAAATTGACACCTGGTGGACCTAGCAGTAGAAGATTCCACACAAGGAATCCCTTTCCTCTTACAATTGGTGCAGGGTGGTTCAATAACTCTGACAGATTTGAAACCATTATAGGTTTTCTTGATGTCCCAAATCTCTGTAGGGGCCATAATCTCTTCAGAAAGCTCCCTCAAGTTATCAAAAACACCAGGACCATAAAGTACAGAAGGTGGGGAATCAGAGTGATTGGAATCACAAAGGGAAGTCAGCCTTGAACTCATCTTCAAGTCAAAATTTCAAATTCAAGACCAAGAGAATTATGGGCAATTGCAAGTCAGCAAGGCATTTATGGCAATTGACCAGTCAAGGAGGGGATAAGAAGGAAGGCATTCAAGAAGAAATCAAGATCAAAAGAAGAAAAAACTGCTTCAAATGGCCCAATTGGCCAATTTCATGAATTTATGCACTTTGGCACAAATGGCCATATCAGACCTCAAAACTTCAAAATAACTCATTTTGTATCATTTTTCATCAAAATATGCTTAATTAGGCATATTGGCAAATTTGCGCATTTGCGCACTTTTGCGCAAAAGGCCCCTTTATCTTGTCAAAAGGCTTCAAAAGGCCTTTTTGGCCAATTTCATCATAATTGCGCATTTGCGCACTTTGCGCATTTTTGCGCATTTGCACACTTTGCGCATTTTTGCGCATTTGCGCATTTTGCGCAAAAATGCGCAAAATGGCCAGAACACTTCATAAGGCCATTTTTTCAGCATTAATCAAATTTTCAGTTTTTCACCAATATATGCCATTATGGCATATATGCAAATTTGCGCACTTTGCGCATTTTTGCGCAAATTGGCCAAAATCCCCTTTAATCACAAAATCAAGGATTTTGGCCAGGACTTCTGAAATGGTCCAAAACCTCAAGTATTGGCCACTTTATGCCAACACTCTCAAGATGAAAATTATGATGATATCAGGTGTTCTTGGGACATAAACCCAGGTCACCCACTTTTCAAAAGCCATGAGGACTCAAGAAAAGTTTTGGTGAAGACACTCAAGACAAGAATGAGGGAATTTTAAGAAGAATGAAAGTATTTTGAAGTGAAAGAGGGAATTCAGAATCAAGATCAAGGGGAAATACCTACAAGTGATCAAGTGAAGATTTGTTTGAGTATTGTTTGAAGAAGAAAGTTTAATGGGATAAATTTAAGGAATTGGGGGGAAAGAACTGTATGGATGGTTTTCAAGCTCATGAAGACTCACTGTACTTATGGTGCTCAGAGCTCACCATTTTCAAGAGGGGGATAATGTCACAGCCAAGGAGGCAGGGGCATTACCAATCATATTCTACAATCATTACTTCATTGATACCCCTCAAAACCCAATCAGCAAGGGGGTTTCATTCAACAGTCTCCAAATACAGCTTTCAGACCTCAATACAGTTTCATACAGGCAAGGCCCAAATACAGGATTCACCAAATACAGTCCTGTAATCAATACAGGCGCAAATACCTTTAAGGACTGTATAACCTGTATTGGATTCACCAATACAGGATTCAATCCCACATCCAACTTCTTCCAGCATACAGACAAGTATCTCAGCACTCAAACTCCAAGGCTGGTATTTCTCACATATACCAGCCCCTCTTCACCCACCTGGGGGTTTTTCCCCCAGTTAATTAAAATATTGAATTTATTATTTAATATTATTTTATTTCTCATTTAAGAAATATTATTTTATTATTTATTAAGTTAGTCTTTGCCTTCCCTCACCTGTTCAGTAGAGTCCTGGTGGCCATATCCTTTATTAATCCTTTTCTCTTTTCTGAACAGGTTGAAACAGTGGCACAGGATTATTTGTGGTTGGCTCTTTATTATTGCTTTTGTTTTGTCTCTCTTATCTTTTATGCTTATTATTTTATGACTAGGAATTTATCCTCTTACTCCATTACTCTTATTATTTGAGTATTCCTTCTGAGCCCTCCATAAGTAAGTCTGTTCACTGAGTGCCAGGCCCTCTTCATTTTAGAAGAGCCCCTGTGACACTGTGGCTCTGTTGGTGTTTTGACATCTGTCACAGGTTTGGCAGTATTATGCAACATCTTTCTTCCAATTTGGCCATCAAGAGCAGGTTTTCACCCTCTCTAGTGTTCTATCTTCTGAGAGATGTCCAGCTGCAACCCTATCATGACACTCATGTAAAGTAGTGTTTATTGGAGTTCTATCTGTTAAAGCCATAACACATGTATGTATAGTTCTATGGTACAGGATTCCATGAAGGAGGTGGAATCTTCCTTCATCATATGCCTTTTTCCATATTTCATCTAATTTTGATGAAAGTGATGGATCATTGCAGTCTTTCATTAGAAGTTGGCTTAAATATGGGAATTCTTATCTATTTTATAGCTTTCTTTAACTTGGTTAAAGAATTCTGTGCCAATGTCTGTGACACATATCCCTACTATATGGTGCTCCTCCTGTGGTACCCATGCTATATTTTCAGGAGTATTGGCTAAAGCCCATCTGCTAAGACCATCTGCATTTTTATAAATATTACCAGATTTATGGACAATAGTCATATTTCCTCTATATTCTTGGATAGCAATTTGCCATGTCAGCATGTCTATTTGGAGTTTTCATATTTAATAAAGATTTTACAGCATTACAGTCTGTAATCACATCAAACACTGTTCCATCCAAGTAATAGTGTAATTTTTCTAAAGCCCACACTAAGCATAGGCATTCCATTTGGCTTGCTTCATATCTTGCCTCTGTTGGCTTTATCTGTCTTGAGATAAAACAAATTAGTCCTTCCCCTGGTTTATCATTGATGATTTGTATCTGGTGTAGTGCAGCACCTAGTCCTTCTCCACAAGCATCAATGTAAAACTTAAAGGGTAGTTTCCAATCTGGCATCAGAAGAAATGGGGCATTTGTTATTGAATTTTTCAATTCCTCATATGCTTTAACTCTTTCTTCAGTCATTTCATAGACTGTTTGTTGGTCACATAGTTTATACAAGGATTTGTCAATTTTTGCAAAGTCCTTTATATGGTGTCTATAGTAACCAGAAAATACTAGAAATGATTGCATTTATTTTTTGGTTTGAGGAATTGGTTTCAATAGTACTGCTGCTACTTTGTTTTTTTCTATGCCTAAACTTGGTCCAGATACCACATGTCCTAGTGCTTTCAGTTCACTATATGCAAAATGACACTTTTTCAGAGAGATTTTCATGTTCACTTGGACTATTTTTTGCAAGGCCCTTTCTAGTCTTGATAGGTGATTGTCCCAAGTCTCCGAGAAAATTATGATATCATCAATATAAATAATCAGCCATCCTTCTGATATTTCTTCAGGAAATATGGTATTCATCATCCTTGGGTTGTGGGATGGTGCATTTTTTATACCAAATGGTATCCTGAGATATTCGAAGATTCCACAGTGGACTATTATCCTTAGTAGTCTCTTGTCATTTTCTGTTAAGGCATTTTGATGAAAACCCTTCAGAGCATCCATGGCTGTTATGAACTTAGCCTAGAATAATTGTGTTAATTTCTCATGGATTCTGGGTATTGGATATCTGTCAGAGATAGTATAGTTGTTCAGAGCTCTAAAGTCTCCTACCATCCTTGATCTTCCATTATGCCAGGTTATAATGACAGGTGTAGTTACATCTACCTGTTCATTATTTCCTACTTTCCTTAGTACTCCAAGGTCCATTACTTCTTTAATGAGCACCTCTAAAGCTTCTCTAGCTCTTGCGTTGGCTGGATAAGCTGGTATTCTCAATAGAGGTGGATAAGATTTTTCTACATTAAGAATTATGTCTACCTCATGTCCAATTATGGCACCTAGTGGCTCTTTGTTAGTTTGAAAGGCATTGTTATATTTAAATAAGAGTTCAATCAATTATTCTTTCATTTTTGCTGTCAATTCATGATTAAATTTTGCCTCTTTTAGTTGTTCAGTTATGAAAAAATCGATTTCTGGGCTTTTTTCTTCATTCTTGACAACTGTTATTTATCTTTTATTGTGAAGCAAGCCAAATTTTTGTCTTTTATCGTCACCTATGGTAAAATATCTATTCTTTTGGTTAGAGATATCTATGCCATAAATTGACAAATAGTGATTTCCAAGTATAAAATGATTACTAGTACAGTTGTGCATTACCAAAAACTCTACTTTAATTCTGACACATTGTGAAGGGTGAGGAAAAATGAGGGTTAAGTCAATTATTCCAAGGGGCTTCATGCTCTCACTTGCACTACTAAATTTGACACCTTGTATTGGTATAATTTTTGCTTGCCAATCTGGAACAATTGTTTTTCAATAACATTCACCCACACAGGTGCAATATGCTCCTGTATCCAAGTGCACTTTTCCCTCTTGGTTATTAACCATGAAAATACTTATACTTGATTTTCCAGCTGTATATCCCATTCCTTTTGCTGGTTTGGTTCTATACAATTTGGCATCTTGTACATTTGTCAGGTTTGTCTCAGATGTTCAAACTTGTGGTAAGTTTGAGTTAACATCTAGTACTTCATAAATTATATCAATATTATTAATTTGTGCATTAATTATATTAATTTCATCACTTTGAGAGGTTTCTGACTCTTCTGTCTCTTTTTCAGAGTAAGATTCCTCTTCTTTTTCATTGTGGTCTTCTGTTTCCACAATTTCATTGATTTTTGCTTTTTTAAGGCAATTATTGGCTAAGTGTCCAATACCTCCACATTTGTGGAATTTTCTTTCCTCATTACTATTGGATGTATTGGGCTTTAAAGTTTCTTTTGATTTATCTTTTTTGATAAATGGTTTATTTGGACTTTTTATGTCCAATTTTTTCCAAGTTCTGCCAATTTTTGTCCTTGTCACTATTTCTTCTAGTGCATTGATATACACTTCTGTGGAGCATGTTTCTATACACCTGCTTCTCAGGGAATGTTCAGATTAACATCAACATTTCCTAAGTATTTTCATGTGTACCATTTTTGGTGACATTTCTGGGTACAGTGCATTTAATCTTTCAGCTTGTTTTAGAAACCAAGTCAAAGGTTTGTCTTTGTCTGGGTCAAATAAGGAGTTTTCAAATGCATTTTCTATTTTGTACCTCCAGGAATCATTATCCCACTTGGTGATTATTTCTTGTTTCCACCAAGACCAGGTATTTTTGCCATTTGTTTGTCTTATGCCATAATACCATGTTTTTGAAGATTTCTCAAACAGTGAGTGTAATCTTCCAGTGATCAACTCATCTGGTATGGCATAATCTTCTTGTAACATGTCAATTGTTTTAATAAATGACATATGGTCATATTCACCTTCTCCTGTGAATGTTGGCCATTATTTTAATTGAGGTGCTTCCTTCATTAAGACTTGGTTATTGTCTTGGTGACTTAAGTCTGTTATGAATGGATTTGTTAATTCCTCTTTTGGTTTAACTGGGCTTCTCATGTGAGAAAATGCAGTTGATAACTGTGGCATGTTTGAGTTAGCCTCATTAATTTTATCCATTTTTTCAGCGACAAGCCTTATTTCACTTTGAATATCATCTTTCAGATGCATTCTTGCTTCATCACTTTTTTCCACATGATCTAAAAGTAATTTCTGATGTGATGAAGTCTTTTCTTCATACCTTTCTACAGAAATACTCAATTTGTTTAATTTTTCTGTAAGATTATCAATACTCACCTCATAATTGATTGTCCAAGTTTCATCGTTGATATCTTTTATGTATTTATAAAATTCTTCTGGTCCTTCAATCAATTTTTGAGTATTATCAACTAAAACTTTTGGTTTGCTTTTTTCAACCATAAATTTAATGTTATCAATTTCTTTTTTATTTTGTAGAACAATTTTGGTCAAAGACAATAAGCTATTATTTATTTCTTGTAAAGATAAGAAACTATTTTTAATGTCTTTAAGAGGTAAAATACTGTCTTTAAGCTCTGCTACAGTATTTACAACATCAGGAGATAAGCTTATTTCTTTGAAAAATGGGGTTGTCTCATTCTTTGTTTTAACTTGTCTTTGAATTCCATCAAAGTTCTGGCCATGTTGAAGACATTGTCCATGGAATCTTTTTGGATTTTTGGAATCCTGTATCTTGGGGAATATGGTTTCCTCCAATTCTTTTTCTTGTTCTTCTTCCCTTCTTGGGAGATTGGTTGACTTGAGGCTTTCTGATAGACGCTACTGGGGCTTCTTCCTTGCTTGCCCCCCTCTTTTTGGAGTGGTACTCCTTGATCTTTTTGATTTGAGGCTTGGATGACAGTGGATCCCATCCATTGGAGTATATCACTATCTCCTCCTCTGTGAGGAGCTTTTTGAGGATGTTCCAGGAGTTCATCAGTCATTGGTGTATTTGAGGCAGCATTTCCCAGTCCTTGTCTTTGTACACTGTGTAGTACTGCTTGTACTGGCTCATGTAAATGTCTATCTCAGCCCTCTGAATGTGATTTGTACCTGTTTGAGTTACTCATACTTAGTTCTAACTCTGGTTCAGATATCATGGGCATTTCTGGCACTTGCCTTTGGGATAAGGCACTTCCTTTTGTGGATTCTGTTCCACTGGGGATATTGCCCTTTCTTTTCCCTTTTGAGGAATCAATTCTACCTCTGAGTCAAGCTCCATCTGATTGGATGGAGTATTGGGAGCCTCTTCTGGTAGTCATGATTTAAGAAATAAGAAATAAGAGGATTTCAGGACAAGAATTCTTCTTATGTCAATTTATAAATGAGGTACTCACCTTCGGAGTCCTGAATAGTGGGTCCTTGAATGTCTAATTTCTTAGCTTTCTTTTTCTTAATGACAATTGGTGTTGGAGAACTTGGACAATTTTCTTCCACCCCTCTTCCAACAGCGGCTTGGTTGCTTTCTGTTGGATTGTCTTCAAACACTAAAAAAGACAAATAAATATAAGTCTTTTATATAAGAATTGTTATTTTTGGTAAGATATGGCAATTTTGCATGTAAAAATTGCTTTTATATCTTTAAAAAAATGAAATGAATAAAGAAATAAATAAAAATGAATAAAAATAACTTTTTTTTATTGGCTTTTAATATTTTTGATTATTTTTTATGTTTTTATTTTTAAAGAATAAAAAAATGAATATGATTCTTTTGTGAAATTAATTTATAATATAGAATTATTTTTAATTTATAAAATATCTTTTTTAACCACTAGAGTCACTCAAAGAAAGTTTTTGAAAGTCTAAGGATGTGAAAAACCACATGTAAGACAGTACAATTGCTTTCCAAATGCCTCAATAACTGTTAAAATCAATAAATATAAGATTATTATATAACTTTATGATTATAATTATAATTTATTATTGGATAAGCCCAATTAGAATCTTTTTAAAGTTCTTTTAGAGTAAATATCACGGCCAGGCCCCCAAATGTAAGGTTTGACTATGAAACAATAAGTAAAAATTACTAATATTTTACTTATTGTACTATGAATGTCCTTATAAAGAATAATTAAAATAATAAAGAATTTTTATAATTATGGCGTAAAAATGATTATATTATTAAATAAATATAATAATATAATTTATATTATAGAAAAATAATACAATAAATAAATATATTAATATAAGATGATTAATATATTTAAAAAGACTTTATTATTGTTACCAACAAATAATAAAGGCATAAAAAAACTTTTTTATTAATAAAAAACAATTAATAACAATAATATTACTAATATTAAGGTTATAAATTAATATGAATACTATTTATATTAATTAACAAACTATTAAAGTAATAATAGAGGGAAAATCATTATAATAAGAAGAAATGACCTACTTTTAATACTTAATATAATAATTTTGAATGGTGTTACGCCAAAAAATATAAATACAACTTATTTAAATTGTATTTACAATGAAAATTGAGAGAAATTACAATTTATCTTGATTTTACGTGGATTTGAAGTTTTTAAGAGAAATTTAAACAAAACAATTAAATAATTGAAGTAATCACGTCAAGAATGATGATTAGAATAAGTATTATATTTGGTCTTTAATAATATAAGAGCTTTATATATAAAGAATAAAGAAATTACCTTTTTGTTTCAATTATTTAGTGTTTTGTAAGCGCCTTTGGGAAAATGGACTAAAAAGAGCTCTATCTATAATAAATACCTCCATTCTAGCGTCCAGAACGTTTCTAGTAGATGTGTACTGATGCTTTCTACTAGAATTGATCAATATTTTAAGGTTTAGTGATGATTACATTTTGAGCCTTGAGGTATATTTTACATACCCAAATAGGCCACAATTATCTTAAAAAGAAATTTTGAATTATGCATAACTCATAAGTCATGCATATATCCAAAATTCATCATTTTTGATTTCAGAAAATATGAATAAATTTTTATTGAGTAGGTAAATCCATGGATTTAAGGCCAGATTTGGATTCTGCACAAAAATTCACCTAGGGTAGCACCATAGAGTGAATAAGCTCAAATTAACTCTTTGAGGTGGTAATATGGAAAATACTTCAATACCACATCATCAATACCACATAAAAGATCCGTGAAAATTTTTGTTTTTCTTAATTTCACTCCAAAATAATGGGAATGTGAGAAATCCCATGTTACATACACACTAAGAATAGTGTTATGCATGTTTTGGGCATTTAATATCATGGTATTCTTACATGGACTTTTGGTACACCAATGGTGGATATCTCACTTGAAGCTTAAATTTCTATTTTGACATGAAAAATAGGCAAGGGGAACAAAAGACATCAAAAAGAGCCAGGGTACCCAACTTCTCAGGCCTCAGAGGCGTGGATAGCTCCAAAGCTTGGATCCATGGCTGATCTTGGCCCAATCAGTAAACTAAAACACTTGAGGAACTTGGTAACCATGTTACAACTACAGTAAATCTTAAGAAACTAGCAAATAACCTGCTATTTTGACATGCCAACAAGGTAAAGTGCTACTTAGACTCCTGTAACCATGTCAATTATTAATGACTTTCCATGGATAAGCCCCAAAAGAGTAATTGAAAACCTTTTTGGACTTTTATCCATTGATTTACCTCATAGCAACCAGTAAAACACTAATATTTGCAATTCTACTTAGAAACAAGGTAAAAACTTCAAAAATTCTTGAAAAATACAATTCTTAATTAATCTCTCTGAAACCCTCAGGACCAATGGAAAACTTTATTATCTATGGTACAACCAAAAAGAGCCATGGTTTTACTAGTAAAATTAAAAGGTTTACTTACAGTCCATTTTTGATTATTCTATGTGAAACACTGAATCTCCAAAAATTCACAGTAATTACAACCTGTGATGAAATTGCCAATAAGATTGATAAATTTGAGAAATCAATGATTAATTTGGAAAAAAAGAAGAATTACATATGTTACTCCTTTTATTATTAACCATATTGGGGTTGGTAGTCATGTAAAAAGAATTAATTAAGTAATTATGATAATCTTACGTGACAACAGATGATGCAATAAAAAATCTAAGAGGGTTTGTTGTTTTCTCACTCACTGGTTTTTCAGTCTGCTTAATGGAACGCCTCTGTGAGCGGTTGTTGACTTAAAAGAGGCCTCCTCTTGCTGTTTTTTCCACAGCATCATCTTATTATCCATTTAAATCATTGTTACCAACAAGTATTAGTTAAAGCTATTCTTAAGTGTTTTAATTCTTTCAGAATAAATCATAAAGACGTGAAATCATAGAATACAACTATATATTGTTGTAATACTGTCAGAATTACATCTTGATCCATTAAATCCACAATTCTACATCAACTCTCTATCTTGTCTTTCAATAAGCTTTTTTGGAATATTAGTGAGTGATTTATCTTTAATTCTTAAATTTTTTCTCTAGAAAATTAGTTTTCTTCAAAAATTATATTTATAATTATTCTTGGAAATTAATAAAAGAAGTTTTATTATTAAAATCTTCTTGTAATTGATTCTTGTAGAGAATTACTGCTCACTGTTAAAATCACTAGTAGCCTTTAACACATGAAAGAAATAATTCTTTAATTATTTAATTGTGGTTATAATAATATTTTATTATTATAGTTCATAAAAACAGACATAGTAATGTTGATTAATAGTAATATTATCATCATTTTCATAGTCAAATCTTACATACATCATGATCAAACCATCTTACCTCATTATTATGCCATTATTTAGAGTTATTGCTGTAACTCTAAGTTTGATGACGTCATAGGCTTGGCAGAAGCCTAAGCTTCATGGACTTTATTCGTATTAATCATAATCTCATAGTATTCATCAGTTTTATCACTTATATGAATGTTAAACTTAAAAAAAGATTACAGTGAGTGATAATAAATGATCAAATCTAAGCTTAAACTTTGATCATTGATAACTTTTAATTTAAAAAAGCTACAGCTATTCTGAGAGTTGATTCTGATAGCTTGGAATGTCCCTATTAAACTGACAAGAGTGTTTCATGACATCATCAAAACTCTATTTTTTATGATTTTTCTTGTAACTCATCTTTTCTGTCAAAATTTAATATTTTAAACTTCAAACCATGATTTCAACGGGTTATACATTGAATATTTTAATAAAAGCTACATAGTTCTTCACCAATGAACTAGTAGAATCTAACTGTCTACTTCTTTTTAAGTTTGGACCACTCTCACAACAAAGTGTTGAACAGCTCTATTGATTTTATTCAATAATCCATTGCAAGTTTTAACCTTTCTTATAAGTTGTGAAATAAAGTTCATATCTGTATTCTTACAGTAATTACTTGGTGACTTCACCTTTGGTTTATCTCTATATTGTATATTTCAAGAGATATTAGCTAAAAACCATGAATATATGTGTTGACCAAAAAAGTGCATATATTCAGCTTAATTTCTTAAGTATTGACTTTAGAGATTAGATTTATAAATTCTTTATGTGTAGAGCTTTATGGAGAACCCAATGTTTCAATTTATTTCACATTTTGTTTCATTTGTTTCTGAGATAAATGAGGTTTTGTACCTTTTTTAAGGTATTATTACTTATACTTCAGTAATTATTGACTTTTCAGATATGCCATAAAAATGACATATGTGTATTTTACAATGAGTAATCTTATGGTGTAATCTATTTTATATGTTTATTCATTAGATTCTGAATTAATTCAGATTTTGTACTTATTTATGGTATTTTACTAATTTTTGAGATAATTATCATAAGTATAATTATTACAGAAATTTTGTGTTGAACATTTTGGATATGTGGTCATATCTCAAATGCTCACATTTATTCTGAATAAACAGTATTCTTTTTGTCATTTGATTCATGTTATAGGCTTGTTTTCTAGGTACAATACATTTTCTTACTCATTTCTATAAATACAATCAAAATATTGAAATGAAATTCTAGTTTCTTTTTGTCTGAAAAATTAACAGTCACAAGAAAAATAATGTAAGAGGGCTATCTTTGAAGCCTTTCAGAGCCCAAAAATGGAAACTTTGGTGTTCAATTAAGAATTTCTATTTCTCTTAAAATAAATTATGCTAGCATTGGTAGTGTAACACCATGTTTTAGTAAAATGGTCTAATTTAGAACCTTTGAAATCTCATTTTCATGGAAAAAAGATTGAAAAGGGTATTCATGGCATGGAAAAAAGTTTGGAACTTTAGTTATGGTCACCGAAATTTCCCAAAAATGTGAAGTGTTTGTTCCACAATAAATCAGTCACCCTATTTATAATAATTCTCTTACCATTGAATTTTTCAGATGTATGTTAAAAGCCCAAATTTCTAAAATTCTTCCACTTTTTTCCATCAGAAAAACTTGCCCTTAAAACCATCTTAGTTAAAAAAAGATTTGGGGCCACACCTCTGGAATACAATCATTCTCTTTTGACAAAAGAATTTGGAGTTGCCAGACACAATGTCTTCAAGTTTTTTTTTAATTTTTAGCTCATTTTCCTTTTGGCGGAAGCTTGACCTAAAATGAAAAAAACATGTCTTTCAGGATTTCTAAGCCCACAAACTTTTTAAAACACAATCAAAACTCAAAAAACTGCTAGCCAAATAGCACCGGAAGGGATCTAAAGGGGCTGAAGAAAAATATTAGTCTGGGTTTAGTCAAAATTTTATTTATGTTAAGAAAAAATTCATTTTTAAAAACAAGAGCTTTTTAATCCATTCTCAAAAAACCATTTGTGAATTTTGGATCTCAACGTCTCAAATACCTTCATTTTCTTTTATCAACCGTTATGATAGTTGATTTAAATCAAATTTAATTTTTTTAACTTATTTAATTTCTCCTGAAATGGTCAAAAGAGGAATAAACACAAAAAAATTAACATTTCAACTGAAAATTTTGATAGTTAGACAAAAAAACTCTAAATCAAATATAATTTTTAATCATTTTTGATATATTTTTTTCTGGATAAGTTAACAAACATTACAATGTTTTTTTCAGAATATTATTATTACAGCTTTGAAGTTGAAAAACCAAATAATACAATTATTTATATCTTCCTTTTCAAAACAAATTTTTAGATAAAGGTTCCATTTTTTAATTATACAAATGACGAGGTCAATCCAATCAAGATATTTTGTGAATGCAATGTTTGAAAATTTTGATTTTTTTGACGACGCATTTTGGTTCTACATAAAGTTTCTATTTTGATTGAAATTTTTCAAGAAATCAAATCATCTTTTTTTTTGAAAGAGTTTTTTTATTCCAAGCTTACCTAGCCACCACTTTACCTAAGTGAAAGGAAATTATCACAGCTTCGATGCAAAACTCATGAGGGATACGGAAGCCAACTTTCAAAAGGCGTTTCACCATATGAAAATAATTGCGAATCGCTTGTTGTTGGGGGGGCTTCAAAAAACGCGAATAAAAAATAGATATTTGGTTTATGTTATTTCAGGCTCGCTACTTTTTGTCTAAAACTAGAGTATACTACTCACCCATCATGAAGCTAGAAGAAAACAAGCCCTGGTTATCTCTAGGGGTTCCAAAAGCGGGTTCCCCCTTTTCTGTGTTGTGAGATAGTATTGAACCCCATGTGACGTCCTGTAAAGGAAACGAATCGGGGTAAAGTTTCGAGTTATTAATATTTTCCCCCAAGTTTTGCCACACTGAACCCTGAGCTTGATGTTGTTCTGATGCCTCAACTCCCGCTTCGGAAAGCCCCGTGCATGGAACGTAAGGGAACAAAAAGTTTGAACCTCTAGGAACTGTTGAATTGATTGAATGACCTTGAATTCCCGCTGGAGCTTTTCCTCCATGACCAGAGGTATGAGTAGGAGTACTGCAGGGTTCGCCGTTCTCATGACAAGTTGACCGCCAGTCAAGTTGAGGTAGTGGGACCGAAATTCCTAAACCAAACTGACTGGCAGGTTGAAGGCCACTTGGGGGTTGAGCATAAGTTTTGTGGGGTTCTAAACTCGAGTCAGGGTTGAGTGAACGCTCAGCTAGAAGAGGTTTGATAACGTTTAAAAAGGCCATGCTTTGTTGGGCATGAAAGCTTTTTGGGATAGCCATCTCATTGCCTGATGTAAGTACGCTTTGTGAGATAGAGCACCCAGAATCAAGAGACGTTTTTCTAGACTTCCCTACGATTATTTTCTGGTTAGCTGCACTGGGGCCTTTTTCCTGTCCTTCTGACTCTTTTAGTAGTTTCCAAGATCGATACGTCGTTCGACTTGATCTTCCTTTGATTAATTCAGATAAGCCATAAATGTTTATGGAACTGGAATTCGAAATAAAATGAGAAGTTGAAGGAGAAGAAGAGACTGATTCTTCATTGATCCAATACCGCGAAGCAGATGAACCAGTCGCAGTACTAACGTTAGTCTGCTGGCTCACCGCTGAGTTTGGTGGCTCGTTTTCTGAAGCGCTCGAAAGCCATAAGAGGTTTTCCGCCTTGACGCAGGAATGTAAACCAGGGGGTTTTTCATTTTTGTCTAGTCCATAGCAGTTTTTTATCAAAAATTCTCCAGTTATGGGAGAGTTTGGCGGCTTGCCTTCAAGCAGAGTTTTTAATCCTATATTTAGCTTGGGCTCTTGCTGAATGACGCGGAGCAAAAGAGACTGAGTTAAGTTGATTCTCTCCTTGAGATCGTCAACTTCCCGACGCTGCTTGGCCAGTTTCGTCCGATAGACTGGTACGTTGCCACTAATAAAGTTGGAATTGTAGGGTTAGAAAATTGCGATCAGCCAGGCAGCACAGATGTGTTGAAGCTCAAGGCAGATATTTACAAGGCTCACCTCGGATATCCACCTTGCCAATCACAAGCGGCACCATCCCCTCGGGAGACACATCCTTTGCCTTGAGGAAATTAAAAAACGAGTAAGTCCAGAAATAGTTCATGTAAAAAGCATCAAGTCAAACCAGCTCTTACACGGATAAGTCCGTGAGCAGCGTATTTTTCGCTCTCTGCATTGAAGGCAAGCGTTGCGCACTCTTCTGGCACCCTGAACCTCTCGCTTATGGGAGGAACAAGCTGCATTATTTGATTGCTGTATTCCGTGCGGGGCCGGGGGACTTAAACACGCAGGTGTAGGCAAGAGCAAATGTACCTGGTAGTCAGCCTCAGTTAAATCCATGGAAAAAGATGCACTATGTAAGGAGAAAGAGTAGGTTGAGTCGCGTTGAGTGCTGGGGCACTGAGAGATCTACTTCTTCCGCCGGAGATTCGTCGCTTGCCTCTCAACGGGTACAAGTAGGTCTGGTTGGTAAGTTTAAAGAGTAGCTTCCAAACGAAAGACCGTGATTTTTTAATCGCGGTTAGACAAGAGCAATGTCTGTTGGACTTGTGGGAGTGTAGTGGATAACCAGGAAAAATAAAATGACAAAGAGCAGAAGGTAGAACGACTGTTCGCAATTCTTCAACTTGATTAGCTGGCCTTCTATCGAATCGATTGAAAATGAGAATTTTCACTTAAAACAGCTTGTTATGAAGTTAAGACCCGAGTCTCAGCAATCTCTGGAAGTGTGGAATTCACACTGAATTTTTCAGGATGGAAACTCTCCTGAAAATGTAATTATCAATTTTAGTCTAAGTGGCACTTGCACAGCTTACTACCTTTGGGTTAATCACAGGCCAAGTCATAAGTATACAGGCGCAAGATAAATGTAAACTAACTGGCCAAAGATTGGTGTCAAAACAGATTCGGAGAGAGCTGAGCGAAACTAAGTCTTAATTTGTACTCATTAAGCTTGGCCTGTGAACAAATACTCACAAATTAGGTCATGGAAGCGCACATTGCTTTTTTATTTCTTTGAATGAAATTCACAGTAAAGGCCTAGTAAAAACATAATGGTGGGACTTGATGAGGAGTCTATCTGATAGCCGAATGGCTAGTTTATTAATATGAATAAACTTACCTCAATCGAGACTTGAGCATCTATGGCTAGGACTGATTGCGATAAGAGACTTTAAATGAACCTGTCGCTAGCGGATGAGGTACTCATCTCAATCAAATTCCTTTTCATCGAGTGCGCCATGCCATTGAAAAACTGGGAAGCCAGGGAAGGAGCTGCGCTCATATTCAAAAGATGATGCCTTTACCGAGCACCACCTAGGACATGGAATTGACGCAACAGGGAAGAGATAATTTTGTGCCACGGCACTTTCTTTTCTATTTCAGCTGCAAGCTTCCATCCCGCCTAAACTAACCAGCTGCACTATACAGTTTCTCATTCTTGCCAAAGAAAACTCTCATGTCTTATGGGTAGGGATGTGCTCTAAATCTGACACTGCAGCTAAGTTAACAGATGTTCGAGACCATGAATTGTTCTTCTGCTTGTGATCTCAACGCAAGATCCTGAGACTAGCTCTGTCCGAGTTTTTTCTGAGTGTGCACGTTTTGGCTTTGTTGCTAGCTTTCATTTTTGATGACTGCAATAAATAATACCAAGAGAAGGGCCCAACCTCATAAACACACTTGCGGTTGTTCTGACGAACGGGGATGATCTAAAATGTATACGGTGGCGAGACTAAGAAAAGCAACGGACATGGTTAGACTTCGAAATGCATTAATCACTGATGACCTTATTGCAGCAAGGAAGCCAAGGACTTCTGCCAGGCATAACATTCTATGAACGGGCTAGTCATATTAGAAATCAGAAAAAACATTCAGATTCTTTGAGCTCTCGGGAGCTTGAGCTGGATATTGGAAATTAGTTCCTATGCGTGGTTTGTCCAGCTTCCTACCTTTTATAGTCGGCGAAGATTCCCTAATGGATACACTAATAGGCTCGCTTCTAACGTCTATCATTACTTTTACATCGCTAACGAGTTTTGATGGAGGTTATCAACTGCGCACAGTTTCTATCGTCAGGCTGGTACCAGACTCTTGTCCAAGCGAAGTTTCGACGACTCATGAACAAGATCACCAAGAGCCATGAAGCTGCTGAAGGTGGTAAGCACAGACTGTATTTCGTGTATTTTCTTTCGATGCTCAGACAACTGACTAAATCAGCTCAGCGAAGACAAGGCCCTCAGAAACCTTTTGAGCACAGTATTCTTCCTGTAGTTTTTATACTTTTTCTGCTCTTTCCCATAAAATACAGGCTAATAGAGTCGCGGCCGGAGGCTCTCCCTTTGAGAGCGTCCCCTAGCTCTCCGTCCGCCTAGGTTAAAGGTCCACAGTCCCGTCGGTTAAGCACTCAGACGGCTGCTTCATGGCACCCTCAGAAAATGGGTTTCCACCCTGGTTGGTGAGTTTTCATATGGCGTCACAAAAGGGTGCATCTGACGCCGCATTCATTTGTGACTGAACATTTTCAGTTTCCAGACTGCTGCGGTTTAATACTTCGACTGAAAGAAATGTAGAAACTGTGAAATGGGACTTCAATATCAAGCTTCTCCTTCCAGTGTCAAGACAGTCCAATTGAATTTTCATTTGTGTAAGCCACCTCTTAGCAGGTTGAGCCTGCAAGTCAAGGTTGTGTTCTTGGGGTGGTGGTTTTGTGGTATTGGAGTATTGAAAGTACTGAGTGGCACTCCGCTGTGGAGCAATGCTTTTGACATAATCAAGACATCAGGGCATTTTGGTGTAACTTGCTGACCAGTCACATATTATAACCAGGAGAATTCTTTGACATACTCTTGTTGTTCCTAATATGCAACATTCTTTTGCCAATGATATCACTTGAATATTCCTGTATTATTCTGATTAGGTGGAAACCCAGTGTTTTAATTTCCCTCAAGAGAAGGACTTGATGATAATAAGAAATTCATTTGACAGTAAGCATTCACCAGCGTGAATTTTGTGTCAATTGCCAGAGATTGATTTCATGTCAAGAAAATGTCACACAAGATAAAACTGAATCTGACCTCAAGCATATGTCAGTCAGGTTTTACAATGAATCCTGTGACATCCACCAATATTTGTTCCCCTATTCCTTCAACTGAAATTGCTCACCCCCTGAGCCTCTGACAACCAGGGTGAGATTTCAAAGATAAAAACACAAGACACACATGTTCCCACATGAACACATCAAAGAGGTCATTGAACAAATCTTAATGTGGAGGAGAGGTGTGTGTGACTTCCCCTGGTCATCCATAAAAAAACTTGGCATGAGTGTAATTGACAAGCTGTGTGTGACCCAGGTGGAGCCACCTGCACAATTCTCTGGGTGCAGGTGCATATGTGTGACACATACAAAGGCCAAACCATTGTGCAGGTAAAATATGTGCAGCTATGAATCACCTTGCCATGAGAAGGACTGACAGGCTGCATGTTACACAGGTGAAGCCAGCTGGACAATGCTTTGGGTGTGGGCGCTAATGTGTGAAATCTTCACACAAAGGCCCAAGAATTTACAGGGTTAATTTTGTGTAACTATGAATCAACTTTCCACAAGAAGAATTGACACAGGTGGGGACAGCCACACAATTATTTGGGTTCTGGTGTAAGGGTTTTTCCATGAAACTCTTGATAATATTAACAAATATAAAGAGTACTATGACTGTCCTCAGTAGAAACTAAAATATAATGAGATATTATAACCACAAATGAATATAATTATTAAAAATAATTATATATAGAAAAAATGATGTAATTATTATTAAATAATTTAATAATAATCAAAATTTTAACAATTATAATAAATTGTAATTATTCTATTATTATTATAGTCACTGACAGTTAGAATAATAAGAATGTATAAAGCTCTTAATGAGCCAATTATAAATGGAAAATAATCATATCTAAAACTTATAGATACTACAAGTATGATTTATAAAATAATTATCACACACACTGTGCAGAGCTTAATATTATAGAAAAATTATATATATAAAAACTAATACTAGATAAAAAATATAGAAATTTTTAATGAAAACCTACTGATAATTTTTTTTGATACAACAATTTAAACAGCAACTATAATTACATTAAATGATTTTTATAATTTCAAAACACACCAAACATTAATATTTTAAAAGATAAAATAGCTTTAATGATAAAAATATAAGATCTAAGAGTTGTAAAGAGGAAGTTGTGAATTTAAAAGTTATTTTGAAGACAATAATTTTTTATAATAAAACGTATTATTGCCAATTACAAAAAGAATCTAAATTCTCTGATTTTAATTCTTTAATTGAAGAGTAATAAAGAATAAAATACTAAAGAAATACTTTAATAATAAGATTTTATATTTGATAAAACTTTACCTTGTTTGAATTTGTGATATTATTGTATTGGTAATTAGTTACTGGAAAAAAACAGTTATTTGAAGGCTCTTTTTATTCCTGCAGAGCAGCATAGATCATTGATAATGAATATGGAGGGTATTCCCAGGTTAAAAATGAAAAAACCATGCTTTAAAAGAAGGTTCTTAATTTAAGGTAGCTTCTTTGTAATTTCAATTTAAATTTACCAGTGTTATTCCTAACTCCAAGGAGCTTTAATACTATTTTGAGCTAATCTCTTTAAGTTAAAATATAAATTAAGCTTATTAATATTAAAGGTCATCACATGAACAACTTAAAAATAAAGTTTCAAGAAAGCAACTCTTAAACTGAATTTTTAATTAATTTTTAAAGAAATCTTAATTTTCTTTCATAATAATTCAAAAGTCAGTTTCAATGGTAATTTTAAATTAAGCCCTTTTGAAAAAGATACTTAAAACTCAATTTTTATACAGATAATTTTGAATTGTAAGGTGTGTGCTAATTTTATGTAAACCCATTAAAAACTGGACTTTTAATGAATTTTTCAAGTTATTGCTATTTTTCCACTTAAAATAGAAATACACACCAAAATTTGTTTTTCGTTAAGGTTTTACAACTTATAAATTTCAATTTTCAAGCTTATTTACAGCTTTTTAGTTCTTAAAAACTCGATTACAAGCTTGAATATTGGGCTTTACCCTTTGGCAGTTTGAAATTCCTGTCCAAATTGGGAGAAAACCAGGTTAAACATTAAATTTTGATCAAAGTCTAATCTTAAGATTTGAATAATGTTGAAAAGCCTCCAATACAGGTGTGCAACCTTAATAGAGTGCTTGCAAGTCCAAAAGGCTGGCTACCCAGCTCTATTTGTTTTTTCCCTTTGTACCACCTTTCTGCTTGGTTTTTGCCCTTTTATTTATTTAAAGCCATACTATGGCCTTAAACCATTTTAAATTGGGCTCAAACAGGATTTGAGTTCTGTATGAAAAAGCCTTAGCCAATTTGGTCAATATACATAACACATCAATTTTAACTAAAATTTTGGTAAATTTGCATAAGACTTATATATTAAATTTAAGCTTATTTAAGCTTAAATTTAACAAATTTAAGAAAATTTCAAAAAAGTTTCAATTTTACTGTGAGATTCATAAATCTTCTAATAACAGAAGAAATATCCATTTTTGATTATAACGCCCTATGGCTCTACCCTAGGTTATTTTTGGCATAGAATCCAAAGATGACATAATAACTTTGAGTTTGCTTATCAAAAATAAATTTATGCTAATTTTGTGTTATTTTTTGTTTTAAATCCAATTGATAATTCTGTTAAACACTAAATCAACTGCATAAAAAGGTATTTGTGGCCTTATGGGTATTTCATGAATATCTAACAGGCTTACCTTCCCCACCACCAAAAAACAATTGTACTACAATTTTTCATTGAATAGGATTCCCCCAATTAAATGGGGGGGTATAATGCACTTTCCAACCTCTCTGATGATACTTCAAAGTATGTGAAGCACACAATGAAACCTTTTTATTGAGGAATTGGTATTCTCTAATGTATGAATACTCTGAGAAACCTCTGGGAGTAGGTGAAATCTTCCTTCATCATAGTATTTCTTCCATACTTCATCCCAGGCATGTATTTGAGAGTTGTCTTTACAGTCTTTGTTAAGTAATTGGCACAAGATGCTAAAATTCTTATCTTGAGTGCAACTGTTCCTTACTTCTTCAAAGAAGGTGGTGTTCAAGTCTGTAACACTTATCCCTTCTATTAGGATCTGTGGGGAAGCTTCTTCTGGAACATAAGCAGAATTATCAATATAATTTGGTAATGGCAATCTTCTTTGTCTATCTGCATTTTTATGAATATTCCCATCTTTATGAACAAAATTAATATTGCCTCTATACTCTTGTATGGCTATTTGCCATCTGAGTATATGTCTGTTGGGGCTTTTCATGTTAAAAAGTGATTTAACAGCAGTAAAATCTGTTATTACTTCAAAAACACATCTTGCAAGAAAGGAATTGAGTTTTTCTAAAGCCCAAACAAGGCAAAAACACTCCATCTGACTTTCTCCATATCTGGCTTCAGTTGGTTTGATTTTCCTGGATATGAAACATATGGTCCCTTCAACAGGTTTATCATTTAAAATTTGTACTTGATGAAGTGCAGCACCAAGACCATCCCCTGATGCATCAATGTAAAGCTTAAATGGCAGTTTAAATTCTGGCATCAGTAAGAGTGGAACAGTGGTCAAGGCTTGTCTTAAGGTTTCAAAGGCTTTTACTCTGTCAACAGTCATCTCAAATACTGTGTCTTTGTCACATACCTTATAAAGAGGTCTTGCTATGGATGCAAAATCCTTAATGTGTTGCCTGTAATATCCTGAAAAACCCAAAAATGATTGAATTTAATTTTTGTTTTGGGGCATAGGTTTCAGTAAGACTGCTGCAACTTTATTTTTGTCAATCCCAAGGGATAGAACAGATACCACATGTCCTAGTCCTTTGAGTTCCTTAAGTCCAAAATGACATTTCTTCAAAGAGATTTTCATGTTCACAGATTGGATTTTGGTCAAAATTCTGGATAATCTGAACATATTTTATTCCCAAGTCTTGGAACAGACAATAATATCATCAATTTAAATGATCAACCATCCTTCTGAAAGCTCTTCAGCAAACATTTCATTCATCATTCTTTGGAAGTGTGAAGGTGCATTTTTGATTCCAAAAAGCATCCTCAAATATTCATAAACTCCACAATGAACAATAATTCTCAAGTGTTTCCTTGCTCTTGGTGTAACTAAAGTTTGATGAAATCCTTCCTGGGCATCCATAGTGCTTATATACACTGCTTGAGATATTTGGGTGAGGTCAATTTGGATTTTTGTAATTGCGTACCTGTCTGGAACAGTGTAAGTGTTCAGAGCTCTAAAGTCCCCAACCATTCTAGATTTTCCATTATGCCATGCCACTAAGACTGGTGTAGTTATTTCTATTTCTTCATTGTGGCTCACTTTTTGTATTACACAAAGGTCTAGAAGTTCTGTGATATCAATTTCCAAAGCTTCTCTTGATTTTGGACTTGCTGGATATGCAGGTCTTCTTAAGAGTGGTGGATAAGGTCTTTCAATATTAACAGTAATGTCAACTTCATGACCAATAATTGCCCCTAGGGGTTCTTTATCTGAAGCCAATGCTTCTTTGTGGTCATATAAAAGAGCAGAGGGTTCATTTTCTTGTTTATCACTCAAATGAAGGCTTATTTCAGCTTCATTTAACTGCTCAGACTTGAGTTTCTCTAACTCTAAGCTGACTGGTAATAATTTTTTCACTGTAATTTGTCTTTTAAGTGATAAAAAGGAAAATTTATTGTGCTTATTGTCTCCAATAGTAAGGTATCTGTTCTTGTTGTTATGTAAATCTATGCCATACATGATCAAATAATCATTTCCCAATATGAAATGGGCATTAGAGCAATTTTCCATAAGAACATATTCAACAGTGATTCTGAATTTGCCACTTATATGTGGAAATATGACACTAGTTTCAAATATTCCCAATCCTTTCATTCGTTTCCTTGCAATATTGAATTTTCTGCCATCAATTGGCAACAATTGATATTCAAAATTTGGTACACAAGTCTGAAGAAAGGATTTACCTAAACAAGAGCAGAATGCTCCTGGATCAAGTTGTAGTTTGGTGGGTTTGTTGTTAATTACCACTTCTGTTATACAGGAGTTACCAGCTGTATAAACCTTCCCTCTGTTTGGTTTGATTTTCACTAACTGTGCATCTTGAATTTTTGATAAATCAAGTTGGCTGTTGCTCAACTGTGGCAAGTGTGAATACGATTCCATGATGTCAAAGGTGGCATTAATATGTTCTATATCCTCTGAAGATTAAAAAAATATTGATGATTTATCATCTGAATTTTCTTCAATTACATCAACCTTTTCAACATCAGGTTCTTTTTCAATAGTAATTTCATTGATTTTCCCCCTTTTTGGACATGCATTGGATATATGTGTGGTTCTTTGTCAAATATGGCATTTCCTGATTGTATATGCAGATTTAAATTTCAAATTATTATAATTTTCTTTGGGGTTTTTGTCCGCAGAATCTTTCCAAGGTGTATTAAAATTTGTTTTGAGATTCACCCTACTAGAACAAATTTTGGTTCTGGTGGTTACTTCTTCTAATATATTAATAATATCTTTTTCTGAATATTGTTCAATAGTCCTGCTTTTTACAGCATGCTCTAGGCCACCTCCTTATTGTCTTAGAATTTTCCTATGAATCATAAATCCTGACCTTTCAGGGTATAATGCTGTTAGTCTGGCTCTTTGTTTGCAAAACCATGGTAAAGCTTTATCTTTATCAGAATTGAATTTTGCAGATTCAAAGGCTGTTTTAACTTTGAACCTCCAAGCATCATTGGCCCATTTGTTGATAATTTGGGTTTTCCACCAAGTCCAACTTTGGTGTCCATGTGCTTGTCTCAATTTTATATACCATCTGTGAGCTGATTTGGTAAACAAGGTGTTCAATTTAGCTGTTACTAATCTTTCTGGTAACTAAAAATCTTCTTTGATCATGTCAGTATGTCTGATGAATTCCATATGGTCATATTCTCCTTCACCACTGAAGTGAGGCCATTCCTTAAGTTTTGGAACTTATTTCAAGAGTTCTTGGCCGATTAATGGTTCCAAGTTATGAAAAGAAGTAGAAAATTCATTTTTTAACTGTGAATTTTCAATATCCAATACTTGTGGATTGGGAATCCCTGTTCCCTGTCACAGCCAAGGAGGCAGGGGCATTACCAATCATCTTCAACAATCATTACTTCATTGATACCCTTCAAAACCCAATCAGCAAGGGGGTTTCATTCAACATTCTCCAAATACAGTTTTCAGACCTCAATAAAGTTTCATACAGGCAAGACCCAAATACAGGATTCACCAAATACAGTCCTGTCATCAATACAGGTGCAAATACCTGTACTGACTGTATAACCTGAATTGGATTCACCAATACAGGATTCAATCCCACATCCAACTTCTTCCAGCATTGTCACAGGGGTTCTAGTGGAAATACAAGAGTGGCCTGGCACTCAGCAATCAGGGAACTCACTTGGAAGACTCCAAAAGAATAAAGAATAAAAATAATAATAAGAATGAATTCCTCTAAAAGATATGCAGGTACAAGATGAGATGCAAAAGAGGAAAGGGAAGCCAAATGGCCAAAGAGCCAACCAAGTAAGTCCTTAATCACTGTTCCAACCTGCCAAAAATGAACAATGGAATTTGTAAGGATATGACCACCAAATATCCATTCACAGGCAAAGAAAGAGAAAGAGAAAAGTGCTAAATGACTGAATTAATAATATCAGTATTTGCTTAACTAAAATGAAAAGAAAATAAAGATAAAAATAAATCAAAGTATATTAATTAACTGGGCAAAAACCCCCCAGGGTGGAGAGGGTAGGCAGTATATGTGAAAAGTTGGGAGCTTGAGTTCTTCAGGCTGAAAACTGATCTGTATTGATCCTTGAGGCTGTATTGATTGTTTTGGGAATTGATACACCTGGCTAATATTGAAATTGAAATGGGTTGAATGAATTTCCCACACTTGAAAATGAAATACAGTCCTTGATGGATCCAGACTGTATTGAAATGAAGGTGGTTGCCAAGATGGATTGAGTGGAGCTTTGACACTTGACAACTTCTTTTGGCACTGCCTCTTTAATACACCTTGAGAATGAATTGACAGTATTCCCTTGGAAGGAATACTTGGAGTGAGAATAACCAATGACTGCTTGATGGCGTCATTGGTATTTGAGGTTTTGACACTTGCCCTTGAGCCTTGATGGATCCTCTTGATGACATGACTGGATGGCCTGATGGAAAGTTGAAATAACCAGATGATATTTCCGTCAGTGGATTGCTGCTGAAAAAAGATGCATAATGGTGTATAACACCATATATGGCATTTTGGTTATTGGAGGTTGAAAATGGCCAGAAGTCTTTAGAGATGATGCCAGGAGGATATGGGTGAAATTTGGTTTTGGAAGGCTTCAGAGGTGTCAGAGTGTCTTTTGAGGTATTTGGCCAAATACAGCTCATACAGTCTTAAAACTGTATTTGCACAAAGTGCGCAAAACTGCGCAAAAAGTGCACAAATGCGCAAAAATGTGCAAATGCACAGAAACTGTATTCAAAGACAAATACAGCTTCTTGGGCTGTATTTCCCCTGTTGCCTGGGAAATACCAAAATTGCCCAAAAGTAGAGAAAGGCCAGAAAAGGCCTGATGACGGTGAAGGGCCCAAGTTGGGCCCAGATGATGAAATGGCCATAAAAGGCCAAATGAGGTGTAAGGTTTGTCTATGAAACTCTTGATAATAGTAACAATATCAAGAGTACTATGACTGTCCTCAGTAGAAAAATATAATATAATGAAATATTATAACCACAAATTTAAATATAATTATTAAAAATAATTATATAAAAAAATAAATTTAATTATTATTATAATAATATAATAATAAAAAAAAATATAATAATTATAATAAATTATAATTATTCTATTATTGTTATAGTCACTGACAGTTATAACAATAAGAAGTGTAAAGCTCTTAATGAGACAATTACACGTGGAAAATATAAATATTTAACCACTTATAAATAATATAAATATTATTTATAAAAAGAATTAAACACACACTGTGCAGAAATAATTCTTTATAGAATAAAATTCTATATAAAAAAACTAATAATAGATAAAAAAAATATAGAACTTTTAAAGAAAACTTACTTATAATATTTATTTAATACAACAAGTTATAAAACAACAGTTATTATATTAAATAATGATTATAAGTTAAAAACACGCCAAAAATCAATAAAATCAAAGATAAAACAACTTTTTATACTAAAATTTATGATTAAAGAGTTTTTGAGAGGAATTTGTGGATTTTAAAAGATATTTAAGATGAAAATTTTATATAATAAAAGTTATTATAGATGATTACAACAATAATCTGAATTCTATGACTTCAATTCTTTAATTTAATAAATAAAGAATAAAAATAACTTAAGAATTACTTTTAATAATAAGATTTTATATTTAATAAAACTTTACCTGTTTAAATGTCTAATATGATTGGATTGATTATGAATTATGGATAAAAACAGTGATGAAAAGACTCTTTTTATGTCTACAGAGCAGCTCTCATGATTCATAATGGATGTAGAGGGCGTGCTCAGGTCAAAACTGAAAAACCATGCTTAAAAATTAAGTTCTTAACTTAAGGCAACTTATTTTTACTTCCAATTTAAAGTTATCAGTGTTATTCTTAACTCCAAGTAACTTTAATCCTCATTTAGTTTAATTATTTTAAGTTTTAATATAAAATAAGTTTATTTATATTAAAGTTCATCACATGAACAACATAAAATCAGAGTTTCAAGCAGAAATCTCTTAAACTGAATTTTTAATTAATTTTTAAAGAAATCATAATTTTCTTTAAGCTTAATTAAAAAAGTAATTTTCCAGGCTAATTACCCAGGAAACCTATTAATAAAAGATACTTAAAATTTAATTTATATATTGATAATATTAAATTCTAAGCTGTGTGAAATTTTCAAGCAAATCCATTAAGATTTGGATTTTTAATGAATTTTTGAAGTTATTACTATTTTTCCACGTAAAATAGCAATACACACAAAACCTTAAGTTTTGATAAGGTTTTGATGATTGAAACTTTAAAGTTTTAAGCTTATTTAAGCTTTTTAAGCTTGATTAAGCTTTGACAGTTCTTAAAACCTTGATTCCAAGCCTGCTTATTGGGATTTACCCTCTTGGCAGCTTGAAATTCCTGTCCAATTTAGGATAAAACCAGTTTAAACCTTAAGGTTGGATCAAAGTCTAATCTTAAAGTTTAAATAAGGTTGAAAATCCTCCAATACAGGTGGACAACCTTAATTGAATCCTTGCAGATCCAAAAAGTTGGGTACCCCAGCTCTATTTGGTCTTTTTCCTTTGTCCCACCTTTTTGCGTGGATTTTGCCCTTTTATTTATTTAAAGCCATACTATGGCCTTAAACCCTTTTAAATTGAGCTCACGCAGGATTTACATTCTGTATGGCAAATCCTTAGCCAATTCAGTAAATATACACCACACCTCAATTTTAACTAAAATTTTGGTAAAGTTGCATAAACCTTATGTAACTTTAAATTTAAGCTTAATTAAGCTTAAATTTAACAATTTTAAAAAAATGTTAAAAAGTTACATTAGTACTGTGAGATTCTTAAATCTTCTAATAACACAAGAAATAAGTGTTTTTGGGTATAACACCCTATGGGTGTACCCTAGGTTATTTTTGGTGTAGAATCCAAAAATGACATAATAATTATAACTTTGTTTATCCAAAAAAAAGTTATACTTATTTTTTATTATTTTTTATTTTAAATTCAACTAAAAAGTCTGTTTAAGACAAATTTAATTGTTTATAAAATCATTTGTGGCCTTATGGGTATGTTAAACA
This sequence comes from Austropuccinia psidii, assembly GCA_023105745.1. Lineage (NCBI taxonomy): Eukaryota > Fungi > Basidiomycota > Pucciniomycetes > Pucciniales > Sphaerophragmiaceae > Austropuccinia > Austropuccinia psidii. The sequence goes on along the minus strand of JALGQZ010000013.1, from coordinate 32,651,855 downwards.
TACCTCACAGGCTCACATTCCCTACCACCAAAAAAAATTGTACCACAATTTTCTTTTGTAGTATACCCCCAAGTTATTTGGGGGGGGTATAATCCACTGTCCAACCTCTCTACTTATACTGTTCAAGTATGTAAAGCACACAATTCAAACTTTATTGAGGAATTGGTCTTCTCTCATGTCTGAATCTTCTGAGAAACTTTTGGGAATCAGGTATCTTACTTTCTTCAACCCACTCATCTTCATGTTGTGGATTTCTGTACCTGACTAAGTATTCTCTTTCATTTTTACCCCTAAGTCTTCTTTCTTTTAAGACTTTCAGTACTTTCTTTTCCTCACTTGGTTCAAGTGGGGGTACTTCTAAGGGTGTTTCATTTCTCAAAGGAAATAATTCCTTATCACTTGATGTGTAATGCTTTACAAGACTGACGGGAAAAGTTGGGTGTTTGTTTCCTAACTCTCCTGACAGTTCTACTTGTACTGCATTTGTCCCATGGAGGGCTTTAATAATAAATGGTCCTGCAAAGGAATATTTCAATTTCTTTGGACCTTTAATATTATTAAAGTTCAAGGTTGAAACTAGTATTAAGTCCCCTACTTTGAATTCTGGTGTCTTATGACTTTTATCCCATTTCTGCTTAGCATATTCAAAGGCATCATTCATGCTTTGATTTGCATGATGTCTCACTTTATCAAGCAGCAGCTTAAAGCTTGAAGCAGTTGGATGAATGTCAACCAAATCTTTTTTCAAAGTATCAACTGGAAGTTTGGGGTTCCATCCTTTTTCCAACATTGCAGGAGTCTTGCCTGTTGAAGCATGGATGGAGGTCTTGTAGGCTAATTCCAATGCTGGTATAAGAGTACACCAATCATGGGTAAAGCCATCAGAATCTTTAAACTCCAGGCCATAAGCACAAAATCTTCTGATCATGTCCTCAAGGGTTTGAATCATTCTTTCTGCCAGTCCATCTGTTTGTGGATGGTAGGCTGTTGAAAATGATAATTTTGTACCCAAAAGCTTATGTAGATTAGTCCATAAGGCTGATGTGAATTTTGGGTCTCTATCACTAATGATATTTTTAAAGAGACCAGTATGGGATATGACTCTGTTCCAAATTAGAAGAGCTGTATCCATAGCTGTGTCATCTTTATGGCATGGTAAAAAGATTGGTGTTTTGCTATATCTGTCCACAATAACAAGACATGCATTGTAACTTTTATCACCTCCAGGTGGTAAAGCAGTTACCCAATCCATGTGAACCACTTCCCACGGGGTACTTGGTTCTTGAATATGGATCATTAAACCAAACCTTTTACCAGTAGCTTTATTGGCTTTCTGGCATCTATCACAACTATGACAGTACTCAATGACATCTTTTCTCCAAGATGGCCACCAGGCACATGTCTTAATTCTTTCCATTGTTCTGTCTTCAGACAGATGTCCAGAATAAATGTTATCATGGCATTCTAGTAGTATTGTGTTAATCAACATTCTACTACATAGGACCATGACACATGTGTGTTTAGATCTATGATATAGTATACCATCAAACAAATGAAATCTTCCATTATCATAAGATGTTTTCCAAATATCATCCAGAGAATTAGCCAAGGCTACATCTTTACAATCTTTGTCAAGTAGAGAAGTAAGAATATGACAATTCTTATCTTGCTTGTAGCTTTCTCTAACCTCTTCAAAGAATTCTGTTCCAACATCTGTGATATTAATTCCTTCAATTGGGATTTGAGGTTCTGCACTTGTAGGAACATAGGCAGGATTATCAGGTGTATTGGGTAATGCCCATCTACTTAAGCCATCAGCATTCTTATGAATATTTCCAGCTTTATGTACTATGGTCATATTGCCTCTATACTCCTGTATAGCAATCTGCCATCTCAACATGTGTCTGTTTGGAGTCTTCATGTTAAGAAGTGATTTTACTGCATTACAATCAGTAATTACTTCAAACACACTACCATCAAGATAATAATGAAGTTTTTCCAGAGCCCAAACAAGGCAAAGGCACTCCATTTGGCTAGCTCCATATCTTGCCTCAGTAGGTTTAATTTGTCTTGAAATAAAACAAACTGGACCTTCATAAGGTTTGTGATTGACAATTTGAACTTGATGAAGAGCAGCTCCTAAACCATCACCACATGCATCAATATACAGCTTAAAAGGAAGTTTCCAGTCTGGCATCAATAATAATGGTGCATTGGTCAAGGCATACTTGATTTTATCATATGCTTGAATTCTTTCCTGTGTCATTTCAAAAACAGTTTGTTGATCACAAATTCTGTATAATGATCTGGCATGGATTGCAAAATCTTTAAGGTGTTGCCTGTAATAACTGGCAAATCCTAAGAAAGACATCATCTCTTTTTTGTTCTGGGGCATTTGTTTCAGTAAAACTGCAGCCACTTTGTTTTTGTCAGCGCCAAGGCTTAGTCCTGATACTACATGTCCCAGAGCTTTCAACTCATGAAACCCAAAATTACATTTTTTAAGAGAAATTTTCATGTTCACTTGTAGAATTTTCTTAAGTACTAATGAAAGTCTCTCTAAATGTGATTGCCAGGTTTCTGAACAAATGATAATGTCATCAATATAAATGATTAACCATCCCTCTGATAATTCATGTGGGAATATGGTATTCATCATTCTTTGATAATGAGAGGGTGCATTTTTAATACCAAAAGGCATCCTCAAATATTCATAAATACCACAATGAGCTATTATTCTCAATAATTTCCTTGCATGAGGTGTTAAAACATTCTGATGGAAGCCTTTAAGAGCATCCATGGAGGTAATAAACTTTGCTTTGGATAACTGAGTCAAAGTCTCATGGATTCTAGGGATTGGATACCTGTCTGGAATAGTATAGGTGTTCAATGCCCTAAAATCTCCAACCATCCTTGACTTATCATTATGCCAAGTAATGATTACTGGAGTTGTGACTTCCACTTCCTCATTGTGTCCAACTTTTCTAAGAACTCCCAGTTTCATTAGTTCATGAATATGACTTTCTAATGCTTCTCTAGCCCTAGGGCTAGCTGGGTAAGCTGGTCTTCTTAATAGTGGGGGATAAGGTCTCTCCACGTTAAGCATGATATCCACTTCATGGCCTTTTATAGCCCCAAGTGGTTCATCATCAGAAGCAAAGGCTTTTTGAAATTGAAATAAAATTTCAATAAGTTCTTCCTTCATTTCTGGTGTTAATTCAGGACTAATTTGTGCTTCACTTAATTGATCTGACACAAATTTTTCTTTATTAACATTTTTCACTTGTTGAATGACAGTAATTTCTTTTCATTCTGGAGAAAAAGCAAATTTTTGCCTTTTATTTTCCCCTATAGTGAAATATCTGTCCTTATAATTATTAATATCAATACCATAGATATTGAGATAATCATTCCCAAGTATAAAGTGTTGTGAAGTACAATTATTCATAACAACAAATTCAGCTTTCAATCTCATACTTCCTGCAGGGTGAGGAAATATTATTGTAGCTTCAAATATACCCAAAGGATGCATATTCTGGCTAGCACTGCTGAATTTCACACCTTCAATTGGCATCAACTTGTTTTGCCAATTGGTATAAATTTTGTCAAGATAATCTTTCCCAACACAAGTGCAAAAAGCACCTGAGTCAAGATGTATCTTGGCTTCTGTGTTATTTATCACAATATTAGTGATACAAGATGACCCAGCTGTATAACCTTTACCTCTGGCAGGTTTGGTTTTCTGCATTCTGGCATCTTGCACATGTATGAGATCCATACATTCATCACTGTACTGTGGTAAGTGAGTGTGTACCTCAGTGACCTCAAAAGAAACATTAATATTCTCTATACTAAGTTCTTCTGATGTTTCTTCTTCTTCTGAAGGTTCAGAATCACTTTCATGTAAAGCTACCTCAGTTTCTTTTGTGTCTTCCGCTTTTTCTACACTTATCTCATTGACTCTTGTCTTTTTTGGACAAGTGTTTGCTAAATGAGATGTGCTTCCACATTTATGACATTTCAAAGGAGGTCTGTCATGTGGTTTGTTTGGTTTTGAAATTGGTTTCCCACTAGTCTTGTTGTCTATTGGGGGTTTATACCAATTTCTTCCAATTTTTGTTCTAGTAGTGATATCCTCCATAGCATTGATATAATCTTCTGTAGAGCAAGGCTCAATACATCTGCTTCTTATAGCATGCTCAAGGTCACCACCACACTTTCTCAATATCCTTTTATGTACCATTGGTTCAGACATATCAGGATGAAGGGCAGTTAATCTGTCCTTCTGTTTAAGAAACCAAGTCATGGGCCTGTCCCTCTCAATATTAAAAATGGCTTCCTCAAAAGAATTTTCCATTCTAAATCTCCAGGAATCATTTACCCATTTGGAAATAACTTGTTCTTTCCACCAAGGCCAGGAATGTTTTCCATGGTCTTGTCTCATTTTATAATACCATTTCTTAGCTGATTTGGTAAATAATGAGTGTAATCTGGCACTTATGTATTCATCTGGTATGTTAAAGTCTTCTTTGAACATATCAATTGTTTTCATAAATTCCATATGATTATATTCTCCTTCACCACTGAAGGTTGGCCATTCCTCTAATCTTGGAATGTCTTTGAAATTGCAAGCAGTTTCCACATCATTACTTGAAATTGTATGATGTAAATCATTATTCAAGTTAAGATCATTTCTGTCAAGAAATGGTGTGGATTGCCTTGGCAATTCATTTTTTAGTGATATATTATTAATACTTGATTGAATATCTTCTTTCAATTCAAGTCTTGCTTTATCACTTTTTTCCAATTGTTCTTGAAAAAGAGCTGCATTGTGGCCAGTTGAATTTTCCAAGGTTTGAACTTGTATTTTCAATTCTCTTAACTGTCCAGTTATAAAAGAAATTGAATTCTCATCTGGTTGATTGAGTAAGGTAACTTTATGCTCAAGTCTTTCACAAATTTGCGTCAAAGACAAAATATTTGCCTTATTAACATTTTCAAGGCCAATAATGGTCTTTTTTTGGTCTTTAACTTGTACTATCTCATTGCCCAGCTTTTGTTGGACATGATCAAATGCTTTAAATTTTGCCATAATTTCTTTATTACAAGATTCAAAGTAAGTTACAAGCTTTACAGGGTCTATTTCTTTGGAAAGGATTGGTTCAATCTTTCCTCCTCCTTGTTTTTGAATTCCATCAAAGTTCTTGCCATATTGAACACATTGTCCATGGCTGTCTTTTCCTTCTTTGGAATTCTGTAATTCTGAGGGTAGGGCTTGTTCCACTTGGGCTTTGCCTTTCCCTTTGCCTTTTGCTTGCCCTTCTGGTTGGTCTTTGGGGCTTGCTTGGGCTTGTTTGGCACTTGTTGAGGCGGATTTTTGCTGGTGGATGCTTGAGGAGCTTCCACTTGGCTGTTGTCCTTGCCCTGGGCCAACTTCTTCTTCTGGTCTTCTGATAACATGCTTTGGTTTTTCAACCAAGCTTTTATCTGTTGGACTTGTCCTTTGACAGACATTGGTGTCCAACCCAATAGAAGATCTTCTGTCTTTTCTGGCCCCATGAACTTCTTCACTTGAAGATAAGAGTTCATGGTGCCTATCCAAAGACTTGGAAGGAGTTCCCACTCTTGTTGTTTTGACGCCAGGAACCAGTTTTTCCATTGGGATTGATAAATTTCCACAGTTGCCTGTTGGAAATGGTTCAGGTCTAACAGCAATAGCAGTTATGTCAGCTTCTGGACTCTCAATAAGAGGTTCAAAGGTGCTGGCTAACCTTTGGGAACTGGTGGAAGTTCTGGCATCCTCCATTTGTGCCTCTCCTCTGGGAGGACATTCTTGCCTTTTGGATTTATGGCTGGAATGTCCTGGTCCAGATCCATTTGATTGGATGGAGTAGTTGCTTCCACTTCTAGTAGGAGTCATTTCACGTCAATTTTAATAAAAATTAGAGTAAAAGTGGATTGAATTCACCTGCAGGACCTTTAAAGGGCTCTTTGGTTATTAAACCCCTTGGTGCTGGGCTGGTTTGAATTTCAATACTGGACTCTGAGGCTTCAGAGTCTGAAGAACTTTCTCTGATGGAAGACACTAGAGAAAAAATAAAAATATAAGTTATTTTATCAAATAATAGAAATAACTTATAAACTCAACTTATTGAATAAAGTTGTTTTTATGTAATTTATGGCAAATTACGTCAAAAATAAAGAAAAATGTCTAAGATAAAAAGAAAAAATGTTTTTAGTAAAGATTTTTATTTTTAAAGATTTTTTATTTGATTTATTATTTTCTTTAAAGAAATAATAATTATGCAATTAACAAGTTAATTAATCAAAATTATATTATTATTCACTTTATACTAGAATAACTCAAAGAATAAATTTCAAGTCTGTGATGTGAAAAAGCCACTAGTTAGACAAAAGAAATTTATTCCAAGTCACTCAATAGTATATTGTTTCAAACAATATTCTTAAGAAAAAATAACTTTATTAATATTATAAAGATTATTTATAAGGGATAAGTCCCAAAAAAGCCAATATTAAGACAAATATGGCAATTTTACGTCAAAAAACAGTAAAATAAGGTCTAGAATATGATTTATGTCCCAAAAATTGGTTTAAAATCACGGCCAGGCCCCCAAATGTAAGGTTTGTCTATGAAACTCTTGATAATAGTAACAATATCAAGAGTACTATGACTGTCCTCAGTAGAAAAATATAATATAATGAAATATTATAACCACAAATTTAAATATAATTATTAAAAATAATTATATAAAAAAATAAATTTAATTATTATTATAATAATATAATAATAAAAAAAAATATAATAATTATAATAAATTATAATTATTCTATTATTGTTATAGTCACTGACAGTTATAACAATAAGAAGTGTAAAGCTCTTAATGAGACAATTACACGTGGAAAATATAAATATTTAACCACTTATAAATAATATAAATATTATTTATAAAAAGAATTAAACACACACTGTGCAGAAATAATTCTTTATAGAATAAAATTCTATATAAAAAAACTAATAATAGATAAAAAAAATATAGAACTTTTAAAGAAAACTTACTTATAATATTTATTTAATACAACAAGTTATAAAACAACAGTTATTATATTAAATAATGATTATAAGTTAAAAACACGCCAAAAATCAATAAAATCAAAGATAAAACAACTTTTTATACTAAAATTTATGATTAAAGAGTTTTTGAGAGGAATTTGTGGATTTTAAAAGATATTTAAGATGAAAATTTTATATAATAAAAGTTATTATAGATGATTACAACAATAATCTGAATTCTATGACTTCAATTCTTTAATTTAATAAATAAAGAATAAAAATAACTTAAGAATTACTTTTAATAATAAGATTTTATATTTAATAAAACTTTACCTGTTTAAATGTCTAATATGATTGGATTGATTATGAATTATGGATAAAAACAGTGATGAAAAGACTCTTTTTATGTCTACAGAGCAGCTCTCATGATTCATAATGGATGTAGAGGGCGTGCTCAGGTCAAAACTGAAAAACCATGCTTAAAAATTAAGTTCTTAACTTAAGGCAACTTATTTTTACTTCCAATTTAAAGTTATCAGTGTTATTCTTAACTCCAAGTAACTTTAATCCTCATTTAGTTTAATTATTTTAAGTTTTAATATAAAATAAGTTTATTTATATTAAAGTTCATCACATGAACAACATAAAATCAGAGTTTCAAGCAGAAATCTCTTAAACTGAATTTTTAATTAATTTTTAAAGAAATCATAATTTTCTTTAAGCTTAATTAAAAAAGTAATTTTCCAGGCTAATTACCCAGGAAACCTATTAATAAAAGATACTTAAAATTTAATTTATATATTGATAATATTAAATTCTAAGCTGTGTGAAATTTTCAAGCAAATCCATTAAGATTTGGATTTTTAATGAATTTTTGAAGTTATTACTATTTTTCCACGTAAAATAGCAATACACACAAAACCTTAAGTTTTGATAAGGTTTTGATGATTGAAACTTTAAAGTTTTAAGCTTATTTAAGCTTTTTAAGCTTGATTAAGCTTTGACAGTTCTTAAAACCTTGATTCCAAGCCTGCTTATTGGGATTTACCCTCTTGGCAGCTTGAAATTCCTGTCCAATTTAGGATAAAACCAGTTTAAACCTTAAGGTTGGATCAAAGTCTAATCTTAAAGTTTAAATAAGGTTGAAAATCCTCCAATACAGGTGGACAACCTTAATTGAATCCTTGCAGATCCAAAAAGTTGGGTACCCCAGCTCTATTTGGTCTTTTTCCTTTGTCCCACCTTTTTGCGTGGATTTTGCCCTTTTATTTATTTAAAGCCATACTATGGCCTTAAACCCTTTTAAATTGAGCTCACGCAGGATTTACATTCTGTATGGCAAATCCTTAGCCAATTCAGTAAATATACACCACACCTCAATTTTAACTAAAATTTTGGTAAAGTTGCATAAACCTTATGTAACTTTAAATTTAAGCTTAATTAAGCTTAAATTTAACAATTTTAAAAAAATGTTAAAAAGTTACATTAGTACTGTGAGATTCTTAAATCTTCTAATAACACAAGAAATAAGTGTTTTTGGGTATAACACCCTATGGGTGTACCCTAGGTTATTTTTGGTGTAGAATCCAAAAATGACATAATAATTATAACTTTGTTTATCCAAAAAAAAGTTATACTTATTTTTTATTATTTTTTATTTTAAATTCAACTAAAAAGTCTGTTTAAGACAAATTTAATTGTTTATAAAATCATTTGTGGCCTTATGGGTATGTTAAACATACCTCACAGGCTCACATGAGGTGAGATGGCCAATTTGGCCAATGATTTATGGATATGGCCAAATTGCCATATATTGGACGTGGCATGGATATGCCATATTGAAGTCCAAGGGGATGAATTTCCATGGTTGTGACAGTACCCCCCACCTTGAAATGGTGAGCTACTGAGCACCAATACAAGGTGAAGCCTGTTGAGGATATTGGAAAGATTTTGAGAGAGTGATTCAAGAGGACTGATTAAGATAAAAAATTTGAAAAACTGATATTAAACATTTGACATTTGACGCAGGACTTGCTTGATCTTCTTTTGACATTGGCTTCATGACTTGAATTGAATTTTAAAATGAATGAAAATCTTTGACGTGATAATTGACGTGATAAAAGAAGATTTGAAATGAAAAAAAAAAATAAAGAATGAAAATGGAAATAAGAAAAGAGAAGAAAAGAGAGATGAATTTTGAGGAGGTTCCAATCTTGATCACTAATGTTGACAATTGATTTTGAAAATGGCCAAGGACCTGGAAAGAGAAATTTGATGGCAGGTGCTCACAGAGTTGCCAAGGTGATGTTTTAAAAGATTGTATACCCCTCAGGGAAGTGCACACCAGGAGAGGAACTTACTTTTGGTAATTACCACTCCTCCCAGTGCCATAAAAATAAAACAACATTGTTTAGGGATTGAATTGAATTGAACGACTTGGAAAAGAAAATAAAAGAGTGAATGGTCCATTTGCCCAAGTGAAAATGGCCATAATTTTGGAATTGGATGTTGAAAAGCCCGGCCAAAGATCTGTGTCCAAAATTTGCAAAGTGCTCACAGAGTGGCCAAGGTGAAGCTTACAACAAAAGAGTAGAATACCACTAAAGGTGCATACCAGGAGTGGGACTTAATTTTGGTAATTCCTCTCCCCACCAAGCACCATAAAAAATCAAGCTCTTGAAGAATTGGGTCCTGGCTTGTCAGGATATAGAGAATGAAAATCCTTAACCAGTTAAGGACAATTCTTGAGGTTTTCAGTTGGTTCCCAAGTGGATCTTTCTGAGTCTTGACTGAAACGTTTCCATTCCACCAAATACCATAATTTTCCTCTCTTGAGCTTTGAGTCCAGTATTTGAGAGACTTTCCATTCTTCTTCTTCTTCAATGATTATTGGAGGAGGAGGCTCTTGATGCCTATTTGGGATTGTTGATGTCTTGACTGGTTCCAAAAGGGAAATATGGAAAACTGGGTGGATGGACTTCCATTGAGATGGGAGCTTGAGTTGGTAGGCATGAGTACTGACTTTCTTCAAGATTGGAAATGGACCCAGCCATCTTTCAGACAGCCTTTTGGTGGGTCTGGTTGATTTGATGTTCTTGGAAGAAAGCCATACCATGTCACCGGGATTGAAAACAGGTGGACTTGCTCTACTTTTATCTGCATACCTCTTGAACCAGTTTATGGCAACTTAAAGTCCTCTCTTGACATCTTTCTGTACTGATTGGATTTTTGTTGATAACTTTCCAGAAGGAGTATTTCGAGTGATGTGAACTGAGTCAAAATGAGGATCTCTTCCATAAACAGTGAAAAACGGTGATTGTTTTGTTGAAGAGTGGTCAGAGTTGTTGTAGGCAAATTCAGCCAGAGGGAGCCAGGTGTTCCAATCATCTTGATGATAACTGAAATACATCCAAAGGTACTGTTCTAGTGTCTGATTTACCCTCTCTGTCTGTTCATCAGTTTCTGGATGATAAGCAGTTGACAGATCTCTTGAAATCTTGAGCTGACAACAAAGATTGGTCCAAAAAGAAGAAAAAAAAAGAGAACCTCAATCACTAACAATGCTTGAAGGAAGGCCATGCTTTGAGAAAATATTCTTGATGAATAAATGGGCCAAATCTAGTGAAGTGATTGAAGACATTGTTGGAAGAAAAACTTCCATTTTTGAGAATCTTTACACTATGAATAAAATTGAATCAAAGGAATTGGACAGTGGCAATTGGGTGATGAAATCCATTGAAAGACAAATCCAAGCACCACTTGGAATTGGAAGAGGCTTGAGGAGTCCAAACTTCTTGTGATGAATATTTTTGTTTCTTGAACACTGTTGACAGGATGATACATAATCCTTGATAAACTGAGTCATGCCGGACCAGTGGAAATCCCGCTTGACAAGCTTGAGAGTCTTCTCTTGGCCAGGGTGTCCAGCTAGAGGAGATTCATGCCGCTTTTGAAGTATATTGAGCTAAATTGTGGGGTCATTTGGGACCACCACCCAATCTTTGAAAAGGAGAAGTTTGGAAGAGGAATCAAGAGAATAATCTTGGACAGATTTACCTTTACCCAAATTTTCAAGGACACTTTTATATTGAGAATCTTGCCACACTGCCTTCTGAATTGAATCAATCAAATTTGAAAATGAATCCACCTTGACTGCAAAAAATGTTGAGGCTTGAATTTCATCTTGCTTGATTATCTTCTGATAGTTCATTGGATTCTTTCTGATGAAATCCTCCCCCCTCTCTGGGTAAACGTCGTCCCAACGTGACAAGGCATCTGGAAGGGTGGCCAAGCGGCCAGGGTGGTAAGTGATTGAGAAATGGACTTCAGATAAAAATTCAGCCCAGTGGGCTTGACGGCAAGTGAGAATCTTGGAAGACATAAAATATTGAAGAGATGAATGATTGGTGAGAACTTCAAAAGGGGAAGAAATTGAAAGAAGGAAAGCTCTCCAGCGCTTGAGAGCCCAGACTATGAAAAGGGGTTCCTTGTCATGAATCTCATAATTAAGATCAGCTGGGAGAAGCTTGCCGCTATCAAATGCAATGGGATGTTTTCCTGAGTCAGAGGCCTGACTCAGTACAGCACCCAAAGCATAATCTGATGCATCGGTCTCTACAATGGTGGGTAGAGAAGCATTGAAATGAGAAAGGATTGGAGCACTGGTGTAAGGTGTGGATATGAAACTTTGATTAAAAATCAAGTACTTTTCCTGTCCTCAAAATTTGTATAGGGTAAAAATTCAATTAAAAATAGTAAGAAATATTATTTTTAAGAGAAAACACGCCAGTTTTCTTGTTTATAACTTTATTAGTATAAAACAATAATATTATAAAAATTTATTGTTTTACCAACAATAAAAATTTATCCAAAAAATACTCTACAAGAGATATTTTAAGGCTACAAAAGAAATTTCTTCAAGAGCAATTTCAATTGGAATTAATTGAGCAAAGAACTGAAAGCAATTAATTAAAGAACAAAGTCTTTAAAAAGAATATTAAAGAGAAAACACACCCAAAAGTGACCAGAGTGAATTTGGAAACAAAGTGACAAAGTTTACAGTGATGAAAGATGCTTTAATTCACTTTTGGGGTGGTTCAGGGGTAAAAATGATTATAAGAGTTACAAACAATGATTATAATGATTTTTTCACGTGGTTAAAAGGATTAAAATGATTTAAAAATGGTGGTTGGAATCTTTGATTGAGTGGTTTAACAGTGTTTAAACTAATTAATAAAAGGAAAAGATTCTAACATGAAGAGAAAAGTGGGGCAAAGAAGACATTCTTTTATAGCCATCAATTCTCTTACTCCAAAAGCAAAATTTACTCTTGTCAGTCTTGAAAAACAGTCTGACAACAGAAAAGCCAATTATGGCATCATTGAACCCTAGTTTAGACCAAAAAGGGCTGGTTTAAGCCATTTTTAGCCATTTTTAGCCATTTTAGACCCTTAAATCAGCCATTACTATAGCAATACCAGGCCTAGAGCCTTCAAAACACGTCGGAATGTGTGTCAGAGGCGTAGAAACCAGTTAAATCTGTTTTTACTATGATTGTTTTATCTGAAGGGTAGTTTTACCCCCTTGGCAACAGCTAAAACTACCCCAGTTGGTATCAAAACCTCATCATCAATTGAGTCCACAGACCCTGTAACTCAATTCCAGGCCAAAAGTGATGAACTTTTGCGTGAATTTTGACATCCCACGCCTGTCAGCAAGGATTTTGGGGGTCTAGCTCCCCCTTAGAGCTGGAGTTCCTTTTTCCCCCCAAGTTTAATCTTTCCAATTTATTTTTTGTTTAATTCCTCATCATGTATTATACTTATAATTTACACATGTAATTCAATTCAATTGTACAGTACAATACAGTAATAATTGACACCTCATATGTAAATCAAAGTTCACTTATGTAATACACACGCACATTTTGACATTTCACTTGAATTCAATTGAAAATACTTCAATTCCTCATAACTTCTAAACTAAACACAACATCTCAGTTTTAACACAAAAATTGATGGTTAACACCACATGTGGTGTGAATTAAACTCAGGTTTTGAGGATTTTCAACTTTTGTATTGAAAATACTAAAAACTTAATTTAAGCTTATTTAGAGTTGAGTTACAAGAATTTCACTCAGAGGTGACCCCACCTGATTTTTTATGAGGAAGCCAATGGTGAAATAATTTTTATGTATTTATTTATTGGATAAAAAGTTATAATAATTTTTATTTAACTTTTTCCAAATTTATTTATTTTTTCACAATTTTGTTAAAATTTCATTTTTACTTAATTTTTCCAAGTATAAATGTAATTTTATACTTACAAAATTTAATGTATTTTTTATTTTTAAATTGTAATTAATTGAAGAACCATTAGGCAAGATCAAAGGCCATGATATAGAACTATATCTGGATGTGGAAAGACCTTATCCACCCATTCTCAGGAGACCTCCTTATCCAGCAAGTCTGGAAACCAGGAAATAAATTGAAAAACATATCAATGAACTCCTGGACATGGATGTCATCAGAAAGATTGGACATAATGAAATAGTGGAAATAACCACTCCTGTCCTAATCACCTGGCATGATGGAAAGTCTAGATTGTGTGGAGATTTCAGAGCTCTGAATAACTACACAAAGGCAGACATGTACCCTATACCCAGGATACCTCATGCCTTAGATAGACTGGCTAAAGCCAAATACATAACCAAAATGGATTGTATGAAAGGTTTCCACCAAAATGGAGTTAAACCAAACTCCATGAAGTTACTCAGGATAATATGCCATATGGGTATATATGAGTACACCAGGATGCCATTTGGCATCAAGAATGCACCAGCCCACTTCCAAAGGATGATGGACATCATATTTCAAGAAGAAATACTGAAAGGGTGGATGGTGGTATATATTGATGATATCATTATATACTCAGAGACATGGGAAGACCATGTGCAATACATAGACAGAGTACTAAGTAAATGCACACCCATAAATCTGAAGAGTTCACTCAAAAAGTGCAATTTTGGCCAACAAGAGTTACTAGCTCTAGGACATAAAGTCTCAGGTCTTAGTCTGGCAATTGACCAGAATAAAGTAGCAGTAGTATTGCAAAAGCCAGTACCAAAAAGCATCAAAGAGATGCAATCCTCTCTTGGGTTTGCTAGCTACTATAGAAACAACATCAAAAACTTTGCACACATAACTAGTAGCTTATACAAGTTATGTTCAAAAGATGTAGTTTTTGAAATAACCAAGGAAAGGAGGGATGCATATGAGAGGATCAAATATGAACTCACAAATGCACCTGTGCTCATCTTACCTGACTTTGAATTACCATTCAAGTTATATATAGATGCAGCATGCAGTCAAGGCCTAGGAGCAGCCCTTCACCAAAGGCAAATTGTGGATGGTGAACCAAGAGAAGGAGTAATTTGCTACATCTCAAGGCAGCTGAAAGATTCAGAAGCTAGGTATGGGGCCACCCAGACTGAATGTCTATGTCTAGTCTGGGCTCTAGAAAAACTCCATTATTATTTGGAGGGTGCAGTCTTTGAAGTCTACACAGACTGCACAGCCTTGAAGTATTTACTAAACATGAAGACTACAAATAGACACATTCTGAGATGGCAAATAGCTATCCAGGAGTATAGAGGGAACATGACCATCATATACAAGGAAGGTAAAAGCTATGAGCCTGCAAGCATGTAAACCTTTACCTGCTATACAGACCCCAATTACTTTCTTTAAATTTTTGTCTCATTTTCTCTCAATTTTTTGTATAAATTTTAAATACTTAAATTCATATTATTATAATATGAATTAAATCTTGTTGCTATTACTAATCACTCCATGTGTCATAGTATATGCTCCCACTATGTCATTAATTTTGTTGTTACATTTGCTCCTGTTACCATAGCAAATCTTTCTTCATTCAAAACAGAATTATTTTACATTGTTTTGATTTCAAATTTGTAATTACAACATTTAAAGAGGATTAATTCTCTTTGAATTAATCCTCAGACCTCTTAACCAAATATATTTTTACAATTAAAATTACTTACATTTTATTTTAGAAATATTAGCACTCTCACCTTTAAAGTGATTAAATTCACTCTTACCATTTATAATACTGTTGAAGCTTAAATACCAACAGTACATCATTATAAACCAAGTGACACGTCTATTAATTTCATTTAAATAGTATTCCACTTCTGATTAGTTTATTAAAATTCCTAATACTTTAGTCTGGAAGCCACGAAAGAGGCGCCAGCTAACATTTAATATATTAAATGTTAGCTGGCACCTCTTTTGTGGCTTCCAGACTAAATATTAGTAATTTAATAAACTAATTATAAATGGAATACTATTTAAATGAAATTAATAGACACGTCACTTGGTTTATAATGATGTACTGTTGGTACTTAAGCTTCAACAGTATTATAAATGGTAAGAGTGAATTTAATCACTTTAAAGGTGAGAGCGCTAATATTTCTAAAATAAAATGTGAGTAGTTGTAATTGTAAAAATATATTTGTTTAAGAGCTCTGAGGATTAATTCAAAGAGAATTAATCCTCTTTAAATGTTGTAATTACAAATTTGAAATCAAAACAATGTAAAATAATTCTGTTTTGAATGAAGAAAGATTTGCTATGGTAACAGGAGCAAATGTAACAACAGATGGTGGCATTGCAGAAGGAGAAGGATCAGTGAGTTCAGTCAGTTTGGAACTCATAACTGAAGAATATGAAAGCAGAAGCTTCAAGATGTCAGAATCAGTCCACTCCAAATCGAAAGAAATTGACCTCAAGGAAATGGGGGCTATAACTCACTTATGCCCCCTCCAAGCCTCTAAGGTGAGGATTCATACCCCCTTGGGGCTGAATTCATCATCCAGGGCCTCCGCTGCAACTTTGGGGAGGCCAAGATCTTGATGGTCCTGGACCCCATCAATGGGTCCAGGCCATATATGGTGAGTTTTGGTTCTGGGCCAATTCTCGGCCCCATTGTACCCCCCAAATGTAAGGTTTGACGATGAAACAATAAGTAAAAATTACTAATATTTTACTTATTGTACTATGAATGTCCTTATAAATGAAATAAATAAGATAAAAATAATTATAATAATAAAGAATTATTATAATTATGGCATAAAAAATATTATATTATTAAATAAATATGATAATATTATTTATATTCTAAAATATAATATAATAAAATAAATATATTAATATAAAATAATTAATATATTTAATGGCACTTTACTATTGTAACAAACAAACAATGAAGGCGTAAAAAATTGTTTTTTATTAATAAAGAACAATTAATAATAATAATATTACCAATATTAAAGTTATAAATTAATATAAATACTAAGTATATTAATTAAAGAATTATTAAAGTAATAATAAAGAGAAAATTATTATAATAAGAAAAAATAACCTACTTTTAATACCTAATATAATAATTTTGAGATATTTTACGCCAAAAAATGTAAATATAACTTATCCAAATTGTATTTACAATAAAAAATGGAGAAAATTACAAATATTCTTGATTTTTACGTGGAAATGAGATTTTAGAGAGATTTTTAACAAAAACAATTAAATAAATGATTTAATCACATCAAAATTGATGATTATAATAAGATGATCTTTGGTCTTTAATAATATAAAAGCTTTATATATAAACAATAAATATATTACCTTTTGAATTTTATTGATTTAATGTTTTTGATGCATCTGAGGGGAAAAAAGAGTAAAAATAGCTCTATTTATAGTAAATACCTCCCTCCTAGAGTCCAACAGGCTTCTAGTAGAGGTGTAATAATCATATACACTGGAATTGAACAATATTTTAAGGTTTGGTGATGATTACATCATGATCAAACCATATTACATCATTATTACGCCATTATTTAGAGTTATCACTATAACTGTAAGTTTGATGACGTCAAAGACTTGGCAGAACCCCAAAATTTGTGGATTTTATTAGTTTTAATTATAAACTAACAGTATTCACCAATTTGATCACTCATATGACTGTTAAACTTAATTTAAGGTTACAGTGAGTGATCACAAATGGTCAAATTAAGCTCAAACTTTGATCTTTAATAACCTTGAAGATTTACAAGCTACAGGAATTCAGACCGTGAATTCCAATAGCTTGGAATAACCTTATTACGCTGCAAAGAGAATTTCATTACATCATCAAAATTCTATTTTTGATGATTTTTCTTGTAACTCATCTTTTCTGTCGAAATTTAATATTTTAAACTTCATACCATGATTTCAAGGGGTTATACCTTGAATATTTTAATACAAAATACATCATTCTTCACGAATGCACTAGTAGAATCCAACTGTCAAATTTTTTTTAAGTTTGGACCACTTTCACAACAAAGTGGTCAACAGCTCTGTTGAGTTTAATCAATAATCCCTTACAGGTTTTAACCTTGTTTATAGCTTGTGAAATAAACTTCATTTCTGTATTCCTACAGTAATTACGTGATGAATTTATTCTTGGTTAATCACTCTATCATGCATATTTCAAAAGATATTGGCTAAAATCGTTGAATATATGCGTTGAGCAAAAAAGTGCATATATTGTAAGATGTGACTATGAAACTGATGATAATATTACTATTAATCAACAGCACTATGTCTGTTCTTATGAAATATAATAATAAAAATTATTATAACCACAATTAAATAATTATAAAATTATTTCTTTCACGTGTTATACACTACTAGTGATTATAACAGTGAGCAGTAATTGTCTACAAGAATCAATTACAAGAAGAATTTAATAATAAAAACTTCTTTTATTAAAATAATAAAATGATTTTAATATATAATTATCTTTTACAAGAATAATTATAAAGATAATTCTTGAAGAAAACTATTACTAGAGAAAAACTTTAAGAATTAAAGATAAAAGACTCACTAATACTCCAAAGAACTTATTGATAATAAAAGTAGAGAAATTTGACGTGGAATTGTGGATTTAAGGGATCAAAAGGATTTATAACAGTATTACAACAATATATAGTTGGATTCTATGATTTCACGTCTTTCTGATTGATTCTGAAAGAATTAAAACACTTAAGAATAGTTGAACTAATACTTACTTGTTGGTAATAAAGATTTAATAAATTGATAAGATGATGATGAAAAAACAGCAAGAAGAGGCTTCTTTTAAGTCAACAACAGCTCACAGAGGCGTGCCATGGAGCAAACTGAAAAACCAGTGAGTGAGAAAACAATAAACCTTTTTGGATTATTGATTGCATCATCTGTTGTCATGTAAGATTATCATAATTACTTAATTGATGCTTTTACATGACTACCAACCCCAATATGGTTAAGAATAAAAGGAGTAACACTTGTAAATCTTCTTTTATTCTAAAATAATCATTGATTTCTCAAAGTTATCAATGTTATTGCCAATTTCATCACAGGTTGTAATTACTGTGAATTTTTGAAGATTCAGTGTTTCACGTAGAATATCCAAAAATGGACTGTAAGTAAAACTTTTAATTTTACTAGTAAAACTGTAATTCTTTTTGGTTGTACCATAGATAATACAGTTCTCCTTTAGTCCTGAAAGTTTCAGAAAGATTCATTAAGAATTGTATTTTTAATGAATTTTTGAAGGTTTTACCTCATTTCTACGTAGAATTGCAAATAGCAGTGTTTTGCTGGTTGCTATGAGGTAAATCAATGAATATGGGTCCCAAAAGGGTTTTAATTACTCTTTTGGGGTTTATCCATGGAAAGTCATTAGTAATTGACATGGTTACAGGAGTGTAAGTAGCTCATTACCTCCTTGGTACGTCAAAATAGCAGGTTATTTGCTATTTTCTGATGTTTTACAGTAGTTGTAACTTGGTAACCAAGTTCCCAAAGAGTTTTAGTTTACCAATTGGGCCAAGATGAGCCATGGATCCATGCTCTGGAGCTATCCACGCCTCTGAGGCCTCAGAAGTTGGGTACCCTGGCTCTCTTTGATGTCTTTTGTCCCCCTTGCCTATTTTTTACGTCAAAATAGTAATTTAAGCTTAAAGTGAGATATCCACTATGGGTGTACCAAAAGTCCATGTAAGAATACCATGATATTAAGTGCTCAAAACATGCATAACACTATTCTTAGTGTATATGTAACATGGGATTTCTCACTTTCCCATTATTTTGGCTAAAAATCAAGAAAAACAAAAATTTTCACGGATCTTTTATGTGGTATTAATGATGTGGTATTGAAGTATTTTCCATTTTACCACCTCAAATACTTAAATTGAGTTTATTCACTCTATGGAGCTACCCTAGGTGAATTTTTGTGTAGAATCCAAATCTGGTCTTAAATCCATGGATTTACTTACTCAATAAAAAGTTATTCATCTTTTCTGAAATTGAAAATGATGAATTTTGGATATATGCATGACTTATGAGTTTTGCATAATTCAAAATTTCTTTTTAAGATAATTGTGGCCTATTTGGGTATGTAAAATATACCTCAAGGCTCACATTCCCTCCCACCAAAAAATAAAATTGTACTACAATTTTATTAGTGATAAAAAGAATAAGGCCCCAAAAGGGGGTTAATGTCCACTGTCCAACCTCTTCACATTACTCAGATCAAGTAATTTAAAGCACATTTATAGACATATTCAGGCTTGTGGCCTTCTTTCATGTCTAAATCTTCTTAAGAGTTTATCTGAGTCAGGTATTTCTGATTCTGCCATCCATTCATCTTCATGTACTGGATTTCTATATCTGACAAGATATTCTCTTTGATTTTTACCCCTAAGTCTCCTTTCTTTAATGACTTTCTTTATCTTTCTGTCTTCATTCTGTTCCACAGGGGGCACAGTTAAAGGAGTTGGGTTCCTTAAAGGAAACAATTCTTTGTCAGCTGGTTGATAAGGTTTTATCAGGCTGACTGGAAAAGTGGGGTGTTTATTTTCCAATTCACCACTCAATTCCACTTGAACTGCATTGGTTCCATGTAAGGCAACAATAACAAAAGGTCCTACATAAGAATCTTTAAGTTTCTTTGGGCCTTTGATATTATTAAAATTCAAGGTTGAAACTAGAACTAAGTCCCCTACTTTGAAGTCTGGTACTTTATGACTCTTGTCCCACTTCTGTTTTGCATAATCAAAAGCATCATCCATACTTTGTTTTGCATGGTGTTTTACTTTATCAAGCATTAATTTGAAGCTGGAAGCTGTAGGATGAATGTCAATCAAGTCTTTCCTCAGTGTGTCTGCTGGGAGTCTTGGATTCCATCCTTTTTCTAACATAGCAGGAGTTTGTCCTGTGGAAGAATGGACTGATGTCTTGTATGCCAATTCTAATGCAGGTATCAGAGTGCACCAGTCATGGGTAAAGCCATCTGAGTCTTTAAGTTCTAATCCATAAGCACAAAATCTCCTGATCATGTCTTCTAAAGTTTGAATCATCCTCTCTGCTAGCCCATCTGTTTGAGGGTGATATGCTGTAGAGAATGATAACTTAGTCCCAAACAATCTATGAAGATTGGTCCAAAGTGCAGATGTGAACTTGGGGTCTCTGTCACTTATGATATTCTTAAATAACCCTGTATGAGAAATAACTCTACTCCATAAAAGAAGAGCTGTATCCATAGCAGTGTCATCTTTATGACATGGTAAGAATATGGGAGTTTTGCTATATCTGTCTACAATGACTAAACAAGCATTATAACTTTTGTCACCACTTGGAGGAAGTGCTGTGACCCAATCCATGTGAACAACTTCCCAAGGGGATTTTGGTTCTTGAATATGTATCATTAATCCAAATTTCTTGCCTGTACTCCTGTTTGCTTTTTGGCATCTATCACAGGTATGGCAATATTCAATGGTTTCTTTTCTCCAAGATGGCCACCATGCACAGTTCTTCACCTTTTCAAGTGTTCTGTCTTCTGATAGGTGTCCAGAGTAAATGCTATCATGGCATTCATGAAGAATGGTATTGATGAGCAATCTACTACACAATGTCATCACACAAGAATGTTTTGTTCTATGGTAAATAATCCCATCAAACAAGTGAAATCTTCCTTCAGAATAGGAATTTTTCCAAACTTCATCTAGTGTATTAACCAAAGATGTGTCTTTGCAGTCTTTATCCAATAAAGAAGTCAAGATATGGCAATTCTTGTCTTGTTTATAAGACTCTCTGACCTCTTCAAAGAATTCAGTCCCAATATCAGTTATGCTAATCCCTTCAATTGGAATCTGTGGTTCAGCTTCCAAAGGTACATAAGCTGGGTTATCAGGAGTGTTGGCTAAAGCCCATCTACTAAGTCCATCAGCATTTTTGTGAATGTTTCCTGCTTTATGAACTATAGTCATGTTTCCTCTATATTCTTGAATGGCTATTTGCCATCTCAACATATGTCTCTTGGGAGTTTTCATGTTAAGAAGTGATTTCACGGCCTTACAGTCAGCTATCACTTCAAAAACACTGCCATCAAGGTAATAGTGTAATTTCTCAAGTGCCCATACCAAACATAAGCACTCCATTTGGCTTGCACCATATCTGGCTTCTGTTGGTTTGATTTGTCTTGAGATATAACAAACTGGTCCTTCTGTAGGTTTGTCATCAATGATTTGGACTTGGTGTAGGGCTGCCCCTAATCCATCCCCACATGCATCAATGTACAATTTAAAAGGAATATTCCAGTCAGGCATGAGGAGTAAAGGTGCTTCTGTAAGGGCTTTCTTTATCTTCTCATAAGCTTTAATTCTTTCCTGTGTCATTTCAAATACAGTCTGTTGATCACAGATTCTATAAAGTGACTTGGCTAGAATTGCAAAATCTTTCAAGTGTTGCCTATAGTAACTAGCAAATCCAAGAAAAGACATCATTTCTTTTTTATTCTGGGGTATTGGCTTAAGTAACACTGCTGCTACTTTATTCTTGTCAATACCCAAGCTCAAACCAGAAACAACATGTCCTAATGCTTTGAGTTCTTCAAAACCAAAATTGCATTTCCTAAGTGAAATTTTCATGTTCACTTCTGCAACTTTATGAAGTACTCTTGCAAGTCTTTCAAGGTGCAAAGACCATGAGTCAGAACATATAATAATATCATCAATATAAATGATAAGCCATCCTTCAGACAATTCTGTGGGGAAGATGGTATTCATCATTCTTTGATAATGAGATGGAGCATTTTTAATGCCAAATGGCATTCTAAGATACTCATAAATACCACAGTGAGTGATAATTCTAAGTAATTTCCTAGCTTTAGGCGTCAAAACATTTTGATGGAAGCCTTTTAATGCATCCATTGATGTTATATACTTGGCTTTAGACAATTGAGTCAAGGTTTCTTGGATCCTAGGGATTGGATACCTATCTGGAACTGTGTAGGTATTCAAAGCTCTAAAATCTCCAACCATTCTTGACTTATCATTATGCCATGCAATAATAACAGGTGTTGTCACTTCAACTTCCTCATTATGGCCTACTTTCCTTAGCACACCAAGTTGGATCAACTCTTGGATATGTTTTTCCAAGGCCTCTCTAGCTCTGGGACTGGCTGGATAAGCTGGTCTTCTAAGTACTGGAGGATATGGTCTATCAATATTAAGAGTAATATCAATTTCATGTCCCCTTATAGCGCCTAATGGTTCATTATCAGATGCAAATGCATTATTGTATGTATATAATACATCAATAAGTTCATTCCTCATCTTTGGTGACAATGATGGATTAATTTGTGCTTCAACAAGTTGTTTAGACACAAATTCATCTTTGTAAGTATCTTTGACAGAAGATACTACAGATATCTGTTTTGGCATATTGGAGAAAGCAAATTTTTGCCTTTTGTTATCTCCAATTGTGAAATATCTGTCTTTATGGTTATTTATATCAATACCATAAATATTCAAGTAATCATTTCCAAGAATGATATGCTGAGATGTACAATTATCCATTACTACAATCTCAGTTTTCATTCTTACACTTCCTGCTGGATGTGGGAATACAATATTAGTATCCAATATGCCCAAGGGGTACATATTGTTACTGGCACTACTGAACTGTACACCTTCTATTGGTAATAGATGGTTTTTCCATTCAGGAAGTATAATTTGGAGATAATCCTTGCCAATACAAGTGCAAAATGCCCCTGTATCCAGATTTACTTTGGCTTCAATATCACCCATTAGAACTGATGTGATACAGGATGCTCCAGCAGTATAACCCTTTCCTCTAGCAGGTTTTGTTTTACACATTCTGGCATCTTGGATATTGATCAGGTTGTAGCAATCCTCACTGTACTGTGGCAAGTGGGTATGGACTTCTGTGACCTCAAAGAAAGCTGAAATGTTTTCAATGGGATAGTCCTCTACTGGTGTATCTTCAGAGACTGCAGAATCTTGATCAGACTCTTCTTTCTCTTCAGTACACTGAATGTCTTCAATGATTTGAACTTCATTGATCTTTGTCTTCTTAGGGCAAGTGTTGGCTAAATGTGAAGTACTTCCACATTTATGACACTTCAAGACAGGTCTTTCTGGTCTTCTTTCCTCTCTAGGAATCTTTGAGACTATTTTGGACTCTATTGGGTTTCTAACCCAAGTTTTACCAATTCTTGTTCTGGTAATGATATCTTCCATAGCATTAATGTAGTCCTCTGTTGAACAGGGTTCCACACATCTGCTTTTGATAGCATGTTCCAGTTCTCCTCCACACTTTCTTAATATTTTCATATTAATCATAGTGTCAGACATATCTGGGTGTAAAGCAGATAATCTGTCTTTTTGTTTGAAGAACCAAGTAAGTGGTTTGTCTTTTTCTGAGTTAAAAATGGCACTTTCAAAAGCATTCTCCATTTTAAACCTCCAAGAATTATTGGCCCATTTGGTAATCACTTCAGATTTCCACCAAGACCAGTCATGTCTTCCATGATCCATTCTCATTTTGTAATACCATTTCTTTGCAGTCTTGGTAAACAAACAATGTAATTTTCCTACTATGATTTCATCAGGTATATTAAAGTCCTCTTGCAACATATCAATAGTCCTGATGAATTCAATATGGTTGTATTCTCCTTCACCAGAGAATGTTGGCCATTCTTCTAATTTGGGAATATCCTTTGCAGAAATAACATTCTCTCCTAAGAATGGAGTCAAACTTTCTTTGACAGAAAGTTTTTCTTCAGTCAAAGGTGTAGAATGTCTTGGCATATGTGGTTCATGATTCTTATGAATTTTCTCCACACTTGCAATTATTTCATTCTTCAATTTCTGCCTTTCACTGTCACTTTTTGCTAAATGTATAGCAAATTGATTGGTGTTCTTAACTATTTGTAAGACATGGTCTTCAAGAGTTTTAAGTCTATCATTTACTTTAAAGATGGAAAGATCCTCTGTGTCATTATTTTGACATTGGTTCTCAATTCTTTCACAAGCATTGCTAATTGACTCAAGGGTGACAGTTGTCAATTTATGCCAATCAGAATGTTGCTTGTCATTTTTCTTTAAATCATTGATGTCTAATGTAATTTGCTTCAACTTTGACTCAAGTTTGCCAATTTCTACACTAATACTTCTATGTACATCATTTATTTGCGTGGAAAAGTCCTGTTCATCCTTTCCTGCTCTTTGGCTGTGAATTCCATAAGAGTTCTGGCCATATTGAAGACACTGTCCACGGCTGAAGGCTCCAATCTGGGGATCCTGTACCCTTGTGGGTAAGGTCTGTGCCAATTGGCTTTGCCTTTGCCCTTGCCTTGATGGTTCTTGGGACCTCTCTGTTTCTTTTGAGGTCCTTTGGGCTTGTCCTTGGATACTTCTGGAGCTGGTTTGGAGCTGGTAGATGCCACTGGTGCCTCTGTCTCCAAAGTTGGAGTCATTTCCAATTCTTTCTTCTGGTCTATGGATAAAAGACTCTGGTTCTTCAACCAATTCTTTATCTTTTTGACCTTGTCTTTGCAAGACAGGGGGCTCCAACCTCCTAAGAGTTCTATGGTCTTCTCCTGACCCAGAAAGCTCTTGATGTGTAAGTAGGAGTTCATGGCCCCCTGCCAAAGGCTTGGGCAGATTTCCCACTCCTCTTCTTTGGCTGCTCTGAACCAATTTTTGTACTGGCTCTGATATATTTCTATTGCTGCCACTTGAAAATGGTTCAGCCCTGGAAATATTATCATAAATTAGTTCAGGCTCAGAATTCACGTCAAAATCTGTTGGTACAGACCTTGGGGAATGGGGGGCAACTCTGGCATCCTCCAAATGTGTCTTTCTTGTGGAAGATTTGGCACTTCTGGATTTGGTCTTGCCTCTTCCTTGTCCACATCCATCTGGTTGGACTGAATAGTTGCTTCCATTTCTGGTATGCACCATTTTTACGTCAATTTAAGGATAAAGAGTAAAAATAAAGATAAAAACACACCTTTTGGTGGTAATTTATTCTTTTCAGAATTAAATAAGGTGCCTCTTTTAGCAATTTGCACCTCAATACTGTCTTCAGATTCTGCTTCTGAAGATTCTGGACTAGTGATATATCTTTTACTGAGTCTGTTGCCAGCTGCACAGTATTTGATTAAAGACACTAAAAGAAATTATAAAAGAGAAAAAATTATTTTTTATACTTTTTAAAATATTTTTTAAAGATTTTTTATAAGTTTTATATTTTTTAATATTAAAAAAATTATTCTTTTTAAAGAAAAAAAATTTAAAATTTAAGATTTTGAATGAAAATTAATTCAGAGTAACTCAAAGAATAATTTTATAAGTTTTTGGATGTGAAAAAGCCACGTGTAAAAACAATATAAAATTAAACCAAATTCCTCAATGAAAAAGATTTTAAAACAATTTCAAAAATAAAAATATTTTAACTCCAAATTGAAAGAAAAAAACTAATTAAATTAATATATTTTAGAGCTTAAAAATATATTAATTAAGGGTACAAGGTTCAAAAAACACGGCCAGGCCCCCAAATGTAAGATGTGGTAGGTATGGTGGTTTTTTGAACACAAAAAATGAAGTCTAGAATATGATTAAAGCCAAGTCTATGGATAAAATCACGGCCAGGCCCCCAAATGTAAGATGTGACTATGAAACTGATGATAATATTACTATTAATCAACAGCACTATGTCTGTTCTTATGAAATATAATAATAAAAATTATTATAACCACAATTAAATAATTATAAAATTATTTCTTTCACGTGTTATACACTACTAGTGATTATAACAGTGAGCAGTAATTGTCTACAAGAATCAATTACAAGAAGAATTTAATAATAAAAACTTCTTTTATTAAAATAATAAAATTATTTTAATATATAATTATCTTTTACAAGAATAATTATAAAGATAATTCTTGAAGAAAACTATTACTAGAGAAAGACTTTAAGAATTAAAGATAAAAGACTCACTAATACTCCAAAGAACTTATTGATAATAAAAGTAGAGAAATTTGACGTGGAATTGTGGATTTAAGGGATCAAAAGGATTTATAACAGTATTACAACAATATATAGTTGGATTCTATGATTTCACGTCTTTCTGATTGATTCTGAAAGAATTAAAACACTTAAGAATAGTTGAACTAATACTTACTTGTTGGTAATAAAGATTTAATAAATTGATAAGATGATGATGAAAAAACAGCAAGAAGAGGCTTCTTTTAAGTCAACAACAGCTCACAGAGGCGTGCCATGGAGCAAACTGAAAAACCAGTGAGTGAGAAAACAATAAACCTTTTTGGATTATTGATTGCATCATCTGTTGTCATGTAAGATTATCATAATTACTTAATTGATGCTTTTACATGACTACCAACCCCAATATGGTTAAGAATAAAAGGAGTAACACTTGTAAATCTTCTTTTATTCTAAAATAATCATTGATTTCTCAAAGTTATCAATGTTATTGCCAATTTCATCACAGGTTGTAATTACTGTGAATTTTTGAAGATTCAGTGTTTCACGTAGAATATCCAAAAATGGACTGTAAGTAAAACTTTTAATTTTACTAGTAAAACTGTAATTCTTTTTGGTTGTACCATAGATAATACAGTTCTCCTTTAGTCCTGAAAGTTTCAGAAAGATTCATTAAGAATTGTATTTTTAATGAATTTTTGAAGGTTTTACCTCATTTCTACGTAGAATTGCAAATAGCAGTGTTTTGCTGGTTGCTATGAGGTAAATCAATGAATATGGGTCCCAAAAGGGTTTTAATTACTCTTTTGGGGTTTATCCATGGAAAGTCATTAGTAATTGACATGGTTACAGGAGTGTAAGTAGCTCATTACCTCCTTGGCACGTCAAAATAGCAGGTTATTTGCTATTTTCTGATGTTTTACAGTAGTTGTAACTTGGTAACCAAGTTCCCAAAGAGTTTTAGCTTACCAATTGGGCCAAGATGAGCCATGGATCCATGCTCTGGAGCTATCCACGCCTCTGAGGCCTCAGAAGTTGGGTACCCTGGCTCTCTTTGATGTCTTTTGTCCCCCTTGCCTATTTTTTACGTCAAAATAGTAATTTAAGCTTAAAGTGAGATATCCACTATGGGTGTACCAAAAGTCCATGTAAGAATACCATGATATTAAGTGCTCAAAACATGCATAACACTATTCTTAGTGTATATGTAACATGGGATTTCTCACTTTCCCATTATTTTGGCTAAAAATCAAGAAAAACAAAAATTTTCATGGATCTTTTATGTGGTATTAATGATGTGGTATTGAAGTATTTTCCATTTTACCACCTCAAATACTTAAATTGAGTTTATTCACTCTATGGAGCTACCCTAGGTGAATTTTTGTGTAGAATCCAAATCTGGTCTTAAATCCATGGATTTACTTACTCAATAAAAAGTTATTCATCTTTTCTGAAATTGAAAATGATGAATTTTGGATATATGCATGACTTATGAGTTTTGCATAATTCAAAATTTCTTTTTAAGATAATTGTGGCCTATTTGGGTATGTAAAATATACCTCAAGGCTCACATATATTCAGGTTAATTCTTTAAATATTGACTTTGGAACTTAGCTTCTCAATTTTTTTATATGTGTATTTTTTTGGAGAATCCAATGGTGCCATTTATTTCACATGTTGTTTCATTGGTCTTTGAAATAAATAGGGATTTGTGTTTTTTATAAGGTATTATTACTTATAACTTATTAGATATTGACTTTACAGATATGCCATAAAAATAATATATGTGAATCTTACCATGGCAAATCCAATGGTATAATTTATTTCACATCTTTATTCATTGGTTTGTAAGTTGAACCAAGTTTTATTCCAATTTTTGGTATTTTTGTAGCTTTAAGGTAACTATTTTTAATGTATAATTATTTTAAATATTTCTTGTGACCTTTTGTGGGTATGTGGTCAGTAAGGTTTGACTATGAAACAATAAGTAAAAATTACTAATATTTTACTTATTGTACTGTGAATGTCCTTATAAATGAAATAAATAAGATAAAAGAATTATAATAATAAATAATTATTATAATTATGGTGTAAAAATAATTATATTATTAAATAAATACGATAATATTTTTTATATTATAAAATATAATAAAATAAAATAAATATATTAATATAAAATAATTAATATATTTAAATGGCACTTTATTATTGTTACAAACAAACAATAAAGGCGTAAGAGATTGTTTTTTATTAATAAAAAACAATTAATAACAATAATATTACCAATATTAAAGTTATAAATTAATATAAATACTATTTATATTAATTAAAAAATTATTAAAGTAATAATAAAGAGAAAATTATTATAATAAGAGAAAATAACCTACTTTTAATACTTAATATCATAATTTTGAGATATTTTATGCCAAAAAATGTAAATACAACTTATCCAACTTGTATTTACAATAGAAAATAGAGAAAATTACAAATATTCTTGATTTTTACATGGAAATGAGATTTTAGAGAGATTTTTAACAGAAACAATTAAATAAATGATTTAATCACGTCAAAATTGATGATTATAATAAGATGATAATTTGTCTTTAATAATATATAAGTTTTATATATAAACAATAAAGATATTACCTTTTGAATTTTATTGATTTAATGTTTTTGATGTGTCTGAGGGGAAAACAGAGTAAAGATAGCTCTATTTACAGTAAATACCTCCCTCCTAGAGTCCAAAAGACTTCTAGTAGACGTGTACTAATCATATACACTGGAATTGAACAATATTTTAAGTTTTGGTGATGATTACATCATGATCAAACCATATTACATCATTATTACGCCATTGTTTAGAGTTATCCCTATAACTCTAAGTTTGCTGACAACAAAGAATTGGCAGAACCCCAAAATTCGTGGACTTTATTAGTTTTAATCATTAACTAACAGTATTCACCAATTCTATCACTCATATGACTGTTAAACTTAATTTAAGGTTACAGTGAGTGATCACAAATGATCAAATTAAGCTCAAACTTTGATCCTTAATAACCTTTAAGATTTACACGCTACAGAAATTAAGAGAGTGAATTCTAATAGCTTGGCATAACCGTATTATGCTTCCAAGAGCATTTCATTACATCATCAAAACTCTATTTTTGATGATTTTTCTTGAAACTCATCTTTTCTGTTGAAATTTAATATTTTAAACTTCAAACCATGATTTCAAGGGGTTATACCTTGAATATTTTAATACAAAATACATCATTCTTCACGAATGCACTATTAGAATCCAACTGTCTACTTTTTTTGAAATTGGACCACTTTCACAACAAAGTGGTCAACAGCTCTGTTGAGTTTAATCAATAATCCCTTACAGGTTTTAACCTTGTTTATAACTTGTGAAATAAACTTCATTTCTGTATTCCTACAGTAATTACGTGATGACTTTATCTTTGGTTCATCCCTCTATTATGCATATTTCAAAAGATATTGGCTAAATTCCTTGAATATATGCGTTGACCAAAAAAGTGCATGTATTCAGGTTAATTCTTTAAATATTGACTTTGGAGCTTAGCTTCTTAATTTTTTTATATGTGTATTTTTTTGGAGAATCCAATGGTGCCATTTATTTCACATTTTGTTTCATTGGTCTTTAAAATAAATAGGGATTTGTGTTTTTTATAAGGTATTACTACTTATAACTTATTAAATATTGACTTTACAGATATGCCATAAGAATGATATATGTGTATCTTCCCATGGGGAAACCAATGGTATAATTTATTACACACTTTTATTCATTGGTTTTTCATTTGAACCAAGTTTTATGCCAATTTATGGTATTTTTGTAGCTTTGAGGTAATTATTTTTAATGTATAATTATTTTAAATATTTCTTGTGACCTTTTTTGGGTATGTGGTCATATCTCAAAAATTCACATTCCCTACCACAAACAAATATTGTACCACAATCTGATATGTGTAATGAGGGTATCATCCACTATCCTACCTCTTCAATAGACTTTTTTAGTCTTGAAGATCAATAATGCTTAACTTTTCTATTTTTCAGGTTTTCTTTCATGTCTGAACCTTCTTAGTAGTTTATCAGCATTTGTTATATATTTCTCAAGTAGCCATTAATCTTCTTGAGTTGAATTTCTATACCTTACAAGGTATTGTCTTTTTTTGTTGTTTCTTGTCCTTCTCTCTTTAAGGACTTTGACTATTTTCTTTTCCTCTCCTTCTTCCAAAGGGGGAATTTCAAGTGGGGGGTATTTCTTATTGAAAATAACTCCTTGTCACTTGAGCTGTAAGGTTTTATCAGACTTACAGGGAAGGTTGGGTGTTTGTTCATTAGTTCACCTGTGAGTTCCAATTGCACAGCATTGGGTCCATGAAGTTCTTTTATTATAAATGGTCCTGCAAAGGAATCTTTTAATTTCTTTGGGCCTTTTATGTTATTGAAACTAAGGGTTGATACTAGGACCAAGTCTCCTATTTTGAAATCAGGTGGCTTATGACTTTTATCCCATCTTTCTTTTGCATATTTGAAAGATTCTTGCAGAAATCTGTTTGCATGGTGTCTTGCCTTGTCAAGCATTATCTTGAAACTGCTTGCTGTTGGATGTATATCCACTAAGTCCTTTTTGAGGGTATCATAAGGAAGTCTTGGATTCCAACGTTTTTCTAGCATTGCTGGTGTTTTGCCAGTAGAAGAATGGATTGATGTTTTATATGCCAGTTCAAGAGCTGGTATTAGTGTACACCAATCATGGGTAAAACCATCAGAATCTTTGAATTCTAGCCCATAAGCACAGAATCTTCTGATCATGTCCTCTAAGGTCTGTATCATTCTTTGTGCTAACCCATCAGTTTGAGCATGGTAAGCTGTTGAGACTGATAGCTTTGTCCCAAACAAGTTAGGGAGATTTGTCCATAATGCTGAAGTGAACTTTGGGTCTCTGACACTTATAATATTCTGGAATAAGCCTGTATGGCTAATAGCTTTATTCCATATCATAATGGCTGTGTCCATATCTGTGTAATCTTTATTACATGGTAGGAACATGGTACTTTTGCTATACCTGTCAACCGATACTAGGCATGCATTATAGCTTCTGTCTCCTCCTGGAGGTAATGCTGTTACCCAATCCCTATGAACTATTTCCCAAGGGGATTTTGGTTCTTGGATTTAAATCATCATTCCAAATTTCTTTCCTGTGGCTCTGTTGGATTTTTGATATCTGTCACAGGTTTGGAAGTATTCTATAACATCTTTCTTCCAATTTGGCCACCAAGAGCAGGTTTTCACTCTCTCTAGTGTTCTGTATTCTGAAAGGTGTCCAGCTGAAACACTAACATGACACTCATGTAAAATAGTGTTTATCAGGGTTCTATTTGTTAAGGACATAACACATGTGTGTTGTGTTCTATGGTAAAGGATTCCATCAAGGAGGTGGAATCTTCCTTCATCATATGCCTTTTTCCATCTTTCACCTAGTCTTGATGAAAGTGATGGGTCTTTGCAGTCTTTCATTGGAAGTTGGCTTAAGATATGGCAATTTTTGTCTATCTTATAGCTTTCTTTATCTTGGTTAAAGAATTCTGTGCCAATGTCTGTAACACATATTCCTTCTATATGGTGTTCTTCTTGTGGTACCCATGGTGGATTGTCAGGGGTATTTGCTAGAGCCCCTCTGCTAAGACCATCTGCATTTTTATGAATGTTACCAGATTTATGAACTATAGTCATATTTCCTCTATATTCTTGGATAGCAATTTGCCATCTCAGCATATGTCTATTTGGAGTTTTCATATTTAATAGAGATTTTACAGCATTACAGTCTGTAATCACATCAAATACTGTTCCATCCAAGTAATAATGAAATTTTTCTAAAGCCACACTAAGCAGAGGCATTTCATTTGGCTTGCTCCATATCTTGCTTCTGTTGGCTTTATCTGTCTTGAAATGAAACAAATTGGTCCTTCCACTGGTTTATCATTGATAATTTGTTTCTGGTGTAGTGCAGCACCCAGTCCTTCTCCACAAGCATCAATGTAAAGTTCGAAGGGTAGTTTCCAATCTGGCATTAGAAGAAATGGGGCATTTTTTAAGGAATTTTTCAATTATTGATATGCCTTGACTCTTTCTTCTGTCATTTCATAGAATGTTTGTTGGTCACATAGCTTGTACAAGGATTTAGCAATTTTTGCAAAGTCCTTTATATGCTGTCTATAGTAACCAGCAAATCCTAGAAATGATTGCATTTCTTTTTTGGCTTGAGGCATTGGCTTAAGTATTACTGTTGCTACTTTATTTTTGTCTATGCCTAGACTAAGTCCAGATACAACATGTCCTAGTGCTTTTAATTCACTGTATGCAAAATGACACTTTTTCAAGGAAATTTTCATATTCACTTGGACTATTTTTTGTAGTACCCTTTCTAGTCTTGTAAGTTGATTTTCCCAAGTTTCTGAGCAAACTATGATATCATCAATATAGATAATTAACCATCCTTCTGATAATTCTCCAGGAAATATGGTATTCATCGTTCTTTGATAATGGGAAGGTGCATTTTTTATGCCAAATGGCATTCTTAAGTATTCAAAAATTCCACAGGGAACCCTTATCCTCAGTAGTTTTTTGGCATTGTCTGTTAAGACATTTTTATAAAAACCCTTTAAGGAATCCATGGCTGTAATGAACTTAGCTTGTGAAAATTGTGTCAATGTCTCATGGATTCTGGGTATTGGATACCTGTCTGGAATGGTATAGGTGTTCAGGGCTCTGAAGTCTCCTACCATCCTTGATTTTCAATCACCAGGGCGAATCTCGCGTCAATCGTCGGCGATTGACTTCACGTCGCACCGCGGTCAGTATAAAATCTTGGTCCAGTCGCGTTGGTGTCACTTTATAGTCACTGGATTTAGTGGGTCACGTCACGTCAGCGTCAAGACAACGTCAATCGTCACATGTGTCACATGAGAATGTCACTCAAAGCCCAAACCCATTTCAACACTATGCGCAACGTTCGTGTAATTTCACCTCATTGGCTTCCGCCTCCCCGACGCTTAGCATGCTTACGCACCCGCACCGCCCTCCATCCAGATGAGACTCCGACACTGCCCGCCCCTCTCCGTCCTCACCACTCCTTACGCTTTCACACCCCCGCCCCTACCATCCTCACGCTTGTGTAGTACCCTCCCGACATGCCTCCGACAACGCTTACCATCCTTGCGCTCATGTAGTGCCCTCCCGACATGCCTCCGACACCACTGATGACCCTTACGCTTGTGTAGTGCCCTCCCGACATGCCTCCGACACAGCTTACCATCCTTACGCTCATGTAGTGCCCTCCCGACATGCCTCCAACAACAGTTACCCTCCCTCCCGACATTCTCCCGACACTGCTTACCATCCTTACGCTCATGTAGTGCCCTCCCGACATGACTCCGACAACAGTTACCCTCCCTCCCGACATTCTCCCGACACTGCTTACCATCCTTACGCTCATGTAGTGCCCTCCCGACATGCCTCCGACAACGCTTACCCTCCCTCCCGACATTCTCCCGACACTGCTTACCATCCTTACGCTCATGTAGTGCCCTCCCGACATGCCTCCGACAACGCTTACCCTCCTCACGCTTCCGTATTACATCCACAGTGTACAGTACGGTGGCTTGTTGGCGTACACGATGAACGCAATTGCCGAAATATGCTGAGTGGCCTTCTCTGCCAACAGGACCTAAGGGGATATTGGTCAGTATATTCACCATGTTGTGGCTAGGGTTTAAATCATGAGACTCACAAATTAAAACCTAATAAGTGGACTATTTAAGACAAGAATTGTGTCTCCTGTTTCGCCGACAAAACCATTTTATTTCATATCAATCAAATGAACACTTTGCTTAGTCCTTACCTCATGAGCATTGAATAGTTCAAAAGTTGACTTTAGTAGGTTTCTCACTAGTCAACTTTATTCAATGTCTCACAGGGAAGTGATTTCATTTGCATGATATGAAATAATTTGCAAAACATCGCCTCCTTCAATTTCCCGACAAATCGCATTTGCACCTTTTTTCTCGAATTTGGATCTTTTATCAAAAAATTTTCAAACAAGTTAGCAATCAACTCGTCACCATCTATTTGCTTAATAAACTACCTCCGCTATGGCCCGAACCCCGGGAAATTCAACAGAATTCAATGAACGACCAACTTCAGCCCCAGAGAGTGGAAGTGAAATCTCTGATATCGCCAGTAGTCGTGAATTAGGCATTGAAGTAGAGAGCCAGTCACATGAAGATAATCAAGATCCACCAGTTCTTCCGGAATGTGAGTATGCATCCATCTTTAATATTTCAAATCTCTCAAAACCTGATATTGTGTCATAGCCTTTATTTCAGGGCAGCCTCCAAGCTCTCAGAAACCGAATTTTAAAAGTTATGAGAAGGAAAAGACTGTTGAACCTTGTTCACCGACAGAAGATGATGGGCAAGATGATGTAATTTTCAGTGGGGAGGTGGAAATTATATCCAAGGAACAATTTGTCTCCAACATTGCTCAAACAATCCCAAGGCTCGAAAAAATCCAAAATGATAGTAAAATTCCTGATTATGTGCGTCAAAAGATTGCTGAAGCCATGAGCCTGCTCAAAATGGATTTGAACCGTAAGTCCATTACTAATTCAAAACAAAATTGATAAAAATAGCTGCTTACAATATATGGGCAGGTGTGGAGGTGGGAGAATCTCTACCTGAAGGATCTCGAGTCGTAATTGGATTTCCAGGCAAAGGATTAGGAAAAAGACCAAATATACATGCGACCAAAAAAACAAACAAAAAACGCCGTACCTTTGAAGCCGCAAACGATTCTCGCAATCAAGGTGATGGAATTATCAATGTTGAAGGGGACCATATTGATAATGAACCTCCGCATACTGAACCCCCCCCAATACTCAATGAAACAATCCATGATGAAGCTCCACATACTGAAAGTCCCCCGATACCCAATGAAACAATGCATGATGCAACCCCTCCCGCCTCTCCTCGGAATATTCAAGCCTTTCAAGAAAGGGAAACAATTAAACATGATACAATGGGACGAGATATGACTGATATAATTCCCGACGCTGAGCCCGAAGTGTCATCCGCTGCGAATTTTCAAGGAATATTTTTATCCCGCATGGAAGAGTTTGCAGGCGTTTTGAATTATCATTCCAATATTACTCAACAATCATGGAAAAGGGGGCTTGATAATATCAATAGGATTTACAAAAATAGATGGGACAATTTACCAACAAAGGATGCTCATACATTCCTGCCCGTTGGTATTAAGGTGATCAGTAACCGAGATCTTAAAATGTCGGCTTGGCTGCAGGACCTTGAGATGGCAGGTGAGTTTTTTTTTATCTTTGTGCATGATACTTGATTATTGGCTGTTGACTGGTGATATAAATTGCAATATACAGGGTTAGATTTTTTTAAGCCAACCGAAACAGAAGCGTTTTTTGATCACAACATTTGGAATCTCAAATTGATGAAGGAATCAGCTAAACCTCCAGATAATCTCCCAAAATCTGAACACTCCTTCTTCAAAATGGTTCAGAGCCTTCTTTACCCCGCCAATCCAGTTAAACATTTTTGGGCAAATGTTATGTTTGAATCCATTAGTTTAGTCTCATACGATGTGATTGCACCCAAACCATATGTTGCACCAACATCAAATTCAACCGATCCTCTTGGACTCGAACGGGGAGCAGTTGAATACCTTGCCTCCTGCTTGAGTAAATCGAAGCAACGTGCAACCCAACTCAGCATTGAAGGTGGCGGGGCTGACAATGAGATATCCACAAAGCCGCACAAGAACCTGGAGGATCTAATGGATACAGTTATCCATTTGATGATTGCATACAACATGGTACGTGCACATACAAAGGTCGAAGTTAATGGCATCAAAGGCAAACTCACAAACTCAAAAAAAAATGAGGCCATCAAAGATCTTTTGGCGTGTCACAAGAATCTTGGAATCAATCGAATTTGCTATGGTATATTAGCGGCATTCTGTGCGGCGGGGGTTCGTGGTTTGATGGTATGCTCAGATGACTGGAGAACAAGCTCAGTTAAAGGGGCTTTAGCACTAATTGACATTTCCGCAAAACTTTCAGAGGGTAAAAATCTAGTGGAGCCAGTGTGGCTACGTACTAATAAGTATATATGTAATTTACTGAATAAAAGTTTCTTCTCATCAGAGTCTTTTAACCCCACTGTACCTCTTAGATTTGATTTTGCACGATGCTTAGTATTAGACTTTGGTGATGCCTGGGTGGCGAATCGCGGGCTTGGTTCAAGTGATGAGGTCACCTTGACGGTACCCAGGTCAGCTAAACTCACAACCAGGATTGACCCGTTTTAGATTAGCTTTGTACTAGATAGATTGTAATTTAATTTTGCAAAGTGATTTATGAATTTAATAATCATGACTTCCTATCCTACTACTGCCCGGATGCCACAGTCTGAGTACCAATAGTAATTGTACGGCGGCATGCCTCCGTACATCATTGCGAAGACTCCGACAAGACGCAAGCTGAGTCAGGCGTTGTGCCCGCGAGTAGCACACGCGGGGGCATTGCGGGAGGTCGCGTGTATCACTTCACGCCAGCCCATAATAGGCAAAAGGTTCCTGTGTCTTTCAAGAGGAGTGGGATAACTAGGGATCCGCAGCAGGATGCATATTGCATTTGCGTGTGCTTGCAATATTCCAAATTGCTGGATTGGAAAGTGATTGCATGGGAACATCAATGTGTAAAATTGAATAATGCACTATCCACTGCAATTTTCAGGTTCAGGTATTTGAGATCGTGAATTTGCCAAGGTCAGGCGTGAGCTTTCTTTTTAGCCGCAATTAAAAAAGATTCATCCATCGCAATCCAATTTAGGTGATATTAAGAAATCAGTAATCATTCGGTTTCATTTCATTTTCTGCTGAAAGCATGCCATTCACGAAAAAAGGAAAAGAGCGTAAAAGGGAACTCGCGAGAAAGCGTCGGGCTGAGGAAGGAAAGTGTGAGTTACTCGCTTAATCTCAGTGTATATATATAGATATATATATATGCTTCCACATTTATGTGGCACCCTCATTGGGCCCCACTGAAGAACATGGGCTTTAGTCGGTTCAGATTGTGCCAATGTCATGTGGGCTCCAACAGGGAAGTCAAAGGATGTGTGCTGAAGAAAGCTCCTTGGCAGTATCTGATATCTTGTGTGCTTCAACACATAGTGATCCCGCAACCACTCGGGAATAGTAGCAGATCCCAAAAGACAAATGAGCGCAAAACGACCCGAATGAATAGGTTTTTTTCCTCCTCTCGCCCAACAGCACAAATATCAATGCCAGTATCAGCAAATATCACCCCAAGTGAAATTCGGAGGGTTGTGGATGTCAATCAGATCAAACGCATTCACTTTGGCCGTGTGGCAATTTTCTCTTCAACCGGATTACTCATTGCCCTTGTTGAATTCCGACCATTCACAACAATGAGTGAAGTCGAGGTCAATCAATGGGATGAATTATCACAATTCTTATTTCGCGAAAAGAGGTTCACTGACCCTATTGAAACAAATGGAGCATTACTGGAGGGATTTATGTTCGCGATTGGGTGGCGCAAATGCACCACGAAGAATGAACAATTTGGTCTGTATGGTAGTGCTGGCAAAATTGAAAATGCAAAAGATGAATGGCGGGACCGAGGTGCCAATCTTAGCTCGGTGGGTCGCATTCTAGGTCAATCCTTACGATATGTTGGGGATAATTTATTTCAGAAGATTCAAAATTGCTACAACTCATTGGGGGTTCCGTCTTTTGATCAAGTCAACTATGAAGGCGATATTCCGGCAAATCAGGGTGCATTCGAGTTCGCTTCCGCACTCACTTTCACCATGAATGGATTCAAAAACGCACCTCATGTTGATAAGGATGCATCGCTGTATGCTTCGGGATGGTGGTTTCAAGCTGATAAGCGGACCGGCCAAATTCAAAGAGATGCGTCAAAGCGGTGTACAGGGGGAAAATTGATTTTCCCAAATGAGCATTTTTGGATTGATCTATCCACATGTCATGGGCTCATTCAGGTAGTGTGGGCCAGTAGTACATTTGTTCATTATACTGATCCAGCACAGGACAACGAAAGCACGACACTAGTGGGTATGTCCGCACAATGCTCAAGCAGGTTAGCAAAAACAATGCGGCAAAGAAGCAATGGCTATTATGAGATTGGCGAGAGAGCGGGCTATCAAATCAGGGATGGTAATACAATCTCATGCCGATTCAAAGAATGAGGAGATTTGCAAGTGGGTTGGGTAAGTAATGGTGAGGTAAGGCAGAGGACAATATACACCAGGATTGGATGGATTCGAGTGCGGGAGATGGGGTGTCTCACATGAAAAAGGGGTGAAGTGGATTATGTACGGTGGCATGCCATCGTACATCGGTCCTGGTTTGTTGCTATTGTCCAGGATGCCAATGCTTCACACGCGAATCCTCATGCTTGTGCAGGTTCTGACAATGCTAAAAGTTCCTTACGCCTATGCGGGGGGCCATCGCTACACACGCCAATCCTTATGCCTGTGCAGGCTCCCGAAAGTTTACACGCCAATCCTTACGCCTTTACAGGCTTTCGACGATTCACACGCCAATTCTTACGCTTGTGAAGCTTCCCCACAATGCTGAAATTTTCTTTAGCCTGTGCAGGATCCCAAGAATTCACACGCCAATTCTTACGCCTGTGCAGGCTCCCAACATTTCACACGCTAATCCTTATGCTTGGGGAGGGTCCCAAAAGTGCTAAAATTCCTTACGCCTGTACAGGCTTCCGACGATTCACACGCCAATCCTTACGCATGGGAGGGTTGCCAACAATGCTGACAAATTCTTACGCCTGTGCAGGCTCCCAACAGTTCACACGCCAATCCTTATGCCTGTGCAGGCTCCCAACAATTCACACGCCAATCCTTATGCCTGTGCAGGCTCCCAACAATTCACACGCCAATCCTTACGCCTGTGCAGCCTCCCAACAAGTCACACGCCAATCCTTACGCTTGTGAAGGTTCTAGCCAATTTAAACAATTCAATACATGAGTAAGACTAATAGCGTGTGACCATAGGAAAGGCCATGTTTCACAAATCTGGACTCGATTGCTCACATACGGGAACCTCCCGCTTTTTTACAGTTAAGAATGGGTATGGCTCTAAACCATGGGAGAAGAAAATATAGGAGAGGATAACGGCAACTATTGGGGCATTTTGAGAAAAAGAGGGTCACACAAACAAATACTCACTCAAACCTTTGGTAGGGCACTTATAAAACGTTTTCTCATGCAATAGGATATTTGAACCATTGAACAAAATATAACTTAACGTGAGCAAAGAATGTAATAGAAATGGAAAATAACAATCATTCAATACAAAAAATTTATATGAAAGAAAGTATTACAAATAATAAATAGAGGAAATAATGATTTTTTTTTTAAATTTTTTTATTTTTCTAAGTATTTCGAGACTATCCCGGTGATGTCCTCCTTTGGATAAGCCTCCATTGCCTTGCCAAGGAGGGAGTTTAGTTCCTCCCGGAATTCCCGGTGCATCTCATTTCGATGAGTTGCATCCACGAAAGGAATCATGTGGAGCAAGCAACGATGCTCCAACAAGATTCGGTTGATCGAATCGTGGACGATGGCTCGAGGAATCATTAGGGTCGGTCGCAGGTCGGTGAATTCCTGGCGAGCGTCATCGTGAGAATGAGACGAGCTTGGCACCGGGGGGGAGGAGGCGTTGGGGTTCTCGGGGGCACTGGAAGGGATCTCTGGGGAGGGAACCGGGGTTGGAGTGGAAGGGGAAGATGGTGGAGTTGGTGAAGAAGAAGGGGGAGGGGGATGGGGTGATCCCACGGGCGTATCGTCAATGATGATGATCGAGCGAGGAGTGGCGGGACGATCTGGAGACGGTCGAAGAAAAAATGAGGAAAGGTGAATATGGATCGAAGAGAAAGAAGGGGTGACTTACCATAAGGTTCCTCCGTGGATTGCGTAGGAGCCACCTCAGGTTCTGGCTCACAAGTCGTATCGTCCTCAGGTGGTTGGGACGATGGACTCGGGCCAGGAATAGGTGGCTCTTCGGTTCGGGAGGGTTCTAAAAAAGGAGTAAGAGTCAGTTCACTCGACTCGAAAGTGAAAGTGAAAATGAAATGAAACTTTGGCTGCTTACCACGGAATAATTCCTCAGACCATCGGGTGCCACTCGGGCCTGGAGTGGGTTGCCGGGGGGTTTGCTCGCGAGGCAAACTGGGAACGGGAGAGTCGTGTCGGGGGGGATTCGGGGGGTTTGGTTCTATGAGTAATGGAAAAAAGTCAGTATTATTCCGTGAAGAGAAATGAGATAAAGAGGAGAAATAAAACTTACTTTGGCGTTTGAATCCCATCGGTGACAAGACATGGTGACAATCAGCCCAAGCTCGAATGTCCTCTCGCCATCGCCATCCTTCATCGGCCGGATAATCACTTTGCTCCGGTCGAGGAGTGAAGTGACCATTGGATGGTGGCCTAGGAGGGGGAGTGGACAAATCGATACTGGAGGGGACAGGGCTAATCGTCCGGAATCGTTCCCGTTGGCCTGTTTGGGGGCCCGGCGTCCATTCATGCTCGGAAATGGTTTCATCATCGTCGACCACAAAGGAGTCCTCGCGAGGGCGTCTTGGGCGAGAACTCGTCTGGCCTCGTGGTCGGAAGGGGCGGACAACGAACGAACATTTCTTGTGTGCTTGTCGGCAAGCATCACAAGCGTCGTTCGTCGTCGAGGAGCAAATGCAGGGGATACCCCGCTTGGTGCATAACGTGCATGACATCTAAAAACAAAACAAAACAGGTTAGTAACTGAATAGAAAGTAAGCAATCAAGAAAGAAAAGGAAGACATACGATGATTTATATAAATTTAAAACGGAATCAATATAAAAACGCTCTAGTCGGAAGTTTTTAAAAGTCTGGAAGGAAGTCGTGAAGAAAGAAAAATATTAATATCGGTACATAATGTTGACGAAAGTTTAATTGGAGAAAACGTACAAAGTAGATAGAAGTGGGGTTCTGAAAGTATTAGCAGGAAAAACAAAAAGCGAGCAGGAAGGGGAGTGGGGTTAGTCGAGTGCGAAAGAAAAGACTGGAAAGGCAGGAAGACGAGGGGGAATACGCACAAGAAGGACAAACGCGGGTGAGGTTGAGCGAAGTGGAGCGGGTGAGAAAGAAAGTGAAGTGCGTGTCGTGTGAAGATGGTCTTTTATACCAAGGGGAAGCTGAGACAATCTCAGCAGTTGCAGCACCCGCAAAAGTCTCAGCTTTAAGGCGTGTGGGCAAAATTGAAGCTGAGTCTCAGCGAATGCTGCAACTGAGAAGTGAAATGCTCGCGTGAGGCAGAAGAACAATGGGGGTCTGGCTGAGTATTTCAATTTATTGAATTGTCATGCTGAGTCAAATCCCCTTTGTTTCCTTAAATTGCCACCCGATCACCCAGGAGGGTGGTCGTGAGGCCCTTATTGATTGTGCATTGTGGGTGCAATGCACAAGTGACCGCGGCAAGATCACCGGCCTTATGGCCTGGTGATAGTCTTTGAACAAAGGGGGGGGCTGTAAGACAAGTGAATACAGCGTGAGCTTGCCTCGACCCATTGCTCAGGTTTGCTTTCGGGTCATAATTGAAATGCTCAGTGGCTGAACATTTTAATTGCACAGTAATTGAACAATTGATATAACAATATCAAATGCACCGCTGAGTATTGCAATTTATTGAATTGTCAAGCTGAGTCAAATCCCCTTTGTTTCCTTAAATAGCCACCCGATCACCCAGGAGGGTGGTCGTGAGGCCCATGTTGAATGTGCATTGTGGGTGCAATCCACAAGTGACCCATGCAGAAAAGCACCCGGTGCATTTGGTCACAAGTGACCGCGGCGAGATTACCGGCCATATGGCCTGGTAATAGTATGTGAACAAAGGGGGGGGCTGCAAGACAAGTGAATACAGCGTGAGCTTGCCTCGACCCATTGCTCAGGCTGAACATTGGAATTGCACAGTGATTGAACTATAGATATAACAATATCAAATGCACCATGCTGAGCCATTGCTCAGTCGTTTTTGTATGCGCGCACTCTGAGCATTTGGCACAGCATCGGATGACATTTCAGCCAGGTGCAGCATTTCACACGCTTTGGTGAAGTGCTCCAAACTGAGCCTTCCAATGAACTATTGCAAAAGAGTTCATTCCATGGCTTTACTGAGCACTTTCTCACGGTGCGTTTGACCATGACATGCTCAGCTTGCGTGTGCAAATCGGGTGAAACGCAATGCTGAGCATGTGGCACATGAGCTACGTAAATGCAAACGATCGGAAGGTGCATGCACATTTGCTAGATGGATGCAGGCTCAAGTAGTATTACACCTTCCTGATCTGTACAGTACAGTCAACACTGTAGTACGCAGTACACCTTTGTAAATGTACTGCGGGGCAGAGCAAAAAGCTGTTCAACAATGTAACATGCAATAACGTCAAGCCATCGAGTCATATCTCTCACCTGCATCCCTTTGATGCACCTTGTTGGACAGCTCTGCCTAACTACGGCACAGATGCGCATGTAATCCAAATTAATGTAAGTGGGTCTTAATGGGATGACTTAATATTTGGGTCTAACACAAAGAGTTGATTCACTCCGGTGCCATTGTTGGGGCAAACAATGACTGGCCCGCTTGTTCATTGTCGGGCAGCCACACGCTTTCATACGCACCCCCGATGGGTCATACACAGGCAACTTTCACACGCCTGGAAGACATTTTACTGCCAGTCTTCCAGCTGCCTATTTTCTTGGTCGGGTTGTCAGCTTGACTGCAGACGCTCACCCGCTTGCGCGTGGAAACCTGAGGCCAATCAGTGTGGATTCGCTTCAGCCTCATCCACATTAGAATAACAATC
The DNA here is from genome assembly GCA_023105745.1 of Austropuccinia psidii. Classification (NCBI taxonomy): domain Eukaryota; kingdom Fungi; phylum Basidiomycota; class Pucciniomycetes; order Pucciniales; family Sphaerophragmiaceae; genus Austropuccinia; species Austropuccinia psidii. The sequence goes on along the minus strand of JALGQZ010000013.1, from coordinate 32,608,360 downwards.
CCAGCCTATGATTGCTGAGGCTGGTCATGTTCGCGTGGGTATCTCCCACCGCGGGTCATTTTCTTCACGTTCTCACACTCCCCGCGCAAGTTGTGGCACCTGGCTTGCAGCCAAAAAATTCCTCGGGCGTGTGGCCTCTTTCTCCGGAGTTCTGTACGCGCGTGAGGCAAAGAGGCCAATGCCAATCTCGGTGGATTAGTACTCGCCTCAAACGCCATAGGGGTGAATGTATATGTGGATCACGGCTCACGGCTGGCGCCCCCTTTGATCATCCCAGACATTCCCCCCTGAAAGCCCAGTATGCATCAGTCAGCAAAAAACTTCAGGCCAAACCAAAGTCATGTTCGGTGGCATGCCACCGAACATATCTCACCCGCCCACACACAAACATCCCCACAGTGAGATTGCCCTTTGAAACTGCCAACATTGCCCAGTAGGTCCCTGTGAACAATTAACCTGGGGAGGATACGCTCATTGTTCGCTGTCACACCAGCGAACATGACTGCATGCCTCTAATATGCCCTCCACAATAAGCTGCTACAACCCACCCAATTTCGGATGTGCTAATGTCAGCCTTGTTCCACCAAAGGTTTCGTAACTCGCTGCAGATCCAGCAGTCAAATGGTGCACCCACATTTTGGCCACCTTGCCTTGATATATGCCCCAAATCGGATATGAAAATTATGAGCCCAAGAGGCCCACCTCCATCAAGACCATGCACGTAACCACAGGCCATCCCCCTTTTGGCCTGTTGCTGCCACTCATATAAGTTCCCCACCTGCGCTTATTCCTCTTCATTCCCTTTAGCTAACCCTTCCCGATCATATAATTCCCAACTGTCCCCAAATAATTCAAAATAGCCATCATGTCAACCCCTTCACAACCACTTTGCATTGGGATGATTAATATTCGTATTCAAATAAATAGTGATATAACCTTAAAGCCTGAGAATTCCCACTTAGGTTCTTGGATTATCCTATGGCACAATCAACACAACATATTCGTATATCTCCCCAATCACCAGCATGCTATTGGCTCTCTCCCGGGAACCCTTTCCCAAACGTTGATACCATTCCTTGGGGCACCCAAAACGTTCATGCACTGTGGTCCTGGTGGGGCATGGATTGAAAATTGCCAATCCAATCCTACTCAAATATTATTTGTTGAGGGAGTATTTATGACTGATGCCAATGATCCCTCCTCATCTCAGAAACCCAATCTAGCATTGATGTTCTTCACATGGTATCCAAACGTTCTATTCATAATGGAAAGCTTTCGAACACAAGATTTCAAGCTTAAAATGCCCAAAGAATATGACTGTACTACTCATTGTCAATGTCAACTCTTTACTCCGACATTTCCCGCTTCAAACTCGACGCCTGCTTCATATCCTGCTGTTTCATCATTGATTTCCAAGCAAAAACTGATACAATTACCCAGTGGATCAGACCTCCCCATGATGACCCCGCCCCATGCCATTATTCAAACCCCCCTCCTCCCTCATCAAAAGACCGGACTAGCTTTTCTCTGGGATCGAGAAATCCCCAATGGCCAATCAGCCCGTAACCTTTGGGCAACCTCACCCCCAGGATCCACTTTTAATGCCAGGCACATCATTACAAACAAGGTCGTTAGCTCATTTGAATCCCTTTCGACCAATACCCCTCTTGAAGGACTGCTTGCGGATGATATGGGATTAGGTAAAACCATTCAGGCCATTGCTCTAATTGGTACCTCCAAGGAGCGGATGATTGCAAACCCCCATCGCTCCACGCCCACCATGATCATCTGCCCCCCTCGCTTAATTACCAACTGGCAATCAGAAATATCCAAGCATGCTCAGGCTGGAGCACTGCATGCCAAAATCTACCATGGTCCCACTCGTCACTCATTATCCCAAGCCGACAACTTAAAATATGATATCATCATCACTTCTTACAATACTATCACCCAAGAATTTAAGCAAACCAATCCCTCTACATCATTCATTTTTCAAATCAATTGGCATCGTATAATCTTGGATGAAGCACAGTGAGTGGCTGAGCTTAAATGATTCAAATTACCTTTTATATCCAATAACCCTTGCCCCCTCTTATAGCTATATTCGCTCTCAATACACTGCCACTCACCGTGCCATTAATAGCCTCCTTTCATCCCGTCGAATATGTTTAACGGGCACACCTATTCACAACACCATTTATGACCTTTTGGGCATAATATCCTTCATCACTCAACCCCAGAGCGCCGATCAAGATAACTGGTCACCATTCATCCTGAGTAGTCTTTCAAAAGGTTGCAATGATATTTTGCATTTGGCATTGCGGCATTTAAGTTTGCGCCGCACCAAAACCACACATCTCAAATCTCTCCCCACTATTAGCCATCATTATGAGCTGCTCCCACTCAACCCGACCATGCAGCAAGAATATTCCACATTATATGAAGAATTCCTATCATCCAAAAGAAAAGGACCAGGAGAGTTTTTCAGAAATATTAATAAGCTGCGAATATGTTGTAACCATCACATCATGCTTAACACAATTGCGGAGGCGGAGCTGGAAGACCCCGAGGGCAGGAGCACTCAGGATAACTCCCCAAGAATCACACGAACTATTGTGGATGTGGAAACATGCATGATGAGTAGTAAAATTGCACACCTCCTACAAAGCTTAATGAAGAACAAACAAACAAGGTGTGGTCCAACGAAATCGGTGGTTTATACCCAATGGACCCAATTTCTAGATTTGTGCGTTAATTCTAATATGCATCCATTACCAATTGACTCCATCTGACTTTTTTATATTGTAGAATTGGTATTGCTCTTGCCCATCACTCTATCCTTTCAGCACGAATTGATGGAACAATTACACCACGAGCGCAGGACAAGGCGCTTGAGAATTTCTTCAATAATCCTGAATGTGAAGTACTCATTGCATCCATTGCCGCGGCTGGAACTGGCCTCAATATAACTTGTGCTAATGTAGTCTATTTAATGGTGAGGGGCCCCCCAAAATTCTCCCCTGATTTTCGGACCCTGACATCCACATTTCCAGGAGCCCAATTGGAACCCAGCCATTGAGGCTCAGGCTGTTGATCGTCTACATCGTATTGGCCAACAACGACCTGTACAGGTCATCCACTATATCACTCCTCATTCAGTTGAGGTCAACATGCGGAAGGTACCTTTCAAGCTCATCTTTCACTTGATTGTATTACTATTCTGAAATCATTCCTTATGGGAATGCCATATTCCAATTACCAATAGGTCCAAGAAAAGAAAAAATCATTAACTGCGTGAGCCTTACTGATATTATATAATTTGTGATTGACAAAGTTGATAACTCCTGTTGACTCTGGCACAGGTCCACAATTATGAACACCATGAGCTGGATCGAACTTCTTCAATATTTCCTCAATGAAAATGAGCAATAGAGTATTATTGCAAGGGAGACGGTGATACATTTCAATTCATATTGTCTATATTCTAACATATTTAGCAAGTTGTTGCATCCTTAAGAGATAATAATCAGATTTTATTACACCTGCACAAATAATTCACAAAATTTTAATTTGTCACAGTGCTATACCGTGACCAATTACTAAGTTATTGCAGAGCATCACCATTAGGCCTAATAACTGGCATGTCAAGTATCTTGAGGGCGCTAGTCTGCATCTTACTACAGCCTTTGAGCCAATCTTGATCAAATACCTGAAATGATAGGCCTTCCGGAATATCACCATCATCTGTCAATCATAATTCTGGCAATCTATCAATAGTTTTTTTACCCTTTTTTTTAATCCGATTACAAAACTCTATGTCTCTATCCATTTTCAATACCAAATCATTAAATAACTGGGAGCGCCAGCGTAATCCCACTTTGCGGTAAACTTGACGGCCATTTTCCAGTACCTCCTCAGTATCTGAGCATACTCGAGGGTCATTGAATCGTGATGCTAGGATGGGAAATTTAGCCGTATCACACCATTCACGACGGCGCTCACAGGTCTGCACATAATCAAGTAGATCATCATCAGACTTGGTCCACAATGAAGAAGAGATACAGTAACTAACTCTTTGACAAATCTTTGCGAGCTTTTGATTCTCTTTCTTTTTTACCAAATACTCGGCATCCTTTTGAATAGACTTCCATTCTCTTTTCAAATAAGTGAAATATCGCTCCATTAAAGCCGCCACGACCCCATAGTTGTTATGATCCTTGTTCCAACAGTAGTGATGATACTCAGTGCTGACAAGTGCGAGACGGAATGTACGGTAAAACACCATAGACATCAGCTCGTTGAACGGATGTTGCCATGAGCTCTCCCAGTCCCAAGTGAATCGCTTTAGTCCTAGCTTGTGGAGCTCATTTTCGCAGTAGCTTTGGAAACCCTGAGACTGAACCTGTGTTGATGGCTCATTGAACACATCCTCGGGGACATAACCGAGATGACCAGCCACTTGAACTGCAATTTCACGCTCTTCTGTGCTGGGTGGTGTTGGTAGTGAGGAAAAATCCTTATCCCTAACTTTGAGTAGGAACAGGCAATGTGCGTGTACTGCTGATCTCATTCCATGGACATTCTCTGGAAGTTCTGCCTTCAGCCATTTTTGTTGCTCCTTCTGGCTTGCACGTTTCGCCACATTGTGAGCTTTGCGGGCCTGGTTCCTTTGCTGTCTGACCTCGGATTGTTCAAGCATACTCTGGGCGAGGCCCAGCTGAGGATGGGTGAACTCACTATTTGATTGAGTGCCTTGCTCATGCGCTGTGAAATTGTCCCTCCTTGGTTCATCATTTCTTTCACTTTGAGTCGGAGACATGTTCTCATCCTCATCATCCACCATTGTTGCTCTTGATGTACTGGCATGACCCGTTCTTGGTTTGGAGGCATATGGATGATGACGTCCAGTGACTTTCTCTTTATGGACCAGAGGTGAAGACGCATAAAGTTCATCCCCTGCTATGCAAATCATCAGTTAACACATCAAAACATTAATGAAGACTGTTCATCCTCACGATCTTCAATTGGCTCCTGAGATCGGACTGACTTGCCTTTAGGTGCCATATCTAACCCATGAAACAAACATAGCAAATTGTGAATAAGTTTCTACTCCAAAATTCAAATGACTTACTTTGATGAAGCGTCAATACTGGATTTCCCTCCGACAGACCGCTCCAAGATACATTTTCCAAAGGTCTTTTTTGTCGCCCCCCATCCACGCGCCTTTCATCACCCACATGAACCTGCGATCCTGATGGAATATTGAGGGTTGGCTGTTTACTTTGGCCAAAGGGATCCTGGGATGCGACTGGACTCTGACCGGGATTAAGGAGGAACTCACGTGGAAATTTTGATTGGGGATTAGCGTGTGAGGAGATTTGAGGTGTGCCTTCTGGCCCCTGAGACACATGAATTTGTGTATTAGTGGGATTCGGGGGAATTGGAGTGACGGAAATATTTGGGATCGACCAAGTGCTTGAAGTTGGAGCCTTTGGATTGCCCACATCAATGTTAAGACCTGATACATTCATTGAGGATGCGATAGGGGTTGTGAGAGGAATGTTGGGACTCAATGGTGACTGTGTTTGAACATATTCTATGCTAGATTCACTATTTGAGTCATGAACAGAACCTGAACGGGATTTATGTGACTTGAAAGATGACATAAGGGCCGAAAAAGTACAGTAATACTTTTAACTAGATAAAACACCTCAGTATTATGATAAAATAGAGTGATATGAGATGAAATCTTTTCAAATTTAGAATAGAGAAATTCTATGAATAGTTGGAACTAAGTGTTGTGTGGAAGTCGGATAAGACTCTTTTGAGGAGAATCCTCCCTGCCTCCTCTTGAGCTCCTCCGCTTTTGTCGGAAACCACCCTGCACGGCCTACCAGCATATAATGTGATATTTCCTTGATCTGAAAGGGGACCCATCATCCATAGGTAATCATATTTGGTAACATTTCCGCCTCCCCATTGTCACATTTTGTGAATTATCCAAACTGCCAATATATGCATTGAAATTCCCCAACATTGTACATCTGTAAAGGGGTATATTCATGAAGGATTTACCCACAAAAGAGACATCACCTTTTCACGAAAGGCAAGACAATCCAAATCACATTCCAACTGATTCAAAGCCCGCCGTACTCAAACCAAATACCAAGACTTTAGCTGCACTCCAACCCCTTATGTAATAGAGTTATATAGTTATGTCTGTAATAAGGTTTAAACCATGTACGATGGCGTGCCAGCGTACATGGATTAAATGTTCATCCCCTCAATTCAATGGTAACACTTCACTAATGGAACCCCCTCAATGGTCAAACCCGCACTATCACAATGTGTAAATAAACTAGAATATGTATGAGCATTGAGCAGCATGGCATTTTACCCAATTAAACGCCTAACCAATTCCGCCATCCAGATGAGACATGTTAAACTTTATCCACTGCAGCTCATGCTCCATTACAAATGGGATAAAATCCTCAGCTGGCTCAAATCATCTCCTGCTTCATAAATAATCACTGAATTTTATTTCCAATTAATAACACTCCTAAACACTTTCACATCAACCATAGATATTTATACACAAACCAACCGTACTCCCAATTCCTGCAACAATGACAACCCGGCCATATTCCTCAATGCGTATATGCATGTGTCAACACTGCTCAACTCAAACACATTCTTCCCCTGAGGGTGATAGGCAAGGAGTTGCCTTCACACCTTTCCAATATAAACAGCACATTAAAAAGCTCAAATCAACCATTGCACCCAAATCCCTTCCAAACATCCCTACTTCTGCATCAGGATCTGGGTGCCCACAAATTCTATTGGATCAAATCTTCCCAGCTGATTATTCACGTTTGACCCAAAGCACTTTCTCAACTCCTGCGGGTCTCAATTCAACTGCACGGAAACCATATAGTGGCAGTCAAACCCTTCCCCCACAAGACCTAGGAATGATAATATCTGCCATTCTATCATTAAGGTATAATTTACCCCGCAGGGCTTCACGCATACTCAACCCCGCCCTGAACCTGCTGATCAAGTCCAGTATCTCAAGCTCAGCTGGTCCCCCCGCTCCTGCATTCCATATACCTCAAGATCTGAGTACCATATTTGAACATCTCCAATTGGAGCCAGTGATTCAAAACTATATATGTTGTCCTCAATGTTTCTCTCTTAATGGCCTTACTGAATCAGTCACAACTGACCAACCCCACTGTCAACGCCATAATGACCCAAATGATCATGATCCCCCTTGCACACAATCATTAGGCAAATTCATCTATTCATCTGAACCCCAAACCCAAAACACAACCAACATGAAGCAAAAATTTATACCAACAAAACATTTCATTTATCAACCATTCAAAAATTGGCTTGCCAGATTCCTCCAGCGGGCTGGAATTATGGACATTCTGCATCAACATCAACAATCCCAAACTCCCAAAGATTCCCCAAAACGTGACGTCTGGGATGGATTGGTCTGGAGACGCTTCACTGGCACTAGAAATATCCATGACCCCCCATTCATGTCCATTCCTGGTGCATTGGCCTTCTCCATATATGTGGACTGGTTTAATGCACATGGAAAGTCAACCCGGTTGGCTAGCATTGGACCTATCATGCTTATTTGTCTTAATCTCCCCCCAAGTGAAAGATTGAAGCCCGAGAATGTCTATGTTGCAGGAATCATCCCTGGTCCGAAGGAGCCAACTGCGCTTCAATTGAATTATCTATTAATGCCACTCATCAACGAGCTCAAAGAGCTATGGCAAGGTTACCATTTTGCACCCACCTCAACAGGTCCATCAGGATCCTTTATCCGTGTTGCCATCCTCACAGCCATTGCGGATGTGGTTGCCATGCGCAAGCTTACTCGATTTATTTCCCATTCAGGAAACCACTTTTGTAATTTTTGCACCATTCACAAAGCTCAAATTGAAGAAATTGGTCCTCAATTTCACTACACGTGCTCATACCAAAGTCATAAATCAACCATTGCCAAATGGCTTTGGGCAACCCCACAACAAAGACAAGCAATTTTCTCTGAGTATGGAGTGCGATATTCAATTTTGGAAGACCTTCCGTATTGGGATGCAACCAGAATGGTTAATCTTGACATAATGCATAATTTCATACTTGGAATTTTGAAGGATCATGCAACTTTCAAATTGTGCATTCCAGAGGCGAAATCAAAAATTTACTTCAGGTCCCGCAGGAAATCCAATGACACCAACAGTTCAGACTCAGATTCCATGACCTCCAACAGCTCTCTTGATAAAATCACATTGAGAGAGGCCCGCTCCCTGAGAAGAGACGCAGCAAAAATAATAAATGAGCCACTCCCCACTACTTCCACCCGAAAAAACTACTTCCCAATGCCCACCCCTAACACAGAACATCCATCTAGTGGTTCTGCGGAGATTCCTTCATTTGATGCCGATTACATCCCCACTTCTGAAATACCCTCTGAATTGGATATCACTGCACTGAGTGATCACCAGATCAAGGGTGAGGCTCTTGAGCATCTCCGACAAATCATATCTGAGACCATAATTCCCTCATCATGGACAAGAGTTCCCCGCAAAATGGGTTCCCCCTCTCATGGTAGCTTAAAAGCCGCTGAATGGGCTCTCTTATATAAGGTCTATATTCCATTTCTAATGCTCAGTCAACAGATGTCATTAGATGCACACCAATCTGCCAACACTCAAAGAAAAATGGGTCAGTCAGAAGAACTTGCAAATGAACTAGCCAAGAATACATTCCATTTGATTAGTGCTATCAACATTGCCACAAGCTGGACTGTTTCAATAGATGATGCGACTGCATTTGCTGAACATTGGAAAAAATTCCGCCTTTCCAATCAACACCTGTTCCCAAAACAGAAAAGTAAACCAAATCATCATTTTGCTGATCATATTCCCGAACTCTTCCAACGTTGGGGCCCAGCACAAGCCTCAGCCACATGGGGTTATGAGCGCTTGATTGGAGTATTTGCAAAGATGCCAACAAATAACAAGATATGTAAGTCAATTAATAAGATCAATATATTCACATTGATTAAACACCTGAACTGAATAAGACTAACTTTTTGCAACTCTGAATAGATGATATAGATAAAACGTTACTTCAACATATCTGTCGATGTTCCAACCTTTCCGTTCTCCTGAAATCCCCATCTGTGCCATGTGAAATAAAACAGCTTTTCGAATCACAGCCACCTGCCGTGTTCAATCACCATAAATATAACAAGCCATCCCGCCATGACCAACAAAATTATGATTGCCTGGTTGAGTACTTACAGACTTTTCATGCAACAAGGGAAATAGTTGATTGGATCAGCTTAGACACTACCGTGCAATCCACAAGTCCTCCCACTTCAAGGATTGTCTCACCTTGGTATTTTCCAGTTTCAAACATTAATATTGGGAACAATATATTTTCAACTGAATCCAAAAATATCAGCAAAAGTGTGATATGTTTTCTGAGGGGCAACTCACGACAATTTGGTATTATTGATAGCATTTTCAAAGTCTCTGAGCCATCTAGCATACTGAACAATAACTTTCTGATTTTAAAACCTTTGAAGATTGATGTGAATTTCCTACCAGATTGGCCGCATCTGAATATTTATAAAGCTGTTGGTTTTGATGATGGACACTTGATTATATCTGAAGAAGAAATAGAAGGTAACTGTGGATTGTATGATAACAAAGCTCTGTCATGTGGACTGCTTGTAATGATAAAGCCGTTATTTCATGATATTTAGTCTACTAAAATGCAAATCTCTCAGATTCATTAGCAATTTTGCTAGTGAAATAATTGCCTCAAAATTTAGTGACAGAGACATGCCATTGTGACAAGCAAAGCCCATTATTTCACATTGCCACAAAGAAGTTACTATTTTGACATTGGGTACAGTGTGAATAAGCCAAGTCCAATGATCAAATGACCCACACACTCACCTTTCACAGCATCCAAAATTTCTAACTGCGCCATCATCATGTTGGAAGCGGAATCGGCTTTTGCGTACCCACACCCGCATGTGCACCCGCACGCGCCAATGCACACGCACACGCACCCGCACACGCACACCCACCGGCACGCGCCAATGCACACGCCCACGCAGCCGCACACGCACACCCACCCGCACACGCCAATGCACACGCAAACCCACCCGCACACGCCAATGCACACGCAAACCCACCCGCACACGCCAATGCACACGCAAACCCACCCGCACACGCCAATGCACACGCACACTTCATGGATGACCTGGTGAAGTCAAACCCCCCGCCTACATCAAGACTGGCTGAAGGACATCTTTGATGTGTGTGTGTGCAAACAGGCGGGTCTGGTGTAATTTTTACCAATCATCGGACGGTTGTGGGATGATCAGGCGGTGAGGAATCTGAGTTGAAGGCACAGGGGAACCAATATTATTGGATGTCACAGGATTTGGTGTAAGACCAGAGTGTGACGTGTGCTCGACGTTCGCTTGATTTTCGCTTGACGTGAGCTCGACTTTTATCCTGCTTGACGTTTGCTTGACGTGAAGTCAATCGCCGACGATTGACACGAGATTCGCCCCGGTGAATTGTGCCAAGCTATAACGACAGGTGTAGGTACTTCTACCTGTTCATTATGTCCTACCTTTCTTAATACTCCAAGGTCCATTAATTCTTTAATGTGTACCTCCAGGGCTTCTCTAGCCCTAGGACTAGCTTGGTAAGCAGGTCTCCTTAGTAAAGGTGGGTAAGAATTTTCCACATTAAGACTTATATCCACTTCATGCCCAATTATGGCACCTAGTGGTTCTTTGTCAGTTGCGAAGGCATTTTTGTACTTAAATAAGAGGTTAATCAATTTTTCTTTCATTTTTTCTGTTAATTCTTGATTGAATGCTGCCTCTTTGAGTTGTTCAGATATAAAAAGGTGCTTTTCTGGAATTTTTTCTTCATTCTTCATAACTGTGATTTGTTTTTTGTTATTTAAGAAGCCAAACTGTTGTCTTTTGTTGTCTCCTATGGTAAAATATCTATCCTTTTGGTCAGAGATATCCATCCCATAAATTGATAAGTAATCATTTCCAAGTATAAAGTGATTACTAGTACAGTTGTCCATTACTACAAACTCTACTTTAATTCTGACACAGTGTGATGGATGAGGAAAAATTAGTGTTAAATCAATTATTCCAAGGGGCCTCATGCTCTCACTTGCACTAATAAATTTGCCACCTTGTATTGGCATAAGTTTTTCTTTCCAGTCTGGGACAATGGTTTTTTAATAACTTTTACCAACACAGGTGCAATATGCTACTGTATCCAAGTTCACTTTTCCTTCTTGGTTATCAACCATAACAATACTTATACTTGATTTTCCAGCTGTATATCCCATTCCTCTTGCAGGGTTGGTTCTATACATTTTGGCATCTTGTATATTTGTCAGGTTTGTTTCAGATGTCCCAACTTGTGGTAAGTTTGAGTTAACATCCAGTACTTCATAAATTATATCCATATTATTAATTTGTGCATTAATTATGTTGATTTAATGACTTTCAGAGATTTCTGATTGTTCTGTCTCTTTTTCAGAGTCGGATTCCTCCTCTTTATCATTGTGGTTTTCTGTTTCCACAATTTCATTAATATTTGCCTTTTTGAGGCAATTATTGGCCAAGTGTTCAATGCATGCACATTTATGGCATTTTCTTTGCTCATTATTGTTGGATGTATTGGGTTTGAAGGATTCTTTTGATTTATCTTCTTTGATAAATGGTTTATTTAGGCTTTTAGTGTCCAATTTCGTCCAAGTCCTTCCAATTTTTGTTCTTGTCACTATATCTTCTAGTGCATTAATATACTCTTCTGTGGAGCATGGTTCTATACACCTTCTTCTTAGGGCATCTTCTAGCTCTCCTCCACATTTCTTCAGTATTTTCATGTGCACCCTTTTTTGTGACATTTCTGGGTACAATGCATTAAGTCTTTCAACTTGTTTTAAGAACCAAGTTAAAGATTTGTCTTTGTCTGGGTCAAAGAAAGAATTTTCAAATGCATTTTCTATTTTGTACCTCCAGGCATCATTAGCCCACTTGGTGATTATTTCTTGTTTCCACCAAGACCAGGTATTTTTGCCATTTGTTTGCCTTATGCCATAATACCATCTTTTGCAGATTTTTCAAACAATGAATGTAATCTTTCAGTGATTAATTCATCTGGTATGGCATAATCTTCTTACAGCATGTCAATTGTTTTGATCAATGACATGTGGTCATATGCACCTTCTCCTGTGAATGTTGGCCATTCTTTCAATTGAGGTGCTTCCTTCATTAAGACTTGGTTATTGTCTTGGTGACTCAAGTCTGTTATGAATGGATTTGTTAATTCCTCTTTAGGTTTAACAGGGCTTCTTATGTGAGAAAATGGTGTTCATAACTCTGGCATATTTGAGTTAGCCTCATTAATTTTATCCATTTTTCCAGTAATAAGCCTTATTTCATTTTGAATGTCATCTTTCAGATGCATTTTTGCTTCATCACTCTTTTCCACATGGTCCAAAAGTAATTTTTAGTGTGATGAAGTCTTCTCTTCAAATCTTTCTACAGAAATGCTTAATTTGTTTAATTTTTCTGTCAGATTATCCATACTTACGTCATAACTGATTGTCAAATTTTTTTCTTTGATATCACTTATGTATTTGTACAACTCTTGCTGTCCTTGTATTACTTTCTGAGTATTGTAAATTAATACTTTCGGTTTATTATTTTCAATCATAAATTTTATGTTATCAATTTCTTTCTTATTTTGTACAACAAGTTTTGTTGAAGATGATAAGCTATTATTTATTTCTTGGAAAGATAATATAATATTTTTCATGTCTTTAAGAGATAAAATACTATTTTTAAGCCCTGTTGAAGTATCTACACCATCAGGAGAAAAGGTTATTTCTTTGGGAAATGGGGTTGTCTCATTCTTTGCTCCTCTTTGGCTTTGAAATCCATCAAAGTTCTGGCCATGTTGAATACATTGTCCATGGCATCTTTTTGGATTTTGGGGATGCTGTAGCTTGGGGAATATGGTTTTCTCCAATTATTTTCCTTGTTCTTCTTCCCTTCTTGGGGAAGTGGGTTGGCTTGGGGCTTGCTGGTAGAAGCTACTGGGGCTTCTTCCTTGGTTTCCTCCTTCTTTTTGGCATGGTACTCCTTGATCTTTTTGATTTGAGGTTTGGATGATAGTGGATTCCATCCATTGGAGTATTTCACTATTTCCTCCTCTTTGAGGAGCTTTTTCAGGATGTGCCAGGAGTTCATCACTCCTTGGCGTATTTGGGGCAAAACTTCCCAATCTTTGTCCTTGTACACTGTGTAGTACTGTTTGTACTGGCTCATGTAAATGTCTATTTGAGCCTTCTGAATGTGATTTGTACCTGTTTGAGTCACTCATACTTAGTTTCAATTCAGGTTCAGATATCATGGGCTTTTCTGGGACTTGCCCTTGGGATAAGGCACTTTCTTGTGTGGATTCTACTCCACTGGGGATATTGCCCTTCCTTTTCCCTTTTGAGGAATCAATTCTACCTCTGAGTCCAGCTCCATCTGATTGGATGGAGTATTGGGAGCCTCTTCTGGTAGTCATATTATAAGAAAAATAAGAAATAAGAGAATTTCAGAACAGGAATTCTTCTTATGGCAATTTATAAATGAGGTACTCACCTTCAGAGTCCTGAATGGTGGGTCCTGGAAAGTCCAATTTCTTGACTTTATTTTTCTTGGTAATTATTGGTGTTGGAGAACTTTGACAAATTTCTTCCACCAATCTTTCAACAGTGGTTTGGTTGTCTTCAAACACTAAAAAAAGACAAATAAATATGAGTCTTTTATATAAAAGTGTTATTTTTGGTAAGATATGGCAATTTTCCTTGTAAAAATTGCTTTTATATCTTTTTTCTATTAAAAAAAAATGAAAATAATTCAAGAAATGAAATTAAAATGAATAAAACAACTTTTTTATTGGTTTTTAATATTTTTAATATTTTTTATGTTTTTATTTTTAAAGAAAAAATAAAATGAATATTATTCTTTTAAAAAATGAATTTATAATATAAAACTATTTTTAATCTATAAAATACCTTTTCAATCACTAGAGTCACTCAAAGAAAGTTTTTGCAAGTCTAAGGATGTGAAAAACCACGTGTAAGACAGTACAATTGCTTTCCAAATGCCTCAATAGCTTTTAAAATCAATTAATATAAAATTATTATATAATTTTATGATTATAAGTATAATTTATTATTGGATAAGCCCAATTAGAATCTTTTTAAAGGTCTTTGAGAGTAAATATCATGGCCGCCGCGTATGGCCCACGGAGCGTAGGATCCCAGAAGACAAAAATGGCCAAAGATGGCCATACATCATAAAATCACCAAAATCACCAAGAACCCCAAAAAGGCCCAAAAGGCCATGAAATCAAAATTTATCAAGATTCACCATAGAAAAGGCCACAGCCCAAAATCATTATAGAGGGCTGTTTGAGGAAATTTCCAAGGACAATGGGGACAAGACCCCTTGAAGGCATTATTCAAGATTTTCTTTTGATTGGGCCTTGCCAAATGAGTACACTTCATATACTCATTGGGCATCATTTTTTGAGCACAAGAGCTCAGTGGCCATCATTTTGGGATACATCCCAAGGCCATACCCCAATGACAAAGGTTGATTGAATCAGAAGAAAAAGAAGCATATTTCAAAGTGGAATACTTACTCAAATTTGGAAGAAGGGGGGAATCAATATAATTTGACAGAGAAGAATTGAAGAAGGATTTTCAGGATAATGCTCAAGAGGAAATTAAAATTAAAAAGAAAATTTCTGAGAAAAATGTGGGGATATTGAGATGCCACTCAATGGCAGTGTATTATTGTGTTCAGGGGCCCACCAGTTTCAAGAGGGGGATACTGTAACAACCACTCACCAGGGGTAAGGGTATTCATTAATACATCCACTCAAATAACTAAAATCAGCAGATCCACTATCTGCATCAGCATTCAGTTTCAGAAATCTTCCTTGCTGAAACATGCATACAGCTTGGTACTTCAATACAGCCTGTCAACATCTGTACAGGTTGGATTCACCCAATACAGTTTCAATACACCAGTATGAAACTGTATGATCACTCAAATCCACCACACCTCTTGTACAGGTTCTGTACAGCTGTACAGGACCTGTATTGGCCAGACTCAATTCAATACTCAATTATTCTCATGGAAATTCTTCCTCTGGATCAGGGCTGGTGATTCTCACATATACCAGCCCCTCTTTTTCCCCCCTGAGGACTTTTCCCCAGTTAATTAATTTAGTTTATTTATTATTTTATGAATATTCTTATCCTTATTTTGGGTATTATATTTATTTACTATTAAGTTAGTCTTTCCATTTCTCTCTTTGCCTGTACAGCATGAGTTGGGTGGCCATATCCCTATTAACCCTTCTCTTTTCATTCTGACAGGTTGAAACAGTGGACTTGGACTTGTTTGTGGTTGGCTCTTCTATTCTTTACTCTTATTTCCTTTGTTGCTGCTTTCTCATATTCTTTATTTTAGTAATTCATCTCTTTGCACTTTTCAGTGTATATTCCTTCTTACCATATCCTTGAGCCCTCCATAAGTGAGTCCCAGTTTACTGAGTGCCAGGCCCTCTTTACTTTGAAGAGCCCCTGTGACATTGTCCCTGGGAGAAACTGCTTGAGTGAGTTTTCCCATGAATTGAGTAATCTTCTGCATCATCTTGAGGAAGTTTGGTTCAGCTTGAGAGACAAGAGGTTGATTAGAATGGGCTAGATTTGCAGCTGCAGAAGCCTCAGGGACACCTGCCAAGGAAGTTGCCACTTCAGTTTCTTCAGACTCCTCCTCTTCCACATACTCCTCCCCCTCTTCATCTTCAGCTTCCCCTAATTTTGCTCTTGCACCTTCAGAAATGCCAGGATAACCACCCAATAAGCCAGAGAAGGATCTTGATCTTCTTGATTTCATTCCCCCTCTTCTGCAGGGTGCTTCTTCTTCCATTGGTGGTCCTCTGTCCAAATTTTCACTCAGTTGATGAGCTGATGGTATGCATTCAAGAGGAACCCTTGCTGTAGGAGTGAGAACAGCTGGATTTCTTTGAGATCTAGTGTTCTTGGCTGGAGGGCTATGCTGAACTGGCATTATTGAGAAATTAGTAATAAAAAATTGATGATAATTTAGAATAAGGGATCAATGATTGGCCAAATCAATAATCAATAAAAGCTTGATGATCTTTAGAAATCAATCAAAAGTCTATAGGCAAAGACAAATTCAATCAATCAATCAATCAATCCAGTCACCATCAGCAGTCAATCAAATAGCAAAAAATCTTGAAGAATTCAAAGGTCAATCAATGAATAAATCAATAAGTCAATGTCTTCAATATCAATTCAAGGTCTTCAGGAATCAATCAGTCAAATCAATATCTTTAGGAATCAAAATCAATCAATAATCAATAATCAATTCTTGAGCATCAATCAGTTATCTTGAGGAATTCAAAGTCAATCAGTCCAATCCAAATAAAATCCTGAATTGCTGAATCAATAACCCAAATTAATCCCAATCAATCAACCAATCAATAACTCCTGATAGACCTGAATAAACCAACAATAGATATTTTTTATTGGAATAGAATTGAGAATAAAATGAGGTTTTCAGCAAATGATTAATAAATGAAAGAATCAATTTTCATATGAATATAATGAATTAGATGAAAATTGAAGGTAGAAAAATCATAATCATGAGTATCATAAGATAATTAAAGAGTCATAATTGATGAATGAGAGAAATAAAGCTAAATGAATAAAAAGAAAGAATCAAATATGAGTTAATCAATTTAATGTCACAGGGGCTCTTCTAAGTGAAGAGGGCCTGGCACTCACTAAACTGGGACTTACTTATGGAGGGCTCAGGATCTGGTAAAAAAGGAATACACTGAGTAGTGTTAAGAGATGAATTACTAAATAAAAAAGTATAAGAAAAGCAACAAAAAATAATAAGAGTAAGAATAAAAGAGCCAACCACAAACAAGTGCAAGTCCACTGTTTCAATCTGTCAGAATGGAAAGAGAAGGGTTGACAAGGAGATGGCCACCCACCTCATACTTTACAGGCAAAGAAAGAAAGAAGGCAAAGACAAACTCAAAATTAAATAATAATATTATCCAAAAATAAGGATAAAAATAATTACAAAATAATAAATAAACTAAATTAATTAACTGGGGAAAAATTCCCAGGGGGGAGAAAGAGTGTCAGGATGAAACTATGATAAAGTGGTAAATAGGCTAGTTACGGCTTTAACTATGTTTGTGACATGGTTATAAAGATTAAAATAAAGGTGTTTTAAGAAAATAAGGGTTATCATTTGTCACAACCATGGCAATTCACCTCCTTGGATCCCCATATGGCATATCAAGCCATAGTTCTTTTATGGCCAATTGGCCATATCCATCACCAGTGGCCAATATGGCCACGTCATCATCTTATGGACCATTTATGGCCATTTGTGTTTTGGGGCCTTCATCCCCCTTCACCTCAATCCAGAACCCATAGTGGCAATTTATGCCCAATTGGGTATTTCTGGTCATTTCCCTCAAAGCCAGGGGAAATGGCCCAAATGGCTGTTTTTGGCCATTTGGGCTCATAATGCGCATTTTGTGCATTTTTGTGCATTTGCGCACTTTGCCCATTTGTGCATATTTGCGCACTTTTGTGCATTTTTGTGCACTTTGCGCATTTGCGCAGTTTTGCGTATTTTGCGCATTTTTGCGCACTTTGACGCAAAGTGTCCAAAAGACACTTTCCCGCCTTTTGGGCCAGTTTTTGGCTCAGAACCCAAAAGTGGCCAAAAACCCCAAAAGGCCCAGAAAAACCTTTTCAAGCTCTGAAGCCATCACATCCATTCTTTTCCCCTCTGCCTTTCCATCTCAAGACCTTTGGACGTAATCTTCTTGCCAATGAGCCAATATGCCATAAATGATGTTATATATCATTGTGCATCATTTTTCAACAGTAATTCAATGGTGGCAATATCAAATGGTGATTTCAAAATTCCAACATCTCATCACGTCATCAAGGCACCCAATCATTCAGAGGAATCTTCAAGGCTCAAGAGCAAGTGTTTCAGCGTCAAAGACCAATGACTCAACCAAGCAGTCATTGGTTAT
Organism: Austropuccinia psidii; assembly: GCA_023105745.1. NCBI lineage: Eukaryota > Fungi > Basidiomycota > Pucciniomycetes > Pucciniales > Sphaerophragmiaceae > Austropuccinia > Austropuccinia psidii. The sequence goes on along the minus strand of JALGQZ010000013.1, from coordinate 32,590,121 downwards.
TCTCACTCCAAGTATTCCTTCCAAGGGAATACTGTCAATTCATTCTCAAAGCTTATTCAAGAGGCAGTGCCAAAAGAATTTGTCAAGTGTCAAAGCTCCACTCAATCCATCTTGGCAACCATATTCATTTCAATACAGTCTGGATCCATCAAGAACTGTATTTCATTTTCAAGCATGGGAAGTTCATTCAACCCAATTCAATTTCAATATTAGCCAGCTGTATCAATTCCCAAAACAATCAATACAGCCTCAAGGATCAATACAGATCAGTTTTCAGCCTGAAGAACTCAAGCTCCCAGCTTTTCGAATATACCGGCTACCCTTTCCACCCTGGGGGGTTTTCCCCAGTTAATTAATATACTTTTATTTTTTTTATCTTTGTTTTCTTTTCATTTTGGTTAAGCAAATACTGATATTATTAAGTCAGTCATTTAGCACTTGTCTCTTTCTCTTTCTTTGCCTGTCAATGGATATTTGGTGGTCATATCCTTACTAATTCCATTATTCATTTTTGGCAGGTTGAAACAGTGATTAAGGACTTACTTGGTTGGCTCTTTGGCCATTTGGCTTCCCTTTCCTCTTTTGCATCTCATCTTGTACCTGCATATCCTTTAGAGAAATTCATTCTTATTATTTTTATTCTTTATTCCTTTGGAGTCTTCCAAGTGAGTTGCCTGATTGCTGAGTGCCAGGCCACTCTTGTATTTCTGTCCAAGAGCCCCTGTGACATCATTAAATAAAGAGGGCTTTACTATTGCAAAATACTGGTGGTGAGCGCTTCTGAAACCACCGGGTGCAGTTTTACCAGTTGGATTACTATAATAAGAGCTACAATACTAAAGTTTATAGTATAACCTGATTATTTTCCAAGAGTAAAACTGTTTTCGATAGTTTACTACATAGGAATTCAAGAGCAGGATGAGGAAAAGCTTTTCTGGCTGTGAAAAGCCCCCTTTTTATCCTGAAATGGGGTGAAAAGGTGGCTAGACCTTTCCATGTAGAGGAAGTGAAGATTTTTTACTCTCTAGGACAGGCTTGTGGTTTTCAAAAGGCCGATATAGCCTGTATTGGGCTCAGATGTGGTTTTGAAACCACATCTGGGCTGTTCTTACCAATACAGGGTGAAAACTTCATCTGTGGACCACACGGCCTGATTCTGATGTGTATGATGCGTAGGATGCTGTACAGAAACTGTATGGGACCCCAGTATTGAATTAACTAAGAGGTATTCAAGTAAAAACAAGATTATTCATCAGTTTGATACCTCATAATCATGATTATGGGATATTATACCATGGTAAGGCTGTATTGGTCAAAATGTTGGATTTTGACCTTAAAACAGCTATACGTTTGTCAGTTCTTGAGATATCAACCTCAAAATTGGATCAGTGCGTAGCCCTGTATTCGTTCTACACAATGTTACCTTATTTGGTATGGTTATCATTAAATATGACAAAGGTATCCCATGTACAAGTTTTTTGCAGATGTGCGTGTTTTTGGGCAAAAGCTGTATTGGGCTTGTTTGCCCCATACCTTTTGTTCTAGTGGAGATATGGAGAAATGGATTACACCAGAAGATAGCCCTGATTGTGCTCTTTCCAAAAAGAACCCACTTTAGGTATCTCACACTAAAACTGCAGAAGCTACCTGAGAGGTGAATGTTTTATTCACCCTTATTTGGCCTGAATTTGACCATAACTTCTGGAATACTGGTGCTAGCTCAGCTTGGTTGGTACCATTGAATAGCGCTGTCCAAAAGCTTCATTTTGATTACCCATTTGATGGGGTTAGGCGTCTTACTCTGTATTTTAGATGAGAGGTGAAAATTGAGGTTTATTCTCAGCAACAACTTTGAGCAGGAATAACTTTGTTATTCTTTGTCCTATGATTATGGGAACTGTATATTTGGAAAGGGGTGAGTTTCCTCTTTCATTTGATACCTTTTGAGCTGATTTGGCTCAGTCCCATGTTTTGGTGGTATCTTGGCTATACCATTGGTTTATAGTATTTGGCTGTCATACTTGTGAAATTGTTTTGAGTCACATGCTGACAAAGAGTGGCTGGTATATGTCAGAATCACCAGCCCTGATCAAGACATAGAATCTTCATGAGAAGATTTTATGATTGAATTGAGTCTGGTCAATACAGGTCCTGTACGGATGTACAGGATCTGTAAAGGAAGGATGGTGGTATTAAGTGATCATACAGTTTGGAAATGGTGTATCCAAACTGTATTGGGGAATTCCAACCTGTACAAGTATTGAAAGGCTGTATTGATGAACCAGACTGTATGAATGTTTCAAGAAGGAAGATTTCGGAAACTCAATGCTGATACACACAGTGGATTTGCTGGTTTGAGGTGTTTGAGTGGGTGTAAGTATAAATGAATACCCTTATGCCTGATTAGTGGTTGTTACACAGGCTCCCCGAAATTCCAAAAATTCCTTAGGCTTGTCCAGGCTCCCGACAATTCAAACAACTTCGTACACTTGTTCAGGTTCCCAACAATTACAACAACCCCTTGTGCCAGTGCTGGCTCCCAATGCTTCACATGCACATCCTTATGCCTGTACAGGTTCCACAAAATTCAGACAATTCCTTACACTTGTACAGGTTCTCAACAATTCAGAAAGTTCCTTATGCCAGGGAAGCCTTCCGAAAAATCTAAAAATTCCTTACACAACTAAGATTAATAGCATGTGACCATAGGAAAGGCAATCCCTCATGAATCTCCAGTGGATTCCTCACATGTGGGGAACCACAGGTTTTTTACAGTTAAGATCTCATACTGTTTAGAACCATGGAAGCGGAGAATGTACAAGGAGGTAATGGTGACTATTTTCCCATTATATGCAAAAGATGTTCACATAAAGAAATGATGACTGAAACATTTGGTGGGGCCTTTACACAAATCAGCCACACACCATAGGTTATTTTCACAATTGGCGAAAAAGGACATCTCACCGGAAAAATCAATATAACAAAAATGGAAAAAATTGTCTATTGATTAAAACTAAATTATTTGAAAGAGCTTATTACAAAAGAAAATCAGTGAAAAGAATGCAATGTTTTATTATTATTTATTTTTTGATGAATCTTGAGACTATCCCGGTGATGTCCTCCTTTGGATAAGCCTCCAATGCCTGGCCCAGGAGTGATTTTAGTTCCTCCCCAACTTCCTGGTGCATCTCATTTCAATGAGTTGAATCCACAAAGGGAATCATGTAGAGAAATTGGCAATGCTCAAAAAAGATTTGGTTGATTGAGTCGTAGATGATTGCTCAAGGAATTATTAGGGTTGGTTGCAAGTTGGTAAATTCCTGCCAAGCCTCATTGTTGGAATGAGGGGAGCTTGGCACTGGGGGGGATCTCCGGGATTGTGAGCCTTTGACTTGTAACCATATTACCAAAAAGGTCACAACAAAATTTCTGTAATAATTATACTCATAATAATTATCTTAAAAACTAGTAAAAATACCAGAAATAAATACAAAATCTGAATTAACTCAGAATCTAATGAATAAACATGTGAGATGAATAAAACCATTAGGTTCCTCATCGTAAATTACACATATCTCATTTTTATGGCATATCTGAAAAGTCAATAATTACTGAAGTATAAGTAATAATAACTTAAAAAAGGTACAAAACCTCATTTATCTGAGACACCAATGAAACAACATGTGAAATAAATTGTACCATTGAATTTTCCATACAGGTATTCACATAAAACAATTATAAAGCTAATCTCTAAAGTTAATTATTTAAGGAATTGAGCTGAATATATGCACTTTTTTGCTCAATGCATATATTCATAGCTTTTAGCTAATATCTCTTGAAATATACAAGATTGAAAGATATAAAAAAACAAAGTCACCACGTAATTACTGTAGGAATACATATATGCACTTTATTTCACAGTTTTTAAACAAGGTTTAAACTTGTAATGAATTATTGAATAAAATCAATAGAGCTGTTGACCACTTTGTTGGGAAAGTGGTCCAGACTTAAACAGAAGTATACAGTCAGACTCTACTAGCTCATACGTGAATAATTGCATAGTTTTTATTATAATATTGAATGTATAACCCCTTGAAATCATGGTTTAAAGTTCAAAATATTGAATTTCAACAGAAAAGACGAGTTACAAGAAAAATCCACAAAAATAGAGTTTTGATGATGTAATGAAATGCTCTTGGAGGTTTAATGAGGACCTCACAGGCTATCAGGACCCACTCTCATAATATCTGTATGGTGTATTACTTTGAAGTTATTAATGATCAAAGTGTAATCTTAAAATTTATCATTTATGATCACTCACTGTAATCTTATTTTAAGCTTAACAGTCATATAAGTGATAAAACAGATGTATACTATTAGAGTATGATTAATACTAATACAATCCACAAAGCTTAGGCTTCTTCCAAGCATATGATGTCATCAAACTTAGAGTTATAGTGATAACTCTAAATAATAGTGTAATAATGAGATAAGATGGTTTGATCATGATGTAATCATCACTAAACCTTAAAATATTGATCATTTCTAGTAGAAAGAATCAGTACACGTCTACTAGAAGCCTTCTGGACTGCAGAAGGGAGGTATTTACTATAAATAGAGCTCTTCTTACTCTATTTTCCCCTAGACACATCAAAAACAATAATACAATGAAATCAAAAGGTAAATTCTTTATGTTTTATATATAAAACTTTTTATATTATCAAAGAACAAAGAGAATCTTTATTACAATCATCAATCTTGACGTGATTACATCCATTATTTAATTGTTTTTGTTCAAAAATCTCTTTAACTAAATTTCCATGTAAAAGTTAAAGAATATTTGTAATTTCTCAATTTTTATTGTAAAAACAGTTTGTATAAATTGTATTTAAATTATTTTGGCGTAAAATCTTTCAAAATTATTATATCAAGTGTTAAAAGGAGGCCGTTTTCTCTTTTATAATAATTTCTCTTTATTACTACTTTTGAGAATTCTTATAATGATATAAATAGTATTGATATTAATAAATAACTTTGATATTAGTCATATTATTGTTATAAATTGTTTTTTATTCAGAAAACACAGTTTTTCACGCCTTCATTATTTATTGGTAACAATAATAGAGTGCTTCCAAATATATTAATTATCTTATATTAATATATTCATTTATTATTTTATTTTTTAAAATATAAATTATATTATTATATTTATTTAATAATATGATTATTTTTACGCCATAATTATAATAATTATTCAATATTATAATTGTTTTTTATTTTATTTATATGGACATTCATAGTACAATAAGTAAAATATTAGTAATTTTTACTTATTGTTTCATAGTCAAACCTTACAATTGGGGGCCTAGGCATAATATTTACTGTAAAAGACCTTTAAAAAAGATCCTAATTGGGTTTATCCAGTAAATTGTAATTATAATCATAAAATTATATAATAATTTTGTATTTATTGATTTTAAAAGCTATTGAGTCATTTGGAAAGCAATTGTACTCTTTTACACATGGTTTTTCACATCCTTACACTTGCAAGAACTTTCTATGAGTGACTCTAGTGATTAAAAAAGATATTGTCTAAATTGAAAAAAATTTTATATTTTAAATTAACTTCATAAAAACAATCATATTCATTTTTCTTTTATTCTTCAAAAATAAAAAAATAAAAAATATTAAAAAATATTTAAAACCAATAAAAAGAGTTATTTTATTCATTTTTATCCATTTCTTTATTCATTTCATTTTTTCAAAGATATAAAAGCAATTTTTACGTGGAAAATTGCCATATCTTAACAAAAAATCACACTTTTTATGTGAGCGTTTGAGATATGACCACATATCCAAAAAGGTCACAACAAAATTTCTGTAATAATTATACTTATGATAATTATCTGAAAAATTAGTAAAATACCATAAATAAGTACAAAATTTAAATTAACTCAGAATCTAATGAAGAAACATGTGAAATAAATCACAAAATTAGATTCCTCATGGTAAAATACACATATGTCACTTTTAAAGCATATCTGAAAAGTCAATGATTACTGAAGTATAAGTAATAATAACTTAAAAAAGGTACAAAACCTCATTTATTTCAGAAACCAATGAAACAGTATGTGAAATAAGTCTTCCCATTTGATTCTCCATAAGGGTCTACATATAAAAAAATTATAAAGCTAGTCTCTAAAGTCAATACTTAACGAATTAAGCTGAATATATGCACTTTTTTGGTCAATGCATATATTCATGGTTTTTAGCTAATATCTCTTGAAATATACAAGATAGGTAGATGAACCAGAAATAAAATCACCATCCAATTACCTTAAAATCTACAGATATGAACTTTACTTCACAAGTTATAAACAAGGTCCAAACTTGTAATGGATTATTGAATAAAATCAATAAAGCTGTTGACCACTTTGTTGTAAAAGTGGTCCAAACTTAAAAACAAGTAGAAATTTATATTCTACTAGCTCATTCGTGAAGAATGATGTAATTTGTATTACAATATTCAAGGTATGACCCCTTGAAATCATGGCTTGAAGTCTAAAATATTAAATTTCAACAGAAAAGATGAGTTACAAGAAAAATCATCAAAAATGGAGTTTTGATTATGTAATAGAATGCTTTTGTCATTTTAATATGTACATGCAAAGCTATCAAAATTCACTTTCAGAATAGCTTTAGTATGTAAAAACTCAAAGTTATTAATGATAAAAATTTAAGCTTAAATTTGATCATGTATGATCACTCACTGTAATCTTATTTCTGTTTAACAGTCATATAAGTGATTAAATAAATGAATCATATTGGATCATTATTAATACTAATAAAATCCACAAAGTTTAGTCTTCTGCCAAGCCTATGCTGTCATCAAACCTAAAGTTACAGCAATAACTCTAAGTAATGGTGTAATAATGAGGTAAGATGGTTTCATAATGATTTAATCATCACCAAAACTTGAACTATTGATCAATTATAATAGAAAGAATCATCACAAGTCTACTAGAAGCTTGCTAAACTCTAGAAGGGAGGTATTTACTATAAATAGAGCTCCTTTTACTGTATTTTCCCCTCAGATGCTTACAAAACACTAGAAAATTAAAACAAAAAGGTAATTTCTTTATTCTTTATATATAAAACTCTTATATCATTAAAGACAAAAGATCCTCCTTATTATAATCATCATTCTTGACATGATTAATTCAATTATTTAACTGTTTTGTTCAAATTTCTCTTAAAAAACCTCAAATCCACGTAAAATCAAGATAAATTGTAATTTCTCATAATTTGTATTGTAGATACAATTTAAATAAGTTGTATTTATATTTTTTTGGCGTAAAACCATTCAAAATAATTATATGAAGTATTATAAGTAGGTTATTTCTTCTTATTAAAATAATTTTCTCTTTATTACTACTTAAATAATTCTTTAATTCATATAAATAGTATTTCTATTAATTTATAACTTGAATATTAGTGATATTATTGTTATTAATTGTTTTTTATGAATAAAAAACATTTTCTATTCCTTTATTTTTTGTTGGTAACAATAATAAAGTGCTTTTAAATATATTAATTATCTAATATTAATATATTCTTCATTATATTATTTTTGTATAATATAAATTATATTATTATATTTATTTGATCAGATAATTATTTTTACGCCATAATTATAATAATTCTTTATTATTATAATTATTTTTTATCTTCTTTATTTCATTTATAAGGACATTCATAGTAAAATGAGTAAAATATTAGTAATTTTTACTTATTGTGTCATAGTCAAACCTTACATCTTAGATGAAAGACCTTTATGTATTTGTATTTTTTAGTGTTTGAAGACAATCCAACAGAAAGCAACCACACAACTGTTAAAAGATTGGTGGAAGAAACTTGTTCAAGTTCTCCAACACCAATTGTCATTAAGCAAAAGAAAGCTAAGAAATCAGACTTTCCAGGACCCACTATTCAGGACTCTGACGTTGAGTACCTCATTTATGAACTGCCATAAGAAGAATTCTTGTCCTGAAATCCTCTTATTTGTTATTTTTTAGATCATGACTACCAGAAGAGGCTCCCAATAGTCCATCCAATCAGATGGAGCTCGACTCAGAGGTGGCATTGATTCCTTAAAAGGGAAAAGAAAGGGAAATATCCCCAGTGGAACAGAATCCACCCAAGGAAGTGCCTTATCCCAAAGGAAAGTGGCAGAAATGCCCATGATATCTGAACCAGAGTTAGAACTAAGTATGAGTAACTCAAACAGGTACAAACCACATTCAGAGGGCTCAGATAGACATTTACATGAGCCAGTACAAGCAGTACTACACAGTGTACAAAGACAAGGACTGATAAATGATGCCTCAAATACACCAAGGAGTGATGAACTCCTGGCACATCCTCAAAACGTTCCTCACAGACGAGGAGATAGTGGTATACTCCAATGGATGGAATTCACTGTCATCTAAGCCTCAAATTAAAAATATCAAGGAAAACCACTCCAAAAAGAGGGAGGCAAGCAAGGAAGAAGTCCCAGTAGCTTCTACCAGTAAGCCTCAAGCCAACCAACCTCCCCAAGAAGGGGAGAAGAACAAGCAAAAAAATTGGAGGAAGCCATATTTCCCAAGCTACAGGATTCCAAAAATTCAAAAAGATGCCATGGACAATGTCTTCAACATGGCCAGAGCTTTGATGGAATTCAAACACAAAGGGGAGCAAAGAATGAGAAAACCCCATTTCCCAAAGAAATAACCTTATCTCCTGATTTGTAAATATTTAACAGAGCTTAAAGACAGTATTTTACCTCTTAAAGACATTAAAAATAGTTTCTTATCTTTAGAAGAAATAAATAATAGCTTATCATCTTTAACAAAAATTGTTGTACAAAATAAAAAAGAAATAGATAACATTCATTTATGGTTGAAAGCCACAAACCAAAAGTTTTGATTGATAATACTCAAAAATTGTTACAAGGAAAAGAAGAATTGTATAAATACATCAAAGATATCAAAGATAAAACTTTGACAATCAATTATGATGTGAGTATTGATAACCTTACAGAAAAATTGAACAAATTAAGTATTTCTGTAGAAAGATTTGAAGAAAAGACTTCATCACACCAGAAATTACTTTTAGACCATGTGGAAAAAATTCATGAAGCAAGAATGCATCTGAAAGATGACATTCAAAGTGAAATAAGGCTTATCACTGAAAAAATGGATAAAATTAATGAGGCTAACTCAAATATGCCAAAATTATCAACTGCATTTTCTCACATAAGAAGCCCTGTTAAGCCAAAAGAGGATTTGGAAAATCCATTCATAACAGACCTGAGTCACCAGGACAATAACCAAGTCTTAATGAAGGAAGCACCTCAATTGAAAGAATGGGCAACATTCACAGGAGAAGGTGAATATGACCATATGTCATTTATTATGACAATTCACATGTTACAAGAAGACTATGCCATACCAGATGAATTAATCACTGCAAGATTACATTCATTGTTTGAGAAATCTGCAAAAAGATGGTATTATGGCATAAGACAAACAAATGGTAAAATTACCTGGTCTTGGTGGAAACAAGAAATAATCACCAAGTGGGCAAATGATGCCTGGAGGTATAAGATAGAAAATGCATTTGAAAACTCTTTCTTTGAACCAGAGAAAGATAAACCTTTAACTTGGTTCTTAAAACAAGTTGAAAGGCTTAATGCACTGTACCCAGAAATGTCACAGAAGATGGTGCATATGAAAATACTTAAAAAATGTGGAGGGGAACTAGAACATGCCCTAAGAAGCAGGTGTATAGAACCATGCTCCACAGAAGAGTATATAAATGCACTAGAAGATATAGTGACAAGAACAAAAATTGGCAGGACTTGGAAAAAATTGGACATTAAAAGCCCAAATAAACCATTTATCAAAAAAGATAATTCAAAAGAATCCTTTAAGCCCAATACATCCAACAATAATGAGCAAAGAAAATGCCATAAATGTGGAGGTATTGGACACTTGGCCGATAATTGCCTGAAAAGAGCAAAATTCAATGAAATTGTGGAAATAGAAGACCACAATGAAAAAGAAGAAGAATCTAATTCTGAAAAGGACACAGAAGAGTCAGAAACTTCTGAAAGTGTTGAAATTAATATAATTAATGCACAAATTAATAATACTGTAATAATTTATGAAGTACTAGATGTTAACTCAAACTTACCACAAGTTGGAACATCTGACACAAACCTGACAAATGTACAAGATGCCAAACTATATAGACCCAAACCTGCAAGAGGAATGGGATATACAGCTGGAAAATCAAGTATAAGTATTGTCATGGTTGATAACCAAGAGGCAAAAGTAAACTTGGATACAGGAGCATATTGCAACTGTGTTGGTAAAAGTTATTTAAAAACAATTGTTCCAGATTGGCAAGAAATACTTATACCAATACAAGGTGTCAAATTTAGTAGTGCAAGTGAGAGCATGAAGCCCCTTGGAATAATTGACTTAACACTCATTTTTCCTCATTCTTCACAATGTGTCAGAATTAAAGTAGATTTTGTGGTAATGGACAGTTGTACTAGTAATCACTTCATACTTGGAAATGACTACTTGCCAATCTATGGTATAGACATCTCTAATCAAAAAGAAAGATACTTTACCATTGGTGACAACAAAAGACAAAAGTTTGGCTTCTTAAGTAACAAAAAACAAATTACACTTATTAATAATGAAGAAAAAAGTCCAGAAAAGAAACTTTTTATATTTGAAAAACTCAAAGAGGCAGAATTCAATCAAGAATTAACAGAAAAAATGAAAGAAAAATTGATTCACCCCTTATTTAAGTATAAAAATCCCTTTGCAACTGACAAAGAGACACTAGGTGCCATAATTGGGCATGAGATAGATATAATTCTTAATGTGGAAAAGGTTACCCACCCTTACTAAGGAGACCTGCTTACCCAGGTAGCCCAAGGGCTACAGAAGGCTTGGAGGTACACATTAAAGAATGAATGGACCTTGGAGTATTAAGGAAAGTAGAACATAATGAACAGGTAGAAGTCACTAAACCTTTCATTATAGCTTTGCATAATGAGAAATCAAGATTGGTAGGTGAATTCAGAGCCTTGAACACCTATACCATCCCTGACAGATGTCCAATACCCAGAATCCATGACACATTGACACAGTTGTCACAAGCTAAGTTCAGCACAGCCATGGATGCTCTGAAAGGTTTTCATTACAATGTCTTAACATACAATGCCAAGAGACTAATAAGAAGAATATTCCACTGTGGAATTCTTGAATACCTAAGAATGCCATTTGGTATAAAGAATGCACCTACCCATTATCAAAGAATGATGAGTACCATATTTCCTGAAGAATTATCAAAAGAATGGTTGTTTTTCTATATTTATTATATCATAGTTTGCTCAGAACCCTGAGAAAATCACTCCAAAAGACTAGAAAGGGTACTACAAAAAATAATGCAAGTGAATATGAAAATTTCTTGAAAAAGTGTCATTTTGCATATAGTGAACTGAAAGCACTAGGACATGTTGTATCTGGACTTAGTTTAGGAATAGACAAGAATAAAGTAGCAGCAGTACTACTTAAACCAATGTCTAAAGCCAAAAAAGAAATGCAATCATTTCTAGGATTTCCTGGTTACTATAGACAGCATATGAAGCACTTTGCAAAAATTGCCATATTCTTGTATAAAATATGTGACCAACAAACAGTCTATGAAATGACTGAAGAAAGTGAGTAAAAGCATATGAATAATTAAAAATTTCCTTAACAAATGCCCCATTTCTTCTAATGCCAGATTGGAAACTACCCTTCAAGCTTCACATTGATGCTTGTGGCGCAGGACTAGGTGCTGCACTACACCAGACACAAATCATCAATGATAAACCAGTGGAAGGACCAATTTGTTTTATTTCAAGAGAGATAAAGCTAACAGAGACAAGATATGGAGCAAGAAAAATGGAATGCCTCTTCTTAGTGTGGCTTTAGAAAAATTTCTATTACTTGGATGGAACAGTATCTGATGTGATTAGAGACTGTAATGCTGTAAAATCTCTATTAAATATGAAAGCTCCAAATAGACATATGTTAAGATGGCAAATTTCCATCCAAGAATATAGAGGAAATATGACTATAGTTCACAAATCTGGTAATATTCATAAAAATGCACATGGTCTTAGCAGATGGGCTGTAGCAAATACTCCTGAAAATCCAGCATGGGTACCACAGGAGGACCACCATATAGAAGGGATATGTGTCACAGACAGTAGCACAGAATTCTTTAACCGAGGTAAAGAAAGCGATAAGATAGATACAAATTTCCATATTTTAAGCCAACCTCTAATGAAAGACTATAAAGACCCATCACTTTCATCAAAATTAGAGGAAATATGAAAAAGCCATATGATGAAGGAAGATTCCACCTCCTTGTGTAATCCTCTATAATAGAACAAAAAACACATGTCTTATGGCCTTAACATATAGAACTCTAATAAACACTGTTTTGAATAAGTGTCATGATAGTGTTGCGGCTGGACATCTCTCAGAAGATAGAACACTAGAGATGGTGAAAACCTGCTCTTGCTGGCCAAATTAGAAGAAAGATGTTGCAGAATATTTCCAAACCTGTGACAGATGTCAAAAAGCCAACAGAGCCACAGGAAAGAAATTTGGAATGATGATCCAAATCCAAGAACCAAAAACCCCTTGGGAAATAGTTCATATGGATTGGGTAACAGCCCTACCTTCAGTAGGAAACAGGAGTTATAATGCATGTCTAGTGTTAGTTGACAGGTATAGCAAAACTCCTATGTTCCTACCATGTCACAAAGATGACACAGCTATGGACACAGCCATAATTATATGGAATAAAGTCATTAGCCACACAGGCTTATTCCAAAATATTCTAAGTGACAGCGACCCAAAGTTCACTTCAGCATTATGGACAAACCTCAATAATTTGTTTGGGACAAAATTGCCATTCTCAACAGCTTACCTTCCTCAAACTGATGGCTTAGCAGAAAGAATGATACAAACCTTGGAGGACATGATCAGAAGATTCTGTGCTTATGGACTGGAATTCAAATATTCTGATGGTTTTACCCATGATTGATGTACATTAATACCAGCTCTTGAGCTAGCATATAAAACATCAATCGATTCTTCTATTGGCAAAACACAAGCAATGCTAGAAAAACGCTGCAATCCAATACTTCCTTATGATAACCTTAAAAAGGACTTAGTGGATATAAATCCAATGGCAAGCAGTTTTGAAATAATTCTTGACAAAGCAACACACCATGCAATGACATGTATGCAAGATTCTTTCAAATATGCAAAACAAAGATGGGATAACAGTCATAAACCATCTGACTTCAAAATAGGAGACTTGGTCCTAGTTTCAACTCTTAATTTCAATATTACAAGAGGACCAAAGAAATTGAAATATTCTTTTGCAGGACCATTCATGATAAAAGCACTACATGGACCTAATGCTGTGCAACTAGAGCTCACAGGTGAACTAATGAATAAACACCCAGCTTTCCCTATAAGTCTGATAAAAACTTACAGCACAAGTGATAAGGAATTATTTCCAGTAATAAATAAAACTCCACTTGAAATACCCGCTTTGGAAGAAGGAGATGAAAAGAAAATTGTGAAAGTCCTTAAAGAAAGAAGGACAAGAAATAAAAAAGAAAGAGAATTCTTTGTAAGGTATAGAAATCCAACTCAAGAAGATGAATGGCTACTTGAGAAGGATATAAAAAATGCTGATAAACTACTAAGAAGCCTCAGACATGAAAGAAAACCTAGAGTAAAGGCAAATCAAGCATTATTGAGCTTCAAGACTAACAAAGTTTATTGATGAGATAGGACAGTGGATGATACCCTAATTAACTACATGAGATTGTGGTACAATATTTTTTGGTGGTAGGGAATGTGAGCCTTTGAGATATAACCATATATCCAAAAAGGTCACCACAAAATTTCTGAAATAATTATATTCATAATAATTATCTTAAAAACTAGTAAAAATATCATAAATAAGTACAAAATCTGAATTAACTCAGAATACAATTCATAAACATGTGAAATGAATTACACCATTAGATTCCTCATGGTAAAATACACATATGTCATTTTTATGGCATGTCTGAAAAGTCAATAATTACTGAAGTATAAGCAATAATATCTTGAAAGAGGTACAAAACCTCATTTATCTCAGAAACCAATGAATCAAAATGTAGAATAAATTGTACCATTAGATTCGCCATACAATTCTACACATAAAACAACTTTAAAGCTAATCTTCAAAGTTAATACTTAAGGAATTAAGCTGAATATATGCACTTTTTTGGTCAATGCATATATTCATGCTTTTTAGCTAATATCGCTTGTAATATACAAGATAGAGAGATAAACCAAAAATAAATTCACCACTTAATTAATGTAGGAATACAGATATGAACTTTGATTCACAAGTTATAAAAAAGGTTAAAACTTGTAATGGATTATTGAATAAATTCAATAGAGCTGTTGACCACTTTGTTGTGAAAGTCGTCAAAATGTAAAATAAAGTAGAAATTCAGATTCTAATTTCTCATACGTGGATAATTACATAATATTTATTACAATATTCAAGGTATAACCCCTTGAAATCATGGTTTGAAGTTCAAAATATTGAATTTCAACAGAAAAGTTGAGTTACAAGAAAAATCATCAAACATTTCGTCATGATGATGTAATAAAATGCTCTTGGCAGTTTAATAATGACATGCCAAGCTATAAGAATCCACTCTCAGAATAGCTGTAGCCTGTATAAATTCAAAGTTTAAGCTTAAAATTGATCATTTATGATCACTCACTGTAATTGTATTTTAAGTTTAACAGTTATATAAGTGATAAAACTGACGAATACTATTGGATTATGATTAATATTAAGAAATTCCACGAAGTTTAGGCTTCTGCTAAGCCTATGATGTCATCAAACTTAGATTTATAGTGATAGCTATAAATAATGGTGTAATAATGAGATAAGATGATTTGATCATGATGTAATCATCACTAAACCTTAAAATATTGCTCATTTCTAGCAGAAAGCATCAGTACACGTCTACTAGAAGCCTTCTGGACTCCAGAAGGGAGGTATTTACTATAAATAGAGCTCTTTTCACTCTATTTTCCCCTCAGACACAACAAAAACTCTCAAGTAATTAAATCAAAAGGTAAATTCTTTATTCTTTATATATATAAATTTCATATTATCAAAAACCAATAATCATATTCATTATAATCATCAATCTTGACGTGATTACATCAATTATTTATTTTTTTTGCTCAAAAATCTCTTTAACTCAATTTCCACATAAAAATTGAAGAATATTTGTAATTTCTCTATCTATATTGTAAATACAGTTTGTATAAATTGTATTTACATTATTTTGGCGTAAAACCTTTTAAAATTATTATATTAAGTATTAACAGTAGGTTGTTTTGTCTTTATTATTATTTTGAATAATTCTTATATTGATATAAATAGTATGTATATTAATAAATAACTTTAATATTAGTAATACCATTGTTATTAATTGTTTTTTATTAATGAAAAACAGTTTCTCACGCCTTTATTACTTTATGGTAACACTAATAAAGTGCCTTTAAATATATTAATTATCTTATATTAATATATTTATTTATTATATTATTTTTTATAATATAAATTATATTATTATATTTATTTAATAATATAATTATTTTTACGCCACAATTATAATAATTCTTTATCATTATAATTGTTTTTTATCTTATTTTATTTATTTATAAGAATATTCATAGTATAATAAGTAAAATATTAGTAATTTTTACTTATTGTTTCACAGTCCAACCTTACAGGGGTAGGAGTGGAAGGGGGAAGCCAATGGGTGTGGGGTGCAGCAGGAGAAGCTGGAGATGGCCTGTGAGGCTTGAGGTATATTTTACATACCCAAATAGGCCACAAATATCTTAAAAATAAATTCTGAACAATGAACAACCCATAAGTCATGCATATATTCAAAATACATTGTTTTTGAATTTAGAAAAGATGAAGAACTTTTTATTGAGTAAGTAAATCCATAAATTTAAGGCCAGATTTGGATTCTACACAAAATCTCACCTAGGGTAGCTCCATAGAGTGAATAAGCTCAAATCAACTCCTTGAGGTGGTAATATGGAAAATACTTCAATACCACATAAAAGATCTGTGAAATTTTTGGGTTTTCGCAATTTAAAGCCAAAACAATTGGAATGTGAGAAATCCCATGTTACATATACACTAAGAATAGTGTTATGCATGTTTGTGGCACTTCATATTATGGTATTACTACATACACCTTTGGTACACCCATAGTGGATATCTCACTTGAAGCTTGAATTCCTATTTTGATGTAAAAAATAGTCAAGGGAGACAAAAGACATCAAAGACAGCCAGGGTACCCAGCTTCTGAGGCCTCTGAGGCATGGAAAGTTTCAAATCTTGAATCCACGCCTGATCTTGGCCCAATTAGTAAACTAAAACCTTTTGGGAACTTGGTTACCAAGTCAAAACTTCATTATATCTTAAGAAAATAGCAAATAAGCTGCGATTTTGACGTGCCAAGGAGGTAAAGAGCATCTTAGACTCCTGTAACTATTTCAATTCTTAATGACTTTTCATGGATAAAACCCAAAGGAGTAATTAAAACCCTTTTTGGACTAGTATCCATTGATTTACCTCATAGCAACCAGCCATATAGTTCTATTTGCAATTCTACATAGAAATGAGGTAAAAATTTCAAAAATTCATTAAGAAAATAATTCTTAATCAATCTTTCTGAAACTTTTGTGACCAATTAAAAACTTTATATGTCATATAAAAGCTAAAAAAGAAAGATATGTTTATAAGTAAAATGCAGAATTTTACTTACAGTCCATTTTTGATGATTCCATGTGAAAGACTGAATCTTTAGATATTAACAGAAAATACACTCTGTGATGAAATTTCCAATACCATTGATAACTTTGAAAAATCAATGATTATTTTGGAAAAAAAGAAGATTTACAGTCACCAGGGCGAATCTCGTGTCAATTGTCGGAGATTAACTTCACGTCAAGCAGGATAAAATTCGAACTCAGGTCAAGCAAATATCAAGTGAACGTCAGGCACACGTCACACTCTTGTCTTACACTGAATCCTGTGACATCCACTAATATTTCCTCCCCTGTGCCTTCAACTCAGATTCCTCACCACCTCATCATCCCGCAACCATCCAATGGTTGGTAAAATGTACACAAGACCCTCCTGTTTGCACACACATACATCAAAGAGGTCCTTCATCCAGTCTTGATGTAGGCAAGGGGTTTGACTTCACCAGGTCATCCATGAAAGGACTCCGCCTGAGCGGGATTGTCATTTTGCAGATGACACTGGTAGAGCCCGCCACACAATACCGCAGGTGTGGGTGTGTGTGTGTGATGGGCACCCCGTCGGCAAAAGATGTGTTGTCCTAATTTTGTGTGGCCATGAATCAGTTAGCTCAGCAGGAGGGGGTGACATGGTTAGAGCCCGCTGCACAATGCAGTGGGTGCATGGGCGACACATGCACACAAAGGCAATACATGTGAGGGCCTAATGTCAGGTGCAATTGACCATTTGTGGTTGACACATGAAACCACTCTTGGCGGGTGCAGGTGCATTTGCGTGTGCATTGGCAGGTGCGGGTGCGTTTGCATGTGCATTGGCATGCACGGGTGCGGGTGTGGGTGTGCAAGGGCTGATTCCCGTTCCAACATGATGATGGTGCAGTTAGAAATGTTGTATTCTGTGAAAGGTGAGTGTGTGGGTCATTTGATCATTGAACTTGGCTTATTCACACTGTACCCAATGTCAAAATAGTAAGTTCTTTGTGGTAATGTGAAATAATGGGCTTTGTTTGTCACAATGGCATGTCTCTGTCACTAAATTTTGAGGCAGTTATTTTACTAGCAGAATTGCTAATGAATCTGAGAGATTTGCATTTTTGTAGACTAAATATCATGAAATAACGGCTTTATCATTACAAGCAGTCCACATGACAGAACTTTGTTATCATACAATCCACAGTTACCTTCTATTTCTTCTTCAGATATAATCAAGTGTCCATCATCAAAGCCAACAGCTTTATAAATATTGAGATGCGGCCAATCTGGTAAGAAATTCACATCAATCTTCAAAGTTATTTTTCAGTATGCTAGATGGCTCAGAGACTTTCAAAATGCTATTAATAATACCAAATTGTCGTGAGTTTCCCCTCAGAAAACATATCACACTGTTGCTGACATTTTTGGATTCAGTTGAAAATATATTGTTCCCAATATTAATGTTTGAAACTGGGAAATACCAAGGTGAGACAATCCTTGAAGTGGGATGACTTGTGGATTGCACAGTGGTATCTAAGCTGATCCAATCAACTATTTCCCTTGTTGCATGATAATTCTGTAAGTATTCAACCAGGCAATCAGAATTTTCTTGGTCATGGTGGGATGGTTTGTTATATTTATGGTGATTGAACAGGGTAGGTGGCTGTGATTCAAAAATATGTTTTATTTCACATGGCACGGATGGGAATTTCAAAAGAACAGAGAGGTTGGAACATCAACAGATATGTTGAACATTTTATCTATATATTCTATTCAGAGTTTCAAGAATTTAGTCTTATTCAATGCAGGTGTTTAATAAATGTGAATATATTGATCTTAGGAATTGACATACATATTTTGTTATTTGTTGGCATCTTTGCAAATACTCCAATCAAGCGCTCATAAACCCATATGGCTGAGGCTTGTGCCGGGCCCCAACATTGGAAGAGCTCAGGAATATGATCAGCAAAATGATGATTTGGTTTATTTTTCTGTTTTGGGAACAGGTGTTGATTGGAAAGGCTGAATTTTTTCCAACATTCAGCAAATGCAGTCACATCATCTATTAAAACAGTCCAGCTTGTGGCAATGTTGATAGCACTAATCAAATGGAATGTATTCTTGGTTAGTTCATTTTCAAGTTCTTCTGATTGACCCATTTTTCTTGGAGTTTTGGTGGATTGGTGTGCATCTAATGAAATCTGTTGACTGAGGATTAATAATGGAATCTAGACCTTATATAAGAGAGCCCATTCAGCGGCTTTTAAGCTACCATGAGAGGGGGAACCCATGTTGCAAGGTACTCTTCTCCATGATGAGGGATTTATGGTCTCAGATATGATTTGTCCGAGATGCTCCAGAGCCTCACCCTTGATCTGGTGATCACTCAATGCAGTGATTTCAGAAGTGGGGATGTAATCTGCATCAAATGAAGGAATCTCCACAGAACCACTAGATGGATGTTCCATGTGAGGGGTGGGCATTGGGAGGTAGTTTTTTTGGATGGAAGTAGTGGGGAGTGGCTCATTTATTATTTTTGCTGTGTCTCTTCTCAGGGAGCAGGCCTCTCTCAATGTTATTTTATCAAGAGAGCTGTCGGAGGTCATGGAATCTGAGTCTGAGCTGTTGATGTCATTGG
Source organism: Austropuccinia psidii (assembly GCA_023105745.1). Classification (NCBI taxonomy): domain Eukaryota; kingdom Fungi; phylum Basidiomycota; class Pucciniomycetes; order Pucciniales; family Sphaerophragmiaceae; genus Austropuccinia; species Austropuccinia psidii. The sequence goes on along the minus strand of JALGQZ010000013.1, from coordinate 32,570,519 downwards.
ATTTCCTGCGGGACCTGAAGTAAATTTTTGATTTCGACTATGGAATGCACAATTTGAAAGCTGCATGATCCTTCAAAATTCCAAGTATTAAATTATGCATTATGTCAAGATTAACCATTCTGGTTGCATCCCAATATGGAAGGTCTTCCAAAATTGAATATCGCACTCCATACTCAGAGAAAATTTCTTGTATTTGTTGTGGGGTTTCCTGAAGCCATTTGGCAATGGTTGATTTATGATTTTGGTATGAGCATGTGTAGTGAAATTGAGGACCAATTTCTTCAATTTGAGATTTGTGAATGATGCAAAAATTACAAAAGTGGTTGCCTTAATGACAAAAAAATCCAGTAAGATTGCACATGGAAACCACATCCGCAATGGCTGTGAGGATGGCAACACGGATAAAGGATCCTGAAGGACCTGTTGAGGTGGGCAAAAAAGGGTAACCTTGCCATAGCTCTTTGAGCTCATTTATGAGTGGCATTAATAGGTAATTCAATTGAAGGGAAGTTGGTGCCTTTGGACCAGGGATGATTCCTGCAACATAGACATTCTCTGGCTTCAATATTTCACTTGGGGGGAGATTAAGACAAATAAGCAAGATAGGTCCAATGCTGACCAACCGGGTTGACTTTCCATGTGAATTAAACCAGTCCACATAAATGGAGAAGGCCAATGCACCAGGAATAGACATGAATGGGGATCGTTCATATTTCTAGTGCCAGTGAAGCATCTCCAGACCAATCCATCCCAGATTTCACATTTGGGGGAACCTTTGGGAGTTTGGGATTGTTGATGTTGATGCAGAATTTCCATAATTCCAGCCCGCTGGAGAAATCTGGAAAGCCAATTTTTGAATGGTTGATAAATGAAATGTTTTTTTGGTATAAACTTTTGCTTCATGTTGGTTGTGTTGTGGGTGTGGGGTTCAAATGAATAGATGAATTTGCCTAATGATTTTGTGCAAGGGGGATCATGATCATTTGGGTCATTATAGCGTTGACAGTGGGGTTGGTCAGTTGTGACTGATTCAGTAATGCCATTAAGAGAGAAACATTGAGGACAACATATATAGTTTTGAATCACTGGTTCCAATTGGAGATGTTCAAATATGGTACTCAGATCTTGTGAGCCTTGAGGTATATTTTACATACCCAAATAGGCCACAATTATCTTAAAAAGAAATTTTGAATTATGCATAACTCATAAGTCATGCATATATCCAAAATTCATCATTTTCAATTTCAGAAAAGATGAATAACTTTTTATTGAATAAGTAAATCCGTGGATTTAAGGTCAGATTTGGATTCTACACAAAAATTCACCTAGGTTAGCTCCATAGAGTGAATAAGCTCAATTTAAGTATTTAAGGTGGTAAAATGGAAAATACTTCAATACCACATCATTAATACCACATAAAAGATCCGTGAAAATTTTTGTTTTTCTTGATTTTTAGCCAAAATAATGGGAAAGTGAGAAATCCCATGTTACATATACACTAAGAATAGTGTTATGCATGTTTTGAGCACTTAATATTATGGTATTCTTACATAGACTTTTGGTACACCCATAGTGGATATCTCACTTTAAGCTTAAATTACTATTTTGATGTAAAAATTAGGCAAGGGGGACAAAAGACATCAAAGAGAGCCAGGGTACCCAACTTCTGAGGCCTCAGAGGCGTGGATAGCTCCAGAGCATGGATCCATGGCTCATCTTGGCCCAATTGGTAAACTAAAACTCTTTGGGAACTTGGTTACCAAGTTACACCTACTGTAATCATAAGAAAAATAGCAAATAACCTGCTATTTTGACGTGCCAAGGAGGTAATAAGCTACTTAGGCTCCTGTAACCACGTCAATTCTTGATGACTTTCCATGACTAGACCCTAAAAGAGTAATTAAACCCTTTTTGGATCAATATTCATTGATTTACCTCATAGCAACCAGCAAAATACTGCTATTTGCAATTCTACGTAGAAATGAGGTAAAAACTTCAAAAATTCATTAAAAATACAATTCCTAATGAATCTTCCTGAAACTTTCAGGACCAATGAAGAACTGTATTATCGATGGTACAACCAAAAAGAATTATGGTTTTACTAGTAAAATTAAAAGTTTTACTTACAGTCCATTTTTGACCATTCTACGTGAAACACTGAATCTTCAAAAATTCACAGAAATTACAACCTGTGATGAAATTGGCAATAACATTGATAACTTTGAGAAATCAATGATTATTTTAGAATAAAAGAAGATTTACAGATGTTACTCCTTTTATTCTTAACCATATTGGGGTTGGTAGTCACGTAAAAGCATCAATTAAGTAATTATGATAATCTTCCGTGATAACAGATGATGAAATCATTAATCCAAAAGGGTTTATTGTTTTCTCACTCACTGGTATTTCAGCTTGCTCCATGGCACGCCTCTGTGAGCTGTTGTTGACTTAAAAGAAGCCTATTCTTGCTGTTTTTTCCGTATCATCATCTTATCAATTTATTAAATCATTATTACCAACAAGTAAGTATTAGTTAAAGCTATTCTTAAGTGTTTTAAATCTTTCCAAATCATCCAGAAAGATGTGAAATCCTAGAATCCAACTATATATTGTTTTAATACTGTTATAAATCCTTTTGATCCCTTAAATCCACAATTCCACGTCAAATTTCTCTACTCTTATCTATTAATAAGTTCTTTGGAGTATTAGTGAGTCATTTATTCTTAATTCTTAAAGTTTTTCTCTAGTAATAGTTTTCTTCAAGAATTATCTTCATAATTATTCTTGCAAAAGATAATTATATATTAAAATAATTTTATTATTTTAATAAAGAAGTTTTTATTATTAAATTCTTCTTGTAATTGATTCTAGTAGACAATTACTTGCTCACTGTTAAAATCACTACTAGTGCTTAACACGTGAAAGAAATAATTTTTTAATTATTTGAATGTGGTTATAATAATACTTTATTATTATATTTCATAAGAACAGACATAGTACTGTTGATTAATAGTAATATTATCATCAGTTTCATAGTCACATCTTACAGATCTTGAGGTATATGGAATGCAGGAGTGGGGGGACCACCGGAGCTTGAGATGCTACACTTGATCAGCAGGTTCAGGGCAGGGTTGAGAATGCATGAAGCCCTGCGGGGTATACTATACCTTAATGAGAGAATGGCAGATATTATCATTCCAAGGTCTTCTGGGGGAAATGTTTGACTGCTGCTGTATGGTTTCTGTGCAGGTGAGTTGAGACCCGGTGCTGTGGATAAAGTGCTTTGGGTCAATTGTGAATAATTAGCTGGGAAAATTTGATCCAATAGAAGTGGTGGGCACTCATATCCTCATGCAGAAGTAGGGACTTTTGCAGGAGATTTGGGTACAATGGGTTATTTGAGCTTTTTAATATGCTGTTTATATGGGAAAGGTGGGAAGGCAACTCCGTGCCTATCACCCTCAGGGAAAGAGTGTGTTTGAGTTGAGCAGTGTTGACACATGCATATACGCATGGAGGAACAGCGGCGGGTTGTCATTGTTGCAGGAATTGGGAGTATGGTCGGTTTGTGTATAAATATCTATGGCTGATGTGAAAGTGTTTAGGAGTTTTATTAATTGGAGAAAACTTGAGTGATTATTTATGAAGGGGGAGATGATTTGAGCCATCTGAGGATATTATCCCATTTGTAATGGTGCGTGAGCTGCAGCGGATAAAGTGTAACATGTCTCATCTGGATGGTGGAATTGGTTAGGAGTTTAATTGGGTAAAATGCCATGCTGCTCAATGCTCATACATATTCTATTTTCTTTACACATGGTGATACTGCGGTTTTGACCCTTGAGGGGCATTCCAATAGGGAGGTGTCAACATTGAATTGAGGGGATTAACATTCAAACCATGTATGCTGGCACAGCATTGTACGTGGCTTAAACCTTATTACAGACATAACGATATAACTCTATTACATAAGGGGTTGGAGTGCAGCTAAAGTCTTGGTATTTGGTTTGAATGCAGCAGGGGTTTGATTGGTTGGAATGTGATTTGGATTGTCTCGCCTTTCTTGAAAAAGTGCTGTCTCTTTTGTGGGTAAATCCTTCATGAATATACCCCTTTACAGATGTACAATGCTGTGTAATTTCAATGAATATATTGGCAGTTTGGATAATTCACAAACTTTGACAATGGGGAGGCAGAAATGTTACCAAATATGATTACTTATGGATGATGGGTCCCCTTTGAGATCAAGGAAATATTACATTATATGGTGGTAGGCCGTGCACGGTGGTTTCCAACAAAACACCAGGGCGAATCTCGCATCAATCGTCGGCGATTGACTTCACGTCGCACCGCGGTCAGTATAAAATCTTGCTTCAGTCGCGTTAGTGTCACTTTATAGTCACTGGATTTAGTGGGTCACGTCACGTCAGCGTCAAGACAACGTCAATCGTCACATGTATCACATGAGAATGTCACTCAAAGCCCAAACCCATTTCAACACTATGCGCAACGTTCGTGTAATTTCACCTCATTGGCTTCCGCCTCCCCGACGCTTAGCATGCTTACGCACCCGCACCGCCCTCCATCCGGATGAGACTCCGACACTGCCCGCCCCTCTCCATCCTCACCACTCGCTACGCTTTCACACCCCTGCCCCTACCATCCTCACGCTTGTGTAGTACCCTCCCGACATGCCTCCGACAACACTTACCATCCTTACGCTCATGTAGTGCCCTCCCGACATGCCTCCGACACCACTTATGACCCTTACGCTTGTGTAGTGCCCTCCCGACATGCCTCCGACACAGCTTACCATCCTTACGCTCATGTAGTGCCCTCCCGACATGCCTCCGACAACAGTTACCCTCCCTCCCGACATTCTCCCGACACTGCTTACCATCCTTACGCTCATGTAGTGCCCTCCTGACATGCCTCCGACAACAGTTACCCTCCTCACGCTTCCGTATTACATCCATAGTGTACGGTGGCTTGTTGGCGTACACAATGGACGCCATCACCGAAATATGCTGAGTGGCCTTCTCTGCCAACAGGACCTCAGGGGAAATTGGTCAGTATATTCACAATGTTGTGGTTAGGGCTTAAATCATGAGACTCACAAATTAAAACCTAATAAGTGGACTATTTAAGACAAGAATTGTGTCTCCTGTTTTGTAAGATGTGACTATGAAACTGATGATAATATTACTATTAATCAACAGTACTATGTCTGTTCTTATGAAATATAATAATAAAAATTATTATAACCACAATTAAATAATTATAAAATTATTTCTTTCACGTGTTATACACTACTAGTGATTATAACAGTGAGCAGTAATTGTCTACAAGAATCAATTACAAGAAGAATTTAATAATAAAAAACTTCTTTTATTAAAATAATAAAATTATTTTAATATATAATTATCTTTTACAAGAATAATTATAAAGATAATTCTTGAAGAAAACTATTACTAGAGAAAAACTTTAAGAATTAAAGATAAATGACTCACTAATACTCCAAAGAACTTATTGAAAGATAAGAGTAGAGAAATTTGACGTAGAATTGTGGATTTAAGGGATCAAGATGATTTATAACAGTATTTCAACAATATATAGTTGGATTCTATGATTTCACGTCTTTCTGATTGATTCTGAAAGATTTAAAACACTTAAGAATAGCTTGAACTAATACTTACTTGTTGGTAATAATGGTTTAATAAATTTATAAGATGATGATACGGAAAAAACAGCAAGAAGAGGCTTCTTTTAAGTCAATAACAGCTCACAGAGGCGTGCCATGGAGCAAACTGAAAAACCAGTGAGTGAGAAAACAATAAACCTTTTTGGATTATTGATTGCATCATCTGTTGTCATGTAAGATTATCATAATTACTTAATTGATGCTTTTACGTGACTACCAACCCAATATGGTTAAGAATAAAAGGAGTAACACTTGTAAATCTTCTTTTATTCTAAAATAATCATTGATTTCTCAAAGTTATCAATGTTATTGCCAATTTCATCACAGGTTGTAATTACTGTGAATTTTTGAAGATTCAGTGTTTCACGTAGAATATCCAAAAATGGACTGTAAGTAAAACTTTTAATTTTACTAGTAAAACTGTAATTCCTTTTGGTTGTACCATAGATAATACAGTTCTCCTTTAGTCCTGAAAGTTTCAGAAAGATTCATTAAGAATTGTATTTTTAATGAATTTTTGAAGGTTTTACCTCATTTCTACGTAGAATTGCAAATAGCAGTGTTTTGCTGGTTGCTATGAGGTAAATCAATGAATATGGGTCCCAAAAGGGTTTTAATTACTCTTTTGGGGTTTATCCATGGAAAGTCATTAGTAATTGACATGGTTACAGGAGTGTAAGTAGCTCATTACCTCCTTGGCACGTCAAAATAGCAGGTTATTTGCTATTTTCTGATGTTTTACAGTAGTTGTAACTTGGTAACCAAGTTCCCAAAGAGTTTTAGTTTACCAATTGGGCCAAGATGAGCCATGGATCCATGCTCTGGAGCTATCCACGCCTCTGAGGCCTCAGAAGTTGGGTACCCTGGCTCTCTTTGATGTCTTTTGTCCCCCTTGCCTATTTTTTACGTCAAAATAGTAATTTAAGCTTAAAGTGAGATATCCACTATGGGTGTACCAAAAGTCCATGTAAGAATACCATGATATTAAGTGCTCAAAACATGCATAACACTATTCTTAGTGTATATGTAACATGGGATTTCTCACTTTCCCATTATTTTGGCTAAAAATCAAGAAAAACAAAAATTTTCACGGATCTTTTATGTGGTATTAATGATGTGGTATTGAAGTATTTTCCATTTTACCACCTCAAATACTTAAATTGAGCTTATTCACTCTATGGAGCTACCCTAGGTGAATTTTTGTGTAGAATCCAAATCTGGTCTTAAATCCATGGATTTACTTACTCAATAAAAAGTTATTCATCTTTTCTGAAATTGAAAATGATGAATTTTGGATATATGCATGACTTATGAGTTGTGCATAATTCAAAATCTCTTTTTAAGATAATTGTGGCCTATTTGGGTATGTAAAATATACCTCAAGGCTCACATTCCCTCCCACCAAAAAATAAAATTGTATTACAATTTTATTAGTGATAAAAGAATAAGGCCCCAAAAAGGGGTAATGTCCACTGTCCAACCTCTTTTTATTACTCAGATCAAGTAATTTAAAGCACATTCATAGACATATTCAGGCTTGTGGCCTTCTTTCATGTCTAAATCTTCTTAAGAGTTTATCTGAGTCAGGTATTTCTGATTCTGCCATCCATTCATCTTCATGTACTGGGTTTCTATATCTGACAAGATATTCTCTTTGATTTTTACCCCTAATTCTCCTTTCTTTGATGACTTTCTTAATCTTTTTGTCTTCATTCTGTTCCACAGGTGGTACAGTTAAAGGAGTTGGGTTTCTTAAAGGAAACAATTCTTTATCAGCTGGTTGATAAGGTTTTATCAAGCTGACTGGAAATGTGGGGTGTTTATTTTCCAATTCACCACTCAATTCCACTTGAACTGCATTGGTTCCATGTAAAGCAACAATAACAAAAGGTCCTACATAAGAATCTTTAAGTTTCTTTGGGCCTTTGATATTATTAAAATTCAAGGTTGAAACTAGAACTAAGTCCCCTACTTTGAAGTCTGGTACTTTATGACTCTTGTCCCACTTCTGTTTTGCATAATCAAAAGCATCATCCATACTTTGTTTTGCATGGTGTTTTACTTTATCAAGCATTAATTTGAAGCTGGAAGCTGTAGGATGAATGTCAATCAAGTCTTTCCTCAGTGTGTCTGCTGGGAGTCTTGGATTCCATCCTTTTTCTAACATAGCAGGAGTTTGTCCTGTGGAAGAATGGACTGATGTCTTGTATGCCAATTCTAATGCAGGTATCAGAGTGCACCAGTCATGGGTAAAGCCATCTGAGTCTCTGAATTCTAATCCATAAGCACAAAATCTCCTGATCATGTCTTCTAAAGTTTGAATCATCCTCTCTGCTAGCCCATCTGTTTGAGGGTGATATGCTGTAGAGAATGATAACTTAGTCCCAAACAATCTATGAAGATTGGTCCAAAGTGCAGATGTGAACTTGGGGTCTCTGTCAGTTATGATATTCTTAAATAACCCTGTATGAGAAATAACTCTACTCCATAAAAGAAGAGCTGTATCCATAGCAGTGTCATCTTTATGACATGGTAAGAATATGGGAGTTTTGCTATATCTGTCTACAATGACTAAACAAGCATTATAACTTTTGTCACCACTTGGAGGAAGTGCTGTGACCCAATCCATGTGAACAACTTCCCAAGGGGATTTTGGTTCTTGAATATGGATCATTAATCCAAATTTCTTGCCTGTACTCCTGTTTGCTTTTTGGCATCTATCACAGGTATGGCAATATTCAATGGTTTCTTTTCTCCAAGATGGCCACCATGCACAGTTCTTCACCTTTTCAAGTGTTCTGTCTTCTGATAGGTGTCCAGAGTAAATGCTATCATGGCATTCATGAAGAATGGTATTGATGAGCAATCTACTACACAATGTCATCACACAAGAATGTTTTGTTCTATGGTAAATAATCCCATCAAACAAGTGAAATCTTCCTTCAGAATAGGAATTTTTCCAAACTTCATCTAGTGTATTAACCAAAGATGTGTCTTTGCAGTCTTTATCCAATAAAGAAGTCAAGATATGGCAATTCTTGTCTTGTTTATAAGACTCTCTGACCTCTTCAAAGAATTCAGTCCCAATATCAGTTATGTTAATCCCTTCAATTGGAATCTGTGGTTCAGCTTCCAAAGGTACATAAGCTGGGTTATCAGGAGTGTTGGCTAAAGCCCATCTACTAAGTCCATCAGCATTTTTGTGAATGTTTCCTGCTTTATGAACTATAGTCATGTTTCCTCTATATTCTTGAATGGCTATTTGCCATCTCAACATATGTCTGTTGGGAGTTTTCATGTTAAGAAGTGATTTCACGGCATTACAGTCAGTTATCACTTCAAAAACACTGCCATCAAGGTAATAGTGTAATTTCTCAAGTGCCCATACCAAACATAAGCACTCCATTTGGCTTGCACCATATCTGGCTTCTGTTGGTTTGATTTGTCTTGAGATATAACAAACTGGTCCTTCTGTAGGTTTGTCATCAATAATTTGGACTTGGTGTAGGGCTGCCCCTAATCCATCCCCACATGCATCAATGTACAATTTAAAAGGAATATTCCAGTCAGGCATGAGGAGTAAAGGTGCTTCTGTAAGGGCTTTCTTTATCTTCTCATAAGCTTTAATTCTTTCCTGTGTCATTTCAAATACAGTCTGTTGATCACAGATTCTATAAAGTGACTTGGCTAGAATTGCAAAATCTTTCAAGTGTTGCCTATAGTAACTAGCAAATCCAAGAAAAGACATCATTTCTTTTTTATTCTGGGGTATTGGCTTAAGTAACACTGCTGCTACTTTATTCTTGTCAATACCCAAGCTCAAACCAGAAACAACATGTCCTAATGCTTTGAGTTCTTCAAAACCAAAATTGCATTTCTTAAGTGAAATTTTCATGTTCACTTCTGCAACTTTATGAAGTACTCTTGCAAGTCTTTCAAGGTGCAAAGACCATGAGTCAGAACATATAATAATATCATCAATATAAATGATAAGCCATCCTTCAGACAATTCTGTGGGGAAGATGGTATTCATCATTCTTTGATAATGAGATGGAGCATTTTTAATGCCAAATGGCATTCTAAGATACTCATAAATACCACAGTGAGTGATAATTCTAAGTAATTTCCTAGCTTTAGGCGTCAAAACATTTTGATGGAAGCCTTTTAATGCATCCATTGATGTTATATACTTGGCTTTAGACAATTGAGTCAAGGTTTCTTGGATCCTAGGGATTGGATACCTATCTAGAACTGTGTAGGTATTCAAAGCTCTAAAATCTCCAACCATTCTTGACTTATCATTATGCCATGCAATAATAACAGGTGTTGTCACTTCAACTTCCTCATTATGGCCTACTTTCCTTAGCACACCAAGTTGGATCAACTCTTGGATATGTTTTTCCAAGGCCTCTCTAGCTCTGGGACTGGCTGGATAAGCTGGTCTTCTAAGTACTGGAGGATATGGTCTATCAATATTAAGAGTAATATCAATTTCATGTCCCCTTATAGCGCCTAATGGTTCATTATCAGATGCAAATGCATTATTGTATGTATATAATACATCAATAAGTTCATTCCTCATCTTTGGTGACAATGATGGATTAATTTGTGCTTCAACAAGTTGTTTAGACACAAATTCATCTTTGTAAGTATCTTTGACAGAAGATACTACAGATATCTGTTTTGGCATATTGGAGAAAGCAAATTTTTGCCTTTTGTTATCTCCAATTGTGAAATATCTGTCTTTATGGTTATTTATATCAATACCATAAATATTCAAGTAATCATTTCCAAGAATGATATGCTGAGATGTACAATTATCCATTACTACAATCTCAGTTTTCATTCTTACACTTCCTGCTGGATGTGGGAATACAATATTAGTATCCAATATGCCCAAGGGGTACATATTGTTACTGGCACTACTGAACTGTACACCTTCTATTGGTAATAGATGGTTTTTCCATTCAGGAAGTATAATTTGGAGATAATCCTTGCCAATACAAGTGCAAAATGCCCCTGTATCCAGATTTACTTTGGCTTCAATATCACCCATTAGAACTGATGTGATACAGGATGCTCCAGCAGTATAACCCTTTCCTCTAGCAGGTTTTGTTTTACACATTCTGGCATCTTGGATATTGATCAGGTTGTAGCAATCCTCACTGTACTGTGGCAAGTGGGTATGGACTTCTGTGACCTCAAAGAAAGCTGAAATGTTTTCAATGGGATAGTCCTCTACTGGTGTATCTTCAGAGACTGCAGAATCTTGATCAGACTCTTCTTTCTCTTCAGTACACTGAATGTCTTCAATGATTTGAACTTCATTGATCTTTGTCTTCTTAGGGCAAGTGTTGGCTAAATGTGAAGTACTTCCACATTTATGACACTTCAAGACAGGTCTTTCTGGTCTTCTTTCCTCTCTAGGAATCTTTGAGACTATTTTGGACTCTATTGGGTTTCTAACCCAAGTTTTACCAATTCTTGTTCTGGTAATGATATCTTCCATAGCATTAATGTAGTCCTCTGTTGAACAGGGTTCCACACATCTGCTTTTGATAGCATGTTCCAGTTCTCCTCCACACTTTCTTAATATTTTCATATTAATCATAGTGTCAGACATATCTGGGTGTAAAGCAGATAATCTGTCTTTTTGTTTGAAGAACCAAGTAAGTGGTTTGTCTTTTTCTGAGTTAAAAATGGCACTTTCAAAAGCATTCTCCATTTTAAACCTCCAAGAATTATTGGCCCATTTGGTAATCACTTCAGATTTCCACCAAGACCAGTCATGTCTTCCATGATCCATCCTCATCTTGTAATACCATTTCTTTGCAGTTTTGGTAAACAAACAATGTAATTTTCCTACTATGATTTCATCAGGTATATTAAAGTCTTCTTGCAACATATCAATAGTCCTGATGAATTCAATATGGTTGTATTCTCCTTCACCAGAGAATGTTGGCCATTCTTCTAATTTGGGAATATCCTTTGCAGAAATAACATTCTCTCCTAAGAATGGAGTCAAACTTTCTTTGACAGAAAGTTTTTCTTCAGTCAAAGGTGTAGAATGTCTTGGCATATGTGGTTCATGATTCTTATGAATTTTCTCCACACTTGCAATTATTTCATTCTTCAATTTCTGCCTTTCACTGTCACTTTTTGCTAAATGTATAGCAAATTGATTGGTGTTCTTAACTATTTGTAAGACATGGTCTTCAAGAGTTTTAAGTCTATCATTTACTTTAAAGATGGAAAGATCCTCTGTGTCATTATTTTGACATTGGTTCTCAATTCTTTCACAAGCATTGCTAATTGACTCAAGGGTGACAGTTGTCAATTTATGCCAATCAGAATGTTGCTTGTCATTTTTCTTTAAATCATTGATGTCTAATGTAATTTGCTTTAACTTTGACTCAAGTTTGCCAATTTCTACACTAATACTTCTATGTACATCATTTATTTGCGTGGAAAAGTCCTGTTCATCCTTTCCTGCTCTTTGGCTGTGAATTCCATAAGAGTTCTGGCCATATTGAAGACACTGTCCACGGCTAAAGGCTCCAATCTGGGGATCCTGTACCCTTGTGGGTAAGGTCTGTGCCAATTGGCTTTGCCTTTGCCCTTGCCTTGATGGTTCTTGGGACCTCTCTGTTTCTTTTGAGGTCCTTTGGGCTTGTCCTTGGATGCTTCTGGAGCTGATTTGGAGCTGGTAGATGCCACTGGTGCCTCTGTCTCCAAAGTTGGAGTCATTTCCAATTCTTTCTTCTGGTCTATGGATAAAAGACTCTGGTTCTTCAACCAATTCTTTATCTTTTTGACCTTGTCTTTGCAAGACAGGGGGCTCCAACCTCCTAAGAGTTCTATGGTCTTCTCCTGACCCAGAAAGCTCTTGATGTGTAAGTAGGAGTTCATGGCCCCCTGCCAAAGGCTTGGGCAGATTTCCCACTCCTCTTCTTTGGCTGCTCTGAACCAATTTTTGTACTGGCTCTGATATATTTCTATTGCTGCCACTTGAAAATGGTTCAGCCCTGGAAATATTATCATAAATTAGTTCAGGCTCAGAATTCACGTCAAAATCTGTTGGTACAGACCTTGGGGAATGGGGGGCAACTCTGGCATCCTCCAGATGTGCCTTTCTTGTGGAAGATTTGGCACTTCTGGATTTGGTCTTGCCTCTTCCTTGTCCACATCCATCTGGTTGGACTGAATAGTTGCTTCCATTTCTGGTATGCACCATTTTCACGTCAATTTAAAGATAAAAGGTGAAAATATAAGATAAAATACACACCTTGTGGTGGTAATTTAGCTTTTTCTGAGTTGAATAAGGTGCCTCTTTTAGCAATCTGCACCTCAATACTGTCTTCAGATTCTGCTTCTGAAGATTCTGGACTAGTGATATATCTTTTACTGAGTCTGTTGCCAGCTGCACAGTATTTGATTAAAGACACTAAAAGAAATTATAAAAGAGAAAAAATTATTTTTTATACTTTTTAAAATATTTTTTAAAGATTTTTTATAAGTTTTATATTTTTTAATATTAAAAAATTATTCTTTTTAAAGAAAAAAAAATTAAAATTTAAGATTTTGAATGAAAATTAATTCAGAGTAACTCAAAGAATAATTTTATAAGTTTTTGGATGTGAAAAAGCCACGTGTAAAAACAATATAAAATTAAACCAAATTCCTCAATGAAAAAGATTTTAAAACAATTTCAAAAATAAAAATATTTTTAACTCCAAATTGAAAGAAAAAAATTAATTAAATTAATATATTTTAGAGCTTAAAAATATATTAATTAAGGGTACAAGGTTCAAAAAACACGGCCAGGCCCCCAAATGTAAGATGTGACTATGAAACTGATGATAATATTACTATTAATCAACAGTACTATGTCTGTTCTTATGAAATATAATAATAAAAATTATTGTAACCACAATTAAATAATTATAAAATTATTTCTTTCACGTGTTATACACTACTAGTGATTATAACAGTGAGCAGTAATTGTCTACAAGAATCAATTACAAGAAGAATTTAATAATAAAAAACTTCTTTTATTAAAATAATAAAATTATTTTAATATATAATTATCTTTTACAAGAATAATTATAAAGATAATTCTTGAAGAAAACTATTACTAGAGAAAAACTTTAAGAATTAAAGATAAATGACTCACTAATACTCCAAAGAACTTATTGAAAGATAAGAGTAGAGAAATTTGACGTAGAATTGTGGATTTAAGGGATCAAGATGATTTATAACAGTATTTCAACAATATATAGTTGGATTCTATGATTTCACGTCTTTCTGATTGATTCTGAAAGATTTAAAACACTTAAGAATAGCTTGAACTAATACTTACTTGTTGGTAATAATGGTTTAATAAATTTATAAGATGATGATACAGAAAAAACAGCAAGAAGAGGCTTCTTTTAAGTCAATAACAGCTCACAGAGGCGTGCCATGGAGCAAACTGAAAAACCAGTGAGTGAGAAAACAATAAACCTTTTTGGATTATTGATTGCATCATCTGTTGTCATGTAAGATTATCATAATTACTTAATTGATGCTTTTACGTGACTACCAACCCCAATATGGTTAAGAATAAAAGGAGTAACACTTGTAAATCTTATTTTATTCTAAAATAATCATTGATTTCTCAAAGTTATCAATGTTATTGCCAATTTCATCACAGGTTGTAATTACTGTGAATTTTTGAAGATTCAGTGTTTCACGTAGAATATCCAAAAATGGACTGTAAGTAAAACTTTTAATTTTACTAGTAAAACTGTAATTCCTTTTGGTTGTACCATAGATAATACAGTTCTCCTTTAGTCCTGAAAGTTTCAGAAAGATTCATTAAGAATTGTATTTTTAATGAATTTTTGAAGGTTTTACCTCATTTCTACGTAGAATTGCAAATAGCAGTGTTTTGCTGGTTGCTATGAGGTAAATCAATGAATATGGGTCCCAAAAGGGTTTTAATTACTCTTTTGGGGTTTATCCATGGAAAGTCATTAGTAATTGACATGGTTACAGGAGTGTAAGTAGCTCATTACCTCCTTGGCACGTCAAAATAGCAGGTTATTTGCTATTTTCTGATGTTTTACAGTAGTTGTAACTTGGTAACCAAGTTCCCAAAGAGTTTTAGTTTACCAATTGGGCCAAGATGAGCCATGGATCCATGCTCTGGAGCTATCCACGCCTCTGAGGCCTCAGAAGTTGGGTACCCTGGCTCTCTTTGATGTCTTTTGTCCCCCTTGCCTATTTTTTACGTCAAAATAGTAATTTAAGCTTAAAGTGAGATATCCACTATGGGTGTACCAAAGGTCCATGTAAGAATACCATGATATTAAGTGCTCAAAACATGCATAACACTATTCTTAGTGTATATGTAACATGGGATTTCTCACTTTCCCATTATTTTGGCTAAAAATCAAGAAAAACAAAAATTTTCACGGATCTTTTATGTGGTATTAATGATGTGGTATTGAAGTATTTTCCATTTTACCACCTCAAATACTTAAATTGAGCTTATTCACTCTATGGAGCTACCCTAGGTGAATTTTTGTGTAGTATCCAAATCTGGTCTTAAATCCATGGATTTACTTACTCAATAAAAAGTTATTCATCTTTTCTGAAATTGAAAATGATGAATTTTGAATATATGCATGACTTATGAGTTGTGCATAATTCAAAATCTCTTTTTAAGATAATTGTGGCCTATTTGGGTATGTAAAATATACCTCAAGGCTCACATGTTTCGCCGACCAAACCATTTTATTTCATATCAATCAAATGAACACTTTGCTTAGTCCTTACCTCATGAGCATTGAATAGTTCAAAAGTTGACTTTAGTAGGTTTCTCACTAGTCAACTTTATTCAATGTCTCACAGGGAAGTGATTTCATTTGCATGATATGAAATAATTTGCAAAACATCGCCTCCTTCAATTTCCCGACAAATTGCATTTTGCAAATGCGATTATTTTACTTGCACCTTTTTTCTTGAATTTGGATCTTTTATCAAAAAATTTTCAAACAAGTTATCAATCAACTCGTCACCATCTATTTGCTTAATAAACTACCTCCGCTATGGCCCGAACCCCGGGAAATTCAACAGAATTCAATGAACGACCAACTTCAGCCCCAGAGAGTGGAAGTGAAATCTCTGATATCGCCAGTAGTCGTGAATTAGGCATTGAAGTAGAGAGCCAGTCACATGAAGATAATCAAGATCCACCAGTTCTTCCAGAATGTGAGTATGCATCCATCTTGAATATTTCTAATCTCCCAAAACCTGATATTGTGTCATAGCCTTTATTTCAGGTCAGCCTCCAAGCTCTCAGAAACCGAATTTTAAAAGTTATGAGAAGGAAAAGACTGTTGAACCTTGTGCGCCGACAGAAGATGATG
Organism: Austropuccinia psidii; assembly: GCA_023105745.1. NCBI lineage: Eukaryota > Fungi > Basidiomycota > Pucciniomycetes > Pucciniales > Sphaerophragmiaceae > Austropuccinia > Austropuccinia psidii. The sequence goes on along the minus strand of JALGQZ010000013.1, from coordinate 32,554,406 downwards.
GGCAAGATGATGTAATTTTCAGTGGGGAGGTGGAAATTATATCCAAAGAACAATTTGTCTCCAACATTGCTCAAACAATCCCAAGGCTCGAAAAAATCCAAAATGATAGTAAAATTCCTGATTATGTGCGTCAAAAGATTGCTGAAGCCATGAGCCTGCTCAAAATGGATTTGAACCGTAAGTCCATTACTAATTCAAAACAAAATTGATAAAAATAGCTGCTTACAATATATGGGCAGGTGTGGAGGTGGGAGAATCTCTACCTGAAGGATCTCGAGTCGTAATTGGATTTCCAGGCAAAGGATTAGGAAAAAGACCAAATATACATGCGACCAAAAAAACAAACAAAAAACGCCGTACCTTTGAAGCCGCAAAGGATTCCCGGGATCAAGGTGATGAAATGATCAATGTTGAAGTGGACCATATTGATAATGAACCTCCGCATACTGAACCCCCCCCCAATACTCAATGAAACAATCCATGATGAAGCTCCACATACAGAAAGTCCCCCAATACCCAATGAAACAATGCATGATGCAACCCCCCCCACCTCTCCTTGGAATATTCAAGCCTTTCAAGAAAGGCAAACAATTAAACATGATACAATGGGACGAGATATGACTGATATAATTCCCGATGCTGAGCCCGAAGTGTCATCCGCTGCGAATTTTCAAGGAATATTTTTATCCCGCATGGAAGAGTTTGCAGGCATTTTGAATTATCATTCCAATATTACTCAACAATCATGGAAAAGGGGGCTTGATAATATCAATAGGATTTACAAAAATAGATGGGACAATTTACCAACAAAGGATGCTCATACATTCCTGCCCATTGGTATTAAGGTGATCAGTAACCGAGATCTTAAAATGTCGGCTTGGCTGCAGGACCTTGAGATGGCAGGTGAGTTTTTTTTTATCTTTGTGCATGATACTTGATTATTGGCTGTTGACTGGTGATATAAATTGCAATATACAGGGTTAGATTTTTTTAAGCCAACCGAAACAGAAGCGTTTTTTGATCACAACATTTGGAATCTCAAATTGATGAAGGAATCAGCTAAACCTCCAGATAATCTCGCAAAATCTGAACACTCCTTCTTCAAAATGGTTCAGAGCCTTCTTTACCCCGCCAATCCAGTTAAACATTTTTGGGCAAATGTTATGTTTGAATCCATTAGTTTAGTCTCATACGATGTGATTGCACCAACATCAAATTCGACCGATCCTCTTGGACTCGAACGGGGAGCAGTTGAATACCTTGCCTCCTGCTTGAGTAAATCGAAGCAACGTGCAACCCAACTCAGCATTGAAGGTGGCGGGGCTGACAATGAGATATCCACAAAGCCGCACAAGAACCTGGAGGATCTAATGGATACAGTTATCCATTTGATGATTGCATACAACATGGTACGTGCACATACAAAGGTCGAAGTTAATGGCATCAAAGGCAAACTCACAAACTCAAAAAAAAATGAGGCCATCAAAGATCTTTTGGCGTGTCACAAGAATCTTGGAATCAATCGAATTTGCTATGGTATATTAGCGGCATTCTGTGCGGGGGGGGTTCGTGGTTTGATGGTATGCTCAGATGACTGGAGAACAAGCTCAGTTAAAGGGGCTTTAGCACTAATTGACATTTCCGCAAAACTTTCAGAGGGTAAAAATCTAGTGGAGCCAGTGTGGCTACGTACTAATAAGTATATATGTAATTTACTGAATAAAAGTTTCTTCTCATCAGAGTCTTTTAACCCCACTGTACCTCTTAGATTTGATTTTGCACGATGCTTAGTATTAGACTTTGGTGATGCCTGGGTGGCGAATCGCGGGCTTGGTTCAAGTGATGAGGTCACCTTGACAGTACCCAGGTCAGCTAAACTCACAACCAGGATTGAGCCGTTTTAGATTATCTTTGTACTAGATAGATTGTAATTGAATTTTGCAAAGTTATTTATGAATTTAATAATCATGACTTCCTATCCTACTACTTCCCGGATGCCACAGTCTGAGTACCAATAGTAATTGTACGGCGGCATGCCTCCGTACATCATTGCAAAGACTCCGACAAGACGCAAGCTGAGTCAGGTGTTGTGCCCGCGAGTAGCACACGCGGGGCATTGCGGGAAGTCGCGTTTATCACTTCCCGCCAGCCCATAATAGGCCAAATGTTCCTGTGTCTTTCAAGAGGACTAGGATAGCTAGGGATCCGCAGCACGATGCAAATTGCATTTGCGTGTGCTTGCAAGATTCCAAATGGTTGGATTGGAAAGTGATTGCATGGGAACATCAATGTGTAAAATTGAATAATGCACTATCCACTGCAATTTTCAGGTTCAGGTATTTGAGATCGTGAATTTGCCAAGGTCAGGCATGAGCTTTCTTTTTAGCCGCAATTAAAAAAGATTCATCCACCGCAATCCAATTTAGGTGATATTAAGAAATCAGTAATCATTCGGTTTCATTTCATTTTCTGCTGAAAGCATGCCATTCACTAAAAAAGGAAAAGAGCGTAAAAGGGAACTCGCGAGAAAGCGTCGGGCTGAGGAAGGAAAGTGTGAGTTACTTGCTTAATCTCAGTGTATATATATAGATATATAAATATGCTTCCACATTTATGTGGCACCCTCATTGGGCCCCACTGAAGAACATGGGCTTTAGTCAGTTCAGATTGTGCCAATGTCATGTGGGCTCCAACAGGGAAGTCAAAGGATGTGTGCCGAAGAAAGCTCCTTGGCAGTATCTGATATCTTGTGTGCTTCAACACGTAGTGATCCCTCAACCACTCGGGAATAGTAGCAGATCCCAAAAGACAAAGGAGCGCAAAACGACCCGAATGAATAGGTTGTTTTCCTCCTCTCGCCCAACAGCACAAATATCAATGCCAGTATCAGCAAATATCACCCCAAGTGAAATTCGGAGGCTTGTGGATGTCAATCAGATCAAACGCATTCACTTTGGGCGTGTGGCAATTTTCTCTTCAACCGGATTACTCATTGCCCTTGTCGAATTCCGACCATTCACAACAATGAGTGAAGTCGAGGTCAATCAATGGGATGAATTATCACAATTCCTATTTCACAAAAAGAGTTTCACCAACCCTATTGCAACAAATGGAGCATTACTGGAGGGATTTATGTTTGCGATTGGGTGGCGCAAATGCACCACGAAGAATGAACAATTTGGTCTGTATGGTAGTGCTGGCAAAATTGAAAATGCAAAAGATGAATGGCGGGACCGAGGTGCCAATCTTAGCTCGGTGGGTCGCATTCTAGGTCAATCCTTACGATATGTTGGGGATAATTTATTTCAGAAGATTCAAAATTGCTACAACTCATTGGGGGTTCCGTCTTTTGATCAAGTCAACTATGAAGGCGATATTCCGGCAAATCAGGGTGCATTCGAGTTCGCTTCCGCACTCACTTTCACCATGAATGGATTCAAAAACGCACCTCATGTTGATAAGGATGCATCGCTGTATGCTTCGGGATGGTGGTTTCAAGCTGATAAGCGGACCGGCCAAATTCAAAGAGATGCGTCAAAGCGGTGTACAGGGGGAAAATTGATTTTCCCAAATGAGCATTTTTGGATTGATCTATCCGCATGTCATGGGCTCATTCAGGTAGTGTGGGCCAGTAGTCCATTTGTTCATTATACTGATCCAGCACAGGACAATGAAAGCACGACACTAGTGGGTATGTCCGCACAATGCTCAAGCAGGTTAGCAAAAACAATGCGGCAAAAAAGCAATGGCTATTATGAGATTGGCGAGAGAGCAGGCTATCAAATCAGGGATGGTAATACAATCTCATGCCGATTCAAAGAATGAGGAGATTTGCAAGTGGGTTGGGTAAGTAATGGTGAGGTAAGGCAGAGGACAATATACACCAGGATTGGATGGATTCGAGTGCGGGAGATGGGGTGTCTCACATGAAAAAGGGGTGAAGTGGATTATGTACGGTGGCATGCCATCGTACATCTGTCCTGGTTTGTTGCTATTGTCCAGGATGCCACTGCTTCACACGCGAATCCTCATGCTTGTGCAGGTTCTGACAATGCTGAAAGTTCCTTACGCCTATGCGGGATGCCAACGCTACACACGCCAATCCTTGGGCCTGTGCAGGATCCCGAAAATTTACACGCCAATCGTTACGCCTTTACAGGCTTTTGACGATTCACATGCCAATTCTTACGCTTGTGAAGCTTCCCCACAATGCTGAAATTTTCTTTAGCCTGTGCAGGATCCCAAGAATTCACACGCCAATTCTTACGCCTGTGCAGGCTCCCAACAATTCACACGCCAATCCTTACGCCTGTGCAGCCTCCCGACAAGTCACACGCCAATCCTTACGCTTGTGAAGGTTCTAGACAATTTAAACAATTCAATACATGAGTAAGACTAATAGCGTGTGACCATAGGAAAGGCCATGTTTCACGAATCTGGACTCGATTGCTCACATACATGAACCTCCCGCTTTTTTACAGTTAGGAATGGGTATGGCTCTAAACCATGGAAGAAGAAAATATACGAGAGGATAACGGCAACTATTGGCGCATTTTGAGAAAAAGAGGTTCACGAAAACAAATACTCACGCAAACTCTTGGTGGGGCACTTACAAAAATAATTCTCACGCAATCAGGGTTTTTCTCTAAGGAGGAAATAAGTAATTTTTACGTGAACAAAGAATGTAATAGAATTTGAACATAACAATAATTGAAGACAAATATTTTATTCAAAAGAAAGTATTACAAAAAATAAAAAGAGGAAATAATGACATTTTTTTTAAATTTTTATTTTTCGAGGAATTTGGAGACTATCCCGGTTATGTCCTCCTTTGGATAAGCCTCCAGTGCCTGGGCAAGGAGGGAGTTTAGTTCCTCCCGGAATTCCCGGTGCATCTCATTTCGATGAGTTGCATCCACGAAAGGAATCATGTGGAGCAAGCGACAATGCTCCAACAAGATTCGGTTGATCGAATTGTGGACGATGGCTTGAGGAATCATTAGGGTCGGTCGCAGGTTGGTGAATTCCTGGCGAGCGTCATCGTGGGAATGAGAGGAGCTTGGCACCGGGGGGGAGGAGGCGTTGGGGTTCTCGGGGGCACTGGAAGGGATCTCTGGGGAGGGAACCGGGGTTGGAGTGGAAGGGGAAGATGGTGGAGTCGGTGAAGAAGAAGGGGGAGGGGGATGGGGTGATCCCACGGGCGTATCGTCAATGATGATGATCGAGCGAGGAGTGGCGGGACGATCTGGAGACGGTCAAAGAAAAAATGAGGAAAAGTGGATATGGATCGAAGAGAAAAAAGGGGTGACTTACCATAAGGTTCCTCCGTGGATTGTGTAGGAGCCACCTCAGGTTCTGGCTCACGAGTCGTATTGTCCTCAGGTGGTTGGGACGATGGACTCGGGCCAGGAATAGGTGGCTCTTCGGTTTGGGAGGGTTCTAAAAAAGGAGTAAGTGTCAGTTCACTCGACTCGAAAGTGAAAGTGAAAATGAAATGAAGCTTTGGCTGCTTACCACGGAATAATTCCTCAGACCATTGGGTGCCACTTGGGCCTGGAGTGGGTTGCCGGGGGGTTTGCTCGCGAGGCAAACTGGGAATGGGAGAGTCGTGTCGGGGGGGATTTGGGGGGTTTGGTTCTATGAGTAATGGAAAAAAGTCAGTATTATTGCGTGAAGAGAAATGAGATAAAGAGGAGAAATAAAACTTACTTTGGCGTTTGAATCCCATCGGTGATAAGACATGGTGACGATCAGCCCAAGCTCGAATGTCCTCTCGCCATCGCCATCCTTCATCGGCCGGATAATCACTTCGCTCCGGTCGAGGAGTGAAGTGACCATCGGATGGTGGCCTAGGAGGGGGAGTGGAAAAATCGATACTGGAGGGGACAGGGCTAATCGTCCGGAATCGTTCTTGTTGGCCTGTTTGGGGGCCCGGCGTCCATTCACGCTCGGAAATGGCTTCATCATCGTCGACCACAAAGGAGTCCTCGCAAGGGCGTCTTGGGCGAGAACTCGTCTGGCCTTGTGGTCGGAAGGGGCGGACAATGAACGAACATTTCTTGTGTGCTTGTCGGCAAGCATCACAAGCGTCGTTCGTCGTCGAGGAACGAATGCAGGGGATACCCCGCTTGGTGCATAACGTGCACGACATCTAAAAACAAAACAAAACAGGTTAGTAACTGAATAGAAAGTAAGCAATCAAGAAAGAAAAGGAAGACATACAATGATTTATATAAATATAAAACGTAATCAAATTAAAGACGCTCTAGTCGGAAGTTTTTAAAAGTCTGGAAGGAAGTCGTGAAGAAAGAAAAATATTAATATCGGTACATAATGTTGACTAAAGTTTAATTGGAGAAAACGTACAAAGTAGATAGAAGTGGGGTTCTGAAAGTATTAGCAGGAAAAACAAAAAGCGAGCAGGAAGGGGAGTGGGGTTAGTCGAGTGCGAAAGAAAAGACTGGAAAGGCAGGAAGACGAGGGGGAATACGCACAAGAAGGACAAACGTGGGTGAGGTTGAACGAAGTGGAGCTGGTGAGAAAGAAAGTGAAGTGCGTGTCGTGTGAAGATGGTCTTTTATACCAAGGTGAAGCTGAGACGATCTCAGCAGTTGCAGCACCCGCAAAAGTCTCAGCTTCAAGGCGTGTGGGCAAAATTGAAGCTGAGTCTCAGCGAATGCTGCAACTGAGAGGTGAAATGCTCGCGTGAGGCAGAAGAACAATGGGGGTCTGGCTGAGTATTGCAATTTATTGAATTGTCAAGCTGAGTATTGCAATTTATTGAATTGTCATGCTGAGTCAAATCCCCTTTGTTTCCTTAAATTGCCACCCGATCACCCAGGATGGTGGTCGTGAGGCCCTTATTGATTGTGCATTGTGGGTGCAATGCACAAGTGACCGCGGCAAGATCACCGGCCTTATGGCCTGGTGATAGTTTTTGAACAAAGGGGGGGGCTGTAAGACAAGTGAATACAGCGTGAGCTTGCCTCGACCCATTGCTCAGGTTTGCTTTCGGGTCATAATTGAAATACTCAGTGGCTGAACATTTTAATTGCACAGTAATTGAACAATTAATATAGCAATATCAAATGCACCGCTGAGTATTGCAATTTATTAAATTGTCAAGCTGAGTCAAATCCCCGTTCTTTCCTTAAATAGCCACCCGATCACCCGGGAGGGTGGTTGTGAGGCCCATGTTGAATGTGCATTGTGGGTGCAATGCACAAGTGACCCATGCAGAAAAGCACCCGGTGCATTTGGTCACAAGTGACCGCGGCGAGATTACCGGCCATATGGCCTGGTAATAGTATGTGAACAAAGGGGGGGGCTGTAAGACAAGTGAATACAGCGTGAGCTTGCCTCGACCCATTGCTCAGGTTTGCTTTCGGGTCATAATTGAAATGCTCAGTGGCTGAACATTGGAATTGCACAGTGATCGAGCTATAGATATAACAATATCAAATGCACCATGCTGAGCCATTGCTCAGTCGTTTTTGTATGCGCGCACTCTGAGCATTTGGCACAGCATCGGATGACATTTCAGAAAGGTGCAGCATTTCACACGCTTTGGTGAAGTGCTCCAAACTGAGCCTTCCAGTGAGCTATTGCAGAATTAGTTCATTCCATGGCTTTACTGAGCACTTTCACACGGTGCTTTTGACCATGACATGCTCAGCTTGCGTGTGCAAATCGGGTGAAATGCAATGCTGAGCATGTGGCACATGAGCTACGTAAATGCAAACGATCGGAAGGTGCATGCACATTTGCTATATGCATGCAGGCTCAAGTAGTATTACACCTTCCTGATCTGTACAGTACAGTCGACACTGTAGTACGCAGTACACCTTTGTAAATGTGTACTGCGGGGCAGAGCAAAAAGCTGTTCAACAATGTAACATGCAATCACGTCAAGCCATCGAGTCATATCTCTCACCTGCATCCCTTTGATGCACCTTGTTGGACAGCTCTGCCTAACTACGGCACAGATGCGCATGTAATCCAAGTTAATGTAAGTGGGTCATAATGGGATGACTTAATATTTGGGTCATACACAAAGAGTTGATTCACTCCGGTGCCATGGTTGGGGCAAACAATGACTAGCCCGCTTGTTCATTGTCGGGCAGCCACACGCTTTCATACGCACCCCCGATGGGTCATACGCAGGCAACTTTCACACGCCTGGAACACATTTTACTGCCAGTCTTCCAGCTGCGTATTTTCTTGCTCGGGTTGTCAGCTTGACTGCAGACGCTCACCCACTTGCGCGTGGAAACCTGAGGCCAATCAGTGTTGATTTGCTTCAGCCTCATCCACATTAGATTAACAATCCCAGCCTATGATTGCTGAGGCTGGTCATGTTGGCCTGGTTATCTCCCACCGCGGGTCATTTTCTTTACGTTCTCACACGCCCCGCGCAAGTTGTGGCACCTGGCTTGCAGCCATAAAATCCCTTGGGCGTGTGGCCGCTTTCTCCGGAGTTCTGTACGCGCGTGAGGCAAAGACCCGGATGCCAATCTCGGTGGATTAGTACTCGCCTCAAACGCCATAGGGGTGAATGTATATGTGGATCATGGCTCACGGCTGGCGCCCCCTTTGATCATCCCACACATTCCCCCTGAAAGCCCAGTATGCAACAGTCAGCAAAAAACTTCAGGCCAAACCAAAGTCATGTTCGGTGGCATGCCACCGAACATATCTCACCCGCCCACACACAAACATCCCCACAGTGAGATTGCCCTTTGAAACTGCCAACATTGCCCAGTAGGTCCCTGTGAATAATTAACCTGGGGAGGATACGCTCATTGTTCGCTGTCACACCAGCGAACATGACCGCATGCCTCTAATATGCCCTCCACAATAAGCTGCTACAACCCACCCAATTTCGGATGTGCTAATGTCAGCCTTGTTCCACCAAATGTTTCGTAACTCGCTGCAGATCCAGCAGTCATAATGGTGCACCCACATTTTGGCCACCTTGCCTTGATATATGCCCCAAATCGGATATGATAATTATGAGCCCAAGAGGCCCACCTCCATCAAGACCATGCACGTAACCACAGGCCATCCCCCTTTTGGCCTTTTGCTGCCACTCATATAAGTTCCCCACCTGCGCTTATTCCTCTTCATTCCCTTTAGCTAACCCTTCCCGATCATATAATTCCCAACTGTCCCCAATTAATTTAAAATAGCCATCATGTCAACCCCTTCACAACCACTTTGCATTGGGATGATTAATATTCGTATTCAAATAAATAGTGATATAACCTTAAAGCCTGAGAATTCCCACTTAGGTTCTTGGATTATCCTATGGCACAATCAACACAACATATTCGTATATCTCCCCAATCACCAGCATGCTATTGGCTCTCTCCCGGGAACCCTTTCCCAAACGTTGATACCATTCCTTGGGGCACCCAAAACGTTCATGCACTGTGGTCCTGGTGGGGCATGGATTGAAAATTGCCAATCCAATCCTACTCAAATATTATTCGTTGAGGGAGTATTTATGACTGATGCCAATGATCCCTCCTCATCTTAGAAACCCAATCTAGCATTGATGTTCTTCACATGGTATCCAAACATTCTATTCATAATGGAAAGCTTTCGAACACAAGATTTCAAGCTTAAAATGCCCAAAGAATATGACTGTACTACTCATTGTCAATGTCAACTCTTTACTCCGACATTTCCCGCTTCAAACTCGACGCCTGCTTCATATCCTGCTGTTTCATCATTGATTTCCAAGCAAAAACTGATACAATTACCCAGTGGATCAGACCTCCCCATGATGACCCCGCCCCATTCCATTATTCAAACCCCCCTCCTCCCTCATCAAAAGACCGGACTAGCTTTTCTCTGGGATCGAGAAATCCCCAATGGCCAATCAGCCCGTAACCTTTGGGCAACCTCACCCCCAGGATCCACTTTTAATGCCAGGCACATCATTACAAACAAGGTCGTTGTAAGATGTGACTATGAAACTGATGATAATATTACTATTAATCAACAGTACTATGTCTGTTCTTATGAAATATAATAATAAAAATTATTATAACCACAATTAAATAATTATAAAATTATTTCTTTCACGTGTTATACACTACTAGTGATTATAACAGTGAGCAGTAATTGTCTACAAGAATCAATTACAAGAAGAATTTAATAATAAAAAACTTCTTTTATTAAAATAATAAAATTATTTTAATATATAATTATCTTTTACAAGAATAATTATAAAGATAATTCTTGAAGAAAACTATTACTAGAGAAAAACTTTAAGAATTAAAGATAAATGACTCACTAATACTCCAAAGAACTTATTGAAAGATAAGAGTAGAGAAATTTGACGTAGAATTGTGGATTTAAGGGATCAAGATGATTTATAACAGTATTTCAACAATATATAGTTGGATTCTATGATTTCACGTCTTTCTGATTGATTCTGAAAGATTTAAAACACTTAAGAATAGCTTGAACTAATACTTACTTGTTGGTAATAATGGTTTAATAAATTTATAAGATGATGATACGGAAAAAACAGCAAGAAGAGGCTTCTTTTAAGTCAATAACAGCTCACAGAGGCGTGCCATGGAGCAAACTGAAAAACCAGTGAGTGAGAAAACAATAAACCTTTTTGGATTATTGATTGCATCATCTGTTGTCATGTAAGATTATCATAATTACTTAATTGATGCTTTTACGTGACTACCAACCCCAATATGGTTAAGAATAAAAGGAGTAACACTTGTAAATCTTCTTTTATTCTAAAATAATCATTGATTTCTCAAAGTTATCAATGTTATTGCCAATTTCATCACAGGTTGTAATTACTGTGAATTTTTGAAGATTCAGTGTTTCACGTAGAATATCCAAAAATGGACTGTAAGTAAAACTTTTAATTTTACTAGTAAAACTGTAATTCCTTTTGGTTGTACCATAGATAATACAGTTCTCCTTTAGTCCTGAAAGTTTCAGAAAGATTCATTAAGAATTGTATTTTTAATGAATTTTTGAAGGTTTTACCTCATTTCTATGTAGAATTGCAAATAGCAGTGTTTTGCTGGTTGCTATGAGGTAAATCAATGAATATGGGTCCCAAAAGTGTTTTAATTACTCTTTTGGGGTTTATCCATGGAAAGTCATTAGTAATTGACATGGTTACAGGAGTGTAAGTAGCTCATTACCTCCTTGGCACGTCAAAATAGCAGGTTATTTGCTATTTTCTGATGTTTTACAGTAGTTGTAACTTGGTAACCAAGTTCCCAAAGAGTTTTAGTTTACCAATTGGGCCAAGATGAGCCATGGATCCATGCTCTGGAGCTATCCACGCCTCTGAGGCCTCAGAAGTTGGGTACCCTGGCTCTCTTTGATGTCTTTTGTCCCCCTTGCCTATTTTTTACGTCAAAATAGTAATTTAAGCTTAAAGTGAGATATCCACTATGGGTGTACCAAAAGTCCATGTAAGAATACCATGATATTAAGTGCTCAAAACATGCATAACACTATTCTTAGTGTATATGTAACATGGGATTTCTCACTTTCCCATTATTTTGGCTAAAAATCAAGAAAAACAAAAATTTTCACGGATCTTTTATGTGGTATTAATGATGTGGTATTGAAGTATTTTCCATTTTACCACCTCAAATACTTAAATTGAGCTTATTCACTCTATGGAGCTACCCTAGGTGAATTTTTGTGTAGAATCCAAATCTGGTCTTAAATCCATGGATTTACTTACTCAATAAAAAGTTATTCATCTTTTCTGAAATTGAAAATGATGAATTTTGGATATATGCATGACTTATGAGTTGTGCATAATTCAAAATCTCTTTTTAAGATAATTGTGGCCTATTTGGGTATGTAAAATATACCTCAAGGCTCACAGTCGTTAGCTCATTTGAATCCCTTTCGACCAATACCCCTCTTGGAGGACTGCTTGCGGATGATATGGGATTAGGTAAAACCATTCAGGCCATTGCTCTAATTGGTACCTCCAAGGAGCGGATGATTGCAAACCCCCATCGCTCCGCGCCCACCATGATCATCTGCCCCCCTCGCTTAATTACCAACTGGCAATCAGAAATATCCAAGCATGCTCAGGCTGGAGCACTGCATGCCAAAATCTACCATGGTCCCACTCGTCACTCATTATCCCAAGCCGACATCTTAAAATATGATATCATCATCACTTCTTACAATACTATCACCCAAGAATTTAAGCAAACCAATCCCTCTACATCATTCATTTTTCAAATCAATTGGCATCATATAATCTTGGATGAAGCACAGTGAGTGGCTGAGCTTAAATGATTCAAATTAGCTTTTATATCCAATAACCCTTGCCCCCTCTTATAGCTATATTCGCTCTCAATACACTGCCACTCACCGTGCCATTAATAGCCTCCTTTCATCCCGTCGAATATGTTTAACGGGCACACCTATTCACAACACCATTTATGACCTTTTGGGCATAATATCCTTCATCACTCAACCCCAGAGCGCCGATCAAGATAACTGGTCACCATTCATCCTGAGTAGTCTTTCAAAAGGTTGCAATGATATTTTGCATTTGGCATTGCGGCATTTAAGTTTGCGCCGCACCAAAACCACACATCTCGAATCTCTCCCCACTATTAGCCATCATTATGAGCTGCTCCCACTCAACCCGACCATGCAGCAAGAATATTCCACATTATATGAAGAATTCCTATCATCCAAAAGCAAAGGACCAGGAGAGTTTTTCAGAAATATTAATAAGCTGCGAATATGTTGTAACCATCACATCATGCTTAACACAATTGCGGAGGCGGAGCTGGAAGACCCCGAGGGCAGGAGCACTCAGGATAACTCCCCAAGAATCACACGAACTATTGTGGATGTGGAAACATGCATGATGAGTAGTAAAATTGCACACCTCTTACAAAGCTTAATGAAGAACAAACAAACAAGGTGTGGTCCAACGAAATCGGTGGTTTATACCCAATGGACCCAATTTCTAGATTTGTGCGTTAATTCTAATATGCATCCATTACCAATTGACTCCATCTGACTTTTTTATATTGTAGAATTGGTATTGCTCTTGCCCATCACTCTATCCTTTCAGCACGAATTGATGGAACAATTACACCACGAGCGCAGGACAAGGCGCTTGAGAATTTCTTCAATAATCCTGAATGTGAAGTACTGATTGCATCCATTGCAGCGGCTGGAACTGGCCTCAATATAACTTGTGCTAATATAGTCTATTTAATGGTGAGGGGCCCCCCAAAATTCTCCCCTGATTTTCGGACCCTGACATCCACATTTCCAGGAGCCTAATTGGAACCCAGCCATTGAGGCTCAGGCTGTTGATTGTCTACATCGTATTGGCCAACAACGACCTGTACAGGTCATCCACTATATCACTCCTCATTCAGTTGAGGTCAACATGCGGAAGGTACCTTTCAACCTCATCTTTCACTTGATTGTATTACTATTCTGAAATCCTTCCTTATGGGAATGCCATATTCCAATCACCAATAGGTCCAAGAAAAGAAAAAATCATTAACTGCGTGAGCCTTACTGATATTATATAATTTGTGATTGACAAAGTTGATAACTCCTGTTGACTCTGGCACAGGTCCACAATTATGAACACCATGAGCTGGATCGAACTTCTTCAATATTTCCTCAATGAAAATGAGCAATAGAGTATTATTGCAAGGGAGACGGTGATACATTTCAATTCATATTGTCTATATTCTAACATATTTAGCAAGTTGTTGCATCCTTAAGAGATAATAATCAGATTTTATTACACCTGCACAAATAATTCACAAAATTTTAATTTGTCACAGTGCTATACCGTGACAAATTACTAAGTTATTGCAGAGCATCACCATTAGGCCTAATAACTGGCATGTCAAGTATCTTGAGGGCGCTAGTCTGCATCTTACTACAGCCTTTGAGCCAATCTTGATCAAATACCTGAAATGATAGGCCTTCCGGAATATCACCATCATCTGTCGATCGTAATTCTGGCAATCTATCAATAGTTTTTTTACCCTTTTTTTTAATCCGATTACAAAACTCTATGTCTCTATCCATTTTCAATACCAAATCATTAAATAACTGGGAGCGCCAGCGTAATCCCACTTTGCGGTAAACTTGACGGCCATTTTCCAGTACCTCCTCAGTATCTGAGCATACTCGAGGGTCATTGAATTGTGATGCTAGAATGGGAAATTTAGCCGTATCACACCATTTACGACGGCGCTCACAGGTCTGCACATAATCAAGTAGATCATCATCAGACTTGGTCCACAATGAAGAAGAGATACAGTACCTAACTCTTTGACGAATCTTTGCGAGCTTTTGATTCTCCTTCTTTTTTACCAAATACTCCGCATCCTTTTGAATAGACTTCCATTCTCTTTTCAAATAAGTGAAATATTGCTCCATTAAAGCCGCCACGACCCCATAGTTGTTATGATCCTTGTTCCAACAGTAGTGATGATACTCAGTGCTGACAAGTGCGAGACGGAATGTACGGTAAAACACCATAGACATCATCTCGTTGAACGGATGTTGCCATGAGCTCTCCCAGTCCCAAGTGAATCGCTTTAGTCCTAGCTTGTGGAGCTCATTTTCGCAGTAGCTTTGGAAACCCTGAGACTGAACCTGTGTTGATGGCTCATTGAACACATCCTCGGGGACATAACCGAGATGACCAGCCACTTGAATTGCAATTTCACGCTCTTCTGTGCTGGGTGGTGCTGGTAGTGAGGAGAAATCCTTATCCCTAACTTTGAGTAGGAACAGGCAATGTGCGTGTACTGCTGATCTCATTCCATGGACATTCTCTGGAAGTTCTGCCTTCAGCCATTTTTGTTGCTCCTTCTGGCTTGCATGTTTCTCCACATTGTGAGCTTTGCGGGCCTGGTTCCTTTGCTGTCTGACCTCGGATTGTTCAAGCATACTCTGGGCGAGGCCCAGCTGAGGATGGGTGAACTCACTATTTGATTGAGTGCCTTGCTCATGCGCTGTGAAATTGTCCCTCCTTGGTTCATCATTTCTTTCACTTTGAGTCGGAGACATGTTCTCATCCTCATCATCCACCATTGTTGCTCTTGATGTACTGGCATGACCCGTTCTTGGTTTGGAGGCATATGGATGATGACGTCCAGTGACTTTCTCTTTATGGACCAGAGGTGAAGACGCATAAAGTTCATCCCCTGCTATGCAAATCATCAGTTAACACATCAAAACATTAATGAAGACTGGTCATCCTCACGATCTTCAATTGGCTCCTGAGATCGGACTGACTTGCCTTTAGGTGCCATATCTAACCCATGAAACAAACATAGCAAATTGTGAATAAGTTTCTACTCCAAAATTCAAATGACTTACTTTGATGAAGCGTCAATACTGGATTTCCCTCCGACAGACCGCTCCAAGATACATTTTCCAAAGGTCTTTTTTGTCGCCCCCCATCCACGCGCCTTTCATCACCCACATGAACCTGCGATCCTGATGGAATATTGAGGGTTGGCTGTTTACTTTGGCCAAAGGGATCCTGGGATGCGACTGGATTCCGACCGGGATTAAGGAGGAACTCACGTGGAAATTTTGATTGGGGATTAGCGTGTGAGGAGATTTGAGGTGTGCCTTCTGGCCCCTGAGACACATGAATTTGTGTATTAGTGTGATTCGGGGGAATTGGAGTGATGGAAATATTTGGGATCGACCAAGTGCTTGAAGTTGGAGCCTTTGGATTGCCCACATCAATGTTAAGACCTGATACATTCATTGAGGATGCGATAGGGGTTGTGAGAGGAATGTTGGGACTCAATGGTGACTGTGTTTGAACATATTCTATGCTAGATTCACTATTTGAGTCATGAACAGAACCTGAACGGGATTTATGTGACTTGAAAGATGACATAAGGGCCGAAAAAGTACACTAATATTTTTAACTAGATAAAACACCTCAGTATTATGATAAAATAGAGTGATATGAGATGAAATCTTTTCAAATTTAGAATAGAGAAATTCTATGAATAGTTGGAACTAAGTGTTGTGTGGAAGTCGGATAAGACTCTTTTGAGGAGAATCCTCCCTGCCTCCTCTTGAGCTCCTCCGCTTTTGTCGGAAACCACCCTGCACGGCCTACCAGCATATAATGTGATATTTCCTTGATCTGAAAGGGGACCCATCATCCATAAGTAATCATATTTGGTAACATTTCCACCTCCCCATTGTCACATTTTTTGAATTATCCAAACTGCCAATATATGCATTGAAATTCCACAACATTGTACATCTGTAAAGGGGTATATTCATGAAGGATTTACCCACAAAAGAGACATCACCTTTTCCCAAAAGGCAAGACAATCCAAATCACATTCCAACTGATTCAAAGCCTGCCGCACTCAAACCAAATACCAAGACTTTAGCTGCACTCCAACCCCTTATGTAATAGAGTTATATAGTTATGTCTGTAATAAGGTTTAAACCATGTACGATGGCGTGCCAGCGTACATGGATTAAATGTTAATCCCCTCAATTCAATGGTAACACTTCACTAATGGAACCCCCTCAATGGTCAAACCCGCACTATCACAATGTGTAAATAAACTAGAATATGTATGAGAATTGAGCAGCATGGCATTTTACCCAATTAAACGCCTAACCAATTCCGCCATCCAGATGAGACATGTTAAACTTTATCCACTGCAGCTCATGCTCCATTACAAATGGGATAAAATCCTCAGCTGGCTCAAATCATCTCCCCCTTCATAAATAATCACTGAATTTTATTTCCAATTAATAACACTCCTAAACACTTTCACATCAACCAGAGATATTTATACACAAACCAACCGTACTCCCAATTCCTGCAGCAATGACAACCCGGCCATATTCCTCAATGCGTATATGCATGTGTCAACACTGCTCAACTCAAACACACTCTTCCCCTGAGGGTGATAGGCAAGGAGTTGCCTTCACACCTTTCCAATATAAACATCACATTAAAAAGCTCAAATCAACCATTGCACCCAAATCTCTTCCAAACATCCCTACTTCTGCATCAGGATCTGGGTGCCCACAAATTCTATTGGATCAAATCTTCCCAGCTGATTATTCACGTTTGACCCAAAGCACTTTCCCAACTCCAGCGGGTCTCAATTCAACTGCACAGAAACCATATAGTGGCAGTCAAACCCTTCCCCCACAAGACATAGGAATGATAATATCTGCCATTCTATCATTAAGGTATAATTTACCCCGCAGGGCTTCACGCATACGCAACCCCGCCCTGAACCTGCTGATCAAGTCCAGTATCTCAAGCTCAGCTGGTCCCCCCGCTCCTGCATTCCATATACCTCAAGATCTGAGTACCATATTTGAACATCTCCAATTGGAGCCAGTGATTCAAAACTATATATGTTGTCCTCAATGTTTCTCTCTTAATGGCCTTACTGAATCAGTCACAACTGACCAACCCCACTGTCAACGCCATAATGACCCAAATGATCATGATCCCCCTTGCACACAATCATTAGGCAAATTCATCTATTCATCTGAACCCCACACCCAAAACACAACCAACATGAAGCAAAAATTTATACCAACAAAACATTTCATTTATCAATCATTCAAAAATTGGCTTGCCAGATTTCTCCAGCGGGCTGGAATTATGGACATTCTGCATCACTATCAACAATCCCAAACTCCCGAAGATTCCCCAAAACGTGACGTCTGGGATGGATTGGTCTGGAGACGCTTCACTGGCACTAGAAATATCCATGACCCCCCATTCATGTCCATTCCTGGTGCATTGGCCTTCTCCATATATGTGGACTGGTTTAATGCACATGGAAAGTCAACCCGGTTGGCTAGCATTGGACCTATCATGCTTATTTGTCTTAATCTCCCCCCAAGTGAAAGATTGAAGCCCGAGAATGTCTATGTTGCAGGAATCATCCCTGGTCCGAAGGAGCCAACTGCGCTTCAATTGAATTATCTATTAATGCCACTCATCAACGAGCTCAAAGAGCTATGGCAAGGTTACCATTTTGCACCCACCTCAACAGGTCCATCAGGATCCTTTATCCGTGTTGCCATCCTCACAGCCATTGCGGATGTGGTTGCCATGCGCAAGCTTACTCGATTTATTTCCCATTCAGGAAACCACTTTTGTAATTTTTGCACCATTCACAAAGCTCAAATTGAAGAAATTGGTCCTCAATTTCACTACACGTGCTCATACCAAAGTCATAAATCAACCATTGCCAAATGGCTTTGGGCAACCCCACAACAAAGACAAGCAATTTTCTCTGAGTATGGAGTGTGATATTCAATTTTGGAAGACCTTCCGTATTGGGATGCAACCAGAATGGTTAATCTTGACATAATGCATAATTTCATACTTGGAATTTTGAAGGATCATCCAACTTTCAAATTGTGCATTCCAGAGGCGAAATCAAAAATTTACTTCAGGTCCCGCAGTAAATCCAATGACACCAACAGTTCAGACTCAGATTCCATGACCTCCAACAGCTCTCTTGATAAAATCACATTGAGAGAGGCCCGCTCCCTGAGAAGAGACGCAGCAAAAATAATAAATGAGCCACTCCCCACTACTTCCACCCAGAAAAACTACTTCCCAATGCCCACCCTTCACACAGAACATCCATCTAGTGGTTCTGCGGAGATTCCTTCATTTGATGCCGATTACATCCCCACTTCTGAAATACCCTCTGAATTGGATATCACTGCACTGAGCGATCACCAGATCAAGGGTGAGGCTCTTGAGCATCTCCGACAAATCATATCTGAGACCATAATTCCCTCATCATGGACAAGAGTTCCCCGCAAAATGGGTTCCCCCTCTCATGGTAGCTTAAAAGCCGCTGAATGGGCTCTCTTATATAAGGTCTATATTCCATTTCTAATGCTCAGTCAACAGATGTCATTAGATGCACACCAATCTGCCAACACTCAAAGAAAAATGGGTCAGTCAGACGAACTTGCAAATGAACTAGCCAAGAATACATTCCATTTGCTTAGTGCTATCAACATTGCCACAAGCTGGACTGTTTCAATAGATGATGCGACTGCATTTGCTGAACATTGGAAAAAATTCCGCCTTTCCAATCAACACCTGTTCCCAAAACAGAAAAGTAAACCAAATCATCATTTTGCTGATCATATTCCCGAACTCTTCCAACGTTGGGGCCCAGCACAAGCCTCAGCCACATGGGGTTATGAGCGCTTGATTGGAGTATTTGCAAAGATGCCAACAAATAACAAGATATGTACGTCAATTAATAAGATCAATATATTCACATTGATTAAACACCTGAACTGAATAGGACTAACTTTTTGCAACTCTGAATAGATGATATAGATAAAACCTTACTTCAACATATCTGTTGATGTTCCAACCTTTCCGTTCTCCTGAAATCCCCATCTGTGCCATGTGAAATAAAACAGCTTTTCGAATCACAGCCACCTGCCGTGTTCAATCACCATAAATATAACAAGCCATCCCGCCATGACCAACAAAATTATGATTGCCTGGTTGAGTACTTACAGACTTTTCATGCAACAAGGGAAATAGTTGATTGGATCAGCTTAGACACTACCGTGCAATCCACAAGTCCTCCCACTTCAAGGATTGTCTCACCTTGGTATTTTCCAGTTTCAAACATTAATCTTGGGAACAATATATTTTCAACTGAATCCAAAAATATCAGCAACAGTGTGATATGTTTTCTGAGGGGCAACTCACGACAATTTGGTATTATTGATAGCATTTTCAAAGTCTCTGAGCCATCTAGCATACTGAACAATAACTCTCTGATTTTAAAACCTTTGAAGATTGATGTGAATTTCCTACCAGATTGGACGCATCTGAATATTTATAAAGCTGTTGGTTTTGATGATGGACACTTGATTATATCTGAAGAAGAAATAGAAGGTAACTGTGGATTGTATGATAACAAAGCTCTGTCATGTGGACTGCTTGTAATGATAAAGCCGTTATTTCATGATATTTAGTCTACAAAAATGCAAATCTCTCACATTCATTAGCAATTTTGCTAGTGAAATAATTGCCTCAAAATTTAGTGACAGAGACATGCCATTGTGACAAGCAAAGCCCATTATTTCACATTGCCACAAAGAACTTACTATTTTGACATTGGGTACAGTGTGAATAAGCCAAGTCCAATGATCAAATGACCCACACACTCACCCTTCACAGCATCCAAAATTTCTAACTGCGCCATCATCATGTTGGAAGCGGAATCGGCTTTTGCGTAACCACACCCGCATGTGCACCCGCACGCGCCAATGCACACGCACACGCACCCGCACACGCCAATGCACACGCCAATGCACACGCCCACCCACCCGCCCCCGCGCATGCACACGCACACTTCATGGATGACCTGGTGAAGTCAAACCCCCCGCCTACATCAAGACTGGCTGAAGGACATCTTTGATGTGTGTGTGTGCAAACAGGCGGGTCTGGTCTAATTTTTACCAATCATCGGCCGGTTGTGGGATGATCAGGTGGTGAGGAATCTGAGTTGAAGGCACAGGGGAACCAAGATTATTGGATGTCACAGGATTTGGTGTAAGACCAGAGTGTGACGTGTGCTCGACGTTCGCTTGATTTTCGCTTGACGTGAGCTCGACTTTTATCCTGCTTGATGTTTGCTTGACGTGAAGTCAATCGCCGACGATTGACGCGAGATTCGCCCCGGTGAAAGCAGAGGAGCTCAAGAGGAGGCAGGGAGGATTCTCCTAAAAAGAGTCTTATTGGACTTCCATGCAACACTTGGTTCCAAGTATTCATAGAATTCCTCTATTATAAATTTGAAAAGATTTCATCTCATATCACTCTATTTTATCATAATACTGAGGTGTGTTATCTAGTTAAAAATATTACTGTACTTTTTTGGCCCTTCTGTCATCTTCCAAGTCACATAAATCCTGTTCAGGTTCTGTTCATGACTCAGATAGTGAATCTAGCATAGAATATGTTCAAACACAGTCACCATTGAGTCCCAACATTCCTCTCACAACCCCTATCACAACCTCATTGAATGTATCAGCTCTTAACATTGATGTGGGAAATCGGAAGGCTCCAACTTCAAGCACTTGGTCAATCCCAAATATTTCCGTCACTCCAATTCCACCGAATTCCACCAATAGACAAATACATGTGTCTCAGGGTCCCAAAGGCCCACCTCAAATATCATCAAACACTAATCCCAATCAAAATTTCCAAGTGAGTTCCTCCTTAATCCCGGTCGGAATCCAGTCGCATCCCAGGATCCCTTTGGACGAAGTAAACAGCCAACCCTCAATATTCCATCAGGATCTCAGCTTCATGTGGGCAATGAAAGGCGCATTGATGGGGGGCGGCAAAAAAGACCATTGGAAAATGTAACTTGGAGTGTTCTGTCGGAGGGAAATCCAGGATTGACACTTAATCAGAGTAAGTCATTTTAATTTTAGAGTAGAAAATTTTTCACAATTTGATATGTTTGTTTCATGGGTTAAATATGGCACCTAAAGGCAAGTTAGTCCAATCTCAGGAGCCAATTGAAGATCGTGAGTATGACCAGTCTTTATTAATTTTTTGATGTATTAACTAATGATTTGCATGGCAGGTGATGAACGTTATGCATCTTCACCTCTGGTCCATAAAGAGAAAGTAACTAGACGTCATCATCCATATGCCTCCAAACCAAGAACACCTCATGCCAGTTCATAAAGAGAAAAAATTGTGGATGATGAGGATGAGAACATGTTTCCAACTCAAATGGAAACAAATGATGAACCAAGGACAGACAATTTCATGGCGCATGAGCATGGCACTCAGTCAAATAGTGAGTTCACCCATCCTCAAATGGGCCTTTCCCAGAGTATGCTTGAACAATCCGAGGTCAGACAGCAAAGGAAGCAGCCTCGTAAAGCTCACAATGTGGCAAAACATGCAAGCCAGAAGGAGCAACAAAAATGGCTGAAAGCAGAACTTTCCAGAGAATGTCCATGGAATGAGATCAGCAGTACATGCCCATTGCCTTTTCCTACTCAAAGTTAGGGATAAGGATTTTTCCTCACTACCAGCACCACCCAGCACAGAAGAGTGCGAAATTGCAATCCAAGTGGCTGTTCATCTCGTATATGTCCCCAAGGATGCTTTCAATGAGCCATCAACACAGGTTCAGTCTCAGGGTTTCCAAAGCTACTGTGAAAATGAGCTTCACAAGCTAGGACTAAAAAAATTCACTTGGGACTGGAAGAGCTTATGGCAACATCCCTTCAATGAGTTGATGTCTATGGTTTTTTAACGTACATTCCGTCTCGCACTTGTCAGCATTGAGTATCATCATTACTATTGGAACAAGGATTGTCAGCCTGTGACTAAAAACCAGAGCACAAGCATGACAGCCAAAATACCATAAATCATTGGTATAGCCAAAATACCACCAAAACATGGAGCTGAGCCAAATGAGCTCAAAAGGTATCAAAAGAAAGAGGAAACTCACCTCTTCCTGAAAATATAAGTCCCATCACCATAGGACAAGAAATAACAAAGTTCTTCCTGCTCAAAGTCATTGCTGAGCATAAACCTTAATTTTCACCTCTCATCTGAATTCTAGAAGGAGAGGCTTAACCCCATCAAATAGGTACTCAAAATGAAGCTCTAAGCCAGGGCTATCCAATGGTACCAGCCAAACTGAGCTAGCACCAGTATTACTTGAGTTATGGTCAAATTCAGACCAAATAAGGGTGAACAAAACATTCACCTCTCATCTAACTTTTACAGCTTTAGTGTGAGATACTTAAAGTGGGGTCTTTTTGGAAAGAGAACAATCAGGGCTATCTGATGGTGCTATCCATTTCCTCATAACTTAACTACAACAGAAGTTATTGGACAAACAAGCTCAATACAGCTTTTTGCCCAAACCACGCCAATGTACAAAAATACTTGTACATGGGATACCTTTGTCATATTTAATGATAACCCTGTCAAGTTGGGTACCATTGTGTAGAGCCCATATAGAGCTATTCAATGAACCAACTTTGAGCTTGATATCTCAAAAACTGACAGAGTTAGGACCATTTTAAGGTCAAAATCCCACCTGCTGTCATATACAGCCTTACCATGGGATAACACCCCATAATCATGAATATGAGGTGTCAAATAGACGAAGAAGCATGTTTTTACTTCAATACCTCATATGTCAGTCAATACTGGGGTCCCATACAGCTTCTGTACAGCATTCTACGCATCATACACGTCAGAATCAGGCTGTGAGGTCCCCAGATGAAAATTTTCACCCTGTATTGGTGAAAACTGCCCAGATGTGGTTTCAAAACCACATCTGAGCCCAATACAGGGTATACAGGCTGTTTTCAAACCACAAGCCTGTCATAGAGAGTGAAAAATCTTCACTTCCTCTACGTGGAAAGGTCTAGCAGCCTTTCCACCTCAATTTTAGGATAAAAGGAGGGCTTTTCACAGCCAAAAGCTTTTCCTCATCCTGCTCTTGAATAACCTACGTAGTAAACTGTCAAAAACAGTTTTACTCTTGGTTAAATAATCAGGTATACTCTTAATTTAAAGTATTGTAGTCTTTATTATTGTAATCCAACAGGTAAAGCTGCACCCAGGGCTTTCAACAGCGCTCACCACCACTATATCCCTATAGTAAAGCCCTTTAAATCTTAAATTAAATCATTTATTATAAATCTTATCATCTTTTAAAACCATTTTTACCGTGTCACAGTCATAGTTAAAGCTTGTAAATACTCATATACACCTTTATCATAGACTCAGCCTGACATTTTGGGGGCCTGGCCGTGTTTTTTTAACTTTTTCGACCTTACAAGTAAGTCTTTTCTCTTTTTTATGACTTATTAACACATTGTTTTATCTTTTTTAGGCGTAATTTCCATTTAAATATATATATTTTATATATTTTTATTTTTTTTTATATACTCATATTATAAAAGAGTATTTTTCACGTGGCTAATACCCACTGAAAATAATTATTTTTGGCGTGTTTTGTATATAAAAACACATAAGCCATCAATAAGTCCTGTATTCTTGACTGAATAAGGACACCTCTGACTGAAAAACCATCAGTTGAGGCGTGGATTAAGTGTATTGTTGACTCAATAACACTTATACAAAACCACTTGTACAGAATACACTTGAAAACCACAAGTGTATCTGTGGAATACTGGCACACAAACAGTGTGACAGGGTACCAAAGGCTGTAATTCTGACGTGGAATTGTTAATTCAACCACACTGTCATTATACAGGGGCATACTGTAATAATATACAAGCCCAGAGGCCATTCTTAGACGTGCAAAACCAGCCTTGTAAGAAGTCTTAACTGACATAAGCCCTCCTTTTCCTGTTTTGATTCAGTGGAAGAAAACTACATCCCACTTGAAACCCAGTCACAGGCCAACACACCAGTGACACCCTCAGAACCAGAGGGCATCAAGGGTAAAGGAAAAAGGCTTAGTGAAGGCCTCATTACAGCCAAGAAGTGGACACCAATAGCCACTCAGAGGAGTAGAAAACCACGAAACTCTGCTTCAATACAAGGTAAACCAACCTTAACCACTTGTACAGGGAAGATTACAATTATTAACCCAGTTGTAACCTCCAAAGGCAAACTGCCCAAATCAGCAGATAACAAATTTGTACAAGGCACAGTCAAAGGTAAATACCCTAAGAACATAAAGTTTTTGACTGCTTGCAAACACTGATATGTCCCCTGCATACCTCAGAGACCTTGGCTTCCAAAGGAACCAGCCAGAGGATAGAGCAGGAATGTCTAGAACCAGAAGACCTGAAAGAAGACACATTGGACACAGTGGTGGATGGCAAAACAATGAGGGAGATAATATCAACCTTGCCATTCACACTCCAATTCAACAGAAACCTCAAACCAGAGGACTGGAAGGATATGGATCAAGTTCTTCAAATCCACCAACTCCTCAAAGATTTGTTTCAATGGAGCATGGACAACAAGAGGTTCAACCTAGCAACTCACTGGGCAGAACTGGGATCAAGTTGCCAGAAGATCTGTCTCAAAGAGATAGACTTCAAGGACCTTATGTTAATCACCAAGGGTTGGAACCCTACCAGGCAGCACAGACTCCTGGAGGCAAGGGCACAGAGGATAAGGGAGAATCAAGCCACTATCCAAGCTATAGAAGAACAGTTAACCCAGACAGGGCCTACTCAGATTCCTTCAGGTTCACAAGGAGCAAGCCAAATCAGCTCTCCAGTGGCTTCACACCATTCAGAAACCAGCAGATCAGTGGCCAAGAGTCACCATTCTTCACAATTCCAGGAAGTTTCCAGGAGAAGACAAGGCAACAAGGGCAAGAACAAAGCCTCCTTCAACCAGAGGAGGAAAGAGTCAGACCCCATGATCCAGAAGCTGTTAGATTTGGTAAAAGAAGTACACAAGAACCAGAAGTAGTTGTAAACCACTCTAGAATCAGTAGTCCTTGTAATAGAAACATTACCCCCACTCAGACTGAAAATAACATTATCACATCTGAGAGCAACATCAACAGTGACACACTGTGGTTGCAAATGTCCCAATATGCTGAGCAATCTGCAAAGCAGGCTGCAGAATTTTCAGCTGCCCAAGAGAGGATGAGAAAAACTCAAGCCTCATTGGAGCAGATAGTTAAAAACCTTCAGGAAGGATATGCTCAACTGAGCAAAGCCTCTGGAGAAACCAACACGAGACTGAATCAAGTCTCTGAAGAACAACACCATAGCAGCAGGGACAGGGAGTGTCTGAACCAAGACATCAACAAATTGTTTGATGCCTACCATAACTTAAAGCCCCAACCACAAGGCCAAGCTATGGAGAATCCATATCAACCAGATGACATCAAACCAGATGCCATGTTGTTGAATAAGGCAAGATCTCCATCACAATACCAGGATGGAGATGGCATGTCTTATTCAGAGAAGGAAGCCTTGAAACAGCTTCCTGAGGCCTCAAACTGGCCCAAATTCTCTGGATCAGGAGAATATGATCATATGGAACTCATAGATTATATTGATGGACTCTTCATTGATGTACCAAGCATACCAGATTACTGGATTACTGCTAGACTGAATACTGCATTTAAAGGTCATGCAAGTATATGGTACACTGAAATGAAAGAAATCCATGGCAGAAGAAATTGGCCATGGTGGAAGAGTCAAATAATCCAAAAGTACAGTAATGGAACTTGGATATGGCAAAAGACCATGTCATTTGAAAATGACAAATACTCTGTGGACAAAGATCCATATGAGTGGTGTCTTAGACAGTCTAAAAGACTTAAAGCCATTGATCCTCAAATGAACATTCAAATGAGGAATCATAAACTTCTGACACAACTGCCAGGAGAACTAGAGCATGCAGTAAAATGCAGATGCAACCAAAATTGCACTCTAGATGATATAGCCAATACCTTACAAGACATAAGGAAAAGGACTAATATAGGGAAATTCACCCCATATAGGAGCAATAGTTTCAAAGAGAAACAACCTTTCAGGGTAGAGTTTAAAGACAAACCCAGAGAAAGAGTGGCAGAAGTGGCAAAAAAGAAGAATTCTTGTCACAACTGTGGTTCAACAGACCACTATGCCAACAACTGTCCAAAAGCAAAGAAGAAAGTCTATGCTATAGAAAAAGTCCCTGAAGAAGAACCTCCAACAGAGGATTCTGAATCAGACTCTATGGGAGATGCCATCAGAGAACCATCTGATGAGGATCAAGACCCAAGAGAGGAATTCCTAGTGGAATACCAAGAGGAAACCCCACTAGAAATCCAGGATATACAGTTGGAAGCAGGCATGCCACAAGACACTGCCAACAAGAACTTGTGTAAACATACACAAGATGCACAAACATTCCTGGTTACACCAACAAAAGGAATGGCATATATACATGGAACAGCCACAAAAATGACTGTATGTATTGACAATGCCCAGCACCCACTGATCATTGACAGTGGAGCACATTGCTCCATGGTGGCCAGAAATTATCTGGATAACCACTTCCCAAACTGGGAAAAAGAACTCTTGCCCACCAGGGCAAAGAACTTTAAGAGTGCATCTGGAAAGATGACCTCTATTGGGACAATTATCAAAGAGATAATTATACCCCACAGAAAAGGTAATATCAGACTCAACCCAGAGTTTGTAGTGCTTGAAGATGCCCACATCCAAGGGTTCTTACTGGGAACAGATTACCAGAGGATGTATGGCATAGATATTTACAATAGTAAAAATAGGCATATTACCATTGGTACTAACAAGGAAAAGAAATTTTCTCTTGATATATACCAGATATCGTCTCAGGACCCACTGGAAGAACTTCTGAAAGAATTCAGAGAGGGACAGTTTAGCACTACCCTCACCAGTAAACAAAAGCTAAGTTTACTGAAGATGCTGAGGAAGAATAGACCAGCATTTGCCATTGGTGAAGAACCATTAGGCAAGATCAAAGGCCATGATATAGAACTATATCTGGATGTAGAAAGGCCTTATCCACCCATGTTAAGGAGACCTCCTTACCCAGCAAGTCTGGAGACCAGGAAAGAGATTGAGAAACATATCAATGAACTTCTGGACATGGATGTCATTAGGAAGATTGGACATAATGAAATAGTGGAAATCACCACTCCTGTCCTGATCACCTGGCATGATGGCAAGTCTAGATTGTGTGGAGATTTCAGAGCCCTGAATAACTACACAAAAGCAGACAGGTACCCTATACCAAGGATACCTCATGCCTTGGATAAGCTAGCCAAAGCCAAATACATAACCAAGATGGATTGTATGAAAGGCTTTCACCAAAATGGAGTTAAACCAAACTCCATGAAGTTGCTCAGAATAATATGCCATATGGGCATATATGAGTACACCAGGATGCCATTTGGCATCAAGAATGCACCAGCCCACTTCCAAAGGATGATGGACACCATATTTCAAGAAGAAATAATGGAAGGCTGGATGGTAGTGTATATTGATGATATCATTATATACTCAGAGACATGGGAAGACCATGTACAATACATAGACAGAGTGCTAAGTAAATGTACACCCATCAATCTGAAAATTTCACTTAAAAAGTGTAATTTTGGCCAACAAGAGCTACTAGCTCTAGGACACAAAGTCTCAGGCCTTAGTCTGGCAATTGACCAGAACAAAGTAGCAGCAGTACTGCAAAAGCCAGTACCAAAGAACATCAAAGAGATGCAATCTTTCCTTGGGTTTGCTAGCTACTATAGAAACCACATCAAAAACTTTGCTCACATAACTAGTAGTTTATACAAGTTATGCTCAAAGGATGTAGTTTTTGAAATAACCAAAGAAAGGAGGGATGCATATGAGAGGATCAAATATGAACTCACAAATGCACCTGTGCTCATCTTGCCTGACTTTGAACTACCATTCAAGTTATATATAGATGCAGCATGCAGCCAAGGCTTGGGAGCAGCCCTTCACCAAAGACAAATTGTGGATGGTGAACCAAGGGAAGGTGTAATATGTTACATCTCCAGGCAGCTGAAAGATTCAGAAGCCAGGTATGGGGCCACCCAGACAGAATGTCTATGTCTAGTCTGGGCTCTAGAAAAACTCCATTATTATCTGGAGGGTGCAGTCTTTGAAGTCTACACAGACTGCACAGCCTTGAAGTCTTTACTAAACATGAAGACTACCAATAGACACATGCTGAGATGGCAAATAGCCATCCAGGAGTATAGAGGGAACATGACCATCATATACAAGGAAGGTAAAAGCCATACCAATGCAGATGGCCTTAGTAGATGGCCACTGGACAATGTCAAAAGCAATCCAGCTTATGACCCTGAAGTTGCTGCAAAAATTCCTATCCATTTTATGGAAATAAATAGGACAAAGAACTTCAGATTCTCTGAATGGGCACCAGGGAATGGTACCCTTGACAGTGGAAACACTGATTCAGAAGGAACAGAAACCCCCATACTGGGAATAAGTTCCTCAGAACTGCACAATGAATTTTTCAATGCAGTACTGAAATCCTATGCTAAACACAAACAGTGTAGCATACTACTCCAACACCTTCAACAAAAATACAGGAGCCCAGAACTGGAAACCCAGCTGGAGGAACCCTGGTTGAGGGCCTATAAGGACAATAAATTCTTCCTTATAGATGGCCTGATTTATCACAGAGAAAAGCACACCAGTGCACTCACAGTGATAGACAGAGACCACATCTCTTTAATCCTGCAGGAATGCCGTGACTGCCCCTACATGGGACACATGAGTGAGGACAGGACTAAAGAGAGGGTAGCAAGCACAGCTTGGTGGCCCAGGTGGGAGCAAGAATTGAGTGAATACATCAACACTTGTGAAAGATGCCAAAAGGCAAATAGAAAACATGGGAAAAAATATGGGTTGCTTCAACACATAGAAGAACCCAAACACCCATGGGAAACCATAAACATGGACTGGGTCACAGGACTTGTCCCAGGAGGCAAAGAAAACTACAATGCCTGCCTAATCATAGTTGATAGGTTCAGCAAGAGCATGAGATGTCTACCATGCCATAAAGAGGACACAGCCATGGACACTGCTCTGTTATTTTGGAATAACATCATATCCACCTATGGAGTCCCTAAGATCATAATTAGTGACAGGGACCCAAAATTCACATCTGAATTTTGGACCAATTTATATGACATGCTAGGCACCAAGCTTGCTTTTTCCACAGCTTACCATCCACAAACAGATGGCCTAGCTGAGAGGATGATCCAAAAAATGGAGGACATCCTCAGGAGGTTCTGTGCCTATGGCATGGAATACAAGGACCATGAGGGATATACCCATGATTGGGTCACCCTCTTACCAGCAGTCCAACTGGCTTATAATACAAGCCAGCACTCTACCACAGGAAAAACACCTGCACTGGTAGAGAAAGGGTGGAATCCCCTGTTACCTGTGGATCACTTGAAGAAAAATCTTCTGACTATCCACCCCACAGGCAAAGACTTCCATGATATGTGGAAGAAAGCCTGTGATACTGCTACCAAATGCATAGCTGAGGCCAAAGAGTATAATAAACAGAGGTGGGACAAATCACATATGGAACCTGACTTCAATGAAGGGGACCAGGTGTTAGTGTCTACACTGAACTTTAACAATCTCAAAGGACCCAAGAAAATGAGAGACTCATTTGTAGGGCCCTTCACTATCATTAATTTGATAGGGAAGAATGCAGTAGAGGTCAAGCTCACTGAGGAGTTTTCTAGGAAACACCCAGTCTTTCCAGTGAGCCTGGTCAAACCATACTTCCAAACAGAGGAGGATAAATTCCCCTCCAGGAAGAAAAACATCACTCCACCAGAAATAGTGGAAGTAGAAGACTCTCCTGGACCTGTGAGTAAAATCATCAGAGCCAGAAAAATCAGACTTAATGGGAGGGATCAGAGACAATACCTAGTCAGAGTCAAGAACCAGACAGCTGATAAAGACAAATGGTTGGCAGAGGATGCCATACCAGATGGGAACCTTCATTTAAGGAGATTCAGAGCCTCAAGGAGGACTGAACAGTCTCATCTATGATGAGCCTTTTTTAGAGGGAGGGTATGTCAGCCTGTGACTCAAAACCAGAGCACAAGCATGACAGCCAAAATACCATAAATCAATGGTATAGCCAAAATACCACCAAAACATGGAACTGAGCCAAATTAGCTCAAAAGGTATCAAAAGAAAGAGGAAACTCACCTCTTCCTGAAAATATAAGTCCCATCACCATAGGACAAGAAATAACAAAGTTCTTCCGGCTCAAAGTCATTGCTGAGCATAAACCTTAATTTTCACCTCTCATCTAAATTCCAGAAGGAGAGGCTTAACCCCATCAAATGGGTACTCAAAATGAAGCTCTAAGCCAGGGCTATCCAATGGTACCAGCCAAACTGAGCTAGCACCAGTATTACTTGAGTTATGGTCAAATTCAGACCAAATAAGGGTGAACAAAACATTCACCTCTCATCTAACTTTTACAGTTTTAGTGTGAGATACTAAAAGTGGGGTCTTTTTGGAAAGAGCACAATCAGGGCTATCTGATGGTGCTATCCATTTCCTCATAACTTAACTACAACAGAAGTTATTGGCCAAACAAGCTCAATACAGCTTTTTGCCCAAACCACGCCAATGTACAAAAATACTTGTACATGGGATAACTTTGTCATATTTAATGATAACCCTGTCAAGTTGGGTACCATTGTGTAGATCTCATATAGAGCTATTCAATGAACCAACTTTGAGCTTGATATCTCAAAAACTGACAGAGTTAGGACTATTTTAAGGTCAAAATCCCACCTGCTGTCATATACAGCCTTACCATGGGATAACACCCCATAATCATGAATATGAGGTGTCAAATAGACGAAGAAGCATGTTTTTACTTCAATACCTCATATGTCAGTCAATACTGGGGTCCCATACAGCTTCTGTACAGCATTCTACGCGTCATACACGTCAGAATCAGGCTGTGAGGTCCCCAGATGAAAATTTTCACCCTGTATTGGTGAAAACTGCCCAGATGTGGTTTCAAAACCACATCTGAGCCCAATACAGGGTATACAGGCTGTTTGCAAACCACAAGCCTGTCATAGAGAGTGAAAAATCTTCACTTCCTCTACGTGGAAAGGTCTAGCAGCCTTTCCACCTCAATTTTAGGATAAAAGGAGGGCTTTTCACAGCCAAAAGCTTTTCCTCATCCTGCTCTTGAATAACCTACGTAGTAAACTGTCAAAAACAGTTTTACTCTTGGTTAAATAATCAGGTATACTCTTAATTTAAAGTATTGTAGTCTTTATTATTGTAATCCAACAGGTAAAGCTGCACCCAGGGCTTTCAACAGCGCTCACCACCACTATATCCCTATAGTAAAGCCCTTTAAATCTTAAATTAAATCATTTATTATAAATCTTATCATCTTTTAAAACCATTTTTACCGTGTCACAGTCATAGTTAAAGCTTGTAAATACTCATATACACCTTTATCATAGACTCAGCCTGACAAGGATCATAATAACTAAGGGGTCGTGGTGGCTTTAATGGAGTGATATTTAACTTATTTGAAAATAGAATGGAAGTATATTCAAAAGGATGCCAAGTATTTGGTAAAAAAGACGGAGAATCAAAATCTCACAAGGATTTGTCACAGGGTTAGTTACTGTATCTTTTCTTCATTGTGAGCAAAGACTGATGATGATCTACTTGATTATGTGCAGACCTGTGAGCGCCATTGTGAATGGTGTGATACAGCTAAATTTCCCATTCCAGAATCACAATTCAATGACCCTTGGGTATGCTCAGATACTGAGGAGGTACTGGAAAATGGCCGTCAAGTTTACCGCAAAGTGGGATTATGCTGGAGCTCCCAGTCATTTAATGAATTGGTATTAAAAATGGATCAAGACATAGAGTTTTGTGTTTGCATTAAAAAAAGGGTAAAAAAAATATTGATAGATTGCCAGAATTACAATTGACAGATGATGGTGATAGGCCGGAAGGCCTATCATTTCAGGTATTTGATCAAGATTGGTCAAGAGCTGTGGTAAGATGCAGACTAGTGCACTCAGAATACTTGACATTCCAGTTATTAGGCTGAATGGTGATGCTCCGCAATAACTTAATAATATGAATGTATAGCATTGTTACAAATCATGATTTTGTGAATTATTTGTGCAGGTGTAATACAATCTGATTATTATTTCTTACAGATGCAAAAGCTTGCTCAATATGTCAGAATATAGACAATATGAATTGGAATGTATCACCATCTCCCTTAGAAATAAGACTCTATTGCTCATTTTAATTGAGGAAATATTGAAGGAGTTCGATCCAGCTCATGGTGTTCATAATTGTGAACCTGTGCCAGGGTGAACAGGAGTTATCAACTTGGTCAAACACAAATTATATAATATCAGTAAGGCTCACGCAGTTAATGATTTTTTCCTTTCTTGGACCTATTGGTGATTGAAATATGGCATTCCCATAAGGAAGGATTTTAGAATAGCAATACAATCAAGGTCAAAGATGAGCTTGAAAGGTACCTTCCGCATGTTGAACTCAACTGAATGAAGAGCTATATAGTGGATGACCTTTACAGGTTGTTGTTGGCCAATACGATGGAGTCAATCAACAGCCTGAGCCTCAATGGCTGGGTTCCAATTGGGCTCCTGGAAATGTGGATGTCAGGGTCCAAAAATCAGGGTAGAATTTTTGGGGTCCCCTCACCATTAAATAGACAATATTAGCACAAGTTATATCGAGGCCAGTTCCGGCTGTGGCAATGGATGCAATCAGTACTTCACTTTCAGAATTATTGAAGAAATTCTCCAGTGCCTTCTCCTGCGCTTGTGCTGTAATTGTTCCATCAATTTGGGCTGAAAGGATAGAGTGATGGGCAAGTGCAATACCAATTCTACAATAAAAACCAGTCAGATTCATTCAATTGGTAATTGTCAGCCTGTGACTCAAAACCAGAGCACAAGCATGACAGCCAATATACCATAAATCAATGGTATAGCCAAGATACCACCAAAACATGGAGCTGAGCCAACTCAGCTCAAAAGGTATCAAATGAAGGAGGAAACTTACCCCTTTCTGAAAATATAAGTCCCATCAACATAGGACAAGAAATAACAAAGTTATTCCTGCTCAAAGTTATTGCTGAGCATAAACCTTAATTTTCACCTCTCATCTAAAATCTAGAAGGAGAGGCTTAACCCCATCAAATGGGTACTCAAAATTAAGCTCTAAGCCAGGGCTATCCAATGGTACCAGCCAAACTGAGCTAGCACCAGTATTACTTGAGTTATGGTCAAATTCAGGCCAAATAAGGGTGAACAAAACATTCACCTCTCATCTAACTTCTACAGTTTTAGTGTGGGATACTTGAAGTGGGGTCTCTTTGGAAAGAGCACAATCAGGGCTATCTGATGGTGCCACTCACTTCTTAATATCTCAACTATAACAGAAGTTATGAGGCAAACAAGCTCAATACAGCTTTTTGCCCAAACCACGCCTATGTACAAAAACCTTGTACATGGGATAACTTTGTCATATTTAATGATAACCATACCAAATTGGGTATCATTGTGTAGAGCTCATACAGGGCTATCCAATGAACCAACTTTGAGCATGATATCTCAACAACTGACAGAGGTATGGCTGTTTGAAGGTTATAATCCCACAATATGGCCAATACAGCTGTATTATGACAGAATACAGTTGTACTCTGATTATGAGGTGTCAAACAGATGCTGAAGCTTATTTATACTTCAATACCTCATAGCTAAGTCAAATACAGAGGTCCATACAGGTTCTGTACAGTTTCTGACGCGTCAGGAGCACCAGAATACACCTGTAAAGTCCATTGGTGAAAGTTTTCACCCTGTATAGGGTAAAACTGACTACTTGTGGTTCTAAAACCACATTTCAACCCAATACTAGCCTGTATTGAGTGTATAGAACCACAAACCAGCCCACAGTAGTGAAAATTTTCACTCTGTGGTCGTGTGCAGAGGTAAACCACCTCCCACTACCCCAGATCAAGATAAAAGGAGGCTTTGCCTCACCAGGAAGCAAATCCAGCATCCTGTTCTTGATATTCTTACGTGGTATAACTTCTTAAAAAGGAAGTGATACTCTTAGAATTTAACAGGTATACTTTAAAGTAAGTATTGTAGGGTTTGCTATTGTAAACCAACAGGCAAACACTGCACCCAGGGCTATCAGCAGTACTCACCATCACTAAATTATTTTAGTATAGCCCTTTTCACTCATATTCTCACTCTAAATATAATCATTATTTTCGTGTCACACTCAGAGTTATAGCTTTTATTATCTTTCTGAAGCTATACCATAGAGTCACCCTGACATTTTGGGGGCCTGGCCAGGTTTTTTACCTATTGTAGACGAAATTCTAGCTTGTTTTCACTATTTTTGGCTAATTTTCATGCCTTTTAAAGTTATTATATTTGTTTTCTTGCTTATTTTCACTTTTTTGAAACCATAAGAAGCCCTGAAGGGGATTCATTTCGTGGTTTTTCTCTATTCTGATTTTTTTTACTCACAAAAAAAAATATATTAAAAACAAAAAAAAATAAAAATAAAATAAAAAATCAAAAAAAAACTGTATACATATCCTTTTTTGAAAAAATAATATTTTTTCATCTTTTGAAGAGTTATAAATATATAATTTATATTTATAAAATATTCTCTTCTTATAATAAAATAAAAACCATATTTTATTATTGTTTTTTTTTCATAATATATACAAAGTATATATTATTTGAATTTTTCTTGAAGAAAAACTCTGATAATTCATTTTTTCACCCAAATTGGCGTGAAAAATTGATTATTATCATTATTATTGATAATACCAATAATTATACTTAATAATAAAATAAAAACCATATTTTATTATTGTTTTTTTTTTCATAAGATATACAAAGTATATTATTTGAATTTTTCTTGAAGAAAAAGTCTGATAATTCTTTTTTTTCACCCAAATTGGCGTGAAAAACTGATTATTATCATTATTATTGATAACACCAATAATAATACTTCATAATAAAATAAAAACCATATTTTATTATTGGTTTTTTCATAATATATACAAAGTATATATTATCTGAATTTTTCTTACAGAAAAACTCTGATAATTCATTTTTTCACCCAAATTGGCGTGAAAAATTGATTATTATCATTATTATTGATAATTTCAATAATAATACTCAATAATAAAATACAAATCATATTTTATTATTGATCTTTTTTTCATAATATATACAAGGTATATATTGTTTGAATTTTTTCTTAGAGAAAAACTCTTATAATTCTTTTTTTACCCAAATTGGCGTGAAAAATTGATTATTATCATTACTATTGATAATTTCAATAAGTAATACTTCATAATAAAATACAAACCATATTCTATTATTAATCTTTTTAATATATACAGAGTATATATTGGGGAGAGTTGATTGATATTTATTATTGATATTTTCAATAATAACTTGTCCAAAGTGACTTATAAATCCTAAAAAAGGATTCAATCAACTAGCTGAAACTCTCACTTTACAAATCAGAAATGATACCACCTCATTCCAAAGACTTTGGATTTCCAAGGGATTATTCCTTACAAAGAGAAACAACCATCAGTTGGAATAGAGGCCTGGAAAAGAGAGAAGTTGAAGTTGTTCAAAGTCATAATACATGGCAAAATGAACCTTTCTACACCTTCCAAGATGGGTTTCAACAGCAAACCTCCAGGAATGGCTTGCATAGAACAGTTTGTTCTAACCCATCAAATCTTCCAAGAAATTCTCCAATGGGGAATGGCAGACAGGGAATTCAAACCAGATTCCCACTACAAACAACTTGTAGAAAGTATTCAGAAGATTTCCCTCAAAGAGATACTCTTCAAAGAACTTATCATAGACAAGAAATGGAACAAGAGCTAACACACTCTGACCCTTTCAGGCTCATGAGGACTGGTAACCCAACCAGACTCCCTAGTGGCTTCACACCACTCAGGCACCAGCAGATCAGTGACCAAGAGTCACTATACTTTCCAATCCAAGATAGAATCCAGGAGAGGAAGAGGATCATAAGGCAAGAACAAGACTTCTTTCAACCAGAGGCTGAAAGAGGCAGATCCTATGATCCAGAAATTGTTGGACCTGTTGCAAGAAGTACAAAGAAACAACAAACAGTTGTTGTGAGCCTTGAGGTATATTTTACATACCCAAATAGGCCACAATTATCTTAAAAAGAAATTTTGAATTATGCAAAACTCATAAGTCATGCATATATCCAAAATTCATCATTTTCAATTTCAGAAAAGATGAATAACTTTTTATTGAGTAAGTAAATCCATGGATTTAAGACCAGATTTGGATTCTACACAAAAATTCACCTAGGGTAGCTCCATAGAGTGAATAAGCTCAATTTAAGTATTTGAGGTGGTAAAATGGAAAATACTTCAATACCACATCATTAATACCACATAAAAGATCCGTGAAAATTTTTGTTTTTCTTGATTTTTAGCCAAAATAATGGGAAAGTGAGAAATCCCATGTTACATATACACTAAGAATAGTGTTATGCATGTTTTGAGCACTTAATATCATGGTATTCTTACATGAACTTTTGGTACACCCATAGTGGATATCTCACTTTAAGCTTAAATTACTATTTTGACGTAAAAAATAGGCAAGGGGGACAAAAGACATCAAAGAGAGCCAGGGTACCCAACTTCTGAGGCCTCAGAGGCGTGGATAGCTCCAGAGCATGGATCCTTGGCTCATCTTGACCCAATTGGTAAACTAGAACTCTTTGGGAACTTGGTTACCAAGTTACAACTGCTGTAAAACATCAGAAAATAGCAAATAACCTGCTATTTTGACGTGCCAAGGAGGTAATGAGCTACTTACACTCCTGTAACCAGGTCAATTACTAATGACTTTCCATGGATAAACCCCAAAAGAGTAATTAAAACCCTTTTGGGACCCATATTCATTGATTTACCTCATAGCAACCAGCAAAACACTGCTATTTGCAATTCTACGTAGAAATGAGGTAAAACCTTCAAAAATTCATTAAAAATACAATTCTTAATGAATCTTTCTGAAACTTTCAGGACTAAAGGAGAACTGTATTATCTATGGTACAACCAAAAAGAATTACAGTTTTACTAGTAAAATTAAAAGTTTTACTTACAGTCCATTTTTGGATATTCTACGTGAAACACTGAATCTTCAAAAATTTACAGTAATTACAACCTGTGATGAAATTGGCAATAACATTGATAACTTTGAGAAATCAATGATTATTTTAGAATTAAAGAAGATTTACAAGTGTTACTCCTTTTATTCTTAACCATATTGGGGTTGGTAGTCACGTAAAAGCATCAATTAAGTAATTATGATAATCTTACATGACAACAGATGATGCAATCAATAATCCAAAAAGGTTTATTGTTTTCTCACTCACTGGTTTTTCAGTTTGCTCCATGGCATGCCTCTGTGAGCTGTTGTTGACTTAAAAGAAGCCTCTTCTTGCTGTTTTTTCATCATCATCTTATCAATTTATTAAATCTTTATTACCAACAAGTAAGTATTAGTTCAACTATTCTTAAGTGTTTTAATTCTTTCAGAATCAATCAGAAAGACGTGAAATCATAGAATCCAACTATATATTGTTGTAATACTGTTATAAATCCTTTTGATCCCTTAAATCCACAATTCCACGTCAAATTTCTCTACTTTTATTATCAATAAGTTCTTTGGAGTATTAGTGAGTCATTTATCTTTAATTCTTAAAGTTTTTCTCTAGTAATAGTTTTCTTCAAGAATTATCTTTATAATTATTCTTGCAAAAGATAATTATATATTAAAATAATTTTATTATTTTAATAAAGAAGTTTTTATTATTAAATTCTTCTTGTAATTGATTCTTGTAGACAATTACTTGCTCACTGTTAAAATCACTAGTAGTGCTTAACACGTGAAAGAAATAATTTTTTAATTATTTAATTGTGGTTATAATAATATTTTATTATTATATTTCATAAGAACAGACATAGTACTGTTGATTAATAGTAATATTATCATCAGTTTCATAGTCACATCTTACATTTGGGGGCCTGGCCGTGCTTTTTGAACCTTGTACCCTTAATTAATATATTTTTAAGCTCTAAAATATATTTAATTAATTTTTTTCTTTCAATTTGGAGTTAAAATATTTTTATTTTTGAAATTGTTTTAAAATCTTTTTCATTGAGGAATTTGGTTTAATTTTATATTGTTTTTACACGTGGCTTTTTCACATCCAAAAACTTATAAAATTATTCTTTGAGTTACTCTGAATTAATTTTCATTCAAAATCTTAAATTTTAATTTTTTTCTTTAAAAAGAATAATTTTTTTAATATTAAAAAATATAAAACTTATAAAAAATCTTTAAAAAAATATTTTAAAAAGTATAAAAAATAATTTTTTCTCTTTTATAATTTCTTTTAGTGTCTTTAATCAAATACTGTGCAGCTGGCAACAGACTCAGTAAAAGATATATCACTAGTCCAGAATCTTCAGAAGCAGAATCTGAAGACAGTATTGAGGTGCAGATTGCTAAAAGAGGCACCTTATTCAACTCAGAAAAAGCTAAATTACCACCAAAAGGTGTGTATTTTACCTTATACTTTCACCTTTTATCTTTAAATTGACGTGAAAATGGTGCATACCAGAAATGGAAGCAACTATTCAGTCCAACCAGATGGATGTGGACAAGGAAGAGGCAAGACCAAATCCAGAAGTGCCAAATCTTCCACAAGAAAGGCACATCTGGAGGATGCCAGAGTTGCCCCCCATTCCCCAAGGTCTGTACCAACAGATTTTGACGTGAATTCTGAGCCTGAACTAATTTATGATAATATTTCCAGGGCTGAACCATTTTCAAGTGGCAGCAATAGAAATATATCAGAGCCAGTACAAAAATTGGTTCAGAGCAGCCAAAGAAGAGGAGTGGGAAATCTGCCCAAGCCTTTGGCAGGGGGCCATGAACTCCTACTTACACATCAAGAGCTTTCTGGGTCAGGAGAAGACCATAGAACTCTTAGGAGGTTGGAGCCCCCTGTCTTGCAAAGACAAGGTCAAAAAGATAAAGAATTGGTTGAAGAACCAGAGTCTTTTATCCATAGACCAGAAGAAAGAATTGGAAATGACTCCAACTTTGGAGACAGAGGCACCAGTGGCATCTACCAGCTCCAAACCAGCTCCAGAAGCATCCAAGGACAAGCCCAAAGGACCTCAAAAGAAACAGAGAGGTCCCAAGAACCATCAAGGCAAGGGCAAAGGCAAAGCCAATTGGCACAGACCTTACCCACAAGGGTACAGGATCCCCAGATTGGAGCCTTCAGCCGTGGACAGTGTCTTCAATATGGCCAGAACTCTTATGGAATTCACAGCCAAAGAGCAGGAAAGGATGAACAGGACTTTTCCACGCAAATAAATGATGTACATAGAAGTATTAGTGTAGAAATTGGCAAACTTGAGTCAAATTTAAAGCAAATTACATTAGACATCAATGATTTAAAGAAAAATGATAAGCAACATTCTGATTGGCATAAATTGACAACTGTCACCCTTGAGTCAATTAGCAATGCTTGTGAAAGAATTGAGAACCAATGTCAAAATAATGACACAGAGGATCTTTCCATCTTTAAAGTAAATGATAGACTTAAAACTCTTGAAGACCATGTCTTACAAATAGTTAAGAACACCAATCAATTTGCTATACATTTAGCAAAAAGTGACAGTGAAAGGCAGAAATTGAAGAATGAAATAATTGCAAGTGTGGAGCAAATTCATAAGAATCATGAACCACATATGCCAAGACATTCTACACCTTTGACTGAAGAAAAACTTTCTGTCAAGGAAAGTTTGACTCCATTATTAGGAGAGAATGTTATTTCTGCAAAGGATATTCCCAAATTAGAAGAATGGCCAACATTCTCTGGTGAAGGAGAATACAACCATATTGAATTCATCAGGACTATTGATATGTTGCAAGAGGACTTTAATATACCTGATGAGATCATAGTAGGAAAATTACATTGTTTGTTTACCAAGACTGCAAAGAAATGGTATTACAAAATGAGAATGGATCATGGAAGACATGACTGGTCTTGGTGGAAATCTGAAGTGATTACCAAATGGGCCAATAATTCTTGGAGGTTTAAAATGGAGAATGCTTTTGAAAGTGCCATTTTTAACTCAGAAAAAGACAAACCACTTACTTGGTTCTTCAAACAAAAAGACAGATTATCTGCTTTACACCCAGATATGTCTGACACTATGATTAATATGAAAATATTAAGAAAATGTGGAGGAGAACTGGAACATGCTATCAAAAGCAGATGTGTGGAACCCTGTTCAACAGAGGACTACATTAATGCTATGGAAGATATCATTACCAGAACAAGAATTGGTAAAACTTGGGTTAGAAACCCAATAGAGTCCAAAATAGTCTCAAAGATTCCTAGAGAGGAAAGAAGACCAGAAAGACCTGTCTTGAAGTGTCATAAATGTGGAAGTACTTCACATTTAGCCAACACTTGCCCTAAGAAGACAAAAATCAATGAAGTTCAAATCATTGAAGATATTCAGTGTACTGAAGAGAAAGAAGAGTCTGATCAAGATTCTGCAGTCTCTGAAGATACACCAGTAGAGGACTATCCCATTGAAAACATTTCAGCTTTCTTTGAGGTCACAGAAGTCCATACCCACTTGCCACAGCACAGTGAGGATTGCTACAACCTGATCAATATCCAAGATGCCAGAATGTGTAAAACAAAACCTGCTAGAGGAAAGGGTTACACTGCTGGAGCATCCTGTATCACATCAGTTCTAATGGGTGATATTGAAGCCAAAGTAAATCTGGATACAGGGGCATTTTGCACTTGTATTGGCAAGGATTATCTCCAAATTATACTTCCTGAATGGAAAAACCATCTATTACCAATAGAAGGTGTACAGTTCAGTAGTGCCAGTAACAATATGTACCCCTTGGGCATATTGGATACTAATATTGTATTCCCACATCCAGCAGGAAGTGTAAGAATGAAAACTGAGATTGTAGTAATGGATAATTGTACATCTCAGCATATCATTCTTGGAAATGATTACTTGAATATTTATGGTATTGATATAAATAACCATAAAGACAGATATTTCACAATTGGAGATAACAAAAGGCAAAAATTTGCTTTCTCCAATATGCCAAAACAGATATCTGTAGTATCTTCTGTCAAAGATACTTACAAAGATGAATTTGTGTCTAAACAACTTGTTGAAGCACAAATTAATCCATCATTGTCACCAAAGATGAGGAATGAACTTATTGATG
The DNA here is from genome assembly GCA_023105745.1 of Austropuccinia psidii. NCBI lineage: Eukaryota > Fungi > Basidiomycota > Pucciniomycetes > Pucciniales > Sphaerophragmiaceae > Austropuccinia > Austropuccinia psidii. The sequence continues at coordinate 32,512,401 of JALGQZ010000013.1, read as the reverse complement.
TATTATATACATACAATAATGCATTTGCATCTGATAATGAACCATTAGGCGCTATAAGGGGACATGAAATTGATATTACTCTTAATATTGATAGACCATATCCTCCAGTACTTAGAAGACCAGCTTATCCAGCCAGTCCCAGAGCTAGAGAGGCCTTGGAAAAACATATCCAAGAGTTGATCCAACTTGGTGTGCTAAGGAAAGTAGGCCATAATGAGGAAGTTGAAGTGACAACACCTGTTATTATTGCATGGCATAATGATAAGTCAAGAATGGTTGGAGATTTTAGAGCTTTGAATACCTACACAGTTCCAGATAGGTATCCAATCCCTAGGATCCAAGAAACCTTGACTCAATTGTCTAAAGCCAAGTATATAACATCAATGGATGCATTAAAAGGCTTCCATCAAAATGTTTTGACGCCTAAAGCTAGGAAATTACTTAGAATTATCACTCACTGTGGTATTTATGAGTATCTTAGAATGCCATTTGGCATTAAAAATGCTCCATCTCATTATCAAAGAATGATGAATACCATCTTCCCCACAGAATTGTCTGAAGGATGGCTTATCATTTATATTGATGATATTATTATATGTTCTGACTCATGGTCTTTGCACCTTGAAAGACTTGCAAGAGTACTTCATAAAGTTGCAGAAGTGAACATGAAAATTTCACTTAAGAAATGCAATTTTGGTTTTGAAGAACTCAAAGCATTAGGACATGTTGTTTCTGGTTTGAGCTTGGGTATTGACAAGAATAAAGTAGCAGCAGTGTTACTTAAGCCAATACCCCAGAATAAAAAAGAAATGATGTCTTTTCTTGGATTTGCTAGTTACTATAGGCAACACTTGAAAGATTTTGCAATTCTAGCCAAGTCACTTTATAGAATCTGTGATCAACAGACTGTTTTTGAAATGACACAGGAAAGAATTAAAGCTTATGAGAAGATAAAGAAAGCCCTTACAGAAGCACCTTTACTCCTCATGCCTGACTGGAATATTCCTTTTAAATTGTACATTGATGCATGTGGAGATGGATTAGGGGCAGCCCTACACCAAGTCCAAATTATTGATGACAAACCTACAGAAGGACCAGTTTGTTATATCTCAAGACAAATCAAACCAACAGAAGCCAGATATGGTGCAAGCCAAATGGAGTGCTTATGTTTGGTATGGGCACTTGAGAAATTACACTATTACCTTGATGGCAGTGTTTTTGAAGTGATAACTGACTGTAATGCCGTGAAATCACTTCTTAACATGAAAACTCCCAACAGACATATGTTGAGATGGCAAATAGCCATTCAAGAATATAGAGGAAACATGACTATAGTTCATAAAGCAGGAAACATTCACAAAAATGCTGATGGACTTAGTAGATGGGCTTTAGCCAACACTCCTGATAACCCAGCTTATGTACCTTTGGAAGCTGAACCACAGATTCCAATTGAAGGGATTAACATAACTGATATTGGGACTGAATTCTTTGAAGAGGTCAGAGAGTCTTATAAACAAGACAAGAATTGCCATATCTTGACTTCTTTATTGGATAAAGACTGCAAAGACACATCTTTGGTTAATACACTAGATGAAGTTTGGAAAAATTCCTATTCTGAAGGAAGATTTCACTTGTTTGATGGGATTATTTACCATAGAACAAAACATTCTTGTGTGATGACATTGTGTAGTAGATTGCTCATCAATACCATTCTTCATGAATGCCATGATAGCATTTACTCTGGACACCTATCAGAAGACAGAACACTTGAAAAGGTGAAGAACTGTGCATGGTGGCCATCTTGGAGAAAAGAAACCATTGAATATTGCCATACCTGTGATAGATGCCAAAAAGCAAACAGGAGTACAGGCAAGAAATTTGGATTAATGATCCATATTCAAGAACCAAAATCCCCTTGGGAAGTTGTTCACATGGATTGGGTCACAGCACTTCCTCCAAGTGGTGACAAAAGTTATAATGCTTGTTTAGTCATTGTAGACAGATATAGCAAAACTCCCATATTCTTACCATGTCACAAAGATGACACTGCTATGGATACAGCTCTTCTTTTATGGAGTAGAGTTATTTCTCATACAGGGTTATTTAAGAATATCATAAGTGACAGAGACCCCAAGTTCACATCTGCACTTTGGACCAATCTTCATAGATTGTTTGGGACTAAGTTATCATTCTCTACAGCATATCACCCTCAAACAGATGGGCTAGCAGAGAGGATGATTCAAACTTTAGAAGACATGATCAGGAGATTTTGTGCTTATGGATTAGAATTTAAAGACCCAGATGGCTTTACCCATGACTGGTGCACTCTGATACCTGCATTAGAATTGGCATACAAGACATCAGTCCATTCTTCCACAGGACAAACTCCTGCTATGTTAGAAAAAGGATGGAATCCAAGACTCCCAGCAGACACACTGAGGAAAGACTTGATTGACATTCATCCTACAGCCTCCAGCTTCAAATTAATGCTTGATAAAGTGAAACACCATGCAAAACAAAGTATGGATGATGCTTTTGATTATGCAAAACAGAAGTGGGACAAGAGTCATAAAGTACCAGACTTCAAAGTAGGGGACTTAGTTCTAGTTTCAACCTTGAATTTTAATAATATCAAAGGCCCAAAGAAACTTAAAGATTCTTATGTAGGACCTTTTGTTATTGTTGCTTTACATGGAACCAATGCAGTTCAAGTGGAATTGAGTGGTGAATTGGAAAATAAACACCCCACATTTCCAGTCAGCTTGATAAAACCTTATCAACCAGCTGATAAAGAATTGTTTCCTTTAAGAAACCCAACTCCTTTAACTGTACCACCTGTGGAACAGAATGAAGACAGAAAGATAAAGAAAGTCATTAAAGAAAGGAGACTTAGGGGTAAAAATCAAAGAGAATATCTTGTCAGATATAGAAATCCAGTACATGAAGATGAATGGATGGCAGAATCAGAAATACCTGACTCAGATAAACTCTTAAGAAGATTTAGACATGAAAGAAGGCCACAAGCCTGAATATGTCTATAAATGTGCTTTAAATTACTTGATCTGAGTAATGTGAAGAGGTTGGACAGTGGACATTAACCCCCTTTTGGGGCCTTATTCTTTTTATCACTCATAAAATTGTAGTACAATTTTATTTTTTGGTGGGAGGGAATGTGAGCCTTGAGGTATATTTTACATACCCAAATAGGCCACAATTATCTTAAAAAGAAATTTTGAATTATGCAAAACTCATAAGTCATGCATATATCCAAAATTCATCATTTTCAATTTCAGAAAAGATGAATAACTTTTTATTGAGTAAGTAAATCCATGGATTTAAGACCAGATTTGGATTCTACACAAAAATTCACCTAGGGTAGCTCCATAGAGTGAATAAGCTCAATTTAAGTATTTGAGGTGGTAAAATGGAAAATACTTCAATACCACATCATTAATACCACATAAAAGATCCGTGAAAATTTTTGTTTTTCTTGATTTTTAGCCAAAATAATGGGAAAGTGAGAAATCCCATGTTACATATACACTAAGAATAGTGTTATGCATGTTTTGAGCACTTAATATCATGGTATTCTTACATGGACTTTTGGTACACCCATAGTGGATATCTCACTTTAAGCTTAAATTACTATTTTGACGTAAAAAATAGGCAAGGGGGACAAAAGACATCAAAGAGAGCCAGGGTACCCAACTTCTGAGGCCTCAGAGGCGTGGATAGCTCCAGAGCATGGATCCATGGCTCATCTTGACCCAATTGGTAAACTAGAACTCTTTGGGAACTTGGTTACCAAGTTACAACTGCTGTAAAACATCAGAAAATAGCAAATAACCTGCTATTTTGACGTGCCAAGGAGGTAATGAGCTACTTACACTCCTGTAACCATGTCAATTACTAATGACTTTCCATGGATAAACCCCAAAAGAGTAATTAAAACCCTTTTGGGACCCATATTCATTGATTTACCTCATAGCAACCAGCAAAACACTGCTATTTGCAATTCTACGTAGAAATGAGGTAAAACCTTCAAAAATTCATTAAAAATACAATTCTTAATGAATCTTTCTGAAACTTTCAGGACTAAAGGAGAACTGTATTATCTATGGTACAACCAAAAAGAATTACAGTTTTACTAGTAAAATTAAAAGTTTTACTTACAGTCCATTTTTGGATATTCTACGTGAAACACTGAATCTTCAAAAATTTACAGTAATTACAACCTGTGATGAAATTGGCAATAACATTGATAACTTTGAGAAATCAATGATTATTTTAGAATTAAAGAAGATTTACAAGTGTTACTCCTTTTATTCTTAACCATATTGGGGTTGGTAGTCACGTAAAAGCATCAATTAAGTAATTATGATAATCTTACATGACAACAGATGATGCAATCAATAATCCAAAAAGGTTTATTGTTTTCTCACTCACTGGTTTTTCAGTTTGCTCCATGGCACGCCTCTGTGAGCTGTTGTTGACTTAAAAGAAGCCTCTTCTTGCTGTTTTTTCATCATCATCTTATCAATTTATTAAATCTTTATTACCAACAAGTAAGTATTAGTTCAACTATTCTTAAGTGTTTTAATTCTTTCAGAATCAATCAGAAAGACGTGAAATCATAGAATCCAACTATATATTGTTGTAATACTGTTATAAATCCTTTTGATCCCTTAAATCCACAATTCCACGTCAAATTTCTCTACTTTTATTATCAATAAGTTCTTTGGAGTATTAGTGAGTCATTTATCTTTAATTCTTAAAGTTTTTCTCTAGTAATAGTTTTCTTCAAGAATTATCTTTATAATTATTCTTGCAAAAGATAATTATATATTAAAATAATTTTATTATTTTAATAAAGAAGTTTTTATTATTAAATTCTTCTTGTAATTGATTCTTGTAGACAATTACTTGCTCACTGTTAAAATCACTAGTAGTGCTTAACACGTGAAAGAAATAATTTTTTAATTATTTAATTGTGGTTATAATAATATTTTATTATTATATTTCATAAGAACAGACATAGTACTGTTGATTAATAGTAATATTATCATCAGTTTCATAGTCACATCTTACAGTTGTAAACACTTCTAATGCACCTAGCAGCCCTATGATAAGGAATAATATCTCCACTCAGATGAAACACAATGTTGTGATACCTGAGAGTACCATTAGTATCAATACTCTATGGTTACAATTTTCCCAATTTGTAGAACAAACTCAAAAAGAGTTTGAAAGACTCCATGAAAGTATGTCAAGGTTACAAGAGTCTTGTACCTTACAAACCAAAACTATTCATACTCTTCAAGAGAACTATATTGAATTATATAAAGCCTCAGAAGATTCCAAAAGAAGACTAAATCAAGTCTTGGAGGAGCAAAATCACTGCAAAAGGGAAAGGGACTACCTGGATCAAGATATTGACAAATTGTTCAATTTCTGCCAAAAAATGAAACCCCAAACACAAGGGCATGTTTCTGGAAGCATCCCATACCACCAGGAAGACATCAAACCAGATTCTTTATTGGTGAATAAGGCAAGGTCTCCATCAAAATACCAGGATGGAGATAATATGTCTTATACTGAAAAGGAAGCCTTGAAACAGCTTCCTGAGGCCTCAAGCTGGCCCAAATTCTCTGGAACTGGAGAGTATGATCATATGGAACTCATAGATTATATTGATGGACTCTTCACTGATGTACCAAGTATACCAGATTACTGGATTACTGCCAGATTAAATACAGCTTTTAAAGGACATGCTAGTATTTGGTACACACAAATGAAAGAAATCCATGGCAGAAAAAACTGGCCATGGTGGAGGAGCCAAATAATCCAAAAGTACAGAAATGATACATGGATATGGCAGAAAACCCTTTCATTTGGAAACGATAGATACACAGTGGACAAAGATCCATATGATTGGTGTCTGAGACAGTCAAAAACGTTAATAGCCATTGACCCTCACATAACAACAGAAATGAGAAATCACAAACTGTTGACCAAACTACCAGGAGACTTAGAACATGCAGTAAAATGCAGATGCTCCAAAGAATCCACCTTGGATCAAATATCCAATACTTTGCAAGAAGTAAGGATTAGAACATCTATTGGTAGATACAATAACCATAGTACTGGTGATAACAGGGAGAATCCAACCCTGGAAGCCAAAGAAACTCATGATTCAGATTCTGAAATCACAACAGGATTTCACAATTGTGAACCACCCAATCACTATGCAGAAAATTCTCCCAAAGACAGGGAAGAGATATTTGCAAGAGAGGAAGAAACAACAAAAGACCAAGAAGGTCATGAATCTGACTCTGATAGTGTGGGGAATGACTGTGGAAATAATTCATACAGTGAGCTTAACCCCCATGAGGAATATTTGGTGGAATTTAAGAACCATGCAATAGAGGAAATTGGTTCAGTCCATTCCCAAAGGAGGAAACCAATGACCAAACACCTGGATGGTTTGAAACATAAGCCACCAGACAGGGAGGGTATGACAACAAGAGAATTGTTGGCTCAAGGTCACATGAACCATGCTAATACCTCCAAGAAGAGAGGAAAGTCTCATCAAAAATGAGCCTTTTTTTAGAGGGAGGGTATGTCAGCCTGTGACTCAAAACCAGAGCACAAGCATGACAGCCAATATACCATAAATCAATGGTATAGCCAAGATACCACCAAAACATGGAACTGAGCCAACTCAGCTCAAAAGGTATCAAATGAAGGAGGAAACTCACCCCTTTCTGAAAATATAAGTCCCATCAACATAGGACAAGAAATAACAAAGTTATTCCTGCTCAAAGTTATTGCTGAGCATAAACCTTAATTTTCACCTCTCATCTAAAATCTAGAAGGAGAGGCTTAACCCCATCAAATGGGTACTCAAAATGAAGCTCTAAGCCAGGGCTATCCAATGGTACCAGCCAAACTGAGCTAGCACCAGTATTACTTGAGTTATGGTCATATTCAGGCCAAATAAGGGTGAACAAAACATTCACCTCTCATCTAACTTCTACAGTTTTAGTGTGGGATACTTGAAGTGGGGTCTCTTTGGAAAGAGCACAATCAGGGCTATCTGATGGTGCCACTCACTTCTTAATATCTCAACTATAACAGAAGTTATGAGGCAAACAAGCTCAATACAGCTTTTTGCCCAAACCACGCCTATGTACAAAAACCTTGTACATGGGATAACTTTGTCATATTTAATGATAACCATACCAAATTGGGAATCATTGTGTAGAGCTCATACAGGGCTATCCAATGAACCAACTTTGAGCATGATATCTCAACAACTGACAGAGTTATGGCTGTTTGAAGGTTATAATCCCACAATATGGCCAATACAGCTGTATTATGACAGAATACAGTTGTACTCTGATTATGAGGTGTCAAACAGACGCTGAAGCTTATTTATACTTCAATACCTCATAACCAAGTCAAATACAGAGGTCCATACAGGTTCTGTACAGTTTCTGACGCGTCAGGAGCACCAGAATACACCTGTAAAGTCCATTGGTGAAAGTTTTCACCCTGTATAGGGTAAAACTGACTACTTGTGGTTCTAAAACCACATTTCAACCTAATACTATCCTGTATTGAGTGTATAGAACCACAAACCAGCCCACAGTAGTGAAAATTTTCACTCTGTGGTCGTGTGCAGAGGTAAACCACCTCCCACTACCCCAGATCAAGATAAAAGGAGGCTTTGCCTCACCAGGAAGCAAATCCAGCATCCTGTTCTTGATATTCTTACGTGGTATAACTTCTTAAAAAGGAAGTGATACTCTTAGAATTTAACAGGTATACTTTAAAGTAAGTATTGTAGGGTTTGCTATTGTAAACCAACAGGCAAACACTGCACCCAGGGCTATCAGCAGTACTCACCATCACTAAATTATTTTAGTATAGCCCTTTTCACTCATATTCTCACTCTAAATATAATCATTATTTTTGTGTCACACTCAGAGTTATAGCTTTTATTATCTTTCTGAAGCTATATCATAGAGTCACCCTGACAGTAATGGATGCATATTAGAATTAACTCACAAATCAAGAAATCGGGTCCATTGGGTATAAACCACCGATTTTGTGGGACCACGCTTTGATTGTTTGTTCTTCATTAAGCTTTGTAGGAGGTGTGCAATTTTACTACTCATCATGCATGTTTCCACATACGCAATAGTTTGTGTCATTGCTGGGGATTTATCCTGAGTGCTCCTGCCCTCGTGGTCTTCCAAATCTGCCTCTGCAATTGTGTTAAGCATGATGTGATGGTTACAAAATATTTGCAGCTTATTAATATTTATTAAACATTCTCCTGGTCCTTTGCTTTTGGATGATAGTAATTCTTTGTATAATGTGGAATATTCTTGCTGCATGGTTGGGTTGAGTGGGAGCAGCTCATAATGATGGCTAATAGTGGGGAGTGATTTGAGATGTGTGGTTTTGGTGCGGCGCAAACTTAAATGCCGCAATGCCAAATGCAAAATACCATTGCTACCTTTGGAAAGACTACTCAGGAGGAATGGTGACCAGTTATATTGAATTGAGCTCTGGGGTTGGGTGATGAATGATATTATGCCCAAAAGGTCATAAATGGTGTTGTGAAGAGGTGTGCACGTCAAACATATTCGATGGGATGAAAGGAGGCTATTAATGGCACGGTGAGTGGCAGTGTATTGGGAGCGGATATAGCTAGAAGATGGGGGAAGGGGTATTGGATATAAAAGGTAATTTGAAACATTTAAAGATCAGACACTCACTGTGCTTCATCCAAAATTATACGATGCCAATTGATTTCAAAAATGAATGATGTAGAGGTATTGGTTTGCTTACATTCTTGGTTGATAGTATTGTAAGAAGTGATGATGATATTATATTTCAAGATGTTGGCCTCAGGTAATGAGTGATGAGTGGGACCATGGTAGATTTTGCCATGCAGCGCTCCAGCTTGAGCATTCTTGGATATTTCTGATTGCAAGTTGGTAATTAAGCGAGGGGGGCAGATGATCATGGTGGGTGTGGAGTGATGGGGGGTTGCAATCAACCACTCCTTGGAGGTACCATTTAGAGAAATGGCCTGAATGGTTTTACCTAATCCCATATCATCTGCAAGCAGTCTTCCAAGAGGGGTATTGGCCAAAAGGGATTCAAATGTGCTAACGAACTTGTTTGTAATTATGTGCCTGCAATTAAAAGTGGATCCTGGGGGTGAGGTGGCCCAAAGGTTACAGGCTGATTGGCCATTGGAGATTTCTTGATCGCAGAGAAAAGCCAGTCCGGTCTTTTGATGAGGGATGAGGGGGGTTTGAATAATGTAATGGGGCGAGGTCATCATGGGGAGGTCTGATCCACTGGGTAATTGTATCAGTTTTTGCTTGGAAGTCAATGATGAAACAGCAGGATATGAAGCTGGCATTGATTTTGAAGCGGGAAATGTGGGAGTAAAGAGTTGACATTGACTATGAGTATTACAGGCATATTCTTTGGGCATTTTAAGCTTTGAATCTTGTGTTCAAAAGCTTTCAATTATGAATAGAATGTTCGGATACCATGTGAAGAACATCAATGCTAGATTGGGTTTCTGAGATTAGGAGGGATCATTTGCATCAGTCATAAATACGCCCTCAAAAAATAATATTTGAGTAGGATTGGATTGGCAATTTTCAATACATGCCCCACCAGGACCACAGTGCATGAAATTTTGTGGTGCCCCAAGGAATGGTATCAACGTTTTGGAAAGGGTTCCAGGGCGAGAGCCAATAGCACACTGGTGATTGGGGGATATACGAATATGTTGTGTTGATTGTGCCATAGGATAATCCAAGAACCTAAGTGGGAATTATCAGGATTTAAGGCTATATCACTATTTATTTGAATATGAATATTAATCATCTCAATGAAAAGTGGTTGTGAAGGGGTTGACATGATGACTATTATGAATTATTTGGGGACAGTTGAAAATTATATGATTGGGAAGGGGTAGCTAAAGGGAATGAAGACCAAGAGGCACAGGTGGGGAACTTATATGAGAGGCAGAAATGGGCTCAAAGGGGGATGGCCTGTGGCTACATGCAGTGTTTATAGGAAGATGGGCCTCTTGGCCTCATAATTTTCATATGCAATTTGGGGAATGTATCAAGGCAATGTAAGATGTTTCTATGAAACTGATAATAATATTGCTATTAATCAACAGTACTATGACTGTTCTTATGAAATATAATAACAAAGTGTTATTTGAGCCACAATTATATAATTAAAAAATTATTTCTTTCACGTGTTAAACACTAGTAGTGATTTTAACAGTGAGCAAGTAATTGTCTACAAGAATTAATTACAAGAAGATTTTAATAATAAAACTTCTTTTTATTAAAATAATAATATTATTTTAATATATAATTATCTTTGTTAAGAATAGCTATAATGGTAATTCTTGAAGAAAACTAATTTTAGAGAAAAACTTTCAGAATTAAAGATAAATCACTCACTAATAGTGTAAAGAACTTATTGAAAGATAAGATAGACAGATTTGACATAGAATTGTTGATTTAAAGGATCAAAATGAATTTATAAGAGTATTACAACAGTATATAGTTGGATTCTATGATTTCACGTCTTTCTGATTGATTCTGAAAGAATTAAAACACTTAAGAATAGATTTTAAATAAAACTTACTTGTTGGTAACAATGATATAAATGGATAATAAGATGATGATGTGGAAAGAAAAGCAAGAGGAGGAATCTATTAAGTCAACAACAGCTCACAGAGGCGTGCCATGGAGCAAACTGAAAATCCAGTGAGTGAGAAAACAATAAACTCTTTTGGATTATTGATTGCATCATCTGTTGTCACGTAAGATTATCATAATTACTTAATTGATAGCTTTATGTGACTACCAACCCCAATATGGTTAAGAATAAAAGGAGTAACATCTGTAAATCTTCTTTTGTTCCAAGATAATGATTGATTACTCAAATTTATCAATGTTATTGGCAATTTCATCACAGGTTGTAATTACTGTGAATTTTTGAAGATTCAGTGTTTCATTTAGAATAGTCAAAAATGGACTGTAAGTAAAACTTTTAATTTTACTATTAAAAATGTAATTCTTTGTGGTTTTACCATGGATAATACAGTTCTGCATTGGTCCTAAAAGCTTCAGAAAGATTCATTAAGAATTGTATTTTTAATGAATTTTTGAAGTTTTTACCTCATTTCTATGTAGAATAAATGGATAAAATTCCAAAAAGGGTTTTAATTACTCTTTTGGGGTTTATCCATGGAAAATAATTAATAATTGACATGGTTAAAGGAGTCTAAGTAGCTTTTTACCTCTTGGCACTTGAAAATAGCAGGTTATTTGCTAGTTTCTTAAGATTTACTGTATTGTAACATGGTAACCAAGTTCCCAAAAGCTTTTAGTTTACCAATTAGGCCAAGATCAGCCATAAATCCAAGCTTTGGAGCTGTCCAGGCCTCTGAGGCCGCAGAAGTCGGTTACCCTGGCTCTCTTTGATGTATTTTGTCCCCCTTGTTTATTTTTCACATCAAAATAGAAAATTAGTCTTCAAGTGAGATATACACTATGGGTGTACCAAAAGTCCATGTAAGAATACCATGATATTAAGTGCCCAAAAAATGCAGAACACTATTCTTATTGTATATTTAACATGGGATTCCTCACATTCCCATTATTTTGGCGTGAAATTAAGAAAAACAAAAAATTTTCACAAATCTTTTATGTGGTATTGATGATGTGGTATTGAAGTATTCTCCATATTACCACCTCAAAGAGTTAATTTGAGCTTATTCACTCTATGGAGATACCCTAGGTGAATTTTTGTGTAGAATCCAAATCTGGCCTTGAATCTATGGATTTACCTACTCAATAAAAAGCTATTCATCTTTTTGAAATCAAAAATGATGAATTTTGGATATATGCATGACTTATGAGTTATCCATAATTCAGAATTTATTTTTAATATAATTTTGGCCTATTTGTGTATGTAAAATATACCTCAAGGCTCACATTCCCTCCCACCAAAAAATAAAATTGTACTATAATTTTATCAATGGTATGAAGAATAAAAAGCCCCAAAGGGGGTTAATGTCCAGTGTCCAACCTCTTTACATCACTCAGATCAAGTAGTTTAAAGCACATTCATAGACATATTCAGGCTTGTGGCCTTCTTTCATGTCTAAATCTTCTTAAGAGTTTATCTGAGTAAGGTATTTCTGCTTCTGCCAGCCATTCATCTGCATGCACTGGATTTCTATATCTGACAAGATATTCTCTCTGATTTTTACCCCTAAGTCTCCTTTCTTTAATGACTTTCTTTATTGTTTTTTCTTCATTCTGTTCCACTGGTGGTACAGTTAAAGGAGTTGGGTTCCTTAAAGGAAAAAATTCTTTGTCAGCTGGTTGATAGGGCTTTATAAATCTGACTGGAAAAGTGGGGTGTTTATTTTCCAATTCACTACTCAATTTCACTTGAACTGCATTGGTTCCATGTAAGGCAGCAATAACAAAAGGTCCTACATAAGAATCTTTAAGTTTTTTTGGGCCTTTGATATTATTAAAGTTCAAGGTTGAAACTAGAACTAAGTCCCCTACTTTGAACTCTGGTACTTTATGACTCTTGTCCCACTTCTGTTTTGCATAATCAAAAGAATCAGTCATACTTTTTTTTGAATGATATTTTACTTTATCAAGCATTATCTTGAAGATGGAAGCTGTAGGATTAATGTCAATTAAGTCTTTCCTCAGTGTGTCTTCTGGGAGTCTTTGATTCCATCTGTTTTCTAACATAGCAGGAGTTTTTCCTGTGGAAGAATGGGCTGATGTCTTATATGCCAATTCTAATGCAGGTATCAGTGTGAACCAGTCATGGGTAAAGCCATCTGAGTCTTTTAATTCTAACCCATAAGCACAAATTCTCCTGATCATGTCTTCTAAAGTTTTAATCATCCTCTCTGCTAGCCCATCTTTTTGAGGGTGATATGCTGTAGAGAATGACAACTTAGTGCCAAACAATCTATGAAGATTGGTCCAAAGTGCAGATGTGACCTTTTAATCTCTGTCACTCATGCTATTCTTTAATAATCCTGTATGAGAAATAACTCTACTCCATAGAAGAAGAGCTGTATCCATAGCAATGTCATCTTTATGACATGGTAAGAATATTGGAGTTTTGCTATATCTGTCTACAATGACTAAGCAAGCATTATAACCTCTGTCACCACTTGGAGGAAGTGCTATTACCCAATCCATGTGAGCAACTTCCCAAGGGGATTTTGGTTCTTGAATATGGATCATAAGTCCAAATTTATTGCCTGTACTCATTTTTGCTTTTTGACATCTGTCACAGGTGTGGCAGTATTCCATCGTTTCCTTTCTCCAAGATGGCCACCATGCACAGTTCTTCACTTTTTCAAGTGTTCTGTCCTCTGACATGTGTCCATAGTAGATGCTATCATGGCATTCATGAAGAATGTTATTGATAAGTAATCTGCTGCATAATGTCATTACACAAGAATGTTTGGTTTCGTGGTAAATAATCGCATCAAACAAGTGAAATCTTCCTTCAGAATAGGAATTTTTCCAAACTTCATCCAGTGCATTGACTAAAGATGTATCTTTGCAGTCTTTACCTAATAAAGAATTTAAGATATGTCAATTCTTGTCTTTATTATAAGATCCTCTGACTTCTTCAAAGAATTCAGTCCCAATATCAGTTATGTCAATTCCTTCAATTGGAATTTGAGGTTCAGCTTCCAAAGGTACATAAGCTGGGTTATCAGGAGTGTTGGCTAATGCCCACCTGCTAAGTCCATCAGCATTCTTGTGAATGTTTCCTGCTTTGTGAACTATAGTCATGTTTCCTCTATATTCTTGAATGGCTATTTTCCATCTCAACATATATCTGTTGGGAGTTTTCATGTTAAGAATTGATTTCAAAGCATTAAAATAATTTATCACTTCAAAAATACTGCCATCAAGATAATAGTGTACATTCTCAAGTGCGCATATCAAAAATAAGCACTCCATTTGGCTTGCACTATATCTGGCTTCTGTTTGTTTGATTTGTCTTGAGATATGACAAACTGGTCCCTCTTTAGGTTTGTCATCAATAATTTGAACTTGATGTAGGGCTGCCCCTAATCCATCTCCACATGCATCAATGTGAAATTGAAAAGGAATATTCCTGTCAGGAATGAGGAGTAAAGGTGCTTCTGTAACGGCTTTCTTTATCTTCTCATAAGCTTTAGTTCTCTCCTGTGTCATGTCAAATACAGTCTGTTGATCACAGATTCTATATAGTGACTTGGCTAGAATTGCCAATTCTTTCAAGTGTTGCCCATAATAACTGGAACATCCTAAAAAAGACATCATTTCTTTTTTATTCTGGGGTATTGGCTTAAGTAACACTGCTCCTACTTTGTTTTTGTCAATACCCAAGCTTAAACCAGAAACAACATGTCCTAATGCTTTGAGTTCTTCAAAACCAAAATTGAATTTCTTAAGTGAAATTTTCATGCTCACTTGTGCAACTCTGTGAAGTACTCTTGCAAGTCTTTCAAGGTGCGAAGACCATGAATCAGAAAATATGATAATATCATCAATATAAATGATAAGCCATCCTTCAGACAATTCTGTGGGGAAGATGGTATTCATCATTCTTTGATAATGGTATGGAGCCTTTCTAATGCCAAATGGAATTCTAAGATACTCATAAATACCACAGTGATTGATAATTCTAAGTAATTTCTAGCTTCAGGCATCAAAACATTATACTTGGCTTTAGACAATTGAGTCAAGGTTTCTTGAATTCTAGGGATTGGATACCTATCTGGAACTGTGTAGTTATTCAATGCTCTGAAATCTCCAACCATTCTTGACTTATCATTCTGCCAGGCAATAATAAAAGGTTTTTTCACTTCAACTTCGTCATTATGACCTACTTTCCTTAGTACACCAAGCTGGATTAACTCTTGGATATGTTTCTCCAAGGTTTCTCTAGCTCTGGTACTGGCTGGATAAGCTGGTCTTCTAAGTACTGGAGGATATGGTCTGTCAATATTAAGAGTGATATCAACTTCATGTCCCCTTATAGCACCTAATGGTTTATTATCAGAGGCAAATGCATTATTTTATGTGTATAACACATTAATAAGTTCATTCCTCATCTTTGGTGACAATGATCGATCAATTTGTGCTTCAACAAGTTGATTAGACACAAATTCCTCCTTATAAGTATCATTTTTATAAGATACTATTGATATTTGTTTTGGCATATTGGAAAAAGCAAATGTTTGTCTTTTGTTCTCTCCAATTGTGAAATATCTTTCTTTATGGTTATTGATTTCTATAACATAAATAGTCCAGTAATCATTTCCAAAAATGATATGCTGAGATGTGCAATTGTCCATCACCACAATCTCAGCTTTCACTCTTATGCTTCCTGCTGGGTGTTTAAATACAAGATTAGTGTCTAATATACCCAAGGGGTACATATTGTTACTGGCACTACTAAATTGCACACCTTCTATTGGTAATAGATGGTTTTTCCATTCAGGAAGTATAACTTGGATATAAACATTGCCCACACAAGTGCAAAATGCCCCTGTATCTAAATTTACTTTGGATTCAATATCATTCATCCAAACTGATGGGATACAGGATGCTCCAGCAGTATAACATTTTCCTCTATCAGGTTTGGTCTTACACCTTCTGGCATCTTGGATATTGATCAGGTTGTAGCAATCTTCACTGTACTGTGGTAAGTGGGTGTGGACCTCTGTGACCTCAAAGAAAGCTGTAATTTTTTCAATGGGATAGTCCTCCACTGGTGTGTTCTCAGAGATTGCAGAATCTTCATCAGATTCTTCTTTCTCTTAAGTACAATGAACTTCTTCAATAACTTGAACTTCATTGATTTTTGTCTTTTTGGTGCAGGTGTTGGCTAAATGTGAAGTACTTCCACATTTATTACACTTTAAGACAGGTTTTTCTTGTCATCTGTCCTCCCTGGGAATCTTTGAAACTATCTTGGATTCTATAGGGATCTTAGTCTAAGTTTCACCAATTCTTGTTCTGGTAATGATATCTTCCATTGCATTAATGTAGTCTTCTGTTGGACAGGGTTCCACATATTTTCTTTTGATAGCATGTTCTAGTTCTCCTCCACACTTTCTTAATATTTTCATATTGATCATAGTGTCAGACATATCTGGGTGTAAAGCAGATAATCTGCCTTTCTGCTTGAAGAACCAAGTAAGTGGCTTATTTTTCTCTGAGTTAAAAATGGCATTTTCAAAAGCAGTTTCCATTTTAAACCTCCAAGAATTGTTGGCCCATTTGGTAATCACTTCAGACTTCCACCAACACCAATCATGTTTCCCATGATCCATTCTCATCTTGTAATACCATTTCTTTGCAGTTCTGGTAAACAGAGAGTGAAATTTTCCCACTATAGTTTCATCAGGTATATGAATGTATTCTTGCAAGATATCAATAGTCCTGATGAACTTAATATGGTTGTATTCTCCTTCACCAGAGAATGCTGGCCATTCTTCCAATTCGGGAATATCTTTTGCAGAGATAACATTTTCTCCTAAGAATGGGGTCAAACTTCCTTCAACACAAAGGTTTTCTTCAATCAAAGGTGTAGAATGTCTTGGCATATGTTGTACATAATTCTTTTGAATTTGTTCTACATTTGCAATTATTCCATTCTTTAACTTCTGCCTTTCACTGTCACTTTTTGCTAAATGTGTAGCAAACTGATCGGTATTTTCAACTATTTCTAAGACATGATCTTTTAAAATTTTAAGTTGATCATTCATTTTAAAAATGGAAAGATCTTCCATTTCATAATTCTGAACCTGAAATGTACTTTCAATTCTGTTACATGTATTAATAATTGAATCAATTCTGGCATTTGCCTCTTAATACCATTCAGTATATCTTTTGTCATTTCTTTTTAATTCATTTATATCTGATGTAAGTTTATTTATCTTTTCATCAAATTTACCAAGGGCTACATGAATATTAGATTGAACAAAATGTATCTGATCTATTATTTCTTTGGAAAAGTTCTGTTCATCCTTTCCTGCTCTTTGGCTGTAAATTCCATCAAAGTCCTGGCCATGTTGAATACACTGTCCATGGCTGAAGGCTCCAATTTGGGGATCCTATACCCTTGTGGGTAAGGTCTGTGCCAATTTGCTTTGCCTTTTCCCTTGCTTTGATGGTTCTTGGGACCACTCTGTTTCTTCTGAGGTCCTTTGGGCTTGTCCTTAGACACCTCTGGATCTGGTTTGCAGATGGTAGACGCCACTGGGGCCTCTGTCTCCAAAGCTGGAGTCATTTCCAACTCTTTCTTCTGGTCTATGGATAAAAGGCTTTGGTTCTTCAACCAATTCTTTATCTTTTTGACCTTGTCTTTGCAAGAAAATGAGCTCCAACCTCCTAAGAGTTCTATGGTCTTCTCCTGACCCAGAAAGTTCTTGATGTGTAAGTAACAGTTCATGGCCCCCTGGCAAAGGCTTGGGCAGATTTACCACTCCTCTTCTTTGCCTTCTCTGAACCAATTTTTGTATTGGCATTGATATATTTCTATTGCTTGCACTTGAAAATGGTTCAGCCCTGGAAATATTATCATGAATCATTTCAGGCTCAGAATTCACATCAAAATCTGTGGGTACAGACCTTGGGGAATGGGGGGCAACTCTGGCATCCTACAAATGTGTCTTTCTTGAGGAAGACTTGGCACTTCTGGATTTGGTCTTGCCTCTTCCTTGTCCACATCCATCTTGTTGGACTTAATAGTTGCTTCCGCTTCTGGTATGCACCATTTTAACATCAATTTAAAGATAAAAAGTGAAAAACATAAGATAAAACACACCTTTTGGTGGTAATTTATTCTTTTCTGAGTTAAATAAGGTGCCTATTTTAGCAATTTACACCTCAATACTGTCTTCAGATTCTGCTTCTGAAGATTCTGAACTAGTGATATATCTTTTGCTTAGTCTGTTACCAGCTGCGCAGTATTTGATTAAGGATACTAGAAAAAATTATAAAAGAGAAAAATTATTTTTTATACTTTTTAAAATATTTTTAAAGATTTTTTATAAGTTTTATATTTTTTAGTATTAAAAAAATTATTCTTTTTAAAGAAAAAAATTAAAATTTAAGATTTTGAATGAAAATTAATTCAGAGTAACTCAAAGAATCATTTTATAAGTTTTTGGAGGTGAAAAAGCCACATGTAAAAACACTATAAAATTAAAACAAATTCCTCAATGAAAAATATTTCCAAAACAGTTTCAAAAATGAAAATTATTTTAACTTTAAAATGAAAGAAAAAAAATATTATTAAATTAATATATTTTAGAACTTAAAAATATATTAACTAAGGGTATAAGGTTCAAAAAAAACAACCAGGCCCCCAAATGTAAGATTTGACTATGAAAATAATGATAATATTACTATTAATCACAGTACTATGTCTGTTCTTATGAAATATAATAATGAAATATTATTATAGCCACAAGTAAATAATTAAAGAATTATTTCTTTCACTTGTTAAACACTACTTGTCAGGCTGAGTCTATGATAAAGGTGTATATGAGTATTTACAAGCTTTAACTATGACTGTGACACGGTAAAAATGGTTTTAAAAGATGATAAGATTTATAATAAATGATTTAATTTAAGATTTAAAGGGCTTTACTCTAGGGATATAGTGGTGGTGAGCACTGTTGAAAGCCCTGGGTGCAGCTTTACCTGTTGGATTACAATAATAAAGACTACAATACTTTAAATTTAGAGTATACCTGATTATTTAACCAAGAGTAAAACTTTTTTTGACAATTTACTACGTAGGTTATTCAAGAGCAGGATGAGGAAAAGCTTTTGGCTGTGAAGAGCCCTCCTTCTATCCTAAAATTGAGGTGGAAAGGCTGCTAGACCTTTCCACGTAGAGGAAGTGAAGATTTTTCACTCTCTATGACAGGCTTGTGGTTTGCAAACAGCCTGTATACCCTTTATTGGGCTCAGATGTGGTTTTGAAACCACATCTGGGCAGTTTTCACCAATACAGGGTGAAAATTTTCATCTGGGGACCTCACAGCCTGATTCTGACGTGTATGACGCGTAGAATGCTGTACAGAAGCTGTATGGGACCCCAGTATTGACTGACATATGAGGTATTGAAGTAAAAACATGCTTCTTCGTCTATTTGACACCTCATATTCATGATTATGGGGTGTTATCCCATGGTAAGGCTGTATATGACAGCAGGTGGGATTTTGACCTTAAAATGGTCATAACTCTGTCAGTTTTTGAGATATCAAGCTCAAAGTTGGTTCATTGAATAGCTCTATATGGGCTCTACACAATAGTACTCAACTTGACAGGGTTATCATTAAATATGACAAAGTTATCCCATGTACAAGTATTTTTGTACATTGGCGTGGTTTGGGCAAAAAGCTGTATTGAGCTTGTTTGGCCAATAACTTCTGTTGTAGTTAAGTTATGAGGAAATGGATGGCACCATCAGATAGCCCTGATTGTGCTCTTTCCAAAAAGACCCCACTTTAAGTATCTCACACTAAAACTGTAAAAGTTAGATGAGAGGTCAATGTTTTGTTCACCCTTATTTGGTCTGAATTTGACCATAACTCAAGTAATACTGGTGCTAGCTCAGTTTGGCTGGTACCATTGGATAGCCCTGGCCTAGAGCTTCATTTTGAGTACCCATTTGATGGGGTTAAGCCTCTCCTTCTAGATTTTAGATGAGAGGTGAAAATTAAGGTTTATGCTCAGCAATGACTTTGAGCAGGAATAACTTTGTTATTTCTTGTCCTATGGTGATGGGACTTATATTTTCAGGAAGAGGTGAGTTTCCTCTTTTTTTTGATACCTTTTGAGCTAATTTGGCTCAGCTCCATGTTTTGGTGGTATTTTGGCTATACCATTGATTTATGGTATTTTGGCTGTCATGCTTGTGCTCTGATTTTGAGTCACAGGCTGACACTACTAGTGATCTTAACAGTGACCAGTAATTGTCTACAAGAATCAATTACAAGAAGAATTTAATGATAAAAACTTCTTTTATTAAAATAATAAAATTATTTTAATATATAATAATCTTTTACAAGAATAATTATAAAGATAATTCTTGAAGAAAACTAATTTTAGAGAAAAAATTTAAGAATTAAAGATAAATGACTCACTTATACTCCAAAGAACTTATTGAAAGATATAAGTAAAGAAATTTAACATGGAATTGTGGATTTAAGGGTTCAAAATGATTTATAGCAGGATTACAACAATATATAGTTGGATTCTATGATTTCGCGTCTTTCTGATTGATTCTGAAAGAATGAAAACACTTAAGAATAGCTTTAACTAATACTTACTTGTTGGTAACAATGATATAAACGGAAAATAAGATGATTTGATGTGGAAAAAACAGCAAGAGGAGGCCTCTTTCAAGTCAACAACAGCTCACAGAGGTGTGCCATGGAGAAAACTGAAAGCCCCGTGAGTGAGAAAACAATAAACCTTTTTGGATTATTGATTGCATCATCTGTTGTCATGTAAGATTATCATAATTACTTAATCTATGCTTTTACGTGACTACCAACCCCAATATGGTTAAGAATAAAAGTAGTAACATCTGTAAATTTTCTTTTATTCCAAAATAATCATTTATTTCTCAAAGTTATCAATGTTATTGGCAATTTCATCACAGGTTGTAATTACAGTGAATTCTTAGTGTATATGTAACATGGGATTTCTCACATTCCCATTATTTTGGCGTGAAATCAAGAAAAACCAAAATTTTCACAGATCTTTTATGTGTTATTGAAGTATTTTCCATAATACCACGTCAAAGAGTCAATTTGAGCTTATTCACTCTATGGAGCTACCCTAGGTGAATTTTTGTGTAGAATCCAAATCTGGCCTTAAATCCATGGATTTACTTACTAAATAAAAATTTATTCATCTTTTCTGAAATCAAAAATGATGAATTTTGGATATATGCATGACTTATGAGTTATGCATAATTCAGAATTTGTTTTTAGGATAATTGTGGCCTATTTGGGTATGTAAAATATACCTCAAGGCTCACATTGTGAAGGGGTTGAAATCATAGCTACTATGAATTATTTAGGGACAGTGGGAAATGATCTGATCAGGAATTTTTAGCTAAAGGGAACGAAGAGCAAAAAGCACAGGTGGTGGACATTATATGAGTAGCAGCAATGGGCCCAAAGGGGGATGGCCTGTGGTTACGTGCATGGTCATTTGGAACATGGGCCTCTTGGATTCATAATTTTTATATTCAAGTTGAGACATATATCAAGGCAAGGTGGCAAGAATGTGAGTGCACCAATATGACTGCTGGATCTGCTGTGTATTACCCAAGATTTGTTGGTCCAAGGGTCACATTAACATATCCAAAATTGGGTGGCTTGTAGTAAATTCTTGTACAACAGTGCCAAGTTAGCTGTTGTGACAGCAAACATTAATTGTATCTTCCACAGTTTAATAGCCATACAGTGACTTACTGGGAGATGGGGGTGGTGGAAAGGAAAATTTCACTGTGCGGATCTTTTTGTGTGGGCGGGTGAGGTATGTATGGTGGTGTGCCACCAAAAATGAGTTTTTCTGTGGGCAAACGTTCTTGTGGACTGACACATACTGGGATACCAGGGGGGAAGGTGTGACTGTTGGCTGGAAGGCAGGCACCAAAACATCTGCGGTGCACGTGCAAATGTCTTGTGTATGACCCAAGGTGGCAGGTCCCTGCGCAAAACAATGCAGTGTTAGGGATAATAGGTGCAGAGTATTTTAATGCGTATGAGGCTGTAGATAATCTGAGCTGGTGGGCCTCAGCTTTGGACATGCAGGTGGGTGAGCATCTGCGGATAAGTGGGGCACTTGCATGAAGGACTGGCAGGCCAGAGGACCAGCAGTGCATGGTCCGCCAAGCAGGTGAAAATTGCCTGCTTATGACCTGTGGAGGGGTGAATCTGAAAGGGTGTTGCGGCCCAGAAATTTGTGGGTGGCAGGAATACTTTTCCTTGACCTCAGGAACGGAGTGGATCGACCATTGGCATATGACCCAAATGCTCCCTCACCCCAAAATGCACCCCTTACTGTCAGGCTGAGTCTATGATAAAGTAGTAATTAGGCTATTTAAAGCTTTAACTATGACTGTGACACTGTGATAAAGGTTTAAAATAAGAGTATTTCTGATAATAAGGCTTTATAATGAAAATAAGCGGGATTTAATATTTGTGGAATAGTGGTGGTGAGCACTGTTGAAAGCCCAGGGTGCAGCTTTACCTATTGGATTACAATAATAAAGACTACAATACTTGAGCTTAAAGTATACCTGATTATTTTCCAAGAGTATAACTGTTTTTGACAGTTATACTCTGCAGGAATTCAAGAGCAGGATGAGGAAACCTTTTCTGGCTGTGAAAAGGCCCCTTTTTATCCTGAAATGGGGTGGAAAGGCTTCCAGACCTTTCCACATAGAGGAAGTGAAGATTTTTCACTCTCTAGGACAGGCTTGTGGCTTACAAAAGGCCTGTATAGCCTGTATTGGGATCAGATGTGGTTTTGAAAGCACATCTGGGTAGTTTTCACCAATACAGGGTGAAAGTTTTCATCTGGGAACCACACAGCCTGATTCTGACATGTATGATGTGCAGAATGCTGTACAGAACCTATATGGGACCCCAGCATTGAATGAACTATGAGGTATTGAATTGAAAACAAGCTTCTTCCTATGTTTGACACCTCACAATAATGGTTATGGGATATTATCCCATGGTTAGGCTGTATTGGCCAAACTGTGGGATTTTGACCTTAAAACAGCCATACCTTTGTCATTTTTGGAATACCACCTCAAAACTGATTTGGTGTGTAGCCCTTTATGTGCTCTACACAATCGTACCTCATTTGATATGGCTATAATTAAATATGGCAAAGTTATGCCATGTACAAGTTTTTTTGTATGTGTGTGTGGTTTAGGCAAAAGGCTGTATTGGCCTTGTTTGTCCTATAAATTTTGTTCTAGTTGAGATATGGGGAAATGAATGGCACCATCAGATAGCCCTGATTTTGCTCTTTCCAAAAAGACAGCACTTTAGGTATCTCACACTAAAACTGTAAAAGTTAGATGAGATGTGAATATTTTGTCCACCCTTATTTGGCCTGGATATGGCCATACCTTTGGTAATACTGGTGCTAGCCCAGTTTGGCTGGTACCTTTGGATAGCCCTGGCTTAGAGCTTCATTTTGAATACCCATTTGATGGGGTTAAGCCTCTTACTCTGTATTTCAGATGAGAGGTGAAAATTAATGTTTATGCTCAGCAACAACTTTGAGCAGGAATAACTTTGTTATTCTTTGTCCTATGATGATGAGACTTGCATATTTGGAAAGGGGTAAGTTCCCTCTTTCCTTTGATTCCTTTTGAGCTTATTTGGCTAAGCTCCATGTATTGGTGGTATCTTTGCTATACCATTGATTTATGGTATCTGGCTGTCATACTTGTGATCTGGTTTTGAGTCACAGGCTCACACTTACCATAACTTGGAATACACCAGCCTCTGTGTGGTAGTTAGGCAGAGCTCTCCAGCCTGCATCAAAGGGATGCCTTTGAGAAAGTTGACTCAATGTCTTTGCGTTATTGCATGTTACATTCTTGGAAAGCATTTTTTCAGCCTTGGTGCATACATGTACTGTACACCAAAGGTATACGTACTAAAATGTTGGCTGATCTACAAATTGGGATGGTGTAATACTACTTCAGCATGCATGCATATTACCAATGGGTATCACTTCCGATCGTTTGCATAAGTGTAGATCATGTGCCACATTCTCAGCATGCTGATTAACCTGATTTGCACATGCCAGCTCAGCATGTCGTGGGCAAAAGCTCACTAGGGAAGGTTTTTTGAAGGCCATGATCAGAGGACTTTTCAAAATAGCTCATTGGAAAGCCCACTTGTGTGCACTTTACCTAAGTGTGTGAAATGCTCAGCCTTGCCAAAATGGCTTCCCATTTTGTGCAAAATGCTCAGGATGCCTGCTTACAAAGATGAAATAGCAATTTCTCAGAAGGGGTGCATTTAATATTGTTAGATCAATAGCTTAATAACTGTGCAATTCAAATTTTCAGCGACTGAGAATTTCAAATATGACCCCAAAGCAGACCTGCAAAATTGGTCAACCCAAGCTTATGCTATGTTCACTTGTCATACAGCTGCCCGACCCTTTGTTCAAACTCCATCACCCGGCCATAACCCTGGTATGCTTGTGTCAGCCTATGACTCAAAACCAGAGCACAAGCATGACAGCCAAATACCATAAACCAATGGTATAGCCAAGATACCACCAACACATGGATCTCAGCCAAATCGGCTCAAAAGGTATCAAAAGAAAGAGAAACCTCACCCCTTCCCAAATATGCAAGTCCCATCATCATAGGACAAAGAATAACAAAGTTATTCCTGCTCAAAGTTGTTGCTGAGCATAAACCTTAATTTTCACCTCTCATATGAAATACAGAGTAAGAGGCCTAACCCCATCAAATGGGTATTCCAAATGAATCTCTAAGCCAGGGCTATCCAATGGTACCAACCAAACTGAGCTAGCACCAGTATTACAGAAGTTATGGTCAAATTCAGGCCAAATAGGGGTGAATAAGACATTTACCTCTCATCTAACTTCCACAGTTTTAGTGTGAGACATCTAAAGTGGGGTCTTTTTGGAAGGTTCACAATCAGGGCTATCTGCTGGTGTCATCCATTTCTCTATATATTCACTAGAACAAAAGTTATAGGGCAAACAAGCCCAATACAGCTTTTGCCTAAAAACACGCATATGTACAAAAAACCTGTACATGGGATAGCTTTGACTTATTTAATGATAGCCATACCAAATAAGATACCATTGTGTAGAGCACATACAGGGCTACACACCAATCCAATTTTGAGGTTGATATCTCAATAACTGACAAAGGTATAGCTGTTTTAAGGTCAAAATCCCACATTTTGACCAATACAGCCTAACCATGGGATAATATCCCATAGCCATGATTATGAGGTGTCAAACTGACTAAGAAGCTTGGTTTTTCTTAAATACCTCATAGTTCATTCAATACTGGGGTCCCATACAGGTTCTGTACAGCATTCAACACATCATACATGTAAGAATCAGGTTGTGTGGTCCCCAGATGAAATATTTCACCCTGTATTGGTCAAAAAAGCCCAGATTTGGCTTTAAAACCACATCTGAGCCCAATACAGGCTATACAGGCCTTTTTTAAACCACAAGCCTGTCCTAGAGAGTGAAAAATCCTTACTTCCTATATGTGGTAAGGTCTAGCCACCTTTTAACCCCAATTCAGGATAAAAATGGGCTTTTCACAGCCAGAAAAGCTTTCCTCATCCTGCTCTTGAATTCCTAGATGGTAAACTGTAAAAAACAGTTTTACTGTTGGAAAATGATCAGTTTATACCATAAAATTTAGCATTGTAGTTCTTATTCTAGTAATCCAACTGGTAAGACTGCACCCAGGGCTTTCAGCAGCGCTCACCACCACTATTTCCCAATAGTAAAGCCCTTTTTATTTGATTATAACTCTTATTATTTTAAAAAACACCTTTATTTTAATCTTTATGACCGTGTCACAAACATAGTTAAAGTTGTAAATAACCTATTTACCACTTTATCATAGTTTCATCCTGACATTTTGAGGGCCTGACTGTGTTTTTTTTGAAATTTTTGGACCTTACAAGTAAGTTTTTCACCTATTTATTGCTTTCTGACAATTTTTTCTATGTTTTTGAGGCGTATTTTTTCTTAAAATATATATATTATATATTTGATATTGGTAATTGGTTTATATACCATTTTATACTCATACTATAAGAGTACTTGTCACGTGGCTAATGACCACAAGACCTTTATTTTTTGCATGTTTTACATATAAAAAGACTTCAGCCATTGATAAGTCCTGTATTTGTGACTAAATAAGGACATCTCTGACTGTAAAGCCAACAGTTGAGGCATGGTTAAGTGTATTGTTGACTCAATTACACTTATACAGAACCACTTCCTACAGATTGCACCTGAAAACCACAAGTCAATCTGGGGGATACTGGTACACAAACAGTGTAACAGGGTACCAACAGCTGTAATTCTGACATGGAATTGTTAATTCAATTACACTGTCATTAAACAGGGCAGATTGTAGTAATATACAAAGCCCAGAGGCCATTCTTAGATGTGAAAACACCATTTTAATAAGTCTTAACTGACATCAAGCCCTCTTTTTCCTGTTTTGATTCAGTGGAAGAAAACTATAGCCCACTAGAGACCCCGTCACAGGCCAACACACCAGTGACACCCTCAGAACCAGAGGGAAGCAAGGGCAAAGGAAAGAGGCACAGTGAAGGCCTGATTACAGCAAAGAAGCGGACACCAATAGCCACCCAGAGGAGTAGAAAATCATGAAACTCTGCATCACCACAAGGTAAACCAACCTTGACAACTTGTACAGGGAAGATCACTATAATTAACCCAGTTTTAACCTCCAAAGGTAAATTTTCCAAATCAGAAGACACCAAATTTGTACAGGGCACAGTCAAAGGTAAATACCCTAATAACATAAAGTTTTTGACTGCTTGCAAACACTGATATGTCACCTGTACACCTCAGAGACCTTGGCTTCCAAAGGAACCAGCCAGAGGAAAGAGAAGGCTTGTCTAGAGCCAGAAGACCTGGAAGAGGACACCTTGGACACAGTGGTGGATGGCAAAACAATGAGGGAGATAATATCAACCCTGCAATTTACACTTCAATTCAACTGGAACCTCAAACCAGAGGACTGGAAGGATATGGATCAAGTTCTCCAGCTCCACCAACTCCTCAAAGATTTATTTCAATGGAGCATGGACAACAAGAGGTTCAACCTAGCATCTCACTGGGCAGAACTTGGAGAAAGTTTCCAGAGGATCTGTCTCAAAGAGATAGACTTCAAGGACCTTATGGTAATCACCAAAGGTTTGAATCCTACCAGGTATTTCAGACTCCTGGAGGCAAGGTCAAACAGGATAAGGGAGAATCAAGCCACTATCCAAGCTATAGAAGAACAGTTAACCCATACAGGGCCTACTCAAATTCCTTCAGGCTCAAAAGTAGCAGGCCAAATCAGCTCTCCAGTGGCTGCACACCATTGAGAAACCAACAAGTCAGTGGCCAGGAGTCACCATTCTTCACAATTCCAGGATGTTTCCAGAAGACAAGGATACAAGGGGAAAAACAAGACCTCTTTCAATCAAAGGCAGAGAGAGTCAGACCCAATGATCCAGAGGTTGTTGGATTTGGTGAAAGAAGTGCACAAAAACCAGAAGCAGTTGTAAACCACTCTAGAATCAGTAGTCCTATTAAAAGAAATATTCACCAGGGGGATTTCATTTGGACCTGCATGCAGGTCCCTTACAATGATTTTGGCTAAAGTCTTCAAATTAACTCACAGTTAACTCATAGGATATCTACATGTGTATCTCAAAGTTAACTAATCCTTAACTTCACTCATATCTCCACATGTATCTTCAAATGAATCCATTCCTCACTTTGTTCATATCTCTGTAGAGTTCTTACATATTATCAATAGGGTGATGAGGGTGTGTTTTTCCTACAGCTCTAAAGTAATACTGTCAGGTATTTTCAATTTAGCTTCAAGCTGAGGAAATTGGATCTTTATATTAACTAATACATTGTCTTAAGCCTTGATTTCATTTTATCTCAGCTGGTATCTCAATGTCAACTCAATACTGATCAAAGCTATCTCATTCCACTATATGAATGGTTTTACATCTATGTGTGGTATTCAAGAGCTTATGATATCCTATCAATAATTTGAATCTACATAATAATATCAAAGGGAATTTAGTAGATTTACTTTTATGCAAAAAAAGCATCTGAATATATAAATTGTCGTAAATCCAGCTCTTTGATAGAGATGATAAGGTTTTTTCCTTCAATTAATATAGATTTAAGAAGTCATTATATGGATTGATTAATTATTATTATCAAAAGTATTAAAAATATCAAGTACACATATCATAAGTTGATTTCATTTTGATTTGTTTTCCATTAAATTTTCCGTTTTCTACTTGGAATTTGTATACATATGAATTTGAATTGATTCCCCAGTAAAATTTGATTTGAAAATTCATAATTCAAATGAATTATCATTCTCTCTTGAGATATAAATTTCTAATTCCACATAAATATGTCTTTATCTAGATAAAAGTGTCTATTATTCTTATAGTATTAATTAGTCATAAGATTGAGTAAATATCTAACTATTATCAGAAGTCTTTTGTCTAGATTGAGACCATATCAAAAGATCACAAATATTCCCCTTTTTTTAATTTTTGTAACTTGAATTTTTGGAAATTAGGTTTTATAATCAAAAAAGATGAACCTTTCCAAAATATTCTATACAAAGTAATTATGTCTAAATATTTTTTTTAAATAAGTAATAGCCAATTTTTTATCTCACAAACCAAGCTAAATCCCATTCAATAGTTCCTTTTAGTATGATTTAATTCTCAATATTATTTCTTTTTTTGAGCTCAGGAGAACCTCTGTAACCTTCAAGTGTCCACTTCCTTGTTACTGCTTGGAAATCCTTATTATATATAGTATATATCCTTCAATAGTCAATTAAATGGGCTTAAATAAGTTCAATGAGTTTTTCAAGCTATTATGAGCCAATACATTGATGGTTCACAATAAATCAACTTCACTTCTACTGTAAAAGATCCTTTGCTAGATTTTTACTAATTGAAGGAAATGTGGAAATGAAATTTCATGCTTGTGGTGAAGAATTTTACCAATAAAGTTCATAATACAGAAATGAAATGTAAGCTTTGGATTGATACATATATAAATTAATCTAAGACAAGGTCCTTTGAAGTTGATCTTTTCTCAATTAGAATTGTATTTTGATATATAATTTTCATATATATCTTTTTATTTAAGTTATTTTAATTTGAGTTTCCAATTATTCCATTTGGGATAATTTTATCTATTTCAATTATCAAAACAGTTATTTAAAGCATTGAGGAATATATTATTGTTTGATTTAATCAAATTTGAAATATAATTTGTTTCTTAAATGAAGTAATGAATAAAATTAAATTGAGATATTCCTTTGTTTAATGTTTTATCCCTTCAATTTCTATAATATTTCTTTTTTTTTAATTCTTTGGAATGGTTTTTTGAATATGATCTTTTTCAATTGAATTGAACTGTGGAAATAAAAAAAACTATATAAAACTATTGAACTTTACTGTTTATTTGTTTATTTATTCTAATAATATTTTGTTCTTGTATTTTTTTAGGAAAACTATATATAAATATGCAATAACTAGGAGATAAATACTAATAATTGGAATCTTTTATTCAAATGTTATGCATTCATCATTTCATTTAATTTAATTGAGACATATGCAAATTATGCAAAAAACATTTGTATTACCTTACAGGAGTCCTTCCTCATATCTTCATTTTAACTTATCAGTAGCTTCAGAACTATCTCCATGTGAATCCCAAAATTATCTTAGAGGAAAAAAGTTACAAATACCTCAGTATGAATCTCCAAATCAGCTTAGTATCAACTGAGCTTTGATGAGATAGACTATATGTAACAAGAGTAATAAATTCAACTTTGAAATTATGAATAAGAATGTTGGGTACCTTTCTTTTCAATCAAATTATTTGTTTCCCTAAGTTACTTTGTTTTACCTATTGTTATGCAAGTTTCATTAGAAAACTCAATACATGCTGGTACTCTTTCTGGTTCAATAAGATGAGAGTATTTAAACTTCTGATGACAATTGGAAATACTATAATTTTTTGGAAATACATAGATTTCTACAATGATACTACTAGTATGAAAAAAGCTGTTGTGTTACTTCATCCTTTTTTGAAAAGGATCAAATACATTTGGGAATGATAGAAATACAAATATTGAAAACAAGAGTCAAATAAGATGATGTATAGTTGGATAAGAAAAGAGAATACTCAGCTTTAAAGCCAACAAGATAAATAGAAGAAAGAAGTATCCCAATTGATTTCACATAGGGATTTACATAGCATAAAACATTATCACAAACATATAGGACAAAAATATACCAAGACATAATACAAATAAAAACAGTGAAGTTAATGAAAGAATACCCAGTAAAATCACTCTGAGAATAACTATGAGATTTATACCAAAGTGGAATATATGTATTACAGAAAAGGTTGTTTGATAGTTCAACCCTTACCCTCAGCTTTGAATTTTGACTCAAATAGACCAAATGTTTGTGAATAAATCATATTTTTAATTATGGAAATTAAAATTCATTCACTTGAAAAAAATATAAGGATCATGGAAATCACATATTCCAATCACTATTCATTATTGATTTAACCAGTAACCAGATACTTAAAAAATGAAAAATCATTACAAACTAAAGAAAGATTCTTCACATTTGAATAACATGGTGAATCAAAAAAGTGAAACCATATAATTATAGTTTTTTCTCCTGATTAGGAAATGATGTGAAACCTCAAAGGTTTGGTAGGAATAAGGAGAGAAGGTCATACTTTCTCACAAAGACAAAGTGCTGAACTACTAAAATGGATCAGTAGCTGAATCTTTCAAAGAGATTTTATTTTGAAGGTCTCAATGGGGTCTAAAAAGATATTAATAGAGGTCCCTTGTCCCTCATTCCCCACAATAATTACAACTCAGAATTTTATATTAAAGAGAAATCCATCCCTTCTATACTAAAGCATTCTAGGATCATACAAAAACACATCAATAGCCAGGCTCGTTATTCTCAAAGCCATTATTTATTATCACTTGATTAAACTATATTCAAAATATCACCAAAAAAATTCAATGTCAATAAATAACCTGATTATTGAAATACCATTGTTTTTGAAGATATTATTCTTATGAATCTTATTAAAGGCCTTATATGCTAAAATTCTTGATGAATAATAAAAATTTCCTTTTGAAATTGGAATTATTATTAGTATCAATAATAATTTGGAAAACTTAATCTTTATATCATTTCTTTGTAAAATGAAAAATGATTTTTTTGTAAAAAAAATCAATCCAAAATTAAAAAACAAGGCTTGGTAGTTTTGTTGCATTATATTTTTCAATACCATTACATTATCAATTTGGATCAATTTTTTCTTATCCTTTTTTTTGGAAAAAACTTATAAAAAATTTGTAATCAAACTTAATTAGTTTAATAATTAAATGAAAATCAAAAATTCAAATATGTTAATTTCAATTTTATATTAAAAGAATATATTTCTTAATATATTCTTATTTATAAATGAAAGATAAGCTAATATACAGCTTATAATAAATGTTGATTGAGGAGATTTGTAAATTTGAATTATTATTCATTTAATAACATAAACAGTATCAAAGTTTCAATGATTTGAATTCAATATGAACAATTAGATGCTGGTTGATCATCCTGCAGTGTTGATTTGGAATCATTTTGATGAGAAATACAAATCCGTTGTGAATCAGAGGATTGAGAGTGGGGTTGAGTAAAGAAAGCGCTAATTGCAAAAAGTAAATCCAATCAAAGAATAACGCTGGGTGAAGTAAGTTCAAGTATGCCATTTGAGTTCGCTGCCAATTGATTGCAGCTGAGAATTAGCTGATCACCATCATGTTCTGCCATCGGAATCATCTCTTGAGACTTGATAGTTTTCCATGTGCGCGTGTTGATGGTCTGAAATGCTTCAAAACAAATTTATGATGCCATGGACCAATAAGATTGAAATTTCTAATTCACATGAATGCTTTTGAGTGAGAATTTGCCTATGCTATTATTTTGTGTAGTCTCAGTCGCTTCAATTGTTGTGTCAAACAAATCCACAGTAACATTTGCTACTGTAAACGCAAGCCCCATAGCAGTCCACAAAGAAACAACTTCTCCATCAGCCGTCTTAGCCACAGGAGCAATTCCAGGAGTTGAATCCGCAGTAGCACAGCTTGAAAAGCAGTTTCAGTTGTCGGCGGTGCGACTTCAGTAGCTTGAGCACTAGTCGATGAATTAGTAAAGGTGGAAATTATCCAATCAAAAGGTTCCAGCTGATTATTCAAGAACGTGACATTAGCTAGGTTTACATGTCAAAAGAAACATATGAGAACTCTTTACAATTGTGGGTTGTGTTACAGATATGTTGATGGTAGACAAATCTACATCAACAATCTAAAAGTTTGCTGAGAAATATTAGTCACAATTTGCTTGCAAATCTGTTTATTACAAGCTCACTTTGCTTATTCCTTCGTATGCCAACATAAACTCGGGATAATTAGCTTGCACTTGAGTGAATTTAAATTTTACCACATCGTTTTTGTCATCAGAAGAACCCTCGAGGATTTCGGACAAGACCAAATTCTTGAAAGCAGGGTGTGTAGTGTTGCATCTTTGTATTAAGCCATCAGAGATATACATTGAAGACAACGTGATTTCAACGGACATGTCAAAATCCCACAAAGTTAAACAAAAAAAAATCCTTTCAAGACTGAATCAACCAGCTTTTGATCTTCCCCAGTCTCTTTGTCAGTCTTGAAAATCGAAAGAATAAGATTTCCCACAGTGAATTGAAGCTGAAAGTTATTACATCTAAAATTGAGAGACTATAGCAAAGAAATAGAAATCATATTTCAAAAACAATATCACGATTCATCTTTGACAAATTCCGCACCTGCTCCTCCTGTAAAAGCTCGGGAACCTCAAAATATTCATCTTCTTGGGCAGCGTTTGTTGTTTGTTGAATACTTTCATTTCCTTGCGCGTCCTCACCCAAATCAAACAAGGAGCTAGAATCATCTAAAAATAATGATGACATTCCAAAGCCTGCTTTTTTGCTCTGGGTTGATTTAAGAGGGGCGTGGTTTGGGTCTGCTGGAAAGTTTTCGAGTTTATTCAAAGATTCATAACCAGTGCTACCTTGACTAGATGTAAACCGGGGGAGAGCAACCTCAATCATAGACATTAAAATTCGATACTTGTTATCCGAAAAGTTGACCCGCAATTGAGGCAAATCCCCTTGGACCTTGAAGCGAGTGAGGCTGGGTGTATTGTCAACGATACAATTGAATACGTTAAAACTCAGGGATATTCGTTCAATAAGATGGATTTCTGCATATCCTTTCGGTTCATCCAGTGCAGACAGACACTGCTCCAAGGACTTTCCCAACAGAAGCTAACATTTTTGAATCAGCAGACCCATCCGCACCATTTAATCATTTTATTTACTAAAAATTTGTTCACCTGAGTGTCCTTCAATTCTACACGGAACTTGTCCTACATCATAGATTCTAGCTGCATAAAATCTACATCTGAATAACGTCTATTTTGCTTGAACGTAATGCTTTTGAGGTGCTCTGGCGGTACTAAGTTGCTAAAAACGGAAATATGTCCAGCGTCAAGAATTATATGCTGGCAATCGTGAAGCGTAACATCTTGAGGAATAATGACTATTGGACTAAAAATTTTGATAATCAAATGCCATTTCAAAAGTATTGCCGAGATGCAAAGAAAATGCGACCAAGATCCAAATAAAAAAGGGCGTTCAGTGGGCAATCACTCTCTTCAAATTATTAAATGAGTGGTATTCTTACGCATTAATGTCCACCTTAATATCTACTGTTTTGTGCGTTTGAAGAGCAAACACGAAACCTGCTCGCGTATCTTGGCGGATACCTTCAAGAGTCTCACTCGCCACATTAATCAACGCCCCGACCGATTCCAGCTGACTGGCAGGGGGTTGAAAGAAATTGACAACATCCTCAACGTGGCGTGGATGGTAAATGATTTTGCCTTGTTTGGTTGATTTGTTTAAATCGACCTAAAAGTGACAAACCAGATTGCTCAAAGTTAGTCAAATTTAACAAAACTCTGGCTTAGGTTGCTTAGTAAAAGCCAACTAACGTCAATGGAGAGAGTACGATTTAGTGATTCAATAGCTCGTTCAGCCGGATCTTCTGCTCGACTTCCAATAAATGGCTTAGAAATAGGCGACCACAAATCGTGACTAGAGCGATGACCAATTTGGAACGCGTCAGAAGATGACTTTGATAGATAACAAGTCTGGTTGGCTTTGTAAAAGACGAGTTGGAGTTCTGATTGACAGTTAGGGGACCATTGACCTCATTGCGTGAGGGTATCTGATGTGAATGCTCAGAACCAACCGGGTCAGGAGATGAACTAGATTGATTTTGTTTGAAAAAGGGAGAGATTGCTGGATGAGGTTGGTGGTGTGTTTGGAAATTCTTTTTTAATTCTTTGATTGCTTTCATGACTCTTACTCTGTGACCAAAATCTGATAGATCAGTTTCTTTAAGAGAATTAAAATCAAGTTCTAATAGTACATCACCTGTGATTTCATGTTCAACAAATTTTTCTGGTGTGAAATCATCTAGACCTCTCGATTTACCCCACTCAATCACTTTGGTAAACGTCCATTGATTGGGTTGAGTGGAAGATTTGATGTCAAAACAAGCTGATTTGGCTAAACGACCTTGAGAGGAAGATAGAGAGTTATGACCTGTTTTGTTTCCAGAATGAGGTGGGAAGTTGCTTGTGGTAGGACTGATTAATAATTCTTTGTTGGACAAATGAGTAAAGCAAGATTGGGAACATTTTTTGGAGGAAGAATCAGTAGTTGAGCTGGAGGTCATGGGTGCAGGAAGTGGTAAAACAAGGGATTGAGGAGGATTTATTGGAGATGTGAGCTGTTGACGAAGAAAGACTCCAGTTTTGACAGAGATGTGATTTCATCTTCATCTTCGGAAGGTTGAAATTGGTTTGATTTGGAAGGTGAACACGAAGAGGAGTTTGAGTTGGTTGGATGAGAAGAATGCGAAGGAAATGAATTGGTGGTTGGAGAAGGAATATTAAGCTTATTGATAGCATTTTGGACTTGAGAGAGAGTCTCATTCATGATAAGCTGAGAGGGAGAAGAGGTGACGGAAGAATTGGGTTGACTCTGCAAGTTGGGCAAGACAGACATGGTATATGCTTCAGGGAAAAGCCCAAAATCTCCTTTGAGGTTGTGACCCTGAATGCAAGGGATCAATGTTACCACAAAGCATCGGAGGTTGCGGCCAGTTTAAAATCAGTCAACGTACCTGCCACCAACCATAACTGTATTCACCCTGTAACGTAGTAAAGGAATAGTCAATATCAGTCGCGGCTAGGAGAGTAAAAGAAATTGCTAGAACAACCCGAAATCGGGTAAAAAACCCTATAGCTTGTAAATAGTATAACTGAGAAAAAGTGAGAATTAGATGAGTGGGAAATGAAAAGAGAGAATGAATATTTCTAAAAAACTAAAATAAATTGTTTTAAGTAATCACTCTGAAATAAAAGGTTAAAAGCCGGCTTACCATAGCTTTACACTTATAATCTTATTACATTCAATCTTGAATGCCACTACGTAGTGGCAAGTTTTTTTCGTTTAACGACTCCGAGTCTTCTGATAGTGATTCCGTAGTAGAACAACTTATTCCTACATCTCGTCCAGATATCGAAACTGTTCCCTTACCTTCTGTTTCTGCATTTCCAATGGATTCTAAACTAGTACAAGAACAATCCCATCCTTCCGATAATGATATGATTTCTCCTGCCTTCTCATTGTTTCTAAAGAACCCTTCTAAGTTCGTTTCAAATGTTACTAAGCTTCGGTCAGATGGTAGTAATTTTGCTGATTGGACTAAAGGACTAGACAATATTTTTATGTATATTTTTAATAAAATTCTGTTTACCGATGATCCGAATAATTTTGATTTATTTCCTCAAGCGAAAGGAGCGCTTCGTTTCTTTCTTCAACAAACGATTGCTTCTGATTTGTCTGAAATGATACAAAATGAAGCCTCACCCAGGCTAGCTTTTGTCGAAATTCAACGAAATTTTAAAAAGTCAACTAGATTAACACAACTTGATTTAGTTATTGAATTTTTTGATATGTATAACTCTATTCAATCCTTGAAACTGAATGATATTTTCTCACGTTTGTTTTCATTCTTTGATAAATTTAAACGAATAGGAATTCCCTTATCTACTGAATGGAAGAGCTTGATAGTGCAAGTGTTTGCTCCTGTTCCTTCCGAAATGACTCGACATTCCTGGTTACATTTTATTTCTGTAGAACTTGATCATCTTGATAAAATAGAACCTAGAGACGTACAACGATTAGTTAATTCATATCTTGTCTCGGTTAAGCATGAAGACAAAGGTGAATCTTGACAATCGGTTATGAAATTGGCGCCAAAGAATCAAGTGCCGACGAAAAATAGGCAGATGGAGAACTTGACCAGTTCCATGGCCAAGTTTGTCATTTCTTCTCCTCCTGTATCTGCCAGCGGGCAAGGGGCGACGCAAGTTAAATCTCTGCGCATGCCGAACAATAACGAAATCAAGCAGGCTCATTTGAACATCAAGCTAGGAAATAGACAACCTTCGATGGCACTTCGTCAGAAGCATGGCATGGAATGCCACTATTGTAAATCTCAAGGCTTGGTGTATTTAGGTCATTGGGTATCGACCTGCCCGATTATTCGGGAAATTCTAAAATTAGAAAAAGCACCCCCATCTATGATGGGTTTTGAGCCGGCGATACGTGCAGTCTGTGGTGAGAAGACTGCGGGCTTGGTTGACACCGGCTCACAGGTGCATGTGAGTGGAAATTCTGACTTATTCATCTATAAAGAACCCCTTGAGCAGATGCTGGCGTTGAATTTAGCGTCACCTTCTTTTCATGTTTATGCTACACATAGAGGGACGATGAGGATGCCCTTCGTCAACTCGGAAGTGAATGATGTTTTATTTTGCGAAGAGGTACCAGGTACATTGATATCTCTTGGTAAATTAGTAGAACAAGGGTATGGAGTAAGTTTTGTTGGAAGTGATATGCTGGTGGATTCTCCTCAAGGAGAACCATTTTTTTATGCGAAGTTCTTGAATCGATCCTGGGTAATTCATCCCTTTCCACCGAAGATCTTGTTTAAAAATGATTTAAATAGTCCAGCGATACGGGCCTTGACGACATCAAATTCTTTCGAATGGCATTGTCGATTGGGTCATGCATCAGATAAGATCGTAAAATGTTTTCTTAAAAATTATGTACCTGACTTCGATTTGAAGAAGTGGTCTCCATTTGTTTGCAATGATTGCATGATCGCAAAAAGCATGCGAAGGCAGCTAGCTGCACATGATGAAGCTCCTCGAGAGCAGGCTAGAGATCTCATGATGTCCGATGTTTTAGGACCAATGCCTATATTGGATTTACACAACAATAAGTATATTTTGACCCTGCGCGATCATTTTTCGACCTTTGTGTTTTGTTTTCCTATTAAGACACGCGATGAAGTACCAACAGTACTGACCAGGACTTTTGCATTAATTCATTCAGTATTTGGCAAATCTGCCAAATTTCTGAGGTCTGATAATGCGAAAGAGTATATGGGGCAGAATTTTAAGATAAGTTTGATGGGTATGGGAACGCAGCAATTATTTACTTGTCCGTATACTCCTGAACAGAATGGGGAGGCTGAGCGATTGAATAGAACCCTGGGAGATTCAGCAAGGACTATGTTGAAAGCATCGGGTCTGTCGAAGCAGTTTTGGTCTTATGCATATAAATGTGCGGCTTATATACACAATAGGATACCTAACTCAAGGACCGGGGCAATGACACCTCTAGAATTATGGTGTGGAAGAAGGCCACAACCAAAAAGGATTTTTCCTTTCGGAGCAAAGGCAATTGTTCACGTTCCAATTGAAAAGCGAGGCAAATTAGATGATAGAGGTAAATTGTGTCAACTAATTGGTTTTCAGGATGATAGCCGTGGCTATTTCTTTTGGGACGAAAACAGTAAGAAGATTATAAATTCAAATCATGTGAAATTTATGGATTTTTCAGCAAATGAACAATCTGATAAAATGAAGATAACCACTTTGTTAAATAAGTTGGAACTATGACTAGGACAAGAAGATACAGAAGGAATTTGTGATGAACAAGATAATGCATTGAATAACTTGACTACTGTCACCGACATCGAGATTCCAACGAGTTTGACCGAGGCTAAGAAATCAGACTGGGATAAATGGAGAGCTGCGATTGAACGGGAATTGGTATCATTTTCAGAGATGGATGTGTGGACACCTGTAGAGAAACGAACCAATATGAAAACGATTAGAACCAAGTTCGTTTTTGATCTGAAACGGAAAGGAAATCCTGAGGAAATCGTATACAAAGCCAGATTGGTGGCTAAGGGTTTTTGTCAGAGATATGGGATTGATTGTGAGCACACTTTTGCACCAACAGCTTCTTTGACTTCTTTGAGGATATTATTGGCTCTGGCATTGAAGAACAAGTGGAAAATGGCAAGTTTTGATGTGTCAGTAGCGTATTTACATAGCCCTATAAAAGAAACAGTATACGTAGAAGCTCCAACACAATTCCGACCAGAATGGCAGGGTAAAGTAATGAAATTGAATAAGGCGATGTATGGGTTGAAACAAGCTTGTTACTGCTGGTGGCAACACTTTCGTTCGGTAATGGAGCGTGTAGGTTTTAAAGCAGAAGAATTGGATCAATGTGTCTACAAATGTACCAGAAATGGTGCGGCTATGTACTTCTGGATGCATGTTGACGATGGGGTAATATTTTCAGACAGCGAGAGTGAAATTTTTAAATTGAAAACTGACTTAATGCAGCATTTGAAATTACAATGGGAGGATGGTTTGTCCAGGATAGTAGGGATTGATTTGTCATGCTCACAGGACAAGATTGTGTTGTCCCAGTCACGTTTTGCGCATCAAGTTGTGGATCAATTTGAAAAGAAAGCAAATATGACATTATTGCGAAACAAGACTACTTTGCCGGAATACAAGTTGGAGACTAGCACTGACACGCCGATTGAGCAGAAGTGGTATCAATCGATCATTGGTTCACTAAATTATTTGGCTCTAGGAACAAGACCAGATATTAGTTTTGCAGTGAACTATCTGGCACGATATTCAATATCACCACAGGAACATCACTGGCGGGCATTACGTCACCTTTTGGGTTATATCAAACATTCGATGGACCAAACGTTGAACTATCAATTTACAAATGGTAACTTGGATGTGTGGACAGATGCGGACTGGGGTGGGGAATTTCAGCGTTCGACGACAGGATTCATTTTCAAGTTATTCGGCTGTACAATTGCATGGGGATCTAGAAGACAGAAATTGGTGGCGACTTCAACGTGTGCTGCAGAATTAGTTGCAATGGGAATGTCGACGGACTTGTTATCGTTTATACTCCAAATATTAAGATCAACAGCCGAGGTTATATCTACGAATCTGATATGCGACAATAAAGCGGCGGTAATGGTGGTTGAGGGATCGAAAACACGAATCAAGAGTCTGGAAAGAAATTTCTATTCAATTAATGATTTGATACGGAAATATGGAATCAAGATTATATGGACTTCAACTACGAACCAATTAGCTGATATCTGTACGAAACGCTTAGGACCGATGAAACATTTCAATAACGTTAAGAAATTGCTTGACGGCGACTGAAATTGAGGGGGAGTGTAACGTAGTAAAGGAATAGTCAATATCAGTCGCGGCTAGGAGAGTAAAAGAAATTGCTAGAACAACCCAAAATCGGGTAAAAAACCCTATAGCTTGTAAATAGTATAACTGAGAAAAAGTGAGAATTAGATGAGTGGGAAATGAAAAGAGAGAATGAATATTTCTAAAAAACTAAAATAAATCGTTTTAAGTAATCACTCTGAAATAACACACCCCAGGCATTTCAGTGTCCTGTATACGATACAGGAGGTAAAGTCCTGTTGCCAAGCAACACACTCGCAACACTGAAAGCTGTGTGGATACTACATGACCTAAAGTGCTGAATAAGCACTACCCCTATCATGCTACACTGCTTGTTCAATTTCTGGTTCAACATCCTGTTCAAAAGATTTGTTTCTTGCTAATCTTCGACTGTAACTCCTTTTCAAATCCAATACTAATTACACATCCTCATCAACCTTGTCTCACTTTATTTTGTTATCTTTCTCGGATTTCCTATTATCAATCAGTGAACCACAAACGATTCTGCTTCAATCAATCTTATCATAATTATTCCTCCCAATGACCGATCGCCCATGTCCATGCAGCTTATGCATTGCAAAGCCCAACAGACGAACTGTCACCGAACGAACTATCCAAAGGCACCTCCATTCTCAGAGTCAAAAAAGGGAGGTGATGACATCAACACTCCTATCATCTTACAATCAACATATACATGTCCCAAAAGCTTTCATGCCATCATCAAAAGGTATTTCTATTTCAATGTTTCTTCATACCAAGACCTTAAGCTAATGAAATGTTGAATGATTTATATAGTTGAATCGTCCAAAGACTGGTTTTTTTTAGGGCTCTCACTGGTTGTCTACCTTCATGTTATTGAAAACCTGTCACGAGCTGATGCAAACATTTGCTTAAAATCCATTAAACTGATGATTGAAAATCTCAATGACTCTGGCTTGCCTTCAAAAAAGAAACTTATTCAAAATTTTCCCACGGACATCCGAACTGCACTATTTTGGCTGCAACTCAACCCATGCATTGAAAAGACATTATGCTGTCCTGACTGCTTCAAGCTATTCCCTCCAGAAAGTATCTCACCAGGCCAGCTTTGTAACTCCCAAGAGACCGAACAAAGTCGCCAATGTAGTTCAATGCTTTTTACTAGCAATGGAAGTCCCATTCGACAATATTATACCCAAAGCTTCAAGACTTGGCTGAAAGAATTCCTCATGCGAGATGGTATTGAAGAGCTCTTGCTTGTCTCAACCAAGCATAAACAAAATCAATGCTCTGAATCAAGTCGAACTACTGTCTGGCAAGGTAGCTTATGGCAAAACTTTAGGAATCAGAAAAATGAATTATTCACCACTGGAATTGGAAATTTATCGTTTGGACTCTTTGTTGACTGGTTTAACCCTCTTGGGAACAAAGTGTCAGGAAAGCACAAGTCAGTTGGTGTGATTATCATGTTTTGCCTTTCTTTGCCACCTAGTCACCGGTACCGTTTAAACAACCTCTTCTTTGCTGCAATAACTCCTGGACCTTTTGAGCCCACAGTCTTACAAATGAATAACACAATCGGGCCATTGGTTGCGGAGCTCCAGGACTTATGGGAAAATGGCCTCTTCATTCCAACATTTCATGTTCCAGAAGGCCGTTTGATTCATGTTGCACTGATTGCAGCAGTTTGTGACCTCCCTGCCATTCGAAAGCTGATTGGCTATGCTTCGCATAGTGCAAAGTTTTTTTGTTCCTTTTGCTACCTTACAAAAAATGAAAATCAATGCCTAAATTATCACTCTTGGAAGCGGCGTGATTCAGAAGGACATAGGAAAGAATCAACAGCCTGGAGAACTGCAAGAACAAAAGCTCAGCGCAAAGATCTTTTTGATTCAAATGGTGTTCGCTGGTCAATTCTTAATGAACTACCATATTGGGACCCAACAAAGATGACTGTAGTTGAACCTATGCATTGTATAGCAGGTATACTTGAATGGCATACTCGCAAGGCTTGGAATCTGGATATCATTGCCACAACAATTAAAAACAGCAACTCAGTCATCAATACAAACGTAGAACTAAATGAAGAAGATTATTTTGATGAAGATCAATATGAAATGGGTAATGTTGACAATGCAGACACAAAACATAGTGGATGTGTAGATTTCTTCGATCTGAGTGCCCTGCAAGATATTTTAATGGAGATAGATGAGATCAATGAGGATTTTAATGAACCAGAAGAGGATAACAATATCAATACGCTATCAACAAGCGACTTACTCACCATCCGAGCAGCAATTAGCAAGGTGCAACTTCCTTCTTGGCTTAAAAGGCCACCCAAGAATCTTGGTGATCCTTCAGCTGGGAAGCTTCGCTCAGCTGATTGGATAACATTATTTACAACAATTCTACCTTTTGCAATAACTAAGCTTCAAGGTCACAAACGCTCGTTCCTTGAAGCCTTTGTGCACTTGGTGAAGGTAACAGAAATTGCCCTTGATTATCAAACCAGTGAAGAAAAAATACATGTGTATTATTATCATCTGGTTACTTATCGATGCCTAGTGGAAGAGCTCTATCCTCATCTCAAACCAACCCCCAACCATCATATGGCTTTCCACCTCCCTGAACAGCTAAGAAATTTTGGCCCAGCAAACCATCTTTCTGCATGGCATTTCGAGCAGATTAATGG
Organism: Austropuccinia psidii; assembly: GCA_023105745.1. NCBI lineage: Eukaryota > Fungi > Basidiomycota > Pucciniomycetes > Pucciniales > Sphaerophragmiaceae > Austropuccinia > Austropuccinia psidii. Next base: position 32,469,961 of record JALGQZ010000013.1, on the reverse strand, counting down.
AATCTTGCAAAAAATTCCAAATAACCATAAGAAACGTAAGTTAAGCTTGTAAACTTGTAATGGTGATTGTTAATAAGAAGCTAATTTATATTGAAACTTTTAGCAGAGCTAGCTATGCTTAGGCGTATTGTGCAAGCAGGAAGATTAGGCACAATAATGGATTCAAAAAACTTACTGCAAATTGTGAAAAAAATGGCCCCTGTGTTTAATCAACGAAAGAAACTGAGATCTTTGATTGGAGAGTTTGTAGAAGAAAACATACAGAAAGAAATAATACAAACACCAAAGAAAATGACAGATCAAATTCCAGTTTACTTATATGCAAAATTAATTGAAATCCTCAATCTTCGAAAACAAAAGGAAGAAACAATCATATATGTCAATGAACAGAAGGGAGATTTCAAAAAAAATGAAGTGCCCATACCAAAGGTTAATATGTTCATTGGTAGTATCAAATACAAGAATGTGATTTTTTGTGTGTGCAAAGAAAAAAGGTGGACAAATGGTGTTATTGAATTCATGGCACCTCTCGAAAATGATACCCAAATGAGGTTTGGAATCATTTGGGCCATTTTCAAACACATGAAAGTGGAATTCGGTAAGCCCAAAGTAGATATCTATTTGTGTGTCTATGAATTCTCAAGTTTATCGGGAGCAGATGTTCAAAAAGTGCCTTATAATACATTATGGCCAGACTTGAATGTCAAGTGTTTTTATGCACCTCCGGTTGTCAAGGATGAAAGATTAAGATATTGTCATCTGATACATTTGGAAGATGTCTGTTATCATGCAGCTTTGTATAAGTACAATAAAGGGGTATTTGATACAGAACATGATTTAGTTGGTGTGAAATCTTTGTCAAGAAATCGTGTATGTAGCAAAAAGATGGATTGTACATCTTAGGAATTTCAGTGTTTTGGTTATTAAAAAATCTCATTTTTTAAAAAAATGAAATACATGCATTTTTAAAAATCATTTTAATCAGGAGTGTGAGACTTTGTTGTCAAGGATTTGATGACCCAAAGGGATTTCAAAGGGGGCCATAATTATTCCCATGGCTACAATAAACGCCTCATTAGGAGTACGAAGTGAATCTTTGCACCGTTTTTCCCCTTTTTAAACCGATCTTAAACCAACAATTTCCCGCTTTCGCTCATCCTCCATCTTTCAATTTCCATCATTCTTCTTTTTCTGGCTTCATTAACTACCAAAATACCCCCCAAACACGGCCTTCATTATCACCAAAAATGGATTTCACCCGTGGCCAAACAGCTCCAATTTATCCCCAACCCACTCCTTCCAATCCCAATGAGTCCGACTTTATTTCTGCTTTTGAGTACATGAAATCAGAGAATGCCCGACTGAATGAAGAGATTCGTAGTTTGAAAAATTTATTCCAACAAATTAATGTTACAAACAACCCTTCCCCCCAAAAAACCACAAGTCCTGGAGCTCATTGTAATGTCAACAGGAAACCATCAAGCAGTCCATCTCAGAGAAAGTCTTTGCACCCTGATAAGCTAAATATGAAATCCAAAAACTCATCAGAATTGGATTTAGATAATGTTTACATTGGAGACATAAACCAAAAACTGTTGGTGAGTAACATTTTTAATTTGTTCGAATGAATGAACTAACCTTCATAATATACAATAGAATAGCTGTTACACTCTTGCAAGGGTCCTTATGAACAGGAAGGATGGGAAATCATTAATTCCAAAACCACCAACTGATGAAGAAAGAAATATTGTCGAAGGATTTTTCAATGTATCTCCAGAACCCCCCATGGACAATGCAAGCATCTGCCTTCAGCAACGGCAGATCACTCCAGTCAAAGCTAATTCCAAGGTTGATAGCGATTACATCATGTTTATTCATACAACCATGAGAAGATGGGGTATCCCTCGTTTCACAATGGATTGGGATAATCATTGGGATAACCGATTCAATCAAATAATGACCCAATTCTTCCTTTGTGTTTGGAAGTGGGGTCTTGTTTGCAATCGCTTTGGGGTGGTTGCTGAATCTGAAGCAAGATCCATCAACATGGATGAGATGATCTTAATGGCCATTTATTGGCGACATTCAAAGAGCTTAAAGCGTTATTATAAACGTGGACTCACTGATGGCAATGGCTTACAGAAGGACTCAGAGGCAAATACAAAACGATCAGCACTTTTCAGAGTAATGTTTTCCCTTTTAAATTACTTCTCTTTAATCTTAAACTAATGAAAATTTCCACAGAAATCCAAAGCCCGTCAGATATACCTTCAAGAACAGGGAGTTGATGAAAGATTTGTTAGTGTTTTTGATGAGAAGACTATAAATTCCAATGATGAAATCACTTTTGAAAATCAAGGGCCACTTGTTCAGCCTAAGGACCCCTTTTGGCGCTCCCATAAAGCTACTGAGTTCATCGATTGGATTGAATTCCGCCGACGTCGTATCCAAATCTCTCCCACCCAAAACTATCTCACTGTCAGCAATTTGGGACCTGGAAATAGCCCTCGTCCCTGTCAACGACCTGATCCACCAATTGTTGACTTCAAGGCACATGTTCCAATTGGACTTCCTGAAGATTTCTACGATTACGATTTCATGCAGCACCTCTCTTACTCTGAGAAATTGAAGCTTGAAATTAAACCCAAGATCTTTGATCACATACTTGATCTGAATCAGATTTTGCCTCAATATGCAGGGTCATTTAAAAAATGGAGAAAAGAAGCCCACATTTCTCACGCTGGAAATTCAAAAGGAAAAGGAAAAGCAAGGTCTGAGGATGAGGCTGAATCTGATCTGGATGCTCTGGGTGATCACCAAATTGAATTAGATGATGAGGAGGATGAAGACCGAATGCAAATAAAGGTTGAAGATGATGATTATCACCACTAAACTACATTATGCCCTTGAGTTTTATTTCTTGTGCTGTCGTTGTCTTAATTAGTAACTTGTTTCTGTCTCTTTGATCAGTGTTTTCCAATTAAGATTCTCGATTGATTGAAATTAAACAAACTTTTTCTTTCATGAATAGACATAATGGGACTTTAAAAAGGAATTCAAAGAAAGAATTCATATGATAGGTAAATCTGAATAATTCATGGGAATTTCAGTAAAATTCCACAATTCTTATATCAATACAGTGAATTACAAACAACGTTTTTTTTATATCAAACAATTGGTGGGGGTGCCTTCTGAAGGCCTTCAAGGTACCGAATTATGGGACAAGCTGACTTCCAATGTCCATATTCTTTGCAGTAGTGACACTGAATACCCCAAATTTGCTGCTCCATAGTACCTGGCTGCTTGTTTCCACATCTGATATTCAGTTGAGCCTGATGTATTTCCTCAGCATTGGGATATCGGGGCTGACTTCCTATCATGGTAAGATGTGAAAGTGATTCTGATAGGGAAGCAATGTTACAAGATGAGCTATGATCAAGTTGTTGGTTTTCTTGTTTAATTGAGCGTGATTTTGATACATTTTGGGTTTTTGGCTGAAAAAACTTGTAGATAGCCTTATGGACATCCTTCGGCCCATATGAACTGCAGCAATTCAGATGGGATGTGATGACTTCGAACCACTCAGCCTGAGTGTGACTTGGGGGGGGTGGTATTAATGTCTGAATTAAGAGACTTTGGACATCTTGAGGTACATTCAAGCCTGTTTGACGGAGCTCATTCAAAAGCTGGAAAAATTGGGGGATGGGGGCAGCTGAGACATCCTTTGTTTTTGAGCGGCTTGTATGGTGGGTTTCCATGAGTCTAAGAAACAATTTGAGCTGATGGTTTCGAATTGAATGGTGAAAATTAGATTGCAAAATTAAGATTGCATCCTTTGCACATCCACATTGCTCAATCAATGACAGTAATTGTGGATCAATTGTTTTTTGAATAAGGTATCGCACGGCTTTGTTTACTTGAGATGGTAAGTGTAATTCAAAATAGTTCTTTGTGAAGTTTGATAAATCAAAAGTAAACATTAGAAAGATGTCTAACTCTCGGCGCCATTCCAAAAAGTTGGTGCCATCTGATCTAAGCTTAGGTATCCATGAAATGTAATCAAGTGGCTTGTTTATGAAGGAAAAGGCTTGAGTACCAGCGACGGGTTCACTGAGGTTGCAAGGAGTGGTAGACATGGTACATGAGTGAAGAATGTGGCAAGAAAATTTCAGATTCGTTGAATTTTTGAATTTTGTCGGAGTAAAAAGCAGTGCATTGTACAGTACTGTTCACAGTACCAGAGCTGTACTGTACAGTACAGTACAGGGTTGCATGCAAAAGAGGCACAGGAGCTACAGTACTGTTCATGTTACAACACCATACGGTGTTGTAACATGAACATGACTTTGCCTCCTGTACACCATACAGGACATGAATATGTCTGGGGTGATTGATCATCCTTGTTGGTGACTTGGATGGCTCCACTGGCCGAGAAAGACAGTTTGTCTGGATTTTTGGCTTGACTGGCAAAGCAGAGGAAGAAAACGATCAGGCTCAAAAAGACCAAGCAACCACTCCTGGATCACTCACAAATTGTGAATGGCATAGACCATGAATAGTGCAGTATCTTGATGGGTTGAGTTATTCATGACAAAAGATGGAGTAATGGAATATTAGAATAAATGAAGAGAGGTTGATGGAGGGAGGCCAGGCAATGGTGAGCATTGAGGATTAAAATTATTTAATGTTGGTAAGGATGCTGATGGTGTAATGAGTTCTGATGATGAGGTTGTTGTTGCTGTTGAGTTGATATTGATAGAGCTTGTTGTTGATGTTGTAGATTATGAGTAAGTTGAATGGGAGTTTTTGGTGAAGGATTAGATGGATGAAGATGAGAAGGGTGAAATTGAGAAATGACCGAGGTGTTGGCTTGATGAGGTTGATTAGGGACATAAGGGTGAAACACATTAAAAATTTAGTATATTATTGAAAATTAAATTGGTTATAGGAAAAAAGTAACATATAATAAAAAGTACTATTTAGAGGTAGAAGCAAGTGGGTTGATGATGGAATAATGATTATCAACAGTAAAGTTTTTAATCTTTCCATCTTGTAAATTTTTAAAAATATTATATGCTTTCTGTGAAATTTGCAAGGACATAGATAATCGAGTAAAGGAATTACTGCTGCCACCTTCAGGATATAAAGTGAAATGTCTTGTATTTTTGGCTTTCCAAACCATTTGTACTATGCCTTGTTCTTTACCAGTTAGATTAATGTTTGTAGAGTAATCAGGAAAAACAAAGAGCTCATTAAAAAAATCAAAATGAGAAAAAATCAAACTACCATCTAATTTGGAAATAGGTATAGATAAAAAATAAGCATAGTCAGAACAATCAGTTTTATCAACATGAGGAAAATTGGAAAAATTATCAAAAGTAAAAGTTAATTGATTGGCAAATGAAGTGGAATTGAAATCAGCAAAATCTAATGCATCAAAACTAGGAATGTTAAATTCTTGCATTTTATTACAATTATTTTGAAAAAGTGTTGAGGAAAACTTTTGAAATAAATTTTTGAGTATAGTCTGGATTTTAGAAAGTTGCAATGTTAATGTATTATAAGTTTCCAAGTTTTTAGAAATAGTAGTGGAATTAATATATTTTCCAATAGTGAAATCTCCAAGCCTAGGAGGTCTCCATCCAATAGCATACATAGTGCCTGAAATTTTGTTTCCTGATTCTTGGAGTTTGTTCAAAAAAAATTTATATTGAAACAAAAAAGTAGATAAAAAATTAATTTCATTCTTTTCAAATTGATTGAGATTTGTGAAAGGTATAAATTGTACTATTGCAAAAGTTTTGAAAGAAGAATCTGAAAGATGATTATCATTCAAAATTGTAAAACCGAAATCTAAAGAAAAATAGTTTTCTTGAATATATTTTATATAAAGAGGAGTTTTAGATAAAAAGATAGGTCTTAGCATTTTTCTACTGTTATCATTGAGAGGAATGGGATTGAAGTAATCATCATGTAAAAATTTGCATTTTCTAAGGTAAGGGATTTGTAAATCAATGCCTAATTTTTGTGTTTCTTTTCGGTGGGAGTGTTGATGATATCTTTGAGAGTCAGAAACAATAGCCTTTCTATTTTGCATTCTAGAGGATTTTTGTTTTAGCTTTCTAGGCATGATGGTAGAAATTAAAAAGTAAGAAATTGAAAATAACTAAAAAGAATAATTGAAAGAAATGATTTCTTTTAAAAAAAAACTGAATAACGTTAGCCCCATTTTACAATGAGTTTAGCCACTCTTCGACGTACTCCCATACATTCAGTTTTTTTTAAAAAAAAATCATTTAATTTTATTATTTCATGAAAGAGTAAAAGATGAAATCATTAGGTAGTTGGAAAAAATTAATTAAGAGTAGAGAATTGAAAGAGCTATGATTCCGGTTAGCATGAGATTTGATAGATAAGTTTGAGAATTAAAATAGAAGAATCATTTCCAAAAGAATTAAAAAACATCAAAGTAATTCAACTAATTTAAAATGAAATCAAAAAGAAACTTGAGTGAGAAAGTATGAATGATTTAATTTGAAATAATTAGTTTGACAGATTAATTCAATTCAGTAAAATTCAATTAATTAATTTACTTGACTTGAAATTGAATTAATTAATTTAATGAATTTGAAATGGAATTGAATCAATTAATTTAATTAATTAGTTAAAATTCAAATTGAATTAATTAATTAATTAATTGAAATGAATCATTTAATTAAATTAATTAGTTAAAATTCAAATTGAATTAATTCATTAATTAATTGAGATGAATCAATTAATTGAATCAATTAATTTCAATGAATTAATTAGTTTCAATGAATCAATTTATTAATTTAATTCATTAATTACTTTCAATGAATCAATTTGATTAATTAATTAATCTCCATGAAACAATTAATTAATTAAATTGAAATGGAATTGAATTAAATAATTTAATTAATTAGTTAAATTTCAAATTGAATTAATTAATTAATTGATTTTATTGAATAAATTAATTGATGAATTATTTTCAATTAATTAATTTTAATGAATGAATTAATTAACTTAATAAATTGATTAATTTCAATGAGTCAATTAAATTAATTAATTCATTGATTTCAATGAATCAATCAATTAATTTAATTGATTAGTTAATTTCATTGAATAAATTAAATAATTAAATTCATTCATTGGGAATCAAATTTATTTAATTGGTAATGAAATGTAACTATTGAAAATGAAATGTAACTATTGAAAATGAAATGTAATTAATTGAAAACAAATGATGAGGGTATGTGAAAAGGAAATTTTATAAATTGATGTAGTTGATAAGTGAAATTGAAATTCAATCACAATGGATTCATTTGAATTATTGAAAGTGAAGTAATTAAATTTATTAATTGAAAAAATACATGAGTTGATTATGTGAAATGCTAAATTGATAAATTTGAGTTTTTATGAACTGAAAGTAATAATTCTAATGGTTTAATTAAAGTTTTTTAAACGAAATTGAAAATTATTTAGACATAAGAAATTCATGGTTTAATTAAAATAAAACAATACTAAACTGTTTGAAAATGAGAAAAGACTAATTATTTATTGAAAATAAATGTTAGACAAAACCAAATTACATAGGTATTGGGGTGGAAAAAAATGGTGAAGGAATTGATTTTATAAAAAATAAAGTGTCTGAATTACCTAATGGGTGGAAAAAATTGGGTCAGAGTTGAGTTGGGGTTGGCAAATGTGGATTAAGAAATTTAAAAGAGGGTCAATATTTAATAGCAAGCAATATTAGATGGGAGTATAATTTTTCTTACAAAGTAAATAAACGTAAGGATGAAATAACTTAGCTTATTGGCAATAATGCGAGTAAAGTGAGCATGGTATGGTAATAAGAAAAGATGAGGTTTTTTGATTGCTTTTGAAAATGAAAAGGGCGTGTGAAAATAAAGGTATTCTAAAATTAAAAGCATGGACAATAGAAAACAAAAAAAGATTTAACTGGTTCTTGTAATAGGAAATTAATTACAATGGTTTGATTATCATGTGTAAGTAAATTAGAAACAGGAGGTAAAGCATCAGATTTGTGAGGGTGGAAGGAGTGATGTCACAGTGGCTTGTGCTTCCCATTGGTTTGAAAAATCACTTGTAAGATATTGAGCCAATTGATGTCGTGAAGGTGGGTGAACAAGTTGGACATCAGTGAATGGTTTCATGCCCTTAGAAAAAAATGATTTAAGATGAAAAGATAGATTTTTCCAAACTGGATCTTTGGGTGGAGGTGGCCTAACAAATTGGTGAATAAGATGAAAGGAGCATAGTATGAGCATGGCATTGGAAATTGAAAAATTCCGATGATCCTTTTGTGCAGTGAATAATCCCTTGACACCTAATATCAAATAGTAAACAAAAGGAAGGAAATTATGACAGCTACAGTATTCAACCAACTTCTTCTTGGCAGTTTCAACTTGGAGATCATTGTCAGCATTAGAGGTTACCACTTGAGGAGCTGAGTGAATTATTACGGAAGAGATTTGGTTATTAGAACAGAGGGCCTTTCTTCTTTTGACACGTTTAGATTGTCCAGTGTGGTTAGGGGAAACATCGTCAAGGGAGGCTTGTGCTTTGAATATCACATACGAAATCATGACATCTAAAATGAGGTCTTGAAAAATCTTTAACTGTTGATCTGAGTCGGAAGAAATATTGTATGATTCTTGAGCATTGTTTGAGCCACCTGGACTTTGATGTGCCATGGAAATCAGTTCCATCGGTGAAATTGAGGGTCTTTTGAGGCCTTCGAAGTATGAAATCATGTCCAGATAAATGTTGACCTCATCAATTTGTGCTTGAGGGGGTACAGGAGGTTTTGGTATGCAAAATTCATCCATTGTTGCTGAGACTGAAGCTGCTATGACTTTTGCCCAAGCAGTGATGGTGAATGATCTGGGCTGCGACATATAGATTAGATGACGCACAAAATGAGTTTCAGGGTGCTTTTCATTACGAATGCTGGGGTCAGGTGAAAATGGTAGTGAAATCTGAATTTCAGGCGCAGTGACTTGTTCAAAGATTGGCATCTTAAAGATTGAGGATGTAACATAAAATTCTTCTTTAGTGGCATTGAGAAATGGAGCATGTGAGCCTGTGAGGTATGTTTAACATACCCATAAGGCCACAAATGATTTTATAAACAATTAAATTTGTCTTAAACAGACTTTTTAGTTGAATTTAAAATAAAAAATAATAAAGAATAAGTATAACTTTTTTTTGGATAAACAAAGTTATAATTATTATGTCATTTTTGGATTCTACACCAAAAATAACCTAGGGTACACCCATAGGGTGTTATACCCAAAAACACTTATTTCTTGTGTTATTAGAAGATTTAAGAATCTCACAGTACTAATGTAACTTTTTTAACATTTTTTTAAAATTGTTAAATTTAAGCTTAATTAAGCTTAAATTTAAAGTTACATAAGGTTTATGCAACTTTACCAAAATTTTAGTTAAAATTGAGGAGTGGTGTATATTTACTGAATTGGCTAAGGATTTGCCATACAGAATGTAAATCCTGCGTGAGCTCAATTTAAAAGGGTTTAAGGCCATAGTATGGCTTTAAATAAATAAAAGGGCAAAATCCACGCAAAAAGGTGGGACAAAGGAAAAAGACCAAATAGAGCTGGGGTACCCAACTTTTTGGATCTGCAAGGATTCAATTAAGGTTGTCCACCTGTATTGGAGGATTTTCAACCTTATTTAAACTTTAAGATTAGACTTTGATCCAACCTTAAGGTTTAAACTGGTTTTATCCTAAATTGGACAGGAATTTCAAGCTGCCAAGAGGGTAAATCCCAATAAGCAGGCTTGGAATCAAGGTTTTAAGAACTGTCAAAGCTTAATCAAGCTTAAAAAGCTTAAATAAGCTTAAAACTTTAAGGTTTCAATCATCAAAACCTTATCAAAACTTAAGGTTTTGTGTGTATTGCTATTTTACGTGGAAAAATAGTAATAACTTCAAAAATTCATTAAAAATCCAAATCTTAATGGATTTGCTTGAAAATTTCACACAGCTTAGAATTTAATATTATCAATATATAAATTAAATTTTAAGTGTCTTTTATTAATAGGTTTCCTGGGTAATTAGCCTGGAAAATTACTTTTTTAATTAAGCTTAAAGAAAATTATGATTTCTTTAAAAATTAATTAAAAATTCAGTTTAAGAGATTTCTGCTTGAAACTCTGATTTTATGTTGTTCATGTGATGAAATTTAATATAAATAAACTTATTTTATATTAAAACTTAAAATAATTAAACTAAATGAGGATTAAAGTTACTTGGAGTTAAGAATAACACTGGTAACTTTAAATTGGAAGTAAAAATAAGTTACCTTAAATTAAGAACTTAATTTTTAAGCATGGTTTTTCAGTTTTGATCTGAGCACGCCCTCTACATCCATTATGAATCATGAGAGCTGCTCTGTAGACATAAAAAGAGTCTTTTCATCACTGTTTTTGTCCATCATTCATATCAATCCAATCATATTAGACATTTTAACAGGTAAAGTTTTATTAAATATAAAATCTTATTATTAAAAGTAATTCTTAAGTTATTTTTATTCTTTATTTATTAAATTAAAGAATTGAAGTCATAGAATTCAGATTATTGTTGTAATCATCTATAATAACTTTTATTATATAAAATTTTCATCTTAAATATCTTTTAAAATCCACAAATTCCTCTCAAAAACTCTTTAATCATAAATTTTAGTATAAAAAGTTGTTTTATCTTTGATTTTATTGATTTTTGGCGTGTTTTTAACTTATAATCATTATTTAATATAATAACTGTTGTTTTATAACTTGTTGTATTAAATAAATATTATAAGTAAGTTTTCTTTAAAGTTCTATATTTTTTTTTATCTATTATTAGTTTTTTTATATAGAATTTTATTCTATAAAGAATTATTTCTGCACAGTGTGTGTTTAATTCTTTTTATAAATAATATTTATATTATTTATAAGTGGTTAAATATTTATATTTTCCACGTGTAATTGTCTCATTAAGAGCTTTACACTTCTTATTGTTATAACTGTCAGTGACTATAACAATAATAGAATAATTATAATTTATTATAATTATTATATTTTTTTTTTTATTATTATATTATTATAATAATAATTAAATTTATATTTTTATATAATTATTTTAAATAATTATATTTAAATTTGTGGTTATAATATTTCATTATATTATATTTTTCTACTGAGGACAGTCATAGTATTCTTGATATTGTTACTATTATCAAGAGTTTCATAGACAAACCTTACATTTGGGGGCCTGGCCGTGATTTTAAATCAATTTTTGGGACATAAATCATATTCTAGACCTTATTTTACTGTTTTTTGACGTAAAATTGCCATATTTGTCTTAATATTGGCTTTTTTGGGACTTATCCCTTATAAATAATCTTTATAATATTAATAAAGTTATTTTTTCTTAAGAATATTGTTTGAAACAATATACTATTGAGTGACTTGGAATAAATTTCTTTTGTCTAACTAGTGGCTTTTTCACATCACAGACTTGAAATTTATTCTTTGAGTTATTCTAGTATAAAGTGAATAATAATATAATTTTGATTAATTAACTTGTTAATTGCATAATTATTATTTCTTTAAAGAAAATAATAAATCAAATAAAAAATCTTTAAAAATAAAAATCTTTACTAAAAACATTTTTTCTTTTTATCTTAGACATTTTTCTTTATTTTTGACGTAATTTGCCATAAATTACATAAAAACAACTTTATTCAATAAGTTGAGTTTATAAGTTATTTTTATTATTTGATAAAATAACTTATATTTTTATTTTTTCTCTAGTGTCTTCCATCAGAGAAAGTTCTTCAGACTCTGAAGCCTCAGAGGCCAGTATTGAAATTCAAACCAGCCCAGCACCAAGGGGTTTAATAACCAAAGAGCCCTTTAAAGGTCCTGCAGGTGAATTCCATCCACTTTTACTCTAATTTTTATTAAAATTGACGTGAAATGACTCCTACTAGAAGTGGAAGCAACTACTCCATCCAATCAAATGGATCTGGACCAGGACATTCCAGCCATAAATCCAAAAGGCAAGAATGTCCTCCCAGAGGAGAGGCACAAATGGAGGATGCCAGAACTTCCACCAGTTCCCAAAGGTTAGCCAGCACCTTTGAACCTCTTATTGAGAGTCCAGAAGCTGACATAACTGCTATTGCTGTTAGACCTGAACCATTTCCAACAGGCAACTGTGGAAATTTATCAATCCCAATGGAAAAACTGGTTCCTGGCGTCAAAACAACAAGAGTGGGAACTCCTTCCAAGTCTTTGGATAGGCACCATGAACTCTTATCTTCAAGTGAAGAAGTTCATGGGGCCAGAAAAGACAGAAGATCTTCTATTGGGTTGGACACCAATGTCTGTCAAAGGACAAGTCCAACAGATAAAAGCATGGTTGAAAAACCAAAGCATGTTATCAGAAGACCAGAAGAAGAAGTTGGCCCAGGGCAAGGACAACAGCCAAGTGGAAGCTCCTCAAGCATCCACCAGCAAAAATCCGCCTCAACAAGTGCCAAACAAGCCCAAGCAAGCCCCAAAGACCAACCAGAAGGGCAAGCAAAAGGCAAAGGGAAAGGCAAAGCCCAAGTGGAACAAGCCCTACCCTCAGAATTACAGAATTCCAAAGAAGGAAAAGACAGCCATGGACAATGTGTTCAATATGGCAAGAACTTTGATGGAATTCAAAAACAAGGAGGAGGAAAGATTGAACCAATCCTTTCCAAAGAAATAGACCCTGTAAAGCTTGTAACTTACTTTGAATCTTGTAATAAAGAAATTATGGCAAAATTTAAAGCATTTGATCATGTCCAACAAAAGCTGGGCAATGAGATAGTACAAGTTAAAGACCAACAAAAGACCATTATTGGCCTTGAAAATGTTAATAAGGCAAATATTTTGTCTTTGACGCAAATTTGTGAAAGACTTGAGCATAAAGTTACCTTACTCAATCAACCAGATGAGAATTCAATTTCTTTTATAACTGGACAGTTAAGAGAATTGAAAATACAAGTTCAAAACTTGGAAAATTCAACTGGCCACAATGCAGCTCTTTTTCAAGAACAATTGGAAAAAAGTGATAAAGCAAGACTTGAATTGAAAGAAGATATTCAATCAAGTATTAATAATATATCACTAAAAAATGAATTGCCAAGGCAATCCACACCATTTCTTGACAGAAATGATCTTAACTTGAATAATGATTTACATCATACAATTTCAAGTAATGATGTGGAAACTGCTTGCAATTACAAAGACATTCCAAGATTAGAGGAATGGCCAACCTTCAGTGGTGAAGGAGAATATAATCATATGGAATTTATGAAAACAATTGATATGTTTAAAGAAGACTTTAACATACCAGATGAATACATAAGTGCCAGATTACACTCATTATTTACCAAATCAGCTAAGAAATGGTATTATAAAATGAGACAAGACCATGGAAAACATTCCTGGCCTTGGTGGAAAGAACAAGTTATTTCCAAATGGGCAAATGATTCCTGGAGATTTAGAATGGAAAATTCTTTTGAGGAAGCCATTTTTAATATTGAGAGGGACAGGCCCATGACTTGGTTTCTTAAACAGAAGGACAGATTAACTGCCCTTCATCCTGATATGTCTGAACCAATGGTACATAAAAGGATATTAAGAAAGTGTGGTGGTGACCTTGAGCATGCTATAAGAAGCAGATGTATTGAGCCTTGCTCTACAGAAGATTATATCAATGCTATGGAGGATATCACTACTAGAACAAAAATTGGAAGAAATTGGTATAAACCCCCAATAGACAACAAGACTAGTGGGAAACCAATTTCAAAACCAAATAAACCACATGACAGACCTCCTTTGAAATGTCATAAATGCGGAAGCACATCTCATTTAGCAAACACTTGTCCAAAAAAGACAAGAGTCAATGAGATAAGTGTAGAAAAAGCGGAAGACACAAAAGAAACTGAGGTAGCTTTACATGAAAGTGATTCTGAACCTTCAGAAGAAGAAGAAACATCAGAAGAACTTAGTATAGAGAATATTAATGTTTCTTTTGAGGTCACTGAGGTACATACTCACTTACCACAGTACAGTGATGAATGTATGGATCTCATACATGTGCAAGATGCCAGAATGCAAAAAACCAAACCTGCCAGAGGTAAAGGTTATACAGCTGGGTCATCTTGTATCACTAATATTGTGATAAATAACACAGAAGCCAAGATACATCTTGACTCAGGTGCTTTTTGCACTTGTGTTGGGAAAGATTATCTTGACAAAATTTATACCAATTGGCAAGACAGGTTGATGCCAATTGAAGGTGTAAAATTCAGCAGTGCTAGCCAGAATATGCATCCTTTGGGTATATTTGAAGCTACAATAATATTTCCTCACCCTGCAGGAAGTATGAGATTGAAAGCTGAATTTGTTGTTATGAATAATTGTACCTCACAACACTCTATACTTGGGAATGATTATCTCAATATCTATGGTATTGATATTAATAATTATAAGGACAGATATTTCACTATAGGGGAAAATAAAAGGCAAAAATTTGCTTTTTCTCCAGAAAGAAAAGAAATTACTGTCATTCAACAAGTAAAAAATGTTAATAAAGAAAAATTTGTGTCAGATCAATTAAGTGAAGCACAAATTAGTCCTGAATTAACACCAGAAATGAAGGAAGAACTTATTGAAATTTTATTTCAATTTCAAAAAGCCTTTGCTTCTGATGATGAACCACTTGGGGCTATAAAAGGCCATGAAGTGGATATCATGCTTAACGTGGAGAGACCTTATCCCCCACTATTAAGAAGACCAGCTTACCCAGCTAGCCCTAGGGCTAGAGAAGCATTAGAAAGTCATATTCATGAACTAATGAAACTGGGAGTTCTTAGAAAAGTTGGACACAATGAGGAAGTGGAAGTCACAACTCCAGTAATCATTACTTGGCATAATGATAAGTCAAGGATGGTTGGGGATTTTAGGGCATTGAACACCTATACTATTCCAGACAGGTATCCAATCCCTAGAATCCATGAGACTTTGACTCAATTATCCAAAGCAAAGTTTATTACTTCCATGCATGCTCTTAAAGGCTTCCATCAAAATGTTTTAACACCTCATGCAAGGAAATTATTGAGAATAATAGCTCATTGTGGTATTTATGAATATTTGAGGATGCCTTTTGGTATTAAAAATGCACCCTCTCATTATCAAAGAATGATGAATACCATATTCCCACATGAATTATCAGAGGGATGGTTAATCATTTATATTGATGACATTATCATCTGTTCAGAAACCTGGCAATCACATTTAGAGAGACTTTCATTAGTACTTAAGAAAATTCTACAAGTGAACATGAAAATTTCTCTTAAAAAATGTAATTTTGGGTTTCATGAGTTGAAAGCTCTGGGACATGTAGTATCAGGACTAAGCCTTGGTGTTGACAAAAACAAAGTGGCTGCAGTTTTACTGAAACAAATGCCCCAGAACAAAAAAGAGATGATGTCTTTCTTAGGATTTGCCAGTTATTACAGGCAACACCTTAAAGATTTTGCAATCCATGCCAGATCATTATACAGAATTTGTGATCAACAAACTGTTTTTGAAATGACACAGGAGAGAATTCAAGCATATGATAAAATCAAGTATGCCTTGACCAATGCACCATTATTATTGATGCCAGACTGGAAACTTCCTTTTAAGCTGTATATTGATGCATGTGGTGATGGTTTAGGAGCTGCTCTTCATCAAGTTCAAATTGTCAATGACAAACCTTATGAAGGTCCAGTTTGTTTTATTTCAAGACAAATTAAACCTACTGAGGCAAGATATGGAGCTAGCCAAATGGAGTGCCTTTGCCTTGTTTGGGCTCTGGAAAAACTTCATTATTATCTTGATGGTAGTGTGTTTGAAGTAATTACTGATTGTAATGCAGTAAAATCACTTCTTAACATGAAGACTCCAAACAGACACATGTTAAGATGGCAGATTGCTATACAGGAGTATAGAGGCAACATGACCATAGTACATAAAGCTGGAAATATTCATAAGAATGCTGATGGCTTAAGTAGATGGGCATTACCCAATACACCTGATAATCCTGCCTATGTTCCTACAAGTGCAGAACCTCAAATCCCAATTGAAGGAATCAATATCACAGATGTTGGAACAGAATTCTTTGAAGAGGTTAGAGAAAGCTACAGGCAAGATAAGAATTGTCATATTCTTACTGCTCTACTTGACAAAGATTGTAAAGATGTAGCCTTGGCTAATTCTCTGGATGATATTTGGAAAACATCTTATGATAATGGAAGATTTCATTTGTTTGATGGTATACTATATCATAGATCTAAACACACATGTGTCATGGTCCTATGTAGTAGAATGTTGATTAACACAATACTACTAGAATGCCATGATAACATTTATTCTGGACATCTGTCTGAAGACAGAACAATGGAAAGAATTAAGACATGTGCCTGGTGGCCATCTTGGAGAAAAGATGTCATTGAGTACTGTCATAGTTGTGATAGATGCCAGAAAGCCAATAAAGCTACTGGTAAAAGGTTTGGTTTAATGATCCATATTCAAGAACCAAGTACCCCATGGGAAGTGGTTCACATGGATTGGGTAACTGCTTTACCACCTGGAGGTGATAAAAGTTACAATGCATGTCTTGTTATTGTGGACAGATATAGCAAAACACCAATCTTTTTACCATGCCATAAAGATGACACAGCTATGGATACAGCTCTTCTAATTTGGAACAGAGTCATATCCCATACTGGTCTCTTTAAAAATATCATTAGTGATAGAGACCCAAAATTCACATCAGCCTTATGGACTAATCTACATAAGCTTTTGGGTACAAAATTATCATTTTCAACAGCCTACCATCCACAAACAGATGGACTGGCAGAAAGAATGATTCAAACCCTTGAGGACATGATCAGAAGATTTTGTGCTTATGGCCTGGAGTTTAAAGATTCTGATGGCTTTACCCATGATTGGTGTACTCTTATACCAGCATTGGAATTAGCCTACAAGACCTCCATCCATGCTTCAACAGGCAAGACTCCTGCAATGTTGGAAAAAGGATGGAACCCCAAACTTCCAGTTGATACTTTGAAAAAAGATTTGGTTGACATTCATCCAACTGCTTCAAGCTTTAAGCTGCTGCTTGATAAAGTGAGACATCATGCAAATCAAAGCATGAATGATGCCTTTGAATATGCTAAGCAGAAATGGGATAAAAGTCATAAGACACCAGAATTCAAAGTAGGGGACTTAATACTAGTTTCAACCTTGAACTTTAATAATATTAAAGGTCCAAAGAAATTGAAAGATTCCTTTGCAGGACCATTTATTATTAAAGCCCTCCATGGGACAAATGCAGTACAAGTAGAACTGTCAGGAGAGTTAGGAAACAAACACCCAACTTTTCCCGTCAGTCTTGTAAAGCATTACACATCAAGTGATAAGGAATTATTTCCTTTGAGAAATGAAACACCCTTAGAAGTACCCCCACTTGAACCAAGTGAGGAAAAGAAAGTACTGAAAGTCTTAAAAGAAAGAAGACTTAGGGGTAAAAATGAAAGAGAATACTTAGTCAGGTACAGAAATCCACAACATGAAGATGAGTGGGTTGAAGAAAGTAAGATACCTGATTCCCAAAAGTTTCTCAGAAGATTCAGACATGAGAGAAGACCAATTCCTCAATAAAGTTTGAATTGTGTGCTTTACATACTTGAACAGTATAAGTAGAGAGGTTGGACAGTGGATTATACCCCCCCCAAATAACTTGGGGGTATACTACAAAAGAAAATTGTGGTACAATTTTTTTTTGGTGGTAGGGAATGTGAGCCTGTGAGGTATGTTTAACATACCCATAAGGCCACAAATGATTTTATAAACAATTAAATTTGTCTTAAACAGACTTTTTAGTTGAATTTAAAATAAAAAATAATAAAAAATAAGTATAACTTTTTTTTGGATAAACAAAGTTATAATTATTATGTCATTTTTGGATTCTACACCAAAAATAACCTAGGGTACACCCATAGGGTGTTATACCCAAAAACACTTATTTCTTGTGTTATTAGAAGATTTAAGAATCTCACAGTACTAATGTAACTTTTTTAACATTTTTTTAAAATTGTTAAATTTAAGCTTAATTAAGCTTAAATTTAAAGTTACATAAGGTTTATGCAACTTTACCAAAATTTTAGTTAAAATTGAGGAGTGGTGTATATTTACTGAATTGGCTAAGGATTTGCCATACAGAATGTAAATCCTGCGTGAGCTCAATTTAAAAGGGTTTAAGGCCATAGTATGGCTTTAAATAAATAAAAGGGCAAAATCCACGCAAAAAGGTGGGACAAAGGAAAAAGACCAAATAGAGCTGGGGTACCCAACTTTTTGGATCTGCAAGGATTCAATTAAGGTTGTCCACCTGTATTGGAGGATTTTCAACCTTATTTAAACTTTAAGATTAGACTTTGATCCAACCTTAAGGTTTAAACTGGTTTTATCCTAAATTGGACAGGAATTTCAAGCTGCCAAGAGGGTAAATCCCAATAAGCAGGCTTGGAATCAAGGTTTTAAGAACTGTCAAAGCTTAATCAAGCTTAAAAAGCTTAAATAAGCTTAAAACTTTAAGGTTTCAATCATCAAAACCTTATCAAAACTTAAGGTTTTGTGTGTATTGCTATTTTACGTGGAAAAATAGTAATAACTTCAAAAATTCATTAAAAATCCAAATCTTAATGGATTTGCTTGAAAATTTCACACAGCTTAGAATTTAATATTATCAATATATAAATTAAATTTTAAGTGTCTTTTATTAATAGGTTTCCTGGGTAATTAGCCTGGAAAATTACTTTTTTAATTAAGCTTAAAGAAAATTATGATTTCTTTAAAAATTAATTAAAAATTCAGTTTAAGAGATTTCTGCTTGAAACTCTGATTTTATGTTGTTCATGTGATGAAATTTAATATAAATAAACTTATTTTATATTAAAACTTAAAATAATTAAACTAAATGAGGATTAAAGTTACTTGGAGTTAAGAATAACACTGGTAACTTTAAATTGGAAGTAAAAATAAGTTACCTTAAATTAAGAACTTAATTTTTAAGCATGGTTTTTCAGTTTTGATCTGAGCACGCCCTCTACATCCATTATGAATCATGAGAGCTGCTCTGTAGACATAAAAAGAGTCTTTTCATCACTGTTTTTGTCCATCATTCATATCAATCCAATCATATTAGACATTTTAACAGGTAAAGTTTTATTAAATATAAAATCTTATTATTAAAAGTAATTCTTAAGCTATTTTTATTCTTTATTTATTAAATTAAAGAATTGAAGTCATAGAATTCAGATTATTGTTGTAATCATCTATAATAACTTTTATTATATAAAATTTTCATCTTAAATATCTTTTAAAATCCACAAATTCCTCTCAAAAACTCTTTAATCATAAATTTTAGTATAAAAAGTTGTTTTATCTTTGATTTTATTGATTTTTGGCGTGTTTTTAACTTATAATCATTATTTAATATAATAACTGTTGTTTTATAACTTGTTGTATTAAATAAATATTATAAGTAAGTTTTCTTTAAAGTTCTATATTTTTTTTTATCTATTATTAGTTTTTTTATATAGAATTTTATTCTATAAAGAATTATTTCTGCACAGTGTGTGTTTAATTCTTTTTATAAATAATATTTATATTATTTATAAGTGGTTAAATATTTATATTTTCCACGTGTAATTGTCTCATTAAGAGCTTTACACTTCTTATTGTTATAACTGTCAGTGACTATAACAATAATAGAATAATTATAATTTATTATAATTATTATATTTTTTTTTTATTATTATATTATTATAATAATAATTAAATTTATATTTTTATATAATTATTTTAAATAATTATATTTAAATTTGTGGTTATAATATTTCATTATATTATATTTTTCTACTGAGGACAGTCATAGTATTCTTGATATTGTTACTATTATCAAGAGTTTCATAGACAAACCTTACAGAGCACCTGGAGAAATTTATTATAAGCATTAGTTCATGGGAGTAGTATAATTTTAAACTGACTATTATCACAGAGTTCATCAATCCATTTGCTATATGAGGAAGAGCACTGTTTAAAATTGAAATTCGCCTTTGCAGGCTGTTCAGAGCCCAAATTTTGGTGGCGCCAGGAAACGAGTGAGTCAATTGCTTCAAATGTGGTTTGGTATTTGGCCTGGGTAGGGCGTCCATGGGTGAATGTTTTGAAAATCTCATAAAATTTTGATTGAAATTCATCAGTGAAAATAGAGAATTGATCATTGGAGGAGTCAAGAGGCTGTGGTTCTGGAGGCATGAGTGATGAAGGAGGATTTTGGTGAGGTTCATGCAAAACGGGTGGAGATGGGTCCCTAATTCCAAGAGTTGGAGCATGAGATGGTGTAGATGGATTTGATTGAGAGGTCGGAAGATTGTTTTCTGGATTTTCAAGATGAGGAGCAGATAGTGTATGGGAGCTTTTTACATGGTTAATTTGCATTGGTGACGATACAACATGGGGTGTCGTGGCATTAATTGGAGTGGTTGTATTCAAAGGGATTTGGGAAGGAACATTTGGACTACTATTATTCTCTGCTATTGAAACATGTAATTCTTCTTGAATAATTTCATTTGTTGGAGTCAGTGGATGAACCTGAGCTGGAGAATCGGGGATGTTATTGGCTGGTACTTCCAAAGAGTGGTCATTGTTGAAATGAGGAGATTCACATTGTGGAGATCTGCTGGGGGTGACATTTGGTGGATGTTTGGGAATTTGTTCCTCAGTAATAACTGGGGGGGTGGTGGGAGTCTCAAGTGGGATGGTTGAGGGAACAGGGGGTTCGACAATGGTAGATGGTAAATAATAGGGGAGGTCATTTGATTGGGTGTTCAATAACAATTGGGGGTTGATCGTTTCAGGGGGGGTAGAATTGGTACGAAGGTTTGATGGAGTAGAAGACATATTCATGGAAACTACGTCTTGAGTATTACTAAAGCTAACAGTTTGCTGCATAAACCTACGAATATTTGGTGGTGGTTTGTTTTGAATTTTCCGTTTTTTCTTGTGATTTCCATCAGGAACAACCTCCTCCAAAGAGGATGATTGGGATGAGCGTATGGAAGGAACTTCTCTCTCAATAACTTCAACATTGCCATCTATGAGACCAATTGCTTGCGATGAAGACAATTCTACAAGAAGGGAGATGAAGTTAATACAGAATTGAGGACAGACATGAATAATAATAATTACCATGTTCTTTTTGAGAAATCAATGTAAGGCCCTTTTTCAAATAATCCTTAATCTCAATTGATACAGGATTCTTTTCAGCTTCGGAAAGGGCATTATTGAGAATTTTCTTGATACGGTGGTGATTGAGAGAAAATTCTTCACGGGAGAGGCGAGTTATCTCAGAAGAAAGAATTGGTGAGATAGAGTGTACTTGAGTTGGTGGGTTATTCATGTTGAATTCTATGAATGAGGGGGGTGGAAGGGTTCGTGGAGTATTTGGGTGTGGGTTACATAAACTCATGTTTGGTGTGTTTATGATATCTAATAAATTTTTGCAAAAATATATTATTAATAAATGTTGGGGATGAGATTACATGGGGAAGAAAAAATTTACCAAGTTGAAAGGGGGTTCTATTTATGTTGTTTGGTGGGGGGCAGGGCAAGATGTGAGGATGACTAATGGGAGCTGGTGGGACTATATTGGGAGAATTGAGGTAGTGAAAAAGATCGTAACATTCCTGGGGTTCAGCACTTTGGTTTGGAGTGGACAATGAATTGATGGATGAATGAGATGGTGCCTCATTTTGAGAAGATAAAGATGAATTCAAATTTGTGTTATTTGAAAAAAACCTATGAAACATTTCATCAAATGAGACATCGGAATCAGGTGGTTGGGGTGGATTCATAGTATTGGGTATTATATTGGGAGGAGAGGGATTTAAATGGCAAACAGAAGTTAAAAACAGAGGAACTTAGGGAAAACACAGGAAAAACAGCTCTATTTATATTGCAGGTCCCAATGAAATGAAGTGGGGGTGTAGCCCATAGAAATAGAACAGAAATGAGTTTGGTGGTTTCAAAGGAAAGAAAGCTGCAGATCCTCTAGACATAAAACACAATTACACATTTAGCGAAGAATTGTGTGTCAGGATATATGTATCTGTAGAATACTCCTTCAAATACATGGGTGATTAGGTTAGATGGTACAGTCACACCTGTAGGTGGGTGAGAGATTTAGCCCACCAGTAATAATTTATTCAAAATGTAAATCAATTATGACTGCAATAAATTTGTGTCCACAGAATGTCATCAGAGTGAGATTATGAGTTCTAGTCATAATCCGTACCACTAGGCTCCTTGAAATTCAATCAGACCCATTCAGATACAGCAAGAACTGTATCTGAATGAGGGCCATTGACAATACAGCTTGGGCTGTAAGTGTACACAGGTGGTCAAATTATGACCACAGGTCATAATTTGTACCACTTGCAAACCAATTACGGCCGTAATTGGTTTGTCTCTTTGCAATTTTGTCAGACCCACTCAGATACAGAAAAAACTGTATCTGAATGAGGTCCACTGACAATACAGCTTGGGCTGTAATGAGACCCACTCAGATACAGAAAAAACTGTATCTGAATGAGGTCCAGCCACAATGAATCTTTGGCTGTAATCATACAAAGGTGGTAAAATTATGACCGCCGGTCATAATTTGTACCATTTGCAAACCAATTACGGCCGTAATTGGTTTGTCTCTTTGCAATTTTGTCAGACCCACTCAGATACAGAAAAAACTGTATCTGAATGAGGTCCACTGACAGTACAGGTTGGGCTGTAAGTGTACACAGGTGGTCAAATTATGACCGCCGGTCATAATTTGTCCCACTTGCAAACCAATTACGGCCGTAAATGGTTTGTCTCTTTGCAATTTTGTCAGACCCACTCAGATACAGAAAAAACTGTATCTGAATGAGGTCCACTGACAATACAGCTTGAGCTGTAAGTGTACACAGGTGGTCAAATTATGACCGCCGGTCATAATTTGTACCACTTGCAAACCAATTACGGCCGTAATTGGTTTGTCTCTTTGCAATTTTGTCAGACCCACTCAGATACAGAAAAAACTGTATCTGAATGAGGTCCACTGACAATACAGCTTGGGCTGTAAGTGAACACAGGTGGTCAAATTATGACCGCCGGTCATAATTTGTACCACTTGCAAACCAATTATGGCCGTAATTGGTTTGTGTCTTGGAAATTTTGTCAGACCCACTCAGATACAGAAAAAACTGTATCTGAATGAGGTCCACTGACAATACAGCTTGGGCTGTAATGAGACCCACTCAGATACAGCAAGAACTGTATCTGAATGAGGTCCAGCCACAATGAATCCTTGGCTGTAATCATACAAAGGTGGTAAAATTATGACCGCCGGTCCTAATTTGTACCATTTGCAAACCAATTACGGCCGTAATTGGTGTGTCTCTTTGCAATTTTGTCAGACCCACTCAGATACAGAAAAAACTGTATCTGAATGAGGTCCACTGAAAATACAGCTTGGGCTGTAAGTGTACACAGGTGGTCAAATTATGACCGCCGGTCATAATTTGTACCACTTGCAAACCAATTATGGCCGTAATTGGTTTGTGTCTTGGAAATTTTGTCAGACCCACTCAGATACAGAAAAAACTGTATCTGAATGAGGTCCACTGACAATACAGCTTGGGCTGTAATGAGACCCATTCAGATACAGCAAGAACTGTATCTGAATGAGGTCCAGCCACAATAAATCTTTGGCTGTAATCATTCAAAGGTGGTCAAATTATGACCGCCGGTCATAATTTTTCCCACTTGCAAACTAATTACGGCCGTAATTGGTTTGTCTCTTTGCAATTTTGTCAGACCCACTCAGATACAGAAAAAACTGTCTCTGAATGAGGTCCAGCCACAATGAATCTTTGGCTGTAATCATACAAAGGTGGTAAAATTATGACCACCGGTCATAATTTGTACCATTTGCAAACCAATTACGGCCGTAATTGGTTTGTCTCTTTGCAATTTTGTCAGACCCACTCAGATACAGAAAAAACTGTATCTGAATGAGGTCCACTGACAATACAGCTTGGGCTGTAATGAGACCCATTCAGATACAGCAAGAACTGTATCTGAATGAGGTCCAGCCACAATGAATCTTTGGCTGTAATCATTCAAAGGTGGTCAAATTATGAACACCGGTCATAATTTGTACCATTTGCAAACCAATTACGGCCGTAATTGGTTTGTCTCTTTGCAATTTTGTCAGACCCACTGAGATACATAAAAAACTGTATCTGAATGAGGTCCACTGACAATACAGCTTGGGCTGTAAGTGTACACAGGTGGTCAAATTATGACCGCCGGTCATAATTTGTACCACTTGCAAACCAATTACGGCCGTAATTCGTTTGTCTCTTGGAAATTTTGTCAGACCCACTCAGATACAGAAAAAACTGTATCTGAATGAGGTCCACTGACAATACAGCTTGGGCTGTAAGTGTACACAGGTGGTCAAATTATGACCGCCGGTCATAATTTGTACCACTTGCAAACCAATTACGGCTGTAATTGGTTTGTCTCTTGGAAATTTTGTCAGACCCACTCAGATACAGAAAAAACTGTATCTGAATGAGGTCCACTGACAATACAGCGTGGGCTGTAATGAGACCCATTCAGATACAGCAAGAACTGTATCTGAATGAGGTCCAGCCACAATAAATCTTTGGCTGTAATCATTCAAAGGTGGTCAAATTATGACCGCCGGTCATAATTTGTCCCACTTGCAAACCAATTACGGCCGTAAATGGTTTGTCTCTTTGCAATTTTGTCAGACCCACTCAGATACAGAAAAAACTTTATCTGAATGAGGTCCACTGACAATACAGCTTGGGCTGTAAGTGTACACAGGTGGTCAAATTATGACTGCCAGTCATAATTTGTACCACTTGCAAACCAATTATGGCCGTAATTGGGTGGCTCTTGGAAATTTTGTCAGACCCACTCAGATACAGAAAAAACTGTATCTGAATGAGGTCCACTGACAATACAGCTTGGGCTGTAATGAGACCCACTCAGATACAGAAAAAACTGTATCTGAATGAGGTCCCCTGACAATACAGCTTGGGCTGTAAGTGTACACAGATGGTCAAATTATGACCACCGGTCATCATTTGTACCACTTGCAAACCAATTACGGCCGTAATTCGTTTGTCTCTTTGCAATTTTGTCAGACCCACTCAGATACAGAAAAAGCTGTATCTGAATGAGGTCCACTGCCAATACAGCTTGGGCTGTAAGTGTACACAGGTGGTCAAATTATGACCGCCGGTCATAATTTGTACCACTTGCAAACCAATTATGGCCGTAATTGGTTTGTCTCTTGGAAATTTTGTCAGACCCACTCAGATACAGAAAAAACTGTATCTGAATGAGGTCCACTGACAATACAGCTTGGGCTGTAATGAGACCCACTCAGATACAGACAAAACTGTCTCTGAATGAGGTCCAGCCACAATGAATCTTTGGCTGTAATCATACAAAGGTGGTAAAATTATGACCGCCGGTCATAATTTGTACCATTTGCAAACCAATTATGGCCGTAATTGGTTTGTCTCTTTCAAATTTTGTCAGACCCACTCAGATACAGAAAAAACTGTATCTAAATGAGGTCCACTGACAATACAGCTTGGGCTGTAAGTGTACACAGGTGGTCAAATTATGACCGCCGGTCATAATTTTTCCCACTTGCAAACCAATTACGGCCGTAAATGGTTTGTCTCTTTGCAATTTTGTCAGACCCACTCAGATACAGAAAAAACTGTATCTGAATGAGGTCCACTGACAATACAGCTTGGGCTGTAAGTGTACACAGGTGGTCAAATTATGACCGCCGGTCATAATTTGTACCACTTGCAAACCAATTATGGCCGTAATTGGTTTGTGTCTTGGAAATTTTGTCAGACCCACTCAGATACAGAAAAAACTGTATCTGAATGAGGTCCACTGACAATACAGCTTGGGCTGTAATGAGACCCATTCAGATACAGAAAGAACTGTATCTGAATGAGGTCCAGCCACAATGAATCTTTGGCTGTAATCATTCAAAGGTGGTCAAATTATGAATGCCGGTCATAATTTGTACCACTTGCAAACCAATTACGGCCGTAATTGGTTTGTCTCTTTGCAATTCTGTCAGACCCACTCAGATACAGAAAAAACTGTATCTGAATGAGGTCCACTGACAATACAGCTTGGGCTGTAAGTGTACACAGGTGCTCAAATTATGACCGCCGGTCATAATTTGTACCACTTGCAAACCAATTATGGCCGTAATTGGCTTGTCTCTTGGAAATTTTGTCAGACCCACTCAGATACAGAAAAAACTGTATCTGAATGAGGTCCACTGACAATACAGCTTGGGCTGTAATGAGACCCAATCAGATAGAGAAAAAACTGTCTCTGAATGAGGTCCAGCCACAATGAATCTTTGGCTGTAATCATACAAAGGTGGTAAAATTATGACCCCCGGTCATAATTTGTACCATTTGCAAACCAATTACGGCCGTAATTGGTGTGTCTCTTTGCAATTTTGTCAGACCCACTCAGATACAGAAAAAACTGTATCTGAATGAGGTCCACTGACAATGCAGGTTGGGCTGTAAGTGTACACAGGTGGTCAAATTATGACCGGCGGTCATAATTTGTCCCACTTGCAAACCAATTACGGCCGTAAATGGTTTGTCTCTTTGCAATTTTGTCAGACCCACTCAGATACAGAAAAAACTGTATCTGAATGAGGTCCCCTGACAATACAGCTTGGGCTGTAAGTGTACACAGGTGGTCAAATTATGACCGCCGGTCATAATTTGTACCACTTGCAAACCAATTACAGCCGTAATTGGTTTGTCTTTTTGCAATTTTGACAGACCCACTCAGATAAAGAAAAAACTGTATCTGAATGAGGTCCAGCCACAATGAATCTTTGGCTGTAAGTGTACACAGGTGGTCAAATTATGACCGCTGGTCATGATTTGTACCACTTGCAAACCAATTACAGCTGTAATTGGTTTGTCTCTTGGAAATTTTGTCAGACCCACTCAGATACAGAAAAAACTGTATCTGAATGAGGTCCACTGACAATACAGCTTGGGCTGTAATGAGACCCACTCAGATACAGAAAAAACTGTATCTGAATGAGGTCCAGCCACAATGAATCTTTGGCTGTAATCATACAAAGGTGGTAAAATTATGACCGGCGGTCATAATTTGTACCATTTGCAAACCAATTAAGGCCGTAATTGGTTTGTCTCTTGGAAATTTTGTCAGACCCACTCAGATACAGAAAAAACTGTATCTGAATGAGGTCCACTGACAATACAGCTTGGGCTGTAAGTGTACACAGGTGGTCAAATTATGACCGCCGGTCATAATTTGTACCACTTGCCATCCAATTACGGCCGTAATTGGTTTGTCTCTTGGGAATTTCATTAGACCCACTCAGATTCAGAAAAACCTGTATCTGAATGAAGTCTATAGGGGTGTAATTGGCTTCTATTTTTGCAAAATCAAAGATGCTCAAATATAAATAAAGCTATGCTTGTGTCCACTTGAAAGCTCTTTTGAGTTCACTTTGCCCCGCAAAACATTCCTCATAACTGCCCTACTCCATATCAATTTCTGCCCCTTTTTGCTCATTCCCCACAAATTTTCATGGTGCAAAAAACGGGTCGCCCCAAAAAAATTTGCACTTGTCATGAGCTTGGCTGTTGCAATCAATATTATGAAGATTTGAACAATATTGTTCAGCATGGAAAACCTATGTCTGACCCAGCTTGGAAGACACATCAATTGGAACTAGCAAAACTCAGGAGACCCCAGCCTTTGCTTGATCAGATGTTTTTAGCCCAAAATAGCGAAAATGTAAGGACTCTTTCCTTCACCCATTTCCATTATTCAGCATTACTTACATCTAAATTTCCACAATCCTTTGGTGCAGCCAACACAGAAAACCCCTGGATGCTCTCAAATTGAACAGATATGTCATCAGAATAATGAAAGAAATTTACTTTTTGATACCAAAAAATATGAAAACAAGACCTTTAAATTCATTGACTCTCATGCTCTTACAGTTTTGGTTCAAGCTTCCAGCCTATACCTCAAAAATGGAATGTCCAGAGATAGTATCAAACAATTTCTTCTATCAGAAAGGGAAAAGATAACTAGCCTTGGAGACAAATTCAATTTTGATGGATTATCCATTTCTAAAGAAATTCCACTTTCAATTGAAACTATTTTGGTTCAGCTGGGCATATCCATGGACTTTGAAAAGAAGATTTGCTGTCCAGAATGCTTCAGCTTGTATGATCTGACTGAAACGGGACACATCAACAAACAGTGTACATCCAAATTAATTCAACCTTTTCCTTCCTCCATTGTCAAATTGAGATCTCTTGCAAGGAAAGAATGTGGTTCTCTTTTATTTAAAACTGATGACAAGAATGATACTTCACTTCAAAAACCAATCTGTACCTTTACATACCAATCCTTGCAAAAATGGCTGGCCTCCCATATGTGGATTCCTGGCTTTGAAAAGCTATTAAATGCTCACCATACCCATAATTCTCAAGCAGACCCTCAAGTTATTTCTGATATTTGGCATAGCAAAATTTGGCACAAATTCAAATCTTCCCCATGTAGTAAACAAGCTTTCACCAATAGAACAGGTAATTTGATATTTAGCTTATACGTAGATTGGTTCAATCCATTCAGTAACAAAGGGGCTTCAAACTCCATCTCAATTGGGTCAATTATTCTCACTTGTTTGAATCTGCCTCCAAGTGAACATCACAAAGAGGAGAACATGTTTTTATATGCAATAATTCCTGGTCCCAAAGAGCCATCTCTTGATCAAATGAATTCAATCTTGGAGCCTCTTGTTATTGAGCTTCAAATGCTATGGAATGGTATTTGGTTTTCCAATACCCACGCCTTTGCACAGGGTAGACTTATTAGAGTGGCTTTATTACCTTTAATAGCAGATCTTCCTGCTCTACGTAAAGTGGCTGGATTTGCCTCTCATTCAGCCAATTGATTTTGCTCCTTTTGTAATATTACAAGGGTGGACATCAATGAAATAGATTTTTTAAAATTTGAAACAAGGACACATGAAAATCATATTTTGAAGGCAAATGAATGGCTCCAACTTCAAACCAAAAAGGAAAAAGATGAATTTGTAAAATCCCATGGTGTCTGGTGGAGTATTCTAAATAAACTAGATTACTGGAGACAAATTGAATTTTGTGGCATAGATATTATGCATTGTTTGATTTTAGGGGATATCAAAGACTATTGCATATCATTCCTCAAGGTGGGGTTGGCTGGTCACGAGTTAGAGGTTCAAAGGAAAAAGCAAAGTTTTTTGGCACACTCAAATACATCCAAATATCCTTTTTGTTTATTGGGGCGTCCAAGAAAAAGGAAAAATGAAGATGAAAATGATTCTGACCAAATAAGTAGACCCAAGAAACAAAACCTTACAAGAGCTAACCTTGCCCGCATTCGACCTCGTACATCCCAAAGGAACAAAGGCTCTAGTGAAGCCTCCAGGACCAAAAGTGATCAAACTGCAAAAAGCAACAGAACTTCAAACTCCAGGTATTCCCTTAGATCCCAGACAACCACATCTACAGTACTCAACTTATTACCATTTACACATGGTAGTGATTCATTGGTTCCCTCTGATTTATCTTCTGATGATAATCAGTATTTAAATCCAATGGGGGATGAAACTCCAAGATTGAAAAAAGATGAATTAGAGGTACTTCAAAAAGTCATCAATCAAACAAGAGTCCCGTCATGGCTTTCTTGTCTACCCAGAAAATTTGGTTTCAAAAACTTTCAGACACTCAAAGCAGCGGAGTGGCAAATCTTGATGACATTGTATTTACCTTTGGCACTTGTACCACTATGGAGTTCACAAATACCTCACAGGGAGGAAAGGGTAAAATGCCCAGGGAGCTATCTCCATAAGGATCTTCTACTCAAATTGCTAATTTCATTAGTTACATTAACAAACATGTTACTCAGAACAAGCATTCATGAAGAAGACCTAGATAAGATTGAAAGTACTACAAAGATCTATCGTCAAACACTTTGTTTGGGTTGGTCCATGATAAACTCCAAACCTAATCTACACCTAACACAACATTTATCAAAGGTTATAAAGGAGCTAGGGCCACCAAGAAGCTTAGCTGTGTGGGCATACGAAAGAATGAACCGTACATTTGGGGACATACCACGGAATAATAAGCCATGTTGAGTTTGAATTATATATTTTTATGTCAAAAAATCAGCCTCACAATACTTACCCACATATAACCAATTGTAGCTGAGATCTCCCAAACAATACTGAAAAGATGGATATCTAAAGTACAATATCAATGGATTTCAAAATTGCCTAATCTTCAACAAAGAGTTGGTAGGAACAATCCCCTCATTTCTCTGCATCAATCAAAAAATATCAGTACCAGTCATACAATTCAATTGCATGATGATATTTTTCAACAGTGGAAACTACTAGTTTCAAGAGATTTAAGGGATGTTGTAAACCTCTTTGAATGCAAAAAGTCAATAATTTTTGAAAAAAAAAGGTATTGTAATGTACAATCACATGTTGAAGACAGTATCATAGAGTATAGCATTAATAATGCGAAATCATTGGGCCATATTGATAATATTTTCACATTAGTTGGAGGTGATCCTGACATATGGTGGCTAATAATAAAACCTTTCAAGAAGCTTGAAAATAATGAAATAGAAAAAGACCCTTTCTATTGTTTTCCAGATCTCAATTGTTCTATTCTATTGGACCAGACAGAGGATGCCATAATCATCAACTCCCAATCAGTTTTGGGTCATGCTGCAAGCCTCAAGAATCCTCCTGGAAGCTTTGGAATTGATCAGGCTACACTCTGCTTGGTATCTCTACATTCATCAGTAAGTGATTCAGTGGACTGCCACTCATTATCTCATATATTTTAACAGTTTCTTACCATTTCCTTTCAAACCTTGCCAGCAATGGATAGGTGATTGAAGCACCGCACCCCTTTCAGCCTTAGGTTTCCTTATCAATGCTCACTAAAGATTTCTTTGGAGGAAAAACAATACTTTTTGCTTTGTTGATATTGTTATATGCTATTAAATGAATTTCTTTCTAGAAAAATTCACTCCAATCCCTTTTAAAAGAGATTTAAATTGTCAATCTACCATATTTAAGCCTCCCAAACATCTGTCAAGACATAATTTGGCTTTTTGGTGCTGGATAGAACAGGTTTGAACAAATGTGTATATAAACTATCTCTTCTCAACCAAAATGTCTGTATTTCCACTTCACCAAACTGCTTTAAGCTTTCCTGAGCTTTCTCATCCACCAAGTTCATTCTCATATGTTGGATTATTACTCCAACTCTGTTTAACATACTCAAATTTTCATTAATATAATTACCTCATTTTCCTCAATTTAACTCCACTTGTTTAAATTGATATTACAATGTCTTCCCATGCACTGGGTGGTTCCCCCTCCGCATTCCACAGAGAAAATTCTGGATCCTCATCACAAAACCCACCAACAGAGGGTGACTCAATAATTCACTCAGATGAAGAAAACCACGAAAGCATCCATACTGACTCTACTGGACACAAATCCATCTTTCTGCAAGATTTGGAAAGACTTGGAATAGAGGATGCTGTTTCACAGAATGCCAGTCAGGAGGGACAAGAGGAAATAACATCCGGTGGTGAGTATCTTTCCTAAAGCTGATTGAAAATTACTAACTGATTTGGTTTTCAGTTGTTGGAGTTGAATTCAGGATTCAACAAGAAGAGGACCAACAGAGGGCTAGAAATAATAAGAAAATATTGCAACAGAGAAATAACCGCATTACAAGATTGGTAACAAAGAACAATCTTCCAAGTCAGGCATCCACTGAATCAGTCCACCTGCGAGAATTTATCTACTTCTTAATGGGTATGCCACCTTCTGTAGATCACTTCCCACCCAATCCTACCAATGATGAAGAGGAATTTCACATTCATTGGGTCAAAAACCGAGCTAAACACATCAAGACCCATTTGGAAACCTTTGAATATGGACTGAGAGATCATCCAATTAGTGAGCGCCAAATTCTGGTCAAACAAGAAATCACCTCTATATCTCAACGATTGCAGCCACCTGAATTTAAACCAAGTCGTGATGTTCTAAATAACAAGATCAAGGTCTCCATAGTTGAAAAGCGTCCTTGTGAAAAGGAATGCCAGCTAGTAGGCCTCAAGAGAATTACCTTCCAATGGGGGACCACATTCAATAACTCCACTTGGAATGCAGCCATAGCCGACATTATCTCCAAACATTTTTTCAATTGGAGCCAGACTCAACCCAGCTTAAATATCAACAATCCTGATCAACTAAACCTATTAATTGAACGTTGGGTCAATGGAAGGGGTAAAGAAATGAAAAAGCTTTCAAAACTTGGCCAGGCTGCAGAGGAGGTTAAATTTCAAAAAGCTAAGAAATCCAAAAACACTAGAGGGAGGCAGAATGTACGTGCTTATTCTTTTGTTAGACATACACCAAACTCTAATATTACTTTTATATTTAGGTGACAGCTGCCCGTTTCAAAATAGCACTTCAATTATTCCCTCAAAACAACAATTTCTCTGCAATATATACTGATATAAAAGCAACTTCCGATGTAGAGGATAATTCTGACTTTGGAAAAGCACCCAAAAGACTTGTTGGAGTTTGGCGTAGTGAAGCTTTGACCTTGTGTACAAGGCAATTGGATCTAGCAATGACCCTTGGTGCCAAAACCCAGCTTGAAAATAATAGAGTTCAACGTATGCTTCATAGGGATGGAGAGAAATTAGACTATAATTCTGATTTAACTAATGTCCCACATTGCTTACCTTTAGATTGTTATTCCACAATATACTTAAACACAATTTCAGAAGTTGAAAGAAACCACTTACTGGTAAAAGAACCAATTGGACTCCAAAATATTTTATTAGAGATTGAGGCCAAGACAAAAAGGGGACGTCACATCATACAGAGGCCAGGAAGATCTTCTCTCAGTGGAATTGAAGCTGGTTCAAGTAGTCATAATCGTATGAATCCTGAATAATGTTTATCTCCTAGTCCTTTTTTTTATCCAAGCTTAGAGTTTTGTAATAGATGTATTTGGAAATATAATTAGAGATAACTTATGTTAACAATTCACAAATTGAGTGAATTAATAACCAAGTCAAAAGATGCCTTTCAAAATCATGACTAGCAGTCATAAAATTAGTATTTTTGTAGTGTATTTGAGAGCTGAAGTGTCCTATATGTTTTCCAAGCTTAGAGTTTAGTAATAAATGTACTTCAAAAGAAAACATAATTTAAAATATTTTACAAAGTCACCCATTGTAAGAATTTATAGTTTAGCCACAATGTGGGCTTTCACAATTATGACCATCAGTCATAAATTTGTTATTTATTTAATGTTTTCAAAGCTGAACTGTGCTATAGCTTCTCAAAATTATTTAATATATAAGCCTCTTATTTATGCCTGCTTTGGTTTTCATTTGTCCCCAAGCTATTATATATTGAGCAATCCTCAAACAAAACTATAGACATTTAATAAAAGTCATCATGATATATGCCTTCCCAAATTCCTACATTCCATAATAGTCCAATCTGTCTTGAACACTGTAAAGAACCCCCACCTTCTATTTTTTTCAATTTCATTTCAAAAATAAATTCATAAACTTATTTATAATAATTAAACCTCAGTCAATTTCAGATAATCACTGCTTCAAAATGGATCCATTACTTGAAATAGAGCCAAAGCAAGTTGAAAAATCAGAATTCATATCCAAAATCTCCAAATTTCTTCCTTCTCTCAAGCTTGCAACCTGCGATTCTCACTTTCCTGAATATGCAAGAAAAAAAATACAAGAGGTCTCCAAAATACTTGAAGATGATCTGTATCGTATGTTTTTCCAGCTTTTGCCCATATGGAGCCATTTTTAATTGGAATTCAAATCATAATTTAGGTGTACAGCTAGGTGGATCATTACCCCCTGAAGCCAAGGTTGTTATTTCAGCATCCTCCCAAACATCAATAAAAAGGTATTTCATATCTTCTTCTAGTATGAGTAATAAAAAGGCCAAAATTTATCAAAGTATAAAGGAA
This sequence comes from Austropuccinia psidii, assembly GCA_023105745.1. Classification (NCBI taxonomy): domain Eukaryota; kingdom Fungi; phylum Basidiomycota; class Pucciniomycetes; order Pucciniales; family Sphaerophragmiaceae; genus Austropuccinia; species Austropuccinia psidii. Next base: position 32,435,543 of record JALGQZ010000013.1, on the reverse strand, counting down.
AAGAATCAAGAAGTATATCTCAATATTCTCTTTAGGCTTTAATCAAAGATTAAACTGTATTCCCTGAATCTTTTCTTTCTTAGAAATTGGAATGCAATTATGATACTGAGAAATCATACCCACAAAATCAGTCAGATTCTCAAAATCTAGAACCAGGACTATTTCAACCTCAAAATGATTTTGAAAAAGCCCTATCCATGTCAAAATCCAGCCTTGAAGTCAATAACATTTCTCAAAATGATCAATCAAATATACAAAGTTTTCCAGCTTCAACCATGACAAAAAAAGAAAAATCCAAAATTGAGGAGCCCTTGATACAACCTACATCTACCAAACACTCAAAAGAAAAACCTAACTCCAATTTCATACTTGTAGATAACAACCCATCAACTTCAAAAGTAATCCAAACCAGTAATGAAGAGCCTTCAAAATCCCACAAGAAGAAAAAGCTTCCTCAATCCGGATTATTCAATACCATTCACTCAGATCACTTTGAAGAGAAAATCAGCCATTATCAGCCACTTTCTGTATCCTCATGGAAGAAATGCCAGGTTAATGTTGAAAATCTAGTAAGAGAACGATTCCAGGAAATTCCCCAAAGGCCATTTTCTACCAAACTACCAAAAGGAATACACTTTCAAAGTATTGGATCTCTTAGCATTAGCAAATGGCTAGTGGATTTGGATAAATCTGGTCAATACAAAAGACATTCATTCATGTTTCATCCAGAACATTGATATTTACTTGCTTTTTTCAGGATTAGATATATTTTCACCAAAGAAATATGATCCTTTCAATGATCCTGACGCCTGGAATGTCCCTATCTTTACTTTGGATTCTACAATCTCAATGCAAAACATTCCCAAATCACATCAACCACTCTTTCAATTGGCACAATCCTTCTTTGTCCCTAATCTTCAAAAGAAACAGTTCTGGGCCAATCTAATAATGGAGTCAATATCAGTTTCTGCACAAGATCTCATACAACCTGAAAATTTTGAAATCACAAAATCAACAGAAGATGATCCCTTGTTAGTTCAAAGACTCAGCCTGGAATTTTTAGTGTCCTGCCTCAGCACAAGACCATCCCATTCATCTCAAATTGAAAATACCCTTGATGAAAAGGAGGAAAACCAGCCAATTCATTATGGAATGAATAGCTTAATATCTTTCAATGATTCCATTTTACATCTTATGATCTCATATGTCCTGATACTAGCACATTCAAAAGTTCTTCCAGTCAATATTCCTGATGGATTTGTGCTCACTCATAAAAGGTCCAAAGAACAACTTAAGACCTTATCAGAGCTACAATCAAAAATAGGCTTAGTTAAGCCCTGCTATCATATTTTAGCTTCATTTCTTGCTTCTGGGGTAAGAGGCTTAATGGTTTGCTCAAGAGATTGGAGAAAAAGCTCTGCTAAAGGAGCATTGCAGATGATTGAAATTACTGATAGTGTTATTGCTGAGGAAAGGCCTTATGAGCCTATTTGGAAGAGAACAAATGCATATATTTTGGATATTTTTAACAAGGCATTTTTCTCAAAAACCCATAAATTTGTTCCCACTGCTCCAAAAAAATTGGAAGTGGCCAAATGTTTAGTATTAGACTTCAGTGAGGCATGGCTTGAAAAAAATACCATAGATGGACAGCCTGTACTAGATCTCCCTGATAAAGCCAATATAAACACCTTGTTAACTTGATCAGTGTTTTCTGTAATTTAATTTTATTCTTTCAAAACAGGGTTATTTCTATTCAAATAATCTTTGAGTGTGCTAAGATTACTTTGCTTCACCCAATACCTCATTGCTTACTTTCCCAAATAAGCTCCTTTTACACAATATAGCTTCTTCCAGGCTCATTCAAAGTTTAAGAAATAAATACAGGGCTCCAGAATCCTCTCATTTATGATAAATAGGAGCCTTTCTCTTGATTCTTCCACCTATACCCCAAAATCTGACTTTAATTAACCTGTTTTACTATGCCTAAAGCTTCACATTACTTTTTTGAGACCTCTATACCCCAATCAAACAGGACTATCAACAAGATATTACATCCCATCATCCCACTACCTACCAGTGCAATATCAAGATCCATACATCAATTATGCTGGTTGATCATGGAAATCAACTATTTCCAATCTCCATCTGCTATAAATAGTTGGAAATCTCTTCCATCAGAAGAAAGTCTCAAAATTGTTGAGAAATTACCCTTTTCTTGAACTGATAATCCAATTACAAATCCCCATAATCACAGCTCAGGAGAGGATAGACTGTCTATAAACCCAAGAATATTAATTTCACCAATGTACAAAACTATGTTTCTGGAGGATCTCTTCAAATCAGGCTTCCCAATGTCAACCTTTGCTTGGAATCAATGTTGGCAATCAAAATGGAATCAAATATTTGCAAAATTTGTTCTCAAGCACTGGAACTATCTACACCAACAAGGAGAATTGAAAATATTCTTGATAAATCCAAAGGATAATACACATAATAATAAGTCTTTAATACTAATGCGCTGGTTCAGAGGGAAGCAAGAGGATCTTAAGAATGATAAATTGGTTCCTGAAGCACTTTCAAAGAAAGCCAGTCAGAAGCAGAAATCAAGGTGGCGTAAAAAAGTATGTTTTTATTTTATTTATGATTGATTTTTACACCAATTGATGTTATTTAATATTCAGTTATCGTCAAATCGCTCAGAGACATTGCTATCATTGAACATTAATCAAGATGAAGCTTCCATATTTGATGAGCCACGATGCTGCTCTGATACTGAAGATGAAAATGGATCATTAATAAAATTAAAGTCCCCTTGGAGGTCAGCTTTATTCTCAAAGTTAGCAAGTCAATTCGATTCTCTATTAATTCAAAAGCAAATACAAAAAAGTAAATTCAATAGAATTCCAAATGTCTTGGAAAGTAGAAGAGTACAAAGTGGTATTTTTGAGAAAGATGCCAAAGTTCCAATTGGACTTCCAGAAAATCTTTATTCAGATGATTATATTTCCAAGCTTACTAATGATGAGAAGCTAATGTTACAATCAAAGCCATGTATAGATATTCATAATTTACTTCAACTATCTGAAACCTAAAAAAATAATTCATGATTTTTCTATTGTTTCCACAATCAATTTTTCCAATTCATGATCCACAGTACCTAAATGTCCAATGCTCAACCTGAAATGAAATAAAAAAATTTTAGCTACTAAAAAAGATAAATATTGGTTGAGTATAAAATATCTTACATCTGAAGCTGCTGTTTCTTCCTTCTAACTTGCTGAATATTCACCTCAATACTACCAACAGTTATATAATAAAAATACATGAACTTTGTTCTTTTGACCTAGCCGATAAAGCCTATCAACTGCTTGATCATCAGTTGAAGGGTTCCAACCTGGTTCCTAATTTAAGTAATTGGAATAATATTAGATTAAGCTTCAAGTGTATCAAAATACTGTCTTACCATTATGTAGACATTTTGAGCACATCTTAGATCAATACCAACACCACCTGTGCCTTTTGTTGTAAGAAGAACTTGAGATTTTGGATTTTTTCTGAATTCTTCAAGGATTTGTATCCTTTGATCATTTTTTAGCATTCCATGCATCATCAAATTGGATATTCCACTTTCATCCAGTGCAATTTCAATACTTTTTACAATATTTAATCAATAAAATCATTCGAATGACAGGTAGTAGAAGGATTTGAGCTCACATATCAAGAAACCTTTTGTATTCTGAAAAAACAATTGCTTTGGGATATATTAAGCCTGGCTCCTTCTGAAAAAACTCCTTGAGATGGCTAACAAGATGAACCACTTTGGATCCTTCTTTCCAGGTATATCTCCTTCCCCCTTTTTCCCTTTCTATTAGTGCTGGATGATTGCAAAGCTGCCTCAAATCTGATAATCTGGAGAAAAATTCTGATGAATCCCATTGAACGCCTTTGGACCTCTGTTTTCCATACAATGCACTAAACTCTTCATGCTTTTTGAAAGAAAGTGTTTTCCATGGCTCATAGATCTCAATTCCAACTCCATGTTGCACTTTATTGGGAAGATCCAGTAGGTTGGCTTTCAATCTTCTCAAGGTGAGTGTTTGCATTATAAGCTGTAATGATTGGATTTCCATTTGATTCCCAGATGATATTTGTTTGATTATGCAATTTTCCCATAAAGGCTTGAGATTCCATGGTTCTACTTGTAAAAACCTCAACAGACTATGTAGATCCCAAAGATTGTTTTGTAATGGTGTTCCTGTAAGGCATAGCTTTCTTTCAGATTTTAAATTCAATATTGTGAATGCTCTATGAGTAGATTGTTCCTTTATGTACTAATTGATGTAAAAATTTCAGTACTTTTTTATTTAAGAATCACAAAGGGAAGCTTACTGTGCTTCATCCAACACTATTCTGAACCAATTCACCAAAAGTGGATTTATTCTCATCCCATGAACATCATCAACATTATAACCAGCAATAACATCATATGTGGTGATGATAATTGCATTCTGCTTCAAGTTTTGGAATGAAATGAAATTACGATTGGAACCATGGAATATTGAATATGGTAAACTACCAGCATGAAAATGTAGTCTTATTTCATTCTCCCAGTTATGCAAAGTAGAAAGTGGTACAATGATTAAAGTAGCTGGGACATGGTCCTTAGATATTGCTGAGTACTTTAATGCTTCATTTTGTATTTTTTTAATCAAGCATAAAGCTGTCAACGATTTGCCAAGTCCCATATCATCAGCCAATATTCCACCCCTACTTTTGCGCCCAATATCTTGTGGTATCATCCCATTTTCAACTGCATTAGAAAACACTTTTTTAATCCACAAATTATCTGGATGTTTCCATAGATTTTCACAAATTTTTTCCATATTTTTTTCAATATTTAAAAGAAAGGAAATACCCTGGATTTGGTGCAATGAAAGATTGGTTTGACAATTAGGTATTGAAGTAACAGAACTAGTTAAACTTGTATTGTTGGAAGCTTGATAAAGATCACAATCTTGAGGAATATCAATAAATAAAGGTGAGCTATAGTTTCCAATATGTCTCAGAGCCATGTTTGCATTCTTGAAAGCCTCTCTTGTTTGGAAAATATTCCCTTTATCCACAAAAGCACATCCATATAATAGAATATTTTTATCTTTATTCTTGAAATTTATGAAAGAATTTATAAAAAGCACTTTATTATTGTTTTTGTATTTTTTAAATGTTTCAGGATTCAAGCCTTCAGCCACTCCTCCAAAAATATCAAGCAGTGGACCCAGATGGAAACTCTGGAAAGAATTAAGGCTCCCAATATGACTTAAGTCAGATTCTAATAGTATATGAATAGAATTAAATACTCTTCTGAATATTACTGAGCTCAGAGAGGTTGGAAAGGATTGTTCAATATTGATTTTTTTTTCAATTTGAATAATAAAAAACCCAAGACAAAATATTGAAATCATACTGTAAATTTTTAGAATGAAAATTTAATATATCAGTGTGATATGAATTTATAGGACAAATGGAAACTAAATGATAGGATTGCATGGGTTATATAGTGCAAAGACCCTGGGGAGTTTGTAAGTGATTTCTGATTAGCTGAAGATTTAGCCCCTGACTTGTTATTGATAGTGTAAAAAATGAATTATATTTTGAAACTTAGTTTATTAATGGACATAAATATATTCCAAATCTGAAGATCAATTAAATTTCTCATTACTGTTGTCCCAAATTCTTGGATTTTGATTTTAAAAGAAATTATCTATGAGGAGACAAGTTCCTTCCCAAATGTGGAATTCCCTCCAAGATATATCCAGAACTGGACAAAATTTCTCACTTGTGGCCCATGCAACACCTTTCCAACTCTTTTTTAATTCATCAAATTATTCCTATACTTTGTTTATTTTTCCCTTGCAGAAATTCTCAAGAATCTAATTTCAAAGGTATTAATTAAATCATGTTGAAAGCCATTGGCTCACTATTTGAAGAGCTTCAAGTTTATTATTTATCCATATTTTATTTTCAAAGATTATTCTAATAAATTAATATTAATATGTATGGAAACATCTTTTCCAATAATTTTCACCAATTTCTATGATGATAATCATCACTCCAGGAGAGGTATTTTACTTATTATAAAATTATTAGATCTTATTTTTCCAAAATATTCATAATTTTAAGGAGGAATACCCATTTTTAATTTAAATTTGGACAGGATTCCCTCAAAATAATTACCATTATAATTTTCAAATTCATCATTACTTATTATTATCATTGTGTGAAATCAATTCAATCTTAATTTTTGATTCATCTGAAAACAAGAATTCTGGTAAATAGAATTTCTTAATTCTTAAGTTATCCTCATTCTTTAAGCCAACATGAAAGATAAATTAAACACAAATAAATTGAAGAATCAAGGCAGTGGAATGACAATAAGATCAAAGAAGCAATTAATGCTACAAGTATCAAAGAATTCCTTTTCAAGGCTCCCAATATAACTGGATGAACTTTCAAAATCCACAAGCATTCATGAAGTGACTTGTAAGGAGCTCAATTGATGAGAGGATTTGAAGATTATTCTACTAACTATAAGCATCATGAGGGAATTTCAATGTTCTCACAATCCAAAAATTGAATAATATTCATTACCTATGTTTGGTGCCAGTGTATATATTGGGTTCAGAAAATAGTAATAAAAATTAAAGGGGGAGTAAAAATCTCAGAATACAATGAATGTGAGTTAAACTAGGGATACTTCCAGAGATACACTCAAACATAAGCTGAAGATACTGTAAAGGACCTGTATGCAAGTCCCCAGTCTTTTTCTGTGGTGATTACCCCCACTCAGATTGAACATAATGCTGTCTCACCTGAGAGTAACTTAAACAGTGATGCACTGTGGTTACAAATGTCCCAATATTCTGAGAAAACTCAAAAGAAGTTTGCAGAACTTGAAGCAAGCCATGAGAGGATGAAATAATTAACAGCCTCCATGGATAAAACTGTTAAAACCCTTCAAGAAGGACATGCTCAATTGAGCAAAGCCTTGGAAGAAACCAACAAAAGACTGAATATAGTCTGTGAAGAACAACACCACAGCAGAAGGGACAGGAATTGTCTGGAAAAAGATATAAACAAATTGCTTAATGTCTACCATAACATGAAGCCCCAACCACAAGGCCATGTTATGGATAATCCATATCGACCACATGACATCAAACCAGATGCCATGTTGGTCAGTAAAGCAAGATCTCCATCACAATACCGGGATGGAGATAATATGTCTTATTCTAAAAAGGAAGCCTTGAAACAGCTTCCTGAGGCCTCAAGCTGGCCCAAATTCTCTGCAACAGGAGAATATGATCATATGGAGCTCATAGATTATATTGATGGACTCTTCATTGATGTACCAAGCATACCAGATTACTGGATTACTGCTAGACTAAATACAGCATTTAAAGGTCATGCTAGGATATGGTACACAGAAATGAAATAAATCCATGGCAGAAGAAACTGGCCATGGTGGAAGAGTTAAATCATCCAAATGTACAGTAATGGTACTTGGATATGGCAAAAGACCATGTCATTTGAAAATGACAAATACTCTGTGGACAAAGATTCATATTAGTGGTGTCTTAGACAGTCTAAAAGACTTGAAGCCATTGATCTTCAGATGAATATCCAAATGAGGAATCACAAGCTTCTGACACAACTTTCAGGAGAAGTAGAGCATGCAGTAAAATGCAGATGCAACCAAAGTTGCACTCTGGATGACATTTCTAATACCTGCCAAGACATAAGGAAAAGAACTAGTATAGGTAAATTAACCCCATATAAGAGCAGTGGTTTCAAAGAGAAACAACCTTTCAGGGTAGATTTTAAAGACAAAACAAAAGAAAGGGTTGCAGAAGTGGAAAAGAAGAGGAATTCTTGTCACAATTGTGGTTAAACAGACCACTATTCCAACAACTGTCCAAAGTCAAAGAAAAAATTCTATGCCATTGAGGAAGTCCCAGAGGGGGAATCCCCAACAGAGGATTCTGAATCAGACTCCATGGGCAATGCCATCAGAGAACCATCTGATGATGACCAAGACCCAAGAGAAGAATTTCTAGTGGAATACCAAGAGGAAACCCCACTAGAAATTCAGGACATACAGTTGGAAGCAGGGATGCCACAGGATACTGCCAACAAAAACTTGTGCCAACATACCCATGATTCACAAACATTCCTGGTCACACCAACCAGAGGAATGGCATATATACATGGAAAAGCCACAAAAATGACTTTCTGTATTGAAAATGCTCAACATCCATTGATCATTGATGGTGGGGCATACTGCTCCATATTGGCAAGAAATTATCTGGAAAACCACTTACCAAACTGGGAAAAATAGCTCTTTCCATCCAAAGCAAAATGCTTCAAGAGTGCATCAGGAAAGATGACTTCTAGTGGTACAATTATTAAAGAAATAATTACACCTCATAGGAAGGGTAATACCAGGCTCAACCCAGAGTTTGTAGTTCTTGATGATACCTACATCCAAGGGTTCTTGCTGGGAACAGATTACCAAAGGATGTATGGAATATATATTTACAATAGTAAAAACAGGCATATTACCATTGGTACCAACAAGGAGAAGAAATCTTTACTTGATATATACCAAATCTCTACCCATGACCCACTGGAGGAGCTACTGAATGAATTCAGGGAGGGCCTTTTTAGCACTACCCTCACCAGTAAACAAAAACTAAGTTTACTGAAGATGCTGAGGAAGAACAGACAAGCATTTGCCATTGGTGAATAACCATTTGGCAAGATCAAAGGCCATGATATAGAACTATATCTGGATGTGGAAAGACCTTATCCACCCATTCTCAGGAGACCTCCTTATCCAGCAAGTCTGGAAACCAGGAAATAAATTGAAAAACATATCAATGAGCTCCTGGACATGGATGTCATCAGAAAGATTGGACATAATGAAATAGTGGAAATAACCACTCCTGTCCTAATCACCTGGCATGATGGCAAGTCTAGACTGTGTGGAGAGCTCAGAGCTCTGAATAACTACAAAAAAGCAGACAGGTACCCTATACCCAGGATACCTCATGCGTTGGATAAACTGGCAAAATCCAAATACATAACCAAAATGGATTGTATGAAAGGCTTCCACCAAAATGGGGTGAAACCAAACTCCATGAAATACTCAGAATAATATGCCATATGTGCATATGTGAGTACACCAGGATGCCATTTGGCATCAAAAATGCACCATCCCATTTCAAAAGGATGATGGACACAATATTTCAAGAAGAAATATTGGAAGGCTGGATGGTGGTATATATTGATGACATCATTATATACTCAGAGACATGGGAAGACCATGTAAAATACATAGACAGGGTGCTGAGTAAATGTACACCCATCAAGCTGAAAATTTCACTTAAAAAGTGTAATTTTGGCCAACAAGAGCCATCAGCTCTAGGACATAAAGTCTCAGGTCTTAGTCCGGCAATCAACCAGAATAAAGTAGCAGCAGTACTGCAAAAGCCAGTACCAAAGAGCATCAAAGAGATGCAGTCTTTCCTTGGTTTTTCTAGCTACTACAGAAGCCACATCAAGAATCTTTCCCACATAACTAGTAGTTTATATGAGTTATTCTCAAAAGATGTAGTTTTTGAAATTACCAAGGAAAGGGAGGATGCATATGAGAGGATCAAACATGAACTCACAAATGCACCTGTGCTCATCTTGGCTTAATTTGAAGTACCATTCAAGCTATACATAGATGCAGCATGTAGCCAAGGTTCAGGAGCAGCCCTTCACCAAAGACAAATTGTGGATGGTGAACCAAGAGAGGGAGTAATATGTTACATCTCTAGGCAACTGAAAGATTCAGAAGCCAGGTATGGGGCCACCCAGACTGAATGTCTATGCTTAGTCTGGGCTCTGGAAAAACTCCATTATTATTTGGAGGGTGCAGTCTTTGAAGTCTACACAGACTGCACAGCCTTGAAGTCTTTAATAAACATGAAGACTACAAATAGACACATTCTGAGATGGCAAATAGCCATCCAGGAGTATAGAGGGAATATGACCATCATATACAAAGAAGGTAAAAGCCATACCAATGCAGATGTTCTTAGCAGATGGCCACTGGACAATGTCAAAAGCAATCCCTCTTATGACCCTGAAGTTGCAGCCAATATCCCTATCCATTACATGGAGATAGATAGGAAGAAAAACTTCAGATTTTCTGAATGGGCACCAGAAAGTGGTACCTTTGACAGTGGAAACACCAATTCAGAAGGACCAGAAACTCCCATACTGAGAATAAGCTCCTCAGAACTGTACAATGAATTTTCCAGTGAAGTACTAAAGACATATTCCAAGCACAAACAGTGTGGCATCTTACTACAGCTCCTTCAACAAAAATACAGGTGCCCAGACCTGGAATTCCAGCTGGAAGAACCCTGGTTGAGGGCCTACAAGCATAACAAGTTCTTCCTTGTAGATGGCCTGCTTTGCCACAGAGAAAGGAATACAAGTGCACTCACAGTGGTAGACAGAGATCACATCTCCCTGATCCTGCAGGAATTCCATAACTGCCCCTATATGGGGAACATGAGTGAAGACAGGACCAAAGAGAGGGTAGCAAGCACAGCTTGGTGGCCCAAGTGGGAACAAGAGTTAAGTGAATACATAAACACTTGTGAAAGATGCCAAATGGCAAATAGGAAACATGGGAAGAAGTATGATTTAATTCAACACATAGAAGAACCCAAACACCCATGGGAAACCATCAATATGGACTCGGTCACAGGACTTCACCAGGGCAAATCTTGGGTCAATTGTTGGCGATTGACTTCATGTTGCACCGCGGTCAGTATAAGATCTTGCTTCAGTCATGTTAGTGTCGCTTTATAGTCACTGGATTTAGTGGGTCATGTCACGTCAGCATCAAGACAACGTCAATCATCACATGTGTCACATGAGAATTTCACTCAAATCCCAAACCCATTTCAACACTATTGGCAATGTTCGGGTAATTTCACCTCATTGGCTTCTGCCTCCCCAATGCTTAACATGCTTACACACCCGCACCGACCTCCAGATGAGACTCCAACACTGCCCCCCCATCTCCGTCCTCACCACTCCTTATGCTTTCACACCCCCGCCCTTACCATCCTTACGCTTGCGTAGTACCCTCCCGACTGTCACAACCATGGCAATTCACTTCCTTGGATCTCCATATGGCATATCAAGCCACAGCCCTTTTATGGCCAATTGGCCATATCCATCACCAGTGGCCAATATGGCCACGTCATCAGCTCATGGACCATTTATGGCCATTTGTGTTTTGGGGCCTTCATGGCCCTTCACCTCAATCCAGCACCCATAGCGGCAATTTATGGCCAAATGGGTATTTCTGGTCATTTCCCTCAAAACCAGGGGAAATGGCCCAAATGGCTGTTTTTGGCCATTTGGGCTCATAATGCGCATTTGCGCATTTTTGCGCATTTTTGCGCATTTTGCGCACTTTTTGCGCATTTGCGCACTTTTTGCGCATTTTGCGCACTTTTGCGCATTTGCGCACTTTTTGCGCACTTTGCGCACTTTTGCGCATTTTGCGCATTTTTGCGCACTTTGCGCATTTGCGCACTTTTGCGCATTTTGCGCATTTTTGCGCACTTTGACGCAAAGTGTCCAAAAGACACTTTCCCGCCTTTTGGACCAGTTTTTGGCTCAGAACCCAAAAATGGCCAAAAACCCCAAAAGGCCCAGAAACACCATTCCAAGCTCTGAAGCCATTACATCCATCCTTTTCCCTCTGCCTTTCCATCTCAAGACCTTTGGACGTAATCTCCTTGCCAATCAACCAATATGCCATAAATGATGTTATATATCATTGTGCATCATTTTTCAACAGCAATTCAATGGTGGCAATATCAAATGTTCATTTCAACATTCCAACATCTCATCACGTCATCAAGGCACCCAATCATTCAGAGGAATCATCAAGGCTCAAGAGCAAGTGTTTCAGCGTCAAAGACCAATGACGCCATCAAGCAGTCATTGGTTATTCTCACTCCAAGTATTCATTCCAAGGGAATACTTTCAATTCATTCTCAAGTGTATTCAAGAGGCAATGCCAAAAAGAAGTTGTCAAGTGTCAAAGCTCCACTCAATCCATCTTGGCAACCATATTCATTTCAATACAGTCTGGATCCATCAAGACCTGTATTTCATTTTCAATCATGGGAAATTCATTCAACCCAATTCAATTTCAATATTAGCCAGCTGTACCAATTCCCAAAAGAATCAATACAGCCTCAAGGATCAATACAGATCAGTTTTCAGCCTGAAGAACTCAAGCTCCCAACTTTTCACATATACCGGCTACCCTTTCCACCCTGGGGGGTTTTCCCCAGTTAATTAATATATTTTGATTTTATTTTATCTCTATTTTCTTTTCACTTTAGTTAAGCAAATACTGATATTATTAAGTCAGTCATTTAGCACTTTTCTCTTTTCTCTTTCTTCGCCTGTCAATGGATATTTGGTGGTCATATCCTTACTAATTCCATTATTCATTTTTGGCAGGTTGAAACAGTGATTAAGGACTTACTTGGTTGGCTCTTTGGCCATTTGGCTTCCCTTTCCTCTCTTGCATCTCATCTTGTACCTGCATATCTTTTAGAGGAATTCATTCTTATTACTTTTATTCTTTATCCTTTTGGAGTCTTCCAAGTGAGTTCCCTGATTGCTGAGTGCCAGGCCACTCTTGTATTCTGTCCAAGAGCCCCTGTGACATTATATTAATTAACTCATAATTTCTTTTTCATTCTGTTCATTCTTTCTTTATAATTTCATTCACTCATTTCATCGAAATTATGATTCTTTTATGCTTATGAACTTAATGATTCATCGTCACCTCTCAATTTTCTTTCACTCATTCTTCATTTTGAAAATTGAAAGCTGATCCATTTTTATTTTTGTTATTCTTTTTAAAATCTTTTTCAAATCATCAATTTTCATTTCATTCATAATTCAGGCGTCATCTTGATTTTCTTTGATTTTCAAATTTTTCATCAAGATATTCAGACACGTTATTCACATCAAGATTCATAATTGATTTTTTCTTCAAGAATTTTGATTTTTAAAGAATAATTCACTTGATTTTGATTGATTGATTGATTTGACATATTTGATTTTGACCTCAAGAAAATTGATTGACCTGAAGATTTCATTGATTTTGCTGATTTTTCTCACATCAAGAATTTTGACATAAATTGATTTTTCTTCAAGATTTTCATTTGATTGATTGATTCTGCAAGATTTTTTATTTTGATTGATTTGATTGATTTGATTTTGACTTCAAGACTTCATTTGATTTTGATTTATTGACGTACTTGAAGATTTTCATTTTGATTCATTGATTTTCCTCAAGATTTGATTGTTGACTCTTTTCACTTCAAGCAAATTTTGATTTTTAATTCATTTATTTCATTTCATTCCTGATATCATGCCTGTTCAACACTCACCTCCGGCAAGACAGACAAGATCTCAGGCCAGAGCTCAAGCTGTTCTCACTCCAACTCCAAGAGCTCCTCTAGATGGCACCCCAGCAGTTCCTCAACTGAGGGCCCAATTAGATAGAGGACCCCGCATGGAAGGAGCAGCACCATCCAGGAAGGAAGGAAGAGGGCCAAGAAGATCATGTTCATTTTCAGGAGTAGTTGGCGGATTTCCAGGAATTTCAAGGACTATTTTCAAAGGTCCAGGTGAAGATGGTGAAGAGGAGGAGGAGAATTCTGTGGAAGAGGAAGAGTCTGATGGTACTGAAGGTGTCCCTGCTCCGGTGGAGGCATCCCAAGGTACTGGAGGACCAACTCTAGCCCAGTCTAATCAGCCTGTCTCTCATCAGTCTGAACCATCTTTATTGGCCATCATGCAGCAAATGACTCAGATTATGGCCAATCTTCAAGCAGCTTCATCTTCTGAAGCATCAAGACCACCAGCCTTCAAGACTCCATCTATGAAGGCACCGGAATGCTTTGATGGGACTCAGCCCTTCAAAGTTAGAAGTTTCATTCAGTCTTGTCAATTGATATTTCATAATGATCCGGCAAACTTCGCTCAAGACAGAAAGAAGGTCCTTTATGCCACTTCATTTCTCATTGGCAGGGCTGCAAAATGGATTGAGCCTTATCTTTCCAATCTCACCAATCAAGATTCAAATTACCTTCTCAATTCTTGGCGTTTATTTGAATCTCAACTCTTCACTTTATTTGGTGACCCGAATGAAGTCAGGAAAGCAGAAGCTGAGCTGGATTCTTTAAGAATGAAAGAAGGTGGGCATGTATCCTTATACATTGCTGATTTCAGAAGCTTAGTCTCAAGAATCGGGGATTGGGGTGAAAGAGCTCTCATCCATCATTTCAGGAAGGGATTGCCATCCAGGATTTTGGATCAATTGGCCTCCCATCCTTCAAGAATTGACTCTCTTCAAGACTTAATGGACGTCACCCTGGAACTTGATACCAGGTACCATGAGAGGCAAAATGAAAAGGGTCATCATCAAGAGAAGAAGCCAGAAGCCTCAAAGTCAAGTTCTTCTCATCCTCAAAATTCTTCAAGCTCAAGTCAAAAGAAGAAGAAGAATTTTCAGAAGAGGGACAAGCCCCATTCTTCTTTGTTGAATAAAGATTTCAAGCTCATGAACTCTGAAAAAGAAAGAAGAATCAAGGAGGGTCTTTGTACCTATTGTGGTGGGAAGCATAGTCTTGAGTCCTGTTTCAAAAGGCCTCAAAACAAGCTTACCCAACCGTCAGGCAAATTTCCCAGCCAGGGAAAAGCCTGAGTGAAGATCATGTTGTGTTCAATGGTCTTCACAGTTTTCCATCCAGAGCACAATTGTGCATTCTGAATACTGGTGTCAAAAATTCTCTTAAATTTTTTGTTTTTTCTTCTCTCTCTGATATGTTTTACAGTATTCTCATTGATTCTGGTGCTACCAACTCATTTATTGCAAAGCAGTTTGTTCACAAGTATTCTTTGACCATGTCAGAACTCCCGGAGAAGATTCCCCTTATTATTCTTGACTCCTCTGAGTCTCCTTCTTTATTTGTGACTCACCATACTAAATATATGGTTGAGCTCCCTTCCTTCCCAAGCTTTGAATGGGACTTTTTAGTCATTGATACTCCCAAGGGAGAAGACCTCATATTGGGCTTTGACTTTCTTAATCATTTTAATCCGTTTATTGATTGGAGGCAAGGATTGATCACCTTTAATTCTGATCATAAGGACTATAATGATCCTTCAATTTCTTTCAGTAATGACTTTTCTTCTGCCAAATCATGTGCAGCTCTGGTTGGTGATTCTAGAACACCATCATTTCCGTCTTCTGTCCATATTCCTTCCCTTAATTCCCATCAGTCATTACTATCATCTAGAGATGAAGTCTTCAAAGAGATTCAAGATGTTGGAGAAGATAATTCTGTATCTTCACTTCATCTCTTCTTTGGGAATATGGACCTTCCTCCTTCATCTTATCATGACTCCCTGGAGGAGTTGTGGGATGAAGAGGAAGAGCCAGAAGAAATAGAAACCGTGATGAAGGTTGTTCCTTCTGTTTATCACCAATACTTGGATGTATTTTCCAAGGTGAAAGCAGAGAAACTTCCTCCTCACCGCGCCTGTGATCATCATATCGAGCTGGAGGGGTCTCTACCTCCAGTTGGGGTGATCTACTCTTTATCAAACCAAGAGTCAGATACACTCAGGGCCTACATTTCAGAGAATGTAGAGAAAGGTTTCATCCGGCCAAGCTCCTCTTCTACAGGAGCACCTGTTCTTTTTGTCAAAAAGAAAGATGGTGGCCTCCGTTTGTGTGTTGATTACCGCAAGCTCAATGCTGTTACTAGGAAGAACAAGTATCCTGTTCCTCCTATGAATCAGCTTCTCACTGTTTTCAATGGTTCTTCTATCTTCTCCAAGATTGATTTGCGTGGTGCATATAACCTGCTCAGAATCAAGGAAGGTGATGAACATTTGACTTGTTTTAGAACCAAATATGGTAGTTATGAGTACTTGGTTATGCCATTTGGGCTTACCAATGCTCCTGCTTCTTTTCAAAATCTCGTCAATGATATTTTTTATGATCTTCTTGATGTTTATGTTGTGGTTTATTTGGATGACATTATGGTCTTTTCCAAATCTGAGGAAGAACATGTCACTCATGTGTCCACTGTTCTTTCCAGACTCAGAGCCAATAACCTCTTTGCTAAGGCGTCCAAATGCCTATTTCATGTTTCTAGTGTGGAATATTTAGGTTATGTAGTTTCTTCTGAAGGCCTCAAGATGGACCAAGCAAAAGTCCAGCAAATTCTCAATTGGCCACCTCCAAGAAACCTCAAGGCTCTTCAATCATTCCTTGGCTTTGCCAATTTTTACCGCCGTTTCATCAAGAATTATTCAAAGAAAATAAGTTCACTCACAAGTTTCCTCAAGAAAGATTCCCGTTTTCCCCTCAATGAGGAAGCTCTTAGACAGTTTCATCAACTCAAAGAGGCATTCACCACTGCTCCAATCCTTTCTCACTTCAATCCTTCTCTACCCACCATTGTAGAGACCGATGCATCAGATTATGCCTTGGGTGCTGTACTGAGTCAGGTCTCTGACTCAGGAAAACATCCCATTGCATTTGATAGCCGCAAGCTTCTCCCAGCTGAGCTTAATTATGAGATTCATGACAAGGAACTCCTTGGCATAGTCTGGGCTCTCAAGCGCTGGAGAGCTTTCCTTCTTTCTATTTCTTCCCCTTTTGAAGTTCTCACCGATCATTCATCGCTTCAATATTTCATGTCTTCCAAGATTCTCACTCGCCGTCAAGCCCGCTGGGCTGAATTTTTATCTGAATTTCATTTCTCAATCACTTACCGCCCTGGCCGCTTGGCCACCCTTCCAGATGCCTTGTCACGTCGGGACGACGTTTACCCGGAGAGGGGGGAGGATTTCATCAGCAAGAATCCAATGAACTATCAGAAGATAATCAAGCAAGATGAAATTCAAGCCTCAAAGTTTTTTGCAGTCAAGGTGGATTCATTTTCAAATTTGATTGATTCAATTCAGAAGGCAGTGTGGCAAGATTCTCAATATAGAAGTGTCCTTGAAGATTTGGGTAAAGGTAAATCTGTCCAAGATTATTCTCTTGATTCCTCTTCCAAACTTCTCCTTTTCAAAGATCGGGTGGTGGTCCCAAATGACCCCACAATTCAACTCAATATACTTCAAAATCGGCATGACTCTCCTCTAGCTGGACACCCTGGCCAAGAGAAGACTCTCAAACTAGTCAAGCGGGATTTCCACTGGTCCGGCATGACTCAATTTATCAAGGATTATGTATCATCCTGTCAACAGTGTTCAAGAAACAAAAATATTCATCACAAGAAGTTTGGACTCCTCAAGCCTCTTCCAATTCCAAGTGGTCCTTGGATTTGTCTTTCAATGGATTTCATCACTCAACTGCCACTGTCCAATTCCTTTGATTCAATTTTAGTCATAGTGGACAGATTCTCAAAAATGGCGGTTTTTATTCCAACAATAGCTTCAATCACTTCATTAGACTTGGCCCATTTATTCATCAAGAATATTTTCTCAAAGCATGGCCTTCCTTCAAGCATTGTTAGTGATCGAGGTTCTCTTTTTGTTTCTTCCTTTTGGACCAACCTTTGTCAGCAGCTCAAGATTTCAAGAGACTTGTCAACTGCTTACCATCCAGAAACTGATGGACAGACAGAGAGGGTAAATCAGATACTAGAACAGTACCTTCGGATGTATGTCAGTTATCATCAAGATGATTGGAACACCTGGCTCCCTCTGGCTGAATTTGCCTACAATAACTCTGACCACTCTTCAACAAAGCAATCACCGTTTTTCACTGTTTATGGAAGAGATCCTCATTTTGACTCAGTTCACATCACTCAAGACACTCCGGCTGGAAAGTTATCAACAAAAATCCAATCAGTACAGCAAGATGTCAAGAGAGAACTTGAAGTTGCCATAAACAGGTTTAAGAGGTATGCAGATAAAAGTAGAGCAAGTCCACCTGTTTTCAATCCCGGTGACATGGTATGGCTTTCTTCCAAGAACATCAAATCAACCAGACCCACCAAAAAGCTGTCTGAAAGATGGCTGGGTCCTTTTCCAATCTTGAAGAAAGTCAGCACTCATGCCTACCACCTCAAGCTTCCATCTCAATGGAAATCCATCCACCCAGTTTTCCACATTTCCCTTTTGGAACCAGTCAAGACGTCAACAATCCCAAATAGGCATCAAGAGCCTCCTCCTCCAATCACCATTGAAGAAGAAGAGGAATGGGAAGTCTCTCAAATACTGGACTCAAAGCTCAAGAGAGGAAAATTATGGTATCTGGTGGAATGGAAAGGTTTCAGTCAAGACCCAGAAAGATCCACTTGGGAACCAACCAAAAACCTCAAGAATTGTCCTGAACTTGTCAAAGATTTTCATTCATTATATCCTGACAAGCCTGGGCCGAATTCTTCAAAAGCTTGATTCATTATGGTGCTTGGTGGGGAGAGGAATTACCAAAAGTAAGTCCCACTCCTGGTATGCACCTTTAGGGGTATTCTACTCTGTTTTGTTGTAAGCATCACCTTGGCCACTCTGTGAGCACTTTGCAATTTTGGACACAGATCCCTGGCAGGGCTTTCAACTTCATTTCCAATCTTATGGCCATTCTCACTTGGGACAATGGGCCATTCACTTTTCAATTCATTTCCAAGACTTCAAAATTCAAATTCATTCCTTCAACATTTTTGTTTTATTTTTATGGCACTGGCGGGGGTGGTAACTACCAAAAGTAAGTTCCTCTCCTGGTGTGCACTTCCCTGAGGGGTCTACAATCTTGTCAAAAACATCACCTTGGCCACTTTGTGAGCACCTGGCATCAAATTTATCTTTCCAGGTCCTTGGCCAATTTCAAAATCAGTTATCAACCTCCGTGATGAAGATTGAAACCTCCTCAAGATTCAATTCATTTCTCTTTTCTTTTACCTTTTCTTTTCTTAATTTCATTTTCATTCTTTATTATTATTTTATTTTTATTTTAAATTTTCTTTTATCACGTCAATTATCACGTCAAAATTTTTCATTCATTTTAAAAATTCAATTCCAATCATGAAGCCAATGTCAAAAGAAGATCAAGCAAGTCCTGCGTCAAATGTCAAATTCTTAATATCAGTTTTCAAATTTTTACATTAATCAGTCCTCTTGAATCACTCTCTCAAAATCCTTCCAATAGCCTCAACAGGCTTCACCTTGTATTGGTGCTCAGGAGCTCACCATTTCAAGGTGGGGGGTACTGTCACAACCATGGCAATTCACTTCCTTGGATCTCCATATGGCATATCAAGCCACAGCCCTTTTATGGCCAATTGGCCATATCCATCACCAGTGGCCAATATGGCCACGTCATCAGCTCATGGACCATTTATGGCCATTTGTGTTTTGGGGCCTTCATGGCCCTTCACCTCAATCCAGCACCCATAGCGGCAATTTATGGCCAAATGGGTATTTCTGGTCATTTCCCTCAAAACCAGGGGAAATGGCCCAAATGGCTGTTTTTGGCCATTTGGGCTCATAATGCGCATTTGCGCATTTTTGCGCATTTTGCGCATTTTTGCGCATTTGCGCATTTTTGCGCATTTTGCGCACTTTTGCGCATTTGCGCACTTTTTGCGCATTTTGCGCACTTTTGCGCATTTGCGCACTTTTTGCGCACTTTGCGCATTTGCGCATATTTGCGCACTTTTGCGCATTTTGCGCATTTTTGCGCACTTTGCGCATTTGCGCACTTTTGCGCATTTTGCGCATTTTTGCGCACTTTGACGCAAAGTGTCCAAAAGACACTTTCCCGCCTTTTGGACCAGTTTTTGGCTCAGAACCCAAAAATGGCCAAAAACCCCAAAAGGCCCAGAAACACCATTCCAAGCTCTGAAGCCATTACATCCATCCTTTTCCCTCTGCCTTTCCATCTCAAGACCTTTGGACGTAATCTCCTTGCCAATCAACCAATATGCCATAAATGATGTTATATATCATTGTGCATCATTTTTCAACAGCAATTCAATGGTGGCAATATCAAATGTTCATTTCAACATTCCAACATCTCATCACGTCATCAAGGCACCCAATCATTCAGAGGAATCATCAAGGCTCAAGAGCAAGTGTTTCAGCGTCAAAGACCAATGACGCCATCAAGCAGTCATTGGTTATTCTCACTCCAAGTATTCATTCCAAGGGAATACTTTCAATTCATTCTCAAGTGTATTCAAGAGGCAATGCCAAAAAGAAGTTGTCAAGTGTCAAAGCTCCACTCAATCCATCTTGGCAACCATATTCATTTCAATACAGTCTGGATCCATCAAGACCTGTATTTCATTTTCAATCATGGGAAATTCATTCAACCCAATTCAATTTCAATATTAGCCAGCTGTACCAATTCCCAAAAGAATCAATACAGCCTCAAGGATCAATACAGATCAGTTTTCAGCCTGAAGAACTCAAGCTCCCAACTTTTCACATATACCGGCTACCCTTTCCACCCTGGGGGGTTTTCCCCAGTTAATTAATATATTTTGATTTTATTTTATCTCTATTTTCTTTTCACTTTAGTTAAGCAAATACTGATATTATTAAGTCAGTCATTTAGCACTTTTCTCTTTTCTCTTTCTTCGCCTGTCAATGGATATTTGGTGGTCATATCCTTACTAATTCCATTATTCATTTTTGGCAGGTTGAAACAGTGATTAAGGACTTACTTGGTTGGCTCTTTGGCCATTTGGCTTCCCTTTCCTCTCTTGCATCTCATCTTGTACCTGCATATCTTTTAGAGGAATTCATTCTTATTACTTTTATTCTTTATCCTTTTGGAGTCTTCCAAGTGAGTTCCCTGATTGCTGAGTGCCAGGCCACTCTTGTATTCTGTCCAAGAGCCCCTGTGACACCGACATGCTTCCGACACTCCTTACCATCCTTACCCTCATGTAGTGCCCTCCCGACATGCTCCCTACAACGCTTAACATCCTTACGCTTGCAGAGTGCCCTCCCGACATGCCTCCAACACTGCTTACCAGACTTATGCTCAAGGAGTGCCCTCCCGACATGCTCCTGACACTGCTTAGCATCCTTATGCTCATGTAGTGCCCTCCTGACATGCCTCCCACAATGCTTACCATCCTCATGCTTCCGTATTACCTCCATATTGTACGGTGGCTTGTTAGCGTACACAATCAACGCAAGTGCTGAAATATGCTGAGTGACCTTCTCTGCCAACAGGACTTAAGGGGAAATTGGTCAGTATATTCACAATGTTGTGGTTAGGGTTTAAATCATGAGACTCACAAATTAAAACCTAATAGGTGGACTATTTAAGCCAAGAATTGTGTCTCCTGTTTCCCCGACAAAAACATTTTATTTCCTATCATTCAAATGGAACACTTTGCTTAGTCCTTACCTCATGAGCGTTAAATAGTTCAAGAGTTGACTTTAGTAGGTTTCTCACTAGTCAACTTTATTCAATGTCTCACAGGGAAGTGATTTCATTTGAATGAGATGAAATAATGTGCAAGACATTGCCTCATTCAATTTCCCGACAGATTGTATTTTGCAAATGCAATGCAATTTCAGTAGAAGGTCCCAAGTCTGTTGATGCGCAGGTTTATTTTGGTCAGCTTGTGGTTCTAGAATATTCAATAACTTTTAAACTGCTTTAAATTGATATTTAACTTCTTTCGAACTCTCAAAAATTCTCCAATATTACCTCAAAAAGAATCAATTATTTTAAGCTCATTTTACTTCCACCTTTTTTCTTCAATTTGGATCTTTTTACTCAAAAATCTTCAAACAAGTTATCAATCAACTGGTCACCATCTATTTGCTTAATAACCTACCTCCTATATGGCCCAAACCCCAGGAAATTCAACTGAATTCAATGAACAGCCAACTTCAGCCCCAGAGAGTGGAAGTGAAATATCTGATATGGCCAGTAGTCGTGAATTAGGCATTGAAGTAGAGAGCCAGTCACATGAAGATAATCAAGTTCCACCAGTTCTTACAGAATGTGAGTATGTGTGAGCCTTTGAGATAAGACCACATACCCAATAAGGTCACAAAAAAGACTCAGAATAATTATACCTTTAATATAATTATATTAAAATTACTTAGAATAATTATACATTAAAAATAATTACTTAAATATACCAAAAATACCATAAATTGGTACAAAAATTGGTTTAACTTAAAAACCAATGAATAAACATGTAAAATAAATTATACCACTGGATTCCCCATGGTAAAATACACATATACCATTTTTATGGTATATCTGTAAAGTCAATATTTCATGAATTATAAGGTATAATACCTTATAAAAACCATAAAACCTTATTTATCTCAAGAACTAATGAAACAGCATGTGAAATAAATTGAACCAGTGGATTCCCCACGAAAATCCACACATAAAACAATTAATAAGCTAATTTCCAAAGTTAATACTTAGGGAATTAACCTGAATATATGTGTCAGCCTGTGACTCAAAACCAGAGCACAAGCATGACAGCCAAAATACCATAAACCAATGGTATAGCCAAAATACCACCAAAACATGGAGCTGAGCCAAATTAGCTCAAAAAGTATCAAAAGAAAGAGGAAACTCACCTCTTCCTGAAAATATAAGTCCCATCACCATAGGACAAGAAATAACAAAGTTATTCCTGCTCAAAGTTATTGCTGAGCATAAACCTTAATTTTCACCTCTCATCTAAAATCTAGAAGGAGAGGCTTAACCCCATCAAATGGGTACTCAAAATGAAGCTCTGAGCCAGGGCTATCCAATGGTACCAGCCAAACTGAGCTAGCACCAGTATTACATGAGTTATGGTCAAATTCAGACCAAATAAGGGTGAACAAAACATTCACCTCTCATCTAACTTTTACAGTTTTAGTGTGAGATACCTGAAGTAGGGTCTTTTTGGAAAGAGAACAATCACGGCTATCTGATGGTGCCATCTATTTCCTCATAACTCAACTACAACAGAAGTTATTGGCCAAACAAGCTTAATACAGCTTTTGACCAGACCACGCCAATGTACAAAAATACTTGTACATGGGATAACTTTGTCATATTTAATGATAACCATGTCAAGTTGGGTACCATTGTGTAGAGCTCATACAGAGCTATTCAATGAACCAACTTGGAGCTTGATATCTCAAAAACTGACAGAGGTATGAACATTTTAAGGTCAAAATCCCACCTGCTGTCAGATACAGCCTTACCATGGGATAATATCCCATAACCATGAATATGAGGTGTCAAATAGACGAAGAAGCATGTTATTACTTCAATACCTCATATGTCAGTCAATACTGGGGTCCCATACAGTTTCTGTACAGCATTCTACGCGTCATACACGTCAGAATCAGGCTGTGAGGTCCCCTGATGAAAATTTTCACCCTGTATTGGTGAAAACTGCCCATATGTGGTTTCAAAACCACATCTGAGCCCAATACAGGGTATACAGGCTTTTTGCAAACCACAAGCCTGTCGTAGAGAGTGAAAAATCTTCACTTCCTCTATGTGGAAAGGTCTAGCAGCCTTTCCACCCCAATTTCAGGACAAAAGGAGGGCTTTTCACAGCCAAAATCCTCTTCTCATCCTGCTCTTGAATAACCTACGTAGTAAACTGTCAAAAACAGTTTTACTCTTGGTTAAATAATCAGGTATATTTATAATCTTTAATTATTGTAGACTTTATTATTGTAATCCAACAAATAAAGCCTGCACCCAGGGTTCTCAATAGCGCTCACCACCACTATTTCTCAATAGTAGAACCCTTTAAACCCTTATAAATCTTTTTTTAAATCATTTTCTGTCGTGTCACATACACAGTTAAAGTTGTAATTAGCCTAGTTATACCTTTATCATAGTATCATCTTGACATTTTGGGGGCCTGGCCGTGTTTTTGACTTTTTTTTTGGACCTTACAAGTAAGTATTTTCTCTTTTTTATGACTTATTGACACATTGTTTTATCCTTTTTAGGCGTAATTTCTATTTAAATATATATATTTTATATATTTTTACCTTTTTTTATATACTCATAATATAAGAGTATTTTTTACGTGGTTAACACCCACAGTAATTTATTATTTTTGGCATGTTTTGCATATAAAAACACATAAGCCACTAATAAAGTCCTGTATTCTTGACTGAATAAGGACACCTCTGACTGAAAAACCATCAGTTGAGGCGTGGTCAAGTGTATTGTTAATTCAATAACACTTGTATACAAACCACTTTTACAGAATACACTTGCAAACCACAAGTGTATCTGAGGGATACTGACACACAAACAGTGTGACAGGACACCATAAGCTGTATTTTTGACGTGAAATTGTTAATTCAATTACACTGTCATTATACAAGGGCATACTGTAATAATATACAAGCCCAGAGGCCATTCTTAGCCATGCAAAACCAGCCTTTTAAGAAGTCTTAACTGACATAAGCCCTCTTTTTCCTGTTTTGATTTAGTGGAAGAAAACTACATCCCACTTGAAACCCAGTCACAGGCCAACACACCAGTGACACCCTCAGAACCAGAGGGCAGCAAGGGTAAAGGAAAAAGGCTTAGTGAAGGCCTCATTACAGCCAAGAAGTGGACACCAATAGCCACTCAGAGGAGTAGAAAACCACGAAACTCTGCTTCAATACAAGGTAAACCAACCTTAACCACTTGTACAGGGAAGATTACAATTATTAACCCAGTTGTAACCTCCAAAGGCAAACTGCCCAAATCAGCAGATAACAAATTTGTACAAGGCACAGTCAAAGGTAAATACCCTAAGAACATAAAGTTTTTGACTGCTTGCAAACACTGATATGTCCCCTGCATACCTCAGAGACCTTGGCTTCCAAAGGAACCAGCCAGAGGATAGAGAAGGAATTTCTAGAACCAGAAGACCTGAAAGAAGACACATTGGACACAGTGGTGGATGGCAAAACAATGAGGGAGATAATATCAACCTTGCCATTCACACTCCAATTCAACAGAAACCTCAAACCAGAGGACTGGAAGGATATGGATCAAGTTCTTCAGATCCACCAACTCCTCAAAGATTTATTTCAATGGAGAATGGACAACAAGAGGTTCAACCTAGCAACTCACTGGGCAGAACTGGGATCAAGTTGCCAGAAGATCTGTCTCAAAGAGATAGACTTCAAAGACCTTATGGTAATCACCAAAGGTTGGAATCCTACCAGGCAGCACAGACTCCTGGAGGCAAGGGCACAGAGGATAAGGGAGAACCAAGCCACTATCCAAGCTATAGAAGAACAGTTAACCCAGACAGGGCCTACTCAGATTCCTTCAGGTTCACAAGGAGCAAGCCAAATCAGCTCTCCAGTGGCTTCACACCATTCAGAAACCAGCAGATCAGTGGCCAAGAGTCACCATTCTTCACAATTCCAGGAAGTTTCCAGGAGAAGACAAGGCAACAAGGGCAAGAACAAAGCCTCCTTCAACCAGAGGAGGAAAGAGTCAGACCCCATGATCCAGAAGCTGTTAGATTTGGTAAAAGAAGTACACAAGAACCAGAAGTAGTTGTAAACCACTCTAGAATCAGTAGTCCTAGTAATAGAAACATTACCCCCACTCAGACTGAAAATAACATTATCACATCTGAGAGCAACATCAACAGTGACACACTGTGGTTGCAAATGTCCCAATATGCTGAGAAATCTGCAAAGCAGGCTGCAGAATTTGCAGCTGCCCAAGAGAGGATGAGAAAAACTCAAGCCTCATTGGAGCAGATAGTTAAAAACCTTCAGGAAGGATATGCTCAACTGAGCAAAGCCTCTGAAGAAACCAACAAGAGACTGAATCAAGTCTCTGAAGAACAACACCATAGCAGCAGGGACATGGAGTGTCTGAACCAAGACATCAACAAATTGTTTCATGCCTACCATAGCTTAAAGCCCCAACCACAAGGCCAAGCTATGGAGAATCCATATCAACCAGATGACATCAAACCAGATGCCATGTTGTTGAATAAGGCAAGATCTCCATCACAATACCAGGATGGAGATGGCATGTCTTATTCAGAGAAGGAAGCCTTGAAACAGCTTCCTGAGGCCTCAAACTGGCCCGAATTCTCTGGATCAGGAGAATATGATCATATGGAACTCATAGATTATTATGATGGACTCTTCATTGATGTACCCAGCATACCAGATTACTGGATTACTGCTAGACTAAATACTGCATTTAAAGGTCATGCAAGTATATGGTACACAGAAATGAAAGAAATCCATGGAAGAAGAAATTGGCCATGGTGGAAGAGTCAAATAATCCAAAAGTACAGTAATGGAACTTGGATATGGCAAAAGACCATGTCATTTGAAAATGACAAATACTCTGTGGACAAAGATCCATATGAGTGGTGTCTTAGACAGTCTAAAAGACTTAAAGCCATTGATCCTCAGATGAACATCCAGATGAGGAATCACAAACTTCTGGCACAACTGCCAGGAGAACTAGAGCATGCAGTGAAATGCAGATGCAACCAAAATTGCACTCTAGATGACATAGCCAATACCTTACAAGACATAAGGAAAAGGACTCATATAGGGAAATTCACCCCATATAGAAGCAATAGTTTCAAAGAGAAACAACCTTTCAGGGTAGAGTTTAAAGACAAACCCAGAGAAAGAGTGGCAGAAGTGGCAAAGAAGGAGAATTCTTGTCACAATTGTGGTTCAACAGACCACTATGCCAACAACTGTCCAAGAGCAAAAAAGAAAGTCTATGCTATAGAAAAAGTCCCTGAAGAAGAACCTCCAACAGAGGATTCTGAATCAGACTCTATGGGAGATGCCATCAGAGAACTATCTGATGATGATCAAGACCCAAGAGAGGAACTTCTAGTGGAATACCAAGAGGAAACCCCATTGGAAATCCAGGATATACAGTTGGAAGCAGGCATGCCACAGGATACTTCCAACAAGAACTTGTGCAAACACACACAAGACGCACAAAGATTTCTGGTTACACCAACCAAAGGAATGGCATATATACATGGAACAGCCACAAAAATGACTGTATGTATTGACAATGCTCAGCACCCACTGATCATTGACAGTGGAGCACATTGCTCCATAGTGGCCAGAAATTATCTGGATAGCCACTTCCCAAACTGGAAAAAACAGCTCTTGCCCACTAAGGCAAAGAACTTTAAGAGTGCATCTGGAAAGATGACCTCTATTGGGACAATTATCAAAGAGATAATTATACCCCACAGAAAAGGTAATATCAGACTCAACCCAGAGTTTGTAGTGCTTGAAGATGCCCACATCCAAGGGGTTTTACTGGGAACAGATTACCAGAGGATGTATGGCATAGATATTTACAATAGTAAAAATAGGCATATTACCATTGGTACTAACAAGGAAAAGAAATTTTCTCTTGATATATACCAGATATCCTCTCAGGACCCACTGGAAGAACTTCTGAAAGAATTCAGAGAGGGACAGTTTAGCACTACCCTCACTAGTAAAAAAAAGCTAAGTTTACTGAAGATGCTGAGGAAGAATAGACCAGCATTTGCCATTGGTGAAGAACCATTAGGCAAGATCAAAGGCCATGATATAGAACTATATATGGATGTAGAAAGACCTTATCCACCCATGTTAAGGAGACCTCCTTACCCAGCAAGTCTGGAGACCAGGAAAGAGATTGAGAAACATATCAATGAACTCCTGGACATTGATGTCGTTAGGAAGATTGGACAGATTGAAATAGTGGAAATCACCACTCCTGTCCTAATCACCTGGCATGATGGCAAGTCTAGATTGTATGGAGACTTCAGAGCCCTGAATAACTACACAAAAGCAGACAGGTACCCTATACCAAGGATACCTCATGCCTTGGATAAGCTAGCCAAAGCCAAATACATAACCAAGATGGATTGTATGAAAGGCTTCCACCAAAATGGAGTTAAACCAAACTCCATGAAGTTGCTCAGAATAATATGCCATATGGGCATATATGAGTACACCAGGATGCCATTTGGCATCAAGAATGCACCAGCCCACTTCCAAAGGATGATGGACACCATATTTCAAGAAGAAATAATGGAAGGCTGGATGGTAGTGTATATTGATGATATCATTATATACTCAGAGACATGGGAAGACCATGTACAATTCATAGACAGAGTGCTAAGCAAATGTACACCCATCAATCTGAAAATTTCACTTAAAAAGTGTAATTTTGGCCAACAAGAGCTACTAGCTCTAGGACACAAAGTTTCAGGTCTTAGTCTGGCAATTGACCTGAACAAAGTAGCAGCAGTACTGTAAAAGCCAGTACCAAAGAGCATCAAATAGATGCAATCTTTCCTTGGATTTTCTAGCTACTATAGAAACCACATCAAAAGCTTTGCCCACATAACTAGTAGTTTATACAAGTTATGCTCAAAGGATGTAGTTTTTGAAATAACCAAGGAAAGGAGGGATTCATATGAGAGGATCAAATATGAACTCACAAATGCACCTGTGCTCATCTTGCCTGACTTTGAACTACCATTCAAGTTATATATAGATGCAGCATGCAGCCAAGGCTTGGGAGCAGCCCTTCACCAAAGACAAATTGTGGATGGTGAACCAAGAGAAGGTGTAATATGTTACATCTCCAGGCAGCTGAAAGATTTAGAAGCCAGGTATGGGGCCACCCAGACAGAATGTCTATGTCTAGTCTGGGCTCTAGAAAAACTCCATTATTATTTGGAGGGTGCAGTCTTTGAAGTCTACACAGACTGCACAGCCTTGAAGTCTTTACTAAACATGAAGACCACAAATAGACACATTCTGAGATGGCAAATAGCCATCCAGGAGTATAGAGGGAACATGACCATCATATACAAGGAAGGTAAAAGCCATACCAATGCAGGTGGCCTTAGCAGATGGCCACTGGACAATGTCAAAAGAAATCCAGCTTATGACCCTGAAGTTGCTGCAAAAATTCCTATCCATTTTATGGAAATAAATAGGAAAAAGAACTTCAGATTCTTTGAATGGGCACCAGGGAGTGGTACCCTTGACAGTGGAAACACTGATTCAGAAGGGACAGAAACCCCCATACTGGGAATAAGTTCCTCAGAATTGCACAATGAATTTTTCAATGCAGTACTGAAATATTATGCTAAACACAAACAGTGTAGCATACTACTCCAACTACTTCAACAAAAATACAGGAGCCCAGAACTGGAAACCCAGCTGGAGGAACCCTGGTTTAGGGCCTATAAGGCCAATAAATTCTTCCTTATAGATGGCCTGATTTATCACAGAGAAACGCACACCAGTGCACTCACAGCTATAGACAGAGACCACATCTCTTTAATCCTGCAGGAATTCCATGACTGCCCCTACATGGGACACATGAGTGAGGACAGGACTAAAGAGAGGGTAGCAAGCACAGCTTGGTGGCCCAAGTGGGAGCAAGAGTTGAGTGAATACATCAACACTTGTGAAAGATGCCAAATGGCAAATAGAAAACATGGGAAGAAATATGGGTTACTTCAACACATAGAAGAACCCAAACACCCATGGGAAACCATCAACATGGACTGGGTCACAGGACTTGTCCCAGGAGGCAAAGAAAACTACAATGCCTGCCTAATCATAGTTGATAGGTTCAGCAAGAGCATGAGATGTCTACCATGCCATAAAGAGGACACAGCCATGGACACTGCTCTGTTATTTTGGAATAACATCATATCCACCTGTGGAGTCCTTAAGATCATAATTAGTGACAGGGACCCAAAATTCACATCTGAATTTTGGACCAATTTATATGACATTCTAGGCACCAAGCTTGCTTTTTCCACAGCTTACCATCCACAAACAGATGGCCTAGCTGAGAGGATGATCCAAACAATGGAGGACATCCTCAGGAGGTTCTGTGCCTATGGCATGGAATACAAGGACCATGAGGGATATACCCATGATTGGGTCACCCTCTTACCAGAAGTCCAACTGGCTTATAATACAAGCCAGCACTCTACCACAGGAAAAACACCTGCACTGGTAGAGAAAGGGTGGAATCCCCTGTTACCTGTGGATCACTTGAAGAAAAATCTTCTGACCATCCACCCCACAGCCAAAGACTTCCATGATATGTGGAAGAAAGCCTGTGATACTGCTGCCAAATGCATAGCTGAGGCCAAAGAGTATAATAAGCAAAGGTGGGACAAATCACATATGGAACCTGACTTCAAGCAAGGGGACCAGGTGTTAGTGTCTACACTGAACTTTAACAATCTCAAAGGACCCAAGAAAATGAGAGACTCATTTGTAGGGCCCTTCACTATCATTAAGTTGATAGGGAAGAATGCAGTAGAGGTCAAGCTCACTGAGGAGTTTTCTAGGAAACACCCAGTCTTTCCAGTAAGCCTGGTCAAACCATACTTCCAAACAGAGGAGGATAAATTCCCCTCCAGGAAGAAGAACACCACTGCACCAGAAATAGTGGAAGTAGAAGACTCTCCTGGACCTGTGAGTAAAATCATCAGGGCCAGAAAAATCAGACTTAATGGGAAGGATCAGAGACAATATCTAGTCAGACTCAAGAACCAGACAACTGACAAAGACAAATGGTTGGCAGAGGATGCCATACCAGATGGGAACCTCCATTTAAGGAGATTCAGAGCCTCTTGGAGGACTGAACAGTCTCATCAATGATGAGCCTTTTTTGGAGGGAGGGTATGTCAGCCTGTGACTCAAAACCAGAGCACAAGCATGACAGCCAAAATACCATAAACCAATGGTATAGCCAAAATACCACCAAAACACGGAGCTGAGCCAAATTAGCTCAAAAAGTATCAAAAGAAAGAGGAAACTCACCTCTTCCTGAAAATATAAGTCCCATCACCATAGGACAAGAAATAACAAAGTTATTCCTGCTCAAAGTTATTGCTGAGCATAAACCTTAATTTTCACCTCTCATCTAAAATCTAGAAGGAGAGGCTTAACCCCATCAAATGGGTACTCAAAATGAAGCTCTAAGCCAGGGCTATCCAATGGTACCAGCCAAACTGAGCTAGCACCAGTATTACTTGAATTATGGTCAAATTCAGACCCAATAAGGGTGAACAAAACAATCACCTCTCATCTAACTTTTACAGTTTTAGTGTGAGATACCTGAAGTAGGGTCTTTTTGGAAAGAGCACAATCAGGGCTATCTGATGGTGCCATCCATTTTCTCATAACTCAACTACAACAGAAGTTATTGGCCAAACAAGCTTAATACAGCTTTTGACCAGACCACGCCAATGTACAAAAATACTTGTACATGGGATAACTTTGTCATATTTAATGATAATCATGTCAAGTTGGGTACCATTGTGTAGATCTCATACAGAGCTATTCAATCAACCAATTTTGAGCTTGATATCTCAAAAACCGACAGAGTTATGACCATTTTAAAGTCAAAATCCCACCTGCTGTCAGATACAGCCTTACCATGGGATAATATCCCATAACCATGAATATGAGGTGTCAAATAGACGAAGAAGCATGCTATTACTTCAAAACCTCATATGTCAGTCAATACTGGGGTCCCATACAGTTTCTGTACAGCATTCTACGCGTCATACACGTCAGAATCAGGCTGTGAGGTCCCCAGATGAACATTTTCACCCTGTATTGGTGAAAACTGCCCATATGTGGTTTCAAAACCACATCTGAGCCCAATACAGGGTATACAGGCAGTTTGCAAACCACAAGCCTGTCATAGAGAGTGAAAAATCTTCACTTCCTCTACGTGGAAAGGTCTAGCAGCCTTTCCACCCCAATTTCAGGATAAAAGCAGGGCTTTTCACAGCCAAAATCCTCTTCTCATCCTGCTCTTGAATAACCTACGTAGGAAACTGTCAAAAACAGTTTTACTCTTGGTTAAATAATCAGGTATAATTATAATCTTTAATTATTGTAGACTTTATTATTGTAATCCAACAGATAAAGCCTGCACCCAGGGTTCTCAATAGCGCTTACCACCACTATTTCTCAATAGTAGAACCCTTTTATCTTATTATAAACCCTTACAAATCTTTTTTTAAATCATTTTCTGTCGTGTCACATACACAGTTAAAGTTTTAATTAGCCTAGTTATAAGTTTATCATAGTATCATCCTGACAATATGCACTTTTTTGGTCAACGCATATATTCAAGGATCATAGCTAATATCTCCTAAACTATGCATGATAGAATGATGAACCAAAAATAAAGTTACCACTTAATTACTGTAAGAACACAGATATGAACTTTATTTTACAAATTATAAACAAGGTTAAAACCTATGATGAAATATTGATAAAAATCAACAGAGCTGTTGACCACTTTGTTGTGAAAGTGTTCCAAAATTAAAAAGAAGTACACAGTTGGATTCTAATAGTTTATTCGTGAAGAATGATGTAATTTTCATTATTAAATTCAGGGTATAACCCCCTGAAATCAAGGTTTGAAGTTTAAAATATTGAATTTCGACAGAAAAGATGAGTTACAAGAAAAATCATCAAAATTAGAGTTTTGATTATGTAATGAAAAGCTCTTGGCATCATAATGAGGTTATGCCAGGCTATCAGGATTCACTCTCTGAATTGCTGTAGCGTGTAAATCTTAAAGGTTATTGAGGATCAAAGTTTGAGCTTAATTTGAGCAGTTATGATCACTCACAGTAACCTTAAATTAAGTTTAACAGTCTTAAGAGTGATAAAATTGGTGAATACTATTAGTTTATGATTAAAACTAATAAAATCCACGAAATTTGGGGTTCTTCAAAGCCTCTGATGTCATCAAACTTAGAGTTATAGTGATAACTCTAAATAATGGTGTAATAATGATGTAATATGGTTTGATAATGATGTAATCATCTCCAAACCTTAAAGTATTGATCATTTCCAGTGGGTATGATCAGTACACGTCTACTAGAAGCCTGTTGGACTCTAGGAGGGAGGTATTTACTATAAATAGAGCTCTTTTTACCCATTTTCCCCTCAGACGCATCAAAAACATTAAATCAATTAAATCAAAGGTAATTTCTTTATTCTTTATATATAAAACTATTATATTATTAAAGACCAAAGACCACCTTGTTGTAATCATCTATTTTGACGTGATTAAATCATTTATTTAATTGTTTTTGCTAAAAATCTCTCTAAAAACTCATTTCCACGTTAAAATCCAGAATAATTTGTAATTTTCTTTATTTTTACTGTAAATACAATTTGAAAAAGTTGTATTTATATTTTTTGGCGTAGAATATTTCAAAATTATTATATTAAGTGTTAAAAGTAGGTTATTTTCTCTTATTATAATAATTTCTCTATTATTACTCTCTTAATAATTCTTTAATTAATATAAATAGTATTTATATTAATTCATAACTTTAATATTAGTAATATTATTGTTATTAATTGTGTTTTATTAATAAAAAACAATTTTTTACGCCTTTATTATTTGTTGGTAACAATAATAAAGAGCTTTTTAAATATATTAATTATTTTATATTAATATATTTATTTATTATATTATCTATTCATAATATAAATTATATTATTATATTTGATTAATAATAGAATTATTTTACGCCATAATAATAATGATTATTTATTATTATTATATTTTTAATCTTATTTATTCAATTCATAAGGACATTCAGAGTACAATAAGTAATAAATTAGTAATTTTTACTTATTGTTTCATAGTCAAACCTTACATTTGGGGGCCTGGCCGTGATATTTACTTAAAAGACCTTTAAAAAGATTCTAATTGGGTTTATCCAATAATAAATTATATTTATAATCATAAAATTATATAATAATTTTATATTTTATTGATTTTAAAAGCTATTGAGGCATTTGGAAAGCAATTGTACTGTCTTACACATGGTTTTTTAACATCCTTAGACTTGCAAGAACTTTCTTTGAGTGACTCTAGTGATTAAAAAAGATAATTTATAAATTAAAAATGATTTTTTATAATTTAATTTTGTAAAAGAATCATATGCATTTTTTATTTTATTCTTTAAAAAGAAAAATATAAAAAATATTAAAAAATATTAAAAAACAAATAAAAAAAAAAAAAAAGTTATTTTTTTATTATTAATTTTTATTCATTTCTTTATTAATTTCAAGTTTTTAAAGATATAAAAGCAATTTCTACGTGGAAAATTGCCATATCTTGCCAAAAAATAACACTTCTTATAAAAAGACTTATATTTATTTGTCTTTTTTAGTGTTTGAAGATAACCCAACAGAAGACAACCAAGCTACTGTTGAGAGATTGGTGGAAGAAACCTGTCAGAGTTCTCCAACACCAGTTATCACCAAAAGAAAGAAAGCTAAGAAATTAGACTTTCCAGGACCCACCATTCAAGACTCTGAAGGTGAGCACCTCTTTTATAATTGCCATAAAAAGAATTTTTATCCTAAAATACTTTTATTTCTTATTTTCTTAAATTATGACTACCAGAAGAGGTTCCCAATACTCCATCCAATCAGATAGAGCTGGACTCAGAGGTAGAACTGATCCCTCAAAAGGGAAAAGAAAGGGCAATATCCCCAGTGGAACAGAATCCACACAAGGAAGTGCCTTATCCCAAAGGCAAGTCCCAGAAATGCCCATGATATCTGAACCTGAATTGGAGCTAAGTATGAGTAACTCAAATAGGTACAAATCACATTCAGAGGGCTCAAATAGACATCTACATGAGCCAGTACAAGCAGTATTACACAGTGTACAAGGACAAAGATTGGGAAATGCTGCCTCAAATACACCAAGGAGTGATGAACTCCTGGCACATCCTGAAAAAGTTCCTCAAAGAGGAGGAGAGAGTGAAATACTCCAATGGATGGAATCCACTGTCATCCAAACCTCAAATCAAAAAAAATCAAGGATTACCACGCCAAAAAGAGGGAGGCAACCAAGGAAGAAGCCCCAGTAGCTTCTACCAGCAAGCCCCAAGCCAACCCACTTCCCCAAGAAGGGAAGAAGAACAAGAAAAAGCATTGGAGGAAACCATATTCCCCAAGCTACAGGATCCCAAGAATCCAAAAATATGCCATGGACAATGTTTCCAACATGGCCAGAACCTTGATGGAATTCAAGGACAAGGAAGAGCAAAGAATGAGACAACCTCATTTCCCAAAGAAATAACCTTGTCCAAAGATGTTGTAAATACCTTAACAGAAATTAAAAATAGTATATTACCTCTAAAAGAAATTAAAGATAGTTTATTATCACTACAAGAAATAAATAACAATTTATCTTCTTTAACAAAAACTGTTGTGCAAAACAAGAAAGAAATTGACAACATTAAGTTTATTGTTGAAAGTAATAAACCAAAGAATTTAATTGACAATACTCAAAAATTAATACAAGGACAACAAGAATTGTATAAATACATAAAAGATATCAAAGATAAAACTTTGACAATCAATTATGATGTGAGCATTCACAATCTTACAGAAAAATTAAATAAATTAAGTATTTCTGTAGAAAAATTTGAAGAAAAGACTTCATCACACCAAAAATTACTTTTGGACCATGTGGAAAAAAGTGATGAAGCAAGAATGCATCTGAAAGATGATATTCAAAGTGAAATAAGGCTTATTACTGAAAAAATGGATAAAATTAATGAGGCTAATTTGAATATGCCAAAGTTATCAACACCATTTTCTCATATAAGAAGCCCTGTTAAAACAAAAGAGGAATTGTCAAATCCTTTCATAACAGACTTGAGTCACCAAGATAATAACCAAGTCTTAATGAAGGAGGCACCTCAATTAAAAGAATGGCCAACATTCACAGGAGAAGGTGAATATGACCACATGTCATTTATTAAAACAATTGACATGTTACAAGAAGACTATGCCATACCAGATGAATTAATCACTGCAAGATTACATTCATTGTTTGAGAAATCTGCAAAAAGATGGTATTATGGCATAAGACAAACAAATGGTAAAAATACCTGGTCTTGGTGGAAACAAGAAATAATCACCAAGTGGGCAAATGATGCCTGGAGGTATAAGATAGAAAATGCATTTGAAAACTCTTTCTTTGACCCAGAGAAAGATAAACCTTTAACTTGGTTCCTAAAACAAGTTGAAAGGCTTAATGCACTGTACCCAGAAATGTCACAGAAGATGGTGCATATGAAAATACTTAAAAAATGTGGAGGGGAACTAGAACATGCCCTAAGAAGCAGGTGTATAGAACCATGCTCCACAGAAGAGTATATAAATGCACTAGAAGATATAGTGACAAGAACAAAAACTGGCAGGACTTGGAAAAGATTGGACATTAAAAGCCCAAATAAACCATTTATCAAAAAAGATAAATCAAAAGAATCCTTTAAGCCCAATACATCCAACAATAATGAGCAAAGAAAATGCCATAAATGTGGAGGTATTGGACACTTAGCCAATAATTGCCTTAAAAAAGCAAAGATTAATGAAATTGTGGAAACAGAAAACCACAATGACAAAGAAGAGTAATCTGACTCTGAAAAAGAGACAGAAGAGTCAGAAAGCTCTTAAAGTGATGAAATCAATATAATTAATGCACAAATTAATAATATTGACATAATTTATGAAGTACTGGATGTTAATTCAAACTTACCACAAGTTGGAACATCTGACACAAACCTGACAAACATACAAGATGCCAAAATGTATAGAACCAAACCTGCAAGAGGAATGGGATATACAGCTGGAAAATCAAGTATAAGTATTGTTATGGTTGATAACCAAGAAGGAAAAGTTAGCTTGGATACAGGAGCATATTGCACTTGTGTTGGCAAAAGTTATTTAAAAACCATTGTCCCAAACTGACAAGAAAAACTTATGACAATACAAGGTGTCAAATTTAGTAGTGCAAGTGAGAGCATGAAGCCCCTTGGAATAATTGATTTAACACTAATTTTTCCTCATCCCTCACAATGTGTCAGAATTAAAGTAGAGTTTGTAGTACTGGACAACTGTACTAGTAATAATTTCATACTTGGGAATGACTACTTATCAATCTATGGTATAGATATCTCCAACCAAAAAGATAGATATTTTACCCTAGGAGATAACAAAAGACAAAAGTTTGGCTTCTTAAATAACAAAAAACAAATCACAGTTATTAAGAAGGAAGAAAAAATTCCAGAAAAGGAACCTTTTATATCTGAACAACTTAAAGAGGCAGAATTCAATCAAGAATTAACAGAAAAAATGAAAGAAAAATTTATTGACCTCTTATTTAAGTATAAAAAAGCCTTTGCAACTGACAAAGAGCCACTAGGTGCCATAATTGGACATGAAGTGGATATAATTCTTAATGTAGAAAAGCCTTACCCACCTTTATTAAGAAGACCTGCTTATCCAGCCAGTTCAAGGGCTAGCAAAGCCTTAGAAGTGCACATTAAAGAATTAATGGACCTTGGAGTATTAAGAAAGGTTGGACATCATGAACAAGTAGAAGTTACTACACCTGTCATTATAACTTGGCATAATGGAAAATCAAGGATGGTAGGAAACTTCAGAGCCCTGAACACCTATACCATTCCAGACAGATATCCAATACCTAGAATCCATGAGACATTGACCCAATTGTCACAAGCTAAGTTCATCACAGCTATGGATGCTCTTAAGGGCTTTCATCAAAATGTCTTAACAGACAATGCCAAGAAACTACTCAGAATAATAGTCCATTGTGGAATTTTTGAATACTTACCATATTCCCTGAAGAATTATCAGAAGGATGGTTAATTATCTATATTGATGATATCATAGTTTGCTCAGAAGCTTGGGAAAATCACCTTACAAGACTAGAAAGGGTACTACAAAAAATAGTCCAAGTGAATATGAAAATTTCCTTGAAAAAGTGTCATTTTGCATATAGTGAATTAAAAGCACTAGGACATGTTGTATCTGGACTTAGTCTAGGCATAGACAAAAATAAAGTAGCAGCAGTACTACTCAAATCAATGCCTCAAATCAAAAAAGAAATGCAATCATTTTTAGGATTTGCTGTTTACTACAGACAGCATATAAAGGACTTTGCAAAAATTGCCAAATCCTTAGATAAATTATGTGACCAACAAACAGTTTATGAAATGACTGAAGAAAGGGTCAAGGCATATGAAGAATTGAAAAATTCACTAACAAATGCCCCATTTCTTCTAATGCCAGATTGGAAACTACCTTTCAAACTATAAATTGATGCTTGTGGAGAAGGATTAGGTGCTGCACTTCACCAAACACAAATTATCAATGATAAACCAGTGGAAGGACCAATTTGTTTCATTTCAAGGCAAATAAAGCCATCAGAAGCAAGGTATGGAGCAAGCCAAATTGAATGCTTATGCCTAGTGTGGGCTTTAGAAAAACTGCATTATTATTTGGATGGCACAGTATTTGATGTAATCACAGACTGTAATGCTGTGAAATCACTATTAAATATGAAGACTCCAAATAGACAAATGCTGAGATGGCAAATTGCTATCCCAGAATATAGAGGAAATATGACTATTGTACATAAATCTGGAAATATTCATAAAAATGCAGATGGTCTTAGCAGATGGGCTTTAGCAAATACCCCTGACAATCCAGCATGGGTACCACAAGAAGAGCACCATATAGAATGTCAGCCTGTGACTCAAAACCAGAGCACAAGCATGACAGCCAAAATGCCATAAACCAATGGTATAGCCAAAATACCACCAAAACATGGAACTGAGCCAAATTAGCTCATAAGGTATCAAACGAAAGAGGAAACTCACCTCTTCCTGAAAATATAAGTCCCATCACCATAGGACAAGAAATAACAAAGTTATTCCTGCTCAAAGTTATTGCTGAGCATAAACCTTAATTTTCACCTCTCATCTAAAATCTAGAAGGAGAGGCTTAACCCCATCAAATGGGTACTCAAAATGAAGCTCTAAGCCAGGGCTATCCAATGGTACCAGCCAAACTGAGCTAGCACCAGTATTACTTGAGTTATGGTCAAATTCAGACCAAATAAGGGTGAACAAAACATTCACCTCTCATCTAACTTTTACAGTTTGAGTGTGAGATACTTAAAGTGGGGTCTTTTTGGAAAGAGCACAATCAGGGCTATCTGATGGTGCCATCCATTTACTCATAACTTAAGTACAACAGAAGGTATTGGCCAAACAAGCTCAATACAGCTTTTTGCCCAAACCACGCCAATGTACAAAAATACTTGTACATGGGATAACTTTGTCACATTCAATGATAGCCATGTCAAGTTGGGTACCATTGTGTAGAGCTCATATAGAGCTATTCAATGAACCAACTTTGAGCTTGATATCTCAAAGACCGACAGAGTTATGACCATTTTAAGGTCAAAATCCCACCTGCTGTCATATACAGCCTTACCATGGGATAACACCCCATAATCATGAATATGAGTTGTCAAATAGACGAAGAAGCATGTTTTTAATTCAATACCTCATATGTCAGTCAATACTGGGGTCCCATACAGCTTCTGTACAGCATTCTACGCGTCATACACGTCAGAATCAGGCTGTGAGGTCCCCAGATGAAAATTTTCACCCTGTATTGGTGAAAACTGCCCAGATGTGGTTTCAAAACCACATCTGAGCCCAATACAGGTCATACAGGCTGTTTGCAAACCACAAGCCAGTACTAGAGAGTGAAAAAATCTTCACTTCCTCTACATGGAAAGGTCTAGCACCCTTTCCACCCCATTTCAGGATAAAAAGGAGGCTTTTCACTGCCAGAATTGTTTCCTCATCCTGCTCTTGAATAACCTACATAGTAAACTGTCCAAAACAGTTTTACTCTTGGTTAAATAATCAGGTATAATTATAATCTTTAATTATTGTAGACTTTATTATTGTAATCCAACAGATAAAGCCTGCACCCAGGGTTCTCAATAGCGCTCACCACCACTATTTCTTAAATAGTAGAACCCTTTTATTTTATTATAAACCCTTATAAAATCTTTTTTAATCATTTTCTGCCGTGTCACATACACAGTTAAAGCTGTAATTAGCCTAGTTATACCTTTATCATAGTATCATCCTGACATTTTGGGGGCCTGGCCGTGTTTTTGGACCTTTTTTGGACCTTACAAGTAAGTCTTTTCTCTTTTTCATGACTTATTAACACATTTTTTTATCATTTTTTAGGCGTAATTTCTGTTTAAAAATATATATTTTATATATACTCATATTATAAGAGTATTTTTACGTGGTTAATACCCACAGTAATTTATTATTTTTGGCGTGTTTTGCATATAAAAACACATAAGCCACTAATAAAGTCCTGTATTCTTGACTGAATAAGGACACCTCTGACTGAAAAACCATCAGTTGAGGCGTGGTCAAGTGTATTGTTAATTCAATAACACTTGTATACAAACCACTTTTACAGAATACACTTGCAAACCACAAGTGTATCTGAGGGATACTGACACACAAACAGTGTGACAGGACACCATAAGCTGTATTTTTGACGTGAAATTGTTAATTCAATTACACTGTCATTATACAAGGGCATACTGTAATAATATACAAGCCCAGAGGCCATTCTTAGCCATGCAAAACCAGCCTTTTAAGAAGTCTTAACT
Source organism: Austropuccinia psidii (assembly GCA_023105745.1). Taxonomy (NCBI): domain Eukaryota; kingdom Fungi; phylum Basidiomycota; class Pucciniomycetes; order Pucciniales; family Sphaerophragmiaceae; genus Austropuccinia; species Austropuccinia psidii. The sequence goes on along the minus strand of JALGQZ010000013.1, from coordinate 32,394,796 downwards.
GACATAAGCCCTCTTTTTCCTGTTTTGATTTAGTGGAAGAAAACTACATCCCACTTGAAACCCAGTCACAGGCCAACACACCAGTGACACCCTCAGAACCAGAGGGCAGCAAGGGTAAAGGAAAAAGGCTTAGTGAAGGCCTCATTACAGCCAAGAAGTGGACACCAATAGCCACTCAGAGGAGTAGAAAACCACGAAACTCTGCTTCAATACAAGGTAAACCAACCTTAACCACTTGTACAGGGAAGATTACAATTATTAACCCAGTTGTAACCTCCAAAGGCAAACTGCCCAAATCAGCAGATAACAAATTTGTACAAGGCACAGTCAAAGGTAAATACCCTAAGAACATAAAGTTTTTGACTGCTTGCAAACACTGATATGTCCCCTGCATACCTCAGAGACCTTGGCTTCCAAAGGAACCAGCCAGAGGATAGAGAAGGAATTTCTAGAACCAGAAGACCTGAAAGAAGACACATTGGACACAGTGGTGGATGGCAAAACAATGAGGGAGATAATATCAACCTTGCCATTCACACTCCAATTCAACAGAAACCTCAAACCAGAGGACTGGAAGGATATGGATCAAGTTCTTCAGATCCACCAACTCCTCAAAGATTTATTTCAATGGAGAATGGACAACAAGAGGTTCAACCTAGCAACTCACTGGGCAGAACTGGGATCAAGTTGCCAGAAGATCTGTCTCAAAGAGATAGACTTCAAAGACCTTATGGTAATCACCAAAGGTTGGAATCCTACCAGGCAGCACAGACTCCTGGAGGCAAGGGCACAGAGGATAAGGGAGAACCAAGCCACTATCCAAGCTATAGAAGAACAGTTAACCCAGACAGGGCCTACTCAGATTCCTTCAGGTTCACAAGGAGCAAGCCAAATCAGCTCTCCAGTGGCTTCACACCATTCAGAAACCAGCAGATCAGTGGCCAAGAGTCACCATTCTTCACAATTCCAGGAAGTTTCCAGGAGAAGACAAGGCAACAAGGGCAAGAACAAAGCCTCCTTCAACCAGAGGAGGAAAGAGTCAGACCCCATGATCCAGAAGCTGTTAGATTTGGTAAAAGAAGTACACAAGAACCAGAAGTAGTTGTAAACCACTCTAGAATCAGTAGTCCTAGTAATAGAAACATTACCCCCACTCAGACTGAAAATAACATTATCACATCTGAGAGCAACATCAACAGTGACACACTGTGGTTGCAAATGTCCCAATATGCTGAGAAATCTGCAAAGCAGGCTGCAGAATTTGCAGCTGCCCAAGAGAGGATGAGAAAAACTCAAGCCTCATTGGAGCAGATAGTTAAAAACCTTCAGGAAGGATATGCTCAACTGAGCAAAGCCTCTGAAGAAACCAACAAGAGACTGAATCAAGTCTCTGAAGAACAACACCATAGCAGCAGGGACATGGAGTGTCTGAACCAAGACATCAACAAATTGTTTCATGCCTACCATAGCTTAAAGCCCCAACCACAAGGCCAAGCTATGGAGAATCCATATCAACCAGATGACATCAAACCAGATGCCATGTTGTTGAATAAGGCAAGATCTCCATCACAATACCAGGATGGAGATGGCATGTCTTATTCAGAGAAGGAAGCCTTGAAACAGCTTCCTGAGGCCTCAAACTGGCCCGAATTCTCTGGATCAGGAGAATATGATCATATGGAACTCATAGATTATTATGATGGACTCTTCATTGATGTACCCAGCATACCAGATTACTGGATTACTGCTAGACTAAATACTGCATTTAAAGGTCATGCAAGTATATGGTACACAGAAATGAAAGAAATCCATGGAAGAAGAAATTGGCCATGGTGGAAGAGTCAAATAATCCAAAAGTACAGTAATGGAACTTGGATATGGCAAAAGACCATGTCATTTGAAAATGACAAATACTCTGTGGACAAAGATCCATATGAGTGGTGTCTTAGACAGTCTAAAAGACTTAAAGCCATTGATCCTCAGATGAACATCCAGATGAGGAATCACAAACTTCTGGCACAACTGCCAGGAGAACTAGAGCATGCAGTGAAATGCAGATGCAACCAAAATTGCACTCTAGATGACATAGCCAATACCTTACAAGACATAAGGAAAAGGACTCATATAGGGAAATTCACCCCATATAGAAGCAATAGTTTCAAAGAGAAACAACCTTTCAGGGTAGAGTTTAAAGACAAACCCAGAGAAAGAGTGGCAGAAGTGGCAAAGAAGGAGAATTCTTGTCACAATTGTGGTTCAACAGACCACTATGCCAACAACTGTCCAAGAGCAAAAAAGAAAGTCTATGCTATAGAAAAAGTCCCTGAAGAAGAACCTCCAACAGAGGATTCTGAATCAGACTCTATGGGAGATGCCATCAGAGAACTATCTGATGATGATCAAGACCCAAGAGAGGAACTTCTAGTGGAATACCAAGAGGAAACCCCATTGGAAATCCAGGATATACAGTTGGAAGCAGGCATGCCACAGGATACTTCCAACAAGAACTTGTGCAAACACACACAAGACGCACAAAGATTTCTGGTTACACCAACCAAAGGAATGGCATATATACATGGAACAGCCACAAAAATGACTGTATGTATTGACAATGCTCAGCACCCACTGATCATTGACAGTGGAGCACATTGCTCCATAGTGGCCAGAAATTATCTGGATAGCCACTTCCCAAACTGGAAAAAACAGCTCTTGCCCACTAAGGCAAAGAACTTTAAGAGTGCATCTGGAAAGATGACCTCTATTGGGACAATTATCAAAGAGATAATTATACCCCACAGAAAAGGTAATATCAGACTCAACCCAGAGTTTGTAGTGCTTGAAGATGCCCACATCCAAGGGGTTTTACTGGGAACAGATTACCAGAGGATGTATGGCATAGATATTTACAATAGTAAAAATAGGCATATTACCATTGGTACTAACAAGGAAAAGAAATTTTCTCTTGATATATACCAGATATCCTCTCAGGACCCACTGGAAGAACTTCTGAAAGAATTCAGAGAGGGACAGTTTAGCACTACCCTCACTAGTAAAAAAAAGCTAAGTTTACTGAAGATGCTGAGGAAGAATAGACCAGCATTTGCCATTGGTGAAGAACCATTAGGCAAGATCAAAGGCCATGATATAGAACTATATATGGATGTAGAAAGACCTTATCCACCCATGTTAAGGAGACCTCCTTACCCAGCAAGTCTGGAGACCAGGAAAGAGATTGAGAAACATATCAATGAACTCCTGGACATTGATGTCGTTAGGAAGATTGGACAGATTGAAATAGTGGAAATCACCACTCCTGTCCTAATCACCTGGCATGATGGCAAGTCTAGATTGTATGGAGACTTCAGAGCCCTGAATAACTACACAAAAGCAGACAGGTACCCTATACCAAGGATACCTCATGCCTTGGATAAGCTAGCCAAAGCCAAATACATAACCAAGATGGATTGTATGAAAGGCTTCCACCAAAATGGAGTTAAACCAAACTCCATGAAGTTGCTCAGAATAATATGCCATATGGGCATATATGAGTACACCAGGATGCCATTTGGCATCAAGAATGCACCAGCCCACTTCCAAAGGATGATGGACACCATATTTCAAGAAGAAATAATGGAAGGCTGGATGGTAGTGTATATTGATGATATCATTATATACTCAGAGACATGGGAAGACCATGTACAATTCATAGACAGAGTGCTAAGCAAATGTACACCCATCAATCTGAAAATTTCACTTAAAAAGTGTAATTTTGGCCAACAAGAGCTACTAGCTCTAGGACACAAAGTTTCAGGTCTTAGTCTGGCAATTGACCTGAACAAAGTAGCAGCAGTACTGTAAAAGCCAGTACCAAAGAGCATCAAATAGATGCAATCTTTCCTTGGATTTTCTAGCTACTATAGAAACCACATCAAAAGCTTTGCCCACATAACTAGTAGTTTATACAAGTTATGCTCAAAGGATGTAGTTTTTGAAATAACCAAGGAAAGGAGGGATTCATATGAGAGGATCAAATATGAACTCACAAATGCACCTGTGCTCATCTTGCCTGACTTTGAACTACCATTCAAGTTATATATAGATGCAGCATGCAGCCAAGGCTTGGGAGCAGCCCTTCACCAAAGACAAATTGTGGATGGTGAACCAAGAGAAGGTGTAATATGTTACATCTCCAGGCAGCTGAAAGATTTAGAAGCCAGGTATGGGGCCACCCAGACAGAATGTCTATGTCTAGTCTGGGCTCTAGAAAAACTCCATTATTATTTGGAGGGTGCAGTCTTTGAAGTCTACACAGACTGCACAGCCTTGAAGTCTTTACTAAACATGAAGACCACAAATAGACACATTCTGAGATGGCAAATAGCCATCCAGGAGTATAGAGGGAACATGACCATCATATACAAGGAAGGTAAAAGCCATACCAATGCAGGTGGCCTTAGCAGATGGCCACTGGACAATGTCAAAAGAAATCCAGCTTATGACCCTGAAGTTGCTGCAAAAATTCCTATCCATTTTATGGAAATAAATAGGAAAAAGAACTTCAGATTCTTTGAATGGGCACCAGGGAGTGGTACCCTTGACAGTGGAAACACTGATTCAGAAGGGACAGAAACCCCCATACTGGGAATAAGTTCCTCAGAATTGCACAATGAATTTTTCAATGCAGTACTGAAATATTATGCTAAACACAAACAGTGTAGCATACTACTCCAACTACTTCAACAAAAATACAGGAGCCCAGAACTGGAAACCCAGCTGGAGGAACCCTGGTTTAGGGCCTATAAGGCCAATAAATTCTTCCTTATAGATGGCCTGATTTATCACAGAGAAACGCACACCAGTGCACTCACAGCTATAGACAGAGACCACATCTCTTTAATCCTGCAGGAATTCCATGACTGCCCCTACATGGGACACATGAGTGAGGACAGGACTAAAGAGAGGGTAGCAAGCACAGCTTGGTGGCCCAAGTGGGAGCAAGAGTTGAGTGAATACATCAACACTTGTGAAAGATGCCAAATGGCAAATAGAAAACATGGGAAGAAATATGGGTTACTTCAACACATAGAAGAACCCAAACACCCATGGGAAACCATCAACATGGACTGGGTCACAGGACTTGTCCCAGGAGGCAAAGAAAACTACAATGCCTGCCTAATCATAGTTGATAGGTTCAGCAAGAGCATGAGATGTCTACCATGCCATAAAGAGGACACAGCCATGGACACTGCTCTGTTATTTTGGAATAACATCATATCCACCTGTGGAGTCCTTAAGATCATAATTAGTGACAGGGACCCAAAATTCACATCTGAATTTTGGACCAATTTATATGACATTCTAGGCACCAAGCTTGCTTTTTCCACAGCTTACCATCCACAAACAGATGGCCTAGCTGAGAGGATGATCCAAACAATGGAGGACATCCTCAGGAGGTTCTGTGCCTATGGCATGGAATACAAGGACCATGAGGGATATACCCATGATTGGGTCACCCTCTTACCAGAAGTCCAACTGGCTTATAATACAAGCCAGCACTCTACCACAGGAAAAACACCTGCACTGGTAGAGAAAGGGTGGAATCCCCTGTTACCTGTGGATCACTTGAAGAAAAATCTTCTGACCATCCACCCCACAGCCAAAGACTTCCATGATATGTGGAAGAAAGCCTGTGATACTGCTGCCAAATGCATAGCTGAGGCCAAAGAGTATAATAAGCAAAGGTGGGACAAATCACATATGGAACCTGACTTCAAGCAAGGGGACCAGGTGTTAGTGTCTACACTGAACTTTAACAATCTCAAAGGACCCAAGAAAATGAGAGACTCATTTGTAGGGCCCTTCACTATCATTAAGTTGATAGGGAAGAATGCAGTAGAGGTCAAGCTCACTGAGGAGTTTTCTAGGAAACACCCAGTCTTTCCAGTAAGCCTGGTCAAACCATACTTCCAAACAGAGGAGGATAAATTCCCCTCCAGGAAGAAGAACACCACTGCACCAGAAATAGTGGAAGTAGAAGACTCTCCTGGACCTGTGAGTAAAATCATCAGGGCCAGAAAAATCAGACTTAATGGGAAGGATCAGAGACAATATCTAGTCAGACTCAAGAACCAGACAACTGACAAAGACAAATGGTTGGCAGAGGATGCCATACCAGATGGGAACCTCCATTTAAGGAGATTCAGAGCCTCTTGGAGGACTGAACAGTCTCATCAATGATGAGCCTTTTTTGGAGGGAGGGTATGTCAGCCTGTGACTCAAAACCAGAGCACAAGCATGACAGCCAAAATACCATAAACCAATGGTATAGCCAAAATACCACCAAAACACGGAGCTGAGCCAAATTAGCTCAAAAAGTATCAAAAGAAAGAGGAAACTCACCTCTTCCTGAAAATATAAGTCCCATCACCATAGGACAAGAAATAACAAAGTTATTCCTGCTCAAAGTTATTGCTGAGCATAAACCTTAATTTTCACCTCTCATCTAAAATCTAGAAGGAGAGGCTTAACCCCATCAAATGGGTACTCAAAATGAAGCTCTAAGCCAGGGCTATCCAATGGTACCAGCCAAACTGAGCTAGCACCAGTATTACTTGAATTATGGTCAAATTCAGACCCAATAAGGGTGAACAAAACAATCACCTCTCATCTAACTTTTACAGTTTTAGTGTGAGATACCTGAAGTAGGGTCTTTTTGGAAAGAGCACAATCAGGGCTATCTGATGGTGCCATCCATTTTCTCATAACTCAACTACAACAGAAGTTATTGGCCAAACAAGCTTAATACAGCTTTTGACCAGACCACGCCAATGTACAAAAATACTTGTACATGGGATAACTTTGTCATATTTAATGATAATCATGTCAAGTTGGGTACCATTGTGTAGATCTCATACAGAGCTATTCAATCAACCAATTTTGAGCTTGATATCTCAAAAACCGACAGAGTTATGACCATTTTAAAGTCAAAATCCCACCTGCTGTCAGATACAGCCTTACCATGGGATAATATCCCATAACCATGAATATGAGGTGTCAAATAGACGAAGAAGCATGCTATTACTTCAAAACCTCATATGTCAGTCAATACTGGGGTCCCATACAGTTTCTGTACAGCATTCTACGCGTCATACACGTCAGAATCAGGCTGTGAGGTCCCCAGATGAACATTTTCACCCTGTATTGGTGAAAACTGCCCATATGTGGTTTCAAAACCACATCTGAGCCCAATACAGGGTATACAGGCAGTTTGCAAACCACAAGCCTGTCATAGAGAGTGAAAAATCTTCACTTCCTCTACGTGGAAAGGTCTAGCAGCCTTTCCACCCCAATTTCAGGATAAAAGCAGGGCTTTTCACAGCCAAAATCCTCTTCTCATCCTGCTCTTGAATAACCTACGTAGGAAACTGTCAAAAACAGTTTTACTCTTGGTTAAATAATCAGGTATAATTATAATCTTTAATTATTGTAGACTTTATTATTGTAATCCAACAGATAAAGCCTGCACCCAGGGTTCTCAATAGCGCTTACCACCACTATTTCTCAATAGTAGAACCCTTTTATCTTATTATAAACCCTTACAAATCTTTTTTTAAATCATTTTCTGTCGTGTCACATACACAGTTAAAGTTTTAATTAGCCTAGTTATAAGTTTATCATAGTATCATCCTGACAATATGCACTTTTTTGGTCAACGCATATATTCAAGGATCATAGCTAATATCTCCTAAACTATGCATGATAGAATGATGAACCAAAAATAAAGTTACCACTTAATTACTGTAAGAACACAGATATGAACTTTATTTTACAAATTATAAACAAGGTTAAAACCTATGATGAAATATTGATAAAAATCAACAGAGCTGTTGACCACTTTGTTGTGAAAGTGTTCCAAAATTAAAAAGAAGTACACAGTTGGATTCTAATAGTTTATTCGTGAAGAATGATGTAATTTTCATTATTAAATTCAGGGTATAACCCCCTGAAATCAAGGTTTGAAGTTTAAAATATTGAATTTCGACAGAAAAGATGAGTTACAAGAAAAATCATCAAAATTAGAGTTTTGATTATGTAATGAAAAGCTCTTGGCATCATAATGAGGTTATGCCAGGCTATCAGGATTCACTCTCTGAATTGCTGTAGCGTGTAAATCTTAAAGGTTATTGAGGATCAAAGTTTGAGCTTAATTTGAGCAGTTATGATCACTCACAGTAACCTTAAATTAAGTTTAACAGTCTTAAGAGTGATAAAATTGGTGAATACTATTAGTTTATGATTAAAACTAATAAAATCCACGAAATTTGGGGTTCTTCAAAGCCTCTGATGTCATCAAACTTAGAGTTATAGTGATAACTCTAAATAATGGTGTAATAATGATGTAATATGGTTTGATAATGATGTAATCATCTCCAAACCTTAAAGTATTGATCATTTCCAGTGGGTATGATCAGTACACGTCTACTAGAAGCCTGTTGGACTCTAGGAGGGAGGTATTTACTATAAATAGAGCTCTTTTTACCCATTTTCCCCTCAGACGCATCAAAAACATTAAATCAATTAAATCAAAGGTAATTTCTTTATTCTTTATATATAAAACTATTATATTATTAAAGACCAAAGACCACCTTGTTGTAATCATCTATTTTGACGTGATTAAATCATTTATTTAATTGTTTTTGCTAAAAATCTCTCTAAAAACTCATTTCCACGTTAAAATCCAGAATAATTTGTAATTTTCTTTATTTTTACTGTAAATACAATTTGAAAAAGTTGTATTTATATTTTTTGGCGTAGAATATTTCAAAATTATTATATTAAGTGTTAAAAGTAGGTTATTTTCTCTTATTATAATAATTTCTCTATTATTACTCTCTTAATAATTCTTTAATTAATATAAATAGTATTTATATTAATTCATAACTTTAATATTAGTAATATTATTGTTATTAATTGTGTTTTATTAATAAAAAACAATTTTTTACGCCTTTATTATTTGTTGGTAACAATAATAAAGAGCTTTTTAAATATATTAATTATTTTATATTAATATATTTATTTATTATATTATCTATTCATAATATAAATTATATTATTATATTTGATTAATAATAGAATTATTTTACGCCATAATAATAATGATTATTTATTATTATTATATTTTTAATCTTATTTATTCAATTCATAAGGACATTCAGAGTACAATAAGTAATAAATTAGTAATTTTTACTTATTGTTTCATAGTCAAACCTTACATTTGGGGGCCTGGCCGTGATATTTACTTAAAAGACCTTTAAAAAGATTCTAATTGGGTTTATCCAATAATAAATTATATTTATAATCATAAAATTATATAATAATTTTATATTTTATTGATTTTAAAAGCTATTGAGGCATTTGGAAAGCAATTGTACTGTCTTACACATGGTTTTTTAACATCCTTAGACTTGCAAGAACTTTCTTTGAGTGACTCTAGTGATTAAAAAAGATAATTTATAAATTAAAAATGATTTTTTATAATTTAATTTTGTAAAAGAATCATATGCATTTTTTATTTTATTCTTTAAAAAGAAAAATATAAAAAATATTAAAAAATATTAAAAAACAAATAAAAAAAAAAAAAAAAAGTTATTTTTTTATTATTAATTTTTATTCATTTCTTTATTAATTTCAAGTTTTTAAAGATATAAAAGCAATTTCTACGTGGAAAATTGCCATATCTTGCCAAAAAATAACACTTCTTATAAAAAGACTTATATTTATTTGTCTTTTTTAGTGTTTGAAGATAACCCAACAGAAGACAACCAAGCTACTGTTGAGAGATTGGTGGAAGAAACCTGTCAGAGTTCTCCAACACCAGTTATCACCAAAAGAAAGAAAGCTAAGAAATTAGACTTTCCAGGACCCACCATTCAAGACTCTGAAGGTGAGCACCTCTTTTATAATTGCCATAAAAAGAATTTTTATCCTAAAATACTTTTATTTCTTATTTTCTTAAATTATGACTACCAGAAGAGGTTCCCAATACTCCATCCAATCAGATAGAGCTGGACTCAGAGGTAGAACTGATCCCTCAAAAGGGAAAAGAAAGGGCAATATCCCCAGTGGAACAGAATCCACACAAGGAAGTGCCTTATCCCAAAGGCAAGTCCCAGAAATGCCCATGATATCTGAACCTGAATTGGAGCTAAGTATGAGTAACTCAAATAGGTACAAATCACATTCAGAGGGCTCAAATAGACATCTACATGAGCCAGTACAAGCAGTATTACACAGTGTACAAGGACAAAGATTGGGAAATGCTGCCTCAAATACACCAAGGAGTGATGAACTCCTGGCACATCCTGAAAAAGTTCCTCAAAGAGGAGGAGAGAGTGAAATACTCCAATGGATGGAATCCACTGTCATCCAAACCTCAAATCAAAAAAAATCAAGGATTACCACGCCAAAAAGAGGGAGGCAACCAAGGAAGAAGCCCCAGTAGCTTCTACCAGCAAGCCCCAAGCCAACCCACTTCCCCAAGAAGGGAAGAAGAACAAGAAAAAGCATTGGAGGAAACCATATTCCCCAAGCTACAGGATCCCAAGAATCCAAAAATATGCCATGGACAATGTTTCCAACATGGCCAGAACCTTGATGGAATTCAAGGACAAGGAAGAGCAAAGAATGAGACAACCTCATTTCCCAAAGAAATAACCTTGTCCAAAGATGTTGTAAATACCTTAACAGAAATTAAAAATAGTATATTACCTCTAAAAGAAATTAAAGATAGTTTATTATCACTACAAGAAATAAATAACAATTTATCTTCTTTAACAAAAACTGTTGTGCAAAACAAGAAAGAAATTGACAACATTAAGTTTATTGTTGAAAGTAATAAACCAAAGAATTTAATTGACAATACTCAAAAATTAATACAAGGACAACAAGAATTGTATAAATACATAAAAGATATCAAAGATAAAACTTTGACAATCAATTATGATGTGAGCATTCACAATCTTACAGAAAAATTAAATAAATTAAGTATTTCTGTAGAAAAATTTGAAGAAAAGACTTCATCACACCAAAAATTACTTTTGGACCATGTGGAAAAAAGTGATGAAGCAAGAATGCATCTGAAAGATGATATTCAAAGTGAAATAAGGCTTATTACTGAAAAAATGGATAAAATTAATGAGGCTAATTTGAATATGCCAAAGTTATCAACACCATTTTCTCATATAAGAAGCCCTGTTAAAACAAAAGAGGAATTGTCAAATCCTTTCATAACAGACTTGAGTCACCAAGATAATAACCAAGTCTTAATGAAGGAGGCACCTCAATTAAAAGAATGGCCAACATTCACAGGAGAAGGTGAATATGACCACATGTCATTTATTAAAACAATTGACATGTTACAAGAAGACTATGCCATACCAGATGAATTAATCACTGCAAGATTACATTCATTGTTTGAGAAATCTGCAAAAAGATGGTATTATGGCATAAGACAAACAAATGGTAAAAATACCTGGTCTTGGTGGAAACAAGAAATAATCACCAAGTGGGCAAATGATGCCTGGAGGTATAAGATAGAAAATGCATTTGAAAACTCTTTCTTTGACCCAGAGAAAGATAAACCTTTAACTTGGTTCCTAAAACAAGTTGAAAGGCTTAATGCACTGTACCCAGAAATGTCACAGAAGATGGTGCATATGAAAATACTTAAAAAATGTGGAGGGGAACTAGAACATGCCCTAAGAAGCAGGTGTATAGAACCATGCTCCACAGAAGAGTATATAAATGCACTAGAAGATATAGTGACAAGAACAAAAATTGGCAGGACTTGGAAAAGATTGGACATTAAAAGCCCAAATAAACCATTTATCAAAAAAGATAAATCAAAAGAATCCTTTAAGCCCAATACATCCAACAATAATGAGCAAAGAAAATGCCATAAATGTGGAGGTATTGGACACTTAGCCAATAATTGCCTTAAAAAAGCAAAGATTAATGAAATTGTGGAAACAGAAAACCACAATGACAAAGAAGAGTAATCTGACTCTGAAAAAGAGACAGAAGAGTCAGAAAGCTCTTAAAGTGATGAAATCAATATAATTAATGCACAAATTAATAATATTGACATAATTTATGAAGTACTGGATGTTAATTCAAACTTACCACAAGTTGGAACATCTGACACAAACCTGACAAACATACAAGATGCCAAAATGTATAGAACCAAACCTGCAAGAGGAATGGGATATACAGCTGGAAAATCAAGTATAAGTATTGTTATGGTTGATAACCAAGAAGGAAAAGTTAGCTTGGATACAGGAGCATATTGCACTTGTGTTGGCAAAAGTTATTTAAAAACCATTGTCCCAAACTGACAAGAAAAACTTATGACAATACAAGGTGTCAAATTTAGTAGTGCAAGTGAGAGCATGAAGCCCCTTGGAATAATTGATTTAACACTAATTTTTCCTCATCCCTCACAATGTGTCAGAATTAAAGTAGAGTTTGTAGTACTGGACAACTGTACTAGTAATAATTTCATACTTGGGAATGACTACTTATCAATCTATGGTATAGATATCTCCAACCAAAAAGATAGATATTTTACCCTAGGAGATAACAAAAGACAAAAGTTTGGCTTCTTAAATAACAAAAAACAAATCACAGTTATTAAGAAGGAAGAAAAAATTCCAGAAAAGGAACCTTTTATATCTGAACAACTTAAAGAGGCAGAATTCAATCAAGAATTAACAGAAAAAATGAAAGAAAAATTTATTGACCTCTTATTTAAGTATAAAAAAGCCTTTGCAACTGACAAAGAGCCACTAGGTGCCATAATTGGACATGAAGTGGATATAATTCTTAATGTAGAAAAGCCTTACCCACCTTTATTAAGAAGACCTGCTTATCCAGCCAGTTCAAGGGCTAGCAAAGCCTTAGAAGTGCACATTAAAGAATTAATGGACCTTGGAGTATTAAGAAAGGTTGGACATCATGAACAAGTAGAAGTTACTACACCTGTCATTATAACTTGGCATAATGGAAAATCAAGGATGGTAGGAAACTTCAGAGCCCTGAACACCTATACCATTCCAGACAGATATCCAATACCTAGAATCCATGAGACATTGACCCAATTGTCACAAGCTAAGTTCATCACAGCTATGGATGCTCTTAAGGGCTTTCATCAAAATGTCTTAACAGACAATGCCAAGAAACTACTCAGAATAATAGTCCATTGTGGAATTTTTGAATACTTACCATATTCCCTGAAGAATTATCAGAAGGATGGTTAATTATCTATATTGATGATATCATAGTTTGCTCAGAAGCTTGGGAAAATCACCTTACAAGACTAGAAAGGGTACTACAAAAAATAGTCCAAGTGAATATGAAAATTTCCTTGAAAAAGTGTCATTTTGCATATAGTGAATTAAAAGCACTAGGACATGTTGTATCTGGACTTAGTCTAGGCATAGACAAAAATAAAGTAGCAGCAGTACTACTCAAATCAATGCCTCAAATCAAAAAAGAAATGCAATCATTTTTAGGATTTGCTGTTTACTACAGACAGCATATAAAGGACTTTGCAAAAATTGCCAAATCCTTAGATAAATTATGTGACCAACAAACAGTTTATGAAATGACTGAAGAAAGGGTCAAGGCATATGAAGAATTGAAAAATTCACTAACAAATGCCCCATTTCTTCTAATGCCAGATTGGAAACTACCTTTCAAACTATAAATTGATGCTTGTGGAGAAGGATTAGGTGCTGCACTTCACCAAACACAAATTATCAATGATAAACCAGTGGAAGGACCAATTTGTTTCATTTCAAGGCAAATAAAGCCATCAGAAGCAAGGTATGGAGCAAGCCAAATTGAATGCTTATGCCTAGTGTGGGCTTTAGAAAAACTGCATTATTATTTGGATGGCACAGTATTTGATGTAATCACAGACTGTAATGCTGTGAAATCACTATTAAATATGAAGACTCCAAATAGACAAATGCTGAGATGGCAAATTGCTATCCCAGAATATAGAGGAAATATGACTATTGTACATAAATCTGGAAATATTCATAAAAATGCAGATGGTCTTAGCAGATGGGCTTTAGCAAATACCCCTGACAATCCAGCATGGGTACCACAAGAAGAGCACCATATAGAATGTCAGCCTGTGACTCAAAACCAGAGCACAAGCATGACAGCCAAAATGCCATAAACCAATGGTATAGCCAAAATACCACCAAAACATGGAACTGAGCCAAATTAGCTCATAAGGTATCAAACGAAAGAGGAAACTCACCTCTTCCTGAAAATATAAGTCCCATCACCATAGGACAAGAAATAACAAAGTTATTCCTGCTCAAAGTTATTGCTGAGCATAAACCTTAATTTTCACCTCTCATCTAAAATCTAGAAGGAGAGGCTTAACCCCATCAAATGGGTACTCAAAATGAAGCTCTAAGCCAGGGCTATCCAATGGTACCAGCCAAACTGAGCTAGCACCAGTATTACTTGAGTTATGGTCAAATTCAGACCAAATAAGGGTGAACAAAACATTCACCTCTCATCTAACTTTTACAGTTTGAGTGTGAGATACTTAAAGTGGGGTCTTTTTGGAAAGAGCACAATCAGGGCTATCTGATGGTGCCATCCATTTACTCATAACTTAAGTACAACAGAAGGTATTGGCCAAACAAGCTCAATACAGCTTTTTGCCCAAACCACGCCAATGTACAAAAATACTTGTACATGGGATAACTTTGTCACATTCAATGATAGCCATGTCAAGTTGGGTACCATTGTGTAGAGCTCATATAGAGCTATTCAATGAACCAACTTTGAGCTTGATATCTCAAAGACCGACAGAGTTATGACCATTTTAAGGTCAAAATCCCACCTGCTGTCATATACAGCCTTACCATGGGATAACACCCCATAATCATGAATATGAGTTGTCAAATAGACGAAGAAGCATGTTTTTAATTCAATACCTCATATGTCAGTCAATACTGGGGTCCCATACAGCTTCTGTACAGCATTCTACGCGTCATACACGTCAGAATCAGGCTGTGAGGTCCCCAGATGAAAATTTTCACCCTGTATTGGTGAAAACTGCCCAGATGTGGTTTCAAAACCACATCTGAGCCCAATACAGGTCATACAGGCTGTTTGCAAACCACAAGCCAGTACTAGAGAGTGAAAAAATCTTCACTTCCTCTACATGGAAAGGTCTAGCACCCTTTCCACCCCATTTCAGGATAAAAAGGAGGCTTTTCACTGCCAGAATTGTTTCCTCATCCTGCTCTTGAATAACCTACATAGTAAACTGTCCAAAACAGTTTTACTCTTGGTTAAATAATCAGGTATAATTATAATCTTTAATTATTGTAGACTTTATTATTGTAATCCAACAGATAAAGCCTGCACCCAGGGTTCTCAATAGCGCTCACCACCACTATTTCTTAAATAGTAGAACCCTTTTATTTTATTATAAACCCTTATAAAATCTTTTTTAATCATTTTCTGCCGTGTCACATACACAGTTAAAGCTGTAATTAGCCTAGTTATACCTTTATCATAGTATCATCCTGACATTTTGGGGGCCTGGCCGTGTTTTTGGACCTTTTTTGGACCTTACAAGTAAGTCTTTTCTCTTTTTCATGACTTATTAACACATTTTTTTATCATTTTTTAGGCGTAATTTCTGTTTAAAAATATATATTTTATATATACTCATATTATAAGAGTATTTTTACGTGGTTAATACCCACAGTAATTTATTATTTTTGGCGTGTTTTGCATATAAAAACACATAAGCCACTAATAAAGTCCTGTATTCTTGACTGAATAAGGACACCTCTGACTGAAAAACCATCAGTTGAGGCGTGGTCAAGTGTATTGTTAATTCAATAACACTTGTATACAAACCACTTTTACAGAATACACTTGCAAACCACAAGTGTATCTGAGGGATACTGACACACAAACAGTGTGACAGGACACCATAAGCTGTATTTTTGATGTGAAATTGTTAATTCAATTACATTGTCATTATACAAGGGCATACTGTAATAATATACAAGCCCAGAGGCCATTCTTAGACGTGCAAAACCAGCCATTTAAGAAGTCTTAACTGACATAAGCCCTCTTTTTCCTTTTTTGATTCAGTGGAAGAAAACTACATCCCACTTGAAACCCAGTCACAGGCCAACACACCAGTGACACCCTCAGAACCAGAGGGCAGCAAGGGTAAAGGAAAAAGGCTTAGTGAAGGCCTCATTACAGCCAAGAAGTGGACACCAATAGCCACTCAGAGGAGTAGAAAACCACGAAACTCTGCTTCAATACAAGGTAAACCAACCTTAACCACTTGTACAGGGAAGATTACAATTATTAACCCAGTTGTAACCTCCAAAGGCAAACTGCCCAAATCAGCAGATAACAAATTTGTACAAGGCACAGTCAAAGGTAAATACCCTAAGAACATAAAGTTTTTGACTGCTTGCAAACACTGATATGTCCCCTGCATACCTCAGAGACCTTGGCTTCCAAAGGAACCAGCCAGAGGATAGAGCAGGAATTTCTACAACCAGAAGACCTGAAAGAAGACACATTGGACACAGTGGTGGATGGCAAAACAATGAGGGAGATAATATCAACCTTGCCATTCACACTCCAATTCAACAGAAACCTCAAACCAGAGGACTGGAACGATATGGATCAAGTTCTTCAAATCCACCAACTCCTCAAAGATTTGTTTCAATGGAGCATGGACAACAAGAGGTTCAACCTAGCAACTCACTGGGCAGAACTGGGATCAAGTTGCCAGAAGATCTGTCTCAAAGAGATAGACTTCAAAGACCTTATGGTAATCACCAAGGGTTGGAATCCTACCAGGCAGCACAGACTCCTGGAGGCAAGGGCACAGAGGATAAGGGAGAATCAAGCCACTATCCAAGCTATAGAAGAACAGTTAACCCAGACAGGGCCTACTCAGATTCCTTCAGGTTCACAAGGAGCATGCCAAATCAGCTCTCCAGTGGCTTCACACCATTCAGAAACCAGCAGATCAGTGGCCAAGAGTCACCATTCTTCACAATTCCAGGAAGTTTCCAGGAGAAGACAAGGCAACAAGGGCAAGAACACAGCCTCCTTCAACCAGAGGAGGAAAGAGTCAGACCCCATGATCCAGAAGCTGTTAGATTTGGTAAAAGAAGTACACAAGAACCAGAAGTAGTTGTAAACCACTCTAGAATCAGTAGTCCTATTAATAGAAACATTACCCCCACTCAGACTGAAAATAACATTATCACATCTGAGAGTAACATCAACAGTGACACACTGTGGTTACAAATGTCCCAATATGCTGAGCAATCTGCAAAGCAGGCTACAGAATTTGCAGCTGCCCAAGAGAGGATGAGAGAAACTCAAGCCTCATTGGAGCAGATAGTTAAAAACCTTCAGGAAGGATATGCTCAACTGAGCAAAGCCTCTGAAGAAACCAACAAGAGACTGAATCAAGTCTCTGAAGAACAACACCATAGTAGCAGGGACAGGGAGTGTCTGAACCAAGACATCAACAAATTGTTTGATGCCTACCATAGCTTAAAGCCCCAAGGCCAAGCTATGGAGAATCCATATCAACCAGATGACATCAAACCAGATGCCATGTTGTTGAATAAGGCAAGATCTCCATCACAATACCAGGATGGAGATGGCATGTCTTATTCAGAGAAGGAAGCCTTGAAACAGCTTCCTGAGGCCTCAAGCTGGCCCAAATTCTCTGTATCAGGAGAATATGATCATATGGAACTCATAGATTATATTGATGGACTATTCATTGATGTACCAAGCATACCAGATTACTGGATTACTGCTAGACTGAATACTGCATTCAAAGGTCATGCAAGTATATGGTACACTGAAATGAAAGAAATCCATGGCAGAAGAAATTGGCCATGGTGGAAGAGTCAAATAATCCAAAAGTACAGTAATGGAACTTGGATATGGCAAAAGACCATGTCATTTGAAAATGACAAATACTCTGTGGACAAAGATCCATATGAGTGGTGTCTTAGACAGTCTAAAAGACTTAAAGCCATTGATCCTCAAATGAACATTCAAATGAGGTATCATAAACTTCTGACACAACTGCCAGGAGAACTAGAGCATGCAGTAAAGTGCAGATGCAACCAAAATTGCACTCTAGATGATATAGCCAATACCTTACAAGACATAAGGAAAAGGACTAATATAGGGAAATTCACCCCATATAGAAGCAGTAGTTTCAAAGAGAAACAACCTTTCAGGGTGGAGTTTAAAGACAAACCCAGAGAAAGAGTGGCAGAAGTGGAAACGAAGAAGAATTCTTGTCACAATTGTGGTTCAACAGACCACTATGCCAACAACTGTCCAAAAGCAAAAAAGAAAGTCTATGCTATAGAAAAAGTCCCTGAAGAAGAACCTCCAACAGAGGATTCTGAATCAGACTCTATGGGTGATGCCATTAGAGAACCATCTGATGAGGATCAAGACCCAAGAGAGGAATTTCTAGTGGAATACCAAGAGGAACCCCCACTAGAAATCCAGGATATACAGTTGGAAGCAGGCATGCCACAAGACACTGCCAACAAGAACTTGTGTAAACATACACAAGATGCACAAACATTCCTGGTTACACCAACCAAAGGAATGGCATATATACATGGAACAGCCACAAAAATGACTGTATGTATTGACAATGCTCAGCATCCACTGATCATTGACAGTGGAGCACACTGCTCCATAGTGGCCAGAAATTATCTGGATAACCACTTCCCAAACTGGGAAAAAGAACTCTTGCCCACCAGGGCAAAGAACTTTAAGAGTGCATCTGGAAAGATGACCTCTATTGGGACAATTATCAAAGAGATAATTATACCCCACAGAAAAGGTAATAACAGACTCAACCCAGAGTTTGTAGTGCTTGAAGATGCCCACATCCAAGGGTTTTTACTGGGAACAGATTACCAGAGGATGTATGGCATAGATATTTACAATAGTAAAAATAGGCATATTACCATTGGTACTAACAAGGAAAAGAAATTTTCTCTTGATATATACCAGATATCTTCTCAGGACCCACTGGAAGAACTCCTGAAAGAATTCAGAGAGGGACAGTTTAGCACTACCCTCACCAGTAAACAAAAGCTAAGTTTACTGAAGATGCTGAGGAAGAATAGACCAGCATTTGCCCTTGGTGAAGAACCAATGGGCAAGATCAAAGGTCATGATATAGAACTATATCTGGATGTGGAAAGGCCTTACCCACCCATGTTAAGGAGACCGCCTTACCCAGCAAGTCTGGAGACCAGGAAAGAGATTGAGAAACACATCAATGAACTCCTGGACATGGATGTCATCAGGAAGATTGGACATAATGAAATAGTGGAAATCACCACTCCTGTCCTGATCACCTGGCATGATGGCAAGTCTAGATTGTGTGGAGACCTCAGAGCCCTGAATAACTACACAAAAGCAGACAGGTATCCTATACCAAGGATACCTCATGCCTTGGATAAATTGGCCAAAGCCAAATACATAACCAAGATGGATTGTATGGAGGGCTTCCACCAAAATGGAGTTAAACCAAACTCCATGAAATTACTCAGAATTATATGCCATATGGGCATATATGAGTACACCAGGATGCCATTTGGCATCAAGAATGCACCAGCCCACTTCCAAAGGATGATGGACACCATATTTCAAGAAGAAATAATGGAAGGCTGGATGGTAGTATATATTGATGATATCATTATACACTCAGAGACATGGGAAGACCATGTACGATACATAGACAGAGTGCTAAGTAAATGTACACCCATCAATCTGAAAATTTCACTCAAAAAGTGTAATTTTGGCCAACAAGAGCTACTAGCTCTAGGACACAAAGTCTCAGGCCTTAGTCTGGCAATTGACCAGAACAAAGTAGCAGCAGTACTGCAAAAGCCAGTACCAAAGAACATCAAAGAGATGCAATTATTCCTTGGATTTGCCAGCTACTATAGAAGCCACATCAAAAACTTTGCCCACATAACTAGTAGTTTATACAAGTTATGCTCAAAGGATGTAGTTTTTGAAATTACCAAGGAAAGAAGGGATGCATATGAGAGGATCAAATATGAACTCACTAATGCACCTGTGCTCATCTTACCTGACTTTGAACTACCATTCAAGTTATATATAGATGCAGCATGCAGTCAAGGCCTAGGAGCAGCCCTTCACCAAAGACAAATTGTGGATGGTGAACCAAGAGAAGGTGTAATATGTTACATCTCCAGGCAGCTGAAAGATTCAGAAGCCAGGTATGGGGCCACCCAGACAGAATGTATATGTCTAGTCTGGGCTCTAGAAAAACTCTATTATTACTTGGAGGGTGCAGTCTTTGAAGTCTATACAGACTTCACAGCCTTGAAGTCTTTACTAAACATGAAGACTACTAATCGACACATGCTGAGATGGCAAATAGCTATCCAGGAATATAGAGGGAACATGACCATCATATAAAAGGAAGGTAAAAGCCATACCAATGCAGATGGCCACTGGACAATGTCAAAAGCAATCCAGCTTATGACCCTGAAGTTGCTGCAAAAATTCCTATCCATTTTATGGAAATAAATAGGAAGAAAAACTTCGGATTCTCTGAATGGGCACCAGGGAGTGGTACCCTTGACAGTGGAAACACTGATTCAGAAGGGACAGAAGCCCCCATACTGGGAATAAGCTCCTCAGAACTGCACAATGAATTTTTCAATGCAGTACTGAAATCTTATGCCAAACACAAACAGTGTAGCATACTACTCCAACTCCTTCAACAAAAATACAGGAGCCCAGAACTGGAAACCCAGCTGGACCAACCCTGGTTGAGGGCCCATAAGGACAATAAATTCTTCCTTATAGATGGCCTGATTTATCACAGAGAAAAGCACACCAGTGCACTCACAGTGATAGACAGAGACCACATCTCTTTAATCCTGCAGGAATGCCATGACTGCCCCTACATGGGACACATGAGTGAGGACAGGACTAAAGAGAGGGTAGCAAGCACAGCTTGGTGGCCCAAGTGGGAGCAAGAGTTGAGTGAATACATCAACACTTGTGAAAGATGCCAAAAGGCAAATAGAAAACATGGGAAGAAATATGGGTTACTTCAACACATAGAAGAACCCAAACACCCATGGGAAACCATCAACGTGGACTGGGTCACAGGACTTGTCCCAGGAGGCAAAGAAAACTACAATGCCTGCCTAATCATAGTTGATAGGTTCAGCAAGAGCATGAGATGTCTACCATGCCATAAAGAGGACACAGCCATGGACACTGCTCTGTTATTTTGGAATAACATCATATCCACCTGTGGAGTCCCTAAGATCATAATTAGTGATAGGGACCCAAAATTCACATCTGAATTTTGGACCAATTTATATGACATGCTAGGCACCAAGCTTGCTTTTTCCACAGCTTACCATCCACAAACAGATGGCCTAGCTGAGAGGATGATCCAAACAATGGAGGACATCCTCAGGAGGTTCTGTGCCTATGGCATGGAATACAAGGACCATGAGGGATATACCCATGATTGGGCCACCCTC
The DNA here is from genome assembly GCA_023105745.1 of Austropuccinia psidii. NCBI lineage: Eukaryota > Fungi > Basidiomycota > Pucciniomycetes > Pucciniales > Sphaerophragmiaceae > Austropuccinia > Austropuccinia psidii. Next base: position 32,373,137 of record JALGQZ010000013.1, on the reverse strand, counting down.
TTACCAGCAGTCCAACTGGCTTATAATACAAGCCAGCACTCTACCACAGGAAAAACACCTGCACTGGTAGAGAAAGGGTGGAATCCCCTGTTACCTGTGGATCACTTGAAGAAAAATCTTCTGACCATCCACCCCACAGCCACAGACTTCCATGATATGTGGAAGAAAGCCTGTGATACTGCTGCCAAATGCATAGCTGAGGCCAAAGAGTATAATAAGCAGAGGTGGGACAAATCACATATGGAACCTGACTTCAAGGAAGGGGACCAGGTGTTAGTGTCTACACTGAACTTTAACAATCTCAAAGGACCCAAGAAAATGCGAGACTCATTTGTAGGGCCCTTCACTATCATTAGGTTGATAGGGAAGAATGCAGTAGAGGTCAAGCTCACTGAGGAGTTCTCTAGGAAACACCCAGTCTTTCCAGTGAGCCTGGTCAAACCCTACTTCCAAACAGAGGAAGATAAATTCCCCTCCAGGAAGAAGAACACCACTCCACCAGAAATAGTGGAAGTGGAAGACTCTCCTGGACCTGTGAGTAAAGTCATCAGGGCCAGAAAAATCAGACTTAATGGGAAGGATCAGAGACAATATCTAGTCAGATTCAAGAACCAGACAGCTGACAAAGACAAATGGTTGGCAGAGGATGCCATACCAGATGGGAACCTCCATTTAAGGAGATTCAAAGCCTCTAGGAGGACTGAACAGTCTCATCAATGATGAGCCTTTTTTAGAGGGAGGGTATGTCAGCCTGTGACTCAAAACCAGAGCACAAGCATGACAGCCAAAATACCATAAACCAATGGTATAGCCAAAATACCACCAAAACATGGAGCTGAGCCAAATTAGCTCAAAAGGTATCAAAAGAAAGAGGAAACTCACCTCTTCCTGAAAATATAAGTCCCATCACCATAGGACAAGAAATAACAAAGTTATTCCTGCTCAAAGTTATTGCTGAGCATAAACCTTAATTTTCACCTCTCATCTAAAATCTAGAAGGAGAGGCTTAACCCCATCAAATGGGTACTCAAAATGAAGCTCTAAGCCAGGGCTATCCAATGGTACCAGCCAAACTGAGCTAGCACCAGTATTACTTGAGTTATGGTCAAATTAAGACCAAATAAGGGTGAACAAAACATTCACCTCTCATCTAACTTTTACAGTTTGAGTGTGAGATACTTAAAGTGGGGTCTTTTTGGAAAGAGCACAATCAGGGCTATCTGATGGTGCCATCCATTTCCTCATAACTTAACTACAACAGACATTATTGGCCAAACAAGCTCAATACAGCTTTTTGCCCAAACCACGCCAATGTACAAAAATACTTGTACATGGGATAACTTTGTCACATTTAATGATAACCATGTCAAGTTGGGTACCATTGTGTAGAGCCCATATAGAGCTATTCAATGAACCAACTTTGAGCTTGATATCTCAAAAACCGACAAAGGTTTGACCATTTTAAGGTCAAAATCCCACCTGCTGTCAGATACAGCCTTACCATGGGATAATATCCCATAATCATGAATATGAGGTGTCAAATAGAAGAAGAAGCATGTTTTTACTTCAATACCTCATATGTCAGTCAATACTGGGGTCCCATACAGCTTCTGTACAGCATTCTACGCGTCATACACGTCAGAATCAGGCTGTGAGGTCCCCAGATGAAAATTTTCACCCTGTATTGGTGAAAACTGCCCAGATGTGGTTTCAAAACCACATCTGAGCCCAATACAGGTTATACAGGCTGTTTGCAAACCACAAGCCAGTACTAGAGAGTGAAAAAATGTTCACTTCCTCTACGTGGAAAGGTCTAGCACCCTTTCCACCCCATTTCAGGATAAAAAGGAGGCTTTTCACTGCCAGAATTGTTTCCTCATCCTACTCTTGAATAACCTACGTAGTAAACTGTCCAAAGCAGTTTTACTCTTGGTTAAATAATCAGGTATAATTATAATCTTTAATTATTGTAGACTTTATTATTGTAATCCAACAGATAAAGCCTGCACCCAGGGTTCTCAATAGCACTCACCACCACTATTTCTTAAATAGTAGAACCCTTTTATTTTATTATAAACCCTTATAAAATCTTTTTTAATCATTTTCTGCCGTGTCACATACACAGTTAAAGTTGTAATTAGCCTAGTTATACCTTTATCATAGTATCATCCTGACATAGAAGGAATATGTGTCACAGACATAGGCACAGAATTCTTTAAACAAGTTAAAGAAAGCTATAAGACAGAAAAAAATTGCCATATCTTAAGCCAACTTCTAATGAAAGACTGCAAAGATCCATCACTTTCATCAAAACTAGATGAAATATGGAAAAAGGCATATGATGAAGGAAGATTCCACCTCCTTGATGGAATCCTTTACCATAGAACAAAACACACATGTGTTATGGCCTTAACAGATAGAACACTAATAAACACTATTTTACATGAGTGTCATGATAGTGTTGCAGCTGGACATCTCTCAGAAGATAGGACGCTAGAGAGGGTGAAAACCTGCTCTTGGTGGCCAAATTGGAAGAAAGATGTTGCAGAGTACTGCCAAACCTGTGAAAGATGTCAAAAAGCCAACAGAGCCACAGGAAAGAAATTCGTAATGATGATCCAAATCCAAGAACCAAAATCCCCATGGGAAATAGTTCATATGGATTGGGTAACAGCACTACCTCCAGGAGGAGACAGGAGCTATAATGCATGTCTAGTGTTAGTTGACAGGTACAGTAAAACTCCCATGTTCTTACCATGTCATAAAGATGACACAGCTATGGATACAGCCATAATGATATGGAATAAGGTCATTAGCCACACAGGCTTATTCCAAAATATTATAAGTGACAGAGACCCAAAGTTCACTTCAGCATTATGGACAAATCTCCATAACTTATTTGGGACAAAGCTATCATTCTTAACAGCTTACCACCCCCAAACTGATGGTTTAGCAGAAAGAATGATACAGACCTTAGAGGACATGATCAGAATATTCTGTGCTTATGGGCTAGAATTCAAAGATTCTGATGGTTTTACCCATGATTGGTGTACACTAATACCAGCACTTGAACTGGAATATAAGACATCAATCCATTCTTCTACTGGCAAAACACCAGCAATGCTAGAGAAAGGTTGGAATCCAAGACTTCCTATGATACCCTCAAAAAGGACTTAGTGGACATAAATCCAACAGCAAGCAGTTTTAAGATAATGCTTGACAAAGCAAGACACCATGCAAACAGATGCATGCAAGACTCTTTCAAATATGCAAAAGAAAGATGGGACAAAAGTCATAAACCGCCTGACTTCAAAATTGGAGATTTGGTATTAGTATCAACTCTTAACTTTAATAACATAAAAGGACCAAAGAAATTGAAAGATTCCTTTGCAGGACCACTTATGGTAAAAGCACTTCATGGACCCAATGCTGTACAATTGGAACTTACAGGTGATTTAATGAATAAACACCCAACTTTCCCTTTAATTCTTATAAAACCTTACAGCTCAAGTGACAAGGAATTATTTCCACTGAGAAATAAACCCCCACTTGAAATTCCCCCTTTGGAAGAAGGAGAAGAAAAAAGAATTGTAAAAGTCCTTAAAGAAAGAAGGACAAGGAACAAAAAAGAAAGAGAATACCTTGTAAGGTATAGAAATCCAACTCAAGAAGATGAATGGCTACTTGAGAAAGATACAACAAATGCTGATAAACTACTGAGGAGGTTTAGACATGAAAGAAAACCTAAAGAATAACAAAATCAAGCATTATTGAGCTTCAGGACTGATAAAGTCTAATGAAGAGGTAGGACAGTGGATGATACCCTAATCACACATATCAGATTGTGGTACAATCTTTTTTGGTGGTAGGGAATGTGAGCCTTTGAGATATGACCACATACCCAATAAGGTCACAAAAAGACTCAGAATAATTATACCTTTAATATAATTATATTAAAATTACTTAGAATAATTATACATTAAAAATAATTACTTAAATATACAAAAAATACCATAAATTGGTACAAAAATTGGTTTAACTTAAAAACCAATGAATCAACATGTAAAAGAAATTATACCACTGGATTCCCCATGGTAAAATACACATATACCATTTTTATGGTATATCTGTAAAGTCAATATTTAATGAATTATAAGGTATAATACCTTATAAAAACCATAAAACCTTATTTATCTCAAGAACTAATGAATCAAAATGTGAAATAAATTGTACCAGCGGATTCCCCACAAAATTCCACACATAAAACAATTAATAAGCTAATTTCCAAAGTTAATACTTAAGGAATTAACCTGAATATATGCACTTTTTTGGTCAACGCATATATTCAAGGATCATAGCTAATATCTCCTAAACTATACATGATAGAATGATGAACCAAAAATAAAGTTACCACGTAATTACTGTAAGAACACAGATATCAACTTTATTTTACAAATTATAAACAAGGTTAAAACCTATGATGAAATATTGATAAAAATCAACAGAGCTGTTGACCACTTTGTTGTGAAAGTGTTCCAAGCTTAAAAAAAAGTATACAGTTGGATTCTAATAGTTCATTCGTGAAGAATGATTTAATTTGTATTATTAAATTCAGGGTATAACCCCCTGAAATCAAGGTTTGAAGTTTAAAATATTGAATTTCGACAGAAAAGATGAGTTACAAGAAAAATCATCAAAATTAGAGTTTTGAGGATGTAATGAAAAGCTCTTGGCAGAATAATAAGGTTATTCCAGGCTATCAGAATTCACTCTCTGAATTGCTGTAGCGTGTAAATCTTAAAAGTTATTGAGGATCAAAGTTTGAGCTTAATTTGAGCAGTTATGATCACTCACAGTAACCTTAAATTAAGTTTAACAGTCTTAAGAGTGATAAAATTGGTAAATACTATTAGTTTATGATTAAAAATAATAAAATCCACGAAATTTGGGGTTCTGCCAAGCCTCTGATGTCATCAAACTTAGAGTTATAGTGATAACTCTAAATAATGGTGTAATAATGATGTAATATGGTTTGATAATGATGTAATCATCTCCAAACCTTGAAATATTGATCATTTCCAGTGGGTATGATCAGTACACGTCTACTAGAAGCCTGTTGGACTCTAGGAGGGAGGTATTTACTATAAATAGAGCTCTTTTTACTCTATTTTCCCCTCAGACGCATCAAAAACATTAAATCAATTAAATCAAAGGTAATTTCTTTATTCTTTATATATAAAACTATTATATTATTAAAGACCAAAGACCACCTTGCTGTAATCATCTATTTTGACGTGATTAAATCATTTATTTAATTGTTTTTGCTAAAAATCTCTTTAAAAACTCATTTCCACGTTAAAATCCAGAATAATTTGTAATTTTCTTTATTTTTACTGTAAATACAATTTGAAAAAGTTGGATTTATATTTTTTGGCGTAAAATATTTCAAAATTATTATATTAAGTGTTAAAAGTAGTTTATTTTCTCTTATTATAATAATTTCTCTATTATTACTCTCTTAATAATTCTTTAATTAATATAAATAGTATTTATATTAGTTCATAGCTTTAATATTAGTAATATTATTGTTATTAATTGTTTGTTATTAATAAAAAACAATTTTTTACGCCTTTATTATTTGTTGGTAACAATAATAAAGAGCTTTTTAAATATATTAATTATTTTAGGGTATTGGTAAAAACACGTAAGATCTTACGTGTTTTTACTAAAAACTTACGTTTTTTTACCATCAATTGGTAAAAACACGTAATTTTATGGTAAAAACACGTAAGGGATGGTTTTTAAATGAAATATGGCTATTTATGGCATGTATGATGCCATTAATGCCATTTGTGCCATTTAAAATTCCATTTATGGCATTAACAGTGCCATTAATGGAATTATGAATGAAATATTTCTGATGCCATTAATGCCATAAATGGCATTAACAGTGCCATAAATGGCATTAACAGTGCCATTAATGGCATTAACAATGCCATAAATGGAATTAAAAATGCCATAACAAATGGCATTGACAGTGCCATAAATGGCATTAACACTGCCATAAATGGCATTAACACTGCCATAAATGGCATTAACACTGCCATAAATGGCATTAACACTGCCATAAATGGCATTAACACTGCCATAAATGGCATTAACACTGCCATAAATGGCATTAACAGTGCCATAAATGGCATTAACACTGCCATAAATGGCATTAACACTGCCATAAATGGCATTAACAGTGCCATAAATGGCATTAACACTGCCATAAATGGCATTAACAGTTCCATTAATGGTATTAACAGTGCCATTAATGGCATTATCAATGAAATATTATTGATGCCATTAATGCCATTTATGGCATCAACAATGCCATTTGTGGCATCAAAATTGCAACATTTCTGATGCCATTAATGCCATAAATGGCATTAATAATGCGACAAATGGCATTAATAATGCCACATTAACAATGCCATTAATGGCATTGCTAATACCATGAATGGCATTATCAATGCAATAAATGTCATAATGCCATTTATGTAACACCATAAATGGCATTGTTAATTCCATTTATGTAATGCCACAAATGGAATTCTTGATTCCATAAATGGCATTTTTGATGCCATTTATGTTATAGTTAAGGCCATTAATTCCATTTTTAAGGCCAATGTTAAGGCCATTAATGCCATTTTTAAGGCCATTTATGGCATTTTTAAATGCATAAATGGCATTGTCAAGGCCATTAAATTCAATTTATGGAATTGCTGTAATGCTATTTATGCCAATTTTCTGGCCATAAATGGCATCTGTATGTCATTCTTGATGCCATTTATGGCATTATTATGTCATTAGTGATGCCATTTATGGCACTTTTGATGTGATAAATAGCACTGTTAATGCCAAAAATCAAATTTTAACTTCCACTCATCATAAATTAAATTATGAATTCAATTTATGTCATAAATGGCATTATCAATTTAATTACAAACATGAACAGAAAAACATAAAAAAACATGGACTTTTTGGGCCAACAAATGTTCTTTCAAAAAAAATACCAAAATGTTGGGCTTCTGGTTTATTATTCTCAGCATTCTCACCTTCATTTTAAAAAAAAATCATTGAAATTCATAAGTGGGAACATTTTTAATGAATTTTTTCAAAAAAATGGGCCATTTTACCAAATTTCCCAAAATAGAAAAATTGGGCAAAAAAAAAATTTGAAAAAATTTGGGGACCTTCACATCCCATGTCGGAAAAAATATGGCAAAAAAAAAAGTTAAAAATTCTCAAAAATGAGCCTGAGGAATTTTTATAAAAAAATTAGGTTACTTACGTGTTTTTACCAGAAAATTACGTGTTTTGGCCATAATTTGGTAAAAACACGTAAGTTTATGGTAAAAACACGTAAGGGCTTACGTGTGTTTACCAACACCCTTATTTTATATTAATATATTTATTTATTATATTATATTTTCATAATATAAATTATATTATTATATTTATTTAATAATATAATTATTTTACGCCATAATAATAATAATTATTTATTATTATTATATTTTTAATCTTATTTATTCAATTCATAAGGACATTCAGAGTAAAATAAGTAATAAATTAGTAATTTTTACTTTTTGTTTCATAGTCAAACCTTACAGTATGCATCCATCTTGCATATTTCAAATATCTCAAAACCTGATATTGTGTCATAGCCTTTATTTCAGCTCAGCCTCCAAGCTCTCAGAAATTGAATTTTAAAAGCTATGAGAAGGAAAAGACTGTTGAACCTTGTGCACCAACAGAAGATGATGGGCAAGATGATGTAATTTTCAGTGGGGAGGTGGAATGTATATCCAAGGAACAATTTGTCTCCAACATTTCTCAAACAATCCCAAGGCTCGAAAAAATTCAAAATGATAGTAAAATTCCTGATTATGTGCCTCAAAAGATTGCTGAAGTCATGAGCCTCCTCAAAATGGATTTGAACGGTAAGTCCATTACTAATTCAAAACAAAATTGATAAAAATAGCTTCTTACAATATATGGGCAGGTGTGGAGGTGGGAGAATCTCTACCTGAAGGATCTCGAGCCGTAATTGGATTTCCAGGGAAAGGATTAGGAAAAAGACCAAAAAAACAAACAAAAAACACTATACCTTTGAAGCCAAAAAGGATTCTCGGGATCAAGGTAATGAAATTATCAATGTTTAAGTGGACTATATTGATAATGAACCTGCGCATACTGAACCTCCCCATACTCAATGAAACAATCCATGATGAAGCTCCACATACTGAAAGCCCCCCAATACCTAATGAAACAATCCATGATGAAACCCCTCCCGCCTCTCCTCGAAATATTCAAGCCTTTGAAGAAAGGGAGACAATTAAACATGATACAATGGGACAATATATGACTGATATATTTCCTGACCCTGAGCCCGAAGTGTCATCCTCTGCTAACTTTCAAGGAATATTTTTATCCTGCATGGAAGAGTTTGCAGGCATTTTGAATTATCATTCCAATATTTCTCAACAATCATGGAAAAGGGGGCTTGGTAATATCAATAGTATTTACAAAAATCAATGGGACAATTTACCAACAAAGGATGCTCATACATTCCTGCCCGTTGGTATTAAGGTGATCAGTAACCAAGAGCTCAAAGTGTTGGCCTGGCTGGAGGACCTTGAGATGGCAGGTGAGTTTTATCTTTGTGCATGATACATGATTATTGGCTGTTGACTGGTGATATGGATTGCAATATACAGGGTTAGATTTTTTAAGCCAACAGAAACAGAAGCGTTTTTTGATAACAACATTTGGAATCTCAAATTGATGAAGGAATCAGCTAAACCTCCAGATAATCTCCCAAATTCTGAACACTCCTTCTTCAAAATGGTTTGAGCCTTATTTAGCCCGCCAATACAGTTAAAAATATTTGGGCAAATATTATGTTTGAATCCACTAGTTTAGTCTCATACAATGTGATTGCACCCAAACCCTATGTTGCACCAACATCAAATTCCACCGATCCTCTTGGACTCAAACAGGGAGAAGTTGAATACCTTGCCTCCTGCTTGATTAAATGGAAGCAACGTGCAACCCAACTCAGCATTGAAGGTGGTGGGGCTGACAATTAGATATCCACAAAGCGGCACAAGAACCTGGAGGATCTAATTGATACAGTTTTCCATTTGATGATTGCGTACAACATGGTATGTGCACATGCAAAGGTCAAAGTTAATGGCATCAAAGGCAAACTCATGAACTCAAAAAAAATGGGGCCATCAAAGATCTTTTGACGTGTCACAAGAATCTCGGAATAAATCAAATTTGCTATGGTATATTAGCAGCATTCTGTGCAGCGGGGTTTGTGGTTTGATGGTATGCTCAGATGACTGGAGAACAAGCTCTGTTAAAGGGGCTTTATCACTAATTGACATTTCCAAAAAAACGTTCAGAGGGTAAAAATCTAGTGGAGCCAGTGTGGCTACGTACTAATAAGTATATATGTAGTTTACTGAATAAAATTTTCTCCTCATCAGAGTCTTTCAACCCCACTGTACCTCTTAGATTTGAATTTGCATGATGCTTGGTAATAGACTTTGGTGATTCCTGGGTGGCAAAGTGCGGTCTTGGTTCGAGTGATGAGGTCACATTGACTGTACCCAGGTCTGCTAAACTTAAAACCAGGATTGACCCATTTTAGATTATCTTTGTACCAGATAGATTTTAATTTAATTTTTCAAAGTCATTTATTAATTTATTAATAGTGAATATCTATCCTACTACTTCCCGGATGCCACAGTATGAATACCAATAGTAATTTTATGGTGGCATGCCTCCGTACACCATTGAAAATACTCCAACAAGACACAAGCTGAGTCAGGCAGTTGTGCCTGCGCGTAGCACATGCGGGGGCATTGCGGGAAGTCTCTTTTATTACTTCCCGTCAGCCCATAATAGGGAAAATGTTCCTGTGTCTTTCAAGAGGACTAGGATAACAAGGGGTCCGCAGCAGGGTGCATATTGCATTTGGGCTTGCTTGCGATATTCCACATGGTTGGATTGGAAAGTGATTGCATGGGAACATCAATATGTCAAATTCAATAATGCACTATCCACTGCAATTTTCAGGTTCAGGTATTTGATATTGCAAATTCGCAAAGGTCAGATGTGATCTTTCTTTTTAGCCGCAATTAAAAAATATTCATTGACCGCAATCAAATTTAGGTGATATTAATAAATCAGTAATCATTTGGTTTCATTTCATTTTCCGCTGTAAGCATGCCATTCACTAAAAAAGGAAAAGAGTGTAAAAGGGAACTCATGGGAAAGCATCGGGGTGAGGAAGGAAAGTGTGAGTTGCTTGCTTAATCTCAGTGTATATATATATGCTTCCACATTTATGTGGCACCCTCATTGGGCCCCACAGAAGAACATTGGCTTTAGTTGGTTCAGATTGTGCCAATGTCATGTGGGCTCCAACAGGGAAGTCAAAGGATGTGTGCCAAATAAAGCTCCTTGGGCATTGGGCACCATTCTTGACTCAAAACTCCTTAGCTTCAAATTGCAGGAAGCAGTATCTGATATCCTGTCTGCTTCAACACAAAGTTATCCCTCAACCACTCGGGAATAGTCGGAGATCCTGAAAGACAAATGAGCGCAAAATGACCCGAAAGAATAGGTTGTTTTCCTCCCTTTGACCAACAGCGCAAATATCAATGCCAGTATCCACAAATATGACCCCAATTGAAATTTGGAGGGTTTTGAATGTCAATCAGATCAAACGCATTGACTTTGGCTGTGTGGCAATTTTCTCTTCAACTGGATTACTCATTGCCCTTGTCAAATTCCAACCATTCACAACAATGAGTGAAGCCGAGGTCAATCAATGGGATGAATTATCACAATTCTTATTTTCAAAAAGAGATTCACCAACCCGATTGCAAAAAATGTAGCATTACTGGAGGGATTTATTTTTGCGATTGGGTGGCACAAATGCAGCACAAAGAATGAACAATTTGGTCTGTATGGAAGTGTTGGGAAAATTGAAAACGCAAAAGATGAATGGGGGAACCGAGGTGCCAATCTTAGCTCAGTGGGTTGCATTCTAGGTCAATCCTTACGATATGTTGGGGATAATTTATTTCAGAAGATTCAAATTGCTACAACTCATTGGGGGTTCCTTCTTTTGATCAAGTCAACTATGAAGGCGATATTCCCTCAAATCAGGGTGCATGTGAGTTTTCTTCGACACTCACTTTCACCATGAATGGATTCAAAAACTCACCTCATCTTGATAGGGATGCATCACTGTATGCTTTGGGATGGTGGTTTCAAGCTGATAAACGGACTGGCCAAATTCAAAGAGATGCGTCAAAGTGGTGTACAAGGGGAAAATTTATTTTCCCAAATGAGCATTTTTTGGATTGATCTATCCCCATGTCATGGGCTCATTCAGGTAGTGTGGGCCAGTAGTTCATTTGCTCATTATACGGATACAGAACAGGACAATGAGCACAACACTAGTGGGTATGTCCGCGCAATTCTCAAGGAGCTTGGAAAAAACAATGTGCCGAAAAATCCACAGCTATTATAAATTGGCGAGAGAGTGGGCTATCAAATAAGGGATGGTCATACAATCTCATGCCAATTAAAAGAATGAGGAGATTTGAATGTGTGTTGGAATTGCAGGTTGATGGGTAAATAATGGTGGGGTAAGGGAAAGGACAATATACACCAGGATTGGATGGTTTGGAGTCTGGGAGATAGGGTGGCTCACATGAAAAAGGGGTGAAGTGGATTATGTATGGTGGCATACCATTGTACATATGTCCTGGTTTGTTGCTCTTGTCCAGGATGCGGATGCTTCACACAAAAATGATTACGCTTGTGCAGGTTTCAACAATGCTAAAAGTTCCTTATGCCTGCGCGGGCTGCCGACGCTTCACACACAAATCATTACGCTTGTACGAGCTCCTGAAAATTCAAAAAACTCGCTACGGCAGTGCAGGCTCCCAACGCCTCCCACAGAATTCCTTAAGTTCTGCAGCTTCCCGACAATTTAACAGTTTTCTTACACCAATGCAGGCATCCTATAGTTGACATGCAGATCCTGAAGCTTGTGCAGGTTCCCAACAATTCAAGCAAATTCTTAGGCTTGTGCAGGTTCCACCAATGCTAAAAATTCCTTACGCCTGTGCAGGCGTCTGAAAATTCACACACCAATCCTTATGCTTGTGAAGGTTCCCAACAATGCTGAAAATTTCTTACACCTGTGCAGGCTCCCAACAATTCACACACCAATCCTTATGCTTTGAAGGTTCCCGAAAATGCTAAAAATTCCTTACGCCTGTGCAGGCTTCCGACAATTCACACGCCAATCCTTACGCTTGTGAAGGTTCCTGACAGTTTAAACAGTTCAATAAATGACTAAGATTAATAGCGTGTGACCATAGGAATAGCAATGTCTCATGAATCTGGAGTGGATTGCTCACATGCGGGAACCTCCCACTTTTCTACAGTTAAGATTTGATATGGCTCTAAACCATGGAGAAAGAAAATATAGGAGATGGTAACATTGACTATTGGCACATTTTTGGCAAAAGAGGTTTACACCAACAAATCCTCACTCAAACCTTTGGTGGGGCACTTACAAAAATTACTCTCACGCAATAGGATATTTGAACCATTGAGGAAAATATAATTTCACATGAGCAAAGAATGTAATATAAATGGAAAATAACAATCATTGAATACAAATAATTCATTTGAAAGAAAGTATTACAAAAGATCAAAAGAGGAAATAACAAGATCATTTTTTTTAAATTTTTATTTTTCTAAGAATTTGGAGACTATCCCAGTGATGTCCTTGTCAGCCTGTGACTCAAAACCAGAGCACAAGCATGACAGCCAAAATACCCTAAATCAATGGTATAGCCAAAATACCACCAAAACATGTAGCTGAGCCAAATTAGCTCAAAAAGTATCAAAAGAAAGAGGAACCTCACCTATTTCTGAAAATATAAGTCCCGTCACCATAGGACAAGAAATAACAAAGTTATTCCTGCTCAAAGTTATTGCTGAGCATAAACCTTAATTTTCACCTCTCATCTAAAATCTAGAAGGAGAGGCTTAACCCCATCAAATGGGTATTCAAAATAAAGCTCTAAGCCAGGGCTATCTAATGGTGCTAACCAAACTGAGCTAGCACCAGTATTACTTGAGTTATGGTCAAATTCAGACCAAATAAGGGTGAACAAAACATTCACCTCTCATCTAACTTTTACAGTTTTAGTGTGAGATACCTGAAGTAGGGCCTTTTTGGAAAGAGCACAATCAGGGCTATCTGATGGTGCTATCCATTTCCTCATAACATAACTACAACAGAAGTTATTGGCCAAACAAGCTCAATACAGCTTTTTGCCCAAACCACGCCAATGTACAAAAATACTTGTACATGGGATAACTTTGTCATATTTAATGATAACCATGTCAAGTTGGGTACCATTGTGTAGAGCTCATATAGAGCTATTCAATGAACCAACCTTGAGCTTTATATCTCAAAAACCAACAGATTTATGACCATTTTAAGGTCAAAATCCCACCTGCTGTCATATACAGCCTTACCATGGGATAACACCCCATAATCATGAATATGAGGTGTCAAATAGACGAAGAAGCATGTTTTTACTTCAATACCTCATATGTCAGTCAATATTGGGGTCCCATACAGCTTCTGTACAGCATTCTACTCGTCATACATGTCAGAATCAGGCTGTGAGGTCCCCAGATGAAAATTTTCACCCTGTATTGGTGAAAACTGCCCAGATGTGGTTTCAAAACCACATCTGAGCCCAATACAGGCTATACAGGCTGTTTGAAAACCACAAGCCAGTACTAGAGAGTGAAAAAATCTTCACTTCCTCTACGTGGAAAGGTCTAGCACCCTTTCCACCCCATTTCAGGATAAAAAGGAGGCTTTTCACTGCCAGAATTGTATCCTCATCCTGCTCTTGAATAACCTACGTAGTAAACTGTCAAAAACAGTTTTACTCTTGGTTAAATAATCAGTTATACTCTTAATTTAAAGTATTGTAGTCTTTATTATTGTAATCCAACAGGTAAAGCTGCACCCAGGGCTTTCAACAGCGCTCACCACCACTATATCTCTATAGTAAAGCCCTTTAAATCTTAAATTAAATCATTTATTATCAATCTTATCATCTTTTAAAACCATTTTTACCGTGTCACAGTCATAGTTAAAGCTTGTAAATACTCATATACACCTTTATCATAGACTCCGCCTGACATTTTGGGGGCCTGGCCGTGTTTTTTTTTAACTTTTTTGGACCTTACAAGTAAGTCTTTTCTCTTTTTTATGACATATTAACACATTGTTTTATCTTTTTTAGGCGTAATTTCCATTTAAATATATATATTTTATATATTTTTATCTTTTTTTATATACTCATATTATAAAAGAGTATTTTTCACGTGGCTAATACCCACTGAAAATAATTATTTTTGGCGTGTTTTGTATATAAAAACACATAAGCCATCAGTAAGTCCTGTATTCTTGACTGAATAAGGACACCTCTGACTGAAAAACCATCAGTTGAGGCGTGGATTAAGTGTATTGTTGACTCAATAACACTTATACAAAACCACTTGTACAGAATACACTTGAAAACCACAAGTGTATCTGTGGGATACTGGCACACAAACAGTGTGACAGGGTACCAAAAGCTGTAATTCTGATGTGGAATTGTTGATTCAACCACACTGTCATTATACAGGGGCATACTGTAATAATATACAAGCCCAGGGGCCATTCTTAGACATGCAAAACCAGCCTTGTAAGAAGTCTTAACTGACATAAGTCCTCCTTTTCCTGTTTTGATTCAGTGGAAGAAAACTATCCAAAGGCAAACTGCCCAAATCAGCAGATAACAAATTTGTACAAGGCACAGTCAAAGGTAAATACCCTAAGAACATAAAGTTTTTGACTGCTTGCAAACACTGATATGTCCCCTGCATACCTCAGAGACCTTGGCTTCCAAAGGAACCAGCCAGAGGATAGAGCAGGAATGTCTAGAACCAGAAGGCCTGAAAGAAGACACATTGGACACAGTGGTGGATGGCAAAACAATGAGGGAGATAATATCAACCTTGCCATTCACACTCCAATTCAACAGAAACCTCAAACCAGAGGACTGGAAGGATATGGATCAAGTTCTTCAAATCCACCAACTCCTCAAAGATATGTTTCAATGGAGCATGGACAACAAGAGGTTCAACCTAGCAACTCACTGGGCAGAACTGGGATCAAGTTGCCAGAAGATCTGTCTCAAAGAGATAGACTTCAAGGACCTTATGGTAATCACCAAGGGTTGGAACCCTACCAGGCAGCACAGACTCCTGGAGGCAAGGGCACAGAGGATAAGGGAGAATCAAGCCACTATCCAAGCTATAGAAGAACAGTTAACCCAGACAGGGCCTACTCAGATTCCTTCAGGTTCACAAGGAGCAAGCCAAATCAGCTCTCCAGTGGCTTCACACCATTCAGAAACCAGCAGATCAGTGGCCAAGAGTCACCATTCTTCACAATTCCAGGAAGTTTCCAGGAGAAGACAAGGCAACAAGGGCAAGAACAGAGCCTCCTTCAACCAGAGGAGGAAAGAGTCAGACCCCATGTGTAAGATGTGACTATGAAACTGATGATAATATTACTATTAATCAACAGTACTATGTCTGTTCTTATGAAATATAATAATAAAATATTATTATAACCACAATTAAATAATTAAAAATTATTTCTTTCACGTGTTAAGCACTACTAGTGATTTTAACAGTGAGCAAGTAATTGTCTACAAGAATCAATTACAAGAAGAATTTAATAATAAAAACTTCTTTATTAAAATAATAAAATTATTTTAATATATAATTATCTTTTGCAAGAATAATTATAAAGATAATTCTTGAAGAGAACTATTACTAGAGAAAAACTTTAAGAATTGAAGATAAATGACTCACTAATACTCCAAAGAACTTATTGAAAGATAAGAGTAGAGAAATTTGACGTAGAATTGTGGATTTAAGGGATCAAGATGATTTATAACAGTATTACAACAATATATAGTTGGATTCTATGATTTCACGTCTTTCTGATTGAATCTGAAAGATTTAAAATACTTAAGAATAGTTGAACTAATACTTACTTGATTGCGTACAACATGGTATGTGCGCATGCAAAGGTCAAAGTTAATGGCATCAAAGGCAAACTCATGAACTCAAAAAAAATGGGGCCATCAAAGATCTTTTGACGTGTCACAAGAATCTCGGAATAAATCAAATTTGCTATGGTATATTAGCAGCATTCTGTGCAGCGGGGTTTGTGGTTTGATGGTATGCTCAGATGACTGGAGAACAAGCTCTGTTAAAGGGGCTTTATCACTAATTGACATTTCCAAAAAAACGTTCAGAGGGTAAAAATCTAGTGGAGCCAGTGTGGCTACGTACTAATAAGTATATATGTAGTTTACTGAATAAAATTTTCTCCTCATCAGAGTCTTTCAACCCCACTGTACCTCTTAGATTTGAATTTGCATGATGCTTGGTAATAGACTTTGGTGATTCCTGGGTGGCAAAGTGCGGTCTTGGTTCGAGTGATGAGGTCACATTGACTGTACCCAGGTCTGCTAAACTTAAAACCAGGATTGACCCATTTTAGATTATCTTTGTACCAGATAGATTTTAATTTAATTTTTCAAAGTCATTTATTAATTTATTAATAGTGAATATCTATCCTACTACTTCCCGGATGCCACAGTATGAATACCAATAGTAATTTTATGGTGGCATGCCTCCGTACACCATTGAAAATACTCCAACAAGACACAAGCTGAGTCAGGCAGTTGTGCCTGCGCGTAGCACATGCGGGGGCATTGCGGGAAGTCTCTTTTATTACTTCCCGTCAGCCCATAATAGGGAAAATGTTCCTGTGTCTTTCAAGAGGACTAGGATAACAAGGGGTCCGCAGCAGGGTGCATATTGCATTTGGGCTTGCTTGCGATATTCCACATGGTTGGATTGGAAAGTGATTGCATGGGAACATCAATATGTCAAATTCAATAATGCACTATCCACTGCAATTTTCAGGTTCAGGTATTTGAGATTGCAAATTCGCAAAGGTCAGATGTGATCTTTCTTTTTAGCCGCAATTAAAAAATATTCATTGACCGCAATCAAATTTAGGTGATATTAATAAATCAGTAATCATTTGGTTTCATTTCATTTTCCGCTGTAAGCATGCCATTCACTAAAAAAGGAAAAGAGTGTAAAAGGGAACTCATGGGAAAGCATCGGGGTGAGGAAGGAAAGTGTGAGTTGCTTGCTTAATCTCAGTGTATATATATATGCTTCCACATTTATGTGGCACCCTCATTGGGCCCCACAGAAGAACATTGGCTTTAGTTGGTTCAGATTGTGCCAATGTCATGTGGGCTCCAACAGGGAAGTCAAAGGATGTGTGCCAAATAAAGCTCCTTGGGCATTGGGCACCATTCTTGACTCAAAACTCCTTAGCTTCAAATTGCAGGAAGCAGTATCTGATATCCTGTCTGCTTCAACACAAAGTTATCCCTCAACCACTCGGGAATAGTCGGAGATCCTGAAAGACAAATGAGCGCAAAATGACCCGAAAGAATAGGTTGTTTTCCTCCCTTTGACCAACAGCGCAAATATCAATGCCAGTATCCACAAATATGACCCCAATTGAAATTTGGAGGGTTTTGAATGTCAATCAGATCAAACGCATTGACTTTGGCTGTGTGGCAATTTTCTCTTCAACTGGATTACTCATTGCCCTTGTCAAATTCCAACCATTCACAACAATGAGTGAAGCCGAGGTCAATCAATGGGATGAATTATCACAATTCTTATTTTCAAAAAGAGATTCACCAACCCGATTGCAAAAAATGTAGCATTACTGGAGGGATTTATTTTTGCGATTGGGTGGCACAAATGCAGCACAAAGAATGAACAATTTGGTCTGTATGGAAGTGTTGGGAAAATTGAAAACGCAAAAGATGAATGGGGGAACCGAGGTGCCAATCTTAGCTCAGTGGGTTGCATTCTAGGTCAATCCTTACGATATGTTGGGGATAATTTATTTCAGAAGATTCAAATTGCTACAACTCATTGGGGGTTCCTTCTTTTGATCAAGTCAACTATGAAGGCGATATTCCCTCAAATCAGGGTGCATGTGAGTTTTCTTCGACACTCACTTTCACCATGAATGGATTCAAAAACTCACCTCATCTTGATAGGGATGCATCACTGTATGCTTTGGGATGGTGGTTTCAAGCTGATAAACGGACTGGCCAAATTCAAAGAGATGCGTCAAAGTGGTGTACAAGGGGAAAATTTATTTTCCCAAATGAGCATTTTTTGGATTGATCTATCCCCATGTCATGGGCTCATTCAGGTAGTGTGGGCCAGTAGTTCATTTGCTCATTATACGGATACAGAACAGGACAATGAGCACAACACTAGTGGGTATGTCCGCGCAATTCTCAAGGAGCTTGGAAAAAACAATGTGCCGAAAAATCCACAGCTATTATAAATTGGCGAGAGAGTGGGCTATCAAATAAGGGATGGTCATACAATCTCATGCCAATTAAAAGAATGAGGAGATTTGAATGTGTGTTGGAATTGCAGGTTGATGGGTAAATAATGGTGGGGTAAGGGAAAGGACAATATACACCAGGATTGGATGGTTTGGAGTCTGGGAGATAGGGTGGCTCACATGAAAAAGGGGTGAAGTGGATTATGTATGGTGGCATACCATTGTACATATGTCCTGGTTTGTTGCTCTTGTCCAGGATGCGGATGCTTCACACAAAAATGATTACGCTTGTGCAGGTTTCAACAATGCTAAAAGTTCCTTATGCCTGCGCGGGCTGCCGACGCTTCACACACAAATCATTACGCTTGTACGAGCTCCTGAAAATTCAAAAAACTCGCTACGGCAGTGCAGGCTCCCAACGCCTCCCACAGAATTCCTTAAGTTCTGCAGCTTCCCGACAATTTAACAGTTTTCTTACACCAATGCAGGCATCCTATAGTTGACATGCAGATCCTGAAGCTTGTGCAGGTTCCCAACAATTCAAGCAAATTCTTAGGCTTGTGCAGGTTCCACCAATGCTAAAAATTCCTTACGCCTGTGCAGGCGTCTGAAAATTCACACACCAATCCTTATGCTTGTGAAGGTTCCCAACAATGCTGAAAATTTCTTACACCTGTGCAGGCTCCCAACAATTCACACACCAATCCTTATGCTTTGAAGGTTCCCGAAAATGCTAAAAATTCCTTACGCCTGTGCAGGCTTCCGACAATTCACACGCCAATCCTTACGCTTGTGAAGGTTCCTGACAGTTTAAACAGTTCAATAAATGACTAAGATTAATAGCGTGTGACCATAGGAATAGCAATGTCTCATGAATCTGGAGTGGATTGCTCACATGCGGGAACCTCCCACTTTTCTACAGTTAAGATTTGATATGGCTCTAAACCATGGAGAAAGAAAATATAGGAGATGGTAACATTGACTATTGGCACATTTTTGGCAAAAGAGGTTTACACCAACAAATCCTCACTCAAACCTTTGGTGGGGCACTTACAAAAATTACTCTCACGCAATAGGATATTTGAACCATTGAGGAAAATATAATTTCACATGAGCAAAGAATGTAATATAAATGGAAAATAACAATCATTGAATACAAATAATTCATTTGAAAGAAAGTATTACAAAAGATCAAAAGAGGAAATAACAAGATCATTTTTTTTAAATTTTTATTTTTCTAAGAATTTGGAGACTATCCCAGTGATGTCCTTGTCAGCCTGTGACTCAAAACCAGAGCACAAGCATGACAGCCAAAATACCCTAAATCAATGGTATAGCCAAAATACCACCAAAACATGTAGCTGAGCCAAATTAGCTCAAAAAGTATCAAAAGAAAGAGGAACCTCACCTATTTCTGAAAATATAAGTCCCGTCACCATAGGACAAGAAATAACAAAGTTATTCCTGCTCAAAGTTATTGCTGAGCATAAACCTTAATTTTCACCTCTCATCTAAAATCTAGAAGGAGAGGCTTAACCCCATCAAATGGGTATTCAAAATAAAGCTCTAAGCCAGGGCTATCTAATGGTGCTAACCAAACTGAGCTAGCACCAGTATTACTTGAGTTATGGTCAAATTCAGACCAAATAAGGGTGAACAAAACATTCACCTCTCATCTAACTTTTACAGTTTTAGTGTGAGATACCTGAAGTAGGGCCTTTTTGGAAAGAGCACAATCAGGGCTATCTGATGGTGCTATCCATTTCCTCATAACATAACTACAACAGAAGTTATTGGCCAAACAAGCTCAATACAGCTTTTTGCCCAAACCACGCCAATGTACAAAAATACTTGTACATGGGATAACTTTGTCATATTTAATGATAACCATGTCAAGTTGGGTACCATTGTGTAGAGCTCATATAGAGCTATTCAATGAACCAACCTTGAGCTTTATATCTCAAAAACCAACAGATTTATGACCATTTTAAGGTCAAAATCCCACCTGCTGTCATATACAGCCTTACCATGGGATAACACCCCATAATCATGAATATGAGGTGTCAAATAGACGAAGAAGCATGTTTTTACTTCAATACCTCATATGTCAGTCAATATTGGGGTCCCATACAGCTTCTGTACAGCATTCTACTCGTCATACATGTCAGAATCAGGCTGTGAGGTCCCCAGATGAAAATTTTCACCCTGTATTGGTGAAAACTGCCCAGATGTGGTTTCAAAACCACATCTGAGCCCAATACAGGCTATACAGGCTGTTTGAAAACCACAAGCCAGTACTAGAGAGTGAAAAAATCTTCACTTCCTCTACGTGGAAAGGTCTAGCACCCTTTCCACCCCATTTCAGGATAAAAAGGAGGCTTTTCACTGCCAGAATTGTATCCTCATCCTGCTCTTGAATAACCTACGTAGTAAACTGTCAAAAACAGTTTTACTCTTGGTTAAATAATCAGTTATACTCTTAATTTAAAGTATTGTAGTCTTTATTATTGTAATCCAACAGGTAAAGCTGCACCCAGGGCTTTCAACAGCGCTCACCACCACTATATCTCTATAGTAAAGCCCTTTAAATCTTAAATTAAATCATTTATTATCAATCTTATCATCTTTTAAAACCATTTTTACCGTGTCACAGTCATAGTTAAAGCTTGTAAATACTCATATACACCTTTATCATAGACTCCGCCTGACATTTTGGGGGCCTGGCCGTGTTTTTTTTTAACTTTTTTGGACCTTACAAGTAAGTCTTTTCTCTTTTTTATGACATATTAACACATTGTTTTATCTTTTTTAGGCGTAATTTCCATTTAAATATATATATTTTATATATTTTTATCTTTTTTTATATACTCATATTATAAAAGAGTATTTTTCACGTGGCTAATACCCACTGAAAATAATTATTTTTGGCGTGTTTTGTATATAAAAACACATAAGCCATCAGTAAGTCCTGTATTCTTGACTGAATAAGGACACCTCTGACTGAAAAACCATCAGTTGAGGCGTGGATTAAGTGTATTGTTGACTCAATAACACTTATACAAAACCACTTGTACAGAATACACTTGAAAACCACAAGTGTATCTGTGGGATACTGGCACACAAACAGTGTGACAGGGTACCAAAAGCTGTAATTCTGATGTGGAATTGTTGATTCAACCACACTGTCATTATACAGGGGCATACTGTAATAATATACAATCCCAGGGGCCATTCTTAGACATGCAAAACCAGCCTTGTAAGAAGTCTTAACTGACATAAGTCCTCCTTTTCCTGTTTTGATTCAGTGGAAGAAAACTATCCAAAGGCAAACTGCCCAAATCAGCAGATAACAAATTTGTACAAGGCACAGTCAAAGGTAAATACCCTAAGAACATAAAGTTTTTGACTGCTTGCAAACACTGATATGTCCCCTGCATACCTCAGAGACCTTGGCTTCCAAAGGAACCAGCCAGAGGATAGAGCAGGAATGTCTAGAACCAGAAGGCCTGAAAGAAGACACATTGGACACAGTGGTGGATGGCAAAACAATGAGGGAGATAATATCAACCTTGCCATTCACACTCCAATTCAACAGAAACCTCAAACCAGAGGACTGGAAGGATATGGATCAAGTTCTTCAAATCCACCAACTCCTCAAAGATATGTTTCAATGGAGCATGGACAACAAGAGGTTCAACCTAGCAACTCACTGGGCAGAACTGGGATCAAGTTGCCAGAAGATCTGTCTCAAAGAGATAGACTTCAAGGACCTTATGGTAATCACCAAGGGTTGGAACCCTACCAGGCAGCACAGACTCCTGGAGGCAAGGGCACAGAGGATAAGGGAGAATCAAGCCACTATCCAAGCTATAGAAGAACAGTTAACCCAGACAGGGCCTACTCAGATTCCTTCAGGTTCACAAGGAGCAAGCCAAATCAGCTCTCCAGTGGCTTCACACCATTCAGAAACCAGCAGATCAGTGGCCAAGAGTCACCATTCTTCACAATTCCAGGAAGTTTCCAGGAGAAGACAAGGCAACAAGGGCAAGAACAGAGCCTCCTTCAACCAGAGGAGGAAAGAGTCAGACCCCATGTGTAAGATGTGACTATGAAACTGATGATAATATTACTATTAATCAACAGTACTATGTCTGTTCTTATGAAATATAATAATAAAATATTATTATAACCACAATTAAATAATTAAAAATTATTTCTTTCACGTGTTAAGCACTACTAGTGATTTTAACAGTGAGCAAGTAATTGTCTACAAGAATCAATTACAAGAAGAATTTAATAATAAAAACTTCTTTATTAAAATAATAAAATTATTTTAATATATAATTATCTTTTGCAAGAATAATTATAAAGATAATTCTTGAAGAAAACTATTACTAGAGAAAAACTTTAAGAATTGAAGATAAATGACTCACTAATACTCCAAAGAACTTATTGAAAGATAAGAGTAGAGAAATTTGACGTAGAATTGTGGATTTAAGGGATCAAGATGATTTATAACAGTATTACAACAATATATAGTTGGATTCTATGATTTCACGTCTTTCTGATTGAATCTGAAAGATTTAAAATACTTAAGAATAGTTGAACTAATACTTACTTGTTGGTAATAATGGTTTAATAAATTTATAAGATGATTATACGGAAAAAACAGCAAGAATAGGCTTCTTTTAAGTCAACAACAGCTCACAGAGGCGTGCCATGGAGCAAACTGAAAAACCAGTGAGTGAGAAAACAATAAACCCTTTTGGATTAATGATTGCATCATCTGTTGTCACGTAAGATTATCATAATTACTTAATTGATGCTTTTACGTGACTACCAACCCCAATATGGTTAAGAATAAAAGGAGTAACATCTGTAAATCTTCTTTTATTCTAAAATAATCATTGATTTCTCAAAGTTATCAATGTTATTGCCAATTTCATCACAGGTTGTAATTACTGTGAATTTTTGAAGATTCAGTATTTCACGTAGAATGGTCAAAAATGGACTGTAAGTAAAACTTTTAATTTTACTAGTAAAACCATAATTCTTTTTGGTTGTACCATAGATAATAGAGTTCTCCATTGGTCCTGAAAGTTTCAGAAGGATTCATTAAGAATTGTATTTTTAATGAATTTTTGAAGTTTTTACCTTATTTCTACGTAGAATTGCAAATAGCAGTATTTTGCTGGTTGCTATGAGGTAAATCAATGAATATGGATCCCAAAAGGGTTTCATTACTCTTTTAGGGTCTAGTCATGGAAAGTCATCAAGAATTGACGTGGTTACAGGAGTCTAAGTAGCTTATTACCTCCTTGGCACGTCAAAATAGCAGGTTATTTGCTATTTTTCTTATGATTACAGTAGGTGTAACTTGGTAACCAAGTTCCCAAAGAGTTTTAGTTTACCAATTGGGCCAAGATGAGCCATGGATCCATGCTCTGGAGCTATCCACGCCTCTGAGGCCTCAGAAGTTGGGTACCCTGGCTCTCTTTGATGTCTTTTGTCCCCCTTGCCCAATTTTTACGTCAAAATAGTAATTTAAGCTTAAAGTGAGATATCCACTATGGGTGTACCAAAAGTCCATGTAAGAATACCATGATATTAAGTGCTCAAAACATGCATAACACTATTCTTAGTGTATATGTAACATGGGATTTCTCACTTTCCTATTATTTTGGCTAAAAATCAAGAAAAACAAAAGTTTTCACGGATCTTTTATGTGGTATTAATGATGTGGTATTGAAGTATTTTCCATTTTACCACCTCAAATACTTAAATTGAGCTTATTCACTCTATGGAGCTACCCTAGGTGAATTTTTGTGTAGAATCCAAATCTGGTCTTAAATCCATGGATTTACTTACTCAATAAAAAGTTATTCATCTTTTCTGAAATTGAAAATGATGAATTTTGGATATATGCATGACTTATGAGTTTTGCATAATTCAAAATTTCTTTTTAAGATAATTGTGGCCTATTTGGGTATGTAAAATATACCTCAAGGCTCACACCATGATCCAGAAGCTGTTAGATTTGGTAAAAGAAGTACACAAGAACCAGAAGTAGTTGTAAACCACTCTAGAATCAGTAGTCCTAGTAATAGAAACATTACCCCCACTCAGACTGAAAATAACATTATCACATCTGAGAGCAACATCAACAGTGACACACTGTGGTTTCAAATGTCCCAATATGCTGAGAAATCTGCAAAGCAGGCTGCAGAATTTTCAGCTGCCCAAGAGAGGATGAGAAAAACTCAAGCCTCATTGGAGCAGATAGTTAAAAACCTTCAGGAAGAATATGCTCAACTGAGCAAAGCCTCTGAAGAAACCAACAAGAGACTGAATCAAGTCTCTGAAGAACAACACCATAGCAGCAGGGACAGGGAGTGTCTGAACCAAGACATCAACAAATTGTTTGATGCCTACCATAGCTTAAAGCCCCAACCACAAGGCCAAGCTATGGAGAATCCATATCAACCAGATGACATCAAACCAGATGCCATGTTGTTGAATAAGGCAAGATCTCCATCACAATACCAGGATGGAGATGGCATGTCTTATTCAGAGAAGGAAGCCTTGAAACAGCTTCCTGAGGCCTCAAACTGGCCCAAATTCTCTGGATCAGGAGAATATGATCATATGGAACTCATAGATTATATTGATGGACTCTTCATTGATGTACCAAGCATACCAGATTACTGGATTACTGCTAGACTGAATACTGCATTTAAAGGTCATGCAAGTATATGGTACACTGAAATGAAAGAAATCCATGGCAGAAGAAATTGGCCATGGTGGAAGAGTCAAATAATCCAAAAGTACAGTAATGGAACTTGGATATTGCAAAAGACCATGTCATTTGAAAATGACAAATACTCTGTGGACAAAGATCCATATGAGTGGTGTCTTAGACAGTCTAAAAGACTTAAAGCCATTGATCCTCAAATGAACATTCAAATGAGGAATCATAAACTTCTGACACAACTGCCAGCAGAACTAGAGCATGCAGTAAAGTGCAGATGCAACCAAAATTGCACTCTAGATGATATAGCCAATACCTTACAAGACATAAGGAAAAGGACTAATATAGGGAAATTCACCCCATATAGGAGCAATAGTTTCAAAGAGAAACAACCTTTCAGGGTAGAGTTTAAAGACAAACCCAGAGAAAGAGTGGCAGAAGTGGCAAAGAAGAAGAATTCTTGTCACAATTGTGGTTCAACAGACCACTATGCCAACAACTGTTCAAAAGCAAAGAAGAAAGTCTATGCTATAGAAAAAGTCCCTGAAGAAGAACCTCCAACAGAGGATTCTGAATCAGATTCTATGGGTGATGCCATTAGAGAACCATCTGATGAGGATCAAGACACAAGAGAGGAATTTCTAGTGGAATACCAAGAGGAAACCCCACTAGAAATCCAGGATATACAGTTGGAAGCAGGCATTCCACAAGACACTGCCAACAAGAACTTGTGCAAACACACACAAGATGCACAAACATTCCTGGTTATACCAACCAAAGGAATGGCATATATACATGGAACAGCCACAAAGATGACTGTATGTATTGACAATGCTCAGCACCCACTGATCATTGACAGTGGAGCACATTGCTCCATAGTGGCCAGAAATTATCTGGATAACAACTTCCCAAACTGGGAAAAAGAACTCTTGCCCACCAGGGCAAAGAACTTTAAGAGTGCATCTGGAAAGATGACCTCTATTGGGACAATTATCAAAGAGATAATTATACCCCACAGAAAAGGTAATATCAGACTCAACCCAAAGTTTGTAGTGCTTGAAGATGCCCACATCCAAGGGTTTTTACTGGGAACAGATTACCAGAGGATGTATGGCATAGATATTTACAATAGTAAAAATAGGCATATTACCATTGGTACTAACAAGGAAAAGAAATTTTCTCTTGATATATACCAGATATCTTCTCAGGACCCACTGGAAGAACTTCTGAAAGAATTCAGAGAGGGACAGTTTAGCACTACCCTCACCAGTAAACAAAAGCTAAGTTTACTGAAGATGCTGAGGAAGAATAGACCAGCATTTGCCATTGGTGAAGAACCATTAGGCAAGATCAAAGGCCATGATATAGAACTATATCTGGATGTAGAAAGGCCTTATCCACCCATGTTAAGGAGACCTCCTTACCCAGAAAGTCTGGAGACCAGGAAAGAGATTGAGAAACATATCAATGAACTCCTGGACATGGATGTCATTAGGAAGATTGGACATAATGAAATAGTGGAAATCACCACTCCTGTCCTGATCACCTGGCATGATGGCAAGTCTAGATTGTGTGGAGACTTCAGAGCCCTGAATAACTACACAAAAGCAGACAGGTACCCTATACCAAGGATACCTCATGCCTTGGATAAGCTGGCCAAAGCCAAATACATAACCAAGATGGATTGTATGAAAGGCTTCCACCAAAATGGAGTTAAACCAAACTCCATGAAGTTGCTCAGAATAATATGCCATATGGGCATATATGAGTACACCAGGATGCCATTTGGCATCAAGAATGCACCAGCCCACTTCCCAAGGATGATGGACACCATATTTCAAGAAGAGATAATGGAAGGCTGGATGGTAGTGTATATTGATGATATAATTATATACTCAGAGACATGGGAAGACCATGTACAATACATAGACAGAGTGCTAAGTAAATGTACACCCATCAATCTGAAAATTTCACTTAAAAAGTGTAATTTTGGCCAACAAGAGCTACTAGCTCTAGGACACAAAGTCTCAGGCCTTAGTCTGGCAATTGACCAGAACAAAGTAGCAGCAGTACTGCAAAAGCCAGTACCAAAGAACATCAAAGAGATGCAATCTTTCCTTGGGTTTGCTAGCTACTATAGAAACCACATCAAAAACTTTGCTCACATAACTAGTAGTTTATACAAGTTATGCTCAAAGGATGTAGTTTTTGAAATAACCAAAGAAAGGAGGGATGCATATGAGAGGATCAAATATGAACTCACAAATGCACCTGTGCTCCTCTTGCCTGACTTTGAACTACCATTCAAGTTATATATAGATGCAGCATGCAGCCAAGGCTTGGGAGCAGCCCTTCACCAAAGACAAATTGTGGATGGTGAACCAAGGGAAGGTGTAATATGTTACATCTCCAGGCAGCTGAAAGATTCAGAAGCCAGGTATGGGGCCACCCAGACAGAATGTCTATGTCTAGTCTGGGCTCTAGAAAAACTCCATTATTATTTGGAGGGTGCAGTCTTTGAAGTCTACACAGACTGCACAGCCTTGAAGTCTTTACTAAACATGAAGACTACTAATAGACACATGCTGAGATGGCAAATAGCCATCCAGGAGTATAGAGGGAACATGACCATCATATACAAGGAAGGTAAAAGCCATACCAATGCAGATGGCCTTAGCAGATGGCCACTGGACAATGTCAAAAGCAATCCAGCTTATGACCCTGAAGTTGCTGCAAAAATTCCTATCCATTTTATGGAAATAAATAGGACAAAGAACTTCAGATTCTCTGAATGGGCACCAGGGAATGGTACCCTTGACAGTGGGAACACTGATTCAGAAGAAACAGAAACCCCCATACTGGGAATAAGTTCCTCAGAACTGCACAATGAATTTTTCAATGCAGTACTGAGATCCTATGCTAAACACAAACAGTGTAGCATACTACTCCAACTCCTTCAACAAAAATACAGGAGCCCAGAACTGGAAACTCAGCTGGAGGAACCCTGGTTGAGGGCTATAAGGACAATAAATTCTTCCTTATAGATGGCCTGATTTATCACAGAGAAAAGCACACCAGTGCACTCACAGTGATAGACAGAGACCACATCTCTTTAATCCTGCAGGAATGCCATGACTGCCCCTACATGGGACACATGAGTGAGGACAGGACTAAAGAGAGGGTAGCAAGCACAGCTTGGTGGCCCAAGTGGGAGCAAGAGTTGAGTGAATACATCAACACTTGTGAAAGATGCCAAAAGGCAAATAGAAAACATGGGAAAAAATATGGGTTTCTTCAACACATAGAAGAACCCAAACACCCATGGGAAACCATCAACATGGACTGGGTAACAGGACTTGTCCCAGAAGGCAAAGAAAACTACAATGCCTGCTTAATCATAGTTGATAGGTTCAGCAAGAGCATGAGATGTCTACCATGCCATAAAGAGGACACAGCCATGGACACTGCTCTGTTATTTTGGAATAACATCATATCCACCTGTGGAGTCCTTAAGATCATAATTAGTGACAGGGACCCAAAATTCACATCTGAATTTTGGACCAATTTATATGACATGCTAGGCACCAAGCTTGCTTTTTCCACAGCTTACCATCCACAAACAGATGGCCTAGCTGAGAGGATGATCCAAACAATGGAGGACATCCTCAGGAGGTTCTGTGCCTATGGCATGCAATACAAGGACCATGAGGGATATACCCATGATTGGGTCACCCTCTTACCCGCAGTCCAACTGGCTTATAATACAAGCCAGCACTCTACCACAGGAAAAACACCTGCACTGGTAGAGAAAGGGTGGAATCCCCTGTTACCTGTGGATCTGTGAGCCTTGAGGTATATTTTACATACCCAAATAGGCCACAATTATCTTAAAAAGAAATTTTGAATTATGCAAAACTCATAAGTCATGCATATATCCAAAATTCATCATTTTCAATTTCAGAAAAGATGAACAACTTTTTATTGAGTAAGTAAATCCATGGATTTAAGACCAGATTTGGATTCTACACAAAAATTCACCTAGGGTAGCTCCATAGAGTGAATAAGCTCAATTTAAGTATTTGAGGTGGTAAAATGGAAAATACTTCAATACCACATCATTAATACCACATAAAAGATCCGTGAAAATTTTTGTTTTTCTTGATTTTTAGCCAAAATAATAGGAAAGTGAGAAATCCCATGTTACATATACACTAAGAATAGTGTTATGCATGTTTTGAGCACTTAATATCATGGTATTCTTACATGGACTTTTGGTACACCCATAGTGGATATCTCACTTTAAGCTTAAATTACTATTTTGACGTAAAAATTGGGCAAGGGGGACAAAAGACATCAAAGAGAGCCAGGGTACCCAACTTCTGAGGCCTCAGAGGCGTGGATAGCTCCAGAGCATGGATCCATGGCTCATCTTGGCCCAATTGGTAAACTAAAACTCTTTGGGAACTTGGTTACCAAGTTACACCTACTGTAATCATAAGAAAAATAGCAAATAACCTGCTATTTTGACGTGCCAAGGAGGTAATAAGCTACTTAGACTCCTGTAACCACGTCAATTCTTGATGACTTTCCATGACTAGACCCTAAAAGAGTAATTAAACCCTTTTGGGATCCATATTCATTGATTTACCTCATAGCAACCAGCAAAATACTGCTATTTGCAATTCTACGTAGAAATAAGGTAAAAACTTCAAAAATTCATTAAAAATACAATTCTTAATGAATCCTTCTGAAACTTTCAGGACCAATGGAGAACTGTATTATCTATGGTACAACCAAAAAGAATTATGGTTTTACTAGTAAAATTCAAAGTTTTACTTACAGCCCATTTTTGACCATTCTACGTGAAATATTGAATCTTCAAAAATTCACAGTAATTACAACCTGTGATGAAATTGGCAATAACATTGATAACTTTGAGAAATCAATGATTATTTTAGAATAAAAGAAGATTTACAGATGTTACTCCTTTTATTCTTAACCATATTGGGGTTGGTAGTCACGTAAAAGCATCAATTAAGTAATTATGATAATCTTACGTGACAACAGATGATGCAATCATTAATCCAAAAGGGTTTATTGTTTTCTCACTCAATGGTTTTTCAGTTTGCTCCATGGCACGCCTCTGTGAGCTGTTGTTGACTTAAAAGAAGCCTATTCTTGCTGTTTTTTCCGTATGATCATCTTATAAATTTATTAAACCATTATTACCAACAAGTAAGTATTAGTTCAACTATTCTTAAGTATTTTGAAATCTTTCAGATTCAATCAGAAAGACGTGAAATCATAGAATCCAACTATATATTGTTGTAATACTGTTATAAATCATCTTGATCCCTTAAATCCACAATTCCACGTCAAATTTCTCTACTCTTATCTTTCAATAAGTTCTTTGGAGTATTAGTGAGTCATTTATCTTTAATTCTTAAAAGTTTTTCTCTAGTAATAGTTTTCTTCAAGAATTATCTTTATAATTATTCTTGCAAAAGATAATTATATATTAAAATAATTTTTTATTATTTTAATAAAGAAGTTTTTATTATTAAATTCTTCTTTTAATTGATTCTTGTAGACAATTACTTGCTCACTGTTAAAATCACTAGTAGTGCTTAACACGTGAAAGAAATAATTTTTAATTATTTAATTGTGGTTATAATAATATTTCATTATTATATTTCATAAGAACAGACATAGTATTGTTGATTAATAGTAATATTATCATCAGTTTCATAGTCACATCTTACATTTGGGGGCCTGGCCGTGTTTTTTGAACCTTGTACCCTTAATTAATATATTTTCAAGCTCTAAAATATATTAATTTAATTAATTTTTTTCTTTCAATTTGGAGTTAAAATATTTTTATTTTTGAAATTGTTTTAAAATCTTTTTCATTGAGGAATTTGGTTTAATTTTATATTGTTTTTACACGTGGCTTTTTCACATCCAAAAACTTATAAAGTTATTCTTTGAGTTACTCTGAATTAATTTTCATTCAAAATCTTAAATTTTAATTTTTTTTCTTTAAAAAGAATAATTTTTTTAATATTAAAAAATATAAAACTTATAAAAAATCTTTAAAAATTTTTTTAAAAAGTATAAAAAATAATTTTTTCTCTTTTCTTTTAGTGTCTTTAATCAAATACTGTGCAGCTGGCAACAGACTCAGTAAAAGATATATCACTAGTCCAGAATCTTCAGAAGCAGAATCTGAAGACAGTATTGAGGTGCAGATTGCTAAAAGAGGCACCTTATTCAACTCAGAAAAAGCTAAATTACCACCAAAAGGTGTGTATTTTATCTTATATTTTCACCTTTTATCTTTAAATTGACGTGAAAATGGTGCATACCAGAAATGGAAGCAACTATTCAGTCCAACCAGATGGATGTGGACAAGGAAGAGGCAAGACCAAATCCAGAAGTGCCAAATCTTCCACAAGAAAGGCACATCTGGAGGATGCCAGAGTTGCCCACCATTCCCCAAGGTCTGTACCAACAGATTTTGACGTGAATTCTGAGCCTGAACTAATTTATGATAATATTTCCAGGGCTGAACCATTTTCAGGTGGCAGCAATAGAAATATATCAGAGCCAGTACAAAAATTGGTTCAGAGCAGCCAAAGAAGAGGAGTGGGAAATCTGCCCAAGCCTTTGGCAGGGGGCCATGAGCTCCTACTTACACATCAAGAGCTTTCTGGGTCAGGAGAAGACCATAGAACTCTTAGGAGGTTGGAGCCCCCTGTCTTGCAAAGACAAGGTCAAAAAGATAAAGAATTGGTTGAAGAACCAGAGTCTTTTATCCATAGACCAGAAGAAAGAATTGGAAATGACTCCAACTTTGGAGACAGAGGCACCAGTGGCATCTACCAGCTCCAAACCAGCTCCAGAAGCATCCAAGGACAAGCCCAAAGGACCTCAAAAGAAACAGAGAGGTCCCAAGAACCATCAAGGCAAGGGCAAAGGCAAAGCCAATTGGCACAGACCTTACCCACAAGGGTACAGGATCCCCAGATTGGAGCCTTCAGCCGTGGACAGTGTCTTCAATATGGCCAGAACTCTTATGGAATTCACAGCCAAAGAGCAGGAAAGGATGAACAGGACTTTTCCACGCAAATAAATGATGTACATAGAAGTATTAGTGTAGAAATTGGCAAACTTGAGTCAAAGTTGAAGCAAATTACATTAGACATCAATGATTTAAAGAAAAATGACAAGCAACATTCTGATTGGCATAAATTGACAACTGTCACCCTTGAGTCAATTAGCAATGCTTGTGAAAGAATTGAGAACCAATTTCAAAATAATGACACAGAGGATCTTTCCATCTTTAAAGTAAATGATAGACTTAAAACTCTTGAAGACCATGTCTTACAAATAGTTAAGAACACCAATCAATTTGCTATACATTTAGCAAAAAGTGACAGTGAAAGGCAGAAATTGAAGAATGAAATAATTGCAAGTGTGGAGCAAATTCATAAGAATCATGAACCACATATGCCAAGACATTCTACACCTTTGACTGAAGAAAAACTTTCTGTCAAAGAAAGTTTGACTCCATTCTTAGGAGAGAATGTTATTTCTGCAAAGGATATTCCCAAATTAGAAGAATGGCCAACATTCTCTGGTGAAGGAGAATACAACCATATTGAATTCATCAGGACTATTGATATGTTGCAAGAAGACTTTAATATACCTGATGAAATCATAGTAGGAAAATTACATTGTTTGTTTACCAAGACTGCAAAGAAATGGTATTACAAGATGAGAATGGATCATGGAAGACATGACTGGTCTTGGTGGAAATCTGAAGTGATTACCAAATGGGCCAATAATTCTTGGAGGTTTAAAATGGAGAATGCTTTTGAAAGTGCCATTTTTAACTCAGAAAAAGACAAACCACTTACTTGGTTCTTCAAACAAAAAGACAGATTATCTGCTTTACACCCAGATATGTCTGACACTATGATTAATATGAAAATATTAAGAAAGTGTGGAGGAGAACTGGAACATGCTATCAAAAGCAGATGTGTGGAACCCTGTTCAACAGAGGACTACATTAATGCTATGGAAGATATGTTTACCAGAACACGAATTGGTAAAACTTGGGTTAGAAACCCAATAGAGTCCAAAATAGTCTCAAAGATTCCTAGAGAGGAAAGAAGACCAGAAAGACCTGTCTTGAAGTGTCATAAATGTGGAAGTACTTCACATTTAGCCAACACTTGCCCTAAGAAGACAAAGATCAATGAAGTTCAAATCATTGAAGACATTCAGTGTACTGAAGAGAAAGAAGAGTCTGATCAAGATTCTGCAGTCTCTGAAGATACACCAGTAGAGGACTATCCCATTGAAAACATTTCAGCTTTCTTTGAGGTCACAGAAGTCCATACCCACTTGCCACAGTACAGTGAGGATTGCTACAACCTGATCAATATCCAAGATGCCAGAATGTGTAAAACAAAACCTGCTAGAGGAAAGGGTTATACTGCTGGAGCATCCTGTATCACATCAGTTCTAATGGGTGATATTGAAGCCAAAGTAAATCTGGATACAGGGGCATTTTGCACTTGTATTGGCAAGGATTATCTCCAAATTATACTTCCTGAATGGAAAAACCATCTATTACCAATAGAAGGTGTACAGTTCAGTAGTGCCAGTAACAATATGTACCCCTTGGGCATATTGGATACTAATATTGTATTCCCACATCCAGCAGGAAGTGTAAGAATGAAAACTGAGATTGTAGTAATGGATAATTGTACATCTCAGCATATCATTCTTGGAAATGATTACTTGAATATTTATGGTATTGATATAAATAACCATAAAGACAGATATTTCACAATTGGAGATAACAAAAGGCAAAAATTTGCTTTCTCCAATATGCCAAAACAGATATCTGTAGTATCTTCTGTCAAAGATACTTACAAAGATGAATTTGTGTCTAAACAACTTGTTGAAGCACAAATTAATCCATCATTGTCACCAAAGATGAGGAATGAACTTATTGATGTATTATATACATACAATAATGAATTTGCATCTGATAATGAACCATTAGGCGCTATAAGGGGACATGAAATTGATATTACTCTTAATATTGATAGACCATATCCTCCAGTACTTAGAAGACCAGCTTATCCAGCCAGTCCCAGAGCTAGAGAGGCCTTGGAAAAACATATCCAAGAGTTGATCCAACTTGGTGTGCTAAGGAAAGTAGGCCATAATGAGGAAGTTGAAGTGACAACACCTGTTATTATTGCATGGCATAATGATAAGTCAAGAATGGTTGGAGATTTTAGAGCTTTGAATACCTACACAGTTCCAGATAGGTATCCAATCCCTAGGATCCAAGAAACCTTGACTCAATTGTCTAAAGCCAAGTATATAACATCAATGGATGCATTAAAAGGCTTCCATCAAAATGTTTTGACGCCTAAAGCTAGGAAATTACTTAGAATTATCACTCACTGTGGTATTTATGAGTATCTTAGAATGCCATTTGGCATTAAAAATGCTCCATCTCATTATCAAAGAATGATGAATACCATCTTCCCCACAGAATTGTCTGAAGGATGGCTTATCATTTATATTGATGATATTATTATATGTTCTGACTCATGGTCTTTGCACCTTGAAAGACTTGCAAGAGTACTTCATAAAGTTGCAGAAGTGAACATGAAAATTTCACTTAAGAAATGCAATTTTGGTTTTGAAGAACTCAAAGCATTAGGACATGTTGTTTCTGGTTTGAGCTTGGGTATTGACAAAAATAAAGTAGCAGCAGTGTTACTTAAGCCAATACCCCAGAATAAAAAAGAAATGATGTCTTTTCTTGGATTTGCTAGTTACTATAGGCAACACTTGAAAGATTTTGCAATTCTAGCCAAGTCACTTTATAGAATCTGTGATCAACAGACTGTATTTGAAATGACACAGGAAAGAATTACAGCTTATGAGAAGATAAAGAAAGCCCTTACAGAAGCACCTTTACTCCTCATGCCTGACTGGAATATTCCTTTTAAATTGTACATTGATGCATGTGGGGATGGATTAGGGGCAGCCCTACACCAAGTCCAAATTATTGATGACAAACCTACAGAAGGACCAGTTTGTTATATCTCAAGACAAATCAAACCAACAGAAGCCAGATATGGTGCAAGCCAAATGGAGTGCTTATGTTTGGTATGGGCACTTGAGAAATTACACTATTACCTTGATGGCAGTGTTTTTGAAGTGATAACTGACTGTAATGCCGTGAAATCAATTCTTAACATGAAAACTCCCAACAGACATATGTTGAGATGGCAAATAGCCATTCAAGAATATAGAGGAAACATGACTATAGTTCATAAAGCAGGAAACATTCACAAAAATGCTGATGGACTTAGAAGATGGGCTTTAGCCAACACTCCTGATAACCCAGCTCATGTACCTTTGGAAGCTGAACCACAGATTCCAATTGAAGGGATTAACATAACTGATATTGGGACTGAATTCTTTGAAGAGGTCAGAGAGTCTTATAAACAAGACAAGAATTGCCATATCTTGACTTCTTTATTGGATAAAGACTGCAAAGACACATCTTTGGTTAATACACTAGATGAAGTTTGGAAAAATTCCTATTCTGAAGGAAGATTTCACTTGTTTGATGGGATTATTTACCATAGAACAAAACATTCTTGTGTAATGACATTGTGTAGTAGATTGCTCATCAATACCATTCTTCATGAATGCCATGATAGCATTTACTCTGGACACCTATCAGAAGACAGAACACTTGAAAAGGTGAAGAACTGTGCATGGTGGCCATCTTGGAGAAAAGAAACCATTGAATATTGCCATACCTGTGATAGATGCCAAAAAGCAAACAGGAGTACAGGCAAGAAATTTGGATTAATGATCCATATTCAAGAACCAAAATCCCCTTGGGAAGTTGTTCACATGGATTGGGTCACAGCACTTCCTCCAAGTGGTGACAAAAGTTATAATGCTTGTTTAGTCATTGTAGACAGATATAGCAAAACTCCCATATTCTTACCATGTCATAAAGATGACACTGCTATGGATACAGCTCTTCTTTTATGGAGTAGAGTTATTTCTCATACAGGGTTATTTAAGAATATCATAAGTGACAGAGACCCCAAGTTCACATCTGCACTTTGGACCAATCTTCATAGATTGTTTGGGACTAAGTTATCATTCTCTACAGCATATCACCCTCAAACAGATGGGCTAGCAGAGAGGATGATTCAAACTTTAGAAGACATGATCAGGAGATTTTGTGCTTATGGATTAGAATTCAGAGACTCAGATGGCTTTACCCATGACTGGTGCACTTTGATACCTGCATTAGAATTGGCATACAAGACATCAGTCCATTCTTCCACAGGACAAACTCCTGCTATGTTAGAAAAAGGATGGAATCCAAGACTCCCAGCAGACACACTGAGGAAAGACTTGATTGACAT
Source organism: Austropuccinia psidii (assembly GCA_023105745.1). Lineage (NCBI taxonomy): Eukaryota > Fungi > Basidiomycota > Pucciniomycetes > Pucciniales > Sphaerophragmiaceae > Austropuccinia > Austropuccinia psidii. Next base: position 32,336,272 of record JALGQZ010000013.1, on the reverse strand, counting down.
TCATCCTACAGCTTCCAGCTTCAAATTAATGCTTGATAAAGTAAAACACCATGCAAAACAAAGTATGGATGATGCTTTTGATTATGCAAAACAGAAGTGGGACAAGAGTCATAAAGTACCAGACTTCAAAGTAGGGGACTTAGTTCTAGTTTCAACCTTGAATTTTAATAATATCAAAGGCCCAAAGAAACTTAAAGATTCTTATGTAGGACCTTTTGTTATTGTTGCCTTACATGGAACCAATGCAGTTCAAGTGGAATTGAGTGGTGAATTGGAAAATAAACACCCCACATTTCCAGTCAGCCTGATAAAACCTTATCAACCAGCTGACAAAGAATTGTTTCCTTTAAGGAACCCAACTCCTTTAACTGTGCCCCCTGTGGAACAGAATGAAGACAGAAAGATAAAGAAAGTCATTAAAGAAAGGAGACTTAGGGGTAAAAATCAAAGAGAATATCTTGTCAGATATAGAAATCCAGTACATGAAGATGAATGGATGGCAGAATCAGAAATACCTGACTCAGATAAACTCTTAAGAAGATTTAGACATGAAAGAAGGCCACAAGCCTGAATATGTCTATAAATGTGCTTTAAATTACTTGATCTGAGTAATGTGAAGAGGTTGGACAGTGGACATTAACCCCCTTTTGGGGCCTTATTCTTTTTATCACTAATAAAATTGTAGTACAATTTTATTTTTTGGTGGGAGGGAATGTGAGCCTTGAGGTATATTTTACATACCCAAATAGGCCACAATTATGTTAAAAAGAAATTTTGAATTATGCAAAACTCATAAGTCATGCATATATCCAAAATTCATCATTTTCAATTTCAGAAAAGATGAATAACTTTTTATTTAGTAAGTAAATCCATGGATTTAAGACCAGATTTGGATTCTACACAAAAATTCACCTAGGGTAGCTCCATAGAGTGAATAAGCTCAATTTAAGTATTTGAGGTGGTAAAATGGAAAATACTTCAATACCACATCATTAATACCACATAAAAGATCCGTGAAAATTTTTGTTTTTCTTGATTTTTAGCCAAAATAATAGGAAAGTGAGAAATCCCATGTTACATATACACTAAGAATAGTGTTATGCATGTTTTGAGCACTTAATATCATGGTATTCTTACATGGACTTTTGGTACACCCATAGTGGATATCTCACTTTAAGCTTAAATTACTATTTTGACGTAAAAATTGGGCAAGGGGGACAAAAGACATCAAAGAGAGCCAGGGTACCCAACTTCTGAGGCCTCAGAGGCGTGGATAGCTCCAGAGCATGGATCCATGGCTCATCTTGGCCCAATTGGTAAATGGGAACTTGGTTACCAAGTTACACCTACTGTAATCATAAGAAAAATAGCAAATAACCTGCTATTTTGACGTGCCAAGGAGGTAATAAGCTACTTAGACTCCTGTAACCACGTCAATTCTTGATGACTTTCCATGACTAGACCCTAAAAGAGTAATTAAACCCTTTTGGGATCCATATTCATTGATTTACCTCATAGCAACCAGCAAAATACTGCTATTTGCAATTCTACGTAGAAATAAGGTAAAAACTTCAAAAATTCATTAAAAATACAATTCTTAATGAATCCTTCTGAAACTTTCAGGACCAATGGAGAACTGTGTTATCTATGGTACAACCAAAAAGAATTATGGTTTTACTAGTAAAATTAAACGTTTTACTTACAGTCCATTTTTGACCATTCTACGTGAAATACTGAATCTTCAAAAATTCACAGTAATTACAACCTGTGATGAAATTGGCAATAACATTGATAACTTTGAGAAATCAATGATTATTTTAGAATAAAAGAAGATTTACAGATGTTACTCCTTTTATTCTTAACCATATTGGGGTTGGTAGTCACGTAAAAGCATCAATTAAGTAATTATGATAATCTTACGTGACAACAGATGATGCAATCATTAATCCAAAAGGGTTTATTGTTTTCTCACTCAATGGTTTTTCAGTTTGCTCCATGGCACGCCTCTGTGAGCTGTTGTTGACTTAAAAGAAGCCTATTCTTGCTGTTTTTTCCGTATGATCATCTTATAAATTTATTAAACCATTATTACCAACAAGTAAGTATTAGTTCAACTATTCTTAAGTATTTTTAAATCTTTCAGATTCAATCAGAAAGACGTGAAATCATAGAATCCAACTATATATTGTTGTAATACTGTTATAAATCATCTTGATCCCTTAAATCCACAATTCCACGTCAAATTTCTCTACTCTTATCTTTCAATAAGTTCTTTGGAGTATTAGTGAGTCATTTATCTTTAATTCTTAAAAGTTTTTCTCTAGTAATAGTTTTCTTCAAGAATTATCTTTATAATTATTCTTGCAAAAGATAATTATATATTAAAATAATTTTTTATTATTTTAATAAAGAAGTTTTTATTATTAAATTCTTCTTGTAATTGATTCTTGTAGACAATTACTTGCTCACTGTTAAAATCACTAGTAGTGCTTAACACGTGAAAGAAATAATTTTTAATTATTTAAATGTGGTTATAATAATATTTCATTATTATATTTCATAAGAACAGACATAGTACTGTTGATTAATAGTAATATTATCATCAGTTTCATAGTCACATCTTACAGGATCACTTGAAGAAAGATCTTCTGACCATCCACCCCACAGCCAAGGACTTCCATGATATGTGGAAGAAAGCCTGTGATACTGCTGCCAAATGCATAGCTGAGGCCAAAGAGTATAATAAGCAAAGGTGGAACAAATCACATATGGAACCTGACTTCAAGGAAGGGGACCAGGTGTTAGTGTCTACACTGAACTTTAACAATCTCAAAGGACCCAAGAAAATGAGAGACTCATTTGTAGGGCCCTTCACTATCACTAAGTTGATAGGGAAGAATGCAGTAGAGGTCAAGCTCACTGAGGAGTTTTCTAGGAAACACCCAGTCTTTCCAGTAAGCCTGGTCAAACCATACTTCCAAATAGAGGAGGATAAATTCCCCTCCAGGAAGAAAAACATCACTCCACCAGAAATAGTGGAAGTAGAAGACTCTCCTGGACCTGTGAGTAAAATCATCAGGGCCAGAAAAATCAGACTTAATGGGAGGGATCAGAGACAATACCTAGTCAGATTCAAGAACCAGACAGCTGACAAAGACAAATGGTTGGCAGAGGATGCCATACCAGATGGGAACCTTCATTTAAGGAGATTCAGAGCCTCAAAGAGGACTGAACAGTCTCATCTATGATGAGCCTTTTTTAGAGGGAGGGTATGTCAGCCTGTGACTCAAAACCAGAGCACAAGCATGACAGCCAAAATACCATAAATCAATGGTATAGCCAAAATACCACCAAAACATGGAGCTGAGCCAAATTAGCTCAAAAGGTATCAAAAGAAAGAGGAAACTCACCTCTTTCTGAAAATATAAGTCCGATCACCATAGGACAAGAAATAACAAAGTTATTCCTGCTCAAAGTTATTGCTGAGCATAAACCTTAATTTTCACCTCTCATCTAAAATCTAGAAGGAGAGGCTTAACCCCATCAAATGGGTATTCAAAATGAAGCTCTAAGCCAGGGCTATCTAATGGTGCTAACCAAACTGAGCTAGCACCAGTATTACTTGAGTTATGGTCAAATTCAGACCAAATAAGGGTGAACAAAACATTCACCTCTCATCTAACTTTTACAGTTTTAGTGTGAGATACTTAAAGTGGGGTCTTTTTGGAAAGAGCACAATCAGGGCTATCTGATGGTGCCATCCATTTCCTCATAACTTAACTACAACAGAAGTTATTGGCCAAACAAGCTCAATACAGCTTTTTGCCCAAACCACGCCAATGTACAAAAATACTTGTACATGGGATAACTTTGTCATATTTAATGATAACCCTGTCAAGTTGAGTACTATTGTTTAGAGCCCATATAGAGCTATTCAATGAACCAACTTTGAGCTTGATATCTCAAAAACTGACAGAGTTATGACCATTTTAAGGTCAAAATCCCACCTGCTGTCATATACAGCCTTACCATGGGATAACCCCCCATAATCATGAATATGAGGTGTCAAATAGACGAAGAAGCATGTTTTTACTTCAATACCTCATATGTCAGTCAATACTGGGGTCCCATACAGCTTCTGTACAGCATTCTACGCGTCATACACGTCAGAATCAGGCTGTGAGGTCCCCAGATGAAAATTTTCACCCTGTATTGGTGAAAACTGCCCAGATGTGGTTTCAAAACCACATCTGAGCCCAATACAGGCTATACAGGCTGTTTGAAAACCACAAGCCAGTACTAGAGAGTGAAAAAATCTTCACTTCCTCTACGTGGAAAGGTCTAGCACCCTTTCCACCCCATTTCAGGATAAAAAGGAGGCTTTTCACTGCCAGAATTGTATCCTCATCCTGCTCTTGAATAACCTAGGTAGTAAACTGTCAAAAACAGTTTTACTCTTGGTTAAATAATCAGGTATACTCTTAATTTAAAGTATTTTAGTCTTTATTATTGTAATCCAACAGGTAAAGCTGCACCCAGGGCTTTCAACAGCGCTCACCACCACTATATCTCTATAGTAAAGCCCTTTAAATCTTAAATTAAATCATTTATTATCAATCTTATCATCTTTTAAAACCATTTTTACCATGTCACAGTCATAGTTAAAGCTTGTAAATACTGATATACACCTTTATCATAGACTCAGCCTGACAGTTCTCCTTTGGATAAGCCTCCAGTGCCTGGGAAAGGAGGGAGTTTAGTTCCATCCAGAATTCCCTGTGCATCTCATTTCAATGAGTTGCATCCACGAAAGGAATCATGTGGAGCAAGCGGCTATGCTCCAACAAGATTCGGTTGATCAATTTGTAGACAATGGCTCAAGGAATGATCAAAGTCAGTTGTAAGTCGTTAAATTCCTGGCAAGCGTCATTGTGGGAATGTGTAAGATGTGACTATGAAACTGATGATAATATTACTATTAATCAACAGTACTATGTCTGTTCTTATGAAATATAATAATAAAATATTATTATAACCACAATTAAATAATTAAAAAATTATTTCTTTCACGTGTTAAGCACTACTAGTGATTTTAACAGTGAGCAAGTAATTGTCTACAAGAATCAATTACAAGAAGAATTTAATAATAAAAACTTCTTTATTAAAATAATAAAATTATTTTAATATATAATTATCCTTTGCAAGAATAATTATAAAGATAATTCTTGAAGAAAACTATTACTAGAGAAAAACTTTAAGAATTAAAGATAAATGACTCACTAATACTCCAAAGAACTTATTGATAATAAAAGTAGAGAAATTTGACGTGGAATTGTGGATTTAAGGGATCAAAAGGATTTATAACAGTATTACAACAATATATAGTTGGATTCTATGATTTCACGTCTTTCTGATTGATTCTGAAAGAATTAAAACACTTAAGAATAGTTGAACTAATACTTACTTGTTGGTAATAAAGATTTAATAAATTGATAAGATGATGATTGGAAAAAACAGCAAGAAGAGGCTTCTTTTAAGTTAACAACAGCTCACAGAGGCGTGCCATGGAGCAAACTGAAAAACCAGTGAGTGAGAAAACAATAAACCCTTTTGGATTAATGATTGCATCATCTGTTGTCACGTAAGATTATCATAATTACTTAATTGATGCTTTTACGTGACTACCAACCCCAATATGGTTAAGAATAGAAGGAGTAACACTTGTAAATCTTCTTTTATTCTAAAATAATCATTGATTTCTCAAAGTTATCAATGTTATTGCCAATTTCATCACAGGTTGTAATTACTGTGAAATTTTGAAGATTCAGTGTTTCACGTAGAATATCCAAAAATGGACTGTAAGTAAAACTTTTAATTTTACTAGTAAAACTGTAATTCTTTTTGGTTGTACCATAGATAATACAGTTCTCCTTTAGTCCTGAAAGTTTCAGAAAGATTCATTAAGAATTGTATTTTTAATGAATTTTTGAAGGTTTTACCTCATTTCTACGTAGAATTGCAAATAGCAGTGTTTTGCTGGTTGCTATGAGGTAAATCAATGAATATGGGTCCCAAAAGGGTTTTAATTACTCTTTTGGGGTTTATCCATGGAAAGTCATTAGTAATTGACATGGTTACAGGAGTGTAAGTAGCTCATTACCTCCTTGGCACGTCAAAATAGCAGGTTATTTGCTATTTTCTGATGTTTTACAGTAGTTGTAACTTGGTAACCAAGTTCCCAAAGAGTTTTAGTTTACCAATTGGGCCAAGATGAGCCATGGATCCATGCTCTGGAGCTATCCACGCCTCTGAGGCCTCAGAAGTTGGGTACCCTGGCTCTCTTTGATGTCTTTTGTCCCCCTTGCCTATTTTTACGTCAAAATAGTAATTTAAGCTTAAAGTGAGATATCCACTATGGGTGTACCAAAAGTCCATGTAAGAATACCATGATATTAAGTTCTCAAAACATGCATAACACTATTCTTAGTGTATATGTAACATGGGATTTCTCACTTTCCCATTATTTTGGCTAAAAATCAAGAAAAACAAAAATTTTCACGGATCTTTTATGTGGTATTAATGATGTGGTATTGAAGTATTTTCCATTTTACCACCTCAAATACTTAAATTGAGCTTATTCACTCTATGGAGCTACCCTAGGTGAATTTTTGTGTAGAATCCAAATCTGGTCTTAAATCCATGGATTTACTTACTTAATAAAAAGTTATTCATCTTTTCTGAAATTGAAAATGATGAATTTTGGATATATGCATGACTTATGAGTTTTGCATAATTCAAAATTTCTTTTTAAGATAATTGTGGCCTATTTGGGTATGTAAAATATACCTCAAGGCTCACAGAATGAGAGGGGCTTTGCACCAGGGGGAGGAGGCGTTGGGATTCTCGGGGGCACTGGGAGGGAACCACGGTTGGAGTGGAGGGGGGAACTGGGTTGCATTCTAGGTCAATCCTTACGATATGTTGGGGATAATTTATTTGAGAAGATTCAAAATTCCTACAATTCATTGGGGGTTCCGTCTTTTGATCAAGTCAACTATGAAGGCAATATCCCGGCAAATCAGGGTGCATTCGAGTTCGCTTCCGCACTCACTTTCACCATGAATGGATTCAAAAACGCACCTCATGTTGATAAAGATGCCTCGCTGTATGCTTCGGGATGGTGGTTTCAAGCTGATAAGCGGACCAGCCAAATTCAAAGAGATGCGTCAAAGCGGTGTGCAGGTGGAAAATTGATTTTCCCAAATGAGCATTTTTGGATTGATCTATCCACATGTCATGGGCTCATTCAGGGAGTGTGGGCCAGTAGTACATTTGTTCATTATACTGATCCAGCACAGGACAACGAAAGCACGACACTAGTGGGTATGTCCGCACAATGCTCAAGCAGGTTAGCAAAAACAATGCAGCAAAAAAACCATGGCTATTATGAGATTGGCGAGAGAGCGGGCTATCAAATCAGGGATGGTAATACAATCTCTTGCCAGTTCAAAGAATGAGGAGATTTGCATGTGTGTTGGGTAAGTAATGGTGGGGTAAGGCAGAGGACAATATACACCAGGATTGGATGGATCCAAGTGCGGCAGATGGGGTGTCTCACATGAAAAAGGGGTGAAGTGGATTATGTACGGTGGCATGCCATTGTACATCTGTCCTAGTTTGTTGCTATTGTCCAGGATGCCAATGCTTCACACGCAAATCCTTATGCTTGTGCAGGTTCCGCCAATGCTAAAAGTTCCTTACGCCTATGCGGGCTGCCGACGCTTCACACGCCAATCCTTACGCCTCTGCAGGTTCCCAACAGCTCACACGCCAATCCTTACGCCTGTTCAGGTTCCCAACGATTCACACGCCAATCCTTACGCCTGTGCAGGTTCCCAACAATTCACACGCCAATCCTTACGCCTGTGCAGGCTCCCGACAATTCACACGCCAATCCTTACGCTTTTGAAGGCTCCAGACAGCTCACACGCCAATCCTTAGGCTTGTGAAGGTTGCCAACAATGCTGACAATTTCTTACGCCTGTGCAGGCTCCCGAAAGCTCACACGCCAATCCTTACGCCTGTGCAGGCTCCCAACAGCTCACACGCGAATCCTTAGGCTTGTGAAGGCTGCCAACAATGCTGACAATTTCTTACGCCTGTGCAGGCTCCCAACAATTCACACGCCAATCCTTTCGCCTGTGCAGGCTCCCGAAAGCTCACACGCCAATCCTTACGCCTGTGCAGGTTCCCGACAGCTCACACGCCAATCCTTACGCCTTTGCAGGCTCCCGAGAGCTCACACGCCAATCGTTGCGCTTGTGAAGGTTCCCGATAATTTAAACAATTCAATACATGACTAAGATTAATAGCGTGTGACCATAGGAACGGCAATTTCTCATGAATCTGGAGTGGATTGCTCACATGCCGGAACCTCCCACTTTTTTACAGTTAAGATTTGATATGGCTCTAAACAATGGAGGAAGAAAATATAGGAGGCAGGAATGGTGACTATTCGCGCATTTTTGGCAAAAGAGTTTCTCACATACAAATACTAACTCAAACTTTTGGTGGGGCACTTACGAAAATTATTCTCACACAATAGTAAATATGAATCATTGAGGAATTATAATAAATTCACGTGAACAAAGAACATAAGAGAAATTGAAAATATCTTTCATTGAATACAAAAAATTTATCTAAAGGAGTGTAATACAAAAGGTAAAAAGTGGAAAGAATACGATTTTTTTGTGGATTTTATTTTTCTAAGAATTTTGAGACTATCCCGGTGATGTCCTCCTTTGGATAAGCCTCCAGTGCCTGGGCAAGGAGGGAGTTTAGTTCCTCCCGGAATTCCCGGTGCATCTCATTTCGATGAGTTGCATCCACGAAAGGAATCATGTGGAGCAAGCGACGAGGCTCCAACAAGATTCGGTTGATCGAATCGTGGACGATGGCTCGAGGAATCATTAGGGTCGGTCGCAGGTTGGTGAATTCCTGGCGAGCGTCATCGTGAGAATGAGAGGAGCTTGGCACCGGGGGGAGGAGGCGTTGGGGTTCTCGGGGGCACTGGAAGGGATCTCTGGGGAGGGAACCGGGGTTGGAGTGGAAGGGGAAGATGGTGGAGTCGGTGAAGAAGAAGGGGGAGGGGGATGGGGTGATCCCACGGGCGTATCGTCGATGATGATGATCGAGCGAGGAGTGGCGGGACGATCTGGAGACGGTCAAAGAAAAAATGAGGAAAAGTGGATATGGATCGAACAGAAAAAAGGGGTGACTTACCATAAGGTTCCTCCGTGGATTGCGTAGGAGCCACCTCAGGTTCTGCCTCACAAGTCGGAACGTCTTCAGGTGGTTCGGAAGATGGACTCGGGCCAGGAATAGGTGGCTCTTTGGCTTGGGAGGGTTCTAAAAAAGGAGTAAGAGTCAGTTAACTTGACTCAAAAGTGAAAGTGAAAATGAAATGCAACTTTGGCTGCTTACTGCCACTCAGGCCTGGAGTGGGTTGCCGTGGGGCTTGCTTGCGAGGCAAACTAGGAATGGGAGAGTTTTGTCAGGGGGGATTAGGTGAGTTTTGTTCTATGAGTAATGGAAAAAATTCAGTATTATTGCGTGAAGAGAAATGAGGTAAGGAGGAGAAAGAAAACTTACCTTGGTGTTTGAATCCTATCGGTGACAAGACATGGTGACAATCGGCCCAAGCTCAAATGTCCTCTTGCCATTGCCATCCTTCATTGGCCAGATAATCACTTTTCTCTGGTCGAGGAGTGAAGTGACCATTGGATGGTGGCCTAGGAGGGGGGTGGAAAAATTAATACTTGAGGGGACAGGGCTAATCATCCGGAATCGTTCCCATTTGCCTGCTTGGGGTCCCGGTGTCCATTTGCGCTCAGATGTGGTTTCATCATTGTTGACCACAAAGGAGTCCTTGCAAGGGCGTCTTGGGCAGGAAATCCTCTGGCCACATGGTTGGAAGGGGAGGACAACAAACAAACATTTCTTGTGTGCTTGTTGGCAAGCATCACAAGTGTTGGTTGTCGTTGAGGAACGAATGCAGGGAATACCCTGCTTGGTGCATAAAGTGCATGACATCTAAAAACAAAACAATTGAGGTTAGTAACTGAATAAAAAGTAAACAATCAAGAAAGAAAATGAAGACGTACTATGAATTATATAAATTCAAAACGGAAAAAAAATAAAGACGCTCTAGTTGGAGGTTTTCAAAAGTCTGGAAAGAGTTGTGAAGAAAAAAAATAATTAATATCGGAACATAATGTGGACAAAAGTTTTAAATGGAGGAGATGCACAAGGTGGATAGAAGTGGGGTTCTGAAAGTATCAGCAGGAAAAACAAACAGGCAAAAGGAAGGGGAGTGGGTTTAGTGGAGTGCAAAAGAAAAGGGTGGAAAGGCAGGAAGACCAAGGGGAATATGCACAAGAAGGAGAACAGCGGGTGAGCTTGAACCAAGTGGAGCGTGTGAGACAGAAAGTGGGGGCTTGTTGGGTGAAGATGGTCTTTTATACCATGGTGAAGCTGAGACAATCTCAGCAGTTGCAGCACCCACAAAAGTCTCAGCTTCAAGGCGTGTGGGCAAAATTGAAGCTCAGTCGCAGCCGATGCTGTAACTGAGAAGGGAAATGCTTGCGTGAGGCAGAAGAACAATGGGGTTCTGGCTGAGTATTGCAATTGATTGAGTTGTCAATCTCAGTCAAATCCCCTTTGTTTCCTTAAATAGCCACACAATCACCCAGGAGGGTGGTTGTAAGGCCCTCGTTGAATGTGCATGGTGGTTGAAATGCCAAATTCCCCATGCAGAAATGCACATGGTGCATTTGGTCACAAGTGACCGCGGCGAGATTACCGGCCGTATGGCCTGGTGATAGTGTTTGAACAAAGGGTTGGGGGCTGTAAGACAAGTGAATACAGTGTGAGCTTGGCTCGACCCATTGCTCAGGTTTGCTTTCAGGTCATAATTGAAATGCTCAGTGGCTGAACATTTTAATTCCACAGTTATTGAGCTATTGATATAATTATATCAAACGCACCCTTCTGAGCAATTGCTACGTCATCTCTGTAAGCACACAACATCAGAGGACATTTCAGCCAGGCGCAGCATATCACACGCTTTCGTGAAGTGCTGTGAGCTGAGCCTTCCAATTAACTATAGCAAAAATGGTCCTGACCATGCCTTTACTGAACACTTCCACATGGTGCTTTTGATCATGACATGCTCACCTTGCGTGTGCAAATCAGGTGAAACACAATTCTGAGCATGTGGCACATGAGCCACCTGCTTAGCATTCATTGGAAGGTGGATCCCAATTGGGAATATGCATGCAGGCGGGAGTGGTATTACTCCATCCTAATGTGTACAGCCTACATTGTAGTACGCAGTACACCTTTGTAAATGTATGCTGTGGGGCAGAGCTAAAGCTGTACAAAAATGTAACATGCAATCACGTCAAGCCATCGAGTCAAATTTCTCAACTGCATCCCTTTGATGCACCTTGTTGGAAAGCTCTGCCTAACTATGGCAGAGATGCGGGTGTAATCCAAGTTAATGTAAGTGGGTCATAATGGGATGACTTATTATTTGGGTCATACACAAACAGTGGATTCACTCTGGTGCCATTGTGGGGGCAAACAATGACTGGCCCTGCTTGTTCATCACGCATTCTCATTGTTGGGCAGCCACATGCTTTCATACGCACCCCCCGACGGTTCATATGCAGGCAACTTTCACACGCCTGAAAGACATTTTACTTCCAGTCTTCCAACCAGAGATTTTCTTGGCCGGGTGGTCAGCTTGACTGCAGACGCTCACCCGCTTGCGCTTGGAAACCTGAGGCCAATCAGTGTGCATTTCCTTCAGCCTCATCTGCATGAGCATAATCCCAGCCTATGATTTCTGAGGCTGGTTATGTTTGTGTGGGGATCTGCAACTGCAGGTCATTTTCTGCACATTCTCACGCGCCTGGCTTGCAGCCAAAAAATCCCTTTGGCGGGTGGCCTCTTTTGCCGGAGTTTTGTACACATGTGAGGCAAAGACCCTGATGCCAATCTCAGTGGATTAGTACCCGCCTCAAACACAATAGGGTTGAATGTATATGTGGATCACAGCTCACGGCTGGCACACCCTTTGATCATGCCCCACATTCCCCCCTGGAAGCCCAGTAGGCATCAGTCAGCAAAAAACTTCAGGCAAAACCAAACTCATGTTTAGTGGCATGCCACCAAACATATCTCACCCTCCCACACACAAACATCCCCACAGTGAGATTTCCCTTTGAAACCGCCAACATTGCCCACTAGGTCCCTGTACAACAATTAACCTGGGGAAGATATGCTCATTGTTTGCTGTCACACCAGAAAACATGGCTTCATGCCTCTAATACGCCCTTCCACAATAAGCAGCTACAACCCACTGAATTTTGGATATGCTAATGTCAACCTTGGTCCACCAAAGGTTGCATAACTTTCTGAAGATCCAGCAGTCATATCGGTGCACCAACATTTTTGCCACCTTGCCTTGATATATTCCCCAAATCGGATATGAAAATTATGAGCCCAACGGGCCCATGTTCCTAAAGACCATGCACGTAACCACAGGCCATCTGTAAGATGCGACTATGAAACTGATGATAATATTACTATTAATCAACAGTACTATGTCTGTTTTTGTGAAATATAATAATAAAATATTATTATAACCACAATTAAATAATTAAAGAATTATTTCTTTAACGTGTTAAGCACTACTAGTGATTTTAACAGTGAGCAAGTAATTGTCTACAAGAATCAATTACAAGAAGAATTTAATAATAAAAACTTCTTTTATTAAAATAATAAAATTATTTTAATATATAATTATCTTTTTCAAGAATAATTATAAAGCTAATCCTTGAAGAAAACTATTACTAAAGAAAAACTTTAAGAATTAAAGATGAATGACTCACTAATACTCCAAAGAACTTATCAATAGATAAAAGTAGAGAAATTTGAGATAGAATTGTGGATTTAAGAGATCAAAATAATTCATAGCAAGATTACAACAATATACAGTTGGATTCTATGATTTCACGTCTTTCTGATTGATTCTGAAAGATTTAAAACACTTAAGAATAGTTTAACTAATACTTACTTGTTGGTAACAATGATATAAAATGATAATAAGATGATGATGCGGAAAAAACAGCAAGCGAAGGCCTCTTTTAAGTCAACAACAGCTCACAGAGGCGTGCCATGGAGCAAACTGGAAAAACAAGTGAGTGAGAAAGCATGAAAACCTTTTGGATTAGTACTTACATCATCTGTTGTCACGTAAAACTGTCATAATTGCTTAATTGATGCTTTTACATGACTACCAACCCCAATATGGTTAAGAATAAAAGGAGTAACATTTGTAAATCTTCTTTTATTCCAAAGTAATCATTGATTTCCCAAAGTTATCAATGTTATTGAAAATTTCATCACAGGTTGTATTTACTGTGAATTTTTGAAGATTCAGTGTTTCACATAGAATAACCAAAAATGGACTGTAAGTAAAACTTTGAATTTTACTAGTAAAACTGTAATTGTTTTTCGTCGTATCATAGATAATACAGTTCTCAATTGGTCCTGAAAGTTTCAGAAAGATTAATTAAGATTTGTATTTTTAATGAATTTTTGAAGTTTTTACCTCATTTCTACGTAGAATTGCAAATATCAGTGTTTGACTGGTTGCTATGAGGTAAATCAATGGATACTACTCCAAAAAGGGTTTGAATTACTCTTTTGCGGTTTATCCATGGAAAGTCATTAATAATTGACATGGTTACAGGAGTACAAGTAGCTCTTTACCTCCTTGGCACATCAAAATAGCAGGTTATTTGCTATTTTCTGGTGTTTTACAGTAGTTGTAACTTGGTAACCAAGTTCCCAAAGAGGTTTAGTTTACCAATTGGGTCAAGATCAGCCATGGAACCAAGCTTTGGAGCTATCCACACCTCTGGGGCCTCAGAAGTTGGGTACCCTGGCTCTCTTTGATGTCTTTTGTCCCCCTTGCTTATTTTTCACGTCAAAATAGAAATTTAAGCTCAGTGAGATATCCACTATGGGTGTACCAAAAGTGCATGTAAGAATACCATAATATTAAGTGCTCAAAACATGTATAACAAGATTCTTAGTGTATATGTAACATGGGATTTCTCACTTTCCCATTATTTTGGCGTAAAATCAAGAAAAACAAAAATTTTCACGGATCTTTTATGTGGTATTAATGATGTGGTGTTGAAGTATTTTCCATATTACCACCTCAAAGAGTTAATTTGAGCTTATTCACTCTATGGAGCTACCCTAGGTGGATTTTTGTGTAGAATCCAAATCTGGCCTTAAATCCATGGATTTACTTACTCAATAAAAAGTTATTCATCTTTTCTGAAATTCAAAATGATGAATTTTGGATATATGCATGACTTATGAGTTATGCATAATTCAAAATTTATTTTTAAGATAATTGTGGCTTATTTGGGTATGTAAAATATACCTCAAGGCTCACACCATCCCCCCTTAAACCCATTGCTGCCTCTCATATAAGTTCCCCACCTGCGCTTATTCATCTTCACTCCCTTTAGCTACCCCTTCCTGATCATATAATTTCCAACTGTCCCCAAATAATTCATAATAGTCATCATTTCAACCCCTTCACAACCACTTTGCATTGGGATGATTAATATTCATATTCAAATAAATAGTGATATAGCCTTAAATCCTGATAATTCCCACTTAGCTTCTTGAATTATACTATGGAACAATCAACACAACATATTTGTATATCTCCCCAATCACCAGCATGCTATTGGCTCTCTCCCTGGAACCCTTTCCAAAACGTTGATACCATTCCTTGGGGCACCACAAACCTTCATGCACTGTGGTCCTGGTGGGGCATGTATTGAAAATTGCCAATCCAATCCTACTCAAATATTATCTTTTGAGGGCGTATTTATGACTGATGCAAATGATCCCTCCTAATCTCAGAAACCCAATCTAGCATTGATGTTCTTCACATGGTATCCAAACATTCTATTCATAATTGAAAGCTTTTGAACACAATATTCAAAGCTTAAAATGCCCAAAGAATAGGCCTGTAATACTCATAGTCAATGTCAACTCTTTACTCCCACATTTCCCACTTCCAACTCAATGCCAGATTCATATCCTGCTGTTTCATCATTGACTTCCAAGCAAAAACTGATACAATTACCAGGTGGATCAGACCTCCCCATGATGACCCCGCCCCATTCCATTATTCAAACCCCCCTCATCCCTCATCAAAAGACCGGACTAGCTTTTCTCTGGGATCGAGAAATCCCCAATGGCCAATCAGCCCATAACCTTTGGGCAACCTCACCCCCAGGATCCACTTTTAATGCCAGGCACATAATTACAAACAAGTTCATTAGCACATTTGAATCCCTTTCAACCAATGCCCCTCTTGGAAGACTGCTTGCGGATGATAATGGATTAGGTAAAACCATTCAGGCCATTTCTCCAATTGGTACCTCCAAGGAGCGGTTGATTGCAAACCCCCATTGCTCCACACCCACCATGATAATCTGCCCCCCTCGCTTAATTATCAACTGGAAATCAGAAATATCCAAGCATGCTCAGGCTGGAGAACTGCATGCCAAAATCTACCATGGTCCCACTCATCACTCATTATCTGAGGCCGACATCTTAAAATATAATATCATCATCGCTTCTTACAACACTATCACCCAAGAATTTGAGCAAACCAATACCTCTACATCATTCATTTTTAAAATCCATTGGCATTGTATAATTTTGGATGAAGCACAGTGAGTGTCTGATCATCAAATGATTTGGATTATCCTATCGAACAATCAACACAACATATTTGTATATCTCCCTAATCACCAGCGTGCTATTGGCTCTCTCCCTGAAACCCTTTCCAAAAGGTTGATACCATTCCTTGGGGAACCACAAACTTTCATGCACTGTGGTCCTGGTGGGGCATGGATTGAAAATTGCCAATTCGATCCTACTCAAATATTATTTGTTGAGGGAGTATTTATGACTGATTCAAATGATCCCTCCTCATCTCAGAAACCCAATCTAGCATTGATGTTCTTCACATGGTATCCAAACATCCTATTCATAATTTAAAGTTTTGAACATGAGATTTCAAGCTTAAAACGCCCAAAGAATATGACTGTAATACTCATAGTCAATGTCAACTCTTTACTCCCACATTTCCCGCTTCAAACTTGACACCAGCTTCATATCCTTCTGTTTCATCATTGACTTCCAAGCAAAAACTGATACAATTACCCAGTGGATCAGACCTCCCCATGATGATCCTGCCCCAATCCATTATTAAAACCCCCTCCTCCCTCATCAAAAGACTGGACTAGCTTTTCTATGGGATCAAGAAATCCCCAATGGCCAATCAGCCTGTAACCTTTGGGCCACCTCACCCCCAAGATCCACTTTTAATGCCAGGCCCATAATTACAAACAAGTTCGTTAGCACATTTGAATCCCTCTTGGAGGACTGCTTGTGGATGATATGGGATTAGGTAAAACCATTCAGGCCATTGCCCTCATTGGTCCCTCCAAGGAGCAGTTGATTGCAAACCCCCATTTCTCCACGCCCACCATGATAATCTTCCCCCCTCCCTTAATTACCAACTGGCAATCAGAAATATCCAAGCATGCTCAGGCTGGAGTGCTTCATGCCAAAATCTACCATGGTCCCACTCGTCACTCATTATCTGAGGCCGACATCTTAAAATATGATATCATCATCACTTCTTACAATACTATCACCCAAGAATTTAAGCAAACCAATACCTCTACATCATTCATTTTTAAAATCAATTGGCATTGTATAATTTTGGATGAAGCACAGTGAGTGTCTGATCTTTAAAAGATTCAGATTACCTTCTATATCCGATAACCCTTACCCCATCTTATAGCTATATTCGCTCTCAATACACTGCCACTCACTGTGCCATTAATAGCCTCCTTTCATCCCGTCGAATATGTTTAACGGGCACACCTATTCACAACACCATTTATGACCTTTTGGGCATAATATTATTCATCACCCAACCCCAGAGCTCAATTCAATATAACTGGTCACCATTCCTCCTGAGTAGTCTTTCCAAAGGTAGCAATGGTATTTTGCATTTGGCATTGCGGCATTTAAGTTTGTGCCACACCAAAACCACACATCTCAAATCACTCCCCACTATTAGCCATCATTATGAGCTGCTCCCACTCAACCCAACCATGCAGCAAGAATATTCCACATTATACAAAGAATTACTATCATCCAAAAGCAAAGGACCAGGAGAATGTTTAATAAATATTAATAAGCTGCAAATATTTTGTAACCATCACATCATGCTTAACACAATTGCAGAGGAGGATTTGGAAGACCACGAGGGCAGGAGCACTCAGGATAAATCCCCAGCAATCACATAAACTATTGCGTATGTGGAAACATGCATGATGAGTAGTAAAATTGCACACCTCCTACAAAGCTTAATGAAGAACAAACAATCAAAGCGTGGTCCCACAAAATCGGTGGTTTATACCCAATGGACCCAATTTCATGATTTGTGAGTTAATTCTAATATGCATCCATTACCAATTGAATGAATCTGACTGGTTTTTATTGTAGAATTGGTATTGCACTTGCCCATCACTCTATCCTTTCAGCCCAAATTGATGGAACAATTACAGCACAAGTGCAGGAGAAGGCACTGGAGAATTTCTTCAATAATTCTGAAAGTGAAGTACTGATTGCATCCATTGCCACAGCTGGAACTGGCCTCAATATAACTTGTGCTAATATTGTCTATCTAATGGTGAGGGGACCCCCAAAGTTCTACCCTGATTTTTGGACCCTGACATCCACATTTCCAGGAGCCCAATTGGAACCCAGCCATTGAGGCTCAGGCTTTTGATTGACTCCATCATATTGGCCAACAACAACCTGTAAAGGTCATCCACTATATCACTCCTCATTCAGTGGAGGTCAACATGCGGAAGGTACCTTTCAAGCTCATCTTTGACCCTGATTGTATTTCTATTCTAAAATCTTTCCTTATGGGAATGCCATATTCCAATCACCAATAGGTCCAAGAAAAGAAAAAATCATTAGCTGTGTGAGCCTTACTGATATTATATAATTTGTGTTTGACCAAGTTGATAACTCCTGTTCACCCTGGCACAGGTCCACAATTATGAACACCATGAGCTGGATCGAACTCCTTCAATATTTCCTCAATGAAAATGAGCAATAGAGTCTTATTTCTAAGGGAGACGGTGATACATTCCAATTCATATTGTCTATATTCTGACATATTTAGCAAGTTCCTGCATCTTTAAGAAATAATAATCAGATTGTATTACACCTGCCCAAATAATTCACAAAATGTTAATTTGTAACAGTGCTGTACATTTATCTTACTAAGTTATTGCACAGCATCACCATTCAGCCTAATAACTGGCATGTCAAGTATTTTGAGCGCGCTAGTCTGCATCTTACTGCAGCTCTTGAGCCAATCTTTATCAAATACCTGAAATGATAGGCCTTCCAGAATATCACCATCATCTGTTGATTGTAATTATGACAATCTATCAATAGTTTTTTTACCCTTTTTTTAATCCAATTACAAAACTCTGTGTCTCATTCCCTTTTTAATACCAATTCATTAAATAACTGGGAGCTCCAGCATAATCCCACTTTGCAGTAAACTTGACGGCCATTTTCCAGTACCTCCTCAATATCTGAGCATACTCAAGGGTCATTGAATTATGATGCTAAAATGGGAAATTTAGCCGTATCACACCATTAACAATGGCGCTCATAGGTCTGCACATAATCAAGTAGATCATCATCAGTCTTTGCTCACAATGAAGAAGAGATACAGTAACTAACCCTTTGACAAATCTTTGTGAGCTTTTCATTCTCCTTTGCTTTTACCAAATACTCGGCATCCTTTTGAATAGACTTCCATTCTCTTTTCAAATAAGTGAAATATCACTCCATTAAAGCGGCCACAACCCCATAGTTATTATGATCCTTGTTCCAACAGTAATGATGATACTCGGTGCTGAAAAGTGCAAGACGGAATGTACGGTAAAACATCATAGACATCTACTCATTGAACGGATGTTGCCATGAGCTCTCCCAGTCCCAAGTGAATTGCTTTAGTCCTAGCTTGTGGAGCTCATTTTTGCAGTTGCTTTGAAAACCCTGAGACTGAACCTGTGTTGATGGCTCATTGAAAACATCCTTGGGGACATATCCGAGATGACCAGCCACTCAAATTGCAATTTCACTCTCTTCTGTGCTGGGTGGTGCTGGTAGTGAGGAAAAATCCTTATCCCTAACTTTGAGTAGGAACAGGAAATGGGCATGTACTGCTGATCTCATTCCATGTACATTCTCTGGAAGTTCTGCTTTCAGCCATTTTTTTTGCTCCTTCTGGCTTGCACATTTTGCCACATTGTGAGCTTTACGAGCCTGGTTCCTTTGCTGTCTGACCTCGGATTGTTCAAGCATACTCTGGGCAAGGCCCATTTGAGGATGGGTGAACTCATTATTTGACTGAGTGCCATGATCATGCGCCGTGAAATTGTCCCTCCTTGGTTCATCATTTGTTTCCATTTGAGTCAGAGACATGTTTCCATCCTCATCATCCACCATTTTTTCTCTTGATGAACTGGCATGAGCGGTTCTTGGTTTGGAGGCATATGGATGATGACATCCAGTGACTTTCTCTTTATGGACCAGAGCTGAAGATTCATAAAGCTCATCACCTGCCATGCAAATCATCAGTTAATACATCAAAAAATTAATAAAGACTGGTCATAATCACAATCTTCAATTTGCTCCTGAATTCGTACTGACTTGCCTTTAGGTGCCATATCTAACCCATGAAACAAACATATCAAATTTTGAAAAAGTTTATACTCCAAAACTAAAATGAGTTACTTTGATGAAGCGTCAATCCTGGATTGACCTCCGACAGACCACTCCAAGTTACATTTTCCAATGGTCTTTTTTGTCACCCCCTATCAATGCGCCTTTCATTGCCCACATGAACCTGAGATCCTGATGGAATATTGAGGGTTGGCTGTTTGCTTTGTCCAAAGGGATCCTGGGATGCAATTGGATTCCGACCTGGATTAAGGAGGAACTCACATGGAAATTTTGATTGGGGAGTAGTGTTTTATGAGATTTGAGGTGTGCCTTCTGGCCCCTGAGACACATGCATTTGTGTATTAGTGGGATTTGGGGGAATTTGAGTGACGGAAATATTTTGGATTGACCAAGTGCTTGAAGTTGGAGCCTTTGGATTTCCCACATCAATGTTAAGACCTGATACATTCATTGAGGATGCAATAGGGGTTGTGAGAGGAATTTTGGGACTCAATGGTGACTGTGTTTGAACATATTCTATGCTAGATTCACTATCTGAGTCATGAACAGAACCTGAACAGGATTTATATGACTTGGAAGATGACATAAGGGCCAAAAAGTACAGTAACATTTTTAACTAGATAAAACACCTCAGTATTATGATAAAATGGATTGATATGAGATGAAATCTTTTCAAATTTAGAATAGAGAAATTCTATGAAGATTTGGAACCAAGTGTCGCGTGGAAGTCCAATAAGACTCTTTTTAGGAGAATCCTCCCTGCCTCCTCTTGAGCTCCTCTGCGTTTGTCGGAAACTACCCTGCACGGCCTACCACCATATAATGTAATATTTCCTTGATCTCAAAGGGAACCCATCATCCATAAGTAATCATATTTGGTAACATTTCCGCCTCCCCATTGTCACATTTTGTGAATTATCCAAACTGCCAATATGTGCATTGAACTTCCACAGCATTGTACATCTGTAAAGGGGTATATTCATGAAGTATTTACCCACAAAAGAGACAGCACTTTTTCAAGAAAGGCGAGACAATCCAAATCACATTCCAACCAATCAAACCCCTGCTGCACTCAAACCAAATACCAAGATTTTAGCTGCACTCCAACCCCTTATGTAATAGAGTTATATCGTTATTTCTGTAATAAGGTTTAAGCCATGTACAATGGCATGCCAGCGTACATGGTTTGAATGTTAATCCCCTCAATTCAATGTTGACACCTCCCTATTGCAATGCCCCTCAAGGGTCAAAACCGCAGTATCACCATGTGTAAATAAAATATAATATGTATGAGCATTGAGCAGCATGGCATTTTACCCAATTAAACTCCTAACCAATTCCGCCATCCAGATGAGACATGTTACACTTTATTCGCTGCAGCTCACCCACCGTTACAAATGGGATAATATCCTCAGATGGCTAAAATCATCTCCCCCTTCATAAATAATCACTCAATTTTTTTCAATTCATAACATTCCTAAAAGTGTTCACATCAGCCATAGATATTTATACACAAACCAACCATACTCCCAATTCCTGCAATAATGACAACCCGCCGCTATTCCTCAATGTGTATATGCATGTGTTAACACTGCTCAACTCAAACACACTCTTCCCCTGAGGGTGATAGGCACGGAGTTGCCTTCACAACTTTCCAATATAAACAGCACATTAAAAAGCTCAAATCAACCATTTCACCCAAATCTCTTTCAAACATCCCTACTTCTGCATCAGGATCTGAGTGCCCACAGCTTCTATTGGATTAAATATTCCCAGCTGATTATTCACAATTGACCCAAAGCACCTTCACCACAGCACTGGGTCTCAATTCAACTGCACAGAAACCATACAGCAGCAATCACACCCTTCCCCCACAAGACCTTGGAATGATAATATCTGCCATTCTATCATTAAGGTATAGTATACCCCGCAGGGCTTCACGCATTCTCAACCCTGCCCTGAACCTGCTGATCAAGTCTAGCATCTCAAGCTCCGGTGGTCCCCCCACTCCTGCATTCCATATACCTCAAGATCTGAGTACCATACTTGAACATCTCCAATTGGAACCAGTGATTCAAAACTATATATGTTGTCCTCAATGTTTCTCTCTTAATGGCCTTACTGAATCAGTCACAAATGACCAACCCCACTGTCAACGCCATAATGACCCAAATGATCATGATCCCCCTTTCACAAAATCATTAGGCAAATTCATCTATTCATTTGAACCCCACACCCACAACACAACCAGCATGAAGCAAAAGTTTATACCAAAAAACATTTCATTTATCAACCATTCAAAAATTGGCTTTCCAGATTTCTCCAGCGGGCTGGAATTATGGAAATTCTGCATCAACATCAACAATCCCAAACTCCCAAAGGTTCCCCCAAATGTGACGTCTGGGATGGATTGTTCTGGAGACGCTTCACTGGCACTAGAAATATGAACAATCCCCATTCATTTCCATTCCTGGTTCATTGGCCTTCTCCATTTATGTGGACTGGTTTAATTCACATGGAAAGTCAACCCGGTTGGCCTGCATTGGACCTATCATGCTTATTTGTCTTCATCTCCCGCCAAGTGAAAGATTGAACAGGTTCTTCAGGCTCCTTTATCTGTGTTGCCATCCTCACAGCCATTGGGGATGTGGTTGCCATGCGCAAGCTTACTGGATTTATTTCCCATTCAGGCAGCCACTTTTGTAATTTTTGCACCATTCACAAAGCTCAAATTGAAGAAATTGGTCCTCAATTTCTCTACACACGCTCATACCAAAATCATAAATCAACCATTCCCAAATGGCTCTGGGCAACCCCACAAGAAAGACAAGCAATTTTCTCTGAGTATGGAGTGCGATATCCAATTTTGGAAGACCTTCTGTATTGGGATGCAACCAGAATGGTTAATCTTGACATAATGCATAATTTAATACTTGGAATTTTGAAGGATCATGCAGCTTTCAAATTGTGCATTCCAGAGTCCAAATCAAAAATTTACTTCAGGTCCCGCAGGAAATCCAATGACACCAACATTTCAGACTCAGATTCCATGACCTCCAACAGATCTCTTGATAAAATCACATTGAGAGAGGCCCACTCCCTGAGAAGAGATGCAGCAAAAATAATAAATGACCCACTCCCCACTACTTCCACCCGAAAAAGCTACTTCCCAATTCCCACCCCTCACACAGAACATCCATCTAGTGGTTCTGCGGAGATTCCTTCATTTGATGCGGATTACATCCCCTCTGAATTGGATATCACTGCACTGAGTTATCACCAGATCAAGGGTGAGGCTCTGGAGCATCTCAGACCATAATTCCCTCATCATCAACAAGAGTACCTTGCAACATGGGTTCCCCCTCTCATGGTAGCTTAAAAGCCGCTGAATGGGCTCTCTTATATAAGGGCTATATTCCATTTTAAATTCTCAGTCAGCAGATGTCATTAGATGCACACCAATCGGCCAACACTCAAAGAAAAATGGGTCAGTCAGAAGAACTTGCAAATGAGCTAACCAAGAATACATTCCATTTGATTAGTGCTATCAACATTGCCACAAGCTGGACTGTTTCAATAGATGATGCGACTGCATTTGCTGATCATTGGAAAAAATTCCGCCGTTCAAATCAACACCTGTTCCCAAAAAAGAAAAGTAAACCAAATCATCATTTTTCTGATCATATTCCCAAACTCTTCCAACATTGGGG
Source organism: Austropuccinia psidii (assembly GCA_023105745.1). Taxonomy (NCBI): domain Eukaryota; kingdom Fungi; phylum Basidiomycota; class Pucciniomycetes; order Pucciniales; family Sphaerophragmiaceae; genus Austropuccinia; species Austropuccinia psidii. Next base: position 32,312,606 of record JALGQZ010000013.1, on the reverse strand, counting down.
CCCAGAACAAACCTCGGCCACATGGGGTATGAGCGCTTGATTGGAGTATTTGCAAAGATGCCAACAAATAACAAAATATGTACTTCAATTAATAAGACCAATATATTCACATTGATTAAACACCTGAACTGAATAAGACTAACTTCTTGCAACTCTGAATAGATGATATAGATAAAACCTTACTTCAACATATCTGTTGATGTTCCAACCTTTCCGTTCTCCTGAAATCCCCATCCGTGCCATGTGAAATAAAACAGCTTTTTGAATCACAGCCACCTGCCCTGTTCAATCACCATAAATATAACAAACCATCCTGCCTTGATCAACAAAATTATGATTTCCTGGTTGAGTACTTACAGAATTTTCATGCAACAAGGGAAATAGTTTAATGGATCAGCTTAGACACTACTGCGCAATCCACAAGTCATCCCACTTCAAGGATTGTCTCACCTTGGTATTTTCCGGTTTCAAACATTAATATTGGGAACAATATATTTTCAACTGAATCCAAAAATTTCAGCAACAGTGTGATATGTTTTCTGAGGGGAAACTCACAACGATTTGGTATTATTAATAGCATTTTTAAAGTCTCTGAGCCATCTAGCATACTGAAAAATAACTTTCTGATCTTAAAAACTTTGAAGATTGATGTGAATTTCTTACCAGATTGGCCGCATCTCGAAATTTATAAAGCTGTTGGTTTTGATGATGGACACTTGGTTATATCTGAAGAAGAAATAGAAGGTAACTTTGGATTGTATGATAACAAAGTTCTGTCATGTGGACTGCTTGTAATGATAAAGCCATTATTTCATGATATTTAGTCTACAAAAATTCAAATCTCTAAGATTCATTAGCAATTTTGCTAGTGAAATAACTGCCTCAAAATTTATTGACAGAGACATGCCATTGTGACAAGCAAAGCCCATTATTTCACATTGCCACAAAGAAATTACTATTTTGACATTGGGTACAGTGTGAATAAGCCAAGGTCAATGATCAAATGACCCACACACTCACCTTCCACAGCATCCAAAATTTCTAACTGCGCCATCATCATGTTGGAAGGGGAATTGTCCCTTGCACACCCGCACCTGCATATGCACACACAAACGCACCCGCACACGCCAATGCACACGCAAGCGCACCCGCACCCACCATGAGGGGTTTCATGTGTCACCCACAAATGGTCAATGCCACCTGACATTAGGCCCTCACATGTATTGCCTTTGTGTGCATGTGTCACCCATGCACCCACTGCATTGTGCAGCGGTCTCTAACCATGTCACCCCCTCCTGCTGAGCTAGCTGATTCATGGCTACAAAAAATTAGGGGAACACATTATTTGGCCATGGTGTGCCCGCACCCGCGGTATTGTGCAGTGGGCTCTACCAGTGTCATCTGCAAAACGACAATCCTGCTCAGGCGGAGTCCTTTCATGGATGACCTGGTGAAGTCAAACCCCCCGCCTACATCAAGACTGGCTGAAGGACCTTTTTGATGTGTGTGTGTGCAAACAGGCGGGTCTTGTGTAAGTTTTACCAACCATTGGACGGTTGTGGGATGATCAGGTGGTGAGGAATCTGAGTTGAAGGCACAGGGGAACCAATATTGGTGGATGTCACAGGATTTTGTGTAAGACAAGAGTGTGACGTGAGCTTTACTTTTATCCTGCTTGACATGAAGTCAATCTCCGACGATTGACACAAGATTCACCCTGGTGCTTGTCCAAGGAGGCAAAGAAAACTAAAATGCCTGTTTAATCATAGTTGATAGGTTCAGCAAGAGTATGAGATGCCTGCCAGGCCATAAAAAGGATACAGCCAGTAATACTGCTCTTCTATTCTGGAATAACATGATATCTACCTGCGTAGTCCCTAAGATCATCATTAGTGATAGGGACCCAAAATTCACATCTGAATTTTGGACCAACTTGTATGACATGCTTGGCACCAAGCTTGCATTCTCCACTGCTTACCATCCACAAACAGATGGCCTAGCTTAAAGGATGATTCAGACAATGGAGGACATCCTTAGAAGGTTCTGTGCCTATGGCATGCAATACAAGGACCATGAGGGATACACCCATGACTGTGTTACCCTCCTACCAGCTAGCCAACTGGCGTATAATACAAGTCAGAACTCTACCACAGGAAAAACACCTGCACTGGTAGAGAAAGGGTGGAATCCCCTGTTTCCTGTGGATCACTTGAAGAAGAATTTTATGACCATCCACCCCACATCCAAAGACTTCCATGATATGTGGAAGACGGCTTGTGACACAGCATCCAGATGCATAGCTGAGGCCAAGGAATATAACAAGCAGAGGTGGGAAAAGACACACATGGAACCTGACTTTAAGGAAGGGGACCAGGTGTTAGTGTCTACACTAAACTTCAATAATCTTAAAGGACCTAAGAAAATGAGAGACTCATTTGTAGGGCCATTCACTATCATTAAATTGATAGGGAAAAATGCAGTGGAAGTCAAACTCACAGGGGAATTTTCCAGGAAACACCCAGTCTTCCCAGTAAGCTTAGTCAAGCCATACTTCCAGACAGAGGAGGATAAATTCCCCTCCAGGAAGAAGAACCCCACACCACCAGAAATAGTGGAGGTGGAAGACTCCCCTGGAGCAGTGAAGAGGATCATCAAGGCCAGGAATATCAGACTTAATGGCAAGGATCAGAGACAGTACTTAGTCAGATTCAAGAGCCAGACAGCTGATAAAGACAAATGGTTGGCAGAAGATGCCATACCAGATGGGAACCTTCATTTAAGGAGATTCGGAGCCTCTAGGACAACTGAAAATTCTCATCAATGATGAGCCTCTTTTAGAGGGAGGGTATGTCAGCCTCTGAGTCAAAACCAGAGCACATGCATGATAGCCAAATACCATAAACCAATGGTATAGCCAAGATGCCACCAAAACATGGAGCTGAGCCAAATCAGCTGAAAAGGTATCAAACAAAAGAGAAAACTCACCCCTACCCAAATATACAAGTCCCATCATCATAGGACAAAGAATAACAAAGTTATTCCTGCTCAAAGTTGTTGCTGAGCATAAACCTTAATTTTCACCACTCATATGAAATACAGAGTAAGAGACTTAACCCCATCAAATGGGTATGCAAAATTAATCTCTAGGCCAGGGATATCCAATGGTACCAGCCAAACTGAGCTAGCACCAGTATTACAGAAGTTATGGTCAAATTCATGCCAAATAGGGGTGAATAAAACATTCACCTCTCATCTAACTTCTACAGCTTTAGTGTGAGATATCTAAAGTGGGGTCTTTTTGGAAAGCGCACCATCAGGGCTATCTTCGGGTGTCATCCATTTCTCCATATCTCCACTAGAACAAAAGCTATAGAGCAAACAAGCCCAATACAGCTTTTGCCTAAAAACACACACATGTACAAAAAACCTGTACTTGGGATACCTTTGTCATATTTAATGATACCATCACAAATAAGGTACCATTGTATAGAAAACATAAAGGGCTAATGACCGATCCAATTTTAAGGTTGATATCTCAAGAACTGACAAAGTTATAGCTGTTTTAACGTCAAAATCCCACATTTTGACCAATACAGCCTTACCATGGGGTAATATCCCATAACCATGATTATGAGGTGTCAAACTGACTAAGAAGCTTGGTTTTTCTTCAATAACTCATGGTTCATTCAATACTGGGGTCCCATACAGGTTCTGTACAGCATTCTACACATCATACACGTCAGAATCAGGCTGTGTGGTCCCCAAATGCAAATCTTCACCCTGTATTGGTGAAAACAGCCCAGATGTGCTTTCAAAACCACATCTGAGCCCAATACAGGCTATAAAGGCCTTTTATAAGCACAATCCTGTCCTAGAGAGTGAAAAATCTTCACTTCCTCTACATGGTAAGTGTAAGGTGTGGATATGAAACTTTGATGAAACGTCAAGTACTTTTCCTGTCCTCAAAATTTGTATAAGGTAAAATTCAATTCAAAATAGTAATAAATAATATTTTTAAAAGAAAACACACCATATTTATTTTTTATAACTTTATTAGTATAAAACAATAATATTATAAAGATTTATTGTTTTACCAACAATAAAAATTTATCCAAAGATACTCTACAAGAGAGATTTAAGGCTACAAAAGAAATTTCTTCAAGAGCAATTTCAATTGGAATTATTTGAGCAAAGAACTGCAAGCAATTAATTAAGGAAAAAAGTCGTTAAAAAGAATATTAAAGAGAAAACACACCCAAAAGGGACCAGAGTGAATTTGGAAACAAAATGACAAAGTTTACAGTGATGCAAGATGCTTTAATTCACTTTTGGGGTGGTTCAGGGGTAAAAATGATTATAAGAGTTACAAACAATGATTATAATGATTTTCTCACGTGTTTAAAAGGTTTCAAATGATTTAAAAAGGGTGGTTGGAATCTTTTATTGATTGGTTTAACAGTGTTTAAACTAACTATAAAAGGAAAAGATTCTAACATGAAGAGAAAAGTGGGGCAAAGAAGAAATTCTTTTATAGTCATCAATTCTCTTACTCCAAAAGTAATATTTACTCTTGTCAGTCGTGAAAAACGCTCTGACAACAGAAAAGCCAATTATTGCATCATTGAACCCTGGTTTAGACCAAAAAGGGCTGGTTTAAGCCATTTTTAGCCATTTTAGACCCTTAAATCAGCCATTACTATAGCAATACCAGGCCTAGAGCCTTCAGAAAACGTCAGAATGTGTGTAAGAGGCGTAGAAACCAGTTGAAACTGTTCTTACTATGATTGTTTTATCTTAAGGGTAGTTTTACCCTCTTGGCAACAGCTAAAACTACCCCAGTTGGTATCAAAACCTCATCATCAATTGAGTCCACAGACCCTGTAACTCAATTCCAGGCCAAAAGTGATGAACTTTTGCGTGAATTTTGACATCCCACGCCCGTCAGCAAGGATTTTGGGGGTCTAGCTCCCCCTAAGAGCTGGAGTTCCTTTTCCCCCCCAAATTTAATCTTTCCAATTTATCTTTCCTCTAATTCCTCATCATGTATTATACTTATAATTTACATATGTAATTCAATTCAATTGTACAGTAAAATACAGTTATAATTGACACCTCATATGTAAATCAAAGTTCACTTATGTAATACACGCGCACATTTTGACATTTCAATTGAATTCAATTGAAAATACTTCAATTCCTCATACCTTTTAAACTAAACAAAACACCTCAATTTTAACACAAAAATTGATGGTTAAAACCACATGTGGTGTGAATTAAATTAAAGTTTTGAGGATTTTCAACTTTTGTATTGAAAATACTAAAAACTTAATTTAAGCTTACTTAGAGTTGAGTTACAAGAATTTCACTCAGAGGTGACCCCACCTGATTTTTGATGAGGAATCCAATGGTTAAATAATTTTTATATGTTTATTTATTGGATAAAAATTTATAATAATTTTTATTTAACTTTTTTCAAAATTTATTTATTTATTCACAATTTTGTTAAAATTTCATTTTTACTTAATTTTTTTAAGTATAAATGTAATTTTATAATTCCAAAATTTAATGTAATTTTATTTTTAAATTGTAATTAAATTTTTTATTTTGAATATAATTTTATATTTATATTTTGATTTTCATTTTAATAATATAAATAAATTTATTTTATTTATATTTATATGTTAATTTTGTATTTGTGGTCTTTTGGGTATATTAAATTACCTTTAAGGCTCACAGTAAGGTCTAGCCACCTTTTCACCCCATTTCAGGATAAAAAGGGGCTTTTCACAGCCACAAAAGCTTTCCTCATCCTGCTCTTGAATTCCTACGTAGTAAACTGTCAAAAACAGTTTTACTCTTGTAAAACAATCAGGTTATACTATAAACTTTAATATTGTAGTTCTTATTATAGTAATTCAACTGGCAAGACTGCATCCAGGGCTTTCAGAAGCACTCACCACCACTATTTCTCAATAGTAAATCCCTTTTTATTTAATTATAACCCTTATTTTCTTAAAAAACACCTTTATTTTAATCTTTATAACCGTGTCACAAACATAGTTAAAGTTGTAGCTAGCCTATTTACCACTTTATCATAGTTTCATCCTGACAGCTTGCCGCAGTAACCTGTGACCAAATGCCCCATGTCCCTTTCAGCATGGGACATTTGTGAATTTCACATTCAAAAATTCCCTCACAAAAAAGCCCTCCTGGGAAGTTGGGTGGCTATTTAAGGCAACAAAGGGGATCTGACTGAGTCTGACAATTCAATTGATTGCAATACTCATTCAGAACCCCTTTGTTCCTCTCTCTCCCATGGGCATTTTCCTTCTCAGTCGCAGCATTGGCTGCAACTGAGCTCCCATTTTCCTGACATGCCTTGAAGCTGAGACTTTGGTGGGTGCTGCAACTGCTGAAATTGGCTCAGCTTCACCCTGGTATAAAAGACCATCTTTGCCCAACATGCCCTTCACTTTTTTTCTCACCCGCCCACCCACTCTTCTCACTCTTGTGCATATTCCCCTTTGTCTTCTTGCCTTTCACTTCTTTTCTATTGCACTCCACTAACTACTCCCCTTCCATTTGGCTTTATTTTTTTCCCTCTTATACGTCCAGAACCCCCCTTCTATCCACCTTGTGCATCTCCTCCATTTAAAATTTTCCTCAACATTATGTTCTGATATTAATCCTAATTCTTCTTCATGACTTTCTTTTAGAGTTTTACAAACTTCCGACTAGAGAGTTCATATTTTAATTCCGTTTTAAGTTTATAGTTCATTGTACATCATCATTTTATTCCTTGATTGTTTACCTTCTATTCTGTTACTAACCTGAATTATCTTGTTTTTAGATGTTGTGCACTTTGTGCACTAAGCAGGGTATCCCCTGCATTTGCTCCTTGACAACAACCGGTGCTTATGATGCTTGCTGACAAGCACACAAGAAATGCTCATTTATTGTGCAAACCTTCTGACCCCTGCGCCAGAAGAGTTCCCACACAAGATGCCCATGTGAGGACTCCTTTGTGGTTTACAATGATGAAAGCATTCCCAAGCGGGAATGGATGCCATGACCCCAAACAGGCAGATGGGAACAATTCTGGATTATTAGCCCGGTGCCCTCAAGTATCAACTTGTCCACCACCATCCAATGGTCACTTCACTCCATGACCAGAGCAAAGTGATTTTCCGGACGATAAAGGATGGCAATGGCAAGAGGATATTTGAGCTTGGGCCAATCATCACCATGTCTTTTTGCCCATGGGATTCAAACATTGAATTAAGAGCTTATTTCTCCTCTCTGACTCATTTTTCTTCATGCAATCATACTAACTATTTTTCTTTACCCAAAGAACAAAAGCCACCAAGTCCCCCGCAACAAGACACTCCCATTCCTTGTATGCCTCGCGAGCAAACTCCGCAGCAACCAACTCCAGGCCCATGTGGCACCCGATGTTCAGAAGACTTTTCCGTGGTAAGCAGCAAGCTATTCCTTTCCTAATTCTAACTTTTGACTCAAGTGAACTGACTCTGCCTCCTTTTGTAGAACCCCCCCCCCAATACAATGAGCCACCTATTCCAGGCCCAAGTCCATCGTCTGAACCACATGAGGGTCTTTCAGCTTGTGAGCCTGAACCCAAGGTGGCTCCAATGCAAACATTGGAGGAACCTTTTGGTTTGTACTTGTCTCGTTCCCAAATTCTACTCACCCCTCCCTCAACCATATCCAGATTGTCCAGCTACTCCCTTGTCACAATGCTGTCTGCCAGACCTCAGCAAAGGGAGCTCTTGCCAAAAGGGCTTTTAAACCGGTTGAAAGCCTGGTTAATACTGGCAAGTTGTAGATAACATTCCACCATGTGACACCTCTGCTTGGTAATAATCATTGACGATACACCTGTCGGTTCCCCCCTTCCACCTCCCTCTTCCCCAATTCCTAATCCTACCCCTCCTACCCCAGAAAACCCTCCCCCTGGTGCTGAGCTCCCCTCATTCCCACAATGAGGCTCAGCAGGAATTTACTGAGTTACACCCGACCCTCATGATTAGTGAAGAAATAGTCCACAAATAAATCAACCCTATCTTGTTGGAGCCTCTCTTATTGATCCACATGATTCCATTCGTGGATGCAACTCATTGAAATGAGATGCACCGGGAATTTCAGGAGGAACTAAACTCCCTCCTTGGCCAGGCACTGGAGGCTTATCCAAAGGAGGACATCACCGGGATAGTCTCCAAATTTGAAAAAAATAAAGAAAAAAAATTGCATTAATCTCACTTATTTCCTTTTGTAATACAATCTTTTAAATAAGTTAGCTGTAATAAACACACGATTTTTTCCATTTTGGTTATATTCTCCTTTCCTGTGAGCTTTCCTTTTTTTCCAATTTTGCAAATAATTTGTGTAAGTGCTCTACCAAATTTTTCCAACAATATTTATTTGTGTGAACCTTTTTTGCAGAAAATGCGCAAATAGTCACCATCAATGCCTGCTATATTTTCTTCTTCCATGGTTCTAAACCATATTAGATGTTGATTGTAAAAATGTGGGGTTTCCCTGCATGTGAGAAATCCACCAGATATTAATGAGTCATTGCCTTTCCTATGATCACATGCTATTAATCTTAGTTGTGTAAGGAATTTTTATAATTGTCAGGAGGCTTTCCCGGCATAAGGAATTGTCTGAAATGTTGGGAACCTGTACAAGCATAAGGATTTGGGTGTGAAGCATCAAAAGCCTGCACTGGCATAAGGAAGTGTTGGAATTGTTGGGACACTGCAGCGGCATAAGGAAGCATTGAAATTGTCAAGAGCCTGCCCTGGTGTAAGGAAGATTTGGAATTGTTGGGAGCATGACCTGGCGTAAGGATTTGTGTGTGAAGCGTTGGAAGCCTGGACAAGCCTAAATAATTGTTGGAATTGCTGGGAGGCTTTACCGGCATAGGGATTCAGAGTGCAACGTTTTGCATGTGAAGTTTTGGGATCCTCGACAGGTGTAAGGATTTGCATTTAAAGTGTCGAGATCCTGGACAAGCACAAGGATGTGTCTGCAAAGAAGAGCAAGCATCCAGGACTCATTTATTGTGGCATGCTACCATACATGAGCCATTTCACCTGTTTTTCATGTTAGCCACCATATAACCCCAATTCCAACCCATCAAAACCAGGTGTATACTGTCCTGCGCATTATCACCCCCTAACTCCCAGATGCATCCAAATCCCCTCATTCTTCTAATTGAGATGAGATTGTATTACTATCCCTGATGTGATAGCCCCCTCCCTTGCCAATCTCATAATAGCCATGGCTTTTCTGCCACTTTAACAAAAACAATTAAATAAATGATTTAATCACGTCAAAATAGATGATTATAGCAAGGTGGTCTTTTGTCTTTAATAATATAACAGTTTTATATATAAAGAATAAAGAAATTACCTTTGATTTAATTGATTTAATGTTTTTGATGCGTCTGAGGGGAAAATAGAGTAAAAGGAGCTCTATTTATAGTAAATATCTCCCTCCTAGAGTCCAACAGGCTTCTAGTAGACGTGTACTGATCATATCCACTGGAATTGATCAATATTTTAAGGTTTGAGGGTGATTACATCATGATCAAACCATATTACATCATTATTACACCATTATTTAGAGTTATCACTATAACTCTACGTTTGATGACATCAGAGGCTTGGCAGAACCCCAAATTTCGTGGATTTTATTAGTTTTAATCATAAACTAATAGTATTCACCAATTTTATCACTCTTACGACTGTTAAACTTAATTTAAGGTTACAGTATGTGATCATAACAGCTCAATTTAAGCTCAAACTTTGATCCTCAATAACTTTTAAGGTTTTCACGCTACAGCAATTCAGAGAGCGAATTCTGATAGCCTGACATAACCTTATTATGCTGCCAAGAGCTTTTCATTACATCATCAAAACTCTAATTTTGATGATTTTTCTTGTAACTCATCTTTTCTGTCGAAATTCAATATTTTAAACTTCAAACCTTGATTTCAGGGGGTTATACCCTGCATTTAATAATAAAAATTACGTCATTCTTCTCGAATAAACTTATACAGTTGGATTCTACTAGTTTATTCGAGAAGAATGACGTAATCTTTATTATTAAATTCAGGGTATAACCCCCTGAAATCAAGGTTTGAAGTTTAAAATATTGAATTTCGACAGAAAAGATGAGTTACAAGAAAAATCATCAAAATTAGAGTTTTGATGATGTAATGAAAAGCTCTTGGCAGCATAATGAGGTTATGTCAGGCTATCAGAATTCACTCTCTCAATTGCTGTAGCGTAAAAACCTTAAAAGGTATTGAGGATCAAACTTTGAGCTTAAATTGAGCTGTTATGATCACATACTGTAACCTTAAATTAAGTTTAACAGTCGTAAGAGTGATAAAATTGGTGAATACTATTAGTTTATGATTAAAACTAATAAAATCCACGAAATTTGGGGTTCTGCCAAGCCTCTGATGTCATCAAACTTAGAGTTATAGTGATAACTCTAAATAATGGTGTAATAATGATGTAATATGGTTTGATCATGATGTAATCACCCTCAAACCTTAAAATATTGATCAATTCCAGTGGATATGATCAGTACACGTCTACTAGAAGCCTGTTTGACTCTAGGAGGGAGATATTTACTATAAATAGAGCTTCTTTTACTCTATTTTCCCCTCAGACGCATCAAAAACATTAAATCAATTAAATCAAAGGTAATTTCTTTATTCTTTATATATAAGACTGTTATATTATTAAAGACCAAAGACCACCTTGCTATAATCATCTATTTTGACGTGATTAAATCATTTATTTAATTGCTTTTGTTAAAAAATCTCTCTAATAACTCATTTCCATGTAAAAATCCAGAATAATTTGTAATTTTCTTTATTTTTATTGTAAATACAATTTGAAAAGGTTGTATTTATATTTTTTGGCGTAAAATATTTCAAAATTATTATATTAAGTGTTAAAAGTAGGTTATTTTCTCTTATTATAATAATTTCTCTATTATTAATCTCTTAATAATTCTTTAATTAATATAAATAGTATTTATATTAATTCATAACTTTAATATTAGTAATATTATTGTTATTAATTGTTTTTTATTAATAAAAAACAATTTTCTACGCCTTTATTATTTGTTGGTAACAATAATAAAGAGCTTTTTTAAATATATTAATTATTTTATATTAATATATTTATTTATTATATTATATTTTCATAATATAAATTATATTATTATATTTATTTAATAATATAATTATTTTACGCCATAATAATAATAATTATTTATTATTATTATATTTCTTAATCTTATTTATTCACTTCATAAGGACATTCAGAGTACAATAAGTAATAAATTAGTAATTTTTACTTATTGTTTCATAGTCAAACCTTTTAATAAGCTAATTCCCAAAATCAATACTTAAGGAATTATCCTGAATATATGCACTTTTTTGGTCAACGCATATATTCAGGGATCATAGCTAATATCTTCTAAACTATACATGCTAGAATGATGAACCAAAAATAAAGTTACCACGTAACTACTGTAAGAACACAGATATGAACTTTATTTTGCAAATTATAAACAAGGTTAAGACTTATTTTTGAATTTAATAATAAAAATTACGTCATTCTTCTCGAATAAACTAGTAGAATCCAACTGTATACTTTTTTTTAAGTTTGGACTACTTTAAAAACAAAGTGGTCAACAGCTCTGTTGATTTTTATCAATATTTCCTCATAAGTCTTAACTTAGAATGATGAACCAAAAATAAAGTTACGACGTAATTACTGTAAGAACACAGATATGAACTTTATTTTGCAAATTATAAACAAGGTTAAGACTTATGAGGAAATATTGATAAAAATCAACAGAGCTGTTGACTACTTTGTTGTGAAAGTAGTCCAAACTTAAAAAAAAGTATACAGTTGGATTCTACTAGTTTATTCGAGAAGAATGACGTAATTTTTATTATTAAATTCAGTGTGAGCCTTTGAGATATGACCACATACCCAATAAGGTCACAAAAAAGACTCAGAATAATTATACCTTTAATATAATTATATTAAAATTAATTACAATAATTATACATTAAAAATAATTACTCAAATATACCAAAAATACCATAAATTGGTACTAAAATTGGTTTAACTTAAAAACCAATGAATCAACATGTAAAACAAATTATACCATTGGATTCCCCATGGAAAAATACACATATACCATTTTTATGGCATATCTGTAAAGTCAATATTTAAGGAATTATAAGGTAAAATACCTTATAAAAACCATAAAACCTTATTTATCTCAGAAACTAACGAAACAACATGTCAAATAAATTGTACCAGTGGATTCCCCACAAAATTCCACATATAAAACAATTAATAAGCTAATTCCCAAAATCAATACTTAAGGAATTATCCTGAATATATGCACTTTTTTGGTCAACGCATATATTCAGGGATCATAGCTAATATCTTCTAAACTATACATGCTAGAATAATGAACCAAAAATAAAGTTACCACGTAATTACTGTACGAACACAGATATGAACTTTATTTTGCAAATTATAAACAAGGTTAAGACTTATGAGGAAATATTGATAAAAATCAACAGAGCTGTTGACCACTTTGTTGTGAAAGTAGTCCAAACTTAAAAAAAAGTATACAGTTGGATTCTACTAGTTTATTCGAGAAGAATGACGTAATCTTTATTATTAAATTCAGGGTATAACCCCCTGAAATCAACGTTTGAAGTTTAAAATATTGAATTTCGACAGAAAAGATGAGTTACAAGAAAAATCATCAAAATTAGAGTTTTGATGATGTAATGAAAAGCTCTTGGCAGCATAATAAGGTTATGTCAGGCTATCAGAATTCACTCTCTGAATTGCTGTAGCGTGAAAACCCTAAAAGTTATTGAGGATCAAAGTTTGAGCTTAAATTGAGCTGTTATGATCACATACTGTAACCTTAAATTAAGTTTAACAGTCTTAAGAGTGATAGAATTGGTGAATACCATTAGTTTATGATTAAAACTAATAAAATCCACGAAATTTGGGGTTCTGCCAAGCCTCTGATGTCATCAAACTTAGAGTTATAGTGATAACTCTAAATAATGGTGTAATAATGATGTAATATGGTTTGATCATGATGTAATCACCCTCAAGCCTTAAACTATTGATCAATTCCAGTGGATATGATCAGTAAACGTCTACTAGAAGCCTGTTGGACTCTAGGAGGGAGATATTTACTATAAATAGAGCTCCTTTTACTCTATTTTCCCCTCAGACGCATCAAAAACATTAAATCAATTAAATCAAAGGTAATTTCTTTATTCTCTATATATAAAACTGTTATATTATTAAAGACCAAAGACCACCTTTCTATAATCATCTATTTTGACGTGATTAAATCATTTATTTAATTGTTTTTGTTAAAAAATCTCTCTAATAACTCATTTCCACGTAAAAATCCAGAATAATTTGTAATTTTCTTTATTTTTATTGTAAATACAATTTGAAAAGGTTGTATTTATATTTTTTGGCGTAAAATATTTCAAAATTATTATATTAAGTGTTAAAAGTAGGTTATTTTCTCTTATTATAATAATTTCTCTATTATTACTCTCTTAATAATTCTTTAATTAATATAAATAGTATTTATATTAATTCATAACTTTAATATTAGTAATATTATTGTTATTAATTGTTTTTTATTAATAAAAAACAATTTTTTACGCCTTTATTATTTGTTGGTAACAATAATAAAGAGCTTTTTTAAATATATTAATTATTTTATATTAATATATTTATTTATTATATTATATTTTCATAATATAAATTATATTATTATATTTATTTAATAATATAATTATTTTACGCCATAATAATAATAATTATTTATTATTATTATATTTCTTAATCTTATTTATTCACTTCATAAGGACATTCAGAGTACAATAAGTAATAAATTAGTAATTTTTACTTATTGTTTCATAGTCAAACCTTTTAATAAGCTAATTCCCAAAATCAATACTTAAGGAATTATCCTGAATATATGCACTTTTTTGGTCAACGCATATATTCAGGGATCATAGCTAATATCTTCTAAACTATACATGCTAGAATGATGAACCAAAAATAAAGTTACCACGTAACTACTGTAAGAACACAGATATGAACTTTATTTTGCAAATTATAAACAAGGTTAAGACTTATTTTTGAATTTAATAATAAAAATTACGTCATTCTTCTCGAATAAACTAGTAGAATCCAACTGTATACTTTTTTTTAAGTTTGGACTACTTTCAAAACAAAGTGGTCAACAGCTCTGTTGATTTTTATCAATATTTCCTCATAAGTCTTAACTTAGAATGATGAACCAAAAATAAAGTTACGACGTAATTACTGTAAGAACACAGATATGAACTTTATTTTGCAAATTATAAACAAGGTTAAGACTTATGAGGAAATATTGATAAAAATCAACAGAGCTGTTGACTACTTTGTTGTGAAAGTAGTCCAAACTTAAAAAAAAGTATACAGTTGGATTCTACTAGTTTATTCGAGAAGAATGACGTAATTTTTATTATTAAATTCAGTGTGAGGCTTTGAGATATGACCACATACCCAATAAGGTCACAAAAAAGACTCAGAATAATTATACCTTTAATATAATTATATTAAAATTAATTACAATAATTATACATTAAAAATAATTACTCAAATATACAAAAAATACCATAAATTGGTACTAAAATTGGTTTAACTTAAAAACCAATGAATCAACATGTAAAACAAATTATACCATTGGATTCCCCATGGAAAAATACACATATACCATTTTTATGGCATATCTGTAAAGTCAATATTTAAGGAATTATAAGGTATAATACCTTATAAAAACCATAAAACCTTATTTATCTCAGAAACTAACGAATCAACATGTCAAATAAATTGTACCAGTGGATTCCCCACAAAATTCCACATATAAAACAATTAATAAGCTAATTCCCAAAATCAATACTTAAGGAATTATCCTGAATATATGCACTTTTTTGGTCAACGCATATATTCAGGGATCATAGCTAATATCTTCTAAACTATACATGCTAGAATGATGAACCAAAAATAAAGTTACCACGTAGTTACTGTAAGAACACAGATATGAGCTTTATTTTGCAAATTATAAACAAGGTTAAGACTTATGAGGAAATATTGATAAAAATCAACAGAGCTGTTGACCACTTTGTTGTGAAAGTAGTCCAAACTTAGAAAAAAGTATACAGTTGGATTCTACTAGTTTATTCGAGAAGAATGACGTAATTTTTATTATTAAATTCAGGGTATAACCCCCTGAAATCAAGGTTTGAAGTTTAAAATATTGAATTTCGACAGAAAAGATGAGTTACAAGAAAAATCATCAAAATTAGAGTTTTGATGATGTAATGAAAAGCTCTTGGCAGCATAATAAGGTTATGACAGGCTATCAGAATTCACTCTCTGAATTGCTGTAGCGTGAAAACCTTAAAAGTTATTGAGGATCAAAGTTTGAGCTTAAATTGAGCTGTTATGATCACATACTGTAACCTTAAATTAAGTTTAACAGTCTTAAGAGTGATAAAATTGGTGAATACTATTAGTTTATGATTAAAACTAATAAAATCCACGAAATTTGGGGTTCTGCCAAGCCTCTGATGTCATCAAACTTAGAGTTATAGTGATAACTCTAAATAATGGTGTAATAATGATGTAATATGGTTTGATCATGATGTAATCACCCTCAAACCTTAAATTATTAATCAATTCCAGTGGATATGATCAGTAAACGTCTACTAGAAGCCTGTTGGACTCTAGGAGGGAGATATTTACTATAAATAGAGCTCCTTTTACTCTATTTTCCCCTCAGACGCATCAAAAACATTAAATCAATTAAATCAAAGGTAATTTCTTTATTCTTTATATATAAAACTGTTATATTATTAAAGACCAAAGACCACCTTGCTATAATCATCTATTTTGACGTGATTAAATCATTTATTTAATTGTTTTTGTTAAAAAATCTCTCTAATAACTCATTTCCACGTAAAAATCCAGAATAATTTGTAATTTTCTTTATTTTTATTGTAAATACAATTTGAAAAGGTTGTATTTATATTTTTTGGCGTAAAATATTTCAAAATTATTATATTAAGTGTTAAAAGTAGGTTATTTTCTCTTATTATAATAATTTCTCTATTATTACTCTCTTAATAATTCTTCAATCAATATAAATAGTATTTATATTAATTCATAACTTTAATATTAGTAATATTATTGTTATTGATTGTTTTTTATTAATAAAAAACAATTTTTTACGCCTTTATTATTTGTTGGTAACAATAATAAAGAGCTTTTTTAAATATATTAATTATTTTATATTAATATATTTATTTATTATATTATATTTTCATAATATAAATTATATTATTATATTTATTTAATAATATAATTATTTTACGCCATAATAATAATAATTATTTATTATTATTATATTTCTTAATCTTATTTATTCACTTCATAAGGACATTCAGAGTACAATAAGTAATAAATTAGTAATTTTTACTTATTGTTTCATAGTCAAACCTTACATTTGGGGGCCTGGCCGTGATATTTACTTAAAAGACCTTTAAAAAGATTCTATTTGGGTTTATCCAATAATAAATTATATTTATAATCATAAAATTATATAATAATTTTATATTTTATTGATTTTAAAAGCTATTGAGGCATTTGGAAAGCAATTGTACTGTCTTACACGTGGTTTTTCACATCCTTAGACTTGCAAGAACTTTCTTTGAGTGACTCTAGTGATTAAAAGAGATATTTTATAAATTAAAAATAATTTTTATTATAATTTAATTTTATAAGAATCATATTCATTTTTTATTTTATTCTTTAAAAAATAAAAATAAAAAAAAAAAAATATATAAAAAATATTAAAAAAAATATTAAAAACCAATAAAAAAGTTATTTTTATTCATTTTTTATTCATTTCTTTATTTATTTCAATTTTTCAAAGATATAAAAGCAATTTCTACGTGGAAAATTGCCATATCTTGCCAAAAATAACACTTATTATAAAAAGACTTATATTTATTTGTCTTTTTTAGTGTTTGAAGATAACCCAACAGAAGACAACCAAGCTACTGTTGAGAGATTGGTGGAAGAAACTTGTCAAAGTTCTCCTACACCAGTTATCACCAAAAGAAAGAAAGCTAAGAAATTAGACTTTCCAGGGCCCACCATTGAAGACTCTGAAGGTGAGCACCTCTTTTTAAATTGCCATAAAAGAATTTTATTCTAAAATACTTTTATTTTTTCTTATTCTTTAAATCATGACTACCAGAAGAGGTTCCCAATACTCCATCCAATCAGATGGAGCTGGACTCAGAAGTAGAATTGATCCCTCAAAAGGGAAAAGAAAGGGCAATATCCCCAGTGGAACAGAATCCACACAAGGAAGTGCCTTATCCCAAAGGCAAGTCCCAGAAATGCCCATGATATCTGAGCCTGAATTGGAACTAAGTATGAGTAACTCAAACAGGTACAAATCACATTCAGAGGGCTCAAATAGACATCTACATGAGCCAGTACAAGCAGTATTACACAGTATACAAGGACAAAGACTGGGAAATGCTGCCTCAAATACACCAAGGAGTGATGAACTCCTGGCACATCCTGAAAAAGTTCCTCAAAGAGGCGGATATAGTGAAATACTCCAATGGATGGAATCCACTGTCATCCAAACCTCAAATCAAAAAAATCAAGGATTATCATGCCAAAAAGAGGGAGGCAACCAAGGAAGAAGCCCCAGTAGCTTCTACCAGCAAGCCTCAAGCCAACCCACTTCCCCAAGAAGGGAAGAAGAACAAGAAAAAGCATTGGAGGAAACCATATTCCCCAAGCTACGGAATCCCAAGAATCCAAAAGGATGCCATGGACAATGTTTTCAACATGGCCAGAACCTTGATGGAATTCAAGGACAAGGAAGAGCAAAGAATGAGACAACCTCATTTCCCAAAGAAATAACCTTGTCCAAAGATGTTGTAAATACTTTAACAGAAATTAAAAATAGTATATTACCTCTAAAAGAAATTAAAGACAGTTTATTATCACTACAAGAAATAAATAACAATTTATCTTCTTTAACAAAAATTGTTGTACAAAACAAGAAAGAAATTGACAACATTAAGTTTATTGTTGAAAATAATAAACCAAAGAATTTAATTGACAATACTCAAAAATTAATACAAGGACAACAAGAATTGTATAAATACATAAAAGATATCAAAGATAAAACTTTGACAATCAATTATGATGTGAGCATTCACAATCTTACAGAAAAATTAAATAAATTAAGTATTTCTGTAGAAAAATTTGAAGAAAAGACTTCATCACACCAAAAATTACTTTTGGACCATGTGGAAAAAAGTGATGAAGCAAGAATGCATCTGAAAGATGATATTCAAAGTGAAATAAGGCTTATTACTGAAAAAATGGATAAAATTAATGAGGCTAATTTGAATATGCCAAAGTTATCAACACCATTTTCTCATATAAGAAGCCCTGTTAAAACAAAAGAGGAATTGTCAAATCCTTTCATAACAGACTTGAGTCACCAAGATAATAACCAAGTCTTAATGAAGGAGGCACCTCAATTAAAAGAATGGCCAACATTCACAGGAGAAGGTGAATATGACCACATGTCATTTATTAAAACAATTGACATGTTACAAGAAGACTATGCCATACCAGATGAATTAATCACTGCAAGATTACATTCATTGTTTGAGAAATCTGCAAAAAGATGGTATTATGGCATAAGACAAACAAATGGTAAAAATACCTGGTCTTGGTGGAAACAAGAAATAATCACCAAGTGGGCAAATGATGCCTGGAGGTATAAGATAGAAAATGCATTTGAAAACTCTTTCTTTGACCCAGAGAAAGATAAACCTTTAACTTGGTTCCTAAAACAAGTTGAAAGGCTTAATGCACTGTACCCAGAAATGTCACAGAAGATGGTGCATATGAAAATACTTAAAAAATGTGGAGGGGAACTAGAACATGCCCTAAGAAGCAGGTGTATAGAACCATGCTCCACAGAAGAGTATATAAATGCACTAGAAGATATAGTGACAAGAACAAAAATTGGCAGGACTTGGAAAAGATTGGACATTAAAAGCCCAAACAAACCATTTATCAAGAAAGATAAATCAAAAGAATCCTTTAAGCCCAATACATCCAACAATAATGAGCAAAGAAAATGCCATAAATGTGGAGGTATTTTGTTGTCCTGTGCTGGATCAGTATAATGAAGAAATGTACTACTGGCCCACACTACCTGAATGAGCCCATGACATTTGGATAGATCAATCCAAAAATGCTCATTTGGGAATATCAATTTCCCCCCTGTACACCACTTTGATGCATCTCTTTGAATTGGGCTGGTCCGCTTATCAGCTTGAAAACACCATCCCAAAGCATACAACATTGCATCCTTGTCAAGATGAGGTGATATTTTGAATCTGTTCATGGTGAAAGTGAGTGCGGAAGCAAACTCAAATGCCCCCTGATTTTCAAAAATATTGGCTTCATAGTTGACTTGATCAAACGACAGAACCCCCAATGACTTGTAGGAAGTTTGAATCTTTTGAAATGATTTATCCCCAACATATCATAAGGATTCACCTAGAATGGAACCCACCAAGCTGACATTTGCACCTTGGTTCTGCCATTCATCTTTTGCGTTTTCAATTTTCCCAAGACTTACATAAAGGCCAAATTGTTCATTCTTTGTGCAGCATTTGCGCCACCCAATTGCAAACATAAATCCCTCCAGTAATGCCTCATTTTTTGCAATTTTGTCTGTGAATTTTCTTTGGAAAAAGAATAATTGTGATAATTCATCCCATTGATTGACCTCAACTTCACTCATTGTTGTGAATGGTCTGAATTCAACAAGGGCAATGAGTAATCTAGGTGAAGACAAAATTTCCACACAGCCATGTATTTGATCTGTTTGACATCCACAACCCTCGGAATTTCACTTAGGGTCATATTGGCTGATACTGGCATGGATATTTGTGCTTTTGGTTGAGTGGAGGAAAAAACCTTATTCTTTTGGGTGTTTCTGGCCTCATTTGTCTTTTGTGATGTCCCACTATTCCTGGGCGGTTGAGGGATCACTTTGAGTCAAAGCAGACAAGATATAAGATACTTCTGACCCCCATTTGAAGCTAAGGCCTTTTGAGTCCACAATGGTGCCCAATGCCCAAGGAGCTTTATTCAGCACACACCTTTGACTTCCTTGTTGGAGCCCACATGAAATTGCTTGAATCTAAACCAACTAAAGCCAATGTTTTTCCATGGGGCCCAATGAGGGTGCCACACAACTGCTGACCCATATATATATCTATATATATACACTGAGAATAAGTGAGCCACTCACACTTTCCTTCCTCACCCCAACACTTTCTGGAGAGTTCCCTTTTATGTTCCTTTCCTTTTTTAATTAATGGCATGCTTTCACAGGAAAATGAAATGAAACCAACGATTAGTGACTGTTGTGTGTATTATTGATTTCGGTCAACTAATGTTTTCTGTTTGCCACTGAAAAAGAAAGATTACATCTGAATTTTGCAAATTCGTGATCTCAAGTACCTAAACCTTGAATAATGCAGTGTATACTGCATTATTCAATTTGATATATTGATGTTTCCATTCAATGAGTTTCAAATCCAACCATGTGGAATATCAGAAGCACACGTGAATGCAATATGCACTCCGCCGCAGATCCCTAATTCTCCTAGTCGTCTTGAAAGAACCAGTGCCATTTGACCTCTTATTAGCTGGGGAGAAGAGATAAAACCCCCTTCCCACAATGCCTCTGCATGTGCTAATCGCAGGCACAACTGCCTGACTCAGTTTGCGTCTTGTCAGATTATTTTCAATGGTGTACAGAGGCATGCCTCCGTGCAAAGGTAGTTATTATTGGCATTCTGTGAGCCTTTGAGATATGACCCCATATCCAAAAGGGTCACAACAAAATTTCTTTAATAATTATGCTTATAATAATTATCTCAAAGACTAGTAAAAATACCATAAATAAGTACAAAATCTGAATTAACTCAGAATCCATTGAGGAAACATGTGAAATAAATTGCACCATTAGATTCCTCATGGTAAAATACATATATGTCATTCTTATGGCATATCTGAAAAGTCAATGATTACTCAAGAATAAGTAATAATACCTTAAAAAAGGTATAAAACCTTATTTAACTCAGAATCCAATGAAACAACATGTCAGACAAATTGTACAATTGGACTCCCCATACAACACCACACATAAAAACTCATAAAGCTATCCTCTAAAGTCAATACTTAAGGAATTAAGCTGAATATATGCACATTCTTGGTCAATGCATATATTCATGCGTTTTGGCTAATATCTCTTGAAATATACAGGATAGAGAGAAAAACCAAAAATAAATTGACCCCATAATTACTGTAAGAACACAGATATGAACTTTATTTTACAAGCTATAAACAAGGTTAAAACTTGTAATGGATTATTGATTAAAATTAATGAAGCTGTTGACCACTTTGTTGAGAAAGTGGTCCAAACTTAAAAAAGTAGACAGTCAGATTCTACTAGGTCTTATGTGAATAATGATGTAATTTGTATTATAATATTCAAGGTATAACCCCTTGAAATCATGGTTTGAAGTTTAAAATATTGAATTTTGACAGAAAAGACAAGTTACAAGAAAAATCATCAAAAATAGATTTTTGATGATTTAATGAAATGCTCTTTTTAATTTAATAAGAAAATGCCAGGATATCAGAATACACTTTCAGAATGGCTGTAGCGTGTTTAAATTAAAGGTTATTCATGATCAAATATCAAGCTTAAATTTGATTATTTATGATCACTCACTGTAATCTTATTTTAAGTTTAACAGTTATATAAGTGATAAAACTGGTGAATACTATTAGATTATGATTAATACTAGTATAATCCATAAATTTTAGGCTTCTTCCAAGCCTATGATGTCATCAAATTTAGAGTTATAGTGATAATTCTGAACAATGGCATAATAATGAGATAAGATGGTTTGATCATGATGTAATCAACACTAAACCTTAAAATAATGATCATTTCTGGTAGATAGCATCAGTACACGTGTACTAGAAGCCTACTGGACTCTTGAATGGAGGTATCTACTATAAATAGAGCTCCTATTACTCTATTTTCCCCTCAGATGCATCAAAACATTAAAACAATTAAATCAAAAGGTAAAATCTTCATTCTTTATGTATAAATCTTTCATATTATCAAAGACCAAAGATAATATTTATTATAATCATCATTTTTGACATGATGAGTTCAATTTTTCTTCTGTTTTGCTATAAATATCTTGAAAATCTGTCAGGTTTGACTATGGAACAATAGGTAAAAGTTACTAATATTTTACTTATTTTACTCTGAATGTCCTTATAAATAAATTAAACAAGATAAAAGTGATTATTATAATTAAGGCGTAAAAATAATTATATTATTGAATAAATAAAATAATATAATTTATATTATAAAAAAATAATATAATAAATAAATATATTAATATATAATAATTAATATATTTAAAAACACTTTATTATTGTTACCAACAAATAATAAAGGCATAAAAAATTGTTTTTTATTAATAAAAAACAATTAATAACAATAATATTACTAATATTATAGTTATAAATTAATATAAATACTATTCATATTAATTAAAGAATTATTAAAACTGCCCTGGTTGGTATCAAACCCTCATCATAAATTAAGTCACAGACCCTGTAACTCAATTCCAGGCCAAAAGTGATTAACGTTTGTGTCGATTTTGACATCTCATGCCTGTCAGCAAGGACTTTGGGGGTCTGGCTCCCCCTTAGAGCTAGAGTTCCTTTTCCCCGCCCAAATTTAATCTTTCCAATTTATTTTTTCCTTTAATTCCTCATCATGTATTATACTTATTATTTATATATGTAATTCAATTGAGTTTTACAGTACACTACTGTAATAACTGACACCTCATATGTAAATCAAAGTTCACTTATGTAGTACACGTGCACATTTTGACAATTCAATTGGATTCAATTGAAAATACTTCAATTACTCATAACTTCTAAACTATACACAACACCTCAATTTTAACACAAAAATTGATTATCTTTATGTTTGTATATTAATTTTTTTGTTTGTGGTCTATTGGGTATATGAAAATACCTCTAAGGATTACATTCCCTCCTCCTAAAAAATAATATCACTTTTTAATATTGTTATTTCTAGTATGTCTGAATTTTATGAGAAGTTTGGTAGCTTCAGGTATGTCCTTTTCTTCTAGCCATTCATCTTCACAAGTTGGGTCACTGTACCTAACAAGGTATTCCCTTACTTTTTTGGCTGTTAATTTTCTTTCTTTAAGAGCTTTGGTAATCTTTTTAGTACCAGATTTCTCAATAGGAGGTATAGCTTGGGGAACTTTATTCCTCAAGGGGAACCTTTCAGCATCACTAGATTGATATGGCTTTATCAAGCTCACTGGAAATGTAGGGTGCTTATTGCTAAGTTCTTCAGATAATTCTACTTCAACAGCATTTTATCCATGGAAGGCTTTGATAAAAAAGGTACTGCAAAGGAGTCTTTGAGCTTTTTACATCCTTTGATGTCATTGAAGCTGGTGGTGGATACTAGTACTAAATCCCCCACTTTGAAATCTGGAGTGGCATGTGATTTGTCCCATTGATCTTTAGCATATGCAAATGAGTCTTTCATACATCTTACTGCATTCTTTCTAGCTCATTCTAGCATTCCTTTGAAGCTGCGAGCTGTAGGATGTATTTCAACCAAATCTTTCCTTAACGAATATTGAGGTAACTTGGTGTAAGGTTTGACTATGAAACAATAAGTAAAAATTACTAATTTATTACTTATTGTACTCTGAATGTCCTTATAATTAAAATAAATAAGATTAAAATAATAATAATAATAAAGAAATATTATTATTATGGCGTAAAAATATTATATTATTAAATAAATATAATAATATAAATTAATATTATATGAAATTATAATATTATAAATAATATATTAATATAAAATAATTAATATATTATAAAGCTCTTTATTATTGTTACCAACAAATAATAAAGGCGTAAAAAACTGTTTTTTATAAATAAAAAACAATTAATAACAATAATATTACTAATATTAAAGTTATATATTAATATAAATACTATTTATATTAATTAAGAATTATTAAGAGTAATAATAAGAGAGAAATTATTATAATAAGATGAAATAACCTACTTTTAACACTTAAAATAATAATTTTGAGATATTTTACGCCAAAAGAATATAATACAACTTTTTCAAATTGTATTTACAATAAAAAATAAAGAAAATTACTAATTTTCTTGATTTTACGTGGAAATGAGTTTATAGAGAGATTTATAACAAAAACAATTAAAGAATTGATTTAATCACGTAAAAATAGTGATTAATATTAAGATGATCTTTGGTCTTTAATAATATAAGAGTTTTATATATAAAGAATAAAGAAATTACCTTTTATTTAATTGATTTAATGTTTTTGATGCGTCTTAGGGGAAAATAGAGTAAAAAGAGCTCTATTTATAGTAGATACCTCCCTCCTAGAGTCCAACAGGCTTCTAGTAGACGTGTACTGATCATATCCACTGGAATTGATCAATATTTTAAGGTTTGAGGGTGATTACATCATGATCAAACCATATTACATCATTATTACACCATTATTTAGAGTTATCACTATAACTCTACGTTTGATGACATCAGAGGCTTGGCAGAACCCCAAATTTCGTAGATTTTATTAGTTTTAATCATAAACTAATAGTATTCACCAGTTTTATCACTCTTAAGACTGTTAAACTTAAATTAAGGTTACAGTATGTGATCATAACTGCTCAAATTAAGCTCAAAGTTTGATCCTCAATACCTTTTAAGATTTACACGCTACAGCAATTCAGAGAGTGAATTCTGATAGCCTGGCATAACCTCATTATGCTGCCAAGAGCTTTTCATTACATCATCAAAACTCTATTTTTGATGATTTTTCTGGTAACTCATCTTTTCTGTCGAAATTCAATATTTTAAACTTCAAACCTTGATTTCAGGGGGTTATACCCTAAATTTAATAATAAAAATTACATCATTCTTCATGAATGAACTAGGAGAATCCAAATGTATACTTTTTTTTAAGTTTGGAACACTTTCACAACAAAGTGGTCAACAGCTCTGTTGATTTTTATCAATAATTCATCATAGGTTTTAACCTTGTTTATAATTAGTAAAATAAAGTTCATATCTGTGTTCTTACAGTAATTACGTGGTAACTTTATTTTTGGTTCATCATTCTATCATGTATAGTTTAGAAGAAATTAGCTATGATCCTTGAATATATGCGTTGACCAAAAAAGTGCATATATTCAGGATAATTCCTTAAGTATTAACATTGGAAATTAGCTTATTAATTGTTTTATGTGTGGATTTTCATGGGGAATCCACTGGTTCAATTTATTTTACATGTTGTTTCATTAGGGCTTGAGATAAATAAGTTTTTATGGTTTTTATAAGGTATTATACCTTATAATTCCTTAAATATTGACTTTACAGATATGCCATAAAAGTGGTATATGTGTATTTTTCCATGGGGAATCCAATGGTATAATTTATTTTACATGTTGATTCATTGGTTTTTAAGTTAAACCAATTTTTATACCAATTTATGGTATTTTTTGTATATTTAAGTAATTATTCTTAATGTATATTTATTCTAAGTAATTTTAATATAATTATATTAAAGTTATAATTATTCTGAGTCTTTTTTGTGACCTTATTGGGTATGTGGTCATATCTCAAAGGCTCACATTCCCTACCACCAAAAAAGATTGTACCACAATCTGATATGTGTGATTAGGGTATCATCCACTGTCCTACCTCTTCAATAGACTTTGTTCGTCTTGAAGCTCAATAATGCTTAACTTTTTTATTTTTCAGGTTTTCTTTCATGTCTGAACCTTCTTAGTAATTTATCAGCATTTGTTATATCTTTCTCAAGTAGCCATTCATCTTCCTGAGTTGAATTTCTATACCTTACAAGGTATTCCTTTTCTTTTTTGTTTCTTGTCCTTCTTTCTTTAAGGAATTTTACTATTTTCTTTTCCTCTCCTTCCTCCAAGGGGGGAATCTCAAGTGGGGGTTTATTTCTTAGTGGAAATAACTCCTTGTCACTTGAACTCTAAGGTTTTATCAGACTTACAGGGAAAGTTGGGTGTTTGTTCATTAGTTCACCTGTGAGTTCTAATTGCACAGCATTGGGTCCATGGAGTGCTTTTATCATAAATGGTCCTGAAAAGGAATCTTTCAATTTCTTTGGGCCTTTTATGTTATTGAAATTAAGGGTTGATACTAAAACCAAGTCTCCTATTTTGAAATCAGGTGGTTTATGACTTTTATCCCATCTTTCTTTTGCATATTTAAAAGAATCTTGCA
This sequence comes from Austropuccinia psidii, assembly GCA_023105745.1. Lineage (NCBI taxonomy): Eukaryota > Fungi > Basidiomycota > Pucciniomycetes > Pucciniales > Sphaerophragmiaceae > Austropuccinia > Austropuccinia psidii. The sequence goes on along the minus strand of JALGQZ010000013.1, from coordinate 32,285,951 downwards.
TGCATTTGTTTGCATGGTGTCTTGCTTTGTCAAGCATTATCTTGAAACTGCTTGCTGTTGGATGTATATCCACTAAGTCCTTTTTGAGGGTATCATAAGGAAGTCTTGGATTCCAACCTTTCTCTAGCATTGCTGGCACCAGGGCGAATCTCGTGTCAATCGTCGGCGATTGACTTCACGTCAAGCAAACGTCAAGCAGGATAAAAGTCGAGCTCACGTCAAGCGAAAATCAAGCGAACGTCGAGCACACGTCCTACTCTTGTCTTACACCAAATCCTGTGACATCCAATAATATTCGTTCCCCTGTGCCTTCAACTCAGATTCCTCACCACCTGATCATCCCACAACCGTCCGATGATTGGTAAAAATTACACCAGACCCGCCTGTTTGCACACACACACATCAAAGATGTCCTTCAGCCAGTCTTGATGTAGGCGGGGGGTTTGACTTCACCAGGTCATCCATGAAGTGTGCGTGTGCATGCGCGGGGGCGGGTGCGTTTGCGTGTGCATTGGCGTGTGCGGGTGCGTTTGCGTGTGCATTGGCGTGTGCGGGTGCGTGGGCCTGTGCATTGGCGCGTGCGGGTGCACATGCGGGTGTGGGTACGCCAAAGCCGATTCTGCTTCCAACATGATGATGGCGCAGTTAGAAATTTTGGATGCTGTGAAAGGTGAGTGTGTGGGTCATTTGATCATTGGACTTGGCTTATTCACACTGTACCCAATGTCAAAATAGTAAGTTCTTTGTGGCAATGTGAAATAATGGGCTCTGCTTGTCACAATGGCATGTCTCTGTCACTAAATTTTGAGGCAGTTATTTCACTAGCAAAATTGCTAATGAATCTGAGAGATTTGCATTTTGGTAGACTAAATATCATGAAATAACGGCTTTATCATTACAAGCAGTCCACATGACAGAGCTTTGTTATCATACAATCCACAGTTACCTTCTATTTCTTCTTCTGATATAATCAAGTGTCCATCATCAAAACCAACAGCTTTATAAATATTGAGATACGGCCAATCTGGTAGGAAATTCACATCAATTTTCAAAGTTTTTAAAATCAGAAAGTTATCTTTAAGTATGCTAGAGGGCTCAGAGACTTTAAAAATGCTATTAATAATACCAAATTGTCGGGAGTTGCCCCTCAGAAAACATATCACACTGTTGCTGACATTTTTGGATTCAGTTGAAAATATATTGTCCCCCATATTAATGTTTGAAACTGGAAAATACCAAGGTGAGACAATCCTTGAAGTGGGATGACTTGTGGATTGCACGGTATTGTCTAAGCTGATCCAATCAACCATTTCCCTTGTTACATGAAAAGTCTGTAGGTACTCAACCAGGCAATCATAATTTTGTTGGTCATGGCGGGATGGCTTGTTATATTTATGGTGATTGAACACGGCAGGTGGCTGTGATTCGAAAAGCTGTTTTATTTCACATGGCACAGATGGGGATTTCAGGAGAACGGAAAGGTTGGAAAATCGACAGATATGTTGAAGTAAGGTTTTATCTATATCATCTATTCAGAGTTGCAAAAAGTTAGTCTTATTCAGTTCAGGTGTTTAATCAATGTGAATATATTGATCTTATTAATTGACGTACATATCTTGTTATTTGTTGGCATCTTTGCAAATACTCCAATCAAGCGCTCATAACCCCATGTGGCTGAGGCTTGTGCTGGGCCCCAACGTTGGAAGCGTTCGGGAATATGATCAGCAAAATGATGATTTGGTTTACTTTTCTGTTTTGGGAACAGGTGTTGATTGGAAAGGCGGAATTTTTTCCAATGTTCAGCAAATGCAGTCGCATCATCTATTGAAACAGTCCAGCTTGTGGCAATGTTGATAGCACTAATCAAATGGAATGTATTCTTGGCTAGTTCATTTGCAAGTTCTTCTGACTGACCCATTTTTCTTTGAGTTTTGGCAGATTGGTGTGCATCTAATGACATCTGTTGACTGAGCATTAGAAATGGAATATAGACCTTATATAAGAGAGCCCATTCAGCGGCTTTTAAGCTACCATGAGAGGGGGAACCCATGTTGCGAGGTACTCTTGTCCATGATGAGGGAATTATTGTCTCAGATATGATTTGACGGAGATGCTCCAGAGCCTCACCCTTGATCTGGTGATCACTCAGTGCAGTGATATCCAATTCAGAGGGTATTTCAGAAGTGGGGATGTAATCAGCATCAAATGAAGGAATCTCCGCAGAACCACTAGATGGATGTTCTGTGTTAGGGGTGGGCATTGGGAAGTAGTTTTTTCGGGTGGAAGTAGTGGGGAGTGGCTCATTTATTATTTTTGCTGCATCTCTTCTCAGGGAGCGGGCCTCTCTCAGTGTGATTTTATCAAGAGAGCTGTTGGAGGTCTTGGAATCTGAGTCTGAACTGTTGGTGTCATTGGATTTCCTGCGGGACCTGAAGTAAATTTTTGATTTGGACTCTGGAATGCACAATTTGAAAGTTGCATGATCCTTCAAAATTCCAAGTATTAAATTATGCATTACGTCAAGATTAACCATTCTGGTTGCATCCCAATACGGAAGGTCTTCCAAAATTGAATATTGCACTCCATACTCAGAGAAAATTGCTTGTCTTTGTTGTGGGGTTGCCTGAAGCCATTTGGCAATGGTTGATTTATGACTTTGGTATGAGCGCGTGTAGTGAAATTGAGGACCAATTTCTTCAATTTGAGCTTTGTGAATGGTGCAAAAATTACAAAAGTGGTTTCCTGAATGGGAAATAAATCCAGTAAGCTTGCGCATGGCAACCACATCCGCAATGGCTGTGAGGATGGCAACACGGATAAAGGATCCTGATGGACCTGTTGAGGTGGGTGCAAAATGGTAACCTTGCCATAGCTCTTTGAGCTCGTCGATGAGTGGCATTAATAGATAATTCAATTGAAGCGCAGTTGGCTCGTTTGGACCAGGGATGATTCCTGCAACATAGACATTCTCGGGCTTCAATCTTTCACTTGGGGGGAGATTAAGACAAATAAGCATGATAGGTCCAATGCTAGCCAACCGGGTTGACTTTCCATGTGCATTAAACCAGTCCACATATATGGAGAAGGCCAATGCACCAGGAATGGACATGAATGGGCGATCATGGATATTTCTAGTGCCAGTGAAGCGTCTCCAGACCAATCCATCCCAGACATCACATTTGGGGGTACCTTCAGGGGTTTGGGATTGTTGATGTTGATGCAGAATTTCCATAATTCCAGCCCGCTGGAGGAATCTGGCAAGCCAATTTCTGAATGGTTGATAAATGAAATGTTTTGTTGGTATAAATTTTTGCTTCATGTTGGTTGTGTTTTGGGTGTGGGGTTCAGATGAATAGATGAATTTGCCTAATGATTGTGTGCAAGGGGGATCATGATCATTTGGGTCATTATGGCGTTGACAGTGGGGTTGGTCAGTTGTGACTGATTCAGTAAGGCCATTAAGAGAGAAACATTGAGGACAACATATATAGTTTTGAATCACTGGCTCCAATTGGAGATGTTCAAATATGGTACTCAGATCTTGAGGTATATGTAATGCAGGAGCGGGGGGACCAGCTGAGCTTGAGATACTGGACTTGATCAGCAGGTTCAGGGCGGGGTTGAGTATGCATGAAGCCCTGCGGGGTAAATTATACCTTAATGATAGAATGGAGGATATTATCATTCCTAGGTCTTGTGGGGGAAGGGTTTGACTGCCACTATATGGTTTCTGTGCAGTTGAATTGAGACCCGCTGGAGTTGAGAAAGTGCTTTGGATCAAACGTGAATAATCAGCTGGGAAGATTTGATCCAATAGAATTTGTTGGCACCCAGATCCTGATGCAGAAGAAGGGATGTTTGGAAGAGATTTGGGTGCAATGGTTGATTTGAGCTTTTTAATGTGCTGTTTATATTGGAAAGGTGTGAAGGCAACTCCAGGCCTATCACCCTCAGGGGAAGAGTGTGTTTGAGTTGAGCAGTGTTGACACATGCATATACGCATTGAGGAATAGGGCCGGGTTGTCATTGTTGCAGCAATTGGGAGTACGGTTGGTTTGTGTAAAAATATCTATGGGTGATGTGAAAGTGTTTAGGAGTGTTATTAATTGGAAATAAAATTCAGTGATTATTTATGAAGGGGGAGATGATTTGAGCCAGCTGAGGATTTTATCCCATTTGTAATGGTGCATGAGCTGCAGTGGATAAAGTGTAACATGTCTCATCTGGATGGCGGAATTGGTTAGGCGTTTAATTGGGTAAAATGCCATGCTGCTCAATGCTCATACATATTCTAGTTTATTTACACTTTGTGATAGTGCGGGTTTGACCATTGAGGGGGTTCCATTAGTGAAGTGTTACCATTGAATTGAGGGGATTAACATTTAATCCATGTACACTGGCACGCCATCGTACATGGTTTAAACCTTATTACAGACATAACTATATAACTCTATTACATAAGGGGTTGGAGTGCAGCTAAAGTCTTGGTATTTGGTTTGAGTGCGGCGGGCTTTGAATCAGTTGGAATGTGATTTGGATTGTCTTGCCTTTCTTGAAAAGGTGATGTCTCTTTTGTGGGTAAATCCTTCATGAATATACCCCTTTACAGATGTACAATGTTGCGGAATTTCAATGCATATATTGGCAGTTTGGATAATTCACAAAATGTGACAATGGGGAGGCGGAAATGTTACCAAATATGATTACTTATGGATGATGGGTCCCCTTTCAGATCAAGGAAATATCACATTATATGCTGGTAGGCCGTGCAGGGTGGTTTCCAACAAAAGCGGAGGAGCTCAAGAGGAGGCAGGGAGGATTCTCCTCAAAAGAGTCTTATCCGACTTCCACACAACACTTCGTTCCAACTATTCATAGAATGTCTCTATTCTAAATTTGAAAAAATTTCATATCATATCCCTCTATTTTATCACAATACTGAACTGTTTTATCAAGTTAAAAATATTACTGTACTTTTTCGGCCCTTATGTCATCTTCCAAGTCACATAAATCCCGTTCAAGTTCTGTTCATGACTCAGATAGTGAATCTAGCATAGAATATGTTCAAACACAATCACCATTGAGTCCCAACATTCCTCTCACAACCCCTATCGCATCCTCAATGAATGTATCAGGTCTTAACATTGATTTGGGAAATCCGAAGGCTCCAACTTCCAGCACTTGGGTGATCCCAAATATTTCTGTCACTCCAATTCCCCCGAATCCCACTAATACACAAATGCATGTGTCTGAGGGGCCGGAAGGCACACCTCAAATCTCATCAAACGCTAATCCCCAATCAAAATTTCCACGTGAGTTCCTCCTTAACCCCGGTCGGAATCCAGTTGCATCCCAGGATCCCTTTGGACGAAGTCAACAGCCAACCCTCAATATTCCATCAGGATCTCAGGCTCATGTGGGAAATGAAAGGCGCGTTGATGGCGGGCGACGAAAAAGACCTTTGGAAAATGGAACTTGGAGCGGTCTGTCGGAGGGAAATCCAGGATTGACGCTTCATCAAAGTAAGTCATTTTAATTTGGGAGTAGAAACTTATTCACAATTTGATATGTTTGTTTCATGGGTTAGATATGGCACCTAAAGGCAAGTCAGTCCGATCTCAGGAGCCAATTGAAGATTGTGAGTATGACCAGTCTTCATTAATTTTTTGATGTGTTAACTGATGATGTGCATGGCAGGTGATGAACTTTATGCATCTTCACCTCTGGTCCATAAAGAGAAAGTCACTGGACGTCATCATCCATATGCCTCCAAACCAAGAACGGGTCATGCCAGTACATCAAGAGAAAGAATTGTGGATGATGAGGATGAGAACATGTCTCCGACTCAAAGTGAAAAAAATGATGAACCAAGGAGGGACGATTTCACGGCGCATGATCATGGCACTCAGTCAAATAATGAGTTCACCCATCCTCAAATGGGCCTTGCCCAGAGTATGCTTTAACAATCCGAGGTCAGACAGCAAAGGAACCAGGCTCGTAAAGCTCACAATGTGGGGAAACGTGCAAGCCAGAAGGAGCAAAAAAAATGGCTGAAAGCAGAACTTCCAGAGAATGTCCATGGAATGAGATCAGCCGTACATGCACATTGCCTGTTCCTACTCAAAGTTAGGGATAAGGATTTTTCCTCACTACCAGCACCACCAAGCACAGAAGAGCGTGAAATTGCAATTCAAGTGGCTGGTCATCTCGGATATGTCCCCGAGGATGTTTTCAATGAGCCATCAACACAGGTTCAGTCTCAGGGTTTCCAAAGCTACTGCGAAAATGAGCTCCACAAGCTAGGACTAAAGCGATTCACTTGGGACTGGGAGAGCTCATGGCAACATCCGTTCAATGAGCTGATGTCTATGGTGTTTTACGGTACATTCCGTCTTGCACTTGTCAGCACCGAGTATCATCATTACTGTTGGAACAAGGATCATAATAACTATGGGGTCGTGGCGGCTTTAATGGAGCGATATTTCACTTATTTGAAAAGAGAATGGAAGTCTATTCAAAAGGATGCCGAGTATTTGGTTAAAAAGAAGGAGAATCAAAAGCTCGCGAAGATTCGTCAAAGGGTTAGTTAATGTATCTCTTCTTCATTGTGAGCAAAGACTGATGATGATCTACTTCATTATGTGCAGACCTGTGAGCGCCGTCGTGAATGGTGTGATACGGCTAAATTTCCCATTCTAGCATCACAATTCAATGACCCTCGAGTATGTTCAGATACTGAGGAGGTACTGGAAAATGGCCGTCAAGTTTACCGCAAAGTGGGATTACGCTGGCGCTCCCAGTTATTTAATGAATTGGTATTAAAAATTGATCGAGACATAGAGTTTTGTAATCGCATTAAAAAAAAGGGTAAAAAAACTATTGATAGATTGCCAGAATTACGATCGACAGATGATAATGATATTCCGGAAGGCTTATCATTTCAGGTATTTGATCAAGATTGGCTCAAAGGCTGTAGTAAGATGCAGACTAGCGCCCTCAAAATACTTGACATGCCAGTTATTAGGCCGAATGGTGATGCTCTGCAATAACTTAGTAATATAAATGTATAGCACCGTTACAAATTGTCATTTTGTGAATTATTTGTGCAGGTGTAATAAAATCTGATTATTATCTCTTAAGGATGCAACAACTTGCTAAATATGTTAGAATATAGACAATATGAATTGAAATGTATCACCGTCTCCCTTAGCAATAATACTCTATTGCTCATTTTCATTGAGGAAATATTGAAGAAGTTTGATCCAGCTCATGGTGTTCATAATTGTGGACCTGTTCCAGAGTCAACAGGGGTTATCAACTTTGTCAATCACAAATTATATAATATCAGTAAGGCTCACGCAGTTAATGATTTTTTCTTTTCTTGGACCTATTGGTGATTGGAATATGGCATTCCCATAAGGAAGGATTTCAGAATAGTAATACAATCAAGTGAAAGATGAGCTTGAAAGGTACCTTCCGCATGTTGACCTCAACTGAATGAGGAGTGATATAGTGGATGACCTGTACAGGTCATTGTTGGCCAATACGATGTAGACAATCAACAGCCTGAGCCTCAATGGCTGGGTTCCAATTGGGCTCCTGGAAATGTGGATGTCAGGGTCCGAAAATCAGGGGAGAATTTGGGGGGGAAACTCACCATTAAATAGACTATATTAGCACAAGTTATATTGAGGCCAGCTCCAGCCGCGGCAATGGATGCAATGAGTACTTTACATTCAGGATTATTGAAGAAATTCTCAAGCGCCTTGTCCTGCGCTCGTGGTGTATTTGTTCCATCAATTCGTGCTGAAAGGATAGAGTGATGGGCAAGAGCAATACCAATTCTACAATATAAAAAAGTCAGATGGAGTCAATTGGTAATGGATGCATATTAGAATTAACGCACAAATCTAGAAATTGGGTCCATTGGGTATAAACAACCGATTTGGTTGGACCACACCTTGTTTGTTTGTTCTTCATTAAGCTTTGTAGGAGGTGTGCAATTTTACTACTCATCATGCATGTTTCCACATCCACAATAGTTCGTGTGATTGTTGCCGAGTTATCCTGAGTGCTCCTGCCCTCGGGGTCTTCCAACTCCGCCTCTGCAATTGTGTTAAGCATGATGTGATGGTTACAACATATTCGCAGCTTATTAATATTTCTGAAAAACTCTTCTGTTCCTTTGCTTTTGGATGATAGGAATTCTTCATATAATGTGGAATATTCTTGCTGCATGGTTGGGTTGAGTGGGAGCAGCTCATAATGATGGCTAATAGTGGGGAGGGATTCGAGATGTGTGGTTTTGGTGCGGCGCAAACTTAAATGCCGCAATGCCAAATGCAAAATATCATTGCAACCTTTTGAAAGACTACTCAGGATGAATGGTGACCAGTTATCTTGATCGGCGCTCTGTGGTTGAGTGATGAATGATATTATGCCCAAAAGGTCATAAATGGTGTTGTGAATAGGTGTGCCCGTTAAGCATATTCGACCGGATGAAAGGAGGCTATTAATGGCATGGTGAGTGGCAGTGTATTGAGAGCGAATATAGCTATAAGAGGGGGCAAGGGTTATTGGATATAAAAGGTAATTTGAATCATTTAAGATCAGAGACTCACTGTGCTTCATCCAAAATTATACGATGCCAATTGATTTGAAATATTAATGATGTAGAGGTATTGGTTTGCTTAAATTCTTGGGTGATAGTATTGTAAGAAGTGATGATGATATCATATTTTAAGATGTCGTCTTTGGATAATGAGTGACGAGTGGGACCATGGTAGATTTTGGAATGTAGCACTCCAGCCTGAGCATGCTTGGATATTTCTGATTGCCAGTTGGTAATTAAGCGAGGGGGGCAGATGATCATGGTGGGCGTGGAGCGATGGGGGTTTGCAATCATCCGCTCCTTGGAGGTACCAATTAGAGCAATGGCCTGAATGGTTTTACCTAATCCCATATCATCCGCGAGCAGGCCTCCAAGAGGGGTATTGGTCGAAAGGGATTCAAATGAGCTAACGACCTTGTTTGTAATGATGTGCCTGGCATTGAAAGTGGATCCTGGGGGTGAGGTGGCCCAAAGGTTACGGGCTGATTGGCCATTGGGGATTTCTCGATCCCAGAGAAACGCTAGTCCGGTCTTTTGATGAGGGAGGAGGGGGGTTTGAATAATGGCATGGGGCGGGGTCATCATGGGGAGGTCTGATCCACTGGGTAATTGTATCAGTTTTTGCTTGGAAATCAATGATGAAACAGCAGGATATGAAGCAGCCGTCGAGTTTGAAGCGGGAAATGTCGGAGTAAAGAGTTGACATTGACAATGAGTAGTACAGTCATATTCTTTGGGCATTTTAAGCTTGAAATCTTGTGTTCGAAAGCTTTCCATTATGAATAGAATGTTTGGATACCATGTGAAGAACATCAATGCTAGATTGGGTTTCTGAGATGAGGAGGGATCATTGGCATCAGTCATAAATACTCCCTCAACAAATAATATTTGAGTAGGATTGGTTTGGCAATTTTCAATCCATGCCCCACCAGGACCACAGTGCATGAACGTTTTTGGTGCCCCAAGGAATGGTATCAACGTTTGGGAAAGGGTTCCCGGGAGAGAGCCAATAGCATGCTGGTCATTGGGGAGATATACGAATATGTTGTGTTGATTGTGCCATAGGATAATCCAAGAACCTAAGTGGGAATTCTCAGGCTTTAAGGTTATATCACTATTTATTTGAATACGAATATTAATCATCCCAATGCAACGTGGTTGTGAAGGGGTTGACATTATGGCTATGTTCAATTATTTGGGGACAGTTGAGAATTATATGATCGGGAAGGGTTAGCTAAAGGGAATGAAGAGGAATAAGCGCAGGTGGGGAACTTATATGAGTGGCAGCAACAGGCCAAAAGGGGGATCGCCTGTGGTTACGTGCATGGTCTTGATGGGGGTGGGCGTCTTGGGCTGACAATTTTCATATCCAATTTGGGGCATATATCAAGGCAAGGTGGCCAAAATGTGGGTGCACCAATATTTTGCTGGATCTGCAGCAGGGCACAAAACCTTTGGTGGATCAAGGTTGACATTAGCATATCCGAAATTGGGTGGGTTGGAGGAAGTTATTGTGGAGGGCATATTAGAGGCATGCAGTCATGTTCGCTGGTGTGACAGCGAACAATGAGCGTATCATCCCCAGGTTAATTTTCGCACAGGGACCTACTGGGCAATGTTGGCGGTTTCAAAGGGCAAACTCACTGTAGAGATGTGTGTGTGTGGGCGGGTAAGATATGTTTGGTGGCGTGCCACCGAACATGAGTTTGATTGCGTCAGGCGCTTGAGAACGTGCAGAAAATGACCCGGAGTGGGAGATCCCGACACAATCATAGGCCGGGATTATTCTAATGCGGATGTGGCTGAAGAAAATCCATACTGATTGACCTCAGGTTTCCATGCGCAAGCGGGTGAGCGTCTGCAGTGCAGCTGACCACCCGACCAAGAAAATAGCCGGTCGGAAGACTGGCAGTGAAATGTCTTCCAGGCGTGTGAAAGTTGCCTGCGTATGACCCATTGGATGGTGCATATGAGAAAGTGGGTGGCTGCCCGCCAATGAGCACGCGCGGCCAGTCAAAGTTTGCCCCGATATCACCCACTCACATTAACTTGGATTACACGCGCATCGGTGCCGGAGTTAGGCAGAGCTGTCCAACAAGGTGCATCAAAGGGATGCAGTTGAGATATATGACTTGATGGCTTGACATGATTGCATGTTACATTGCTGAACAGCTTTTGCTCTGCCCTGCAGCATACATTTACAAAGGTGTACTGCGTACCAAGGCTGTCATGTCGGTTATTCCGTGCAGTTCGGCTAAACTGATTTAGGTTGTTAATTCTACCAGAATTAACAGTTCCAACGCGTTTTGTTTTTTTTCGCGCGGAACTGAAACTGACCAATCAAATAGCAACTACGCACTGAATAAATCCCAACTAATTATTTCGCGCAACATCTCACTTATCTCAAATGTTTTATCATTTTTATTTATAATTTTTTAATCATTTTCTTTAATTCTCATTTGCTTATAATGAGCACAAATATACAATCTTTCCAAAAACTCATTCCAATTAAACGACTATTTAATTCATCAATTATAGCTACAATGACTCATAGGTTCCTCAATCCCACTTACAATTCATTGTTGCTTAATACATGTCCTTTGCGAACTACAATAAAGGATGTTCATTTGAAATTATAACAAAAAAAATTTAAAATTGATAAGATTTTGTTTTGAGCCGTGAGAAAAAGAGATGATAACAAAATATTTTGAATAACGGAATACAATTTTTATTGAATTAAATCCCGGTTAGACTGGAACTGACAATGACCTTATCAGGTATGGTACTTAATGAGGACATAGTGATTACATATCTCGCAAGTTCCAGTACGACCGAATGTTTTTTTAATGAAGTTGTACTTCAGACCGATTTGGGACCGCATATCCAGCCCTGCTGCGTACTACAGTGTCGGCTGTACAGATTAGGAAGGTGTAATACTACTTCAGCCTGCATGCATATAGCCAATGCAATCATTTTCATATACGTATCTCATGTGCCACATTCTCAGCATTGTGTTTCACCCAATTTGCACATGCAAGCTGAGCATGTCATGGTCAAAAGGACCGTGTGAAAGTGCTCAGTAAAGCCATGGAATGAACTATTTTTGCAATAGCACATTGGAAGTCTCAGTTTGGAGCACTTCACCAAAGCATGTGAAATGCTGCAGCTGGCTGAAATGTCACCCGATGCTGTGCCAAATGCTCAGATTGTGGGCATACAAAAACGACGGAGCAATGGCTCAGCATGGTGCATTTGATATTGTTATATCAATAGTTCAATCACTGTGCCATTAAAATGTTCAGCCACTGAGCATTTCAATTATGACCCGAAAGCAAACCTGAGCAATGGGTCGAGGCAAGCTCACGCTGTATTCACTTGTCTTACAGCCCCCCCCTTTGTTCAAACACTATTACCAGGCCATACGGCCGGTAATCTCGCCGCGGTCACTTGTGACCAAATGCACCGGGCGCATTTCTGCATGGGTCACTTGTGCATTGCACCCACAATGCAGATTCAACGAGGGCCTCACGACCACCCTCCTGGGGTATTGGGTGGCTATGTAAGGAAACAAAGGGGATTCGACTGAGTTTTCCAATTCAATCAATAGCAATACTCAGCCAGAACCCCATTGTTCTTCTGCCTCATGCCAACATTGAAGCTCAGTTGCAGCATTCGCTGCGACTGAGCTTCAATTTTGCCCACACGCCTTGAAGCTGAGCCTTTGTTGGGTGCTGCAACTGCTGTGACTGAGATTCAATTTTGCCCACACGCCTTGAAGCTGAGCCTTTGTCGGGTGCTGCAACTGCTGTGACTGAGCTTCAATTTTGCCCACAAGCCTTGAAGCTGAGCCTTTGTTGGGTGCTGCATTCGCTGAGACTCAGCTTTAATTTTGCCCACACGCCTTGAAGCTGAGCCATTTGCGGGTGCTGCAACTGCTGAGAGCGTCTCAGCTTCACCATGGTATAAAAGACCATCTTCACACAACAAGCCCTTCACTTTCTTTCTCACCCGCTCCACTTCGCTCCACCTCACCTGCTGTTCTCCTTTTTGTGCATATTACCCTAGGTCTTCCTGCTTTTCCACTCTTTTCTTTCGCACTCCACTAACCACTATCATATCCTTCTGCTTTGTTGTTTTCCCGCTTATACTTCCAGAACCCCCCGTCTATCTACTTCGTGCGTTCCATTCAAATAAAGTTTTGTCCACCTTATTATCCGATATTAATATTTTTCTATCTTCACGACTTCCTTCCAGACTTTTAGAAACTTCCGACTAGAGCGTTTTTAAATTGATTCCGTTTTAAATTTATATAATTCATCGTACGTCATCCTTTTCTTTCTTGATTGCTTACTTTCTATTCACTTACTAACCCCAATTTTTTTCTTTTTAGATGTCGTGCACGTTATGCACCAAGCGGGGTATCCCCTGCATCCGCTCTTCGACAACGACAGACGCTTGTGATGCTTGCCGACAAGCACACAAGAAATGCTCGTTTTTTGTCCGACCCTTCCGACCACGCGGCCAGAGGAGTTCTCACCCAAGACGACCTCGCAAGGACTCCTTTGTGGTCGACGATGATGAGACCATTTCCGAGCGCGAATGGACACCGGGACCTCAAGCAGGCCGACGGGAATGATTCCAGACGATTAGCCCAGTCCCCTCAAGCATCGATTTGTCCACCCCCCTCCTAGGCCACCATCCGATGGTCACTTCACTCCTCGACCGGAGTGAAGTGATTATCCGGCCGATGAAGGATGGCGATGGCGAGAGGACATTCGAGCTTGGGCCGATCGTCACCGATTGGATTCAAACGCCACAGTAAGTTTTCTTTCTCCTCCTTATCTCTTTTATCTTCACGCAATAATACTCCCTTTTTTCCATTACTCATAGAACAAAACCCTCCGAATCCCCCCCGACAAGACTCTCCCATTCCCAGTTTGCCTCGCGAGCAAACCGGGCGGCAACCCACCCCAGGCCCGAGTGGCACCCGATGGTCTGAGGACTTATTCCGCGGTAAGCAGCCAACTTTCTCTTTTCTCATTTTCACTTTCGCATCAAGTTAACTGACTCTTCCTCCTTTTGTAGAAGCCTCCCAGCACGATGAGCCACCTATTCCTGGCGCGAGTCCATCCTCCGAACCACCTGAGGACATTGGGACTCGTGAGCCTCAACCTGAGGTGGCTCCTACGCAATCAACGGAGGAACCTTTTGGTAAGTCCCTATTTCACTTTTTTAACTCTACTCAACTTTTCCTCACCCCTCCTTCGACCATCTCCAGCTCGTCCCGCCACTCCCCGCTCGATTATCATCATCGACAATACGCCAGTCGGTTCCCCCCCTCCCCCTTCTTCACCGCCTCCACCACCTTCCCCTCCTGTACCCCCTCCCTCCACTCCTACCCCGGTTCCTTCCCCGGATATCCCTCCCATTGCCGCCGACAACCCAACCGCCTCCTCCCCCCCGGTGCCAACCGCCTCTCATTCCTACGATGATGCTCGCCAGGAATTTACCAACTTACAACCGACTTTGATGATCCCTTGAGCCATCGTCCACGAATAAATCAATCGAATCTTGTTGGAGCATCGTCGGTTGCTCCACATGATTCCTTTCGTGGATGCAACTCATCGAAATGAGATGCACCGGGAATTCCGGGAGGAACTAAACTCCCTCCTTGGCGCGACGATGGAGGCTTATCCAATGGAGGACATCACCGGGATAGTCTCAAAATTCTTAGAAAAATAAAATCCACAAAAAAATCGTATTCTTTCCACTTTTTACCTTTTGTATTACACTCCTTTAGATAAATTTTTTGTATTCAATGAAAGATATTTTCAATTTCTCTTATGTTCTTTGTTCACGTGAATTTATTATAATTCCTCAATGATTCATATTTACTATTGTGTGAGAATAATTTTCGTAAGTGCCCCACCAAAAGTTTGAGTTAGTATTTGTATGTGAGAAACTCTTTTGCCAAAAATGCGCGAATAGTCACCATTCCTGCCTCCTATATTTTCTTCCTCCATTGTTTAGAGCCATATCAAATCTTAACTGTAAAAAAGTGGGAGGTTCCGGCATGTGAGCAATCCACTCCAGATTCATGAGAAATAGCCGTTCCTATGGTCACACGCTATTAATCTTAGTCATGTATTGAATTGTTCAAATTATCGGGAACCTTCACAAGCGCAACGATTGGCGTGTGAGCTCTTGGGAGCCTGCAAAGGCGTAAGGATTGGCGTGTGAGCTGTTGGGAACCTGCACAGGCGTAAGGATTGGCGTGTGAGCTTTCGGGAGCCTGCACAGGCGAAAGGATTGGCGTGTGAATTGTCGGGAGCCTGCACAGGCGTAAGAAATTGTCAGCATTGTTGGCAGCCTTCACAAGCCTAAGGATTCGCGTGTGAGCTGTCGGGAGCCTGCACAGGCGTAAGGATTGGCGTGTGAGCTTTCGGGAGCCTGCACAGGCGTAAGAAATTGTCAGCATTGTTGGAAACCTTCACAAGCCTAAGGATTGGCGTGTGAGCTGTCTGGAGCCTTCAAAAGCGTAAGGATTGGCGTGTGAATTGTCGGGAGCCTGCACAGGCGTAAGGATTGGCGTGTGAATTGTTGGGAACCTGCACAGGCGTAAGGATTGGCGTGTGAATCGTTGGGAACCTGAACAGGCGTAAGGATTGGCGTGTGAGCTGTTGGGAACCTGCAGAGGCGTAAGGATTGGCGTGTGAAGCGTCGGCAGCCCGCATAGGCGTAAGGAACTTTTAGCATTGGCGGAACCTGCACAAGCATAAGGATTTGCGTGTGAAGCATTGGCATCCTGGACAATAGCAACAAACTAGGACAGATGTACAATGGCATGCCACCGTACATAATCCACTTCACCCCTTTTTCATGTGAGACACCCCATCTGCCGCACTTGGATCCATCCAATCCTGGTGTATATTGTCCTCTGCCTTACCCCACCATTACTTACCCAACACACATGCAAATCTCCTCATTCTTTGAACTGGCAAGAGATTGTATTACCATCCCTGATTTGATAGCCCGCTCTCTCGCCAATCTCATAATAGCCATGGTTTTTTTGCTGCATTGTTTTTGCTAACCTGCTTGAGCATTGTGCGGACATACCCACTAGTGTCGTGCTTTCGTTGTCCTGTGCTGGATCAGTATAATGAACAAATGTACTACTGGCCCACACTACCTGAATGAGCCCATGACATGTGGATAGATCAATCCAAAAATGCTCATTTGGGAAAATCAATTTTCCACCTGCACACCGCTTTGACGCATCTCTTTGAATTTGGCTGGTCCGCTTATCAGCTTGAAACCACCATCCCGAAGCATACAGCGAGGCATCTTTATCAACATGAGGTGCGTTTTTGAATCCATTCATGGTGAAAGTGAGTGCGGAAGCGAACTCGAATGCACCCTGATTTGCCGGGATATTGCCTTCATAGTTGACTTGATCAAAAGACGGAACCCCCAATGAATTGTAGGAATTTTGAATCTTCTCAAATAAATTATCCCCAACATATCGTAAGGATTGACCTAGAATGCAACCCACTGAGCTAAGACTGGCACCTCGGTGCCGCCATTCATCTTTTGCATTTTCAATTTTGCCAGCACTTCCATACAGACCAAATTGTTCATTCTTCGTGGTGCATTTGCGCCACCCAATCGCGAACATAAATCCCTCCAGTAATGCTCCATTTGTTGCAATAGGGTCAGTGAACCTCTTTTCGCGAAATAAGAATTGTGATAATTCATCCCATTGATTGACCTCGACTTCACTCATTGTTGTGAATGGTCGGAATTCGACAAGGGCAATGAGCAATCCGGTTGAAGAGAAAATTGCCACACGGCCAAAGTGAATGCGTTTGATCTGATTGACATCCACAACCCTCCGAATTTCACTTGGGGTCATATTTGCTGATACTGGCATTGATATTTGTGCTGTTGGGCGAGAGGAGGAAAACAACTTATTCATTCGGCTCGTTTTGCGCTCATTTGTCTTTTGGGATCTGCTAATATTCCCGAGTGGTTGAGGGATCACTATGTGTTGAAGCACACAAGATATCAGATACTGCCAAGGAGCTTTCTTCGGCACACATCCTTGAACTTCCCTGTTGGAGCCCACATGACATTGGCACCATCTGAACCGACTAAAGCCAATGTTCTTCCGTGGGGCCCAATGAGGGTGCCACATAAATGTGGAAGCATATATACACTGAGATTAAGCGAGTAACTCACACTTTCCTTCCTCAGCACGACGCTTTCTCGCGAGTTCCCTTTTATGCTCTTTTCCTTTTTTGGTGAATGGCATGCTTTCAGCAGAAATTGAAATGAAACCAAATGATTACTGATTTGTTAATATCACCTAAATTGGATTGCGGTGGATGAATCTTTTTTAATTGCGGCTAAAAAGAAAGCTCACACCTGACCTTGGCAAATTCACGATCTCAAATACCTGAACCTGAAAATTGCAGTGGATAGTGCATTATTCAATTTGACATTGATGTTCCCATGCAATCACTTTCCAATCCAACCTTCTGGAATATCACAAGCTCACGCAAATGCAATATGCATCCTGCTGTGGATCCCTAGTTATCCTAGTCCTCTTGAAAGACACAGGAACATTTGGCCTATTATGGGCTGGCAGGAAGTGATAAACGCGACCTCCCGCAATGCCCCCGCATGTGCTACTCGCGCGCACAACGCCTGACTCAGCTTGCGTCTTGTCGGAGTCTTTGCAATGATGTACGGAGGCATGCCGCCGTACAATTACTATTGGTACTCAGACTGTGGCATCCGGCAGTAGTAGGATAGGAAGTCATGATTATTAAATTCATAAATCACTTTGCAAAATTAAATTACAATCTATCTAGTACAAAGCTAATCTAAAACGGGTCAATCCTGGTTGTGAGTTTAGCTGACCTGGGTACAGTCAAGGTGACCTCATCACTCGAACCAAGACCACGCTTTGCCACCCAGGCATCACCAAAGTCTAATACCAAGCATCGTGCAAATTCAAATCTAAGAGGTACAGTGGGGTTAAAAGACTCTGATGAGAAGAAACTTTTATTCAGTAAATTACATATATACTTATTAGTACGTAGCCACACTGGCTCCACTAGATTTTTACCCTCTGAAGGTTTTGCGGAAATGTCAATTAGTGATAAAGCACCTTTAACTGAGCTTGTTCTCCAGTCATCTGAGCATACCATCAAACCACGAACCCCCGCCGCACAGAATGCCGCTAATATACCATAGCAAATTCGATTTATTCCGAGATTCTTGTGACACGCCAAAAGATCTTTGATGGCCTCATTTTTTTTGGAGTTTGTGAGTTTGCCTTTGATGCCATTAACTTCGACCTTTGTATGTGCACGTACCATGTTGTACGCAATCATCAAATGGATAACTGTATCCATTAGATCCTCCAGGTTCTTGTGCGGCTTTGTGGATATCTCATTGTCAGCGCCGCCACCTTCAATGCTGAGTTGGGTTGCACGTTGCTTCGATTTACTCAAGCAGGAGGCAAGGTATTCAACTGCTCCGCGTTCAAGTCCAAGAGGATCGGTCGAATTTGATGTTGGTGCAACATGTGGTTTGGGTGCAATCACATCATATGAGACTAAACTAATGGATTCAAACATAACATTTGCCCAAAAATGTTTAACTAGATTCACGGCGTAAAGAAGGCTCTGAACCATTTTGAAGAAGGAGTGTTCAGATTTTGGGAGATCATCTGGAGGTTTAGCTGATTCCTTCATCAATTTGAGATTCCAAATGTTGTGATCAAAAAACGCTTCTGTTTCTGTTGGCTTAAAAAAATCTAACCCTGTATATTGCAATTTATATCACCAGTCAAAAGCCAATAATCAAGTATCATGCACAAAGATTAAAAAAACTCACCTGCCATCTCAAGGTCCTCCAGCCAAGCCGACATTTTAAGCTCTCGGTTACTGATCACCTTAATACCAACGGGCAGGAATGTATGAGCATCCTTTGTTGGTAAATTGTCCCATCTATTTTTGTAAATCCTATTGATATTATCAAGCCCCCTTTTCCATGATTGTTGAGAAATATTGGAATGATAATTCAAAATGCCTGCAAACTCTTCCATGCGGGATAAAAATATTCCTTGAAAATTCGCAGTGGATGACACTTCGGGCTCAGCGTCGGGAATTATATCAGTCATATCTCGTCCCATTGTATCATGTTTAATTGTTTCCCTTTCTTGAAAGGCTTGAATATTCCAAGGAGAGGCGGGAGGGGTTGCATCATGCATTGTTTCATTGGGTATCGGGGGGCTTTCAGTATGTGGAGCTTCATCATGGATTGTTTCATTGAGTATGGGGGGGTTCAGTATGCGGAGGTTCATTATCAATATGGTCCAGTTCAACATTGATAATTTCATGACCTTGATCGCGAGAATCGTTTGCGGCTTCAAAGGTACGGCGTTTTTTGTTTGTTTTTTTGGTCGCATGTATATTTGGTCTTTTTCCTAATCCTTTGCCTGGAAATCCCATGACGACTCGAGATCCTTCAGGTGGAGATTCTCCCACCTCCACACCTGCCCATATATTGTAAGCAGCTATTTTTATCAATTTTGATTTGAGTTATTAATGGACTTACGGTTCAAATCCATTTTGAGGAGGCTCATGGCTTCAGCAATCTTTTGACGCACATAATCAGGAATTTTACTATCATTTTGGATTTTTTCGAGCCTTGGGATTGTTTGAGCAATGTTGGAGACAAATTGTTCCTTGGATATAATTTCCACCTCCCCACTGAAAATTACATCATCTTGCCCATCATCTTCTGTCGGTGCACAAGGTTCAACAGTCTTTTCCTTCTCATAACTTTTAAAATTCGGTTTCTGAGAGCTTGGAGGCTGCCCTGAAATAAAGGCTATGACACAATATCAGGTTTTGAGAGATTTGAAATATTCAAGATGGATGCATACTCACATTCCGGAAGAACTGGTGGATCTTGATTATCTTCATGTGACTGGCTCTCTACTTCAATGCCTAATTCACGACTACTGGCGATATCAGAGATTTCACTTCCACTCTCTGGGGCTGAAGTTGGTCGTTCATTGAATTGAGTTGAATTTCCCGGGGTTCAGGCCATAGCAGAGGTAGTTTAGTAAGCAAATAGATGGTGACGAGTTGATTGATAGCTTGTTTGAAAATTTTTGAATAAAAAGATACAAATTCAAAAAAAAGGTGCAAGTAAAATAATCGCATTTGCAAAATGCGATTTGTCGGGAAATTGCAGGAGGCGATGTTTTGCAAATTATTTCATATCATGCAAATGAAATCACTTCCCTGTGATACATTGAATAAAGTTGACTAGTGAGAAACCTACTAAAGTCAACTTTTGAACTATTCAACGCTCATGAGGTAAGGACTAAGCAAAGTGTTCCATTTGATTGATATGAAATAAAATGGTTTTGTCGGCGAAACAAGAGACACAATTCTTGTCTTAAATAGTCCACTTATTAGGTTTTAATTTGTGAGTCTCATGATTTAAACCCTAACCACAACATTGTGAATATACTGACCAATTTCCCCTGAGGTCCTGTTGGCAGAGAAGGCCACTCAGCATATTTCGGTGATGGCGTCCATTGTGTACGCCAACAAGCCACCGTACACTGTGGATGTAATACGGAAACGTGAGGATTCGTAAGCAGTGTCGGAGGCATGTCGGGAGGGCAATCCGTGAGCGTAAGGATTGTAAGCAGTGTCGGGAGCATGTCGGGAGGTCACTCCGTGAGCAGTGTCGCGAGCATGTCGGGAGGGCACTTCATGAGCGTAAGGATCGTAAGCAGTGTCGGAGGCATGTCGGGAGGGTACTTACTAGGCGAGCGTAAGGATCGTAAGGATTGTCGGGAGCATGTCGGAAGGGCACTTCATGAGCGTAAGGATTGTGAGCAGTGTCGGGAGCATGTCGGGAGGGCACTTCATGAGCGTAAGGATCGTAAGCAGTGTCGGAGGCATGTCGGGAGGGTACTTACTAGGCGAGCGTAAGGATCGTGAGCAGTGTCGGGAGCATGTCGGGAGGGCACACAATGAGCATAAGGATGGTCAGCAGTGTCGGGAGCATGTCAGGAGGGCACACAATGAGCATAAGGATGGTAAGGGTGGGGGTGTGAAAGCGTAAGGAGTGGTGAGGACGGAGATGGGGGGGCAGGCAGTGTCAGAGTCTCATCTGGAAGGTGGTGCGGGCGCGTAAGCATGCTAAGTGTCGGGGAGGCGGAAGCTATTAGGTCAAATTACCCGAACGTTGCCAATAGTGTTGAAACGGGTTTGGGCTTTGAGTGACATTCTCATGTGACACATGTGACGATTGACGTTGTCTTGACGCTGACGTGATGTGACCCACTAAATCCAGTGACTATAAAGTGACACTAACGAGACTGAAGCAAGATTTTATACTGACCGCGGTGCAACGTGAAGTCAATCGCCGACGATTGACGCGAGATTCGCCCTGGTGTGGTGTTTTGCCAGTAGAAGAATGGATTGATGTCTTATATGCCAGTTCAAGTGCTGGTATTAGTGTACACCAATCATGGGTAAAACCATCAGAATCTTTGAATTCTAGCCCATAAGCACAGAATCTTCTGATCATATCCTCTAGGGTCTGTATCATTCTTTCTGCTAGACCATCAGTTTGAGGATGATAAGCTGTTGAGAATGATAACTTTGTCCCAAACAAGTTATGGAGATTTGTCCATAATGCTGAAGTGAACTTTTGGTCTCTGTCACTTATAATATTTTGGAATAAGCCCGTGTGGCTAATGACTTTATTCCATATCATTATGGCTGTATCCATAGCTGTGTCATCTTTATGATATGGTAAGAACATGGGAGTTTTACTGTACCTGTCAACTAACACTAGGCATGCATTATAACTCCTGTCTCCTCCTGAAGGTAAGGCTGTTACCCAATCCATATGAACTATTTCCCATGGGGATTTTGGTTCTTGGATTTGGATCATCATTCCAAATTTCTTTCCTGTGGCTCTGTTGGCTTTTTGACATCTGTCACAGGTTTGGCAGTACTCTGCAACATCTTTCTTCCAATTTGGCCACCAAGAGCAGGTTTTCACCCTCTCTAGTGTCCTATCTTCTGAGAGATGTCCAGATGCAACACTATCATGACACTCATGTAAAATGGTGTTTATTAGTGTTCTATCTGTTAAGGCCATAACACATGTGTGTTTTGTTCTATGGTAAAGGATTCCATCAAGGAGGTGAAATCTTCCTTCATCATATGCCTTTTTCCATATTTCATCTAGTTTTGATGAAAGTGATGGATCTTTGCATTCTTTCATTAGAAGTTGGCTTAAGATATGGCAATTTTTGTCTGTCTTATAGCTTTCTTTAACTTGGTTAAAGAATTCTGTGCCAATGTCTGTAACACATATTCCTTCTATATGATGCTCTTCTTGTGGTACCCATGCTGGATTGTCAGGGGTATTTGCTAGAGCCCATCTGCTAAGACCATCTGCATTTTTATGAATATTTCCAGATTTATGTACAATAGTCATATTTCCTCTATATTCTTGGATAGCAATTTGCCATCTCAGCATATGTCTATTTGGAGTCTTCATATTTAATAGTGATTTCACAGCATTACAGTCTGTGATTACATCAAATACTGTGCCATCCAAATAATAATGCAGTTTTTCTAAAGCCCATACTAGGCATAAGCATTCCATTTGGCTTGCTCCATACCTTGCTTATGTTGGCTTTATCTGCCTTGAAATGAAACAAATTGGTCCTTCCACTGGTTTATCATTGATAATTTGTGTTTGGTGAAGTGCAGCACCTAATCCTTCTCCACAAGCATCAATATATAGTTTGAAGGGCAGTTTCCAATCTGGCATTAGAAGAAATGGGGCATTTGTTGAGGAATTTTTCAATTCTTCATATGCCTTGACTCTTTCTTTTGTCATCTCATAGACTGTTTGTTGGTCACATAGCTTATACAAGGATTTAGCAATCTTTGCAAAGTCCTTTATATGCTGGCTATAGTAACCAGCAAATCCTAGAAATGATTGCATTTCCTTTTTGGTTTGAGGCATTGGTTTAAGTAGGACTGCTGCTACTTTATTTTTGTCTATTCCTAGACTAAGGCCAGATACTACATGTCCTAGTGCTTTTAATTCACTGTATGCAAAATGACACTTTTTCAAGAAAATTTTCATATTTACTTGGACTATTTTTTGTAGTACCCTTTCTAGTCTTGTAAGGTGATTTTCCCAAGTTTCTGAGCAAACTATGATATCATCAATATAGATAATCAACCATCCTTCTGATAATTCTTCAGGGAATATGGTATTCATCATTCTTTGATAATGGGAAGGTGCATTTTTTATTCCAAATGGCATTCTTAAGTATTCAAAAATTCCACAATGGACTATTATTCTTAGTAGTTTCTTGGCATTGTCTGTTAAGACATTTTGATGAAAACCCTTAAGAGCATCCATAGCTGTGATGAACTTAGCTTGTGACAATTGGGTTAATGTCTCATAGATTCTGGGTATTGGATATCTGTCTGGAATGGTATAGGTATTCAGGGCTCTGAAGTCTCCTACCATCCTTGATTTTCCATTATGCCAAGTTATAATGACAGGTGTAGTAACTTCTACTTGTTCATTATGTCCAACCTTTCTTAATACTCCTAGGTCCATTAATTCTTTAATGTGCACCTCTAAGGCTTCTCTAGCTCTTGGACTGGCTGGATAAGCAGGTCTTCTTAATAAAGGTGGGTAAGGTTTTTCTACATTAAGAATTATATCCACTTCATGTCCAATTATGGCACCTAGTGGCTCTTTGTCAGTTGCAAAGGCATTTTTATACTTAAATAAGAGGTCAATCAATTTTTCTTTCATTTTTTCTGTTAATTCTTGATTGAATTCTGCCTCTTTGAGTTGTTCAGATATAAAAAGTTCTTTTTCTGGAATTTTTTCTTCATTCTTAATAACTGTTATTTGTTTTTTGTTATTTAAGAATCCAAATTTTTGTCTTTTGTTATCTCCTATGGTAAAATATCTATTCTTTTGGTTGGAGATATCTATACCATAGATTGATAAGTAGTCATTCCCAAGTATGAAATGATTACTGGTACAGTTGTCCATTACTACAAACTCTACTTTAATTCTGACACATTGTGAGGGATGAGGAAAAATTAGTGTTAAATCAATTATTCCAAGGGGCTTCATGCTCTCACTTGCACTACTAAATTTGACACCTTGTATTGGCATAAGTTTTTCTTGCCAGTTTGGGACAATGGTTTTTAAATAACTTTTGCCAACACAAGTGCAATATGCTCCTGTATCCAAGTTAACCTTTCCTTCTTGGTTATCAACCATAACAATACTAATACTTGATTTTCCAGCTGTATATCCCATTCCTCTTGCAGGTTTGGTTCTATACATTTTGGCATCTTGTATGTTTGTCAGATTTGTGTCAGATGTTCCAACTTGTGGCAAGTTTGAATTAACATCCAGTACTTCATAAATTATATCAATATTATTAATTTGTGCATTAATTATATTGATTTCATCACTTTCAGAGCTTTCTGACTCTTCTGTCTCTTTTTCAGAGTCAGATTCCTCTTTTTTGTCATTGTGGTTTTCTGTTTCCACAATTTCATTAATCTTTGCTTTTTTAAGGCAATTATTGGCTAAGTGTCCAATACCTCCACATTTATGGCATTTTCTTTGCTCATTATTGTTGGATGTATTGGGCTTAAAGGATTCTTTTGACTTATCTTTTTTGATAAATGGTTTATTTGGGCTTTTAATGTCCAATTTTTTCCAAGTCCTGCCAATTTTTGTTCTTGTCACTATATCCTCTAGTGCATTTATACACTCTTCTGTGGAGCATGGTTCTATACACCTGCTTCTTAGGGCATGTTCTAGTTCCCCTCCACATTTTTTAAGTATTTTCATATGCACCATTTTCTGTGACATTTCTGGGTACAGTGCATTAAGCCTTTCAACTTGTTTTAAGAACCAAGTTAAAGGTTTGTCTTTCTCTGGGTCAAAGAAAGAGTTTTCGAATGCATTTTCTATCTTATACCTCCAGGCATCATTTGCCCACTTGGTGATTATTTCTTGTTTCCACCAAGACCAGGTATTTTTACCATTTGTTTGTCTTATGCCATAATACCATCTTTTTGCAGATTTCTCAAACAATGAATGTAATCTTGCAGTGATTAATTCATCTGGTATGGCATAGTCTTCTTGTAACATGTCAATTGTTTTAATAAATGACATGTGGTCATATTCACCTTCTCCTGTGAATGTTGGCCATTCCTTCAATTGAGGTGCTTCCTTCATTAAGACTTGGTTATTGTCTTGGTGACTCAAGTCTGTTATGAAAGGATTTGACAATTCCTCTTTTGTTTTAACAGGGCTTCTTATATGAGAAAATGGTGTTGATAACTTTGGCATATTTAAATTAGCCTCATTAATTTTATCCATTTTTTCTGTAATAAGTCTTATTTCACTTTGAATATCATCTTTCAGATGCATTCTTGCTTCATCACTTTTTTCCACATGGTCCAAAAGTAATTTTTGGTGTGATGAAGTTTTCTCTTCAAATTTCTCTACAGAAATACTTAATTTATTTAATTTTTCTGTAAGATTGTCAATACTCACATCATAATTGATTGTCAAAGTCTTTTCTTTGATATCTTTTATGTATTTATACAATTCTTGTTGTCCTTGTATTAATTTTTGAGTATTGTCAATTAAATTTTTTGGTTTATTATTTTCAACAATAAACTTAATGTTGTCAATTTCTTTCTTGTTTTGCACAACAATTTTTGTCAAAGAAGATAAATTGTTATTTATTTCTTGTAGTGACAATAAACTATCTTTAATTTCTTTTAGAGGTAATATACTGTTCTTAATTTCTGTTAAAGTATTTACAACATCTTTTGACAAGGTTATTTCTTTGGGAAATGAGGTTGTCTCATTCTTTGCTCTTCCTTGTCCTTGAATTCCATCAAGGTTCTGGCCATGTTGAAAACATTGTCCATGGCATCCTTTTGGATTCTTGGGATTCTGTAGCTTGGGGAATATGGTTTCCTCCAATGTTTTTTCTTGTTCTTCTTCCCTTCTTGGGGGGGTGGGTTGGCTTGAGGCTTGCTGGTAGAAGCTACTGGGGCTTCTTCCTTGGTTGCCTCCCTCTTTTTGGCATGATAATCCTTGATCTTTTTGATTTGAGGTTTGGATGACAGTGGATTCCATCCATTGGAGTATTTCACTATCTCCTCCTCTTTGAGGAACTTTTTCAGGATGTGCCAGGAGTTCATCACTCCTTGGTGTATTTGAGGCAGCATTTCCCAGTCTTTGTCCTTGTATACTGTGTAATACTGCTTGTACTGGCTCATGTAGATGTCTATTTGAGCCCTCTGAATGTGATTTGTACCTATTTGAGTTACTCATACTTAGTTCCAATTCAGGCTCAGATATCATGGGCATTTCTGGGACTTGCCTTTGGGATAAGGCACTTCCTTGTGTGGATTCTGTTCCACTGGGGATATTGCCCTTTCTTTTCCCTTTTGAGGGATCAATTCTACCTCTGAGTCCAGCTCCATCTGATTGGATGGAGTATTGGGAACCTCTTCTGGTAGTCATAATTTAAAGAATAAGAAAAAAATAAAAGTATTTTAGAATAAAATTCTTTTATGGCAATTTAAAAAGTGGTGCTCACCTTCAGAGTTTTGAATGGTGGGCCCTGGAAAGTCTAATTTCTTAGCTTTCTTTCTTTTGGTGATAATTGGTGTAGGAGAACTTTGACAAGTTTCTTCCACCAATCTCTCAACAGTAGCTTGGTTGTCTTCTGTTGGGTTATCTTCAAACACTAAAAAAGACAAATAAATATAAGTCTTTTTATAATAAGTGTTATTTTTGGCAAGATATGGCAATTTTCCACGTAGAAATTGCTTTTATATCTTTGAAAAAGTTGAAATAAATAAAGAAATGAATAAAAATGAATAAAAATAACTTTTTTATTGGTTTTTAATATTTTTTAATATTTTTTATATATTTTTTTATTTTTATTTTTTAAAGAATAAAATAAAAAATGAATATGATTCTTATAAAATTAAATTATAATAAAAATTATTTTTAATTTATAAAATATCTCTTTTAATCACTAGAGTCACTCAAAGAAAGTTCTTGCAAGTCTAAGGATGTGAAAAACCACATGTAAGACAGTACAATTGCTTTCCAAATGCCTCAATAAAATATAAAATTATTATATAATTTTATGATTATAAATATAATTTATTATTGGATAAACCCAAATAGAATCTTTTTAAAGGTCTTTTAAGTAAATATCACGGCCAGGCCCCCAAATGTAAGGTTTGACTATGAAACAATAAGTAAAAATTACTAATTTATTACTTATTGTACTCTGAATGTCCTTATAATTAAAATAAATAAGATTAAAATAATAATAATAATAAAGAAATATTATTATTATGGCGTAAAAATATTATATTATTAAATAAATATAATAATATAAATTAATATTATATGAAATTATAATATTATAAATAATATATTAATATAAAATAATTAATATATTATAAAGCTCTTTATTATTGTTACCAACAAATAATAAAGGCGTAAAAAACTGTTTTTGTAAATAAAAAACAATTAATAACAATAATATTACTAATATTAAAGTTATATATTAATATAAATACTATCTATATTAATTAAGAATTATTAAGAGTAATAATGAGAGAGAAATTATTATAATAAGATGAAATAACCTACTTTTGACACTTAAAATAATAATTTTGAGATATTTTACGCCAAAAGAATATAATACAACTTTTTCAAATTGTATTTTCAATAAAAAATAAAGAAAATTACTAATTTTCTTGATTTTACGTGGAAATGAGTTTATAGAGAGATTTATAACAAAAACAATTAAAGAATTGATTTAATCACGTAAAAATAGTGATTAATATTAAGATGATCTTTGGTCTTGAATAATATAAGAGTTTTATATATAAAGAATAAAGAAATTACCTTTTATTTAATTGATTTAATGTTTTTGATGCGTCTTAGGGGAAAATAGAGTAAAAAGAGCTCTATTTATAGTAGATACCTCCCTCCTAGAGTCCAACAGGCTTCTAGTAGACGTGTACTGATCATATCCACTGGAATTGATCAATATTTTAAGGTTTGAGGGTGATTACATCATGATCAAACCATATTACATCATTATTACACCATTATTTAGAGTTATCACTATAACTCTAAGTTTGATGACATCAGAGGCTTGGCAGAACCCCAAATTTCGTGGATTTTACTAGTTTTAATCATAAACTAATAGTATTCACCAATTTTATCACTCTTAAGACTGTTAAACTTAAATTAAGGTTACAGTATGTGATCATAACTGCTCAAATTAAGCTCAAAGTTTGATCCTCAATAACTTTTAAGATTTACACGCTACAGCAATTCAGAGAGTGAATTCTGATAGCCTGGTATAATCTTATTATTCTGCCAAGAGCTTTTCATTACATCATCAAAACTCTATTTTTGATGATTTTTCTGGTAACTCATCTTTTCTGTCGAAATTCAATATTTTAAACTTCAAACCTTGATTTCAGGGGGTTATACCCTGAATTTAATAATAAAAATTACATCATTCTTCACGAATGAACTAGGAGAATCCAACTGTATACTTTTTTTTAAGTTTGGAACACTTTCACAACAAAGTGGTCAACAGCTCTGTTGATTTTTATCAATAATTCATCATAGGTTTTAACCTTGTTTATAATTAGTAGAATAAAGTTCATATCTGTGTTCTTACAGTAATTACGTGGTAACTTTATTTTTGGTTCATCATTCTATCATGTATAGTTTAGAAGATATTAGCTATGATCCTTGAATATATGCGTTGACCAAAAAAGTGCATATATTCAGGATAATTCCTTAAGTATTAACATTGGAAATTAGCTTATTAATTGTTTTATGTGTGGAGTTTTGTGGGGAATCCACTGGTACACTTTATTTCACATGTTGTTTCATTAGTTCTTGAGATAAATAAGTTTTTATGGTTTTTATAAGGTATTATACCTTATAATTCCTTAAATATTGACTTTACAGATATGCCATAAAAGTGGTATATGTGTATTTTTCCATGGGGAATCCAATGGTATAATTTATTTTACATGTTGATTCATTGGTTTTTAAGTTAAACCAATTTTTATACCAATTTATGGTATTTTTTGTATATTTAAGTAATTATTCTTAATGTATATTTATTCTAAGTAATTTTAATATAATTATATTAAAGTTATAATTATTCTGAGTATTTTTTGTGACCTTATTGGGTATGTGGTCATATCTCAAAGGCTCACACTTGGGATTCCATCCTTTTTCGAGAATAGCAGGAGTTTGATTGGTACTAGCATGAATTGATGTCTTATATTCCAATTCTAGTGCTGGTAGAAGAGTACACCAATCATGAGTGAATCCATCAAAATCTTTGAATTCAAGGCCATATGCACATAATCTTCTCACCACGTCTTCTAAGGTTTGTATCATCCTTTCAGCTAGACCATCAGTTTAGGGGTGGTAGGCTGTAGAGAAGGACAATTTAGTGCCAAATAATTGGTGAAGATTTGTCCACAGTGCTTAAGTCAATTTTGGATCCCTGTCACTAATGATATTTGTGAATATTCCAGTCCATGACACTACTCTATACCATATTAGAAGAGCTGTATCTGTGGCTGTATCATCTGTGTGACATGCTAAAAAGATTGGAGTTTTACTGAATCTTTCTACAATCAGTAGGCAAGCATTATAGCTTTTGTCACCTCCTGATGGTAGGCCAGTTACCAAATCCATATGGACGATTTCCTAAGGTCTGCTGGGTTCTTGGATTTTGATCATATTTTCAAGTCTTTTGCCAGTGTATTTATTTTCTTTTTGACATCTGTCACAGGTTTTGCAATACTCTGCAACATTGTTCTGCCACATTGGCCACCATATGCAGGTCTTTACTTTTTCTCTTGTTCTGTCTTCAGACAGATGTCCTGAAAAGGGGCTGTCATGGCATTCTTTCAGTACAAGATTGATTAATGACCTGTCCACAACTGTCATTACACATGTGTGCTTGGTCCTGTGGTAAATTACACCATCCAATAGGTGAAATCTTCCTCCATCATAAGATTTCTTCCATACTTCATCCAAGGCATGTATTAGAGAGTTGTCTTTGTTAAGTAATTGACATAAGATGCTACAATTCTTATCTTGAGTTTAACTGTTTCTTACTCCTTCAAAGAAGGTGGTGTTCAAGTCTGTAACACTTATTCCTTCCATTGGGATCTGTGGGGAAGCTTCTTCTGGCACATAAGCAGGATTATCAATATCGTTTGGTAATGTCCATCTGCTTAGTCCATCTGCATTTTTATGAATATTCCCATCTTTATGAACAATAGTCATATTGCCTCTATACTCTTGTTTGGCTATTTGCTATCTGAGCATATGTCTGTTGGGTGTTTTCATGTTTAAAAGTGATTTAACAGTGGTACAATCTGTTATTACTTCAAAAGCACATCCTTCCAGACAGTAATTGGGTCTCTTCAAAGCCCAAACAAGGCATAAACACTCCATCTTACTTGCTCCATCTCTGGCTTCAGTTGGTTTTATTTGCCTGGATATGAAACATATGGGCCCTTCAACAGGTTTATCATTTAAAATTTGGACTTGATGAAGTGCAGCAGCAAGCCCATCCCCTGATGCATCAATGTAAAGCTTAAAGAGAAGCTTAAAGTCTGGCATCAGTAAGAGTGGAGCAGTTGTCAAGGCTTCACCAGGGCGAATCTCATGTCAATCGTCGGCGATTGACTTCACGTCAAGCAAACGTCAAGCAGGATAAAAGTCAAGCTCACGTCAAGCGAAAATCAAGCAAACGTCGATCACACGTCACACTCCTGTCTTACACCAAATCCTGTGACATCCACCAATATTGGTTCCCCTGTGCCTTCAACTCAGATTCCTTACCACCTGATCATACTGAAACTGTCCAATGGTTGGTAAAAATTACACAAAACCCGCCTGTTTGCACACAAACACATCAAAGAGGTCCTTCAGCCAGTCTTGATGTAGGCGGGGGGTTAGACTTCACCAGGCCATCCATGAAAGAACTCCGCCTGAGCGGGATTTTTGTTTTGCAGATGACACTGGTAGAGCCCGCCGCACAATACCATGGGTGCGGCATGCTTGAATGGGCGGTAAGCTGTGTCGGAGGCATGTTGGGAGGGCATTACATGAGTGTTGTCGGGAGGGCACTACATGAGCCTAAGGATTGTCAGCAGTGTCGGGAGGGCACTACGCAAGCGCAAGGATGGTAAGCTGTGTCAGAGGCATGTCGGGAGGGAACTACATGAGCGGAAGGATGGTAAGGAGTGTTGGGAGCATGTCGGGAGGGCACTCCGCAAGCGCAAGGATGGTAAGCTGTGTCGGAGGCATGTCGGGAGGTAACTACATGAGTGGTGTGGGGAGCATGTCGGGAGGGCAATACATGAGTGTAAGGATGGTAAGCAGTGTCGGGAGGGCACTCCGCAAGCGTAAGGATGGTAAGCATTGTTGGAGGCATGTCGGGGGGGCACTACACAAGCATAAGGATCATAAGTGGTGTGGGGAGCATGTTGGGAGGGGACTACATGAGCGTAAGGATTGTAAGCAGTGTCGAGAGCATGTCAGGAGGGCACTCCCCAAATGTAAGGATGTTAAGCGTTGTCGGAGGCATGTCAGGAGGGCACTACACAAGCCTAAGGATCATAAGTCGTGTCGGGAGGGCACTACATGAGCGTAAGGATGGTAAGCAGTGTCGGGAGGGTACTCCACGAGCATAAGGATGGTAAGCTGTGTTGGAGGCATGTTGGGAGGGCACTACATGAGCGCAAGGATGGTAAGCAGTGTCGGCAGCCTGTTGGGAGGGCACTCCACGAGCACAAGGATGGTAAGATGTGTTGGAGGCATGTCGGGAGGGAACTACATGAGGGTAAGGATCATGAGTGGTGTGGGGAGCATGTCGGGAGGGCACTACATGAGCTTAAGGATTGTAAGAAGTGTCAGGAGCATGTTGGGAGGGCACTCCCCAAGCGTAAGGATGTTAAGCATTGTCGGAGGCATGTTGGGAGGGCACTACACAAGCATAAGGATCATAAGTGGTGTCGGGAGCATGTTGGGAGGGCACTACATGAGCTGAGGAATTTTAAGCAGTGTTGGGAGCATGTCAGGAGGGCACTCCCC
This sequence comes from Austropuccinia psidii, assembly GCA_023105745.1. NCBI lineage: Eukaryota > Fungi > Basidiomycota > Pucciniomycetes > Pucciniales > Sphaerophragmiaceae > Austropuccinia > Austropuccinia psidii. The sequence goes on along the minus strand of JALGQZ010000013.1, from coordinate 32,254,042 downwards.
AAGCGTTGTCAGAGGCATGTCGGGAGGGCACTACACAAGCCTAAGGATCATAAGTGGTGTCAGGAGGGCACTACATGAGCGTAAGGATGGTAAGCAGTGTCGGGAGGGCACTCCACAAGCGTAAGGATGGTAAGCGTTGTCGGAGGCATGTCGGGAGGGCACTACACAAGCGTAAGGATCATAAGTGGTGTCGGGAGCATGTTGGGAGGGCACTACATGAGCGTAAGGATTGTAAGCAGTGTCGGGAGCATGTCAGGAGGGCACTCCCCAAGCATAAGGATGTTAAGCGTTGTCGTCGGCATGTCGGGAGGGCACTACACAAGCCTAAGGATGATAAGTGGTGTCGGGAGCATGTCGGGAGGGCACTACATGAGCATAAGGATGGTAATGAGTGCCGGGAGCATGTCGGGAGGGCACTCTGCTAGCGTAAGGATGGTAAGCTGTGTCGGAGGCATGTTGGGAGGGCACTACATGAGCGCAAGGATGGTAAGCAGTGTTGGGACCATGTTGGGAGGGCACTCCGTGAGCACAAGGATGGTAAGATGTGTCTGAGGCATGTCGGGAGGGAACTACATGAGCGTAAGGATCATGAGTGGTGTGCAGAGCATGTTGGGAGGGCACCACATGAGCTTAAGGATTGTAAGCAGTGTCGGGAGCATGTCAGGAGGGCACTCCCCAAGCGTTGTCGGAGGCATGTCAGGAGAGCACTACACAAGCCTAAGGACCATAAGTGATGTTGGGAGCATGTCGGGAGGGCACTACATGAGCGTAATCCTACATACCAGAGATCAACCTTGTTGAGCATTAATTTGAACCAATAGGCTTATGTCAAAGACTGGGCCCTTACATGCACAACATGCTTAGTTTTTATTTTATGTTTTCTTCCTCTGGTTTCTTGGTGTAATCAAATATTTTTGTTTGCACCCACCTATGTGCTTTTGGGACCGTTTGAGGATCAGCTGGAAATTTTGTATCCTCTAAGTTCTGAGTCCCGGACCCAGCGGCATTTCGCATGGAAAATCTAGGAGGGATACTTATTGGGCAGAAGCCTTACATTAGCGTAATATGCCTTCATAAGAGGTCCAGAAATTTTAAATCTCTCTCTATTCCAAATCCAAGAACGGCTTTTCAAATTTGTTATGTGCTTCCAAAATTCTAGGAGTCTCATCTATCTCAACATGTTTCTACTCCCCTTTTATGACCAGTTGGGATATTTCTGAAGTTAATTTTCTCTCTTCTTTTCTTATGCTTTGGATAAATAATCTCAACCTCTTCTTAATAAAATTTTCTCCTTTCTTCTTTCTGAAACCATCCAGTATTCTGATGTCTTAAAAGTGCAGATGCTCATATCACTTCCTTGATATAGTTTCAAATGGTACTTAGGGTTTGTCAAAATATATCTTCTTTAATAAATATACAGCTCACAGATAATTTTTTGAAAAATGTCTTTGGACATAATCACATCCCCTGAGGTTACTTGATTTTTTACCCAATTCAAACCTCCCAGCCCATATAACGCTTGATTGTGGAAAAATAGAAAGTAAAAAGGATTCTAAATTAGTTCTGCCTAAGTGAATTCCTCCTTGGCTCTATTAGAGTAAGTCTCAAAAATTATTTCCTGAAGTTGTGTTGCAAACCTATAATAGCTCATTAAATCACCTTCACATGGCTCGGAACAAACAAGCTTCCAAAACAAGGATTGACTTTAGCTTATTTGAAACTGATTTTCTCACAAACCACAATGACAATTCCATAACTCACTCGCAAATCTTCAGGGTAACTGCGATTCAGCTTGCAGTTATACATTTCCAAACTTGGGGCTTCTGATTCAGACTCCTTTTTTGAAAAGATGTGTTGTTTCTCACCCTTCAACTGATTATGAAACAAGTCTAATGCGCAGTACAACTCATAATACATTCGAGCCTGAGTGACGTCAGTTTGATTATCAAATGTACCTTCAATTCTCAGAATTCAGCATGTATACCATTGTTGATTGAGCGCAAGACAACTCACTTTTTGAAAGCTAGTTACTTTTTTCATTTCTGGGTACTGTATTCCCTTAAAGAAATATTTTTGGATGGTTAGCCCTACACCCCTATGAGTATATGCTTCCAAAAAAATATTACTTTACAGCACTGCTTTAGGAGGAGACTGTCTCCTTCACATAAAGAGGAAGTTTTCAACGATGGGAATGTTTTTCTTTAAGTAGGCTTATGCAGTGCTTCAGTCCACACTTGTATTTCATGTTTCTACGTGACTTTCCATAATGTGGGGGGCTCCCAAGCCCCCTGCATGTTCTTGGCATCTGGGAAGCTATGTGAAAATACGAAGAAAAAACTGCACTGAAGCCATTCAAATTCTTCTGGTGAAGGTGGCTTAATTGATTGAAAGCGCCGGTGCCAAGGAATCTCCTGCAAGATGCATTTCTGTGAAGATGACGTTTGCACATAAGCGCAGTGTGCATGTGGAATGCCCATCTCAACTTAACACTAAAGAAGATCCTAGGGAGGGGTGAGTCAGGTGAGCTTTAAGCCCCAACGCCTTAGGTAGATACTGCAAACCCCAGCCATTTGGATAGTATGAGAACTGAGAAAATATTCAGAAGCGTCTCTCTTCCCATAACACCAGAAACACGACAGTTTGAGAAAACATCAGTGAGCCAAGCCAATAACCCAAACACCACATAACCATAAGGTCAAAGAAATCAATTCGTGGGATGAAAGAATGGGCCTGACCCACCCTAACCTGGGGAAACTTTGGCACGAAGCCAAAAATGAGAAACTAATTTACCCCTTGGCAGACCCCAGTAATGCTCAAATAAATGACAACCTCTTTTGAATTAGAAATCTGTACAGGTACACAAGCATTTGCTAAAGTGTGAGACTCTTGTAGGCTGGTCTCAATAAAAACTTATATGGACAAGTGAGTTTTACGACCATTTACAAGTTTTTTGCCTCTGGTAATTCTTGGCCAAAGAGTTTTTAATGTGGTTTGTCAAAAAAAGCAAGTTTTTGTTTTAGGTTCAACAGACTTTTACTTTGTTTGCACGAAAGTCTGTAAAACATGGCAGATATCAAGATGGTGGCCAATCTTAAAATGTTCAGCTTTGAAACAATTAAGAAAGCCGAATTCACAGAAAACGTCGGTCAGCATTAAAGTATATTTTGCTGATAGCTTACCATGCTTAGTTAACTCAAATACAGCTGACTATTTTTTCTGTAAGTTTGTCGAAGGGAAATCAGCAAAAGGACCCCTGAGAAGGCTGGAGTTTAGGTAAGCTTATTCATTTAGTAATACCAGCTTTTCCTGTTTATCTCTTGAAAAATCACAATTGTAAAGATGGTTTCAAGCAACAGCTCAATGCCCTACTTGCAAAAGTGCTTCTTTACGCTATCAAGAACTTTTGGCCAGGACATATAGAAAATTAATTAGGATTTTTGAAAACTTCCCATTGACACTTTGCATCACATTTCTCTCTTCTCAGCGTCATACCAGTGGTGTCCATGTTTTTCCTTTTGAGTATCCTTGTGTGAGCCTTGAGGTATATTTTACATACCCAAATAGGCCACAATTATCTTAAAAAGAAATTTTGAATTATGCAAAACTCATAAGTCATGCATATATCCAAAATTCATCATTTTCAATTTCAGAAAAGATGAATAACTTTTTATTGAGTAAGTAAATCCATGGATTTAAGACCAGATTTGGATTCTACACAAAAATTCACCTAGGGTAGCTCCATAGAGTGAATAAGCTCAATTTAAGTATTTGAGGTGGTAAAATGGAAAATACTTCAATACCACATCATTAATACCACATAAAAGATCCGTGAAAATTTTTGTTTTTCTTGATTTTTAGCCAAAATAATGGGAAAGTGAGAAATCCCATGTTACATATACACTAAGAATAGTGTTATGCATGTTTTGAGCACTTAATATCATGGTATTCTTACATGGACTTTTGGTACACCCATAGTGGATATCTCACTTTAAGCTTAAATTACTATTTTGACGTAAAAAATAGGCAAGGGGGACAAAAGACATCAAAGAGAGCCAGGGTACCCAACTTCTGAGGCCTCAGAGGCGTGGATAGCTCCAGAGCATGGATCCATGGCTCATCTTGGCCCAATTGGTAAACTAAAACTCTTTGGGAACTTGGTTACCAAGTTACAACTACTGTAAAACATCAGAAAATAGCAAATAACCTGCTATTTTGACGTGCCAAGGAGGTAATGAGCTACTTACACTCCTGTAACCATGTCAATTACTAATGACTTTCCATGGATAAACCCCAAAAGAGTAATTAAAACCCTTTTGGGACCCATATTCATTGATTTACCTCATAGCAACCAGCAAAACACTGCTATTTGCAATTCTACGTAGAAATGAGGTAAAACCTTCAAAAATTCATTAAAAATACAATTCTTAATGAATCTTTCTGAAACTTTCAGGACTAAAGGAGAACTGTATTATCTATGGTAAAACAAAAAAGAATTACAGTTTTACTAGTAAAATTAAAAGTTTTACTTACAGTCCATTTTTGGATATTCTACGTGAAACACTGAATCTTCAAAAATTCACAGTAATTACAACCTGTGATGAAATTGGCAATAACATTGATAACTTTGAGAAATCAATGATTATTTTAGAATAAAAGAAGATTTACAAGTGTTACTCCTTTTATTCTTAACCATATTGGGGTTGGTAGTCACGTAAAAGCATCAATTAAGTAATTATGATAATCTTACATGACAACAGATGATGCAATCAATAATCCAAAAAGGTTTATTGTTTTCTCACTCACTGGTTTTTCAGTTTGCTCCATGGCACGCCTCTGTGAGCTGTTGTTGACTTAAAAGAAGCCTCTTCTTGCTGTTTTTTCATCATCATCTTATCAATTTATTAATCTTTATTACCAACAAGTAAGTATTAGTTCAACTATTCTTAAGTGTTTTAATTCTTTCAGAATCAATCAGAAAGACGTGAAATCATAGAATCCAACTATATATTGTTGTAATACTGTTATAAATCCTTTTGATCCCTTAAATCCACAATTCCACGTCAAATTTCTCTACTTTTATTATCAATAAGTTCTTTGGAGTATTAGTGAGTCATTTATCTTTAATTCTTAAAGTTTTTCTCTAGTAATAGTTTTCTTCAAGAATTATCTTTATAATTATTCTTGCAAAAGATAATTATATATTAAAATAATTTTATTATTTTAATAAAGAAGTTTTTATTATTAAATTCTTCTTGTAATTGATTCTTGTAGACAATTACTTGCTCACTGTTAAAATCACTAGTAGTGCTTAACACGTGAAAGAAATAATTTTTTAATTATTTAATTGTGGTTATAATAATATTTTATTATTATATTTCATAAGAACAGACATAGTACTGTTGATTAATAGTAATATTATCATCAGTTTCATAGTCACATCTTACATTTGGGGGCCTGGCCGTGTTTTTTGAACCTTGTACCCTTAATTAATATATTTTTAAGCTCTAAAATATATTAATTTAATTAATTTTTTTCTTTCAATTTGGAGTTAAAATATTTTTATTTTTGAAATTGTTTTAAAATCTTTTTCATTGAGGAATTTGGTTTAATTTTATATTGTTTTTACACGTGGCTTTTTCACATCCAAAAACTTATAAAATTATTCTTTGAGTTACTCTGAATTAATTTTCATTCAAAATCTTAAATTTTAATTTTTTTTCTTTAAAAAGAATAATTTTTTTTAATATAAAAAAAATATAAAACTTATAAAAAATCTTTGACAAATATTTTAAAAAAGTATAAAAAATAATTTTTTCTCTTTTATAATTTCTTTTAGTGTCTTTAATCAAATACTGTGCAGCTGGCAACAGACTCAGTAAAAGATATATCACTAGTCCAGAATCTTCAGAAGCAGAATCTGAAGACAGTATTGAGGTGCAGATTGCTAAAAGAGGCACCTTATTCAACTCAGAAAAAGCTAAATTACCACCAAAAGGTGTGTATTTTATCTTATATTTTCACCTTTTATCTTTAAATTGACGTGAAAATGGTGCATACCAGAAATGGAAGCAACTATTCAGTCCAACCAGATGGATGTGGACAAGGAAGAGGCAAGACAAAATCCAGAAGTGCCAAATCTTCCACAAGAAAGGCACATCTGGAGGATGCCAGAGTTGCCCCCCATTCCCCAAGGTCTGTACCAACAGATTTTGACGTGAATTCTGAGCCTGAACTAATTTATGATAATATTTCCAGGGCTGAACCATTTTCAAGTGGCAGCAATAGAAATATATCAGAGCCAGTACAAAAATTGGTTCAGAGCAGCCAAAGAAGAGGAGTGGGAAATCTGCCCAAGCCTTTGGCAGGGGGCCATGAACTCCTACTTACACATCAAGAGCTTTCTGGGTCAGGAGAAGACCATAGAACTCTTAGGAGGTTGGAGCCCCCTGTCTTGCAAAGACAAGGTCAAAAAGATAAAGAATTGGTTGAAGAACCAGAGTCTTTTATCCATAGACCAGAAGAAAGAATTGGAAATGACTCCAACTTTGGAGACAGAGGCACCAGTGGCATCTACCAGCTCCAAACCAGCTCCAGAAGCATCCAAGGACAAGCCCAAAGGACCTCAAAAGAAACAGAGAGGTCCCAAGAACCATCAAGGCAAGGGCAAAGGCAAAGCCAATTGGCACAGACCTTACCCACAAGGGTACAGGATCCCCAGATTGGAGCCTTCAGCCGTGGACAGTGTCTTCAATATGGCCAGAACTCTTATGGAATTCACAGCCAAGGAGCAGGAAAGGATGAACAGGACTTTTCCACGCAAATAAATGATGTACATAGAAGTATTAGTGTAGAAATTGGCAAACTTGAGTCAAAGTTAAAGCAAATTACATTAGACATCAATGATTTAAAGAAAAATGACAAGCAACATTCTGATTGGCATAAATTGACAACTGTCACCCTTGAGTCAATTAGCAATGCTTGTGAAAGAATTGAGAACCAATGTCAAAATAATGACACAGAGGATCTTTCCATCTTTAAAGTAAATGATAGACTTAAAACTCTTGAAGACCATGTCTTACAAATAGTTAAGAACACCAATCAATTTGCTATACATTTAGCAAAAAGTGACAGTGAAAGGCAGAAATTGAAGAATGAAATAATTGCAAGTGTGAGCAAATTCATAAGAATCATGAACCACATATGCCAAGACATTCTACACCTTTGACTGAAGAAAAACTTTCTGTCAAAGAAAGTTTGACTCCATTCTTAGGAGAGAATGTTATTTCTGCAAAGGATATTCCCAAATTAGAAGAATGGCCAACATTCTCTGGTGAAGGAGAATACAACCATATTGAATTCATCAGGACTATTGATATGTTGCAAGAAGACTTTAATATACCTGATGAAATCATAGTAGGAAAATTACATTGTTTGTTTACCAAGACTGCAAAGAAATGGTATTACAAGATAAGAATAGATCATGGAAGACATGACTGGTCTTGGTGGAAATCTGAAGTGATTACCAAATGGGCCAATAATTCTTGGAGGTTTAAAATGGAGAATGCTTTTGAAAGTGCCATTTTTAACTCAGAAAAAGACAAACCACTTACTTGGTTCTTCAAACAAAAAGACAGATTATCTGCTTTACACCCAGATATGTCTGACACTATGATTAATATGAAAATATTAAGAAAGTGTGGAGGAGAACTGGAACATGCTATCAAAAGCAGATGTGTGGAACCCTGTTCAACAGAGGACTACATTAATGCTATGGAAGATATCATTACCAGAACAAGAATTGGTAAAACTTGGGTTAGAAACCCAATAGAGTCCAAAATAGTCTCAAAGATTCCTAGAGAGGAAAGAAGACCAGAAAGACCTGTCTTGAAGTGTCATAAATGTGGAAGTACTTCACATTTAGCCAACACTTGCCCTAAGAAGACAAAGATCAATGAAGTTCAAATCATTGAAGACATTCAGTGTACTGAAGAGAAAGAAGAGTCTGATCAAGATTCTGCAGTCTCTGAAGATACACCAGTAGAGGACTATCCCATTGAAAACATTTCAGCTTTCTTTGAGGTCACAGAAGTCCATACCCACTTGCCACAGTACAGTGAGGATTGCTACAACCTGATCAATATCCAAGATGCCAGAATGTGTAAAACAAAACCTGCTAGAGGAAAGGGTTATACTGCTGGAGCATCCTGTATCACATCAGTTCTAATGAGTGATATTGAAGCCAAAGTGAATCTGGATACAGGGGCATTTTGCACTTGTATTGGCAAAGATTATCTTCAAATTATACTTCCTGAATGGAAAAACCATCTATTACCAATAGAAGGTGTACAGTTCAGTAGTGCCAGTAACAATATGTACCCCTTGGGCATATTGGATACTAATATTGTATTCCCACATCCAGCAGGAAGTGTAAGAATGAAAACTGAGATTGTAGTAATGGATAATTGTACATCTCAGCATATCATTCTTGGAAATGATTACTTGAATATTTATGGTATTGATATAAATAACCATAAAGACAGATATTTCACAATTGGAGATAACAAAAGGCAAAAATTTGCTTTCTCCAATATGCCAAAACAGATATCTGTAGTATCTTCTGTCAAAGATACTTACAAAGATGAATTTGTGTCTAAACAACTTGTTGAAGCACAAATTAATCCATCATTGTCACCAAAGATGAGGAATGAACTTATTGATGTATTATATACATACAATAATGCATTTGCATCTGATAATGAACCATTAGGCGCTATAAGGGGACATGAAATTGATATTACTCTTAATATTGATAGACCATATCCTCCAGTACTTAGAAGACCAGCTTATCCAGCCAGTCCCAGAGCTAGAGAGGCCTTGGAAAAACATATCCAAGAGTTGATCCAACTTGGTGTGCTAAGGAAAGTAGGCCATAATGAGGAAGTTGAAGTGACAACACCTGTTATTATTGCATGGCATAATGATAAGTCAAGAATGGTTGGAGATTTTAGAGCTTTGAATACCTACACAGTTCCAGATAGGTATCCAATCCCTAGGATCCAAGAAACCTTGACTCAATTGTCTAAAGCCAAGTATATAACATCAATGGATGCATTAAAAGGCTTCCATCAAAATGTTTTGACGCCTAAAGCTAGGAAATTACTTAGAATTATCACTCACTGTGGTATTTATGAGTATCTTAGAATGCCATTTGGCATTAAAAATGCTCCATCTCATTATCAAAGAATGATGAATACCATCTTCCCCACAGAATTGTCTGAAGGATGGCTTATCATTTATATTGATGATATTATTATATGTTCTGACTCATGGTCTTTGCACCTTGAAAGACTTGCAAGAGTACTTCATAAAGTTGCAGAAGTGAACATGAAAATTTCACTTAAGAAATGCAATTTTGGTTTTGAAGAACTCAAAGCATTAGGACATGTTGTTTCTGGCTTGAGCTTAGGTATTGACAAGAATAAAGTAGCAGCAGTGTTACTTAAGCCAATACCCCAGAATAAAAAAGAAATGATGTCTTTTCTTGGATTTGCTAGTTACTATAGGCAACACTTGAAAGATTTTGCAATTCTAGCCAAGTCACTTTATAGAATCTGTGATCAACAGACTGTATTTGAAATGACACAGGAAAGAATTAAAGCTTATGAGAAGATAAAGAAAGCCCTTACAGAAGCACCTTTACTCCTCATGCCTGACTGGAATATTCCTTTTAAATTGTACATTGATGCATGTGGGGATGGATTAGGGGCAGCCCTACACCAAGTCCAAATTATTGATGACAAACCTACAGAAGGACCAGTTTGTTATATCTCAAGACAAATCAAACCAACAGAAGCCAGATATGGTACAAGCCAAATGGAGTGCTTATGTTTAGTATGGGCACTTGAGAAATTACACTATTACCTTGATGGCAGTGTTTTTGAAGTGATAACTGACTGTAATGCCGTGAAATCACTTCTTAACATGAAAACTCCCAACAGACATATGTTGAGATGGCAAATAGCCATTCAAGAATATAGAGGAAACATGACTATAGTTCATAAAGCAGGAAACATTCACAAAAATGCTGATGGACTTAGTAGATGGGCTTTAGCCAACACTCCTGATAACCCAGCTTATGTACCTTTGGAAGCTGAACCACAGATTCCAATTGAAGGGATTAACATAACTGATATTGGGACTGAATTCTTTGAAGAGGTCAGAGAGTCTTATAAACAAGACAAGAATTGCCATATCTTGACTTCTTTATTGGATAAAGACTGCAAAGACACATCTTTGGTTAATACACTAGATGAAGTTTGGAAAAATTCCTATTCTGAAGGAAGATTTCACTTGTTTGATGGGATTATTTACCATAGAACAAAACATTCTTGTGTGATGACATTGTGTAGTAGATTGCTCATCAATACCATTCTTCATGAATGCCATGATAGCATTTACTCTGGACACCTATCAGAAGACAGAACACTTGAAAAGGTGAAGAACTGTGCATGGTGGCCATCTTGGAGAAAAGAAACCATTGAATATTGCCATACCTGTGATAGATGCCAAAAAGCAAACAGGAGTACAGGCAAGAAATTTGGATTAATGATCCATATTCAAGAACCAAAATCCCCTTGGGAAGTTGTTCACATGGATTGGGTCACAGCACTTCCTCCAAGTGGTGACAAAAGTTATAATGCTTGTTTAGTCATTGTAGACAGATATAGCAAAACTCCCATATTCTTACCATGTCATAAAGATGACACTGCTATGGATACAGCTCTTCTTTTATGGAGTAGAGTTATTTCTCATACAGGGTTATTTAAGAATATCATAAGTGACAGAGACCCCAAGTTCACATCTGCACTTTGGACCAATCTTCATAGATTGTTTGGGACTAAGTTATCATTCTCTACAGCATATCACCCTCAAACAGATGGGCTAGCAGAGAGGATGATTCAAACTTTAGAAGACATGATCAGGAGATTTTGTGCTTATGGATTAGAATTTAAAGACTCAGATGGCTTTACCCATGACTGGTGCACTCTGATACCTGCATTAGAATTGGCATACAAGACATCAGTCCATTCTTCCACAGGACAAACTCCTGCTATGTTAGAAAAAGGATGGAATCCAAGACTCCCAGCAGACACACTGAGGAAAGACTTGATTGACATTCATCCTACAGCTTCCAGCTTCAAATTAATGCTTGATAAAGTAAAACACCATGCAAAACAAAGTATGGATGATGCTTTTGATTATGCAAAACAGAAGTGGGACAAGAGTCATAAAGTACCAGACTTCAAAGTAGGGGACTTAGTTCTAGTTTCAACCTTGAATTTTAATAATATCAAAGGCCCAAAGAAACTTAAAGATTCTTATGTAGGACCTTTTGTTATTGTTGCTTTACATGGAACCAATGCAGTTCAAGTGGAATTGAGTGGTGAATTGGAAAATAAACACCCCACATTTCCAGTCAGCTTGATAAAACCTTATCAACCAGCTGATAAAGAATTGTTTCCTTTAAGAAACCCAACTCCTTTAACTGTACCACCTGTGGAACAGAATGAAGACAGAAAGATAAAGAAAGTCATTAAAGAAAGGAGACTTAGGGGTAAAAATCAAAGAGAATATCTTGTCAGATATAGAAATCCAGTACATGAAGATGAATGGATGGCAGAATCAGAAATACCTGACTCAGATAAACTCTTAAGAAGATTTAGACATGAAAGAAGGCCACAAGCCTGAATATGTCTATAAATGTGCTTTAAATTACTTGATCTGAGTAATGTGAAGAGGTTGGACAGTGGACATTAACCCCCTTTTGGGGCCTTATTCTTTTTATCACTAATAAAATTGTAGTACAATTTTATTTTTTGGTGGGAGGGAATGTGAGCCTTGAGGTATATTTTACATACCCAAATAGGCCACAATTATCTTAAAAAGAAATTTTGAATTATGCAAAACTCATAAGTCATGCATATATCCAAAATTCATCATTTTCAATTTCAGAAAAGATGAATAACTTTTTATTGAGTAAGTAAATCCATGGATTTAAGACCAGATTTGGATTCTACACAAAAATTCACCTAGGGTAGCTCCATAGAGTGAATAAGCTCAATTTAAGTATTTGAGGTGGTAAAATGGAAAATACTTCAATACCACATCATTAATACCACATAAAAGATCCGTGAAAATTTTTGTTTTTCTTGATTTTTAGCCAAAATAATGGGAAAGTGAGAAATCCCATGTTACATATACACTAAGAATAGTGTTATGCATGTTTTGAGCACTTAATATCATGGTATTCTTACATGGACTTTTGGTACACCCATAGTGGATATCTCACTTTAAGCTTAAATTACTATTTTGACGTAAAAATTAAGCAAGGGGGACAAAAGACATCAAAGAGAGCCAGGGTACCCAACTTCTGAGGCCTCAGAGGCGTGGATAGCTCCAGAGCATGGATCCATGGCTCATCTTGGCCCAATTGGTAAACTAAAACTCTTTGGGAACTTGGTTACCAAGTTACAACTACTGTAAAACATCAGAAAATAGCAAATAACCTGCTATTTTGACGTGCCAAGGAGGTAATGAGCTACTTACACTCCTGTAACCATGTCAATTACTAATGACTTTCCATGGATAAACCCCAAAAGAGTAATTAAAACCCTTTTGGGACCCATATTCATTGATTTACCTCATAGCAACCAGCAAAACACTGCTATTTGCAATTCTACGTAGAAATGAGGTAAAACCTTCAAAAATTCATTAAAAATACAATTCTTAATGAATCTTTCTGAAACTTTCAGGACTAAAGGAGAACTGTATTATCTATGGTACAACCAAAAAGAATTACAGTTTTACTAGTAAAATTAAAAGTTTTACGTACAGTCCATTTTTGGATATTCTACGTGAAACACTGAATCTTCAAAAATTCACAGTAATTACAACCTGTGATGAAATTGGCAATAACATTGATAACTTTGAGAAATCAATGATTATTTTAGAATAAAAGAAGATTTACAAGTGTTACTCCTTTTATTCTTAACCATATTGGGGTTGGTAGTCACGTAAAAGCATCAATTAAGTAATTATGATAATCTTACATGACAACAGATGATGCAATCAATAATCCAAAAAAGGTTTATTGTTTTCTCACTCACTGGTTTTTCAGTTTGCTCCATGGCACGCCTCTGTGAGCTGTTGTTGACTTAAAAGAAGCCTCTTCTTGCTGTTTTTTCATCATCATCTTATCAATTTATTAATCTTTATTACCAACAAGTAAGTATTAGTTCAACTATTCTTAAGTGTTTTAATTCTTTCAGAATCAATCAGAAAGACGTGAAATCATAGAATCCAACTATATATTGTTGTAATACTGTTATAAATCCTTTTGATCCCTTAAATCCACAATTCCACGTCAAATTTCTCTACTTTTATTATCAATAAGTTCTTTGGAGTATTAGTGAGTCATTTATCTTTAATTCTTAAAGTTTTTCTCTAGTAATAGTTTTCTTCAAGAATTATCTTTATAATTATTCTTGCAAAAGATAATTATATATTAAAATAATTTTATTATTTTAATAAAGAAGTTTTTATTATTAAATTCTTCTTGTAATTGATTCTTGTAGACAATTACTTGCTCACTGTTAAAATCACTAGTAGTGCTTAACACGTGAAAGAAATAATTTTTTAATTATTTAATTGTGGTTATAATAATATTTTATTATTATATTTCATAAGAACAGACATAGTACTGTTGATTAATAGTAATATTATCATCAGTTTCATAGTCACATCTTACACCTTGATAAGTCTAACATAGGTGAATTTCCCAAAATTATTTACAATTGTTTGCTTTGGAGCTTTCTACTCATCCCCAAAACATTACTTCTGACTTGTATCCTAAGTTAGCCAATGCGCAAATTGCAGGTAAGAAAGATTCATACATCTTTCACTTTACTTCACTGCTGCACACTTAATAATAGCTTTCTTGTAAAACGTATTGCTAGGGCTCCAGAAAGAACTTCATCTGACCGATTTTCAATATTCCATTGCCCTGATGGTTACCTCTATGTGAGCCATTCCTTGCTAAAAAAAGGAATAATCCCTTTTTCAAGAAAACTATATATATATATATTTATTTATTACTTGTACCTTCTTAGATCTTACATGGCAAGCTGGTATTTTAACCTGCTGTCTCACTTGAAGTTCAAAACTCACAAGCTGAATTGAAATATAGATCTCTGGCCCTCCCGTAAGTTTATTGTTGAGGAAAAAAAACCAAACCACTTCTTGCCAGCCATTGTCATCTTATTGGGCGTTATTACCACCCTACAAGGATTTTTTAAGAGTTGTTCGGGCCTGCTTGCCGTGCAGTAAGAATCGACAGCTTAATGGTTCTGTACTTAAGTTTGAAACAAGGAAGAACCTTACATTTGTCTTCTTTTGGAAGATTTTTTTTGGGCTTTGCTGAAGGTGAGCGCTTTTGCAACCTTTTTACTAATGCTGACATACTGATATGAAAAATGTACGGTGGCATGCCACCGTACACCATTCTAAGCAGTGTTTTCTCCCATGTACTATGAAAAGACACCATACACCTTGGTGGGGGTTTGATCATTTATGTACTGTGGCATGCCACCGTACAACATTCTAAGCAGTGTTTTCTCCCATGTACTATGGAAAGACACCATACACCTTGGTGGGGGTTTGATAATTCATGTACTGTGGCATGCCACTGTACACCTTGTGAACAGGCCGATGTTACACTAGTAAGCATAAATTCATGTGGAGAACCAAATGGCCTTGACTAGTGCCAAACCGACTAAAGTCAAGTTTTGTCCATTCAGTTTCCATGATGACAACTTTCAGCTCCGGACTTCCACCCTGTAACTGAACCTTGACCACTAAGCTAGTGTTCTTTTTACAAGAATGAAAATTATCAATATATGATGTACCCTCACATGCAACAGTCAATGTTCTGAAACATTTAGGTAAATACCAAATACAGTACAATAAATAATTCATGTACAGTACAGTACAGTTCAGCTGTACAGGCTTAGTTTGTTTTTTTGTTAACTTATAATTCTTTTTTTTAGGATTTTTTTTACAGTTATTTTTATTTTAACAACCTCTCTGCTTCTTTATTACTTGCAATGATTCTCACATCTTATAGTAGCTACAGCAATAGGTTTTTTTTTACTGGGTCTGAGTTCTTCTAGCACCTTCTCTACACTCCAGTCGCGACTGATACTTTTTTCTTCCTTATTATTCTACAGTTATTCAACAACCCCAAAGGAGAGCAAAGACAGGCAAAATTTGGGGAGGAACAACTGAGCCCCAGTGACAACACGAGGTGGCTGGGAATAAAATTAGATTCAAAACTAACATATACGAAGCATATTGAAAAAATTAAATCAAGAGCAGTCACGACATTGGCAAAAATCAACAGGATCAGTAGAAAATACTTTGGAATCAGCATGACGGACACACATACCCTGATTAAAGTGATTCTGTATACCATAATGTTGTTCAGAAGCATTTTGTGGCTAACCACATCAACACTAAGCAAAATCAAAACTATATTTGAAAAGACTTACAATGCAGCAAGAATGGTGATGGGCGCCTTGAAATTGAAACCAATAATATTATTGAAGAGAGATAGCAAGCTAAAATCAATCTTAGCCACACACATCATAAGAGCACATGATATGATACTTCTATTGGAAGCAAAGGAAGAAACACACCCAGCAAAGACCAGAGTACTGAGAGAACTACACAAAGAAGCAAGTTCATATTCATCCTCAATCCATAAAGTAATCAATCGGGAGAAGATAGCAAAGAACACCAGCCCAGGACCGGAATTAATAAACCCTTTCCCAACAAAACCATGGAGGAAAATCCTATCAATCAGGAACATGGGAGCAACAAAGGAGGAAGCAGGAAAAAGAATTAAGCAGCTGGTAAGAAATAGGAAATCACAAGAAACACTGATATTCACAGATGGATCGGACATACCAGACAAAGGTAAAGGTGCTGCGGCGGTCACAGTGCTATTGGGATTAACTATCACAAGACACATGACAAACACGACCCCTGCGACCAATTTTGAAGTAGAACTAGTAGGGATAAAACTAGCCATTGAGCTGATAAGGGGGGAGCTTTAAGCAAGAAGAGATAAAGGAGAGAAGATGGGTGAGGTACACATCCTGTGCGATGATCAAGCGGCACTCAGGAAAGTGGCAGACCCAACAAAACAGTCAACAGGGCAACACCTGTATCTCCCAACAAGTAACAAGCTGATATCACTATCTCAATTAATACCAATCTGCCTGACATGGTGCCCTGGACACACGGGTATAGAAGGAAACAAAAAAGAAGACAGAAAGGCAAAGAAAGCTGCATCCAACCCATCAGCCCAACGGCAAACGATACCTCCCAGCAAGGCCAAAATTGAACAACAAATTTTGAATGAAAACAAACCAGAGAACTTCACGCCTGAAGAGAACAAACGACTTTGGGTCAAATCCTGTCCTTGGAAATTCAACAAAGAGCTAAATTCACAAGAAAAGGCTGTCACCTCAACAATAAATAAACTTTGTAGTGAGCATGTGGTACTAAACACATATTTAAATAGAATCAGGGCAAGGGGGGACCCTCTAAGTGATGAATGCAACCATCTCAAATCAGTAAGACATTTCCTGTCCCACTGTAGAGGATATAAAGCACAGAGGAAGAAAATGAAAACCGACTTACAACACGGCAAGATAAGATTCAAATCCGACAACATGAGAGGGATACTAGACAACCCAAGAGCAATACCGCATATAGTCAGGTTTATATTAGATTTGAACAAATCTGAAAATATTCAGTTATACAGAAAACAGAACTCATAATATGATGTATGTACCTTAAGCAGGAACTAAGTAACATACTGCATTCATGGCAGTGACCAATAAAGCAATCAGGTTAAAGTTGAGTGGGTACGCATGACCTGACACAAATTCAAAAAAAATTAGGTGCCAAACATCATCAGTAACCCTAACCTCAATACTTTTTTTATAAAATGTTGTTCCTGGATTTTAATTTTTGTTTTGGATCCCTCCACAACCATTACTACCGCCTTATTGTCACATATCAATGTTAAAGTGATGGTTTCTTTATTTGATTCTAAAACTTGAATAATAAATGATAATAAATCTGTTGACATTCCCATTGCCACCGGTTCTGCTGCACAAGTTGACATTGCCACGATTTTCTGCCTTCTCAAAGCCCATGCAGCTGAAATACAAAACCTGTTGTTGATTCTTGAAACTCTCAACCCCAGTCTGCATCAGCCCAACCATCCAATCCTTTTCCTGAAATCTGATATTTTTTTGTTTGTCCTGAAGAATATTTGAGTTATCCCATTAAATGATTCAGAGCTTGCCAATGCTGTTTCTGCAGTGAAGTTGAGTATCTTGCTATATAGTTTACTGCAAAGCTAATATCTTGCCTTGTTCCCAATGCCAGATAATTCAGTGACCCAATTATGGACTGATACCATTTCTGATCAATTGGCGTATCTTTACAAGCTTCAAGTTTCATGTCAGGTAATGTCGTCCTGTTCAATGGTAATGTCATATTGGCTTTTGTCTTGAAATGATTTACTATCTGCTTGGCAAATTTTGATTGCGATAATTTTATTTCATCAGCTGAATGTGATATATCAATTCCAACTACTCTTGATATTGCGTCCTCCCATTGAAGTTTCAAATGTAACATCAAGTCAGATTTTAGCTTTAACATCTTGTCCTTACTATTTGAAAAAATGACGCCATCATCAACATGCATCTAAATAAACATTATTACATTTCTTCTTATACATTTATAAACACACTGATCCAGTTCTTCAGCCTCAAAAACTATATGTTCCATAACCAAACAAAAATTCAGCCACCAGCAATTTACAGCCTGCTTCAGCCCATACATTTCCTTGTTCAATTTAATTATCTTACCATCCCATTGTGGTCTGAATTCTGTAGGTGCTTCAACATAAACATTCTCCCTCAATGGACTATGCAAATATGACACTGATACATTGAAGCTCATCATTTTCCATTTGTTTTCAATGCCGATACCATCAATAGTTGCAGTGAGGTCAAAGATGCTGTTGGTGCATAGGTATTCTCACAATCTATTCCGTATTGTTGACAGAAACCCCGAGCCACCAAACGAGCCTTGTAAACTAATTCTTCTGGGTTTCCTCTTCTTTTTAAATCAACAATGAATTCTGTTTTTATTCTCTTCATATTTTCTTCCCTTTCTACTGGTGTCCAAGCCTTCATATCGTCAAAAGAATTCAGTTCCCTGTCTATTGCAGATTTCCACTCTCCCCAATTTAAATGCCTTGCTTTGTCAATTCTAGCTGGTATCTCCATATTGTGTACTTTATCCAGCCAATCAATCATTTTATCTTTCTCTTCACATAAATCACTCGTATTTTCCTCTCCAAGTCATAGTTCAACCCTGTTTACTAAATTAGAAATTTTCATTTTATCTGATTGATTGTCTGTATCGAAATCAAGAAATTTTACATTATTTGAATTGATAACTTGTTCCAGCTCCTTGTCCCAAAAAAAAACCTTGACTTTTATCTTGAAAACCAATCAATGTACACAACCTCCCCCTGTCATCTAATTTGCCTCTCTTCTCAATTGGTACATGAACTATTGCTTTAGCGCCAAACGGAAATATTCTCTTTGCCTGAGGTCTTCTTCCACACCCCATTTCTAAAGGTGTCATATCACCCATCCTCTAATTTGGAATTCTATTGTGAATATAAGCTGCACAATTATAAGCATAAGACCAAAATTTCTTCCACAAACCTGATGCCCTTAGCATTGTTCATGCTGCATATCCCAATCTACTATTCAACCTCTCAGCTTTACCATTCTGCTCAGGTGTATATGGACATGTGAACAACTGTTGGGTTCCCCAGTTTGTCAAGCTTCTTCTAAGGTTCTGCCCTGTATATTCTTTTGTGTTATCAAATCTTAAAAATATCACTTATTTCCCAAACACAGAGTGAAACAGCACAAATGTGTCAGAGAGTACTTTAGGAACCTGATCACGAGTTTTAATCGGGAAACAAAATAAAAAAGTAGCAAGATAATCTTGTAGCGTTAATATGTATCTGTTCTGATGTATATCAAGCAAAGGAATTGGTCCTAGCACATCTGACATCATTAAGTCTCTTTCTTGCTCCTTAGGTGTATCCTCATTGGATGACATTTGTCATTGTGTACTTTTTGCAATCAAAAAATTATCCAAATTGATCTCAAGATCTTTTTAAATGACTGTTTAGATTGAATTGAAAAACAAGTAAAGTCAAGATTCCAATCAAGAACAGGATACTTTAATTTCCCTACAGCTTATGAAAAGCAAATTGAGCTATTGAGATTGGTTCTTGAAATTCCCATAGGAATCTTCTCAACAAAGTTCTTTACACATTGATGAAATGAAGATGTAGAAAGGTTTGAGAATGGATCAAGCAATGATTTGATTTGATCTCTGAGACTGCAGGGCCAATCTTGCAAGACCTTGTGAGCTTAACATGCAGAGAATAAATGGTTAAAAGTTTGAAACATACTTCATTGACAATGGTGTCGGAGGGATATATTTAGGGCGCTGCAGGCGCGATAACCATGTTAAGTGGCAGGGGTGTGGAAGCGTAAGGAGTGGTGATGGAAGAGATGGGGGGCGGTATCATCGTCTCATCTTGAGGGCAGTGTCAGAGGCATGGGGGAGGGCACTACGTGAGCATAAGGATGGTAAGCAGTGTCGGAGGCATGTCAGGAGGGCACTCTGCAAGTGTAAGGATGGTAAGCGCTGTCAGAGGCATTTCGGGAGGGCAATAGGTGATCGTAAGGATGGTAATCAGTGTCGGGAGCATGTTGGGAGGGCACTCCGCGAGCGTAAGGATGGTAAGCATTGTCGGGGGCTTGTCGGGAGGGCACTATATGAGCGTAAGGATGGTAAGCAGTGTCGGGAGCATGTTGGGAGGGCACTCCGCGAGCATAAGGATGGTAAGCTGTGTTGGAGGAATGTCGGGAGGGCACTACATGAGTGTAAGGATGGTAAGGAGTGTCAGGAGGGCACTCCGCAAGGGCAAGGATGGTAAGCATTGTCGGGAGGGCACTCCTTGAGCGTAAGGATTGTAAGAAGTGTTGGGAGCATGTCGGGAGGGCACTGCGCGAGCGTAAGGATCGTAAGTAGTGCCGGGAGCATGTTGGGAGGGCACTGCGCAAGCATAAGTTTTGTAAGCAGTGTCGGGAGGGCACTACATGAGCGTAAGGTGGGTAAGCAGTGTCGGGAGCATGTCGGGAGGGCAGTCCACGAGCATAAGGATAAGTGATGTCGGGAGGGCAGTCCACGAGCGTAAGGATGGTAAGCAGTTTCGGGAGGGCACTGCGCAAGCATAAGGTTTGTAAGCAGTGTTGGGAGGGCACTGCGCAAGCGTAAGGATTGTAAGCAGTGTCGGGAGCATGTTGGGAGGGCACTCCATGAGCGTAAGGATTGTAAGCAGTGTCGGGAGCATGTCGGGAGGGCACTACAGAAGCGTAAGGATGGTAAGGGTGGGGGTGTGAAAGCGTAAGGAGTGGTGAGGATGGAGATGGGGGGGCAGGCAGTGTCAGAGTCTCATCTGGAGGGTGGTGCGGGCGCGTAAGCATGCTAAGCGTTGGGGAGGTGGAAGCTATTAGGTGAAATTACCTGAACATTGCGAATGGTGTTGAAACGGGTTTGGGCTTTGAGTGACATTCTCATGTGACACATGTGACAATTGACGTTGTGTTGACGCTGACGTGACGTGACCCACTAAATCCAGTGACTATAAAGTGACACTAACAAGACTGAAGCAAGATTTTATACTGACCGCGGTGCGACGTGAAGTCAATCGCCGACGATTGACACGAGATTCGCCCTGGTGCTTGTCTTAAAGTTTCAAAGGCTTTTACTCTGTCAACAGTCATCTCAAATACTGTGTCTTTGTCACATAGCTTATAAAGAGGTCTTGCTATGTATGCAAAATCTTTGATGTGTTGCCTGTAATATCCTGCAAAACCCAATAATGATTGAATTTCCTTTTTGTTTTGAAGCATAGGTTTCAGTAAGACTGCTGTAACTTTATTTTTGTCAATACCAAGCGGTAGACAAGATACCACATGTCCTAGTGCTTTGAGTTCCTTAAATCCAAAATGACATTTCTTCAAAGAGATTTTCATGTTCACAGAGTGGATTTTGGTCAAAATTCTGGATAATCTGCACATATGTTCTTCCCAAGTCTTGGAGCAGACAATAATATCATCCATGTAAATGATGAACCATCCTTCTGAAAGCTCTTCAGGGAAAATTTCATTCATTGTTCTTTGGAAGTGTGAGGGTGCATTCTTGATACAAAAAGGCATCCTCAAATATTCATACACTCAACAATGAACAATAATCCTCAAGTACTTTCTTTCCCCTGGTGTCACTACATTCTGATGAAATCCATTAAGGGCATCGATAGTGTTTATATACACTGCTTGAGATATTTGGGTGAGGGCAATTTGGATTTTTGGTATTGGTTACCTGTCTGGAACAGTGTAAGTGTTCAGAGCTCTAAAGTCCCCAACCATTCTAGATTTTCCATTATGACATGCCACTATGACTGGTGTAGTTATTTCTTCTTCTTCATTGTGGCCCACTTTTCTTATTACACCAAGGTCTGGAAGTTCTGTGATAAGAATTTCCAGAGCTTCTCTTGATTTTGGACTTTCTGGATGTGCAGGTCTTCTCAAGAGTGGTGGATCAGGTCTTTCAATATTAAGAGTAATGTCAACTTCATGACCAATAATTTCCCCTAGGGGTTCTTTATCTGAATAAAATGCTTCTTTGTGGTCATATAAAAGAGAAGAAAGTTCATTTTCTTGTTTATCACTCAAATGAAGGCTTATTTCAGCTTCATTTAACTGTTCAGACTTGAACTTCTGTAACTCTAAGTTGACTGGTGATACTTTGTTCACTGTAATTTGTCTTTGTAATGTTAAAAAGGCAAATTTTTGGTGCTTATTGTCTCCAATAGTAAAGTATCTGTCCTTTTTGTTATGTAAATCTATGCCATACATGATCAAATAATCATTTCCGCATATGAAATGGGTACTAGAGCAATTTTCCATAACAAAAAATTCAACAGTGATTCTTAAATTTCCATTTATATGTGGAAATATGACACTAGTTTCAAATATTGCCAATGCTTTCATTGGGTTACTTGCAGTATTGAATTTTATTCCATCAATTGGCAACAATTGATCTTCAAAATTTGGTACACAAGTCTTAAGAAAGGATTTACCTACACAAGAGCAGAATGCTCCTGGATCAAGTAGTAGTTTAGTGGTTTTGTTGTCAATTACCACTTCTGTTATACAGGAGTTACCAGCTGTATAACCTTTCCCTCTGTTTGGTTTGGTTTTCATTAAATGTGAATCTTGAATTTTTGATGAATCAAGTTGGCTATTGCTCAACTGTGGCAAGTGTAAATACGATTCCATGCTGTCAAAGGTGGCATTGATATTTTCTATATCCTTTGAAGATTCAGAAATATTGATGATTTATCATCTGAATTTTCTTCAATTACATCATCTTTTTCAACGTCAGGTTCTTTTTCAATGTTGATTTCATTGATTTTCCCCCTTTTTGAACATGTATTCAATAAATGTGTGGTGCTTTGGCAAATATGGCATTTCCTGATTGTATCTGCAGATTTATATTTCAAATTATTAGAATTATCTTTGAGGTTTTGTCCACAGAATCTTTCCAAGGTGTATTAAGCTTTGTTTTGAGATTCACCCTACTAGAACCAATTTTGGTTCTAGTGCTTACTTCTTCTAATATATTGATAATATCTTCTGATGAAGATTTTTCAGTAGTCTTGCATTTGACAACATGCTCTAGGTCACCTCCACATTGTCTTAGAATTTTCCTATGAATCATAAATTCTGACATGTCACAGTATAATGCTGTTAGTCTGTCTTTTTGCTGGAAAAACCAGGGTAAAGCTTTGTCTTTATCAGCATTGAATTTTGCAGATTCAAAGGCTGTTTCAACTTTGAACCTCCAAGAATCATTGGCCCATTTGTTGATAATTTGGGTTTTCCACCAAGTCCAACTTTGGTGTCCATGTGCTTGTCTCAATTTGATATACCATCTGTGAGCTGATTTGGTAAACAAGGTGTTAAATCTAGCTGTTACTAATCTGTCTGGTCATTCAAAATCTTCTTTGATCATGTCAATACCTCTGATGAATTCCATATGGTCATATTCTTTTTCACCACTGAATTGCGCCCATTCTTAAGTTTTGGAACTTCTTTCAAGAGTGCTTGGCCCATTAATGGTTCCAAGTTATGAAAAGAGGTATAAAATTCATTTTTTAACTGTGAATTTTCAATATCTAATACTTGTGGATTGGGAATCCCTATACCCTCATTTTGATTCAGAGGTGTAGACATTCTTGGTAAGGTGTTTAGTAGTTTCTCAATATCATTCATTTTACTTTTGTTACAACTTTGTGAATTTCTTAATTTATGTTGCAAGCTTTGTATATATTTCATTACATTCTTTTTATGATCATCCTCTTTTTATGTCAGCTCATTCCATAATTCTGTATGTTTAGTATTATCAGAGATAACCTCATTTAAATTTATTGTTAATTTTGATATTTCCTCATTTGAGGTATCAAAACACTTTTTCAATGCAATTATATGTGTCTTTACTTCAGTAAATTATTTTGAAATATCATCAAGAGCTTTCTTATTATCCTCTTTGATAGTACTTATGGCTTGTTTTATTCTTGTTTCAATTATGTCATCAATATTGAATCTAGAATATTCGTATGTTAATTATTTAATAAGGGCAGACTGTTCATTTATCTTATTTCCAAAAGAATTATTATTATTGGAAGTTTTAATTGTTCTTAAAACTTTTTCAAAACATATAAGTGTTTCATTAATTTGGCTCAGACTCAAGTTATTTGTTTTAAGATTGATACAAATTGATGAATTTTTATCAGAAATATCACTTTTTACGTCAGTTATAGCTTCATACAACTCTGGGATAGCATCAAAAATGTCAGGAATCATTTCTGATATTTTAATCTGGCTTCCTCCTTCTTTTGTAATTCCATCATTGTTCTGGCCATCTGAAATAAATTTTCCATGGCATCCTGTTGAATCTTTGGAGTCCTGTAGCCCTGGCTGTAAGGCTTTGTGGCTGGCGCCTTTCCTTTGCCCTTGTTCTGAGCTTGTGGCTGCTTTTTCACGTTGGAATTGATGCTGCTGGCCACTGGGGCTGTTTTTGGCACTTTCTTGGGTGGTGGACGGTTTTTTTTCCTCCATTCTGCTGTTAAAAGCATAATGTTCTTCTTTTCCATCAATGGATGCCATCCATTGAGCAACTTGCAAGTGTTGGGATGTCCCAGGAACTTTCTCACAGTCACATAATAATTCATGCAGTTTTTCCACAGGTCTGCAAGGATCTGGTACTCTTTGTGCTGCAATGCATTGTTGTAAGCCTTCTGGCTGGCTTTGTAAATGTCCACTGAGGCTTCTTGAGGAAGTGGAAGCTCTTTTTGAAGGTAAAACAGTCTTATCAGCTTCAGAATGACACAATTTATTAATTTGGAGGTCATCAACTGACCCTTGTCCTTCTGTAACTGATTGGCTTCTGCCATAATCATGTCTATGACCTTTCTGGGAGCTGCTTGAGAGGTTATAGCTGGTTCCTGATCTGGTTGAAGGCAAATCTTATGATTAAAAGGCTTTAAAATAGTAATTTTACATCAAAAAACTTACTATTGGCTAAATTCTTAGCTTTCTGAAGAGTATTACTTATATCCAAGTTAATCAATTCAGAAGAAATTGGTCCAGGTTGATTCTTCTGAGTCACAATAACAGTACTATTATGGTCAGAATTAACAGTACTGGAAGAGATAATGCTGGTAACTGTTGAGGCTTTTTCAATGTTTTCTTGTCTTACCACGCTTTCAGACACTAAAATTAATGAAAAAGACAATTAATTAAGTAAAAAAAGGTATCTCAAAAAGGAAATAAAAATATAAGCCTCACTTACAATATGAAAAAAAATTATTCTTTTATGGATTTTTTGAACTATAAGTATTTTTTTATATGTTTTTTAAATTTTTCAGTGTAACAAAAAGTACTAAAAAAGAGTAAAAAAATATGTCACAGGTAAAAATCAAGTTCTTTTCCTGCCCTCAAAATTTGTATAAGGTGAAATATAATGAAAATAGTAAGAGATAGTATTTTGAAGAGAAGACACACCAAGCTTATTGTTTTTAACTTTATAAGTATAAAACAATAATATTATAAAGATTTATTGTTTTACCAACAATAAAAATTTATCCGAAAATACTGTACAAGAGATATTTAAGGCTACAAAAGAAATTTCTTCAAGAGCAATTTCAATTGGAATTAATTTAGAAAAGAACTGCAAGCAATCAATTAAAAAACAGAGTCTTTAATAAAATAAATAAAGAGAAAACATGCCCGAAAGTGACCAGAATGAATTTGAAAACAAATTGACAAAGCTAACAGTGATGATAGATGCTTTAATTCACTTTTGGGGTGGTTCAGGGGTAAAAATGATTATAAGAGTTAAAAACAATGATTATAATGATTTTTCACGTGGTTAAAAGGTTTAAAATGATATGAAAAGGGTGGTTGGAATCTTTTATCGATTGGCTTAACAGTGTTTAAACTAATTATAAAAGGAAAAGATTCTAACATGAAGAGAAAGGTGGGGCAAAGAAGACATTCTTTTATAGCCATCAATTTTCTTACTCCAAAAGTTAAATTTACTCTTTTCAGTCGTGGAAAACACTCTGACAACAGAAAAGCCAATTATGGCATCATTGAACCCTGGTTTAGACCAAAAAAAGGCTGTTTTAGCCATTTTTTTGCTATTTCTAGCCATTTTAGACCCTTAAATCAGCCATTACTATATGAATACCTGGCCCAGAGCCTTAAAACCCGTAACAATGAGTGTAAGAGACGTAGAAACCAGTTAAAACTGTTTTTACTAAGATTGTTTTATCTTAAAGGTAGTTTTACCTTCTGGCAACAGTTAAAACTACCCTGGTTGATATCAAAACCTCATCATCAATTGAATCACAGACCCTGTGACTCAATTCCAGGCCAAAAGTGATGAACGTTTGCATGTATTTTGACATCTCATGCCTGTCAGCAAGGATTTTGGGGGTCTGGCTCCCCCTTAGAGCTACAGTTCCTTTTCCCCCCAAATTTAATATTTACAATTTATTTTTTCCTTTAATTCCTCATCATGTATTATACTTATAATTTACATATGTAATTCAATTTATTTTTACAGTTCACTAATGTAATAATTGACACCTCATATATAAATAAAAGTTCACTTATGTAATACACGTGCACATTTTGACAATTTGATTGCATTCAATTGAAAATACTTCAGTTCCTCATAACTTCTAAACTATACACAACACCTCAATTTTAACACAAAAATTGATGATTAACACTACATGTGATGTGAATTAAACTAAGGTTTTTCTGATTTTCAACTTTTATACAGAAAATACAAAAAACTTAATTTAAGCTTATTTAGAGTTGAGTTACAGAACTTTCACTCAGAGGTGACCCAACCTAATTTTTTATAAGGAATCCAATGGTGAAATAAATTTTATATGTTTATTTATTAGATAGAAAGTTATGATAAATTTTATTTAACTTTTTTCCAAAATTATTTTATTTTGGGTGATTTTGTTGAAAATTCATTTTTACTTAATTTTTTGAAGTAAAATGTATTTTTACAATTTTAAAATTTGATGTGTTTTGATTTTTAAATTATAATTAAATTTTTGATTTTGTATATAAATTTATATTTATATTTTAATTTTTATTCTAATAATATAAATAAATTTATTTTATTTATGTTTGTATATTAATTTTTTTGTTTGTGGTCTTTTGGGTATATGAAAATACCTCTAAGGCTCACAGTTTGAGAAGGATAAAAATGACCAGAAGAGGCCATTGACCAAGGAAAACCTAGCAGCCTGAAGATTCCAGAACCACAAAGGACAGAAGGTGGTGGAACAGAATGGGAAGGTTTAGTGAGTTCAGTCAGCTTGGAACTCATTTCTGAATTTATGGAAGCAAAAGAGTCAAGGCCTCCGATGTGCATGTCAAATTTCTGAAAAACATCAAGGTTCTGGGGGGCATGCTCAATTATGGCCCTCCTCAAGGTCCTCAATATGCACTACAAATTCTAACTGTTTTCCCTTGTGGTGTATCAGTTATGTTGCAAAGTATAACAGATAGCAGTTAGGTTCTGTGCCATATTTTTTTTGCACATGCACAGCACATACTGCACACTCACAGCCCACCTCTGAATGCCTCTAGTCAAGTGACCACCTCCACTGTAAGTATTGAACCTCTTTCACGTTATTTTGAGGATTTTATGCTTGCATCTAAGAAATGACCTTCAAGCTACTTATATAAGGACAACCACTTATCACCATTCATCACCCAGTTCATACTTGATGTAATGTACATTTCTTACCAGCTGTGTTGGACAGAGCTGAATTTTCCAACATCTTGGATTTTGAGAGTTTACAGGGCTCTGTTCTTTATTACTTCAAGCAATGGAGGAATGGTTCCCCTGCTGACAACACTTGGATCCCCCTCTCTGATATTTCTTCCTCCTTGAATCACATGTGTGTTCTCTTTAACTCTTCCAACCCCAGTCTATTGCAACCACATCCCAGGTTCTTTTGAGGATGACCAACTTGTGGGGATCTTGCATCTGGCTCCCTTTCATTCTTAAGGAGCTCCCTAAATGGAATTATTATTGTGATATGTCAATTGGCATCAAACACTTATGAATGAGGATTGCTGCTTAGACTCTATGATAATTGGTTTTCCCTCTGTTTTTAGAATACTTAGTTTTCTTTCACTTCTGTATTTCTCTTATATACAGAATCTTCTTTGTTATTCCTTTTGCCTCATCGAAATATTTTGCACCTTTCCTCATCAGAGGTTCAAATCATTACAAGCAAGGTCAAAGATGTCCTAATTTATCTCTGCATTCAATTCAGCTTAAGAATGTGGTATCTCAACCAAAAAAGCAGGTGTTGGTTTATGTCACAACCATGGCAATTCACCTCCTTGGATCCCCATATGGCATATCAAGCCACAGTTCCTTTATGGCCAATTGGCCATATCCATCACCAGTGGCCAATATGGCCATGTCATCATCTTATGGCCCATTTATGGCCATTTGTGTTTTGGGGCCTTCATGGCCCTTCACCTCAATCCAGCACCCATAGCGGCAATTTATGCCCAAATGGGTATTTCTGGTCATTTCCCTCAAAACCAGGGGGAATGGCCCAAATGGCTGTTTTTGGCCATTTGGGCTCATAATGCGCATTTGCGCATTTCTGCGCATTTTTGCGCATTTGCGCACTTTGACGCAAAGTGTCCAAAAGACACTTTCCCGCCCTTTGGACCAGTTTTTGGCTCAGAACCCAAAAATGGCCAAAAACCCCAAAAGGCCCAGAAACACCATTCCAAGCTCTGAAGCCATTACATCCATCCTTTTCCCTCTGCCTTTCCATCTCAAGACCTTTGGACGTAATCTTCTTGCCAATCAACCAATATGCCATAAATGATGTTATATATCATTGTGCATCATTTTTCAACAGCAATTCAATGGTGGCAATATCAAATGTTCATTTCAACATTCCAACATCTCATCACGTCATCAAGGCACCCAATCATTCAGAGGAATCATCAAGGCTCAAGAGCAAGTGTTTCAGCGTCAAAGACCAATGACGCCATCAAGCAGTCATTGGTTATTCTCACTCCAAGTATTCCTTCCAAAGGAATACTTCCAATTCATTCTCAAGTGTATTCAAGAGGCAGTGCCAAAAAGAAGTTGTCAAGTGTCAAAGCTCCACTCAATCCATCTTGGCAACCATATTCATTTCAATACAGTCTGGATCCATCAAGACCTGTATTTCATTTTCAATCATGGGAAATTCATTCAACCCAATTCAATTTCAATATTAGCCAGCTGTATCAATTCCCAAAAGAATCAATACAGCCTCAAGGATCAATACAGATCAGTTTTCAGCCTGAAGAACTCAAGCTCCCAACTTTTCACATATACCGGCTACCCTTTCCACCCTGGGGGGTTCTCCCCAGTTAATTAATATATTTTGATTTTATTTTATCTCTATTTTCTTTTCTTTTTAGTTAAGCAAATACTGATATTATTAAGTCAGTCATTTAGCACCCTTCTCTTTTCTCTTTCTTCGCCTGTCAATGGATATTTGGTGGTCATATCCTTACTAATTCCATTATTCATTTCTGGCAGGTTGAAACAGTGATTAAGGACTTACTTGATTGGCTCTTTGGCCATTTGGCTTCCCTTTCCTCTTTTGCATCTCATCTTGTACCTGCATATCTTTTAGAGGAATTCATTCTTATTATTTTTATTCTTTATCCTTTTGGAGTCTTCCAAGTGAGTTCCCTGATTGCTGAGTGCCAGGCCACTCTTTTATTTCTGTCCAAGAGCCCCTGTGACAGTTTATCAATGATACCAAAAAGTGGGGAAAGTTTCCCATATCGAATTCAACCACTTGATTTGTGGCAAAGTGATTTTTCACATTTTTTACAAAGAATTTCGTCATCCACTATGAGGACAGTCACAATCACCCTTCTTGTAAGACTACAGCAGTACAATAAGATTTGAGGAGGTCTCTAAAACACACATAAGAAAAAAATATGATATGAAATTGGCAATTGTCAATGAAAACATTCATTTTTGAATACATCGTGAGCCTTTATCACATTGTGGATATTATAAAATCCAGCCTTTGTTGTTCAACTGCCTGCTTGAAGTTGCAAACTGACAATGCAAACAATTTATCAATGTCAAAGACAAGACTCTTTGGAATATTTCTTGGGTGATGTAAATGTCTATTTCTCATTATTAAAAGATTTAAACAAACTAAAGGAATGTATTAACATCGTAGTATATAATGTAGATAACTGAAAAGAAAAAAGTAGTACCTAAAGGTAAACAACCTGTATAAATAATAAGAGGCTAATTGTTTATGCGTACAACTTAGTGATGGGCTAAAAGATAGGATTATGATAAAGACATTAGTAACACAAGTGAGAATGACATCAGATATTAATCATACCTAAAATCACAATTAATATTTTATAACGATAATTTAACTGCTTTATTTTATAGCTGACAGATGCTGAACAGATGATACACAATTATTGTCAACGATTGTGTATCAGCTATGCACAATTACAAATATTTAGTTGGTGAGGATCTTGAAGAAATGAATTGGGATGTTCCCCCCACTTCCACAGAAGTGTGTGAGCTCTCTTTTATATTCTTAGAATTCAAGGTGTGATCTTAACCCCGTATTATTAGTACAGTAACGCGGGAATACCTGTTTCTCAAAAAGGTTCTAGTTGTTCATGGATTGGGAGAGGTTCACTATTTTCACATCCCCTCTGTCTCCCATCCATGATAATCCAAGGCAATCCATTGTTCTTAACAATGCTGGTCGACAGATAGATTTTGTTAAGAAGTCGGCCAACATGCTTGTTGTGGGAGTGTATTTGAGTTGGATGATTGAGTCATTGATCACTTCTCTAATAAAATGTAATTGAATATCTACATGTTTCATGCGTCGAGAGTTTGTGTTGCAGTCGCCATTTGCTGTGTTGATGCAGCCTTGATTATCTTCATGAACTATAATCAGTTTGTTCTCAGTGTAAATACCAATCTCCTTACAGAATTGTTTGAACCACATCAATTCGCAAGAGAGATCGGTCAAGGCTTTATACTCGGCCTCTGCTGAAGACAAGGATACAGTGGGTTGTTTCCTTGTTTTCCAGATGACGAGATTGTGGTGTATAGTGACTAAGTAACCCGTGACTGATCGTCGGGATACTCTACAGTTTCCCCAGCCTGCATCAGAGTGTGCAGTAGGGGGTTCTTGATTATTTCTACAGTATGTGAGGCAGATTGAGCATGTACCTTTAAGGTATTTAAGTACATGTAGGAAGGCGTGCCAGTGCTGTGTACCTGGTGATTCTAAGAATTGAGACAAAGTGCTGAAGGCAAAAGACAAATTGGGTCTCGTAGCAGTACTCAAGTAGCTGAGGCTACCTATTGCACTTCGATAATTGACATTGAGGGCTGAGAATTTTTTTTCTTTATCTTCATCTGATGCTGCTTCCAGGTGAGTATTTGGCATTAATGCTGTGGCCACTGGCTTACAATTCATCATACCATAGAGATCAAGCAGAGAGTCGATGTAGTGTTGCTGAGATAGGGTTATTGAATTCTCTTTGTGAGTTAATTTTATACCCAGCATGAGATCGGCCAAACCCAGGATTTTTGTGCTGAACTCTTCTTTGATCGCTGTCTTGAATTTAGTCAGATTCTTGCCGCAAATTCCTATGTCATCAACATGGACAAATAGCCAAATGGGTTCATTTCCCTCAAGATAGAAGACGCAAGAATCAGCTTTTGAGACTTTGAATCCCCAGTCGATAAACCAGTTAGAGAGACGGCGGTACCAAGCTAGTGGAGCTTGTCTTAGTCCGTATATGGCTTTTTTTAGTTTGAGACATACTTTCTTTTTGTCACAATCTAATCCTTGCGGAATGGACAAATAGACCTCATCCTCCAATGGTGCGTTGAGGAAAGCGCTCTTGATGTCCAGCTGCTCAAATCTTAGACCTGAGGAAGCTGCATGGGAAATAAGCGTGCAAAGTGAATTTAATCGGCCAGTGGGTGCAAAGGTTTTGGAGAAGTCAATTTTATGTGTCTGGGAGAACCCTTGAGCACATAGTCTGGCCTTGTATTCGAGGATCTGTTGTTTTTCATCTCTCTTACTTTTGAAGACCCAGGTAGTGCCTATGAGTTTGTAATTGTTTTTGATTGGAACTTCTTCCCATACATCGAGTTCTACCATGTTGTTCAATTCTTTCGTGATTGCATTCAACCATGTGTTTGACTCTTCCGATTTGAGCGCTTCATTGAATGTGCTGGGGTCAGGGTGAGTGGAATGAGTAGTCGGATGCCTAGAATAAGGTAGGATGTTTGCTTCACTGATGTCTGAATTAATCAAGGTGGGGTTTCTTGGGCCTATGACCTTGATCCTCTTTCTTGGTGGTGACCCTGGTCTTTCATTACTTGGACTGGTAGGTGTAGGTTCCTCTTCTGAGTGGTCTTCACTGATTGATGCTTGCTCTTCTACTTCCTCTAGACAATTGTAAAATTTATCTTCTTCTTCAACAAAGTCGTTCCAGCTGGTGTTGGGAATCATATTAGATTCTTCACAATTATTTAAAGTGGGAAAGTCATTTTCAAAGAAGATAACATGCCTACTAATATAGACCTTATTATCACTGATTTTTAGGATGCGATAGGCAGATTCATTTGTGATTCCAAGCAAGATTCCGATTTCACCAGTTGGAGCTAATTTCCAGTTGCGACGATTTCTGGGAACATGGAAGATGACTTTGCAGCCAAAGGTCCTAATCATTCTAATCTTGGGGGCAACTTTAGTCCATAGAAAATGGGGTGACTGATTGTTCCTCAAAGGTGTAGGAAGACTATTGACCGGATACGTGGCTGTGTTGACAGCCTCTGCCCAGTAAAAATTAGGGAGATTTGATGTGAGGAGCAGGCATCTTGCCTTATCTAATATCGTTCAATTGGCACGTTCAGCAAAGCCATTGTGATCTGGCGTATACAGAGGTGATACATTGTGGATAAAGCCACTTTGAATCGCAAGTGATTTAAACTGATGGTTGACGAATTCACCACCTCCATCGGTGAGGATTCTCTTTATCTTTCTGTCTTGCGCGTTTTCAATGAGGGCCTTTTGAGAGATAAATTCATCAAAAACCTCTGATTTACTTTTGAGGAATCGGACTATCTTGAAGGAGGTGTACTGATCGACTATTGTCAAGAAATAACGGTGCCCTGATTTTGATGGAGGTGAGATTGGACCAACGACGTCTAGGTGAAGACAGTCGAGTGGTTTGGTCACTTCAACAAAGTGTCCTTTGAATGGCAATGCGGTCATTTTCCCTCTAGCGCATGTATCGCATGAGTTGTTGTCGATTTGTTTCAATCCAAGGGATTTCAGTACCTGATTACTCGGATGTCCAAGACGGAGATTCCAGGGTGGATTAGAAGGGCTTTCCGTTAGATTTGCCATTGGTTGGTTGAAAAATACCACCATGAGTTTATTTATAAGTTGTCCTGATAAAAACAATTGATCGTTTTGTGACAACTGGAACGTTGAGTTGTCTCTAGTTATTGTTATTGGGTCTTTGCATAGGTCCAGGAGGCTGAAAAGGTTCTTTGTTAGCTTAGGAAAAAAAAGACAATTGAGGAGGGTAAAGAATTTCTTGTCAATAAGGATTTTCACGGTTCCTTGTCCCTTGCACATTAGGTTGCTTGATGGGTCGCTAGTGGAGATACTTTCATTTCTTTCAGAGAAGTTGGAGAAGAGGCTTCTGTTGTTGAACATGTGATGGGTTGCGCCACAATCAATAACCAAGGAAAACGGTGAAGTCGAGGGATTACAGGCAGTTGTGAATAAAGCTTCCATGCCCGTTTGGTGGGTTTCGCCCTCTGAAGTTTTCCTTTTGTAGCGATTTCGTGGTGGAGGACGAAGTTCTGGATGTTTGGCCCAGCAGTTTTTGGCTTTGTGGGTGGTTTTTTTGATGTTGTGTTTTCCATTTTTACAAATATATGTTAGTTTGTATGGAAATTGGTCTGAGGCAGTGAGTAATGCGCTACTATTGTTTTTGTCTTTGATTGGGGTTTTTTGAGCGTCCCTCTTTGTATTTTTATGCCTGAGCAGCTCTGATAGTTTGTCAAGAACTTGCTGTGGATTAATGTTTGAGTTCATGGAGAGGACCATGGAGTCGATGATATGGTCATACTGACTGCTGTCCCGGCTAATTGTTCCCAATATTGAGTATGCCATGATATCTGGTGGCAGAGAGATACCTATTCCGGCAATGTCGAAAAGAATGTTGGAACATTCTTTGATGTACTCTTTGATATTGCCAGTAAACTTTAGGCATTCCCAACATACCCAAGTTCATCCTCTATTTGTGACAGTTTGAGAGGCAAATTTTATCATGATTTTAGCCCAAAGTGCTTTAGCACTTTTTACCGTTAGACCGTCTACTATACTGATGATGATTTCTTGATGTAGGCGACTTAGGATAAGCTGTACTGCTTCAATGTTGGCCTGATTCCATTCAATTAATGTTGAGGGATCAGAGCTCGGAGGTGTGTCACTATGACAAACTTTGTGAAGGCCCCTTGCTGATAGCTCTACATCCATCATTATGCTCCACAGAGTATAATTGCGTCCATCTAGGATCGGGATATGGGATGTTTGATTGAGCAATGGTTTTTTGGGCATAGTTGTTCACCTTGGTGTGGTGTATGAGCATTTCGAGACTGTAAATCTAAAAGATTTAAACAAACTAAAGGAATGTATTAACATCGTAGTATATAATGTAGATAACTGAAAAGACAAAAGTAGTACCTAAAGGTGAACAACCTGTATAAATAATAAGAGGCTAATTGTTTATGCGTACAACTTAGTGATGGGCTAAAAGATAGGATTATGATAAAGACATTAGTAACACAAGTGAGAATGACATCAGATATTAATCATACCTAAAATCACAATTAATATTTTATAACGATACTTTAACTGCTTTATTTTATAGCTGACAGATGCTGAACAGATGATACACAATTATTGTCAACGATTGTGTATCAGCTATGCACGATTACAAATATTTAGTTGGTGAGGATCTTGAAGAAATGAATTGGGATGTTCCCCCCACTTCCACAGAAGTGTGTGAGTGAGCTCTCTTTTA
The DNA here is from genome assembly GCA_023105745.1 of Austropuccinia psidii. Taxonomy (NCBI): domain Eukaryota; kingdom Fungi; phylum Basidiomycota; class Pucciniomycetes; order Pucciniales; family Sphaerophragmiaceae; genus Austropuccinia; species Austropuccinia psidii. The sequence goes on along the minus strand of JALGQZ010000013.1, from coordinate 32,219,015 downwards.
TATTCTTAGAATTCAAGGTGTGATCTTAACCCCGCGTTATTAGTACAGTAACGCGGGAATACCTGTTTCTCAAAAAGGTTCTAGTTGTTCACGGATTGGGAGAGGTTCACTATTTTCACAATTATTTTCAACATCGTTTCTTTGTACGTGTCATTATCATCATCAATTCGTTGAAAAAAACAATTTGTTTGTCATTCAAGGGGCTGCCACAATGAAATTGATATCCAACAGGTAATATTCCTAACAATTCATGAAAATGGATATCCGCTTTCTCACTTTGTGATGAAGCCAATAGGAATAGCAGGTCAATGAGAACCTCCTTGCGTCTTGAGATCTTTGGCATTGAAATAGCCTCGAGAGGGATTTTGAAATTGAGTTTTTTAAAAAAATTATAAATCTGATTCGAACATAATTTTGAAAGTGAAATTCAGCGCACGGATAATTTGACCAATTTGACCATGCAAATTCAGTCTGGGTCTGTTGCATGAGCAGAAGTTTTTCAGGTGTAGATTTTGTATTTTCTGGCTGATGAAAAATAAATTTTGAGTCCTCCCAATAATGACATTGCGGGCTAACTGGCTTCAGGCCACAGTGGCATTGTGTATATTACTTCTGGCAAACTCGTGTTTTACCATTTCCTCTTGATTGGAAAGCTAGGAATTGTAAGCAAGCAATATTCCAGCTAAGATGTCATTTCATAACCAAGTGAAAACGAATGCCCTTATTGTTCTCACATTATTGTCATAGATTCTATCCAAAAAAGTCTTTGCCCAACGAACAAATCTGTTGCACTGCCATAGCGACAATCCGTAAAAAAATTGATTACAAGGTTCAAGACCTGTTCCTCACATTTTCGTGGTGTTGAGCTTTTTGCCCAACGAATTCCCAAAATCTACTTACTCAATCTGTTTGTTTGACCAAAGGTAGCAAGAAGCATATTGACATGATATCGCGCTGGGTCCTCTACTACATAGGAGAAATTCTGTGGGCTCTCAACGAAACAAACCCGCACCAAGGGGTTGGTTTTCTACTGCGATGATGACTTGATGTGCATGAATGAAGGATAAGCAAACACTTGTAAGCATTCAAAAAGTAGGTACCCTTTGGCCAAACCTTTCCAATCCGGTCGAATTCCCGGTTTGTAAAAGCTTCTCCGCCGCTTCCCGCGAGCTCCTGACTACATCGTTAACCCCAACTCCACCGTACCCTGATCCCACCACCGAAATACGTTGGCTTTGAAGGAGAATATGAAGTTGAGTCATACGTTGGTGATGTCCAACTAAATACTGAGGAATACAATCCTTTTGTATGTGAGCTTTGGCGTATATCGGCCTCTCACTAATCTTGAATTGAGATTTAACAATCTCTGCGGCTTGTTGAACCAGACTTTCAGCGCTTGGTAAAGGGTAGTTAGCCCTACTATAATGGTGTCCTCCAAGCATTACCGTCAGCTTAGTTATTTGATCACCGTTCTCTTGATCTAGACCAGGCATCATGTCACTATCAAACACGACGCCTAGGACCCCATGTGGATTAAGATCTCGGCCGATACTCGCGGGGATCAGATATCCAAAAGCTGGAGGAATCGGAATAAGCCTCTGTGGTGAGTGGTAAGCTAGGTTGACAACGCCGACAGTTACCATGGGGTTCACCGTAAGCATCTCAAGCTGTTGCTGAACGCTCAAAGGCAATGTGGAATGCAAAACTTGAGGTGGCAGAGCGGAGACGAGGTGATCGAACTTGTCAAAAGTTTGGTTTGCAGTGGTTACCTGTTCGAGTGACGGAAGATTAGAATCATTGATTTAGATTTGTCGCCATGAAACAGACTAACATTCAAAAGGCCATCGAAGGAGCTTTGAATCGAAATAATAGTTTCTCTTGATTTCAAGTAAACATTTGGCTGTTGTTCCAACCAACTTAGGAGTGCATTTGTTACAGTTTCCAATCCACCTTGAAGACCCCATACACTCGCATTCGTCAAGTCACTAGGAAGCGAATTTGCTAAAAGTCTTGACTGCTTCCCCTCAATCGAAGGAGCACTTTTTCGACCAACCATTAAGCCCTTCAAAACACCACCATGTTTTCTTTCCAATTCCCAAATAGGGCCAAACAGAGTGCTACGCGCACTAAGTTGTCGATAGTCACCAGCGTAAATCCCATGAACCATTGCGCTAACGATTTCTTCACCCATCTTTGAACCAAATCTACGCTCGATGAACTCTTGAATGCTTTCGTCCTCGATAACTCGTTCGTCGGGTTTTTGGAATAAGTCTTTGATGACAGCTTTTGGGATCCGATTAATGGGAGACTTGTGAAGTGTTGACAGCAGCGTGAAGATCGAAGATGGAAGCTTTTGAAGCCCGCTTGGGGTAAAAATGTATCGATTTTTGGCGGACTATGGGTAAAAATCCATGCATGGAAGCGAGATAAAAAAAATATAACAGTGAGGTTTGTTGCTCAGTCAACGAAGATTGTGAATAAGCTGTTTCTCGGAATGCCCTGTAAATTCCGTAGCATAAGGAAGTAATCAAAATGATAGGAATTTGCTCAAACCGGATGATTTTTGGGTATAACAATCAACGAATCAAAAAGGCCCAATTCCTTTATCTGTAATTATCATAATCAATCAATCAAAACAAGGTTAGGCCATTCTCACAAAACACTGGGGCATGGGATGAGGGCAAAAGATTCTTTTAGATAGACAAAAACGATCACGAACAAGGTCTAGGGTCATCATTCCAGCCAAGCCCTTCGGTCGCACGCTCCTAGGTCCACTTTCAAATATGCAACCTTGAACTGTGCTTTCTGGACGACCGTCATGAGAATCAGGCTTGTGACTCTTGATCCAGCCGCCGAAGCGGTTTGCTTTTTCCAAAACGATAATTTCCATCGGTCTTGATGGGGACCGACGAGCCAGATAGTAAGCAGTGGTCAAACCTGCCAACCCGCCACCCAGTATTCCTACTTTCTTCAATTCGACGCATTTCGACGAGGCCCATCTAGGGCTGATGCATCTGTTGGAAATGACGACGGAGTGATGGAAACCAAGTGGTTTGAGCCAGCTGCTTTGGACTGTTTTCGCAGACGTCATCATCTTTTTTTTTTTTTTTTAATTTATTAAAGTGCATTGTATTTTAAATTCCGCACTATGTCTGTATCGAGTATAGGTGGTTAGGGTTGCTGGAAGGTTTCGATGTCTCTGATGTTTGGCGTTGTGACAGGGCCCGCGTCCCCTCACAACTTTAATCTGCTATCGCTACCATTTTGGTTTGTTACGAATTCGGTATGTCATTGTCGTTCGGTGCAAGGTACGTCATCGTATTGCTTTCTATTTCCTGTATAAATGTAGGTGTTTGAATCTGCCCAACTCTGATAAGAACCTGGATATATGCGTGATTGCTCTTGGGTTGTCTAGGATACCCCTCAAGTCCTCTGATTTGAATCTGATGTGGTCGGACCGTAAGTCAGTCTTCATTCTTTTTCTCTGTGCTTTATACCTTCTGCAGTGGGACAGGAAGTGTCTCACTGATTCAATCTGGTTGCAGTCGTTGCAAATAGGACTTCCTTGTGCCCCGATTTGGTGTAAATATGAATCTAGGGCTATGTGTTTGCTATGTAATTGGTTTACAGCTGAGGTAATTGCTTTCTCTTGTGTGCTTAGTGCCTTGTTGAATTTTTTGGGGCAGCTTCTGACCCAAAGTCTCTTTTTTTCTTCAGGTGTGAAATCATTTGGTATGTTCTCCTTTGTAATTCTTTGTTTGATATTGGCTTTGCTGGGAGGTATCAATTGTTGTTGCATGACTTATGGGTTATGCATAGTTCAGAATTTGTCTTTAAGATAATTGTGGCCTATTTGGGTATGTAAAATATACCTCAAGCCTTGAGGGAATACAGGGTTAAAATTTTCATCTGGGGACCACATAGCCCTCTTCTGATGTGTATGACGTGTAGAATGCTGTACAGAACCTGTATGGGACCCCAGTATTAAATGAATTAAGAGGTATTGAAGTTTCAAAATGCTTCTTTATCTATTTGAAATCTCATAATCATACTTATGGGGGAATATTGTGCAGTAAGGCTGTATTGGTCTAACTGTGGGATTTTGAGCTTAAAACTGCCATACCTTTGTCAGTTCTTGAGGCATCAAGCTCAAAGTTGGTTCATTGTGTAGCCCTGGATGTGTTGTACTCAATGGAAACTCATTTGGTACGGTTATAATTAAATATGGAAAAGGTATGCCATGCACAAGTCTTTTTGTACATATGTATGATATTCCCAAAAACCTGTATGGAGCTTGTTTGCCCCATAAATGTTGTTCTAGATGAGATATGGGGAAATGGATGGCACCATCAGAAATCCCTGATTGTTCTCTTTACAAAAAGACCCCACTTTAGGTATCTCAAACTAAAACTGTAGAAGTTATATGAGAGGTGAATATTTTATTCAGCCTTATTTGGCCTCAATATGACCATAACTTCTGTAATCCTGGTGCTAGCTCAGTTTGGCTGGTACCATTGGATAGACCTGACTGGGAGCTTCATTTGGAATACCCATTTGATGGGGTTATGCCTCTTCCTCTGTATTTCAGATGAGAGGTGAACATTATGGTTCATGCTCAGCAACAACTTTGAGCAGGAATAACTATGTTATTCTTTGTCCTATGATGATGGTACTTGTATATTTGGAAAGGGGTGAGTTTCCTCTTTATTTTGATACATTTTGAGCTGATTTGGCTCAGATCCATGTTTTGGTGGTATCTTAGCTATACCATTGATTTATGATATTTGGCTGTCATACTTGTGCTCTGGTTTTGAGTCACAGGCTGACATGAGATGTGAAGCTTCATTGGTGTATCCAATACAGTTATTTGAATAAATACAGGTGCTTGCACCTGTATCGAGCACAGGCCTGGCTTTGGGTTCTGCCTGTATTAGGCTGTATTTGGTGAATCTTCCATGAAACTCCTTGCTGATGAGGTGTTGGAAGATCTCCCATTATTAATGAATGGTAATTACCTGCCTGTCTCCATGGCTGTGACAGGATTGAATCCTGGAACCAGTCACAACAATCTGAAATAATTCAATTGTCAACAATGCTTTAATCACATAAATATTTTTTTGCTCTAACTGCTTTTTAAGTAATCCTCAACTGTGACAGTCAACAATTGCTCTCATTGCAGTAACCACCAATCAGAGGTGGTTACTACAATATAGTATGATCTTCAATAATTGTAGGCAATCATACTAACTTTGGATGGAGAATGTGGCTCCATCCAAGCCAATATATGATTTTTTTAATCTTTTCACTTTTTAATTTTTTTTCACCTCTCATAAAATCTTAATGTTTTTTTTTAAATTAAGACAAAATTCAGTTTCATTTATTTATTAAGTAAAATCATATAGTTAGTTTTTTTCACAAAATTCCTATTAAATTTTTTTTGAGACAGTTGGTAAAAATCACAATACTGTTGTTTTTACCAAAATGGTTTGTGTTACAATACTTACACAAAAGAATTCTGTAGTTTAATTCAGCATATATCAAATTTTGTATAAAGAATTGTAATTTATAAGAAATTATTGAATTGATTTTTAATTAACAGGTTTCATGTTGGGATGAAACCTGTTCTATTAGAAGAAAATCAGTAAAAGATAAAGAGTCAAGATTGGGAAGATTTAATCCACTAACACATTCTAACAATATGATCAAATATCCAAAAAAATACCACAAGCAAATAAATAAATTCAAACTCCCTTTGTAAAACCAAGCTTATCCTTAAATGATCCCTATTCTACTGGTAAGAGTGAAAAATTGGCTCTTTTTGTTGGTCCTTTTATTAGTATCATCATATTTCTCACAAATAAGAATGGAGAAAGATTCTAGAAATATAGGTTCTATTTACTTAGTTGATTAGTACAAGAAATCAAATGCAATCCATAAAAAGGAGATGTAATAAATAAGCATCTTGAGAGGCTTTTAGAATACAATAACAAATAGGGCTGTTTGAGCTGAAATAAATGATTATGGCATCTCTGCTTCTCAATATCAAACCAAACTCTTGATGAAAAATTCCAAATTCAAGCCATGGGTGATATAAAGGTCTCTAATATTTTCAGCAACATCATATTTTACCCATACAGAATGAGATTTGGGGGTTATTGGTGTTTTCCAAAACTATCCTTCCACAGTGATTTGGCATGGCTACATACCTTAAAAAAGCAAAAAAACAATAAGGCAATTCACATTTTGAAGAAATTTATTCTCAGTGAAAATTCCCAGATAAATTTGAACTTCGAATGATTTCCAAATTTCTTTCAAGCCAGAGTTACTAAAGGTATATGTTGACCTGTAATGGTTCAAAGACTGATCTGGGTTTTGAAAAACTAAGGGGAAAATGATGCAACCATGAAAGAATGAGATATGTACCATAGGGATGATTGGCGTTTAACAATTTCCAGGAATTGTATACAGATTAAAAAAATGTGAATTGAACCAAACCAATATTTATTTTCATGTTCAAATTAATTGTAATGTTAAAGTTCAAAAAATAAATAAAGGAAGATTGCATATTGATATTATTTTATTTTCAAGTCTTTTCCTTTAAGCAATAGAAAAGCTACCAAAAGAAAATTTTGCTTTCAATAATAGAAACTAACATCTAATATAGATGAAAATTGAACATCAATTATCTTTATTCACTTCAGAAAAGCTTCAAGAACCCTTTTGTTATGTACTTTCTAAATTCATATTATATTTTCTTATCTAAAAGGAATTTTTGATATTTCTGACTTATCTTATTTCCTTGTTTGATTCATTTAAGCTCATAATGATAATGACACTTAGGGATATTTTTCCCATTTTAATTATGCCTTTACCTTCAAAAATGAGGTATACTTGATGCTTGGGAAAACTTCTAGTTTAATGAATCTCTTGTTAATCAATTTCAATCTCTAATCTGCCTTCTATTCCCATGAATTATTTATCAAGAGCCTCTGAAGAATATTCATACTTGATATCAATCATGAATCAATAAAAACCCAATTTTAATAATTACTTGCTTAGGGAAATAAAATAATGTAGAAATAAAGTAAAAGCTGTAAAGGTTTCCTCAAAATTCTTAAAAGTTACTTTTCAAGGTTTGACTATGAAACAATAAGTAAAAAATAATAATATTTTATATATTTTATTGTAAATTTCTTCATAGAATTGGATAATAAAATTAAAAGTAATTATGATAATTATGGTCAAAAATATGTATATTATTTAAAAAGGATAAACTGTTATAAATTACATTATAAGAAGAATATAATAAGATAAATATTTCAATATTCAATAAACTAATATATTTATGGCAGTTTATTATTGTTACCAACAAATAATAAATTTGTGAGGAATAGTTATTCACTAATTAAAAACAATTTATGAAAATAATATCACCATTACAATCATAAATATAGAGAAATCCAATATTTACTATTGTTACATGTATTTAGAGATTTCTAAGGGAATTCAACAAATAAAAATATAATATTGATGTAATCACATAAGGTCTAGTGATTATTAAAAGATATGACTTTGTTCTTTTAAAATATAAGAGTTTTACATATAAAGAATAAAGAGTATTACCTTTTATTTAATGTTTTTTTGAATTTGATGTGTGTAAGATGTGACTATGAAACTGGTGATAATATTACTATTAATCAACAGTACTATGTCTGTTCTTATGAAATATAATAATAAAATATTATTATAACCACAATTAAATAATTAAAAAAATTATTTCTTTCACGTGTTAAGCACTACTAGTGATTTTAACAGTGAGCAAGTAATTGTCTACAAGAATCAATTACAAGAAGAATTTAATAATAAAAACTTCTTTATTAAAATAATAAAATTATTTTAATATATAATTATCTTTTGCAAGAATAATTATAAAGATAATTCTTGAAGAAAACTATTACTAGAGAAAAACTTTAAGAATTAAGAATAAATGACTCACTAATACTCCAAAGAACTTATTGAAAGGTAAGAGTAGAGAAATTTGACGTGGAATTGTGGATTTAAGGGATCAAAAGGATTTATAACAGTATTACAACAGAATATAGTTGGATTCTATGATTTCACGTCTTTCTGGATGATTTTGAAAGATTTAAAACACTTAAGAATAGCTTTAACTAATACTTACTTGTTGGTAATAATGATTTAATAAATTGATAAGATGATGATACGGAAAAAACAGCAAGAATAGGCTTCTTTTAAGTCAACAACAGCTCACAGAGGCGTGCCATGGAGCAAACTGAAAAACCAGTGAGTGAGAAAACAATAAACCTTTTTGGATTAATGATTGCATCATCTGTTGTCACGTAAGATTATCATAATTACTTAATTGATGCTTTTACGTGACTACCAACCCCAATATGGTTAAGAATAAAAGGAGTAACATCTGTAAATCTTCTTTTATTCTAAAATAATCATTGATTTATCAAAGTTATCAATGTTATTGCCAATTTCATCACAGGTTGTAATTACTGTGAATTTTTGAAGATTCAGTGTTTCACGTAGAATGGTCAAAAATGGACTGTAAGTAGAAATTTGAATTTTACTAGTAAAACCATGATTCTTTTTGGTTGTACCATAGATAATACAGTTCTTCAATGGTCCTGAAAGTTTCAGGAAGATTCATTAAGAATTGTATTTTTAATGAATTTTTGAAGTTTTTACCTCATTTCTACGTAGAATTGCAAATAGCAGTATTTTGCTGGTTGCTATGAGGTAAATCAATGAATATGGATCCCAAAAGGGTTTAATTACTCTTTTAGGGTCTAGTCATGGAAAGTCATCAAGAATTGACGTGGTTACAGGAGCCTAAGTAGCTTATTACCTCCTTGGCACGTCAAAATAGCAGGTTATTTGCTATTTTTCTTATGATTACAGTAGGTGTAACTTGGTAACCAAGTTCCCAAAGAGTTTTAGTTTACCAATTGGGCCAAGATGAGCCATGGATCCATGCTCTGGAGCTATCCACGCCTCTGAGGCCTCAGAAGTTGGGTACCCTGGCTCTCTTTGATGTCTTTTGTCCCCCTTGCTTAATTTTTACGTCAAAATAGTAATTTAAGCTTAAAGTGAGATATCCACTATGGGTGTTCCAAAAGTCCATGTAAGAATACCATAATATTAAGTGCTCAAAACATGCATAACACTATTCTTAGTGTATATGTAACATGGGATTTCTCACTTTCCCATTATTTTGGCTAAAAATCAAGAAAAACAAAAATTTTCACGGATCTTTTATGTGGTATTAATGATGTGGTATTGAAGTATTTTCCATTTTACCACCTCAAATACTTAAATTGAGCTTATTCACTCTATGGAGCTACCCTAGGTGAATTTTTGTGTAGAATCCAAATCTGGTCTTAAATCCATGGATTTACTTACTCAATAAGAAGTTATTCATCTTTTATGAAATTGAAAATGATGAATTTTGGATATATGCATGACTTATGTGAGCCTTAGAGGTAATTTCATATACCCAAAAGACCACAAATACAAAATTAACATATTAATATAAATAAAATAAATTTATTTATATTATTAAGATAAAAATCAAAATATAAATATAAAATTATATTAAAAATAAAAAATTAATTACAATTTAAAAATAAAAATACATTAAATTTTTTAAGTATAAAATTACATTTATACTTGAAAAAATTAAGTAAAAATGAAATTTTAACAAAATTGTGAAAAAATAAATAAATTTGGAAAAAAGTTAAATAAAAATTATTATAACTTTTTATCCAATAAATAAACATATAAAAATTATTTCACCATTGGATTCCTCATAAAAAATCAGGTGGGGTCACCTCTGAGTGAAATGTTTGTAACTCAACTCTAAATAAGCTTAAATTAAGTTTTTAGTATTTTCAATACAAAAGTTGAAAATCCTCAAAACCTTAATTTAATTCACACCACATGTGGTGTTAACCATCAATTTTTGTGTTAAAATTGAGGTGTTGTGTTTAGTTTAGAAGTTATGAGGAATTGAAGTATTTTCAATTGAATTCAATTGAAATGTCAAAATGTGCGCATGTATTACATAAGTGAACTTTGATTTACATATGAGGTGTCAATTATTACTGTATTGTACTGTACAATTGAATTGAATTACATATGTAAAGTATAAGTATAATACATGATGAGGAATTAAAGGAAAAATAAATTGGAAAGATTAAATTTGGGGGGGAAAAGGAACTCCAGCTCTAAGGGGGAGCTAGACCCCCAAAATCCTTGCTGACAGGCGTGGGATGTCAAAATTCACGCAAAAGTTCATCACTTTTGGCCTGGAATTGAGTTGCAGGGTCTGTGGACTCAATTGATGATGAGGTTTTGATACCAACTGGGGTAGTTTTAGCTGTTGCCAAGAGGGTAAAACTACCCTTAAGATAAAACAATCATAATAAAAACAGTTTCAACTGGTTTCTACGCCTCTGACACACATTCTGACGTGTTTTGAAGGCTCTAGGCCTGGTATTGCTATAGTAATGGCTGATTTAAGGGTCTAAAATGGCTAAAAATGGCTTAAACCAGCCCTTTTTTGGTCTAAACCAGGGTTCAATGATGCCATAATTGGCTTTTCTGTTGTCAGACTGTTTTTCACGACTGACAAGAGTAAATTTTACTTTTGGAGTAAGAGAATTGATGGCTATAAAAGAATGTCTTCTTTGCCCCACTTTTCTCTTCATGTTAGAATCTTTTCCTTTTATTAATTAGTTTAAAACTGTTAAACCAATCAATCAAAGATTCCAACCACCACTTTTTAATCATTTTAATCCTTTTAACCACGTGAAAAAATCATTATAATCATTGTTTGTAACTCTTATAATCATTTTTACCCCTGAACCACCCCAAAAGTGAATTAAAGCATCTTTCATCACTGTAAACTTTGTCACTTTGTTTCCAAATTCACTCTGGTCACTTTTGGGTGTGTTTTCTCTTTAATATTCTTTTTAAAGACTTTGTTCTTTAATTAATTGCTTGCAGTTCTTTGCTCAATTAATTCCAATTGAAATTGCTCTTGAAGAAATTTCTTTTGTAGCCTTAAAATATCTCTTGTAGAGTATTTTTTGGATAAATCTTTATTGTTGGTAAAACAATAAATTTTTATATTATTGTTTTATACTAATAAAGTTATAAACAAGAAAATTTGGCGTGTTTTCTCTTCAAAATAATATTTCATACTATTTTTAACTGAATTTTACCTTATACAAATTTTGAGGACAGGAAAAGTACTTGATTTTTAATCAAAGTTTCATATCCACACCTTACATTTGGGGGCCCAGCCGTGATATTTTACTTGTGACGTATTTTTTTTACTCTTTTTAAATCTTTTTTCTTATATTGAAAAATTTAAAAACATATAAAAAATACTTATAATTCAAAAAATCCATAAAAAATAACTTTTTTTCATATTATAAGTGAGGCTTATATTTTTATTTCTTTTTTTGAAATAACCTTTTTTTTACTTAATTAATTGGCTTTTTCATTAATTTTAGTGTCTGACAACGTGGTAAGACAAGAAAACATTGAAACAGCCTCAACAGTAACCAGCATTATCCCTGCCAGTACTGTTAATTCTGATCATAATAGTACTGTTATTGTGACTCAAAATAACCAGCCTGAACCAATATCTTCTGAATTGATTAACTTGGACATAAGTAATACCCTTCAGAAAGCTAAGAATTTGGCCAATAGTAAGTTTTTGACGTAAAAATACTATTTTAAGCTTTTTTTAACCATAATTATGCCTTCAACCAGGTCAGGAGCCAGCTACAACCCCTCAAGCAGCTCCCAAAAAGGTAATAGACGTGATTATGGCAGAAGCCAACCAGGTACAGAATGGGTCATTCTGAAGCTGATAATACCATTTTACCTTCAAAAAGAGCTGACACCGCCACAACAAGCCTCTGTGGACATATACAAAGCCAGCCACAGTGCATACAACAATGCACTCCAATTCAAGGAGTACCAGATCCTTGCAGACCTGTGGAAGAATTGCATGAATTCTTACCCGACAGTAAGAAAATTCTTGGGCCATCCCAACACTTGCAAATTGCTCAATGGATGGCATCCATTGATGGAGAAGAAAAACATGATGCTTTTGACACTAGAATGGAGGAAAAACAACCCTCCACCACCCAAACCAGTGCCAAAAACAGCCCCAGTGGCCAGCAGCAGCAATTCCAACGTGAAAAAGCAGCCACAAACTCCAAACAAGGGCAAAGGGAAGGCACCAGCCCCAAAACCTTACAGCCAGGGCTACAGAATCCCAAAGATTCAGCAGGATGCCATGGAAAATGTATTTCAGATGGCCAGAACCATGATGGAATTACAGAAGAAGGAGGAAGCCAGATTAAGGTTCCAGAAATGATTTCTGACATATTTGATTCCATCCCAGAGTTGTATAATGCTATAAATGACGTGAAAAAACATCTTTCTGATAAAAATGAAACCATTTGTAACAACATTAAAACAAACAACCTGAGTCTGTGCCAAATTAATGAAACACTTATGTGTTTTGAAAAAGTTTTAAGAACAATTAAAAATTCCAATAATGATAATTCTTCTAATAAAATAAATGAACAATCTGCCATTATTAAAGAATTAACAGATAAATATTCTAAATTCAATATTGATGACATAATTGAAACAAGAATTAAACAAGCCATAAATATTATCAAAACAGATAACAAGAAAGTCCTTGATGACATTTCAAATTCATTTACTCAAGTAAAGACATATACCATTGCCTTGAAAAAGTGTTTTGATACTTCACAAGAAGAAGTATCAAAATTATCAATGAAATTGAATCAAGTCACTGCTGATAATACAAGACAGACAGAGCTATGGCAAGAACTTACACATAAAGAAGACATGTATAAAATTGAAGTAATAAATTTAATACAAAGCTTCCAACATGAATACAGAAATTCCCAAAGTCGTAGCAACAGTAAAATGAATGACATTGAACAAATACTGAACACCTTACCAAGAATGTCTACACCTCTAAATCAAAATGAGGGCACAAGAATTTCAAATCCACAAGTATTGGATCCTGATAATTCACAATTAAAAAATGAATTATCCACTTCTTTTCATAACTTGGAACCATCAATGGGCCAAGCACTCTTGAAAGAAGTTCCAAAACTTAAAGAATGGCCTCACTTCAGTGGTGAAGGAGAGTATGACCATATGGAATTCATTAGAGGTATTGACATGATCAAAGAAGATTTTGAATTACCAGACAGATTGGTAACAGCCAGGTTTAACACCTTGTTTACCAGATCAGCTCACAGATGGTACATCAAAATAAGACAAGCACATGGACACCAGAGTTGGACTTGGTGGAAAACCCAAATCATCAACAAATGGGCAAATGATGCTTGGAGGTTTAAAGTTGAAACAGCCTTTGAATCTGCCAAATTTAATGCTGATAAAGACAAAGCTTTACCATGGTTTTGCCAACAAAAGGACAGATTAACAGCATTATATCCTGACATGTCAGAATTTATGATCCATAGAAAAATTCTGAGACAATGTGGAGGTGACTTAGAGCATGCTGTCAAAAGCAGGACTACTGAACAATCTTCAGCAGAGGATATTATCAATATACTAGAAGAAGTAACCACCAGAACCAATATTGGTTCTAGTAGGGTGAATCTTAAAACAAGGTTTAATACACCTTGGAAAGATTCTGTGGACAAAAACCCCAAAGAAAATTCTAGTAATATTAAATCTAAATCTGCAGATACAGTCAGAAAATGCCATATTTGCCAAAGCACCACCCATTTAGCCAATACATGTCCAAAAAGGGGGAAAATCAATGAAATTGACATTGAAAAGGGACCAGATGTTGAAAAAGAAGACATAATTGAAGACAATTCAGATGATAAGTCATCCATATTTTCTGAATCTTCAAAAGATATAGAAAATATCAATGCCACTTTTGACATCATGGAATCTTATTCCCACTTACCACAATTGAGCAATGGTCAAGTTGATTTATCAAAAGTTCAAGATGCACAACTTATGAAGACAAAACCAAACAGAGGAAAAGGTTATACAGCTGGTAACTCCTGTATAACAGAAGTGGTGATTGACAACAAGCCCACCAAACTTTTGCTTGACCCAGGAGCCTTCTGCTCTTGTGTTGGAAAATCCTTTCTTAAGACTTGTGTGCCAAATTTTGAAGACCAATTGTTACCAATTGATGGTATAAAATTCAACAGTGCAAGTAACCCAATGAAAGCACTGGGAATCTTTGAGACCAATGTCATATTCCCACACATAAATGGGAATTTAAGGATCACAGTTGAATTTGTTGTTATGGAAAATTGCTCTAGTACCCATTTTATATTGGGAAATGACTATTTGATCATGTATGGGATAGATTTACATAATAACAAAGACAGATACTTTACAATTGGGGACAATAAGCGCCAGAAATTTGCCTTTTTACCATTTAAAAGACAAATTACAGTAAACAAAGTATCACCAGTCAACTTAGAGTTAGAGAAATTCAAGTCTGAACAGTTAAATGAGGCTGAAATAAGCCTTCATCTGACTGATAAACAAGAAAATGAACTTTCTTCCCTTTTGTATGACCACAAAGGAGCATTTGCTACAGACAAAGAACCTCTGGGAGCAATTATTGGTCATGAATTTGACATCATTCTTAACATTGAGAGACCTTATCCACCACTCTTAAGAAGACCTGCTTATCCAGCAAGTCCAAAATCAAGAGAAGCTCTAGAAATTCATATCAAAGAACTTCTAGACCTTGGTGTAATAAAAAAAGTAGGCCACAATGAGGAAGTAGAAATAACTACACCAGTCATAGTGGCGTGGCATAATGGAAAATCCAGAATGGTTGGGGACTTTAGAGCTCTGAACACTTACACTGTCCCAGACAGATACCCAATACCAAAAATCCAAATTGCCCTTACTCAAATATCTCAAGCAGTGTATATAACCACTATGGATGCCCTTAAAGGATTCCATCAAAATGTGGTAACACCAAGAGCAAGAAAATACTTGAGAATTATTGTTCATTGTGGAGTGTATGAATACTTAAGGATGCCCTTTGGTATCAAAAATGCACCTTCACACTTCCAAAGAATGATGAATGAAATCTTCCCTGAAGAACTCTCAGAGGGATGGTTAATCATTTACATTGATGACATTATTATCTGTTCAAAGAATTGGGACGAGCACATGTACAGATTATCAAGAGTTTTGACAAAAATCCAATCAGTAAACATGAAAATCTCCTTGAAGAAATGTCATTTTGGATTTAAAGAACTTAAAGCACTAGGACATGTTGTATCTGGTTTGTCCCTTGGAATTGATAAAACCAAAGTTGCAGCAGTATTGTTAAAACCCATGCCTCAGAATAAAAAGGAAATTCAGTCATTCTTAGGTTTTGCAGGATATTACAGGCAACACATTAAAGACTTTGCATCCATAGCAAGACCACTTTATAAGTTGTGTGACAAAGACACAGTATTTGAAATGACTGTTGACAGAGTCAAAGCTTTTGAATCTCTAAGAGAAGCATTGACCACTGCTCCACTCTTACTGATGCCAGACTTTAAATTGCCTTTCAAACTGTATATTGATGCATCAGGGGATGGACTAGGTGCTGCACTTCACCAAGTTCAGATCATAAATGACAAACCTGTAGAAGGACCAATATGTTTCATATCCAGGCAAATCAAACCAACTGAAGCCAGATATGGAGCAAGTCAAATGGAATGTCTATGCCTTGTCTGGGCCTTGGAGAAATTGAACTATTTCTTAGAGGGATGTGTTTTTGAAGTAATAACAGATTGTACAGCTGTGAAATCACTTTTGAACATGAAAACACCTAACAGACACATGCTCAGATGGCAAATAGCCATACAAGAATACAGAGGCAATATGACTATTGTTCATAAGGATGGGAATATTCATAAGAATTCAGATGGACTGAGCAGATGGCCATTACTAAATAAAATTGATAATCCTGCTTATGTTCCAGAAGAAGCTTCACCACAAATTCCAATAGAAGGAATAAGTGTTACAGACTTGAACACCACCTTCTTTGAAGAAGTCAGAAATAGTTACACTCAAGATAAGAATTGTAGCATCTTATGCCAATTACTTAACAAAGACTGTAAAGACAACTCTCTAATACATGCCTTGGATGAAGTATGGAGAAAATCTTATAATGAAGGAAGATTTCACCTACTGGATGGTATAATTTACCACAGAACCAAGCACACATGTGTCATGACAGTTGTAGACAGGTCATTAATCAATCTTGTACTGAAAGAATGCCATGATAGTCCCTTTTCAGGACATCTTTCTGAAGACAGAACAAGAGAGAAAGTGAAGACCTGCATATGGTGGCCAATGTGGCAAAAAGATGTTGCAGAGTATTGCAAAACCTGTGACAGATGCCAAAAGGCAAATAAATCCACTGGCAAAAGACTTGGAAATATGATGAAAATCCAAGAACCAAACAGACCTTGGGAAATTGTCCATATGGATTGGGTAGCTGGCCTACCACCAGGAGGTGACAGGAGCTATAATGCTTGCCTAGTAATTGTGGACAGATTCAGTAAAACTCCAATCTTTTTACCATGTCACAAAGATGATACAGCCATGGATACAGCTCTTCTGATATGGAATAGAGTAGTGTCATGGACTGGGATATTTACAAATATCATCAGTGATAGAGATCCCAAATTCACTTCAGCACTATGGACAAATCTTCACCAATTATTTGGCACTAAACTGTCTTTCTCTACAGCCTACCACCCACAAACTGATGGCCTGGCTGAAAGAATGATCCAAACCTTAGAGGACATGGTGAGAAGATTTTGTGCATATGGCCTTGAATTCAAAGATTGTGATGGATTTACCCATGATTGGTGTACTCTGTTGCCAGCACTGGAATTAGCATATAAAACATCAATCCATGCCAGTACCAATCAGACTCCTGCTATTCTAGAAAAAGGATGGAACCCCAAGTTACCCCAAGATTCCCTGAGGAAAGACTTAGTTGAAATACATCCCACAGCTGCTAGCTTCAAAGGTATGCTAGACAAAGCTAGGAAGCATGCAGTAAGATGCATGGAGGATTCTTTTGCATATGCTAAAGATAAATGGGATAAATCACATGCAACTCCAGATTTCAAAGTGGGGGACCTAGTACTTGTATCCACCACTAACTTCAATAACATCAAAGGATGTAAAAAGTTGAAAGACTCCTTTGCAGGACCTTTTGTGATTAAGGCCCTCCATGGAGAAAATGCTGTTGAAGTAGAGTTATCTGAAGAACTTAGCAATAAGCACCCTACATTTCCAGTGAGCTTGATAAAGCCATATAAATCTAGTGATGCTGAGAAATTTCCCTTGAGGAATAAGATTCCCCAAGTTATACCTCCTATTGAGACATCTGGTACTAAGAAAATAACCAAAGTTCTTAAAGAAAGGAAATTAAGAACCAAGAAAGTAAGGGAATACCTTGTTAGGTACAGTGACCCAACTTGTGAAGATGAATGGTTAGAAGAAAAAAATATACCAGAAGCTACCAAACTCCTGAGGAGATTCAGACACAATAGAAACACCAATATTACAAAGTAATATTCTTTTTTAGGGGGAGGGAATGTGAGCCTTAGAGGTAATTTCATATACCCAAAAGACCACAAATACAAAATTAACATATTAATATAAATAAAATAAATTTATTTATATTATTAAGATAAAAATCAAAATATAAATATAAAATTATATTAAAAATAAAAAATTAATTACAATTTAAAAATAAAAATACATTAAATTTTTTAAGTATAAAATTACATTTATTCTTGAAAAAATTAAGTAAAAATGAAATTTTAACAAAATTGTGAAAAAATAAATAAATTTGGAAAAAAGTTAAATAAAAATTATTATAACTTTTTATCCAATAAATAAACATATAAAAATTATTTCACCATTGGATTCCTCATAAAAAATCAGGTGGGGTCACCTCTGAGTGAAATGTTTGTAACTCAACTCTAAATAAGCTTAAATTAAGTTTTTAGTATTTTCAATACAAAAGTTGAAAATCCTCAAAACCTTAATTTAATTCACACCACATGTGGTGTTAACCATCAATTTTTGTGTTAAAATTGAGGTGTTGTGTTTAGTTTAGAAGTTATGAGGAATTGAAGTATTTTCAATTGAATTCAATTGAAATGTCAAAATGTGCGCGTGTATTACATAAGTGAACTTTGATTTACATATGAGGTGTCAATTATTACTGTATTGTACTGTACAATTGAATTGAATTACATATGTAAAGTATAAGTATAATACATGATGAGGAATTAAAGGAAAAATAAATTGGAAAGATTAAATTTGGGGGGGAAAAGGAACTCCAGCTCTAAGGGGGAGCTAGACCCCCAAAATCCTTGCTGACAGGCGTGTGATGTCAAAATTCACGCAAAAGTTCATCACTTTTGGCCTGGAATTGAGTTACAGCGTCTGTGGACTCAATTGATGATGAGGTTTTGATACCAACTGGGGTAGTTTTAGCTGTTGCCAAGAGGGTAAAACTACCCTTAAGATAAAACAATCATAATAAAAACAGTTTTAACTGGTTTCTACGCCTCTGACACACATTCTGACGTGTTTTGAAGGCTCTAGGCCTGGTATTGCTATAGTAATGGCTGATTTAAGGGTCTAAAATGGCTAAAAATGGCTAAAAATGGCTTAAACCAGCCCTTTTTTGGTCTAAGCCAGGGTTCAATGATGCCATAATTGGCTTTTCTGTTGTCAGACTGTTTTTCACGACTGACAAGAGTAAATTTAACTTTTGGAGTAAGAGAATTGATGGCTATAAAAGAATGTCTTCTTTGCCCCACTTTTCTCTTCATGTTAGAATCTTTTCCTTTTATTAATTAGTTTAAAACTGTTAAACCAATCAATCAAAGATTCCAACCACCACTTTTTAATCATTTCAATCCTTTTAACCACGTGAAAAAATCATTATAATCATTGTTTGTAACTCTTATAATCATTTTTACCCCTGAACCACCCCAAAAGTGAATTAAAGCATCTTTCATCACTGTAAACTTTGTCACTTTGTTTCCAAATTCACTCTGGTCACTTTTGGGTGTGTTTTCTCTTTAATATTCTTTTTAAAGACTTTGTTCTTTAATTAATTGCTTGCAGTTCTTTGCTCAATTAATTCCAATTGAAATTGCTCTTGAAGAAATTTCTTTTGTAGCCTTAAAATATCTCTTGTAGAGTATTTTTTGGATAAATCTTTATTGTTGGTAAAACAATAAATTTTTATATTATTGTTTTATACTAATAAAGTTATAAACAATAAAATTTGGCGTGTTTTCTCTTCAAAATAATATTTCATACTATTTTTAACTGAATTTTACCTTATACAAATTTTGAGGACAGGAAAAGTACTTGATTTTTAATCAAAGTTTCATATCCACACCTTACAACTTATGAGTTTTGCATAATTCAAAATTTCTTTTTAAGATAATTGTGGCCTATTTGGGTATGTAAAATATACCTCAAGGCTCACATTCCCTCCCACCAAAAAATAAAATTGTACTACAATTTTATTAGTGATAAAAGAATAAGGCCCCAAAGGGGGGTAATGTCCACTGTCCAACCTCTTCACATTACTCAGATCAAGTAATTTAAAGCACATTTATAGACATATTCAGGCTTGTGGCCTTCTTTCATGTCTAAATCTTCTTAAGAGTTTATCTGAGTCAGGTATTTCTGATTCTGCCATCCATTCATCTTCATGTACTGGATTTCTATATCTGACAAGATATTCTCTTTGATTTTTACCCCTAAGTCTCCTTTCTTTAATGACCTTCTTTATCTTTTTGTCTTCATTCTGTTCCACAGGTGGTACAGTTAAAGGAGTTGGGTTTCTTAAAGGAAACAATTCTTTATCAGCTGGTTGATAAGGTTTTATCAAGCTGACTGGAAATGTGGGGTGTTTATTTTCCAATTCACCACTCAATTCCACTTGAACTGCATTGGTTCCATGTAAAGCAACAATAACAAAAGGTCCTACATAAGAATCTTTAAGTTTCTTTGGGCCTTTGATATTATTAAAATTCAAGGTTGAAACTAGAACTAAGTCCCCTACTTTGAAGTCTGGTACTTTATGACTCTTGTCCCACTTCTGTTTTGCATAATCAAAAGCATCATCCATACTCTGTTTTGCATGGTGTTTTACTTTATCTAGCATTAATTTGAAGCTGGAAGCTGTAGGATGAATGTCTATCAAGTCTTTCCTCAGTGTGTCTGCTGGGAGTCTTGGATTCCATCCTTTTTCTAACATAGCAGGAGTTTGTCCTGTGGAAGAGTGGACTGATGTCTTGTATGCCAATTCTAATGCAGGTATCAGAGTGCACCAGTCATGGGTAAAGCCATCTGAGTCTTTGAATTCTAATCCATAAGCACAAAATCTCCTGATCATGTCTTCTAAAGTTTGAATCATCCTCTCTGCTAGCCCATCTGTTTGAGGGTGATATGCTGTAGAGAATGATAACTTAGTCCCAAACAATCTATGAAGATTGGTCCAAAGTGCAGATGTGAATTTGGGATCTCTGTCACTTATGATATTCTTAAATAACCCTGTATGAGAAATAACTCTACTCCATAAAAGAAGAGCTGTATCCATAGCAGTGTCATCTTTATGATATGGTAAGAATATGGGAGTTTTGCTATATCTGTCTACAATGACTAAACAAGCATTATAACTTTTGTCACCACTTGGAGGAAGTGCTGTGACCCAATCCATGTGAACAACTTCCCAAGGGGATTTTGGTTCTTGAATATGGATCATCAATCCAAATTTCTTGCCTGTACTCCTGTTTGCTTTTTGGCATCTATCACAGGTATGGCAATACTCAATGGTTTCTTTTCTCCAAGATGGCCACCATGCACAGTTTTTTACTTTTACAAGTGTTCTGTCTTCTGATAGGTGTCCAGAGTAAATGCTATCATGGCATTCATGAAGAATGGTATTGATAAGCAATCTACTACACAGTGTCATCACACAAGAATGTTTTGTTCTATGGTAAATAATCCCATCAAACAAGTGAAATCTTCCTTCAGAATAGGAATTTTTCCAAACTTCATCTAGTGCATTAACCAAAGATGTGTCTTTGCAGTCTTTATCCAATAAAGAAGTCAAGATATGGCAATTCTTGTCTTGTTTATAAGACTCTCTGACCTCTTCAAAGAATTCAGTCCCAATATCAGTTATGTTAATTCCTTCAATTGGAATCTGTGGTTCAGCTTCCAAAGGTACATAAGCTGGGTTATCAGGAGTGTTGGCTAAAGCCCATCTACTAAGTCCATCAGCATTTTGTGGATGTTTCCTGCTTTATGAATTATAGTCATGTTTCCTCTATATTCTTGAATGGCTATTTGCCATCTCAACATATGTCTGTTGGGAGTTTTCATGTTAAGAAGTGATTTTACAGCATTACAGTCAGTTATCACTTCAAAAACACTGCCATCAAGGTAATAGTGTAATTTCTCAAGTGCCCATACCAAACATAAGCACTCCATTTGGCTTGCACCATATCTGGCTTCTGTTGGTTTGATTTGCCTTGAGATATAACAAACTGGTCCTTCTGTAGGTTTGTCATCAATAATCTGGACTTGATGTAGGGCTGCCCCTAGTCCATCTCCACATGCATCAATGTACAATTTAAAAGGAATATTCCAGTCAGGCATGAGGAGTAAAGGTGCTTCTGTAAGGGCTTTCTTTATCTTCTCATAAGCTTTAATTCTTTCCTGTGTCATCTCAAATACAGTCTGTTGATCACAGATTCTATAGAGTGAGTTGGCTAGAATTGCAAAATCTTTCAAGTGTTGCCTATAGTAACTAGCAAATCCAAGGAAAGACATCATTTCTTTTTTATTCTGGGGTATTGGCTTAAGTAACACTGCTGCTACTTTATTCTTGTCAATACCCAAGCTCAAACCAGAAACAACATGTCCTAATGCTTTGAGTTCTTCAAAACCAAAATTGCATTTCTTAAGTGAAATTTTCATGTTCACTTCTGCAACTTTATGAAGTACTCTTGCAAGTCTTTCAAGGTGCAGAGACCATGAGTCAGAACATATAATAATATCATCAATATAAATGATAAGCCATCCTTCAGACAACTCTGTGGGGAAGATGGTATTCATCATTCTTTGATAATGAGATGGAGCATTTTTAATGCCAAATGGCATTCTAAGATACTCAAAAATGCCACAGTGGGTGATAATTCTAAGTAATTTCTTAGCTTTAGGCGTCAAAACATTTTGATGAAAACCTTTCAATGCATCCATTGATGTTATATACTTGGCTTTAGACAATTGAGTCAAGGTTTCTTGAATTCTAGGGATTGAATACCTATCTGGAACTGTGTAGGTATTCAAAGCTCTAAAATCTCCAACCATTCTTGACTTATCATTATGCCATGCAATAATAACAGGTGTTGTCACTTCAACTTCCTCATTATGGCCTACTTTCCTTAGCACACCAAGTTGGATCAACTCTTGGATATGTTTTTCCAAGGCCTCTCTAGCTCTGGGACTGGCTGGATAAGCTGGTCTTCTAAGTACTGGAGGATATGGTCTGTCAATATTAAGAGTAATATCAACTTCATGTCCTCTTATAGCGCCTAATGGTTCATTATCAGAGGCAAATGCATTTTTATATGTGTATAACACATTAATAAGCTCATTCCTCATCTTTGGTGACAATGATTGATTAATTTTTGCTTCAACAAGTTGATTAGTCACAAATTCATCTTTGTAAGTATCTTTGACAAAAGATACTACAGATATCTGTTTTGGCATATTGGAGAAAGCAAATTTTTGTCTCTTGTTATCTCCAATTGTGAAATATCTGTCTTTATGGTTATTTATATCAATACCATAAATATTTAAGTAATCATTTCCAAGAATGATGTGCTGAGATGTGCAATTATCCATTACTACAATCTCAATTTTCATTCTTACACTTCCTGCTGGATGTGGGAATACAATATTAGTGTCCAATATGCCCAAGGGGTACATATTGTTACTGGCACTACTGAACTGTACACCTTCTATTGGTAATAGATGGTTTTTCCATTCAGGAAGTATAATTTGGAGATAATCTTTGCCAACACAAGTGCAAAATGCCCCTGTATCCAAATTTACTTTGGCTTCAATATCACTTATCAGAACTGATGTGATACAGGATGCTCCAGCAGTATAACCCTTTCCTCTAGCAGGTTTTGTCTTACACATTCTGGCATCTTGGATATTGATCAGGTTGCAGCAATCTTCACTGTACTGTGGCAAGTGGGTATGGACTTCTGTGACCTCAAAGAAAGCTGAAATGTTTTCAATGGGATAATCCTCCACTGGTGTATCTTCAGAGACTGCAGAATCTTGATCAGACTCCTCTTTTTCCTCAGTACACTGAATTCCTTAAATGACTTGAACTTCATTGATTTTTGTCTTCTTAGGACAAGTGTTGGCTAAATGTGAAGTACTTCCACATTTATGACACTTCAAGACAGGTCTTTCTGGTCTTCTTTCTTCTCTAGGAATCTTTGAGACTATTTTGGACTCTATTGGGTTTTTAACCCAAGTTTTACCAATTCTTGTTCTGGTAATGATATCTTCCATAGCATTAATGCAGTCCTCTGTTGAACAGGGTTCCACACATCTGCTTTTGATAGCATGTTCCAGTTCTCCTCCACACTTTCTTAATATTTTCATATTAATCATAGTGTCAGACATATCTGGGTGTAAAGCAGATAATCTGTCTTTTTGTTTGAAGAACCAAGTAAGTGGTTTGTCTTTTTCTGAGTTAAAAATGGCACTTTCAAAAGCATTCTCCATTTTAAACCTCCAAGAATTATTGGCCCATTTGGTAATCACTTCAGATTTCCACCAAGACCAGTCATGTTTACCATGATCAATCCTCATTTTGTAATACCATTTCTTTGCAGTTCTGGTAAACAAACAGTGTAATTTCCCCACTATGATTTCATCAGGTATATTAAAGTCTTCTTGCAACATATCAATAGTTCTGATGAATTCAATATGGTTATATTCTCCTTCACCAGAGAATGTTGGCCATTCTTCTATTTTGGGAATATCTCTTGCAGAGTAGGCATTTTCTCCTAAGAATGGAGTCAAACTTTCTTTGACAGAAAGTTTTTCTTCAGTCAAAGGTGTAGAATGTCTTGGCATATGTGGTTCATGATTCTTATGAATTTGCTCCACACTTGCAATTATATCATTCTTCAACTTCTGCCTCTCACTGTCACTTTTTGCTAAATGTATAGCAAATTGATTGGTGTTCTTAACTATTTGTAAGACATGGTCTTCAAGAGTTTTAAGTCTATCATTTACTTTAAAAATGGAAGGATCCTCTGTGTCATTATTTTGACATTGGGTCTCAACTCTTTTACAAGCATTGCTAATTGACTCAAGGGTGACAGTTGTCAATTGATGCCAATCAGAATGTTGCTTGTCATTTTTCTTTAAATCATTGATGTCTAATGTAATTTGCTTCAACTTTGACTCAAGTTTGCCAATTTCTACACTAATACTTCTATGTACATCATTTATTTGCGTGGAAAAGTCCTGTTCATCCTTTTCTGCTCCTTGGCTGTGAATTCCATAAGAGTTCTGGCCATATTGAAGACACTGTCCACGGCTGAAGGCTCCAATTTGGGGATCCTGTACCCTTGTGGGTAAGGTCTGTGCCAATTGGCTTTGCCTTTGCCCTTGCCTTGATGGTTCTTGGGACCTCTCTGTTTCTTTTGAGGTCCTTTGGGCTTGTCCTTGGGCGCTTCTGGAGCTGGTTTGGAGCTGGTAGATGCCACTGGTGCCTCTGTCTCCAAAGCTGGAGTCATTTCCAACTCTTTCTTCTGGTCTATGGATAAAAGACTTTGGTTCTTCAACCAATTCTTTATCTTTTTGACCTTGTCTTTGCAAGACAGGGGGCTCCATCCTCCTAAGAGTTCTATGGTCTTCTCCTGACCCAGAAAGCTCTTGATGTGTAAGTAGGAGTTCATGGCCCCCTGCCAAAGGCTTGGGCAGATTTCCCACTCCTCTTCCTTGGCTGCTCTGAACCAGTTTTTGTACTGGCATTGATATATTTCTATTGCTGCCACCTGAAAGTGGTTCAGCCCTGGAAATATTACCATAAATCAGTTCAGGCTCAGAATTTACGTCGAAATCTGTTGGTACAGACCTTGGGGAATGGGGGGCAACTCTGGCATCCTCCATATGTGCCTCTCTTGTGGAAGATTTGGCACTTCTGGATTTGGTCTTGCCTCTTCCTTGTCCACATCCATCTGGTTGGACTGAATAGTTGCTTCCATTTCTGGTATGCACCATTTTCACGTCAATTTAAAGATAAAAGGTGAGAATATAAGATAAAATACACACCTTTTGGTGGTAATTTAGCTTTTTCTGAGTTGAATAAGGTGCCTCTTTTAGCAATCTGAACCTCAATACTGTCTTCAGATTCTGGACTATTGATGTAACTTTTACTGAGTCTGTTACCAGCTGCACAGTATTTGATTAAAGACACTTAAAGAGAAAAAATATGATAAAAGAAATTATTTTTGTGTTTTAAGATATTTTTAAAAGATTTTTTATGAATTTTATTTTTTAATATTAAAAAAAAATTATTCTCTTTAAAGAAAAAAATTAAAATTTAAGATTTTGAATGAAAATTAATTCAGAGTAACTCAAAGAATAATTTTATAAGTTTTTGGATGTGAAAAAGCCACGTGTAAAACAGTATAAAATTAAACCAAATTCCTCAATGAAAAAGATTTCCAAAACAATTTCAAAAATAAGAATTATTTTGACTTTAAAATGAAAGAAAAAAAATATTCAATTAATATATTTTGGAGCTTAAAAATATATTAATTAAGGGTACAAGGTTCAAAAAACACGGCCAGGCCCCCAAATGTAAGATGTGACTATGAAACTGGTGATAATATTACTATTAATCAACAGTACTATGTCTGTTCTTATGAAATATAATAATAAAATATTATTATAACCACAATTAAATAATTAAAAAAATTATTTCTTTCACGTGTTAAGCACTACTAGTGATTTTAACAGTGAGCAAGTAATTGTCTACAAGAATCAATTACAAGAAGAATTTAATAATAAAAACTTCTTTATTAAAATAATAAAATTATTTTAATATATAATTATCTTTTGCAAGAATAATTATAAAGATAATTCTTGAAGAAAACTATTACTAGAGAAAAACTTTAAGAATTAAGAATAAATGACTCACTAATACTCCAAAGAACTTATTGAAAGGTAAGAGTAGAGAAATTTGACGTGGAATTGTGGATTTAAGGGATCAAAAGGATTTATAACAGTATTACAACAGAATATAGTTGGATTCTATGATTTCACGTCTTTCTGGATGATTTTGAAAGATTTAAAACACTTAAGAATAGCTTTAACTAATACTTACTTGTTGGTAATAATGATTTAATAAATTGATAAGATGATGATACGGAAAAAACAGCAAGAATAGGCTTCTTTTAAGTCAACAACAGCTCACAGAGGCGTGCCATGGAGCAAACTGAAAAACCAGTGAGTGAGAAAACAATAAACCTTTTTGGATTAATGATTGCATCATCTGTTGTCACGTAAGATTATCATAATTACTTAATTGATGCTTTTACGTGACTACCAACCCCAATATGGTTAAGAATAAAAGGAGTAACATCTGTAAATCTTCTTTTATTCTAAAATAATCATTGATTTATCAAAGTTATCAATGTTATTGCCAATTTCATCACAGGTTGTAATTACTGTGAATTTTTGAAGATTCAGTGTTTCACGTAGAATGGTCAAAAATGGACTGTAAGTAGAACTTTGAATTTTACTAGTAAAACCATGATTCTTTTTGGTTGTACCATAGATAATACAGTTCTTCAATGGTCCTGAAAGTTTCAGGAAGATTCATTAAGAATTGTATTTTTAATGAATTTTTGAAGTTTTTACCTCATTTCTACGTAGAATTGCAAATAGCAGTATTTTGCTGGTTGCTATGAGGTAAATCAATGAATATGGATCCCAAAAGGGTTTAATTACTCTTTTAGGGTCTAGTCATGGAAAGTCATCAAGAATTGACGTGGTTACAGGAGCCTAAGTAGCTTATTACCTCCTTGGCACGTCAAAATAGCAGGTTATTTGCTATTTTTCTTATGATTACAGTAGGTGTAACTTGGTAACCAAGTTCCCAAAGAGTTTTAGTTTACCAATTGGGCCAAGATGAGCCATGGATCCATGCTCTGGAGCTATCCACGCCTCTGAGGCCTCAGACACCAGGGCGAATCTCGCGTCAATTGTCGGCGATTGACTTCACGTCGCACCGCGGTCAGTATAAAATCTTGCTTCAGTCGCGTTAGTGTCACTTTATAGTCACTGGATTTAGTGGGTCACGTCACGTCAGCGTCAAGACAACGTCAATCGTCACATGTGTCACATGAGAATGTCACTCAAAGCCCAAACCCATTTCAACACTATGCGCAACGTTCGTGTAATTTCACCTCATTGGCTTCCGCCTCCCCGACGCTTAGCATGCTTACGCACCCGCACCTCCCTCCATCCGGATGAGACTCCAACACTGCCCGCCCCTCTCCGTCCTCACCACTCGCTACGCTTTCACACCCCCGCCCCTACCATCCTCACGCTTGTGTAGTACCCTCCCGACATGCCTCCGACAACGCTTACCATCCTTACGCTCATGTAGTGCGCTCCCGACATGCCTCCGACACCACTGATGACCCTTACGCTTGTGTAGTGCCCTCCCGACACGCCTCCGACACAGCTTACCATCCTTACGCTCATGTAGTGCCCTCCCGACATGCCTCCGACAACAGTTACCCTCCCTCCCGACATTCTCCCGACACAGCTTACCATCCTTACGCTCATGTAGTGCCCTCCCAACATGCCTCCGACAACAGTTACCCTCCTCACGCTTCCGTATTACATCCATAGTGTACAGTACGGTGGCTTGTTGGCGTACACGATGAACGCAATTGCCGAAATATGCTGAGTGGCCTTCTCTGCCAACAGGACCTAAGGGGATATTGGTCAGTATATTCACCATGTTGTGGCTAGGGTTTAAATCATGAGACTCACAAATTAAAACCTAATAAGTGGACTATTTAAGACAAGAATTGTGTCTCCTGTTTCGCCGACAAAACCATTTTATTTCATATCAATCAAATGAACACTTTGCTTAGTCCTTACCTCATGAGCATTGAATAGTTCAAAAGTTGACTTTAGTAGGTTTCTCACTAGTCAACTTTATTCAATGTCTCACAGGGAAGTGATTTCATTTGCATGATATGAAATAATTTGCAAAACATTGCCTCCTTCAATTTCCCGACAAATCGCATTTTGCACATGCCATTATTTTACTTGCACTTTTTTTCTTGAATTTGGATCTTTTATCCAAAAATTTTCAAACAAGTTATCAATCAACTCGTCACCATCTATTTGCTTACTAAACTACCTCCGCGATGGCCCAAACCCCGGGAAATTCAACGGAATTTAATGAACGACCAACTTCAGCCCCAGAGAGTGGAAGTGAAATCTCTGATATGGCCAGTAGTCATGAACTGGGAATTGAAGTAGAGAGCCAGTCACATGAAGATAATCAAGATCCACCAGCTCTTCCAGAATGTGAGTATACATCCATCTTGAGTATTTCTAATCTCTCAAAACCTGATATTGTGTCATAGCCTTTATTTCAGGTCAACCGCCAAGCTCTCAGAAACCAAATTTTAAAAGTTATGAGAAGGAAAAGACTGTTGAACCTTGTGCACCGACAGAAGATGATGGGCAAGATGATGTAATTTTCAGTGGGGAGGTGGAAATTATATCCAAGGAACAATTTGTCTCCAACATTGCTCAAACAATCCCAAGGCTCGAAAAAATCCAAAATGATAGTAAAATTCCTGATTATGTGCTTCAAAAGATTGCTGAAGCCATGAGCCTGCTCAAAATGGATTTGAACCGTAAGTCCATTACTAATTCAAAACAAAATTGATAAAAATAGCTGCTTACAATATATGGGCAGGTGTGGAGGTGGGAGAATCTCTACCTGAAGGATCTCGAGTCGTAATTGGATTTCCAGGCAAAGGATTAGGAAAAAGACCAAATATACATGCGACCAAAAAAACAAACAAAAAACGCCGTACCTTTGAAGCCGCAAACGATTCTTGCGATCAAGGTGATGAAATTATCAATGTTGAAGGGGACCATATTGATAATGAACCTCCACATACTGAACCCTCCCCAATACTCAATGAAACAATCCATGATGAAGCTCCACATACAGAAAGTCCCCCGATACCCAATGAAACAATGCATGATGCAACCCCTCCCGCCTCTCCTTGGAATATTCAAGCCTTTCAAGAAAGGGAAACAATTAAACATGATACAATGGGACGAGATATGACTGATATAATTCCCGACGCTGAGCCCGAAGTGTCATCCGCTGCGAATTTTCAAGGAATATTTTTATCCCGCATGGAAGAGTTTGCAGGCGTTTTGAATTATCATTCCAATATTACTCAACAATCATGGAAAAGGGGGCTTGATAATATCAATAGGATTTACAAAAATAGATGGGACAATTTACCAACAAAGGATGCTCATACATTCCTGCCCGTTGGTATTAAGGTGATCAGTAACCGAGATCTTAAAATGTCGGCTTGGCTGCAGGACCTTGAGATGGCAGGTGAGTTTTTTTTTATCTTTGTGCATGATACTTGATTATTGGCTGTTGACTGGTGATATAAATTGCAATATACAGGGTTAGATTTTTTTAAGCCAACCAAAACAGAAGCGTTTTTTGATCACAACATTTGGAATCTCAAATTGATGAAGGAATCAGCTAAACCTCCAGATAATCTCGCAAAATCTGAACACTCCTTCTTCAAAATGGTTCAGAGCCTTCTTTACCCCGCCAATCCAGTTAAACATTTTTGGGCAAATGTTATGTTTGAATCCATTAGTTTAGTCTCATACGATGTGATTGCACCCAAACCATATGTTGCACCAACATCAAATTTGACCGATCCTCTTGGACTCGAACGGGGAGCAGTTGAATACCTTGCCTCCTGCTTGAGTAAATCGAAGCAACGTGCAACCCAACTCAGCATTGAAGGTGGCGGGGCTGACAATGAGATATCCACAAAGCCGCACAAGAACCTGGAGGATCTAATGGATACAGTTATCCATTTGATGATTGCATACAACATGGTACGTGCACATACAAAGGTCGAAGTTAATGGCATCAAAGGCAAACTCACGAACTCAAAAAAAAATGAGGCCATCAAAGATCTTTTGGCGTGTCACAAGAATCTTGGAATCAATCGAATTTGCTATGGTATATTAGCGGCATTCTGTGCGGCGGGGGTTCGTGGTTTGATGGTATGCTCAGATGACTGGAGAACAAGCTCAGTTAAAGGGGCTTTAGCACTAATTGACATTTCCGCAAAACTTTCAGAGGGTAAAAATCTAGTGGAGCCAGTGTGGCTACATACTAATAAGTATATATGTAATTTACTGAATAAAAGTTTCTTCTCATCAGAGTCTTTTAACCCCACTGTACCTCTTAGATTTGATTTTGCACGATGCTTAGTATTAGACTTTGGTGATGCCTGGGTGGCGAATCGCGGGCTTGGTTCAAGTGATGAGGTCACCTTGACGGTACCCAGGTCAGCTAAACTCACAACCAGGATTGACACGTTTTAGATTAGCTTTGTACTAGATAGATTGTAATTGAATTTTGCAAAGTTATTTATGAATTTAATAATCATGACTTCCTATCCTACTACTTCCCGGATGCCACAGTCTGAGTACCAATAGTAATTGTACGGCGGCATGCCTCCGTACATCATTGCAAAGACTCCGACAAGACGCAAGCTGAGTCAGGCGATGTGCCCGCGAGTAGCACACCCGGGTGCATTGCGGGAAGTCGCGTTTATCACTTCCCGCCAGCCCATAATAGGCCAAATGTTCCTGTGTCTTTCAAGAGGACTAGGATAGCTAGGGATCCGCAGCAGGATGCATATTGCATTTGCGTGTGCTTGCAATATTCCAAATGGTTGGATTGGAAAGTGATTGCATGGGAACATCAATGTGTAAAATTGAATAATGCACTATCCACTGCAATTTTCAGGTTCAGGTATTTGAGATCGTGAATTTGCCAAGGTCAGGCGTGAGCTTTCTTTTTAGCCGCAATTAAAAAAGATTCATCCACCGCAATCCAATTTAGGTGATATTAAGAAATCAGTAATCATTCGGTTTCATTTCATTTTCTGCTGAAAGCATGCCATTCACGAAAAAAGGAAAAGAGCGTAAAAGGGAACTTGCGAGAAAGCGTCGGGCTGAGGAAGGAAAGTGTGAGTTACTCGCTTAATCTCAGTGTATATATATAGATATATATATATGCTTCCACATTTATGTGGCACCCTCATTGGGCCCCACTGAAGAACATGGGCTTTAGTCGGTTCAGATTGTGCCAATGTCATGTGGGCTCCAACAGGGAAGTCAAAGGATGTGTGCCGAAGAAAGCTCCTTGGCAGTATCTGATATCTTGTGTGCTTCAACACGTAGTGATCCCTCAACCACTCGGGAATAGTAGCAGATCCCAAAAGACAAATGAGCGCAAAACGACCCGAATGAATAGGTTGTTTTCCTCCTCTCGCCCAACAGCACAAATATCAATGCCAGTATCAGCAAATATCACCCCAAGTGAAATTCGGAGGCTTGTGGATGTCAATCAGATCAAACACATTCACTTTGGGCGTGTGGCAATTTTCTCTTCAACCGGATTACTCATTGCCCTTGTCGAATTCCGACCATTCACAACAATGAGTGAAGTCGAGGTCAATCAATGGGATGAATTATCACAATTCCTATTTCGCGAAAACAGTTTCACCGACCCTATTGCAACAAATGGAGCATTACTGGAGGGATTTATGTTCGCGATTGGGTGGCGCAAATGCACCACGAAGAATGAACAATTTGGTCTGTATGGTAGTGTCGGGAAAATTGAAAATGCAAAAGATGAATGGCAGGACCGAGGTGCCAATCTTAGCTCGGTGGGTCGCATTCTAGGTCAATCCTTACAATATGTTGGGGATAATTTATTTCAGAAGATTCAAAATTGCTACAACTCATTGGGGGTTCCGTCTTTTGATCAAGTCAACTATGAAGGCGATATTCCGGCAAATCAGGGTGCATTCGAGTTCGCTTCCGCACTCACTTTCACCATGAATGGATTCAAAAACGCACCTCATGTTGATAAGGATGCATCGCTGTATGCTTCGGGATGGTGGTTTCAAGCTGATAAGCGGACCAGCCAAATTCAAAGAGATGCGTCAAAGCGGTGTACAGGGGGAAAATTGATTTTCCCAAATGAGCATTTTTGGATTGATCTATCCGCATGTCATGGGCTCATTCAGGTAGTGTGGGCCAGTAGTACATTTGTTCATTATACTGATCCAGCACAGGACAATGAAAGCACGACACTAGTGGGTATGTCCGCACAATGCTCAAGCAGGTTAGCAAAAACAATGCGGCAAAAAAGCAATGGCTATTATGAGATTGGCGAGAGAGCGGGCTATCAAATCAGGGATGGTAATACAATCTCATGCCGATTCAAAGAATGAGGAGATTTGCAAGTGGGTTGGGTAAGTAATGGTGAGGTAAGGCAGAGGACAATATACACCAGGATTGGATGGATTCGAGTGCGGGAGATGGGGTGTCTCACATGAAAAAGGGGTGAAGTGGATTATGTACGGTGGCATGCCATCGTACATCTGTCCTGGTTTGTTGCTATTGTCCAGGATGCCAATGCTTCACATGCGAATCCTCATGCTTGTGCAGGTTCTGACAATGCTGAAAGTTCCTTACGCCTATGCGGGGTGCCAACGCTACACACGCCAATCCTTGGGCCTGTGCAGGCTCCCGAAAATTTACACGCCAATCCTTACGCCTTTACAGGCTTTCGACGATTCACATGCCAATTCTTACGCTTGTGAAGCTTCCCCACAATGCTGAAATTTTCTTTAGCCTGTGCAGGATCCCAAGAATTCACACGCCAATTCATACGCCTGTGCAGGCTCCCAACAATTCACACGCCCATCCTTATGCTTGGGGAGGGTCCCAAAAGTGCTAAAATTCCTTACGCCTGTACAGGCTTCCGACGATTCACACGCCAATCCTTACGCTTGGGAAGGTTGCCAACAAT
Organism: Austropuccinia psidii; assembly: GCA_023105745.1. NCBI lineage: Eukaryota > Fungi > Basidiomycota > Pucciniomycetes > Pucciniales > Sphaerophragmiaceae > Austropuccinia > Austropuccinia psidii. The sequence continues at coordinate 32,185,633 of JALGQZ010000013.1, read as the reverse complement.
GCTGACAAATTCTTACGCCTGTGCAGGCTCCCAACAATTCACACGCCAATCCTTATGCCTGTGCAGGCTCCCAACAATTCACACGCCAATCCTTATGCCTGTGCAGGCTCCCAACAATTCACACGCCAATCCTTACGCCTGTGCAGCCTCCCGACAAGGCACACGCCAATCCTTACGCTTGTGAAGGTTCTAGACAATTTAAACAATTCAATACATGAGTAAGACTAATAGCGTGTGACCATAGGAAAGGCCATGTTTCACAAATCTGGACTCGATTGCTCACATACGGGAACCTCCCGCTTTTTTACAGTTAGGAATGGGTATGGCTCTAAACCATGGAAGAAGAAAATATACGAGAGGATAACGGCAACTATTGGCGCATTTTGAGAAAAAGAGGTTCACGAAAACAAATACTCACTCAAACTCTTGGTGGGGAACTTACAAAAATAATTCTCACGCAATCAGGGTTTTTCTCTAAGGAGGAAATAAGTAATTTTTACGTGAACAAAGAATGTAATAGAATTTGAACATAACAATAATTGAAGACAAATATTTTATTCAAAAGAAAGTATTACAAAAAATAAAAAGAGGAAATAATGGGATTTTTTTTTTCAAGGAATTTGGAGACTATCCCGGTTATGTCCTCCTTTGGATAAGCCTCCAGTGCCTGGGCAAGGAGGCGGTTTAGTTCGTCCCGGAAGTCCCGGTGCATCTCATTTCGATGAGTTGCATCCACGAAAGGAATCATGTGGAGCAAGCAACGATGCTCCAACAAGATTCGGTTGATCGAATCGTGGACGATTGCTTGAGGAATCATTAGGGTCGGTCGCAGGTCGGTGAATTCCTGGCGAGCGTCATCGTGGGAATGAGACGAGCTTGGCACCGGGGGGGAGGAGGCGTTGGGGTTCTCGGGGGCACTGGAAGGGAACCGGGGTTGGAGTGGAGGGGGGGGAATGGAAGGGGAAGGTGGGCGAGTCGGGTAAGAAGAAGGGGGATGGGGAACTGGGGATCCCAAGGGCGTATCGTCGATGATGATTATCGAGCGAGGAGTGGCGGGACGATCTGGAGACGGTTGAAAAAATGGTGAGGAAAAGTTGAGAAGAGTGAAGAAGGAGAAGTGGTGACTTACCAAAAGGTTCCTCCGTGGATTGCGTAGGAGCCACCTCAGGTTCTGGCTCACGAGTCGTATCGTCCTCAGGTGGTTGGGACGATGGACTCGGGCCAGGAATAGGTGGCTCTTCGGTTCGGGAGGGTTCTAAAAAAGGAGTAAGTGTCAGTTCACTCGACTCGAAAGTGAAAGTGAAAATGAAATGAAACTTTGGCTGCTTACCACGGAATAATTCCTCAGACCATCGGGTGCCACTCGGGCCTGGAGTGGGTTGCCGGGGGGTTTGCTCGCGAGGCAAACTGGGAACGGGAGAGTCGTGTCGGGGGGGATTCGGGGGGTTTGGTTCTATGAGTAATGGAAAAAAGTCAGTATTATTGCGTGAAGAGAAATGAGATAAAGAGGAGAAATAAAACTTACTTTGGCGTTTGAATCCCATCGGTGATAAGACATGGTGACGATCAGCCCAAGCTCGAATGTCCTCTCCCCATCGCCATCCTTCACCAGCCGGATAATCACTTCGCTCCGGTCGAGGAGTGAAGTGACCATCGGATGGTGGCCTAGGAGGGGGAGTGGACAAATCGATACTGGAGGGGACAGGGCTAATCGTCCGGAATCGTTCCCGTTGGCCTGTTTGGGGGCCCGGCGTCCATTCACGCTCAGAAATGGTTTCATCATCGTCGACCACAAAGGAGTCCTCGCAAGGGCGTCTTGGGCGAGAACTCGTCTGGCCTCGTGGTCGGAAGGGGCGGAAAACGAACGAACATTTCTTGTGTGCTTGTCGGCAAGCATCACAAGCGTCGTTCGTCGTCGAGGAACGAATGCAGGGGATACCCCGCTTGGTGCATAACGTGCACGACATCTAAAAACAAAACAAAACAGGTTAGTAACTGAATAGAAAGTAAGCAATCAAGAAAGAAAAGGAAGACATACGATGATTTATATAAATATAAAACGGAATCAAATTAAAGACGCTCTAGTCGGAAGTTTTTAAAAGTCTGGAAGGAAGTCGTGAAGAAAGAAAAATATTAATATCGGTACATAATGTTGACTAAAGTTTAATTGGAGAAAACGTACAAAGTAGATAGAAGTGGGGTTCTGAAAGTATTAGGAGGAAAAACAAAAAGCGAGCAGGAAGGGGAGTGGGGTTAGTCGAGTGCGAAAGAAAACACTGGAAAGGCAGGAAGACGAGGGGGAATACGCACAAGAAGGACAAACGCGGGTGAGGTTGAACGAAGTGGAGCGGGTGAGAAAGAAAGTGAAGTGCGTGTCGTGTGAAGATGGTCTTTTATACCAAGGTGAAGCTGAGACGATCTCAGCAGTTGCAGCACCCGCAAAAGTCTCAGCTTCAAGGCGTGTGGGCAAAATTGAAGCTGAGTCTCAGCGAATGCTGCAACTGAGAGGTGAAATGCTCGCGTGAGGCAGAAGAACAATGGGGGTCTGGCTGAGTATTGCAATTTATTGAATTGTCAAGCTGAGTATTGCAATTTATTGAATTGTCATGCTGAGTCAAATCCCCTTTGTTTCCTTAAATTGCCACCCGATCACCCAGGAGGGTGGTCGTGAGGCCCTTATTGATTGTGCATTGTGGGTGCAATGCACAAGTGACCGCGGCAAGATCACCGGCCTTATGGCCTGGTGATAGTCTTTGAACAAAGGGGGGGGGCTGTAAGACAAGTGAATACAGCGTGAGCTTGCCTCGACCCATTGCTCAGTTTTGCTTTCGGGTCATAATTGAAATGCTCAGTGGCTGAACATTTGAATTGCACAGTAATTGAACAATTGATATAACAATATCAAATGCACCGCTGAGTATTGCAATTTATTGAATTGTCAAGCTCAGTCACATCCCCTTTGTTTCCTTAAATAGTCACCCGATCACCCAGGACGGTGGTCGTGAGGCCCATGTTGAATGTGCATTGGGGGTGCAATGCACAAGTGACCCATGCAGAAAAGCACCCGGTGCGTTTGGTCACAAGTGACTGCGGCGAGATTACCGGCCATATGGCCTGGTAATAGTATGTGAACAAAGGGGGGGGCTGTAAGACAAGTGAATACAGCGTGAGCTTGCCTCGACCCATTGCTCAGGTTTGCTTTCGGGTCATAATTGAAATGCTCAGTGGCTGAACATTGGAATTGCACAGTGATTGAGCTATAGATATAACAATATCAAATGCACCATGCTGAGCCATTGCTCAGTCGTTTTTGTATGCGCGCACTCTGAGCATTTGGCACAGCATCGGATGACATTTCAGCAAGGTGCAGCATTTCACACGCTTTGGTGAAGTGCTCCAAACTGAGCCTTCCAGTGAGCTATTGCAGAATTAGTTCATTCCATGGCTTTACTGAGCACTTTCACACGGTGCTTTTGACCATGACATGCTCAGCTTGCGTGTGCAAATCGGGTGAATCGCAATGCTGAGCATGTGGCACATGAGCTACGTAAATGCAAACGATCGGAAGGTGCATGCACATTTGCTATATGCATGCAGGCTCAAGTAGTATTACACCTTCCTGATCTGTACAGTACAGTCGACACTGTAGTACGCAGTACACCTTTGTAAATGTGTACTGCGGGGCAGAGCAAAAAGCTGTTCAACAATGTAACATGCAATCACGTCAAGCCATCGAGTCATATCTCTCACCTGCATCCCTTTGATGCACCTTGTTGGACAGCTCTGCCTAACTACGGCACAGATGCGCATGTAATCCAAGTTAATGTAAGTGGGTCATAATGGGATGACTTAATATTTGGGTCATACACAAAGAGTTGATTCACTCCGGTGCCATGGTTGGGGCAAACAATGACTAGCCCGCTTGTTCATTGTAGGGCAGCCACACGCTTTCATACGCACCCCCGATGGGTCATACGCAGGCAACTTTCACACGCCTGGAACACATTTTACTGCCAGTCTTCCAGCTGCCTATTTTCTTGCTCGGGTTGTCAGCTTGACTGCAGACGCTCACCCGCTTGCGCGTGGAAACCTGAGGCCAATCAGTGTGGATTTGCTTCAGCCTCATCCACATTAGATTAACAATCCCAGCCTATGATTGCTGAGGCTGGTCATGTTGGCGTGGTTATCTCCCACCGCGGGTCATTTTCTTTACGTGCTCACACGCCCCGCGCAAGTTGTGGCACCTGGCTTGCAGCCAAAAAATCCCTTGGGCGTGTGGCCTCTTTTTTCCGGAGTTCTGTACGCGCGTGAGGCAAAGACCCGGATGCCAATCTCGGTGGATTAGTACTCGCCTCAAACGCCATAGGGGTGAATGTATATGTGGATCACGGCTCACGGCTGGCGCCCCCTTTGATCATCCCACACATTCCCCCTGAAAGCCCAGTATGCATCAGTCAGCAAAAAACTTCAGGCCAAACCAAAGTCATGTTCGGTGGCATGCCACCGAACATATCTCACCCGCCCACACACAAACATCCCCACAGTGAGATTGCCCTTTGAAACTGCCAACATTGCCCAGTAGGTCCCTGTGAATAATTAACCTGGGGAGGATACGCTCATTGTTTGCTGTCACACCAGCGAACATGACCGCATGCCTCTAATATGCCCTCCACAATAAGCTGCTACAACCCACCCCATTTCGGATGTGCTAATGTCAGCCTTGTTCCACCAAATGTTTCGTAACTCGCTGCAGATCCAGCAGTCATAATGGTGCACCCACATTTTGGCCACCTTGCCTTGATATATGCCCCAAATCGGATATGAAAATTATGAGCCCAAGAGGCCCACCTCCATCAAGACCATGCACGTAACCACAGGCCATACCCCTTTTGGCCTGTTGCTGCCACTCATATAAGTTCCCCACCTGCGCTTATTCCTATTCATTCCCTTTAGCTAACCCTTCCCGATCATATAATTCCCAACTGTCCCCAAATAATTTAAAATAGCCATCATGTCAACCCCTTCACAACCACTTTGCATTGGGATGATTAATATTCGTATTCAAATAAATAGTGATATAACCTTAAAGCCTGAGAATTCCCACTTAGGTTCTTGGATTATCCTATGGCACAATCAACACAACATATTCGTATATCTCCCCAATCACCAGCATGCTATTGGCTCTCTCCCGGGAACCCTTTCCCAAACGTTGATACCATTCCTTGGGGCACCCAAAACGTTCATGCACTGTGGTCCTGGTGGGGCATGGATTGAAAATTGCCAATCCAACCCTACTCAAATATTATTCGTTGAGGGAGTATTTATGACTGATGCCAATGATCCCTCCTCATCTCAGAAACCCAATCTAGCATTGATGTTCTTCACATGGTATCCAAACATTCTATTCATAATGGAAAGCTTTCGAACACAAGATTTCAAGCTTAAAATGCCCAAAGAATATGACTGTACTACTCATTGTCAATGTCAACTCTTTACTCCGACATTTCCCGCTTCAAACTCGACGCCTGCTTCATATCCTGCTGTTTCATCATTGATTTCCAAGCAAAAACTGATACAATTACCCAGTGGATCAGACCTCCCCATGATGACCCCGCCCCATTCCATTATTCAAACCCCCCTCCTCCCTCATCAAAAGACCGGACTAGCTTTTCTCTGGGATCGAGAAATCCCCAATGGCCAATCAGCCCATAACCTTTGGGCAACCTCACCCCCAGGATCCACTTTTAATGCCAGGCACATCATTACAAACAAGGTCGTTAGCTCATTTGAATCCCTTTCGACCAATACCCCTCTTGGAGGACTGCTTGCGGATGATATGGGATTAGGTAAAACCATTCAGGCCATTGCTCTAATTGGTACCTCCAAGGAGCGGATGATTGCAAACCCCCATCGCTCCACGCCCACCATGATCATCTGCCCCCCTTGCTTAATTACCAACTGGCAATCAGAAATATCCAAGCATGCTCAGGCTGGAGCACTGCATGCCAAAATCTACCATGGTCCCACTCGTCACTCATTATCCCAAGCCGACATCTTAAAATATGATATCATCATCACTTCTTACAATACTATCACCCAAGAATTTAAGCAAACCAATCCCTCTACATCATTCATTTTTCAAATCAATTGGCATTGTATAATCTTGGATGAAGCACAGTGAGTGGCTGAGCTTAAATGATTCAAATTACCTTTTATATCCAATAACCCTTGCCCCCTCTTATAGCTATATTCGCTCTTAATACACTGCCACTCACCGTGCCATTAATAGCCTCCTTTCATCCCGTCGAATATGTTTAACGGGCACACCTATTCACAACACCATTTATGACCTTTTGGGCATAATATCCTTCATCACTCAACCCCAGAGCGCCAATCAAGATAATTGGTCACCATTCATCCTGAGTAGTCTTTCAAAAGGTTGCAATGATATTTTCCATTTGGCATTGCGGCATTTAAGTTTGCGCCGCACCAAAACCACACATCTCGAATCTCTCCCCACTATTAGCCATCATTATGAGCTGCTCCCACTCAACCCAACCATGCAGCAAGAATATTCCACATTATATGAAGAATTCCTATCATCCAAAAGCAAAGGACCAGGAGAGTTTTTCAGAAATATTAATAAGCTGCGAATATGTTGTAACCATCACATCATGCTTAACACAATTGCGGAGGCGGAGCTGGAAGACCCCGAGGGCAGGAGCACTCAGGATAACTCCCCAAGAATCACACGAACTATTGTGGATGTGGAAACATGCATGATGAGTAGTAAAATTGCACACCTCCTACAAAGCTTAATGAAGAACAAACAAACAAGGTGTGGTCCAACGAAATCGGTGGTTTATACCCAATGGACCCAATTTCTAGATTTGTGCGTTAATTCTAATATGCATCCATTACCAATTGACTCCATCTGACTTTTTTATATTGTAGAATCGGTATTGCTCTTGCCCATCACTCTATCCTTTCAGCACGAATTGATGGAACAATTACACCACGAGCGCAGGACAAGGCGCTTGAGAATTTCTTCAATAATCCTGAATGTGAAGTACTGATTGCATCCATTGCCGCGGCTGGAACTGGCCTCAATATAACTTGTGCTAATATAGTCTATTTAATGGTGAGGGGCCCCCCAAAATTCTCCCCTGATTTTCGGACCCTGACATCCACATTTCCAGGAGCCTAATTGGAACCCAGCCATTGAGGCTCAGGCTGTTGATCGTCTACATCGTATTGGCCAACAACGACCTGTACAGGTCATCCACTATATCACTCCTCATTCAGTTGAGGTCAACATGCGGAAGGTACCTTTCAACCTCATCTTTCACTTGATTGTATTACTATTCTGAAATCCTTCCTTATGGGAATGCCATATTCCAATCACCAATAGGTCCAAGAAAAGCAAAAATCATTAACTGCGTGAGCCTTACTGATATTATATAATTTGTGATTGACAAAGTTGATAACTCCTGTTGACTCTGGCACAGGTCCACAATTATGAACACCATGAGCTGGATCGAACTTCTTCAATATTTCCTCAATGAAAATGAGCAATAGAGTATTATTGCAAGGGAGACGGTGATACATTTCAATTCATATTGTCTATATTCTAACATATTTAGCAAGTTGTTGCATCCTTAAGAGATAATAATCAGATTTTATTACACCTGCACAAATAATTCACAAAATTTTAATTTGTCACAGTGCTATACCATGACAAATTACTAAGTTATTGCAGAGCATCACCATTAGGCCTAATAACTGGCATGTCAAGTATCTTGAGGGCGCTAGTCTGCATCTTACTACAGCCTTTGAGCCAATCTTGATCAAATACCTGAAATGATAGGCCTTCCGGAATATCACCATCATCTGTCGATCGTAATTCTGGCAATCTATCAATAGTTTTTTTACCCTTTTTTTTAATCCGATTACAAAACTCTATGTCTCTATCCATTTTCAATACCAAATCATTAAATAACTGGGAGCGCCAGCGTAATCCCACTTTGCGGTAAACTTGACGGCCATTTTCCAGTACCTCCTCAGTATCTGAGCATACTTGAGGGTCATTGAATTGTGATGCTAGAATGGGAAATTTAGCCGTATCACACCATTCACGACGGCGCTCACAGGTCTGCACATAATCAAGTAGATCATCATCAGACTTGGTCCACAATGAAGAAGAGATACAGTAACTAACTCTTTGACGAATCTTTGCGAGCTTTTGATTCTCCTTCTTTTTTACCAAATACTCCGCATCCTTTTGAATAGACTTCCATTCTCTTTTCAAATAAGTGAAATATCGCTCCATTAGAGCCGCCACGACCCCATAGTTGTTATGATCCTTGTTCCAACAGTAGTGATGATACTCAGTGCTGAAAAGTGCGAGACGGAATGTACGGTAAAACACCATAGACATCAGCTCGTTGAACGGATGTTGCCATGAGCTTTCCCAGTCCCAAGTGAATCGCTTTAGTCCTAGCTTGTGCAGCTCATTTTCGCAGTAGCTTTGGAAACCCTGAGACTGAACCTGTGTTGATGGCTCATTGAACACATCCTCGGGGACATATCCGAGATGACCAGCCACTTGAATTGCAATTTCACGCTCTTCTGTGCTGGGTGGTGCTGGTAGTGAGGAAAAATCCTTATCCCTAACTTTGAGTAGGAACAGGCAATGTGCGTGTACTGCTGATCTCATTCCATGGACATTCTCTGGAAGTTCTGCCTTCAGCCATTTTTGTTGCTCCTTCTGGCTTGCACGTTTCTCCACATTGTGAGCTTTGCGGGCCTGGTTCCTTTGCTGTCTGACCTCGGATTGTTCAAGCATACTCTGGGCGAGGCCCAGCTGAGGATGGGTGAACTCACTATTTGATTGAGTGCCTTGCTCATGCGCTGTGAAATTGTCCCTCCTTGGTTCATCATTTCTTTCACTTTGAGTCGGAGACATGTTCTCATCCTCATCATCCACCATTGTTGCTCTTGATGTACTGGCATGACCCGTTCTTGGTTTGGAGGCATATGGATGATGACGTCCAGTGACTTTCTCTTTATGGACCAGAGGTGAAGACGCATAAAGTTCATCCCCTGCTATGCAAATCATCAGTTAACACATCAAAACATTAATGAAGACTGGTCATCCTCACGATCTTCAATTGGCTCCTGAGATCGGACTGACTTGCCTTTAGGTGCCATATCTAACCCATGAAACAAACATATCAAATTGTGAATAAGTTTCTACTCCAAAATTCAAATGACTTACTTTGATGAAGCGTCAATACTGGATTTCCCTCCGACAGACCGCTCCAAGATACATTTTCCAAAGGTCTTTTTCGTCGCCCCCCATCCACGCGCCCTTCATCACCCACATGAACCTGCGATCCTGATGGAATATTGAGGGTTGGCTGTTTACTTTGGCCAAAGGGATCCTGGGATGCGACTGGATTCCGACCGGGATTAAGGAGGAACTCACGTGGAAATTTTGATTGGGGATTAGCGTGTGAGGAGATTTGAGGTGTGCCTTCTGGCCCCTGAGACACATGAATTTGTGTATTAGTGGGATTCGGGGGAATTGGAGTGACGGAAATATTTGGGATCGACCAAGTGCTTGAAGTTGGAGCCTTTGGATTGCCCACATCAATGTTAAGACCTGATACATTCATTGAGGATGCGATAGGGGTTGTGAGAGGAATGTTGGGACTCAATGGTGACTGTGTTTGAACATATTCTATGCTAGATTCACTATTTGAGTCATGAACAGAACCTGAACGGGATTTATGTGACTTGAAAGATGACATAAGGGCCGAAAAAGTACACTAATATTTTTAACTAGATAAAACACCTCAGTATTATGATAAAATAGAGTGATATGAGATGAAATCTTTTCAAATTTAGAATAGAGAAATTCTATGAATAGTTGGAACTAAGTGTTGTGTGGAAGTCAGATAAGACTCTTTTGAGGAGAATCCTCCCTGCCTCCTCTTGAGCTCCTCCGCTTTTGTCGGAAACCACCCTGCACGGCCTACCAGCATATAATGTGATATTTCCTTGATCTCAAAGGGGACCCATCATTCATAAGTAATCATATTCAGTACCATTTATGCCTCCCCATTGTCACATTTTGTGAATTATCCAAACTGCCCATATATGCATTGAAATTCCACAACATTGTACATCTGTAAAGGGGTATATTCATGAAGGATTTACCCACAAAAGAGACATCACCTTTTCCCGAAAGGCAAGACAATCCAAATCACATTCCAACTGATTCAAAGCCCGCCGCACTCAAACCAAATACCAAGACTTTAGCTGCACTCCAACCCCTTATGTAATAGAGTTATATAGTTATGTCTGTAATAAGGTTTAAACCATGTACGATGGCGTGCCAGCGTACATGGATTAAATGTTAATCCCCTCCATTCAATGGTAACACTTCACTAATGGAACCCCCTCAATGGTCAAACCCGCACTATCACAATGTGTAAAAAAACTAGAATATGTATGAGCATTGAGCAGCATGGCATTTTACCCAATTAAACGCCTAACCAATTCCGCCATCCAGATGAGACATGTTAAACTTTATCCACTGCAGCTCATGCTCCATTACAAATGGGATAAAATCCTCATCTGGCTCAAATCATCTCCCCCTTCATAAATAATCACTGAATTTTATTTCCAATTAATAACACTCCTAAAAACTTTCACATCAACCATAGATATTTATACACAAACCAACCGTACTCCCAATTCCTGCAACAATGACAACCCGGCCATATTCCTCAATGCGTATATGCATGTGTCAACACTGCTCAACTCAAACACACTCTTCCCCTGAGGGTGATAGGCAAGGAGTTGCCTTCACACCTTTCCAATATAAACAGCACATTAAAAAGCTCAAATCAACCATTGCACCCAAATCTCTTCCAAACATCCCTACTTCTGCATCAGGATCTGGGTGCCCACAAATTCTATTGGATCAAATCTTCCCAGCTGATTATTCATGTTTGACCCAAAGCACTTTCCCAACTCCAGCGGGTCTCAATTCAACTGCACAGAAACCATATAGTGGCAGTCAAACCCTTCCCCCACAAGACCTAGGAATGATAATATCTGCCATTCTATCATTAAGGTATAATTTACCCCGCAGGGCTTCACGCATACTCAACCCCGCCCTGAACCTGCTGATCAAGTCCAGTATCTCAAGCTCAGCTGGTCCCCCCGCTCCTGCATTCCATATACCTCAAGATCTGAGTACCATATTTGAACATCTCCAATTGGAGCCAGTGATTCAAAACTATATATGTTGTCCTCAATGTTTCTCTCTTAATGGCCTTACTGAATCAGTCACAACTGACCAACCCCACTGTCAACGCCATAATGACCCAAATGATCATGATCCCCCTTGCACACAATCATTAGGCAAATTCATCTATTCATCTGAACCCCACACCCAAAACACAACCAACATGAAGCAAAAATTTATACCAACAAAACATTTCATTTATCAACCATTCAAAAATTGGCTTGCCAGATTTCTCCAGCGGGCTGGAATTATGGACATTCTGCATCAACATCAACAATCCCAAACTCCCGAAGATTCCCCAAAACGTGACGTCTGGGATGGATTGGTCTGGAGACGCTTCACTGGCACTAGAAATATCCATGACCCCCCATTCATGTCCATTCCTGGTGCATTGGCCTTCTCCATATATGTGGACTGGTTTAATGCACATGGAAAGTCAACCCGGTTGGCTAGCATTGGACCTATCATGCTTATTTGTCTTAATCTCCCCCCAAGTGAAAGATTGAAGCCCGAGAATGTCTATGTTGCAGGAATCATCCCTGGTCCGAAGGAGCCAACTGCGCTTCAATTGAATTATCTATTAATGCCACTCATCAACGAGCTCAAAGAGCTATGGCAAGGTTACCATTTTGCACCCACCTCAACAGGTCCATCAGGATCCTTTATCCGTGTTGCCATCCTCACAGCCATTGCGGATGTGGTTGCCATGCGCAAGCTTACTGGATTTATTTCCCATTCAGGAAACCACTTTTGTAATTTTTGCACCATTCACAAAGCTCAAATTGAAGAAATTGGTCCTCAATTTCACTACACGCGCTCATACCAAAGTCATAAATCAACCATTGCCAAATGGCTTCGGGCAACCCCACAACAAAGACAAGAAATTTTCTCTGAGTATGGAGTGCGATATTCAATTTTGGAAGACCTTCCGTATTGGGATGCAACCAGAATGGTTAATCTTGACATAATGCATAATTTAATACTTGGAATTTTGAAGGATCATGCAACTTTCAAATTGTGCATTCCAGAGGCTAAATCAAAAATTTACTTCAGGTCCCGCAGGAAATCCAATGAAACCAACAGTTCAGACTCAGATTCCAAGACCTCCAACAGCTCTCTTGATAAAATCACATTGAGAGAGGCCCGCTCCCTGAGAAGAGACGCAGCAAAAATAATAAATGAGCCACTCCCCACTACTTCCACCCGAAAAAACTACTTCCCAATGCCCACCCCTAACACAGAACATCCATCTAGTGGTTCTGCGGAGATTCCTTCATTTGATGCGGATTACATCCCCACTTCTGAAATACCCTCTGAATTGGATATCACTGCACTGAGTGATCACCAGATCAAGGGTGAGGCTCTTGAGCATCTCCGACAAATCATATCTGAGACCATAATTCCCTCATCTTGGACAAGAGTTCCCCGCAAAATGGGTTCCCCCTCTCATGGTAGCTTAAAAGCCGCTGAATGGGCTCTCTTATATAAGGTCTATATTCCATTTCTAATGCTCAGTCAACAGATGTCATTAGATGCACACCAATCTGACAACACTCAAAGAAAAATGGGTCAGTCAGAAGAACTTGCAAATGAACTAGCCAAGAATACATTCCATTTGATTAGTGCTATCAACATTGCCACAAGCTGGACTGTTTCAATAGATGATGCGACTGCATTTGCTGAACATTGGAAAAAATTCCGCCTTTCCAATCAACACCTGTTCCCAAAACAGAAAAGTAAACCAAATCATCATTTTGCTGATCATATTCCCGAACTCTTCCAACGTTGGGGCCCAGCACAAGCCTCAGCCACATGGGGTTATGAGCGCTTGATTGGAGTATTTGCAAAGATGCCAACAAATAACAAGATATGTACGTCAATTAATAAGATCAATATATTCACATTGATTAAACACCTGAACTGAATAAGACTAACTTTTTGCAACTCTGAATAGATGATATAGATAAAACCTTACTTCAACATATCTGTCGATGTTCCAACCTTTCCGTTCTGCTGAAATCCCCATCTGTGCCATGTGAAATAAAACAGCTTTTCGAATCACAGCCACCTGCCGTGTTCAATCACCATAAATATAACAAGCCATCCCGCCATGACCAACCAAATTATGATTGCCTGGTTGAGTACTTACAGACTTTTCATGCAACAAGGGAAATAGTTGATTGGATCAGCTTAGACACTACCGTGCAATCCACAAGTCCTCCCACTTCAAGGATTGTCTCACCTTGGTATTTTCCAGTTTCAAACATTAATATTGGGAACAATATATTTTCAACTGAATCCAAAAATATCAGCAACAGTGTGATATGTTTTCTGAGGGGCAACTCACGACAATTTGGTATTATTGATAGCATTTTCAAAGTCTCTGAGCCATCTAGCATACTGAACAATAACTTTCTGATTTTAAAAACTTTAAAGATTGATGTGAATTTCCTACCAGATTGGCCGTATCTCAATATTTATAAAGCTGTTGGTTTTGATGATGGACACTTGATTATATCAGAAGAAGAAATAGAAGGTAACTGTGGATTGTATGATAACAAAGCTCTGTCATGTGGACTGCTTGTAATGATAAAGCCGTTATTTCATGATATTTAGTCTACAAAAATGAAAATCTCTCAGATTCATTAGCAATTTTGCTAGTGAAATAATTGCCTCAAAATTTAGTGACAGAGACATGCCATTGTGACAAGCAAAGCCCATTATTTCACATTGCCACAAAGAACTTACTATTTTGACATTGGGTACAGTGTGAATAAGCCAAGTCCAATGATCAAATGACCCACACACTCACCCTTCACAGCATCCAAAATTTCTAACTGCGCCATCATCATGTTGGAAGCGGAATCGGCTTTTGCGTACCCACACCCGCATGTGCACCCGCACGCGCCAATGCACACGCACACGCACACTTCATGGATGACCTGGTGAAGTCAAACCCCCCGCCTACATCAAGACTGGCTGAAGGACATCTTTGATGTGTGTGTGTGCAAACAGGCGGGTCTGGTGTAATTTTTACCAATCATCGGACGGTTGTGGGATGATCAGGTGGTGAGGAATCTGAGTTGAAGGCACAGGGGAACCAATATTATTGGATGTCACAGGATTTGGTGTAAGACCAGAGTGTGACGTGTGCTCGACGTTCGCTTGATTTTTGCTTGACGTGAGCTCGACTTTTATCCTGCTTGACGTTTGCTTGACGTGAAGTCAATCGCCGACGATTGACACGAGATTCGCCCCGGTGAGAAGTTGGGTACCCTGGCTCTCTTTGATGTCTTTTGTCCCCCTTGCTTAATTTTTACGTCAAAATAGTAATTTAAGCTTAAAGTGAGATATCCACTATGGGTGTACCAAAAGTCCATGTAAGAATACCATAATATTAAGTGCTCAAAACATGCATAACACTATTCTTAGTGTATATGTAACATGGGATTTCTCACTTTCCCATTATTTTGGCTAAAAATCAAGAAAAACAAAAATTTTCACGGATCTTTTATGTGGTATTAATGATGTGGTATTGAAGTATTTTCCATTTTACCACCTCAAATACTTAAATTGAGCTTATTCACTCTATGGAGCTACCCTAGGTGAATTTTTGTGTAGAATCCAAATCTGGTCTTAAATCCATGGATTTACTTACTCAATAAAAAGTTATTCATCTTTTATGAAATTGAAAATGATGAATTTTGGATATATGCATGACTTATGAGTTTTGCATAATTCAAAATTTCTTTTTAAGATAATTGTGGCCTATTTGGGTATGTAAAATATACCTCAAGGCTCACAATGTGTCTGAGGGGTAATGGAGGAAGAAGGGGGATTTTTAGAGGAAATATCCTTCCTTCTAGTGACCAGATACCTTCTAGTAGAGTTTTACTGATATTATCCACTGGAATCAATCAATATTAAAAGGTCTGGTGATGATTACTTCATTATTAAACCTTTTTATCTCATTATTATGCCATTTTTGAGAGGTATCACTCTAACTCTAATTTTTGGACATCAGAAGCTTGGCATATG
Organism: Austropuccinia psidii; assembly: GCA_023105745.1. Taxonomy (NCBI): domain Eukaryota; kingdom Fungi; phylum Basidiomycota; class Pucciniomycetes; order Pucciniales; family Sphaerophragmiaceae; genus Austropuccinia; species Austropuccinia psidii. The sequence continues at coordinate 32,170,278 of JALGQZ010000013.1, read as the reverse complement.
ACTTAATTTCTTGTATTAATTTAGTCTTAATCATAAAATCCCAAGATCCACCTGTTTTATCACTTATTCAATTGTAAAACCTAAAATAAGATTACATCTAAAGATCAACAATGATCAATTTTGAGCCTTAACTTTAATCTTTGATTCTTTTGAAGTCTTTCCTGCAACAAAAATTCAGAGAGATAATTCTAAAAGCTTAGTATGTCCTTACCAAGGTGCCAGAGGATTTAATTACATCATAAAAACTCTATTTTTGTGATTTTTCTTGTAATTCATCTCTTCTGTCAAAATTTACTAATTTAGACTTTGAGCCATGATTTAATAAGGCTATGCCTTGAATATCATTATTTAAATTATGAAACTGTTCACTTATGAGCTAGTAGAGTCTCAGTATATACTTTTTTTAAGCTTGGACCACTTTTAATTTCAAGTGGTCAACTGCGATTGCTATTTTGACAAATTTCTCCTTATTATTTTTAACCTTGTTCATATCTTACAGCTTTTTTGTGGTACCTTTGAGTTTGAATCAAGTCTTTATCATGAATATTTCAAAGGATATGAGCCAAAGACCATTAATATGTGCACTGATCATTAGAGTGTGTAAAGCCAGGAATCTCAGTAAGTATTGGACTTACAGATATGACATAAAAGAGTAATATATGTATCATATGATGGAGAAGCCAATGAGATATTTTATCTCCAATGATTATTAATTGTTTTCTGAGATAATCAAGATTTCATGTCTTCTTATGGAATTCTTAATTATTTTGATTGTTTTTAAGCTTAGAATTTGAATTCTTATTATTAAAATAATTTATGTAATATTGTTTGTGACCTTTTTGTATATGTTTTCATATCTCAAAGGTTCACATACCATACCACCAAAAAGGATTGTACCAAAATCTGATATAGACAATTGGATATCATTCAATTTCAATTTTTTAGTATTGAATCTCAATAATATTTAACTTTTTCATTCTTTAGGTCTTCTTTCATGTCATAACCTTCTTAGAAGATTTTGGGCATTATTTTTATCATTATCATGTAGAAACCCATCTTCTTGAGTTGAGTTTCTATACCCTCCAAGGTATTCTCTTGCCTGTTTGTTTCTTGTGATCCTTTCTTTAATGCTTTTCAAAATTTTCTTTTATTCTCCTTTGTGTGAGCCTTTGAGGTATGACCACATACCCAAAAATTTGATAAAAAATATTAAGAAACTTATTTTAAAAATAAAAAGTAAAATTCCAATCTTGAAAACAATGAAGATAAGTAAAAATTCTATAAAAGGGCATAAAGCCTTTATCTTTTCAGAACAGAATAGCTAAAAATGTGAAATAAAATATCCTCTTGGATTATTTTTCAGAAATTTATATGACTCTTTCGTGTCTAATCTGTAAACCCAATAATTACTGAGATACCTGGATATATGCACTATTATGATTGATGTATATATTCATGATTTTTAGCTCATATATTTTGATATAATCATAAAAAAGACTTTACTCAAATGAAATTTACCACAAAATAACCATTCAAATAATGAGATAAACCTGATTTGGCATTTTATCAACAAGGTTAAGCATAATAAGTAGAAATTGGTCAAAATAGCAATACCAGTTGACCACTTAAAATTAAAAGTGGCCCAAACTTAAAAAATTGGATGTTCATATTCCAATACCCTATACATTAATAATTAAATAATTCTATCATGAGATTCAAGGTAAAGCCTTATGAAATTATGATTTTAAGTATAAAATAGCAAATTTTGATATAAACGATGCGTTACAAGAAAAATAACAAAAATAGAGTTTTGATGATGTAATAAGATCCCCTTTACACATTATAAAGTAGATTCCACAATATTGAAATTTACCCTCTTAATTTAATTTTTGTGAAAAAGCCCAAATTTATTAAAGATTCAAGTTAAGGCTTAAAATTAATCATTTTTGATCTTTAACTGTAACCTTATTTCAAGCTTAACATTTAAACAAGAGATGAAACTTGTGGATCTTGATATTTTATGATTGAAGATATATTCATTCACAAAATTAAGTCATATTCCAATATTTGTCAGGATGATAAACTAAATGATACATTTTGTCAACAAGAGTAAGCTAATGTGCAAGGTGTGGATATGAAACTTTGATTAAAATCAAGTACTTTTCCTGTCCTCAAAATTTGTATAAGGTAAAATTCAATTAAAAATAGTAAGAAATATTATTTTAAAGAGAAAACACGCCTAATTTATTGTTTATAACTTTATTAGTATAAAACAATAATATTATAAAAATTTATTGTTTTACCAACAATAAAAATTTATCCCAAAAAATACTCTACAAGAGATATTTTAAGGCTACAAAAGAAATTTCTTCAAGAGCAATTTCAATTGGAATTAATTGAGCAAAGAACTGCAAGCAATTAATTGAGGAACAAAGTATTTAAAAAGAATATTAAAGAGAAAACACGCCCAAAAGTGACCAGAGTGAATTTGGAAACAAAGTGACAAAGTTAACAGTGATGAAAGATGCTTTAATTCACTTTTGTGGTGGTTCAGGGGTAAAAATGATTATAAGAGTTACAAACAATGATTATAATGATTTTTTCACGTGGTTAAATGGATTAAAATGATTTCAAAATGGTGGTTGGAATCTTTGATTGATTGGTTTAACAGTGTTTAAACTAATTAATAAAAGGAAAAGATTCTAACATGAAGAGAAAAGTGGGGCAAAGAAGACATTTTTTTATAGCCATCAATTCTCTTACTCCAAAAGTAAATTTTACTCTTGTCAGTCGTGAAAAACAGTCTGACAACAGAAAAGCCAATTATGGCATCATTGAACCCTGGTTTAGACCAAAAAGGGCTGGTTTAAGCCATTTTTAGCCATTTTAGACACTTAAATCAGCCATTACTATAGCAATACCAGGCCTAGAGCCTTCGAAACACGTCAGAATGTGTGTAAGAGGCATAGAAACCAGTTAAAACTGTTTTTACTATGGTTGTTTTATCTTAAGGGTAGTTTTACCCTCTTGGCAACAGCTAAAACTACCCCAGTTGGTATCAAAACCACATCATCAATTGAGTCCACAGACCCTGTAACTCAATTCCAGGCCAAAGGTGATGAACTTTTGCGTGAATTTTGACATCCCACGCCTGTCAGCAAGGATTTTGGGGGTCTAGCTCCCCCTTAGAGCTGGAGTTCCTTTTCCCCCCAAATTTAATCTTTCCAATTTATTTTTCCTTTAATTCCTCATCATGTATTATACTTATAATTTACATATGTAATTCAATTCAATTGTACAGTACAATACAGTAATAATTGACACCTCATATGTAAATCAAATTTCACTTATGTAATACACGCGCACATTTTGACATTTCAATTGAATTCAATTGAAAATACTTCAATTCCTCATAACTTCTAAACTAAACACAACACCTCAATTTTAACACAAAATTTGATGGTTAACACCACATGTGGTGTGAGTTAAATTAAGGTTTTGAGGATTTTCAATTTTTGTATTGAAAAAACTAAAAACTTAATTTAAGCTTATTTAGAGTTGAGTTACAAGAATTTCACTCAGAGGTGACCCCACCTGATTTTTTATGAGGAATCCAATGGTGAAATAATTTTTATGTATTTATTTATTGGATAAAAAGTTATAATAATTTTTATTTAACTTTTTTCCAAATTTATTTGATTTTTCACAGTTTTGTTAAAATTTCATTTTTACCTAATTTTTTCAAGTATAAATGTAATTTTATACTTATAAAATTTAATGTATTTTTATTTTTAAAATGTAATTAATTTTTTATTCTTAATATAATTTTATATTTATATTTTGATTTTTATTTTAATAATATAAATAAATTTCTTTTATTTATATTAATATGTTATTTTTTATATTTGTGGTCTTTTGGGTATATGAAATTACCTCTAAGGCTCACATTCCCTTCCCCTAAAAAAGAATATTACGTTGTAATATTGGTGTTTCTAGTGTGTCTGAATCTTCTGAGGAGTTTGGTAGCTTCTGGTATATCTTTTTCTTCTAACCATTCATCTTCACAAGTTGGGTCACTGTACCTAACAAGGTATTCCCTTACTTTCTTTGTTCTTAATTTCCTTTCTTTAAGAACTTTGGTAATTTTCTTAGCACCAGATGTCTCAATAGGAGGTATAACTTGGGGAATCTTATTTCTCAAGGGAAATTTCTCAGCATCACTAGATTTATATGGCTTTATCAAGCTCACTGGAAATGTAGGGTGCTTATTGCTAAGTTCTTCAGATAACTCTACTTCAACAGCATTTTCTCCATGGAGGGCCTTAATCACAAAAGGTCCTGCAAAGGAGTCTTTTAACTTTTTACATCCTTTGATGTTATTGAAGTTAGTGGTGGATACAAGTACTAGGTCCCCCACTTTGAAATCTGGAGTTGCATGTGATTTATCCCATTTATCTTTAGCATATGAAAAAGAGTCCTCCATGCATCTTACTGCATGCTTTCTAGCTTTGTCTAGCATTCCTTTGAAGCTAGCAGCAGTGGGATTTATTTCAATTAAGTCTTTCCTCAAGGAATCTTGGGGTAACTTGGGGTTCCATCCTTTTTCTAGAATAGCAGGAGTCTGATTGGTACTGGCATGGATTGATGTTTTATATGCTAATTCCAGTGCTGGCAACAGAGTACACCAATCATGGGTAAATCCATCACAATCTTTGAATTCAAGGCCATATGCACAAAATCTTTTCACCATGTCCTCTAAGGTTTGGATCATTCTTTCAGCCAGGCCATCAGTTTGTGGGTGGTAGGCTGTAGAGAAAGACAGTTTAGTGCCAAATAATTGGTGAAGATTTGTCCATAGTGCTGAAGTGAATTTGGGATCTCTATCACTGATGATATTTGTAAATATCCCAGTCCATGACACTACTCTATTCCATATCAGAAGAGCTGTATCCATGGCTGTATCATCTTTGTGACATGGTAAAAAGATTGGAGTTTTACTGAATCTGTCCACAATTACTAGGCAAGCATTATAGCTCCTGTCACCTCCTGGTGGTAGGCCAGTTACCCAATCCATATGGACAATTTCCCAAGGTCTGTTTGGTTCTTGGATTTTTATCATATTTCCAAGTCTTTTGCCAGTGGATTTATTTGCCTTTTGACATCTGTCACAGGTTTTGCAATACTCTGCAACATCTTTCTGCCACATTGGCCACCATATGCAGGTCTTTACTTTCTCTCTTGTTCTGTCTTCAGACAGATGTCCTGAAAAGGGACTATCATGGCATTCTTTCAGTACAAGATTGATTAATGACCTGTCTACAACTGTCATGACACATGTGTGCTTGGTTCTGTGGTAAATTATACCATCCAGTAGGTGAAATCTTCCTTAATCCAAGGCATGTATTAGAGAGTTGTCTTTACAGTCTTTGTTAAGTAATTGGAATACGATGCTACAATTCTTATCTTGAGTGTATCTGCTTCTGACTTCTTCAAAGAAGGTGGTGTTCAAGTCTGTAACACTTATTCCTTCTATTGGAATTTGTGGTGAAGCTTCTTCTGGCACATAAGCAGGATTATCAATATTATTTGGTAATGGCCATCTGCTTAGTCCATCTGCATTCTTATGAATATTCCCATCCTTATGAACAATAGTCATATTGCCTCTGTATTCTTGTATGGCTATTTGCCATCTGAGCATGTGTCTGTTGGGTGTTTTCATGTTCAAAAGTGATTTGACAGCTGTACAATCTGTTATCACTTCAAAAACACATCCCTCTAAGAAGTAGTTCAATTTCTCCAAGGACCAGACAAAGCACAGACATTTCATTTGACTTGCTCCATATCTGGATTCAGTTGGTTTGATTTGCCTTGATATGAAACATATGGGTCCTTCTACAGGCTTATCATTTATGATCTGAACTTGGTGAAGTGCAGCACCCAGTCCATCTCCTGATGCATCAATATAAAGTTTGAAAGGCAATTTAAAGTCTGGCATCAGTAAGAGTGGAGCAGTGGTCAATGCTTCTCTTAGAGACTCAAAAGCTTTGACTCTGTCAACAGTCATCTCAAACACTGTGTCTTTGTCACACAACTTATAAAGTGGTCTTGCTATGGATGCAAAATCTTTAATGTGTTGCCTGTAATATCCTGCAAAACCCAAGAATGACTGAATTTCCTTCTTATTCTGAGGCATGGGTTTTAACAATACTGCTGCAACTTTGTTTTTGTCAATTCCAAGGGACAAACCAGATACAACATGTCCTAGTGCTTTAAGTTCTTTAAATCCCAAATGACATTTATTCAAGGAGATTTTCATGTTTACTGATTGGATTTTTGTCAAAACTCTTGATAATCTGTACATGTGCTCCTCCCAAGTCTTTGAACAGATAATAATGTCATCAATGTAAATGATTAACCATCCCTCTGAGAGTTCTTCAGGGAAGATTTCATTCATCATTCTTTGGAAGTGTGAAGGTGCATTTTTGATACCAAAGGGCATCCTTAAGTATTCATACACTCCACAATGAACAATAATTCTCAAGTATTTTCTTGCTCTTGGTGTTACCACATTTTGATGGAATCCTTTAAGGGCATCCATAGTGGTTATATACACTGCTTGAGATATTTGAGTAAGGGCAATTTGGATTTTTGGTATTGGGTATCTGTCTGGGACAGTGTAAGTGTTCAGAGCTCTAAAGTCCCCAACCATTCTGGATTTTCCATTATGCCACGCCACTATAACTGGTGTAGTTATTTCTACTTCCTCATTGTGGCCTACTTTTCTTATTACACCAAGGTCCAGGAGTTCTTTGATATGAATTTCTAGAGCTTCTCTTGATTTTGGACTTGCTGGATAAGCAGGTCTTCTTAAGAGTGGTGGATAAGGTCTCTCAATGTTGAGAATGATGTCAACTTCATGACCAATAATTGCTCCCAGACATTCTTTGTCTGTAGCAAATGCTTCTCTGTGGTCATAAAAAAGGGAAGAAAGTTCATTTTCTTGTTTATCAGTCAGATGAAGGCTTATTTCAGCCTCATTTAACTGTTCAGACTTGAATTTTTCTAACTCTATGTTGACTGGTGATACTTTTTTTACTGTAATTTGTCTTTTAAATGGTAAAAAGGCAAATTTCTGGCGCTTATTGTCCCCAATTTAAAGTATCTGTCCTTGTTATTATGTAAATCTATCCCATACATGATTAAATAGTCATTTCCCAATATAAAATGGGTACTAGAGCAATTTTCCATAACAACAAATTCAACTGTGATCCTTAAATTCCCATTTATGTGTGGGAATATGACATTGGTCTCAAAGATTCCTAATGCTTTCATTGGGTTACTTGCACTGTTGAATTTTATCCCATCCATTGGTAACAATTGGTCTTCAAAATTTGGTACACAAGTCTTAAGAAAGGATTTTCCAACACAAGAGCAGAAGGCTCCTGGGTCAAGCAAAAGTTTGGTGGGCTTGTTGCCAATCACCACTTCTGTTATACAGGAGTTACCAGCTGTATAACCTTTTCGTCTGTTTGGTTTTGTCTTCATAAGTTGTGCATCTTGCACTTTTGATAAATCAACTTGACCATTGCTCAATTGTGGTAAGTGGGAATAAGATTCCATGATGTCAAAAGTGGAATTGATATTCTCTATATCTTTTGAAGATTCAGAAAATATGGATGACTTATCATCTGAATTGTCTTCAATTATGTCTTCTTTTTCAACATCTGGTCCTTTTTCAATGTCAATTTCATTGATTTCCCCCTTTTTGGACATGTATTGGCTAAATGGGTGGTGCTTTGGCAAATATGGCATTTTCTGACTGTATCTGCAGATTTATATTTAATATTACTAGAATTTTCTTTGGGGTTTTGTCCACAGAATCTTTCCAAGGTGTATTAAACCTTGTTTTGAGATTCACCCTACTAGAACCAATTTTGGTTCTGGTGGTTACTTCTTCTAGTATATTGATAATATCCTCTGCTGAAGATTGTTCAGTAGTCCTGCTTTTGACAGCATGCTCTAAGGCACGTCCACATTGTCTCAGAATTTTTCTATGGATCATAAATTATGACATGTCAGGATATAATGCTGTTAATCTGTCCTTTTGTTGGCAAAACCATGGTAAAGCTTTGTCTTTATCAGCATTAAATTTGGCAGATTCAAAGGCTGTTTCAACTTTAAACCTCCAAGCATCATTTTCCCATTTGTTGATGATTTGGGTTTTCCACCAAGTCCAACTCTGGTGTCCATGTGCTTGTCTTATTTTGATGTACCATCTGTGAGCTGATCTGGTAAACAAGGTGTTAAACCTGGCTGTTACCAATCTGTCTGGTAATTCAAAATCCTCTTTGATCATTTCAATACCTCTAATGAATTCCATATGGTCATACTCTCCCTCACCACTGAAGTGAGGCCATTCTTTAGGTTTTGGCACTTCTTTCAAGAGTGCTTGGCCCATTGATGGTTCCAAGTTATGAAAAGAAGTGGATAATTCATTTTTTAATTGTGAATTATCAGGATCCAATACTTGTGGATTTGAAATTCTTGTGCCCTCATTTTGATTTAGAGGTGTAGACATTCTTGGTAAGGTGTTCAGTATTTGTTCAATGTCATTCATTTTACTGTTGCTACACCTTTGGGAATTTCTGTATTCATGTTGGAAGCTTTGTATTAAATTTATTACTTCAATTTTATACATGTCTTCCTTATGTGTCAGTTCTTGCCATAACTCTGTCTGTCTTGAATTATCAGAAGTGACTTGATTCAATTTCATTGATAATTTTGATACTTCTTCTTGTGAAGCATCAAAACACTTTTTCAAGGTAATGGTATATGTCTTTACTTCAGTAAATGAATCTGAAATGTCATCAAGGACTTTCTTGTTATCTGTTTTGATAATATTTATGGCTTGTTTAATTCTTGTTTCAATTATATCATCAATATTGAATTTAGAATATTTATCTGTTAATTCTTTAATAATGGCAGATTGTTCATTTATTTTATTATTAGAAGAATCATCATTATTGGAATTTTTAATTGTTCTTAAAACTTTTTCAAAACACATAAGTGTTTCATTAATTTGACACAGAGTCAGGTTGTTTGTTTTAATGTTGTTACAAATGGTTTCATTTTTATCAGAAAGATGTTTTTTCACGTCATTTATAGCATTATACAACTCTGGGATGGAATCAAATATGTCAGAAATCATTTCTGGAACCTTAATCTGGCTTCCTCCTTCTTCTGTAATTCCATCATGGTTCTGGCCATCTGAAATACATTTTCCATGGCATCCTGCTGAATCTTTGGGATTCTGTAGCCCTGGCTGTAAGGTTTTGGGGCTGGTGCCTTCCCTTTGCTCTTGTTTGGAGTTTGTGGCTGCTTTTTCACGTTGGAATTGCTGCTGCTGGCCACTGGGGCTGTTTTTGGCACTGGTTTGGGTGGTGGAGGGTTGTTTTTCCTCCATTCTAGTGTCAAAAGCATCATGTTTTCCTTCTCCATCAATGGATGCCATCCATTGAGCAATTTGCAAGAGTTGGGATGGCCCAAGAATTTTCTTACTGTCAGGTAAGAATTCATGCAATTCTTCCACAGGTCTGCAAGGATCTGGTACTCCTTGAATTGAAGTGCATTGTTGTATGCACTGTGGCTGGCTTTGTATATGTCCACAGAGGCTTGTTGTGGCGGTGTCAGCTCTTTTTGAAGGTAAAATGGTATTATCAGCTTCAGAATGACCCATTTTAGTTGTTTGGAAGTCATCAACTGACCCTTTTCCTTCTGTACCTGATTGGCCTCTGCCATAATCACGTCTATTACCTTTTTGGGTGCTGCTAGAGGGGTTGTAGCTGGCTCCTGACCTGGTTGAAGGCATAATTATGGTTAAAAAGGCTTAAAATAGTATTTTTACGTCAAAAACTTACTATTGGCCAAATTTTTAGCTTTCTGAAGGGTATTACTTATGTCCAAGTTAATCAATTCAGAAGATATTGGTTCAGGTTGGTTATTTTGAGTCACAATAACAGTACTATTATGATCAGAATTAACAGTACTGGCAGGAATAATGCTGGTTACTGTTGAGGCTGTTTCAATGTTTTCTTGTCTTACCACGCTGTCAGACACTAAAATTAATGAAAAAAGCCAATTAATTAAGTAAAAAAAGGTTATTTCAAAAAAAGAAATAAAATATAAGCCTCACTTATAATATGAAAAAAAAATTATTTTTTATGGATTTTTTTGGATTATAAGTATTTTTTATATGTTTTTAAATTTTTCAATATAAGAAAAAAAGATTTAAAAAGAGTAAAAAAAATAGGTCACAGGTAAAATATCACGGCTGGGCCCCCAAATGTAAGGTGTGGATATGAAACTTTGATTAAAATCAAGTACTTTTCCTGTCCTCAAAATTTGTATAAGGTAAAATTCAATAAAAAATAGTAAGAAATATTATTTTTAAGAGAAAACACGCCTAATTTATTGTTTATAACTTTATTAGTATAAAACAATAATATTATAAAAATTTATTGTTTTACCAACAATAAAAATTTATCCCCAAAAATACTCTACAAGAGATATTTTAAGGCTACAAAAAGAAATTTCTTCAAGAGCAATTTCAATTGGAATTAATTGAGCAAAGAACTGAAAGCAATTTATTAAAGGACAAAGTCTTCAAAAAGAATATTAAAGAGAAAACACGCCCAAAAGTGACCAGAGTGAATTTGGAAACAAAGTGACAAAGTTAACAGTGATGAAAGATGCTTTAATTCACTTTTGGGGTGGTTCAGGGGTAAAAATGATTATAAGAGTTACAAACAATGATTATAATAATTTTTTCACGTGGTTAAATGGATTAAAATGATTTAAAAATGGTGGTTGGAATCTTTGATTGATTGGTTTAACAGTGTTTAAACTAATTAATAAAAGGAAAAGATTCTAACATGAAGAGAAAAGTGGGGCAAAGAAGAAATTCTTTTATAGCCATCAATTCTCTTACTCCAAAAGTAAATTTTACTCTTGTCAGTCGTGAAAAACAGTCTGACAACAGAAAAGCCAATTATGGCATCATTGAACCCTGGTTTAGACCAAAAAGGGCTGGTTTAAGCCATTTTTAGCCATTTTAGACCCTTAAATCAGCCATTACTATAGCAATACCACGCCTAGAGCCTTCAAAACACGTCAGAATGTGTGTAAGAGGCGGAGAAACCAGTTAAAACTGTTTTTACTATGGTTGTTTTATCTTAAGGGTAGTTTTACCCTCTTGGCAACAGCTAAAACTACCCCAGTTGGTATCAAAACCACATCATCAATTGAGTCCACAGACCCTGTAACTCAATTCCAGGCCAAAAGTGATGAACTTTTGCGTGAATTTTGACATCCCACGCCTGTCAGCAAGGATTTTGGGGGTCTAGCTCCCCCTTAGAGCTGGAGTTCCTTTTCCCCCCCAAATTTTATCTTTCCAATTTATTTTTCCTTTAATTCCTCATCATGTATTATACTTATAATTTACATATGTAATTCAATTCAATTGTACAGTACAATACAGTAATAATTGACACCTCATATGTAAATCAAAGTTCACTTATGTAATACACGCACACATTTTGACATTTCAATTGAATTCAATTGAAAATACTTCAATTCCTCTTAACTTCTAAACTAAACACAACACCTCAATTTTAACACAAAATTTGATGGTTAACACCACATGTGGTGTGAATTAAATTAAGGTTTTGAGGATTTTCAATTTTTGTATTGAAAAAACTAAAAACTTAATTTAAGCTTATTTAGAGTTGAGTTACAAGAATTTCACTCAGAGGTGACCCCACCTGATTTTTTATGAGGAATCCAATGGTGAAATAATTTTTATGTATTTATTTATTGGATAAAAAGTTATAATAATTTTTATTTAACTTTTTTCCAAATTTATTTATTTTTTCACAGTTTTGTTAAAATTTCATTTTTACCTAATTTTTTCAAGTATAAATGTAATTTTATACTTATAAAATTTAATGTATTTTTATTTTTAAAATGTAATTAATTTTTTATTTATATTTTGATTTTTATTTTAATAATATAAATAAATTTCTTTTATTTATATTAATATGTTATTTTTTATATTTGTGGTCTTTTGGGTATATGAAATTACCTCTAAGGCTCACATAATGAGTGAGCTATAAAGGAATAAGTACCTAAACGGTGGGCAGCAAGAGACTCAAACTAGACAACAAATGTGTACAAAAAAGTGCTCTTTTGGAGATCAACGATGGCTACAGTGAGATAAATAACAATGTCAATTGGGTGTGTAGTTCAAACAAAAGTAAGTCACTACACCTACGTCAGCTTATATGAGACAAGGAGAAACTAAAGAGGAAAACAAAGGAAGATGATGTAAGAGATAAAAGAAGACAAAACAGGAAATAGAGAGTGTCAAGGATAACAATAAGAGAAAAAAGGTGAAGAAGATAAAGGTCAAGAAAAGGATAGATATTGAGAGATGAAAAAAGAGGGATTAAATATTGTAGGATGGAACAGCTGAGGAGGTGTTTTACGGTGTTGGTTATGCGCAGAGATCTTCGCTTTAGTGGTTCTTGCTGATCTTGTTGATCAATTGTACAGTTTATGGTTGATACAGTTTTGCCACTAGGGGAGGAATACTGGATCTAACTGAGTCTAGATCTTGATTTTCAACAATATTATGATAGCAGAAAATTAGAGCTACAGTGATAACTCTGAAAAATTGGCATAATAATGGAATAAAAAGGGTTAAGAATGATATAATCATCACCAAAACTTAAAATATTGATCAATTACAGTGAATAACATAATTAGACATATAATGGAGGATATTTGGTCATTTTATGGAAGGATCTTTAATATAAAAGTACTTCTTATTCCTCTATTTACCCCTCAGATACATCAAATTCAATAAAGTATTAAATCAAAAGCTACAACACTTTATTCTATTACATAGCTCTTAAATTATAAAAGGAAAAAGTCATATCTTTTAGTGATCACTTGTTTTTATGGTATTAAGCCAAATCTTTGTTATTCTTTGTAAAATTCTCCTGAATTCCTCAAATCCCATAGAAATAGTAAAAACTATATTTCTCTCTATTCCTTACTGTAACTAAACTTTTAATAAGTCTTATTTACATTAATAGGAATAAATTTGTTAAAAAATATTATATTACATGTTCAAAGTAAGCTATTTTCTCTTATTATGAAATTTTTCTCTTGTTATTCTTTACTAACTCTTTTCTTAATAAGAAATAGTATTTAGATTAATATGTAACTTGAATATTTGTAAAATTGTTGTTATAAAGTGTTATTAATTATTAAATAACAATTCACCACGAGCCAGCTGGCTACACCTGACAGAGGGTGTTTCATTTGGAAAATGACATAGTAAATAAGTGGGAAATATGTTTCAACCTGAATTGAAATTGAAATTCTAAAATAGAAGATTTGGAAGAAAAAAAAGGCACACCTGCAAGCCTCCAAAATTCAATTGAAAACCCTTATTATTGTTTGTCCATGATTGTTAGTTAAAAATATTGGCAAGACTGATTTCCAAAACAAGCCATGACTTCTAGCCTCAGCTGGCTATTTCTATATCTAAGCTCATTATTTCAAAATGATAAGATATGTTAATGTAAAAAGCTCCAACTTGAGAATGATATTTAATTTTTTTAATTATTGTATAGGATGAGACCACGGTATTAGCTAAATAAAGTATCTTTCAAATTCATAATAAGATAGAATTACTCCAAAACTTCACTATCTTCAGAGGTAATATTAAATTCCCCAGGAGATCCTTGAGTTTTTGTATCCCCCTCCTCAAAATGTAGGAATATTTCTCAGGAATATAAAAATTCATATTAATTACTTTTTAATGGAAATTAAACCCAAAATCTAACTGTTTATTTCCTTTAAGATTCTTTGAAGTCCAAAAAGTTGAATATATTGAGACATAAAAGTCCCTCATTCTTCATAGGAAAAGTCTTTTTCAAGATCAAATTCTGTTACAGAATGGGGTATTTTATTTTAGTAGTGATAAATTTTAATTAATAAACCATAGTAAAGGAATATATATCTTCTTGGTTACCATTTTCAAAAACTAGGTGGTACAAGATATTCATCTCTATTTGTGAATCTTGAAGCAGGGTATCTGAAAGGTCACAAAATCAGATTTAATGACAATTTATCTTCTCCCCTAGTAATATACCAATGATATTTCTGGCCTTATACCTCAATATTTCTATCATTAAATCCCCCCATAAATAAGCCATGTAAAGATGTACTCAATTTATGATTGTTTTGTTATTGATCTTAATCCTTAATCACAATCAGCTATCAAAAAGAATTAGTTTGAGAAACTAAAAATTCAGGATATATATTTTTCAATTATTAATTTTAATTTTCACATAATAACTCAAACAAATTTATTTGGAAATTTTTGTAGTTAGTACTTGAGAAATTAACTGGACAGTTTTAAGGATGAGAATGAAAATGCACTTTAAATAATCTCAGAAATCTTGATATAATATTTTAAAGGCTGGATCCTTACCTTTCATAAACAGTTCTGTTCTCATTGACCTAATTAAGCTTTTTCTTTACATTTTGCTAGATTGGAAAGACTCTCTGTGTGATATCAATATGCAATATCTTCAAGTTTTCAATATACTGTTTTTTAATGATATTATACAAGAATAACTGGAAAATATTCATAGGGAGTATATATTCTTCACTTAAAATGGGTATCTATATATAACTACTCATAATTTGATAATTTTCTCCTGTAACTTCAAGTATTTTCTTCATAAAAGATTGTAATATCACAAGTAGGATTTCACATTGAAATTAAATATGACCCACCAATCTGCTAAATATTTTTTGACAAAATTCAAGAGTTGATGAATGGAGATTATTTCATTCACATTTAGAAATGAATACTAATATGAGATGTCTAAGATTGTATTTTTCAGTCTTAATTAAGCTGTGGTTTTTGGATTGACTTTGGTTGGCCTAATTATTATGGGATATATCATTTAAATATGATGAATAATCTTCATTGTAGGAAATATAATGAGGTTAGAGAGTAAAATATCCTTGATGAAAAAGATTTTTCTTTTATCTTGAAATATCAATCATTTAAATACAATTCTCTCATAGTTTACAAGAGAATAACTTGATACAACAATAGATTTGGAAATCATCATTCATGTAAGGTGTGGATATGAAAATTTTATTAAAAATCAAGTACTTTTACTGTCCTCAAAAATTGTATAAGGTGAGAAATGATTAAAAATGGTATGAAATAGTATTTTGAAGAGAAAAAATTCCAATTTCATTGTTTTTAACTTTATAAGTATAAAACAATAATGTTATAAAGATTTATTGTTTTACCAACAATAAATATTTATCCAAAAATGGTCTACAAGAGATATTTATGGCTACACAAGAAATTTATTTGAGAGCGATTTCAATTGGAATTAATTGAGCAAATAGCTGCAAGCAATCAATTAAATAACAAATTCTTTAAAAATTTATTCAAAGAGAAAACAAGACCAAAAGTTACCAGAGTGAATTTGGAAACAAAGTGACAAAGTTAACAGTGATGAAAGATGCTTTAATTAGCTTATGGGGTGGTTCAAGGGGTAAAAATGAATATAATGTTTTTTTCACGTGGTTGAAATTTTTAAAATGATATAAGAATGGTGGTTGGAAACTTTTATTGATTGGTTCAACAGTATTTAAACTGTTTATAAAAGGAAAAGATTCTAACATGAAGAGAAAAGTGGGGCAAAGAAGATATTCTTTTATAGCAATCAATTTTCTTTCTCTAAAAGTAAATCTTACTCTTTTAAGTTGTGGAAAACACTCTGACAAGAGAAAAGCCAAATATAGCATCATTGAACCCTGGTTTAGACCAAAAAGGGGCTGATTTTAGCCACTTTAGACCCTTAAATCAGCCATTACTACAGTAATATCTGGTCTAGAGCCTTCAAAACACATCATAATGTGTGTAAGAGACGTATAAACCAGTCAAAACTGTTTTTACTAAGATTGTTCTAACTTGAGGGAAGTTTTACCCCCTTGGCAACAGTTAAAACTGCCCTGGATGGTATCAAAACCTCATCATCAATTGAGTCACAGACCCTGTGACTCAATTCCAGGCCAAAAGTGATAAAGCTTTGTGTGTATTTTGACATTACACACCTGTCAGAAAGGATTTTGGGGGTCTGGCTCCCCCTTGGAACTAGAGTACCTTTCCCCCCCAGAATTAATCTTTCCAATTTATTTTTTCTTTAATTCCTCATCATGTAATACACTTGTGATTTACACATATAATTTAATTTAGTTTTTAAAATACACAACTGCAATAATTGATACCTCATATGTAAATTACAGTTCACTTACGTAATCCATGTGCACATTTTGACATTTTAATTGAAAATACTTCAATTCGTCATAACTTTTAAACTACACACAACACCTCAATTTTCACACAAAAATTGAAGGTTAACACCACATGTGGTGTAAATTAAATTAAGGTTTTGAGAATTTTCAACTTTTGTACAGAAAATACTAAAAATTAATTTAAGCTTATTTAGAGTTGAGTTACAGAAATTCTACCCAGAGGTGACCCCACCTTATTTTTTATGAAAGATCCAATGGTGAAGTGATTTTCTTATGTTTATATATTGGATAAAAAGCTATAATATATTTCATGTAACTTTTTACCAAGTATATTTTAATTTCACTAATTTTTATTAAAAATTCATTTTTACTTAATTTTTTCAAGTAAAAATGTATTTTCATAATTTTAAGATTTAATGTAATTTTTATTTTAAATTATAATTAAATTTTTATTTTTGTATATAAATTTAGATTTATATCTCAATTTCTATTTTGAGAATATAAATCAATTCATTTTTATTTATATTTGTATCTTATTTTGTTATTTGTGGTCTTTTGGGTATATGAAAATACCTCTAAGGCCCACAATTCAAATGATTATAAAGCATCCATTTTTGAGATCCTGGAAATCAATTGAAATGAAGGTTAGAAAGAGTTTTTTTCCTGTATTTTGAAGGAAAATATCTGTTTTCAAATGATATCCAGTAAGATAACTCATAATGTCATACAACTGGATTTATGGCAACAGCAAAAATCAATTCAGCATCTGAATCCAAAGGTTTTGATGAGCTCTTGAAGCTTGAAAAATTACCTTGAATATTTTCCTGAGTTATTAAAATAAATATTTCAGATCTTTTTGTGAAGACTATTGCATTAAAGTAAGCAGATTTCCTGTAAGGATCTTAATGCTTATTGAAATTTGGTAGTGGAGTGAGTATTCTTATCAATAAGAAATATGTTTTTGAAAATTCCTCACAAACTATTTACTCAGCAATTTCAAATTGTAATGAGAGATGACCACCTTCTTGCATAAATGTGATGTGAGAGCTCCCAAGGTGTGATGATTCGGGGGAAATGGCATTCCCCTTAAGCTTCATAGATGCACACAAGGTCCACTCACAAGAACAAAATTTAGGAGAGAAATTTCCGGAAGAGTTTTCAAGGAAGCTTTTCAACATATTAAGCATGATTAATTGAAATGAATCTGATTTTGGTGATTCTTTTTTATTATTGCCATACAGTAATAAGCTCAAATCTGGAAAATCTGATGATGATTTGGGTAGATTGTCAGGATGATACTATGATAAAGGTATAACTAGGCTAATTACAGCTTTAACTGTGTATGTGACACGGCAGAAAATGATTAAAAAAGATTTTATAAGGGTTTATAATAAAATAAAAGGGTTCTACTATTTAAGAAATAGTGGTGGTGAGCGCTATTGAGAACCCTGGGTGCAGGCTTTATCTGTTGGATTACAATAATAAAGTCTACAATAATTAAAGATTATAATTATAACTGATTATTTAACCAAGAGTAAAACTGTTTTGGACAGTTTACTACGTAGGTTATTCAAGAGCAGGATGAGGAAAGGTTTTTGGCTGTGAAAAGCCCTCCTTTTATCCTGAAATTGAGGTGGAAAGGCTGCTAGACCTTTCCACGTAGAGGAAGTGAAGATTTTTCACTCTCCAGGACTGGCTTGTGGTTTGCAAACAGCCTGTATACCCTGTATTGGGCTCAGATGTGGTTTTGAAACCACATCTGGGCAGTTTTCACCAATACAGGGTGAAAATTTTCATCTGGGGACCTCACAGCCTGATTCTGACGTGTATGACGCGTAGAATGCTGTACAGAAGCTGTATGGGACCCCAGTATTGACTGACATATGAGGTATTGAAGTAAAAACATGCTTCTTCGTCTATTTGACACCTCATATTCATGATTATGGGGTGTTATCCCATGGTAAGGCTGTATATGACAGCAGGTGGGATTTTGACCTTAAAATGGTCATACCTCTGTCAGTTTTTGAGATATCAAGCTCAAAGTTGGTTCATTGAATAGCTCTATATGAGCTCTACACAATGGTACCCAACTTGACATGGTTATCATTAAATATGACAAAGTTATCCCATGTACAAGTATTTTTGTACATTGGCGTGGTTTGGGCAAAAAGCTGTATTGAGCTTGTTTGGCCAATAACTTCTGTTGGAGTTAAGTTATGAGGAAATGAATGGCACCATCAGATAGCCCTGATTGTGCTCTTTCCAAAAAGACCCCACTTTAAGTATCTCACACTAAAACTGTAAAAGTTAGATGAGAGGTGAATGTTTTGTTCACCCTTATTTGGTCTGAATTTGACCATAACTCAAGTAATACTGGTGCTAGCTCAGTTTGGCTGGTACCAATGGGTAGCCCTGGCTTAGAGCTTCATTTTGAGTACCCATTTGATGGGGTTAAGCCTCTCCTTCTAGATTTTAGATGAGAGGTGAAAATTAAGGTTTATGCTCAGCAATAACTTTGAGCAGGGATAACTTTGTTATTTCTTGTCCTATGGTGATGGGACTTATATTTTCAGGAAGAGGTGAGTTTCCTCTTTCTTTTGATACCTTTTGAGCTAATTTGGCTCAGCTCCATGTTTTGGTGGTATTTTGGCTATACCATTGGTTTATGGTATTTTGGCTGTCATGCTTGTGCTCTGGTTTTGAGTCACAGGCTGACATACCCTCCCTCTAAAAAAGGCTCATCATTGATGAGACTGTTCAGTCCTCCTAGAGGCTCTGAATCTCCTTAAATGGAGGTTCCCATCTGGTATGGCATCCTCTGCCAACCATTTGTCTTTGTCAGCTGTCTGGTTCTTGAATCTGACTAGATATTGTCTCTGATCCTTCCCATTAAGTCTGATTTTTCTGGCCCTGATGACTTTACTCACAGGTCCAGGAGAGTCTTCCACTTCCACTATTTCTGGTGGAGTGGTGTTCTTCTTCCTGGAGGGGAATTTATCTTCCTCTGTTTGGAAGTAGGGTTTGACCAGGCTCACTGGAAAGACTGGGTGTTTCCTAGAAAACTCCTCAGTGAGCTTGACCTCTACTGCATTCTTCCCTATCAACCTAATGATAGTGAAGGGCCCTACAAATGAGTCTCTCATTTTCTTGGGTCCTTTGAGATTGTTAAAGTTCAGTGTAGACACTAACACCTGGTCCCCTTCCTTGAAGTCAGGTTCCATATGTGATTTGTCCCACCTCTGCTTATTATACTCTTTGGCCTCAGCTATGCATTTGGCAGCAGTATCACAGGCTTTCTTCCACATATCATGGAAGTCTTTGGCTGTGGGGTGGATGGTCAGAAGATTTTTCTTCAAGTGATCCACAGGTAACAGGGGATTCCACCCTTTCTCTACCAGTGCAGGTGTTTTTCCTGTGGTAGAGTGCTGGCTTGTATTATAAGCCAGTTGAACTGCTGGTAAGAGGGTGACCCAATCATGGGTATATCCCTAATGGTCCTTGTATTCCATGCCATAGGCACAGAACCTCCTGAGGATGTCCTCCATTGTTTGGATCATCCTCTCAGCTAGGCCATCTGTTTGTGGGTGGTAAGCTGTGGAAAAAGCAAGCTTGGTGCCTAGCATGTCATATAAATTGGTCCAAAATTCAGATGTGAATTTTGGGTCCCTATCACTAATTATGATCTTAGGGACTCCACAGGTGGATATGATGTTATTCCAAAATAACAGAGCAGTGTCCATGGCTGTGTCCTCTTTATGGCATGGTAGACATCTCATGCTCTTGCTGAACCTATCAACTATGATTAAGCAGGCATTGTAGTTTTCTTTGCCTCCTGGGACAAGTCCTGTGACCCAGTCCATGTTGATGGTTTCCCATGGGTGTTTGGGTTCTTCTATGTGTTGAAGTAACCCATATTTCTTCCCATGTTTTCTATTTGCCTTTTGGCATCTTTCACAAGTGTTGATGTATTCACTCAACTATTGCTCCCACTTGGGCCACCAAGCTGTGCTTGCTACCCTCTCTTTAGTCCTGTCCTCACTCATGTGTCCCATGTAGGGGCAGTCATGGCATTCCTGCAGGATTAAAGAGATGTGGTCTCTGTCTATCACTGTGAGTGCACTGGTGTGCTTTTCTCTGTGATAAATCAGGCCATCTATAAGGAAGAATTTATTGTCCTTATAGGCCCTCAACCAGGGTTCCTCCAGCTGGGTTTCCAGTTCTGGGCTCCTGTATTTTTGTTGAAGGAGTTGGAGTAGTATGCTACACTGTTTGTGTTTGGCATAAGATTTCAGTACTGCATTGAAAAATTCATTGTGCAGTTCTGAGGAACTTATTCCCAGTATGGGGGTTTCTGTCCCTTCTGAATCAGTGTTTCCACTGTCAAGGGTACCACTCCCTGGTGCCCATTCAGAGAATCTGAAGTTTTTCTTCCTATTTATTTCCATAAAATGGATAGGAATTTTTGCAGCAACTTCAGGGTCATAAGCTGGATTGCTTTTAACATTGTCCAGTGGCCATCTGCTAAGGCCATCTGCATTGGTATGGCTTTTACCTTCCTTGTATATGATGGTCATGTTCCCTCTATACTCCTGGATGGCTATTTGCCATCTCAGCATGTGTCTATTAGTAGTCTTCATGTTTAGTAAAGACTTCAAGGCTGTGCAGTCTGTGTAGACTTCAAAGACTGCACCCTACAAATAATAATGGAGTTTTTCTAGAGCCCAGACTAGACATAGACATTCTGTCTGGGTGGCCCCATACCTGGCTTCTGAATCTTTCAGCTGCCTGGAGATGTAACATATTACACCTTCTCTTGGTTCACCATCCACAATTTGTCTTTGGTGAAGGGCTGCTCCCAAGCCTTGGCTGCATGCTGCATCTATATATAACTTGAATGGTAGTTCAAAGTCAGGCAAGATGAGCACAGGTGCATTTGTGAGTTCATATTTGATCCTCTCATATGCATCCCTCCTTTCCTTGGTTATTTCAAAAACTACATCTTTTGAGCATAACTTGTATAAACTACTAGTTATGTGAGCAAAATTTTTGATGTGGTTTCTATAGTAGCTAGCAAATCCAAGGAAGGATTGCATCTCTTTGATGTTCTTTGGTACTGGCTTTTGCAGTACTGCTGCTACTTTGTTCTGGTCAATTGCCAGACTAAGGCCTGAGACTTTGTGTCCTAGAGCTAGTAGCTCTTGTTGGCCAAAATTACACTTTTTGAGTGAAATTTTCAGATTGATGGGTGTACATTTACTTAGCACTCTGTCTATGTATTGTACATGGTCTTCCCATGTCTCTGAGTATATAATGATATCATCAATATATACTACCATCCAGCCTTCCATTATTTCTTCTTGAAATATGGTGTCCATCATCCTTTGGAAGTGGGCTGGTGCATTCTTGATGCCAAATGGCATCCTGGTGTACTCATATATGCCCATATGGCATATAATTCTGAGTAATTTCATGGAGTTTGGTTTAACTCCATTTTGGTGGAAGCCCTTCATACAATCCATCTTGGTTATGTATTTGGCTTTGGCCAATTTATCCAAGGCATGAGGTATCCTTGGTATAGGATACCTGTCTGCTTTTGTGTAGTTGTTCAGGGCTCTGAAGTCTCCACACAATCTAGACTTGCCATCATGCCAGGTGATCAGGACAGGAGTGGTGATTTCCACTATTTCATTGTGTCCAATCTTCCTGATGACATCCATGTCCAGGAGTTCATTGATGTGTTTCTCAATCTCTTTCCTGGTCTCCAGACTTGCTGGGTAAGGAGGTCTCCTTAACATGGGTGGGTAAGGCCTTTCCACATCCAGATATAGTTCTATATCATGGCCTTTGATCTTGCCTAATGGTTCTTCACCAATGGCAAATGCTGGTCTATTCTTCCTCAGCATCTTTAGTAAACTTAGCTTTTGTTTACTGGTGAGGGCAGTGCTAAACTGTCCCTCTCTGAATTCTTTCAGAAGTTCTTCCAGTGGGTCCTGAGAAGATATCTGGTATATATCAAGAGAAAATTTCTTTTCCTTGTTAGTAACAATGGTAATATGCCTATTTTTACTATTGTAAATATCTATGCCATACATCCTCTGGTAATCTGTTCCCAGTAAAAACCCTTGGATGTGGGCATCTTCAAGCACTACAAACTCTGGGTTGAGTCTGATATTACCTTTTCTGTGGGGTATAATTATCTCTTTGATAATTGTCCCAATAGAGGTTATCTTTCCAGATGCACTCTTAAAGTTCTTTGCCCTGGTGGGCAAGAGTTCTTTGTCCCAGTTTGGGAAGTGGTTATCCAGATAATTTCTGGCCACTATGGAGCAGTGTGCTCCACTGTCAATGATCAGTGGATGCTGAGCATTGTCAATACATAAAGTCATTTTTGTGGCTGTTCCATGTATATATGCCATTCCTTTGGTTGGTGTAACCAGGAATGTTTGTGCATCTTGTGTATGTTTACACAAGTTCTTGTTGGCAGTGTCTTGTGGCATGCCTGCTTCCAACTGTATATCCTGGATTTCTAGTGGGGTTTCCTCTTGGTATTCCACTAGAAATTCCTCTCTTGGGTCTTGATCCTCATCAGATGGTTCTCTAATGGTATCACCCATAGAGTCTGATTCAGAATCCTCTGTTGGAGGTTCTTCTTCAGGGACTTTTTCTATAGCATAGACTTTCTTCTTTGCTTTTGGACAGTTGTTGGCATAGTGGTCTGTTGAACCACAATTGTGACAAGAATTCTTCTTCTTTGCCACTTCTGCCACTTTTTCTCTGGGTTTGTCTTTAAACTCCACCCTGAAAGGTTGTTTCTCTTTGAAACTACTGCTTCTATATGGGGTGAATTTCCCTATATTAGTCCTTTTCCTTATGTCTTGTAAGGTATTGGCTATATCATCTAGAGTGCAATTTTGGTTGCATCTGCACTTTACTGCATGCTCTAGTTCTCCTGGCAGTTGTGTCAGAAGTTTATGATTCCTCATTTGAATGTTCATTTGAGGATCAATGGCTTTAAGTCTTTTAGATTGTCTAAGACACCACTCATATGGATCTTTTTCCACAGAGTATTTGTCATTTTCAAATGACGTGGTCTTTTGCCATATCCAAGTTCCATTACTGTACTTTTGGATTATTTGACTCTTCCACCATGGCCAATTTCTTCTGCCATGGATTTCTTTCATTTCAGTGTACCATATACTTGCATGACCTTTAAATGCAGTATTCAGTCTAGCAGTAATCCAGTAATCTGGTATGCTTGGTACATCAATGAAGAGTCCATCAATATAATCTATGAGTTCCATATGATCATATTCTCCTGATCCAGAGAATTTGGGCCAGCTTGAGGCCTCAGGAAGCTGTTTCAAGGCTTCCTTCTCTGAATAAGACAAGCCATCTCCATCCTGGTATTGTGATGGAGATCTTGCCTTATTCAACATGGCATCGGGTTTGATGTCATCTGGTTGATATGGATTCTCCATAGCTTGGCCTTGTGGTTGGGGCTTTAAGCTATGGTAGGCATCAAACAATTTGTTGATGTCTTGGTTCAGACACTCCCTGTCCCTGCTACTATGGTGTTGTTCTTCAGAGACTTGATTCAGTCTCTTGTTGGTTTCTTCAGAGGCTTTGCTCAGTTGAGCATATCCTTCCTGAAGGTTTTTAACTATCTGCTCCAATGAGGCTTGAGTTTTTCTCATCCTCTCTTGGGCAGCTGCAAATTCTGTAGCCTGCTTTGCAGATTGCTCAGCATATTGGGACATTTGTAACCACAGTGTGTCACTGTTGATGTTACTCTCAGATGTGATAATGTTATTTTCAGTCTGAGTGGGGGTAATGTTTCTATTACTAGGACTACTGATTCTAGAGTGGTTCACAACTACTTCTGGTTTTTGTGTACTTCTTTTACCAAATCTAACAGCTTCTGGATCATGGGGTCTGTCTCTTTCCTCCTCTGGTTAAAGGAGGCTTTGTTCTTGCCCTTGTTGCCTTGTCTTCTCCTGGAAACTTCCTGGGATTGTGAAGAATGGTGACTCTTGGCCACTGATCTGCTGGTTTCTGAATGGTGTGAAGCCACTGGAGAGCTGATTTGGCATGCTCCTTGTGAACCTGAAGGAATCTGAGTAGGCCCTGTCTGGGTTAACTGTTCTTCTATAGCTTGGATAGTGGCTTGATTCTCCCTTATCCTCTGTGCCCTTGCCTCCAGGAGTCTGTGCTGCCTGGTAGGATTCCAACCCTTGGTGATTACCATAAGGTCTTTGAAGTCTATCTCTTTGAGACAGATCTTCTGGCAACTTGATCCCAGTTCTTCCCAGTGAGTTGCTAGGTTGAACCTCTTGTTGTCCATGCTCCATTGAAACAAATCTTTGAGGAGTTGGTGGATTTGAAGAACTTGATCCATATCCTTCCAGTCCTCTGGTTTGAGGTTTCTGTTGAATTGGAGTGTGAATGGCAAGGTTGATATTATCTCCCTCATTGTTTTGCCATCCACCACTGTGTCCAATGTGTCTTCTTTCAGGTCTTCTGGTTCTAGACATTCCTGATCTATCCTCTGGCTGGTTCCTTTGGAAGCCAAGGTCTGTGAGGTATGCAGGGGACATATCAGTGTTTGCAAGCAGTCAAAAACTTTATGTTCTTAGGGTATTTACCTTTGACTGTGCCTTGTACAAATTTGTTATCTGCTGATTTGGGCAGTTTGCCTTTGGAGGTTACAACTGGGTTAATAATTGTAATCTTCCCTGTACAAGTGGTTAAGGTTGGTTTACCTTGTATTGAAGCAGAGTTTCGTGGTTTTCTACTCCTCTGAGTGGCTATTGGTGTCCACTTCTTGGCTGTAATGAGGCCTTCACTAAGCCTTTTTCCTTTACCCTTGCTGCCCTCTGGTTCTGAGGGTGTCACTGGTGTGTTGGCCTGTGACTGGGTTTCAAGTGGGATGTAGTTTTCTTCCACTGAATCAAAACAGGAAAAAGAGGGCTTATGTCAGTTAAGACTTCTTAAATGGCTGGTTTTGCACGTCTAAGAATGGCCTCTGGGCTTGTATATTATTACAGTATGGCCTTTTATAATGACAATGTAATTGAATTAACAATTTCACATCAAAAATACAGCTTATGGTGTCCTGTCACACTGTTTGTGTGTCAGTATCCCTCAGATACACTTGTGGTTTGCAAGTGTATTCTGTTAAAGTGGTTTGTATACAAGTGTTATTGAATTAACAATACACTTGACCACGCCTCAACTGATGGTTTTTCAGTCAGAGGTGTCCTTATTCAGTCAAGAATACAGGACTTTTATTAGTGGCTTATGTGTTTTTATATGCAAAACACGCCAAAAATAATAAATTACTGTGGGTATTAACCACGTAAAAATACTCTTAGAATATGAGTATATGTAAAAGAAAGGTAAAAATATATAAAATATATATTTTTAAACAGAAATTACGCCTAAAAATGATAAAACAATGTGTTAATAAGTCATGAAAAAGAGAAAAGACTTACTTGTAAGGTCCAAAAAGGTCAAAAAACACGGCCAGGCCCCCAAAATGTCAGGATGATACTATGATAAAGGTATAACTAGGCTAATTACAACTTTAACTGTGTATGTGACACGGCAGAAAATGATTAAAAAAGATTTCATAAGGGTTTATAATAAAATAAAAGGGTTCTACTATTTAAGAAATAGTGGTGGTGAGTGCTATTGAGAACCCTGGGTGCAGGCTTTATCTGTTGGATTACAATAATAAAGTCTACAATAATTAAAGATTATAATTATAACTGATTATTTAACCAAGAGTAAAACTGTTTTGGACAGTTTACTACGTAGGTTATTCAAGAGCAGGATGAGGAAAGGTTTTTGGCTGTGAAAAGCCCTCCTTTTATCCTGAAATTGAGGTGGAAAGGCTGCTAGACCTTTCCACGTAGAGGAAGTGAAGATTTTTCACTCTCCAGGACTGGCTTGTGGTTTGCAAACAGCCTGTATACCCTGTATTGGGCTCAGATGTGGTTTTGAAACCACATCTGGGCAGTTTTCACCAATACAGGGTGAAAATTTTCATCTGGGGACCTCACAGCCTGATTCTGATGTGTATGACGCGTAGAATGCTTTACAGAAGCTGTATGGGACCCCAGTATTGACTGACATATGAGGTATTGAAGTAAAAACATGCTTCTTCGTCTATTTGACACCTCATATTCATGATTATGGGGTGTTATCCCATGGTAAGGCTGTATATGACAGCAGGTGGGATTTTGACCTTAAAATGGTCATAACTCTGTCAGGTTTTGAGATATCAAGCTCAAAGTTGGTTCATTGAATAGCTCTATATGGGCTCTACACAATGGTACCCAACTTGACATGGTTATCATTAAATATGACAAAGTTATCCCATGTACAAGTATTTTTGTACATTGGCGTGGTTTGGGCAAAAAGCTGTATTGAGCTTGTTTGGCCAATAACTTCTGTTGTAGTTAAGTTATGAGGAAATGGATGGCACCATCAGATAGCCCTGATTGTGCTCTTTCCAAAAAGACCCCACTTTAAGTTTCTCACACTAAAACTGTAAAAGTTAGATGAGAGGTGAATGTTTTGTTCACCCTTATTTGGTCTGAATTTGACCATAACTCAAGTAATACTGGTGCTAGCTCAGTTTGGCTGGTACCATTGGATAGCCCTGGCTTAGAGCTTCATTTTGAGTACCCATTTGATGGGGTTAAGCCTCTCCTTCTAGATTTTAGATGAGAGGTGAAAATTAAGGTTTATGCTCAGCAATAACTTTGAGCAGGGATAACTTTGTTATTTCTTGTCCTATGGTGATGGGACTTATATTTTCAGGAAGAGGTGAGTTTCCTCTTTCTTTTGATACCTTTTGAGCTAATTTTGCTCAGCTCCATGTTTTGGTGGTATTTTGGCTATACCATTGGTTTATGGTATTTTGGCTGTCATGCTTGTGCTCTGGTTTTGAGTCACAGGCTGACATAGATTTTCATTAATTCAATGCACAATCTCTCTAAAGCTTATATTTTGAAACAAATTTTGGAGGACTGACTTGTCAAGATGTGCTGGAACTTTTCATCAAGGTTAATATGTATTAATAATAATTAAATCAAATAAAAAACTCTCACCTGTGTTTTCATTTTTATTTCACAGGTTCACCAGGTGATTTCTTATGTCTCCTGCCAGCATGAATAAACTGAGGGTGGTTCATAGTTGAAAAAAACTTCACATAAATGTTGAGAAATGTGAATAGTGAGTTTTTGATTTACATTTGGGTCCCAATTTTCCAATAAGCTCTGGAAATAGTGAACTAATAACTTGACGGTAAAAGTAGTTTGAGACTTTGAAATTGAGTGGGAAATTGAGATTTTAATGAAAGAGACTAGAGTGGAAGTGGTTGAAAGAAGTATTTCTTTGGAGGGATTTTGATCCTTCTCATGATTCCATTTTGGGATGAGTAATAAGACTATATTTACTGTATATGAGATGAGACAATCAGAAGCCTTTGGGGTTCCACATGAGGGAATTTATATATTGCTGGGTATATGGGTTATCCATGATGGAAGGATAATCTTTTGGTTACTTTCATGTAGAAATTAAAGCTCCTTGGTGTTTATATTCAGTTTTGTCTTGGAACAACACAAGGATGGTGAAAAAGTAGATATGTCTTTTTGATGGGAGAGAGATGAGGATGCCTGTGGGAAAGACCTGATTAAGTTAGGGTTGCTTATTCCATCTGACTACTTTGAAAATGTAGCAGGTGAGAATTTCAAAATTTCTTAGGATAATGATGAAGTGGAACTTGGGTAGACTACCTTTTCCTTTCCTTTACCAGAGTATTTTTTCAGTATTTCCTCAGGAGCACTTTTTGATAAAATTTGTGATGACCTTATTAGTTGAGATATTGATGGAGGGTGAGGGCTTGACAGAAGGTTTGGCCTTTTGGGGCTCTTGCATAATCCTTGAATCTTGGCTTGTGTACCACTTGACATTTGGGTAATGGACCTGATATGTAAATTTGAATCTCTTTCCATTCTTGAATTCTTTCAGTGGAACTGCATAATGATTCAAAATCTGAATTACTTGAGAATTCCCTGAGTGTGAAATTATATTTTTTGGAAGTACCAGGCTTATAAATTTTTTCAGTGTCCTTCCTTTTTAGTTTTGATGAATTTGATGCTGAATTTCCAAATGATGAAGTATTGATGTTTCTTTTTGTGGTTCTTTCCTTTAATGGTGAGGTTTCTTCCAGTATTTTTAATTTTCAGATTTGTTAGGCTATAATCCTTCAGAAGACCCAATAAAAAGTATAAATAACATCAATAGTCATCATTTGGGAATGTTTCCAGTAAGGAATGTCTCCAAAAAGAGTGTAACATGATCCATGTTCTGCTAAGATTTTCTTTTTTTGGTTGGTTGTGGTTGCTTGAATCCATTGAGTAAATCCTTATTTCTGCTGATCTTGATCCTTTGGGGGCCAAGAGGCTTTGTAAATATTTTGAATATCTTTAATAGGTAAATTAGAATGTGCACAAAAGGGATTTTCTGAGTGAGATGCTAAACATCCAATTTTTTGGAGGGCTGGAATTGTCACAGGGGCTCTTGGGGAAAACAAAAGTGGCCTGGAACTCAGAAATTGGGGAACACACTTGAAAGACTACACATAATAAAGAAGATAAGAGTAAACAAAATGAATTTCTCTAAGAAATATGCAGGTACAAAGGTGAGATGCAATAAGAGAAATAAGAAGCCAAATAGCCAAAGAGCCAACCAAGTAAGTCCTTGATAACTGTTTTAACCTGCCAGAAGGAGCAATGTAATTAGTAAAGGATATGACCTTCAATATCCACTGACAGGCAAAGAAAGAAAAAAAAGAGGTGCCGAATGACTTACTTGATAATATCAGTATTCACTTAACAGAAACAATAAGATAAATAAAGATAAAATAAAATAAAAATATATTAATTAACTGGGGGAAAAGGCCCCCAGGGTCAAAGGAGGCTGGTATATGTGAAAAGCTGAGAGCTTGACTTCTTCAGGATGGCAGCTGATCTGTATTGAATACTGGAAGCTGTATTGATTGTCTGATGGAATGTATACCTTCCCAAATTTAGAAATGAGCTGGGTTGAATGATATTCCCATGGTATATAAATGAAATAGAGGTCTTGATGAATCCAGAATGTATTGAATGAATGTGGTTACCATGGTGGATTGATGGAGCACTGAATATTGAAAAATTGTTTTGGAACTACCTCTTGAATACCCCTTGAGAATGAAGCTCCAGTATTCCCTTGGAGGAATGCTGTGAGTGAGAATATACAATGATGGATTTATGGCGTCATTGATATTTGAGAGTAACACTTTCCCTTGAGCCTTAATGAATCCTCTGGATGATGGAATGCCTTTATGACCTTGTGAGATGTTGAAATAAGCTTTTGGGATTGGGGTCATTGGATTTCTGGTGAAAAAAGATGCATAATGGTGTATAACATCATTTATGGCACTTTTGGTTATTGAAGGGTGAAAGTGGCCAAAGCCCTTTTGGAATGAGGCCAGGAGGATATAAGTGAGGCATGGGTTTTGAGTGGCTTCAAAGTTGAACAAGTGTTTTTGGGTGAATTTTCCAAATACAGCTTACACAGATTTAAAAATGTATTTGCGCAAAGTGCACAGAATGCGCAAAACTGGCAATTAATCCCCAAATGGCCTAATATGGCCATTGGGGAATATTTCTTATATTAAATGGGAAAATGGCATAAAATGGCTAAATACAGCAAAATTCGAAAAATGCACAGAAATGTGCAAAATGCGCACATTTGTATCTAAAGCTTGAAAAGCCAAATACAGGCTTATGGGCTGTATTTTCCCTGTTGACTGGAAAATACATAAGATTTCCTAAAAGCAGAAACTGGTCAGGAAAGGCCTGACTATGATGAAGGGGCCAAGCTGGGACCAGATAGTGAAATGAAAATAAAAGGCCAAAAAGAATGAAATGGAAAATTTGGCCAATAATTATGGATATGGAAAAATTTCCATAAATTGGATATGTCATGGGTATGCCATATTGAGCTCCAAGAGGGTGAATTACCATTTTTGTGACAGGAATATCCCCAATTATCAAGAGAAGGGAAGCTTGATTGAGATGTCCATTGTTGAATATGGCTGTTGTGGTAAATTGGACACACATCCACAGTTCCTGGAGTTCAGAAACAAGTGGCTTCAATAAGTTGTTCCATTGATCAGAGGTGGGCGCTTTGGGGGTTGGACTGAACCCATAGATAAATAGATTTTGATAATGATATCTTTGTTCAGGAGGAAGATTGAAGCAAATAAAAATAAAAACCCCTATTTAAATACTCCTTGAGCCACGCTTGGATCCATGTGGGATGCTCCAGTCAATATAAAAGCCAAAACCCAAGCTTGCAGAATTATCAGTGAACTTCAAGTTTTCATTATCCACAAATGTTTTCCTCAAATGGCCATCTGATATCTCTGAAAAAGTTCTTATTTTAAATAACTTGCTTTCTGAGGTGAGTCCAGTGCATTTTCAAAGGTAGGAATCATAAGCTTGTTTGAGATCCATTTTTTTAAAGGTTGGAAGTGGAACAGTTTTGTGGGTTTTAGTTTTTGGTTGTTTATATTTTGATGATATAAGAAGGTGTTGCATTTTTGTTGGCATCTGTATTTTCCATGAACAGGCTGTATAAATTGAGGTATTTTCAAATATTTATGACATTTGGTTCCAAAAACATGCTTTTTCTCTAAATCTGAATATTGGAAAAAACATGTTTGGCAACATATGCATGTCTTGAAGGTACTCAAGAGGTGAAATATTTTTTTGCAAGTTTTAAGACTTTTGGGAATTTAAATGCTGAAATCTGGTGTTTGTTAAATTTTGGCACTTGTTTCAATATTATTTTGTTCCAATTTGATAATTATTTCTCAGTTGTGGTCACTAATGATTGTTTGAGTGCTGTCATGTAAAATTTGAATAGTAGATAAAACTACTGTTGGATGCTGATACAGGAAAGAGGGAGTGGAATTCTATTTTAATAATGAATGTTCTCAATATTGTGTGGTAGGCTGGGGATTTTATATTCATTGATAGAAAGGTGTGGATGTTTCTCAACTAAAAATAGCATTCTGGATATATGTGTAAAATTGACAAATAAATAAAAAAACATTTATCTTAATATAACTTGAATAATCATCTGTGGTGAATAGGTTTCAAGAAGAATAACCAACACTGTGATTTGAGTTGTTTTCCTGAGACAGAAGTTTATTCCTCTGGGGTATATAATAAAATTTCTCATTCCAAATTATAAAATATTTGAA
Organism: Austropuccinia psidii; assembly: GCA_023105745.1. NCBI lineage: Eukaryota > Fungi > Basidiomycota > Pucciniomycetes > Pucciniales > Sphaerophragmiaceae > Austropuccinia > Austropuccinia psidii. Next base: position 32,138,543 of record JALGQZ010000013.1, on the reverse strand, counting down.
CAGGGTAAACCTTTAAATAATGATGGACTTTTTATTTTCTTTTTCTATTTTGAACACTCAACTAGAGACTTTCAGTTAAGGAATCCTGATTATTTTAATGAGCCCTGTTGGATCTTCCAACTTCTTGGTATGTATTACCCCCAATTTGGCAAACCCTTAGGATACAAGTAGGGAATTTGAAAATATAAATGTTTCCAAATCTGTAAGATTTGACTATGAAACTGATGATAATATTACTATTGATCAACAGTACTATGTCTGTTCTTATGAAATATAATAATAAAATATTATTATAACCACAATTAAAGAATTAAAGAATTATTTCTTTCACTTGTTAAACACTACAAGTGATTTTAACAGTGAGGAGTAATTGTCTAAAAGAATCAATTACAAGAAGAATTTAATAATAAAAACTTCTTTTATTAAAATAATAAAATTATTTTAATATATAATTATCTTTTACAAGAATAATTATAAAGAGAATTCTTGAAGAAAACTCATTTTAGAGAAAAAATTTAAGAATTAAAGATAAATGACTCACTTATACTCCAAAGGACTTATTGGAAGATATAAGTAGAGAAATTTGACGTAGAATTGTGGATTTAAGGGATCAAAAATGATTTATAGCATGATTCCAAAAATATATAGTTGGATTCTTTGTTTTAACGTCTTTCTGATTGATTCTGAAAGAATTGAAACACTTAAGAATAGTTTAACTAATACTTACTTGTTGATAACAATGATATAAATCGATAATAAGATGATTTGAAATGGAAAAAACAGAAAGAGGAGGCCTCTTTTAAGTCAACAACAGCTCAAAGAGGTGTGCCATGGAGAAAACTGAAAGCCCAGTGAGTGAGAAAACAATAAACCCTTTTGGAATATTGATTGCATCATCTGTTGTCATGTAAGATTATCATAATTACTTAATTGATGCTTTTACATGACTACCAACCCCAATATGGTTAAAAATAAAAGGAGTAAAATCTGTAAATCTTCTTTTATTCCAAAATGATAATTGATTTCTCAAATTTATCAATGTTATTGGCAATTTCATCACAGGTTGTAATTACTGTGAATTTTTGAAGATTCAGTGTTTCATGTAGAATAGTCAAAATCGAATGTAAGTAAAACTTTGAATTTTACCAGTAAAACAATAACTTTTTTGGTTGTAATATGCATAATACAGTTCTCCATTGGTCCTGAAAGCTTTAGAGAGATTAATTAAGAATTGTATTTTTAATGAATTTTTGAAGGTTTTACCTCATTTCTACATAGAATTGCAAATATCAGTGTTTAACTGGTTGCTATGAGGTAAATCAATGGATACAAATCCAAAAAGAACTTCAATTACTCTTTTGGGGCTTATCCATGGAAAGTCATTAAGAATTGACATGGTTACAGGAATCTAAGTAGCTCTTTACCTCCTTTGCACCTCAAAATAGCAAGTTATTTGCTATTTGCTTAAGATTTACTTTAGTTGTAACCTGGTAACCAAGTTCGCAAAGTTTTTTAATTTACTAATTGGGCCAAGATCAGCCATGGATCCAAGCTTTGGAGTTGTCCAGGCCTCTGAGGCCTCAGAAGTTGGGTACCCTGGCTCTCTTTGATGTCTTTTGCCCTCTTGCCTATTTTTCAAGTCAAAATAGAAAATTAAGCTTCAAGTGAGATATCCACTATGGGTGTACCAAAGGTCCATGTAAGAATACCATGATATTAAGTGCCCAAAACATGAATAACACTATTCTTAGTGTATATGTAACATGGGATTTCTAACATTCCCATTATTTTGGTGTGAAATTAAGAAAAGCAAAATTTTTCATGGATCTTTCATGTGGTATTGATGATATGGTATTGAAGTATTTTACATATTACCACCTCAAAGAGTTACTTTGAGCCTATCCACTCTATTGAGCTACCCTAGGTGAATTTTTGTGTAAAATTCAAATCTGGCCTTAAATCCATGGATTTACTTACTCAATAGAAAGTTATTTGTCTTTTCTGAAATAAAAAATGATGAAATTTTGGATATATGCATGACTTATGAGTTATGCATAATACAGAATTTATTTTTAAGATAATTGTGGCCTATTTGGGTATGTAAGATATACCTCAAGGCTCACAAAATCTTTGTTCATTTATATATGTTATTGGGTATTATTCTTTGATTTTTCTGATGATGAATGTAAAGGATATAGATTCAATTGAAATTTGAAACTTGGAAATATTTGAAAGGGATATAATTTTTATCTCAATGATTATGTATAATATTTGGTTCAAGCCAATTGTTAGGATTAACTGTAAAAGTATTCAAATATTTTTGTGAGATATTTCATCAAAGGGAAAATAATTTTGGAAAGTTCCTGTTTATATGGAATTTAGACTTTCAAAGGCATAAATGACATCTGTCATCAGTTTTATTAGTATTAGTGGAATTCATATAGTAAATGTACACTCAAAAATTATGCTTTCATTTTGACAAGGCTTTTGGCTCTTAATTTTTTTATTTCAGGGAATTAGTAGGATTTATTCATAAAAAAGATTTATGGATAGTTATATGTCAATTAAAAAACTTCTAGCTATTTTTTTTGAATAATTTAACTCAAAAATTTAGATTAATCTCACATTATTTCATTGTTCTGGCACATGTCTTTGGGATTAAAGGGAAATCTTTTTAGCTGTTGGTAATTGGGAACTTCAATTTCAATGTTATTTTTACACTGATATACAATTTAAAATATATAATTTATATCTTGGATCCAATATGTGTAAAAAACAGTAAAAGAAAATTTTGGGACCAAAAAGGATGGTTTTATGAGGAATAAATTAAAACAAAGATTTGGTTTTTCATGTTGGGAAATATTTTCAAGAGTGGAAATTGGGAATTGTTATTTCTGAATATATGAGGACTGGGTAAAAGTTGGATTTCTAGTCATAGATCCAAGTTTATCAATGGCAAGGAAGAGGTAAACAGGGTCTTGAAGCTTTATTCCCCTTCTTTCCACCTCTGGTGCCACCCCATTGGATGGGATCTTATCGGGTATAATCACAAATCCTTGAGCTTTGGGGATATGAGGGTCTGGTTTAAGCTTTATTTTGTTATTGTGGTCCCTTTTGGCTCTTGGATTATTGGAAAGCTGTTTTTAGCCCTCATTAAGAAGTTCAAAAAGCTCACCTATTTGATTGTATCTCCAAGAATTTGAGGGAAGTGGCTGCCCAGGAGATTCTGGCTCCACATCAGAAATCATTCCATCTACCAAAAAGATGGTGAGCCTTAGAGGTATTTTCATATAACCAAAAGACCACAAATAATTTAACAAGATACAATTATAAATAAAATAAATTTATTTATATCAGAAAGACAAAAATTGAAATGTATATATAAATTTATACACAAAAATGAAAATATAATTATAATTCAAAAAAAAGCTACATTGAAATTTAAAATTGTGGAAACACATTTTTACTTAAAAAAATTAAGTAAAAATGAATTTTTAACAAAATTACTGAAATCAAAATATCTTTGGAAAAACATTAAATAAAAATTATTATAACTTTTCATGCAATAAATAATTATAAGAAAACTGGTTCACCATTGGATTACCCATCAAAAAAAGGTGGGGTCAACTCTGGGTGAAATTTATGTAACTCAACTCTAAATAAGCTTAAATCAAGTTTTAGTATTTTCTGCATAAAAATTGAAAATCCTCAAAACTTCATTTAATTCACACCACATGTGGTGTTAACCATAAATGTTTGTGTTAATATTGAGGTGTGGTGTGAAGCTTAGAAGCTTTGAGTAATTGAAGTGTTTTCAATTGAAATATCAAAATGTGTGCATGTATTTGTCACAGGGGCTCTTGGACAGAAATACAAGAGTCGCCTGGCACTCAGCAATCAGGGAACTCACTTGGAAGACTCCAAAGAATAAAGAAATAAAAATAAAGAATAAATTCCTCTAAAAGATATGCAGGTACAAGATGAGATGCAAAAGAGGAAAGGGAAGCCAAATGGCCAAAGAGCCAACCAAGTAAGTCCTTAATCACTGTTTCAACCTGCCAAAAATGAATAATGGAATGAGTAAGGATATGACCACCAAATATCCATTGACAGGTGAAGAAAGAGAAAAAGAAAAGTGCTAAATGACTGACTTAATAATATCACTATTTGCTTCACTAAAATGAAAAGAAAATAAAGATAAAATAAAATCAAAATATATTAATTAACTGGGGAAAACCCCCCAGGGTGGAAAGGGTAGCCGGTATATGTGAAAAGTTGGGAGCCTGAGTTCTTCAGGCTGAAAACTGATCTGTATTGATCCTTGAGGATGTATTGATTGTTTTGGGAATTGATACAGCTGGCTAATATTGAAATTGAATTGGGTTGAATGAATTTCCAATGATTGAAAATGAAATACAGTTCTTGATGGATCCAGACTGTATCGAAATGAATATGGTTGCCAAGATGGATTGAGTGGAGCTTTGACACTTGACAACTTCTTTTTGGCACTGCCTCTTGAATACACTTGAGAATGAATTGACAGTATTCCCTTGGAAGGAATACTTGGAGTGAGAATAACCAATGACTGCTTGATGGCGTCATTGGTCTTTGACGCTGAAACACTTGCTCTTGAGCCTTGATGATTCCTCTGAATGATTGGGTGCCTTGATGACGTGATGAGATGTTGGAATGATGAAAAGACCATTTGATATTGCCACCATTGAATTGCTGTTGAAAAATGATGCACAATGATGTATAACATCATTTATGGCATATTAGTTGATTGGCAAGAAGATTACGTCCAAAGGTCGTGAGGTGGAAAGGCAGAGGGGAAATGGATGGATGTGATGGCTTCAGAGCTTGGAAAGGTGTTACTGGGCCTTTTGGGGTTTTTGGCCATTTTTGGGTTCTGAGCCAAAAACTGGTCCAAAACTGCGCAAAAATGCGCAAAATGCACAAAAAAATGCGCAAAAGTGCGCAAATGCGCATTATGAGCCCAAATGGCCAAAAACAGCCATTTGGGCCATTTCCCCTGGTTTTGAGGGAAGTGACCAGAAATACCCATTTGGGCATAAATTGCCGCTATGGGTGCTGGATTGAGGTGAAGGGCCATGAAGGCCCCAAAACACAAATGGCCAGAAATGGTCCATAAGATGATGACATGGCCATATTGGCCACTGGTGATGGATATGGCCAATTGGCCATAAAAGAACTGTGGCTTGATATGCCATATGGGGATCCAAGGAAGTGAATTGCCATGGTTGTGACAGTATTATATAGATGAACTGTAATTGACATATGAGGTATCAAATATTACAGTTGTGTAACTGGAAAGCTCAATTGAATTACATGTGTAAATTACAAGTATATTACATGATGAGGAATTAAAGAAAAAATAAATTGGAAAGATTAATTTTGGAGGGGGAAAAGGAATATTGGCTTCAAGAGAGCCAGACCGGAAATTTCTTGCAGATAGGCATGAGATTTCAAAATCCATGCAAAAGCTCATCAATTTTGGCTTGGAATTGAGTCACAGGGTCTGTGACTCAATTCATGATGAGGTTTTGATATCAACCAGAGCAGTTTTAACTGTTGCCAAGCAGGTAAACCTACCCTCATGATAAGAAGATCATTTTAAAAACAGTTTAAGCTGGTTTTTTACGTCTCTTAACCACATTCTGACGTGTTTTGATGGCTTGAAGCCAGATATTACTATAGAAATGGCTGATTTAAGGGCCTAAAATGGTGAAAACCAGCCCTTTTTTGGTCTAAACCAGGGTTCAATGATACCATAATTGGCTCTTCTTTTGTCAAAGTGTTTTAAGCAACTGACAAGGGTAAAGTTGACTTTTGGAGCAAGAAAATTGGTGGCTATAAGAGAATGTCTTCTTTGCCCCACTTTTCTCTTCATGTTAGAATATTTTTTTTTTATAATTAGTTTAAACACTCTCAAACCAATCAATAAAATATTCCCGACAACCTTTTTTAAGTCACTTTAAGCCTCTTGACCATGTGAAAAAATAATTATAATAATTTTTACCCTTGAACCACCCCATAAGTGAATGAAAGCATCTTTCATCACTGTTAACTTTGTCATTGTGTTTCTAAATCTACTTTGGTCACTTTTGGGCATGTTTTCTCTTTAATATTATTTTTAAGGACTCTGTTATTATATTCATTTCCTGCAGTTGTTTTCTCAATTAATTCCAATTGAAATTTCTCTTGAAGAAATTTCTTTTGTAGCCTTAAATATCTCTTGTAGAGAATTTTTGGATAACTTTTTTATGGTTGGAAAATCAATAATTCTTTATAATATTATTATTTTATACTTATGAATTTAAAAGCAATAATATTGGCGCATTTTCTCTTAAAAATCTTATTTAATATTATTTTTAATCAATTTTTACCTTATACATATTTTGTGGACAGGAAAAGTACTTTATTTTTAATCAAAGTTTCATATCCACACCTTAAAAATACTGCAGCTGCTCTTTGATTATCATTGAGGATGAGTTCTGATGCAACTTCTTGGCAAATCTGCTTTTCATTATTCTATGAATTTAGATATGGTAAGTTGATTCAATTTTATCTTACAATTGATGGAATCTGAGAAAAAGAAATTGAGTACCTTTTCCTTGAAATTTCTCAAGCTACCAGTTTTCCTACTTGTGGTGGATTCCCTTAATGCAGGGGGGTTTTGCTTCTTCCATATATTTGATTGGCCTGGTTTTTAAGCTGATCTTCAATTTGGTAGTTTCTTGTACCACCATACTGATAAAATAACTCTCAAGGATGAAGAATAATAGCTGTGGTGGTTGTATTCCAGGGTAATGAGGGGGGAGAGTTCCAAGAAAATTTACATTGGGGGAAGCCACACTTTTTGAAAAGAGAATGCCGATAGGAAAGCTATTCTTGACTGTGTGAATTGATGGCTTGAGCTGAAGATCTTCTAGCTTAGTATTGACTAGGAGGAAGTATTCTTTCCATTTCTTTCAATGAGACTTTTTGAAATAACTCATTTTCATTTTCAATAAGATTTCAATATGCCCTTCAAGATTAATCCAAAGAAGCCTTTCATGTGGACTGTGTATTTCTCCTTAAAAGGTGAAAAGTGGTTCTCAAAAGTTTGAATCTCTTCTTCAGTGGGTGGAGTTGGAGGTAAGAAGCAGGGGGGTTGGATTTCCAAAATAGCTTTAACCCAATCCAAAATTTATCTGGCCAATCCTATATTTGCAGATGTGTTTCCTGAGTTTCTAGCATGTCTTGATAGAATTTTTGATAATTGTGAATTTTTATTTTTTTCTTTTTGGTTGTCATATTGACCAAGAATCAAAACGGCAGGTGCATGGTAAGAGTTTGGATTTGCTGGAGGAAGAGGTACTTCTGTGGGGGTGGTAGATGTTTCTGGAGCTAAAAATTCAGTTTTGAATAGAATAAAGATCAGGCAGATAAGAATGAGATAGTAATATTAAAATGAGAATAATTAATGAAATGAAATTTTACTTACCCTCTGAAATTGGTCTTTCAGAAATTTTTAAATATTTATGTTCAAAATCAGTTTGATTATTATATTAGATTTATAAATGTAGGTTAGTTGCAAAAAAATAATCATTTTTAATGAGGCATCTGATCTAACAGGTTAATCATATTTCATGAATGATGAATGGGGATTATATTTCATCCCTCTCTGTAATATGTGAATACTAACTTTCTCAAGAATGAACCAGTTGAATATTCAAATGAAATTGGGTGTGGATAAACTTTAGAAAAAATTTTGATGTGAAAGACAGGTAGGATATATTTGTAAGGGAAAAATTGGTAAAGTGAATTGTTTTTTTGGGCAATATTTCGGGGGGAGTGTAGCAATATGATTGGTAAATTTGATGAAAGGAATTGGATTTTCAGTGGTGGATCTGTAATGACTTACATTAGTGCATATGATAAGTAAAACTTCAAATTATAAGATTTCTTTCAACATTAAAAGTGCCTTTTTGAAAAAGATTTTAATATCATTCCAACTGAATTGAATTTTAAAGTGCACAATTAAATGATGATATGTTTGAGTTCAATATACAGAATTTGAAGATTTTTCTTTAAATCAAATCACAATGATGGATCTCTGCTGTGATAATAAATTGTATTACATATCTATATTCATATCTATTTTTAATATCAATGAGGGCAATAGTGGCAAAGGTTTTGTCAAAAGTATTCAGGTAAGCTTATTTTGGGAGGGTAATGTAAGTGTAAGGTGTGGATATGAAACTTTGATTAAAATCAAGTACTTTTCCTGTCCTCAAAATTTGTATAAGGTAAAATTCAATTAAAAATAGTAAGAAATATTATTTTTAAGAGAAAACACGCCTAATTTATTGTTTATAACTTTATTAGTATAAAACAATAATATTATAAAAATTTATTGTTTTACCAACAATAAAAATTTATCCCAAAAAATACTCTACAAGAGATATTTTAAGGCTACAAAAGAAATTTCTTCAAGAGCAATTTCAATTGGAATTAATTGAGCAAAGAACTGCAAGCAATTAATTAAAGAACAAAGTCTTTAAAAAGAATATTAAAGAGAAAACACGCCCAAAAGTGACCAGAGTGAATTTGGAAACAAAGTGACAAAGTTAACAGTGATGAAAGATGCTTTAATTCACTTTTGGGGTGGTTCAGGGGTAAAAATGATTATAAGAGTTACAAACAATGATTATAATGATTTTTTCACGTGGTTAAATGGATTAAAATGATTTAAAAATGGTGGTTGGAATCTTTGATTGATTGGTTTAACAGTGTTTAAACTAATTAATAAAAGGAAATGATTCTAACATGAAGACAAAAGTGGGGCAAAGAAGACATTCTTTTATAGCCATCAATTCTCTTACTCCAAAAGTAAATTTTACTCTTTTCAGTCGTGAAAAACAGTATGACAACAGAAAAGCCAATTATGGCATCATTGAACCCTGGTTTACACCAAAAAGGGCTGGTTTAAGCCATTTTTAGCCATTTTTAGCCATTTTAGACCCTTAAATCAGCCATTACTATAGCAATACCACGCCTAGAGCCTTCAAAACACTTCAGAATGTGTGTAAGAGGCGTAGAAACCAGTTAAAACTGTTTTTACCATGGTTGTTTTATCTTAAGGGTAGTTTTACCCTTTTGGCAACAGCTAAAACTACCCCAGTTGGTATCAAAACCACATCATCAATTGAGTCCACAGACCCTGTAACTCAATTCCAGGCCAAAAGTGATGAACTTTTGCGTGAATTTTGACATCCCACGCCTGTCAGCAAGGATTTTGGGGGTCTAGCTCCCCCTTAGAGCTGGAGTTCCTTTTCCCCCCCAAATTTAATCTTTCCAATTTATTTTTCCTTTAATTCCTCATCATGTATTATACTTATACTTTACATATGTAATTCAATTCAATTGTATAGTACAATACAGTAATAATTGACACCTCATATGTAAATCAAAGTTCACTTATGTAATACACGCACACATTTTGACATTTCAATTGAATTCAATTGAAAATACTTCAATTCCTCATAACTTCTAAACTAAACACAACACCTCAATTTTAACACAAAATTTGATGGTTAACACCACATGTGGTGTGAATTAAATTAAGGTTTTGAGGATTTTCAATTTTTTTATTGAAAATACTGAAAACTTAATTTAAGCTTATTTAGAGTTGAGTTACAAGAATTTCACTCAGAGGTGACCCCACCTGATTTTTTATGAGGAATCCAATGGTGGAATAATTTTTACGTATTTATTTATTGGATAAAAAGTTATAATAATTTTTATTTAACTTTTTTCCAAATTTATTTATTTTTTCACAGTTTTGTTAAAATTTCATTTTTACCTAATTTTTTCAAGTATAAATGTAATTTTATACTTATAAAATTTAATGTATTTTTATTTTTAATATGTAATTAATTTTTTATTTTTAATATAATTTTATATTTATATTTTGATTTTTATTTTAATAATATAAATAAATTTCTTTTATTTATATTAATACGTTATTTTTTATATTTGTGGTCTTTTGGGTATATGAAATTACCTCTAAGGCTCACAGTAAGGGAGTAAACTGGGATTCAGCTTTACAACAAATTAAAAATGACTTTGGCCTTATGACCACATTATGGCAAGCTGAGTTCCAAGCTACATCCACACCATTTATTTAGCCCACAAAAATATATATTCCAAGATATTTCATCTTTTTTTTCAAATTCATCTTTGCCAATTTGGCACTTTGTGTATGGAATTTCTCAATATTCAATGAGGCCAATGGACAATACTAGGTTGAATTTTCTAATTAATAGTATAAATTGAATCAAATATCTAACTGATGACTTGGAATACCCACATCCTTAAATTGGAAATTATTTTGAAAATACCATATTTTTCATGGTGAAATATGAGAAAATTCAAGTAAAAGCTATATAAAGGAGTCAAATAGAGCTCTAATGGCTGAGTCCTATATACATTATATGAAGAAAATGAAAATATATCTGTAGTATTTTAGTAAATCTGAATATTATTTATTCATATGCTTAATCTTAATTTTTATCAATTTTTTAATATTTTCAAATATTACATTTATCTCATGTTACATTAATTTTACCTTATTCTTGCTATATTGAATAGGAATTCCTTTCTTTGGATTTAATTAGCTTTCAATTGATATTTTAATAATTTGAAGGGCTATTGTTTTTGGGGAATGGGAATTATCTTTTTACTTCATTCTCTTATGAACTGAATCATTCCAAAAGCATATTTTTCTCTTACTAATAATAAAGAAATGAAAAACTCAAATTATGATATGTAAATTGGATAATAATTTTGAGTTTATGTAGATTAAACCTTCCTCAAATTCAGGGAAAAAATTTATGTAGATTCTTCTCCAGAACTAAATAAAGAAGAATATTAATAATGAATATCTATTGGGAATAATGGGAAAATATTTATTTGTGAATGAATGGAGAGTTTTTTTTTCAAAAATTAAAATAATTTTGATATTGCACCAAATTGATTGGGTTACATGAAAAAAAAATTATTAATTTAAAATAGATAATCTGTACTATAGGTGGTTGGAGCTAATAGCTCCAACTACTTCAAACAAGATCGTCACCAATTCCTTGAACTTCTCACAGGGGCTCCTGTCAATTAAGAGGGCCTGGCACTCAGTGAAGATACTTACTTATGGAGGGCTCAGAATAAATACTCAATTGATAAGAGTAATGAGATAAGAGAAATAAATTCCTAGTCATAAAATAATAGCATTAAAAGACATGGGAGAAAAAAAAAGAAATAATAAATAGCCAACCACAATAATCCAGTATCACTGTTTCAACCTGTTCAGAAAATAGAATAGGATTAATAAAGGATATGGCCACCAGGACTCTGCTGAAACAGGTGAGGGAAGGCAAAGACCAACTTAACAATTAATAAAATAATACTTCTGAATAAGAAATAAAATAATATTAAATAATAAAGCACATATCTTGATTAGCTGGGGGAATAACCCCCAGGTGGGTTAAAGGGGGCAGGTATATGTGGAAAAACGCCAGCTTGGAGTTTGAGTGTTGAGAAACCATGACTGTATGATTGAAGAACCTGTATTTGAGATGTAAGGCTGAGTCTATGAAGAGGTGATTATAAAGAGTATTTACAGCCTAAACTATGACTGTGACACAGATAATAATGTTAAAAATAAGTTTCAAGTAAAATGGAAGGCCTTTACTAATGATTATTAGTGGTGGTGAGCACTGTTGAAAGCCCTGGGTGCAGCTTTACCTGTTGGGAACAATAATAAAGTCTACAATACTAGAGTTTATATTATAACCTGGTTATTTTCCAAGATTATAACTGTTTTTGACAGTTGTACTAAATAGGAATTCAAGAGAAGGATAAGGAGACCTTTTCTGGTGGAGAAAAGGCCTCCTTTTATCCTAAAATGGGGTGGAATGGCCCTCTAGACCATCCACATAGAGGAAGTGAAGAGGTTTTCACTTCAGAGTACTGGCTTGTGGTTATCATAGAAAATTTATACTCTGAACTTGGCTCAGATGTGGTTTTGAAACCACATCTGGGCAGTTTTCACCAATACAGGGTGAAAATTTTCATCTGGGGACCACATAGCCCACTTCTGACGTGTATGATGCATAGAATGCTGTACAGAACCTGTATGGGACCCCAGTATTGGATGAATTATGAGGTATTGAAGTATAAACATGCTTTTTCATCTATTTGAAACCTCATAGTCATATGTATGGGAGAATATCCCACAGTAAGGCTGTATTGGTCTAACTGTGGGATTTTGAGCTTAAAACTGCCATAAATTTGTCAGTCTTTGAGGTATCAAGCTCAACGTTGGTTCATTGTGTAGCCCTGGATGTGTTCTACGCAGTGGTACCTCATTTGAAATGGTTATCATTAAATATGGCAAAGTTATGCCATGTACAAGTTTTGTTGTACATATGTATGATCTTCTCAAAAGCCTGTATGGAGCTTGTTTGCTACATAACTTTTGTTCTAGATGGGATATGGGGAAATGGATGGAACCATCAGATAGCCCTGATTTTTCCCTTTTCAAAAAGACCCCACTTTAGGTATCTCACATCAAAAATGTAGAAGTTAGATGAGAGGTGAATATTTTATTCACCCTTATTTGATTTTTTTGGTCATAACTTCTGTATTTCTGGTGCTAGCTCTATTTGGTTAGTAACATTGGATAGCCCTGACTTAGAGCTTCATTTGGCTGCTACTTCAGGGTCATAATCTGGGTTGCTTTTGACATTATCCAGTGGCCATCTGTTGAGGCCATCTGCATTGGTATGACTTTTACCCTCTTTGAATATGATGGTCATATTGCCTCGATAATCTTGGATGGCTATTTTCCACCTCAAAATGTGTCTATTGGTAGTCTTCATGTTTAGTAAAGACTTCGAGGCTGTGCATTCTGTGTAGACCTCAAAGACTGCACCCTGAAAAGAATAGTGGAGTTTCTCTAAAGCCCAGACTTAGAATATACATTCAATCTGGGTGGCCCCATACCTGGCTTCTGCATATTTAAGCTGCCTAGAGATGTAGCATATTACTCCTTCTCTTGGTTCACCATCTACAATTTGTCTCTGGTGAGGGGCTGCTCCTAAGCCTTGGCTACATGCTGAATCTATGTATAACCTGAATGGTAGTTGAAAGGCAGTAAAAATTAGTACAGCTGAATTTGTGAGTTCATCTTTGATTCTGTCATATGCATCCCTTCTTTCCTTGGTAATCTCAAAAACTACATCTTTTGAACATAACTTGTATAGACTACTAGTTATGTGGCAAAAATCTTTGATGTGGTTTCTATAATAGATAGCAAACCCAAGGAAAGATTGCATCTCTTTGATGTTTTTGGGTACTGGCTTTTGCAGTACTGCTGCTACTTTGTTCTGGTCTATGGCCAGACTAAGGCCTGAGACTTTATGTCCTAGAGCTAGTAACTCTTGTTGGCCAAAATTGCACTTTTTAAGTGAAATTTCCAGATTAATGGGTGTGCATTTACTTAGCACTCTGTCTATGTACTGCACATGATCCACCCATGACTCTGATTATATAATGATGTCATCAATATATATTACCATCCAGCCTTCCAATATTTCCTCTTGAGATATTGTGTCCATCATCCTTTGGAAGTGGGCTGGTGCATTCTTGATGCCAAATGGCATTCTGATTTACTCATATATGCCCATATGGCATATGATTCTGAGTAGTTTCATGGAGTTTGGTCTAACTCCATTCTGGTGAAAGCCTTTCATACAATCCATCTTGATTATGTATTTTTTTGTAAGCCTTTGAGATATGACCACATACCCAATAAGGTCACAAAATAAGACTCAGAATAATTATACCTTTAATATAATTATATTAAAATTACTTAGAACAATTATACATTAAGAATAATTACTTAAATATACAAAAAATACCATAAATTAGTACAAAAATTGGTTTAACTTAAAAACCAATGAATCAACATGTAAAATAAATTACACCATTGGATTCCCCATGGAAAAATACACATATACCATTTTTATGGCATATCTGTAAAGTCAATATTTAAGGAATTATAAGGTATAATACCTTATAAAAACCATAAAACCTTATTTATCTCAAGAACTAATGCAACAACATGTGAAATAAATTGTACCAGTGGATTCCCCATGAAATTCCACACATAAAACAATGAATAAGCTAATTTCCAATGTTAATACTCAAGGAATTAACCTGAATATATGCACTTTTTTGGTCAATGCATATATTCAAGGATCATAGCTAATATCTTCTAAACTATACATGATAGAATGATGAACCAAAAAAAAATTTACCACGTAATTACTGTAAGAACACTGATATGAACTTCATTTTACAAATTATAAACAAGGTTAAAACCTATGATGAAATATTGATAAAAATCAACAGAGCTGTTGACCACTTTGTTGTGAAAGTGCTCCAAACTTAAAAAAAAGTATACAGTTGGATTCTACTAGTTCATTCGTGAAGCATGATGTAATTTTTATTATTAAATTCAGGGTATAACCCCCTGAAATCAAGGCTTGAAGTTTAAAATATTGAATTTCGACAGAAAAGATAAGTTACAAGAAAAATCATCAAAATTAGAGTTTTGATGATGTAATGAAAAGCTCTTGGCAGCATAATAAGGTTATGCCAGGCTATCAGAATTCACTCTCTGAATTGCTGTAGCGTGTAAATCTTAAAGGTTATTGAGGATCAAAGTTTGAGCTTAATTTGAGCAGTTATGATCACACACTGTAACCTTAATTTAAGTTTAACAGTCTTAAGAGTGATAAAATTGGTGAATACTATTAGTTTATGATTAAAACTAATAAAATCCACGAAATTTGGGGTTCTGCCAAGCCTCTGATGTCATCAACTTTAGAGTTATAGTGATAACTCTAAATAATAGTGTAATAATGATGTAATATGGTTTGATAGTGATGTAATCATCTCCAAACCTTAAAATATTGATCAATTCCAGTGGATATGATCAGTACACGTCTACTAGAAGCCTGTTGGACTCTAGGAGGGAGGTATTTACTATAAATAGAGCTCTTTTTACTCTATTTTCCCCCCAGACGCATCAAAAACATTAAATCAATTAAATAAAAGGTAATTTCTTTATTCTTTATATATAAAACTCTTATATTATTAAAGACCAAAGACCATCTTATTATTAATCACTACTTTTGTGTAATTAACTCAATTCTTTAATTGTTTTTGTCATAAATCTCTCTATAAACTCATTTCCACGTAAAATCAAGAAACTTAGTAAATTTTCTTTATTTTTATTGTAACTACAATTTGAAAAAGTTGTATTATATTCTTTTGGCGTAAAATATCTCAAAATTCTTATTTTAAGTGTTAAAAGTAGGTTATTTCATCTTATTATAATAATTTCTCTCTTATTATTACTCTTAATAATTCTTAATTAATATAAATAGTATTTATATTAATATATAACTTTAATATTGGTAATATTATTGTTATTAATTGTTTTTTATTTATAAAAAACAATTTTTTACGCCTTTATTATTTGTTGGTAACAATAATAAAGAGCTTCATAATATATTAATTATTTTATATTAATATATTATTTACAGTATTATAATTTCATATAATATTAATTATATTATTATATTTATTTAATAATATGATATTTTTACGCCATAATAATAATATTCCTTTATTATTATTATTTGAATCTTATTTATTTCAATTATAAGGACATTCAGAGTACAATAAGTAATAAATTAGTAATTTTTACTTATTGTTTCATAGTCAAACCTTACATTTGGGGGCCTGGCCGTGATATTTACTTAAAAGACCTTTAAAAAGATTCTATTTGGGTTTATCCAATAATAAATTATATTTATAATCATAAAATTATATAATAATTTTATATTTTATTGATTTTAAAAGCTATTGAGGCATTTGGAAAGAAATTGTACTGTCTTACACGTGGTTTTTCACATCCTTAGACTTGCAAGAACTTTCTTTGAGTGACTCTAGTTATTAAAAAAGATAATTTATAAATTAAAAATAATTTTTATTATAATTTAACTCTATAAAGAATCATATTAATTTTTATTTTATTCCTTAAAAATAAAAAAAAAATATTAAAAAATATTAAAAACCAATAAAAAAGTTATTTTTATTCATTTTTATTCATTTTTTTATTCATTTCAAGTTCTTAAAGATATAAAAGCAATTTCTATGTGGAAAATTGCCATATCTTGCCAAAAATAACACTTCTTATAAAAAGACTTATATTTATTTGTCTTTTTTAGTGTTTGAAGATAACCCAACAGAAGACAACCAAGCTACTGTTGAGAGGTTGGTGGAAGAAACTTGTCAAAGTTCTCCAACACCAGTTATCACCAAAAGAAAGAAAGCTAAGAAATTAGACTTTCCAGGACCCACCATTCAAGACTCTGAAGGTGAGCACCTCTTTTTAAATTGCCATAAAAGAATTTTATTCTAAAATACTTTTATTTTTTCTTATTCTTTAATTATGACTACCAGAAGAGGTTCCCAATATTCCATCCAATCAGATGGAGCTGGACTCAGAGGTAGAACTGATCCCTCAAAAGGGAAAAGAAAGGGCAATATCCCCAGTGGAACAGAATCCACACACGGAAGTGCCTTATTCCAAAGGCAAGTCCCAGAAATTCCCATGATATCTGAGCCTCAATTAGAACTAAGTATGAGTAACTCAAACAGGTACAAATCACATTCAGAGGGCTCAAATAGACATCTACATGAGCCAGTACAAGCAGTATTGCACAGTGTACAAGGACAAAGATTGGGAAATGTTGCCTCAAATACACCAAGGAGTGATGAACTCCTGGCACATCCTGAAAAAGTTCCTCAAAGAGGAGGAGATAGTGAAATACTCCAATGGATGGAATCCACTGTCATCCAAACCTCAAATCAAAAAAATCAAGGACTACCATGCCAAAAAGAGGGAGGCAACCAAGGAAGAAGCCCCAGTAGCTTCTACCAGCAAGCCCCAAGCCAACCCACTTCCCCAAGAAGGGAAGAAGAACAAGAAAAAGCATTGAAAGAAACCATATTCCCCAAGCTACAGAATCCCAAGAATCCAAAAGGATGCCATGGACAATGTTTTCAACATGGCCAGAACCTTGATGGAATTCAAGGACAAGGAAGAGCAAAGAATGAGACAACCTCATTTCCCAAAGAAATAACCTTGTCCAAAGATGTTGTAAATACTTTAACAGAAATTAAAAATAGTATATTACCTCTAAAAGAAATTAAAGATAGTTTATTATCACTACAAGAAATAAATAACAATTTATCTTCTTTAACAAAAAATTGTTGTGCAAAACAAGAAAGAAATTGACAACATTAAGTTTATTGTTGAAAATAATAAACCAAAGAATGTAATTGACAATACTCAAAAACTAATACAAGGACAACAAGAATTGTATAAATACATAAAAGATATCAAAGACAAGACTTTGACAATCAATTATGATGTCAGTATTGACAATCTTACAGAAAAATTAAATAAATTAAGTATTTCTGTAGAAAAATTTGAAGAAAAAACTTCATCACACCAAAAATTACTTTTGGACCATGTGGAAAAAAGTGATGAAGCAAGAATGCATCTGAAAGATGATATTCAAAGTGAAATAAGGCTTATTACAGAAAAAATGGATAAAATTAATGAGGCTAATTTAAATATGCCAAAGTTATCAACTCCATTTTCTCATATAAGAAGCCCTGTTAAAACAAAAGAGGAATTGTCAAATCCTTTCATAACAGACTTGAGTCACCAAGATAATAACCAAGTCTTAATGAAAGAAGCACCTCAATTAAAAGAATGGCCAACATTCACAGGAGAAGGTGAATATGACCACATGTCATTTATTAAAACAATTGACATGTTACAAGAAGACTATGCCATACCAGATGAATTAATCACTGCAAGATTACATTCATTGTTTGAGAAATCTGCAAGAAGATGGTATTATGGCATAAGACAAACAAATGGTAAAAATACCTGGTCTTGGTGGAAACAAGAAATAATCACCAAGTGGGCAAATGATGCCTGGAGGTATAAGATAGAAAATGCATTTGAAAACTCTTTCTTTGACCCAGAGAAAGACAAACCTTTAACTTGGTTCTTGAAACAAGTTGAAAGGCTCAATGCACTGTACCCAGAAATGTCACAAAAGATGGTGCACATGAAAATACTTAAAAAATGTGGAGGGGAACTAGAACATGCCCTAAGAAGCAGATGTATAGAACCATGCTCCACAGAAGAGTATATAAATGCACTAGAAGATATAGTGACAAGAACAAAAATTGGCAGGACTTGGAAAAAATTGGACATTAAAAGCCCAAATAAACCATTTATCAAAAAAGATAAATCAAAAGAATCCTTTAAGCCCAATACTTCCAACAATAATAAGCAAAGAAAATGCCATAAATGTGGAGGTATTGGACACTTAGCCAATAATTGCCTTAAAAAAGCAAAGATTAATGAAATTGTGGAAACAGAAAACCACAATGACAAAGAGGAGGAATCTGACTCTGAAAAAGAGACAGAAGAGTCAGAAAGCTCTGAAAGTGATGAAATCAATATAATTAATGCACAAATTAATAATATTGATATCATTTATGAAGTACTGGATGTTAATTCAAACTTGCCACAAGTTGGAACATCTGACACAAATCTGACAAACATACAAGATGCCAAAATGTATAGAACCAAACCTGCAAGAGGAATGGGATATACAGCTGGAAAATCAAGTATAAGTATTGTTATGGTTGATAACCAAGAAGGAAAAGTTAACTTGGATACAGGAGCATATTGCACTTGTGTTGGCAAAAGTTATTTAAAAACCATTGTTCCAGATTGGCAAGAAAAACTTATGCCAATACAAGGTGTCAAATTTAGTAGTGCAAGTGAGAGCATGAAGCCCCTTGGAATAATTGATTTAACACTAATTTTTCCTCATCCCTCACAATGTGTCAGAATTAAAGTAGAGTTTTTAGTAATGGACAACTGTACTAGTAATCATTTCATACTGGGAAATGACTACTTATCAATCTATGGTATAGATATCTCCAACCAAAAAGACAGATATTTTACCATAGGAGATAACAAAAGACAAACGTTTGGCTTCTTAAATAACAAAAAACAAATGACAGTTATTAAGAAGGAAGAAAAAATTCCAGAAAAAGAACTTTTTATATCTGAACAACTTAAAGAGGCAGAATTCAATCAAGAATTAACAGAAAAAATGAAAGAAAAATTGATTGACCTCTTATTTAAGTATAAAAATGCCTTTGCAACTGACAAAGAGCCACTAGGTGCCATAATTGGGCATGAAGTGGATATAATTCTTAATGTAGAAAAGCCTTACCCACCTTTATTAAGAAGACCTGCTTATCCAGCCAGTCCAAGGGCTAGAGAAGCATTAGAGGTGCACATTAAAGAATTAATGGACCTTGGAGTATTAAGAAAGGTTGGAGATAATGAACAAGTAGAGGTTACTACACCTGTCATTATAACTTGGCATAATGGAAAATCAAGGATGGTAGGAGACTTCAGAGCCCTGAATACCTATACCATTCCAGACAGATATCCAATACCCAGAATCCATGAGACATTGACCCAATTGTCACAAGCTAAGTTCATCACAGCTATGGATGCTCTTAAGGGTTTTCATCAAAATGTCTTAACAGACAATGCCAAGAAACTACTAAGAATAATAGTCCATTGTGGAATTTTTGAATACTTAAGAATGCCATTTGGAATAAAAAATGCACCTTCCCATTATCAAAGAATGATGAATACCATATTCCCTGAAGAATTATCAGAAGGATGGTTGATTATCTATATTGATGATATCATAGTTTGCTCAGAAACTTGGGAAAATCACCTTAAAAGACTAGAAAGGGTAGTGCAAAAAATAGTCCAAGTGAATATGAAAATTTCCTTGAAAAAATGTCATTTCGCATATAGTGAATTAAAGGCACTAGGACATGTAGTATCTGGCCTTAGTCTAGGCATAGACAAAAATAAAGTAGCAGCAGTACTACTTAAACCAATGCCTCAAACCAAAAAAGAAATGCAATCATTTCTAGGATTTGCTGGTTACTATAGACAGCATATAAAGGACTTTGCAAAGATTGCTAAATCCTTGTATAAGCTATGTGACCAACAAACAGTCTATGAGATGACAGAATAAAGAGTCAAGGCATATGAATAATTGAAAAATTCCTTAACAAATGCCCCATTTCTTCTGATGCCAGATTGGAAACTACCCTTCAAACTGTACATTGATGCTTGTGGAGAAGGACTAGGTGCTGCACTTCACCAAACACAAATTATCAATGATAAACCAGTGGAAGGACCAATTTGTTTCATTTCAAGGCAGATAAAGCCAACAGAAGCAAGGTATGGAGCAAGCCAAATGGAATGCTTATGCCTAGTGTGGGCTTTAGAAAAACTGCATTATTATTTGGATGGCACAGTATTTGATGTAATCACAGACTGTAATGCTGTGAAATCACTATTAAATATGAAGACTCCAAATAGACATATGCTGAGATGGAAAATTGCTATCCAAGAATATAGAGGAAATATGACTATTGTACATAAATCTGGAAATATTCATAAAAATGCAGATGGTCTTAGCAGATGGGCTTTAGCAAATACCCCTGACAATCCAGCATGGGTACCACAAGAAGAGCACCATATAGAAGGAATATGTGTCACAGACATAGGCACAGAATTCTTTAACCAAGTTAAAGAAAGCTATAAGACAGACAAAAATTGCCATATCTTAAACCAACTTCTAATGAAAGACTGCAAATGTCCATCACTTTCATCAAAACTAGATGAAATATGGAAAAAGGCATATGATGAAGAAAGATTCCACCTCCTTGATGGAATCCTTTACCATAGAACAAAACACACATGTGTTATGGCCTTAACAGATAGAACACTAATAAACACTATTTTACATGAGTGTCATGATAATGTTGCATCTGGACATCTCTCAGAAGATAGGACACTAGAGAGGGTGAAAACCTGCTCTTGGTGGCCAAATTGGAAGAAAGATGTTGCAGAGTACTGCCAAACCTGTGACAGATGTCAAAAGCCCAACAGAGCCACAGGAAAGAAATTTGGAATGATGATCCAAATCCAAGAACCAAAATCCCCATGGGAAATAGTTCATATGGATTGGGTAACAGCACTACCTCCAGGAGGAGACAGGAGCTACAATGCATGTCTAGTGTTAGTTGACAGGTACAGTAAAACTACCATGTTCTTACCATGTCATAAAGATGACACAGCTATGGATACAGCCATAATGATATGGAATAAAGTCATTAGCCACACAGGCTTATTCCAAAATATTATAAGTGACAGAGACCCAAAGTTCACTTCAGCATTATGGACAAATCTCCATAACTTATTTGGGACAAAGCTATCATTCTCAACAGCTTACCATCCCCAAACTGATGGTTTAGCAGAAAGAATGATACAGACCTTAGAGGACATGATCAGAAGATTCTGTGCCTATGGGCTAGAATTAAAAGATTCTGATGGTTTTACCCATGATTGGTGTACACTAATACCAGCACTTGAACTGGCATATAAGACATCAATCCATTCTTCTACTGGCAAAACACCAGCAATGCTAGAGAAAGGTTGGAATCCAAAACTTCCTTATGATACCCTCAAAAAGGACTTAGTGGATATACATCCAACAGCAAGCAGTTTCAAGAAAATGCTTGACAAAGCAAGACACAATGCAAACAGATGTATGCAATATTCTTTTAAATATGCAAAAGAAAGATGGGATAAAAGTCATAAGCCACCTGATTTCAAAATAGGAGACTTGGTTTTAGTATCAACCCTTAATTTCAATAACATAAAATGTGAGCCTTAGAGGTAATTTCATATACCCAAAAGACCACAAATATAAAAAATAACATATTAATATAAATAAAATAAATTTATTTATATTATTAAAATAAAAATAAAAAATATAAATATAAAATTATATTAAAAATAAAAAATTAATTATAATTTAAAAATAAAATTACTTTAAATTTTGTAAATATAAAATTACATTTATACTTGAAAAATTTAAGTAAAAATGAAATTTTAACAAAATTGTGAAAAAATAAATAAATTTGGAAAAAAGTTAAATAAAATTTATTATAACTTTTTATCCAATAAATAAACATATAAATTTTATTTCACCATTGGATTCCTCATAAAAAATCAGGTGGGGTCACCTCTGAGTGAAATTTTTGTAACTCAACTCTAAATAAGCTTAAATTAAGTTTTTAGTATTTTCAATACAAAAGTTGAAAATCCTCAAAACCTTAATTTAATTCACACCACATGTGGTGTTAACCATCAAATTTTGTGTTAAAATTGAGGTGTTGTGTTTAGTTTAGAAGTTATGAGGAATTAAAGTATTTTCAATTGAATTCAATTGAAATGTCAAAATGTGCGCGTGTATTACATAAGTGAACTTTGATTTACATATGAGGTGTCAATTATTACTGTATTGTACTGTACAATTGAATTGAATTACATGTGTAAATTATAAGTATAATACATGATGAGGAATTAAAGGAAAATATAAATTGGAAAGATTAAATTTGGGGGGGAAAAGGAACTCCAGCTCTAAGGGGGAGCTAGACCCCCAAAATCCTTGCTGACAGGCGTGGGATGTCAAAATTCACGCAAAAGTTCATCACTTTTGGCCTGGAATTGAGTTACAGGGTCTGTGGACTCAATTGATGATGAGGTTTTGATACCAACTGGGGTAGTTTTAGCTGTTGCCAAGAAGGTAAAACTACCCTTAAGATAAAACAATCATAATAAAAACAGTTTTAACTGGTTTCTACGCCTCTGACACACATTCTGACGTGTTTTGAAGGCTCTAGGCCTGGTATTGCTATAGTAATGGCTGATTTAAGGGTCTAAAATGGCTAAAAATGGCTAAAAATGCCTTAAACCAGCCCTTTTTGGTCTAAACCAGGGTTCAATGATGCCATAATTGGCTTTTCTGTTGTCAGACTGTTTTTCACGACTGACAAGAGTAAATTTTACTTTTGGAGTAAGAGAATTGATGGCTATAAAAGAATGTCTTCTTTGCCCCACTTTTCTCTTCATGTTAGAATCTTTTCCTTTTATTAATTAGTTTAAAACTGTTAAACCAATCAATCAAAGATTCCAACCACCACTTTTTAATCATTTTAATCCTTTTAACCACGTGAAAAAATCATTATAATCATTGTTTGTAACTCTTATAATCATTTTTACCCCTGAACCACCCCAAAAGTGAATTAAAGCATCTTTCATCACTGTTAACTTTGTCACTTTGTTTCCAAATTCACTCTGGTCACTTTTGGGCGTGTTTTCTCTTTAATATTCTTTTTAAAGACTTTGTTCTTTAATTAATTGCTTGCAGTTCTTTGCTCAATTAATTCCAATTGAAATTGCTCTTGAAGAAATTTCTTTTGTAGCCTTAAAATATCTCTTGTAGAGTATTTTTTGGATAAATCTTTATTGTTGGTAAGACAATAAATTTTTATATTATTGTTTTATACTAATAAAGTTATAAACAATAAAATTGGCGTGTTTTCTCTTAAAAATAATATTTCATACTATTTTTAACTGAATTTTACCTTATACAAATTTTGAGGACAGGAAAAGTACTTGATTTTTAATCAAAGTTTCATATCCACACCTTACATTTGGGGGCCCAGCCATGATATTTTACCTGTGACATATTTTTTTTTACTCTTTTTAAGTCTTTTTTCTTATATTGAAAAATTTAAAAACATATAAAAAATACTTATAATCCAAAAAAAATCCTTAAAAAATAATTTTTTTCATATTATAAGTGAGGCTTATATTTTTATTTCTTTTTTGAAATAACCTTTTTTTTCCTTAATTAATTGGCTTTTTCATTAATTTTAGTGTCTGACAACGTGGTAAGACAAGAAAACATTGAAACAGCCTCAACAGTAACCAGCATTATCCCTGCCAGTACTGTTAATTCTGATCATAATAGTACTGTTATTGTGACTCAAAATAATCAACCTGAACCAATATCTTCTGAATTACTGAACTTGGATATAAGTAATACACTTCAGAAAGCCAAACATTTGGCCAATAGTAAGTTTTTGACGTAAAAATACTATTTTAAGCCTTTTTTAACCATAATTATGCCTTCAACCAGGTCAGGAGCCAGCTACAACCCCTCAAGCAGCTCCCAAAAAGGTAATAGACGTGATTATGGCAGAGGCCAACCAGGTACAGAAGGAAAAGGGTCAGTTGATGACTTCCAAACAACTAAAATGGGTCATTCTGAAGCTGATAATACCATTTTACCTTCAAAAAGAGCTGACACCGCCACAACAAGCCTCTGTGGACATATACAAAGCCAGCCACAGTGCATACAACAATGCACTCCAATTCAAGGAGTACCAGATCCTTGCAGACCTGTGGAAGAATTGCATGAATTCTTACCTGACAGTAAGAAAATTCTTGGGCCATCCCAACACTTGCAAATTGCTCAATGGATGGCATCCATTGATGGAGAAGAAAAACATGATGCTTTTGACACTAGAATGGAGGAAAAACAACCCTCCACCAGCCAAACCAGTGCCAAAAACAGCCCCAGTGGCCAGCAGCAGCAATTCCAACGTGAAAAAGCAGCCACAAACTCCAAACAAGGGCAAAGGGAAGGCACCAGCCCCAAAACCTTACAGCCAGGGCTACAGAATCCCAAAGATTCAGCAGGATGCCATGGAAAATGTATTTCAGATGGCCAGAACCATGATGGAATTACAGAAGAAGGAGGAAGCCAGATTAAGGTTCCAGAAATGATTTCTGACATATTTGATTCCATCCCAGAGTTGTATAATGCTATAAATGACGTGAAAAAACATCTTTCTGATAAAAATGACACCATTTGTAACAACATTAAAACAAACAACCTGAGTCTGTGCCAAATTAATGAAACACTTATGTGTTTTGAAAAAGTTTTGAGAAAAATTAAAAATTCCAATAATGATAATTCTTCTAACAATAAAATAAATGAACAATCTGCCATTATTAATGAATTAACAGATAAATATTCTAAATTCAATATTGATGACATAATTGAAACAAGAATTAAACAAGCCATAAATATTATCAAAACAGATAACAAGAAAGTCCTTGATGACATTTCAAATTCATTTACTGAAGTAAAGACATATACCATTGCCTTGAAAAAGTGTTTTGATGCTTCACAAGAAGAAGTATCAAAATTATCAATGAAATTGAATTAAGTCACTGCTGATAATACAAGACAAACAGAGTTATGGCAAGAACTGACACATAAGGAAGACATGTATAAAATTGAAGTAATAAATTTAATACAAAGCTTCCAACATGAATACAGAAATTCCCAAAGGTGTAGCAACAGTAAAATGAATGACATTGAACAATTACTGAACACCTTACCAAGAATGTCTACACCTCTAAATCAAAATGAGGGCACAAGAATTTCAAATCCACAAGTATTGGATCCTGATAATTCACAATTAAAAAATGAATTATCCACTTCTTTTCATAACTTGGAACCATCAATGGGCCAAGCACTCTTGAAAGAAGTTCCAAAACTTAAAGAATGGCCTCACTTCAGTGGTGAAGGAGAGTATGACCATATGGAATTCATTAGAGGTATTGACATGATCAAAGAGGATTTTGAATTACCAGACAGATTGGTAACAGCCAGGTTTAACACCTTGTTTACCAGATCAGCTCACAGATGGTACATCAAAATAAGACAAGCACATGGACACCAGAGTTGGACTTGGTGGAAAACCCAAATCATCAACAAATGGGCAAATGATGCTTGGAGGTTTAAAGTTGAAACAGCCTTTGAATCTGCCAAATTTAATGCTGATAAAGACAAAGCTTTACCATGGTTTTGCCAACAAAAGGACAGATTAACAGCATTATATCCTGACATGTCAGAATTTATGATCCATAGAAAAATTCTGAGACAATGTGGAGGTGACTTAGAGCATGCTGTCAAAAGCAGGACTACTGAACAATCTTCAGCAGAGGATATTATCAATATACTAGAAGAAGTAACCACCAGAACCAAAATTGGTTCTAGTAGGGTGAATCTTAAAACAAGGTTTAATACACCTTGGAAAGATTCTGTGGACAAAAACCCCAAAGAAAATTCTAGTAATATTAAATATAAATCTGCAGATACAGTCAGAAAATGCCATATTTGCCAAAGCACCACCCATTTAGCCAATACATGTCCAAAAAGGTGGAAAATCAATGAAATTGACATTGAAAAAGAACCAGATGTTGAAAAAGAAGACATAATTGAAGACAATTCAGATGATAAGTCATCCATATTCTCTGAATCTTCAAAAGATATAGAAAATATCAATGCCACTTTTGACATCATGGAATCTTATTCCCACTTACCACAATTGAGCAATGGTCAAGTTGATTTATCAAAAGTTCAAGATGCACAACTTATGAAGACAAAACCAAACAGAGGGAAAGGTTATACAGCTGGTAACTCCTGTATAACAGAAGTGGTGATTTACAACAAACCCACCAAACTTTTGCTTGACCCAGGAGCCTTCTGCTCTTGTGTTGGAAAATCTTTTCTTAAGACTTGTGTACCAAATTTTGAAGACCAATTGTTACCAATTGATGGTATAAAATTCAACAGTGCAAGTAACCCAATGAAAGCATTAGGAATCTTTGAGACCAATGTCATATTCCCACACATAAATGGGAATTTAAGGATCACAGTTGAATTTGTTGTTATGGAAAATTGCTCTAGTACCCATTTTATATTGGGAAATGACTATTTAATCATGTATGGGATAGATTTACATAATAACAAAGACAGATACTTTACAATTGGAGACAATAAACGCCAGAAATTTGCCTTTTTACCCATTAAAAGACAAATTACAGTAAACAAAGTATCACCAGTCAACTTAGAGCTAGAGAAATTCAAGTCTGAACAGTTAAATGAGGCTGAAATAAGCCTTCATCTGACTGATAAGCAAGAAAATGAACTTTCTTCCCTTTTGTATGACCACAGAGGAGCATTTGCTACAGACAAAGAACCCCTGGGAGCAATTATTGGTCATGAAGTTGACATCATTCTTAACATTGAGAGACCTTATCCACCACTCTTAAGAAGACCTGCTTATCCAGCAAGTCCAAAATCAAGAGAAGCTCTAGAAATTCATATCAAATAACTTCTAGACCTTGGTGTAATAAGAAAAGTAGGCCACAATGAGGAAGTAGAAATAACTACACCAGTCATAGTGGCGTGGCATAATGGAAAATCCAGAATGGTTGGGGACTTTAGAGCTCTGAACACTTACACTGTTCCAGACAGATACCCAAGACCAAAAATCCAAATTGCCCTTACTCAAATATCTCAAGCAGTGTATATAACCACTATGGATGCCCTTAAAGGATTCCATCAAAATGTAGTAACACCAAGAGCAAGAAAATACTTGAGAATTATTGTTCATTGTGGAGTGTATGAATACTTAAGAATGCCCTTTGGTATCAAAAATGCACCTTCACACTTCCAAAGAATGATTAATGAAATCTTCCCTGAAGAACTCTCAGAGGGATGGTTAATCATTTACCTTGATGACATTATTATCTGTTCAAAGACTTGGGAGGAGCACATGTACAGATTATCAAGAGTTTTGACAAAAATCCAATCAGTAAACATGAAAATCTCCTTGAAGAAATGTCATTTTGGATTTAAAGAACTTAAGGCACTAGGACATGTTGTATCTGGTTTGTCCCTTGGAATTGATAAAAACAAAGTTGCAGCAGTATTGTTAAAACCCATGCCTCAGAATAAGAAGGAAATTCAGTCATTCTTAGGTTTTGCAGGATATTACAGGCAACACATTAAAGACTTTGCATCCATAGCAAGACCACTTTATAAGTTGTGTGACAAAGACACAGTATTTGAGATGACTGTTGACAGAGTCAAAGCTTTTGAGTCTCTAAGAGAAGCATTGACCACTGCTCCACTCTTACTGATGCCAGACTTTAAATTGCCTTTCAAACTGTATATTGATGCATCAGGGGATGGACTAGGTGCTGCACTTCACCAAGTTCAGATCATAAATGACAAACCTGTAGAAGGACCAATATGTTTCATATCCAGGCAAATCAAACCAACTGAAGCCAGATATGGAGCAAGTCAAATGGAATGTCTATGCCTTGTCTGGGCCTTAGAGAAATTGAACTATTTCTTAGAGGGATGTGTTTTTGAAGTAATAACAGATTGTACAGCTGTGAAATCACTTTTGAACATGAAAACACCTAACAGACACATGCTCAGATGGCAAATAGCCATACAAGAATACAGAGGCAATATGACTATTGTTCATAAGGATGGGAATATTCATAAGAATGCAGATGGACTAAGCAGATGGCCATTACCAAAATAACATTGATAATCCTGCTTATGTTCCAGAAGAAGCTTCACCACAAATTCCAATAGAAGGAATAAGTGTTACAGACTTGAACACCACCTTCTTTGAAGAAGTCAGAAATAGTTACACTCAAGATAAGAATTGTAGCATCTTATGCCAATTACTTAACAAAGACTGTAAAGACAACTCTCTAATACATGCCTTGGATGAAGTATGGAGAAAATCCTATAATGAAGGGAGATTTCACCTACTGGATGGTATAATTTACCACAGAACCAAGCACACATGTGTCATGACAGTTGTAGACAGGTCATTAATCAATCTTGTACTGAAAGAATGCCATGATAGTCCCTTTTCAGGACATCTTTCTGAGGACAGAACAAGAGAGAAAGTAAAGACCTGCATATGGTGGCCAATGTGGCAAAAAGATGTTGCAGAATATTGCAAAACCTGTGACAGATGCCAAAAGGCAAATAAATCCACTGGCAAAAGACTTGGAAATATGATGAAAATCCAAGAACCAAACAGACCTTGGGAAATTGTCCATATGGATTGGGTAACTGGCCTACCACCAGGAGGTGACAGGAGCTATAATGCTTGCCTAGTAATTGTGGACAGATTCAGTAAAACTCCAATCTTTTTACCATGTCACAAAGATGATACAGCCATGGATACAGCTCTTCTGATATGGAATAGAGTAGTGTCATGGACTGGGATATTTACAAATATCATCAGTGATAGAGATCCCAAATTCACTTCAGCTCTATGGACAAATCTTCACCAATTATTTGGCACAAAACTGTCTTTCTCTACAGCCTACCACCCACAAACTGATGGTCTGGCTGAAAGAATGATCCAAACCTTAGAGGACATGGTGAGAAGATTTTGTGCATATGGCCTTGAATTCAAAGATTGTGATGGATTTACCCATGATTGGTGTACTCTGTTACCAGCACTGGAATTAGCATATAAAACATCAATCCATTCCAGTACCAATCAGACTCCTGCTATTCTAGAAAAAGGATGGAACCCCAAGTTACCCCAAGATTCCTTGAGGAAAGACTTAATTGAAATACATCCCACAGCTGCTAGCTTCAAAGGAATGCTAGACAAAGCTAGAAAGCATGCAGTGAGATGCATGGAGGACTCTTTTGCATATGCTAAAGACAAATGGGATAAATCTCATGCAACTCCAGATTTCAAAGTGGGGGACTTAGTTCTTGTATCCACCACTAACTTCAATAACATCAAAGGATGTAAAAAGTTAAAAGACTCCTTTGCAGGACCTTTTGTGATTAAGGCCCTCCATGGAGAAAATGCTGTTGAAGTAGAGTTATCTGAAGAACTTAGCAATAAGCACCCTACATTTCCAGTAAGCTTGATAAAGCCATACAAATCTAGTGATGCTGAGAAATTTCCCTTGAGGAATAAGATTCCCCAAGTTATACCTCCTATTGAGACATCTGGTACTAAGAAAATAACCAAAGTTCTTAAAGAAAGGAAATTAAGAACCAAGAAAGTAAGGGAATACCTTGTTAGGTACAGTGACCCAACTTGTGAAGATGAATGGTTAGAAGAGAAAGATATACCAGAAGCCACCAAACTCCTGAGGAGATTCAGACACACTAGAAACACCAATATTACAAAGTAATATTCTTTTTTAGGGGGAGGGAATGTGAGCCTTAGAGGTAATTTCATATACCCAAAAGACCACAAATATAAAAAATAACATATTAATATAAATAAAATAAATTTATTTATATTATTAAAATAAAAATAAAAAATATAAATATAAAATTATATTAAAAATAAAAAATTAATTATAATTTAAAAATAAAATTACTTTAAATTTTGTAAATATAAAATTACATTTATACTTGAAAAATTTAAGTAAAAATGAAATTTTAACAAAATTGTGAAAAAATAAATAAATTTGGAAAAAAGTTAAATAAAATTTATTATAACTTTTTATCCAATAAATAAACATATAAATTTTATTTCACCATTGGATTCCTCATAAAAAATCAGGTGGGGTCACCTCTGAGTGAAATTTTTGTAACTCAACTCTAAATAAGCTTAAATTAAGTTTTTAGTATTTTCAACACAAAAGTTGAAAATCCTCAAAACCTTAATTTAATTCACACCACATGTGGTGTTAACCATCAAATTTTGTGTTAAAATTGAGGTGTTGTGTTTAGTTTAGAAGTTATGAGGAATTAAAGTATTTTCAATTGAATTCAATTGAAATGTCAAAATGTGCGCGTGTATTACATAAGTGAACTTTGATTTACATATGAGGTGTCAATTATTACTGTATTGTACTGTACAATTGAATTGAATTACATGTGTAAATTATAAGTATAATACATGATGAGGAATTAAAGGAAAATATAAATTGGAAAGATTAAATTTGGGGGGGAAAAGGAACTCCAGCTCTAAGGGGGAGCTAGACCCCCAAAATCCTTGCTGACAGGCGTGGGATGTCAAAATTCACGCAAAAGTTCATCACTTTTGGCCTGGAATTGAGTTACAGGGTCTGTGGACTCAATTGATGATGAGGTTTTGATACCAACTGGGGTAGTTTTAGCTGTTGCCAAGAAGGTAAAACTACCCTTAAGATAAAACAATCATAATAAAAACAGTTTTAACTGGTTTCTACGCCTCTGACACACATTCTGACGTGTTTTGAAGGCTCTAGGCCTGGTATTGCTATAGTAATGGCTGATTTAAGGGTCTAAAATGGCTAAAAATGGCTAAAAATGGCTTAAACCAGCCCTTTTTGGTGTAAACCAGGGTTCAATGATGCCATAATTGGCTTTTCTGTTGTCAGACTGTTTTTCACGACTGACAAGAGTAAATTTTACTTTTGGAGTAAGAGAATTGATGGCTATAAAAGAATGTCTTCTTTGCCCCACTTTTCTCTTCATGTTAGAATCTTTTTCCTTTTATTAATTAGTTTAAAACTGTTAAACCAATCAATCAAAGATTCCAACCACCACTTTTAAATCATTTTAATCCTTTTAACCACGTGAAAAAATCATTATAATCATTGTTTGTAACTCTTATAATCATTTTTACCCCTGAACCACCCCAAAAGTGAATTAAAGCATCTTTCATCACTGTTAACTTTGTCACTTTGTTTCCAAATTCACTCTGGTCACTTTTGGGCGTGTTTTCTCTTTAATATTCTTTTTAAAGACTTTGTTCTTTAATTAATTTCTTGCAGTTCTTTGCTCAATTAATTCCAATTGAAATTGCTCTTGAAGAAATTTCTTTTGTAGCCTTAAAATATCTCTTGTAGAGTATTTTTTGGATAAATCTTTATTGTTGGTAAAACAATAAATTTTTATATTATTGTTTTATACTAATAAAGTTATAAACAATAAAATTGGCGTGTTTTCTCTTAAAAATAATATTTCATACTATTTTTAACTGAATTTTACCTTATACAAATTTTGAGGACAGGAAAAGTACTTGATTTTTAATCAAAGTTTCATATCCACACCTTACATAAAAGGCCCAAAGAAATTGAAAGATTCCTTTGCAGGACCATTTATGATAAAAGCACTTCATGGACCCAATGCTGTGCAATTAGAACTCACAGGTGACCTAATGAACAAACACCCAACTTTCCCTGTAAGTCTAATAAAACCTTACAGTTCAAGTGACAAGGAGTTATTTCCACTAAGAAATAAACCCCCACTTGAAATTCCCCCCTTGGAAGAAGGAGAAGAAAAGAAAATAGTCAAAGTCCTTAAAGAAAGAAGGACAAGAAACAAAAAAGAAAGGGAATACCTTGTAAGGTATAGAAATTCAACTCAAGAATATGAATGGCTACTTGAGAAAGATATAACAAATGCTGATAAACTACTAAGAAGGTTCAGACATGAAAGAAAGCCTGAAAAATAGAAAAGTTAAGCATTATTGAGCTTCGAAACTAACAAAGTCTAATGAAGAAGTAGGACAGTGGATGATACCCTAATCACACATATCAGATTGTGGTACAATCTTTTTTGGTGGTAGGGAATGTGAGCCTTTGAGATATGACCACATACCCAATAAGGTCACAATAAAAGACTCAGAATAATTATACCTTTAATATAATTATATTAAAATTACTTAGAACAATTAGACATTAAGAATAATTACTTAAATATACAAAAAATACCATAAATTGGTACAAAAATTGGCTTAACTTAAAAAACAATGAATCAACATGTAAAATAAATTACACCATTGGATTCCCCATGGAAAAATACACATATACCATTTTTATGGCATATCTGTAAAGTCAATATTTAAGGAATTATAAGTTATAATACCTTATAAAAACCATAAAACCTTATTTATCTCAAGAACTAATGAAGCAACATGTAAAATGAATTGTTCCAGTGGATTCCCCATGAAAATCCACACATAAAACAATTAGTAAGCTAATTTCCAATGTTAATACTTAAGGAATTAACCTGAATATATGCACTTTTTTGGTCAACGCATATATTCAAGGATCATAGCTAATATCTTCTAAGCTATACATGATAGAATGATGAACCAAAAATAAAGTTACCACGTAATTACTGTAAGAACACAGATATGAACTTTATTCTACAAATTATAAACAAGGTTAAAACCTATGATGAAATATTGATAAAAATCAACAGAGCTGTTGACCACTTTGTTGTGAAAGTGCTCCAAACTTAAAAAAGAAGTATACAGTTGGATTCTACTAGTTCATTCGTGAAGAATGATGTAATTTTTATTATTAAATTCAGGGTATAACCCCCTGAAATCAAGTTTTGAAGTTGAAAATATTGAATTTCGACAGAAAAGATGAGTTACAATAAAACTCATCAAAATTAGAGTTTTGATGATGTAATGAAAAGCGCTTGGCAGAATAATAAGGTTATTCCAGGATATCAGAATTCACTCTCTGAATTGCTGTAGCGTGTAAATCTTAAAAGTGATTGAGGATCAAAGTTTGAGCTTAATTTGAGCAGTTATGATCACACACTGTAACCTTAATTTAAGTTTAACAGTCTTAAGAGTGATAAAATTGGTGAATACTATTAGTTCATGATTAAAACTAATAAAATCCACGAAATTTG
Source organism: Austropuccinia psidii (assembly GCA_023105745.1). Lineage (NCBI taxonomy): Eukaryota > Fungi > Basidiomycota > Pucciniomycetes > Pucciniales > Sphaerophragmiaceae > Austropuccinia > Austropuccinia psidii. The sequence goes on along the minus strand of JALGQZ010000013.1, from coordinate 32,104,860 downwards.
GGGTTCTGCCAAGCCTCTGGTGTCATCAACTTTAGAGTTATAGTGATAACTCTAAATAATGGTGTAATAATGATGTAATATGGTTTGATAATGATGTAATCATCTCCAAACCTTAAAATATTGATCAATTCCAGTGGATGTGATCAGTACACGTCTACTAGAAGCCTGCTGGACTCTAGGAGGGAGGTATTTACTATAAATAGAGCTCTTTTTACTCTATTTACCCCTCAGACGCATCAAAAACATTAAATCAATTAAATAAAAGGTAATTTCTTTATTCTTTATATATAAAAACTCTTATATTATTAAAGACCAAAGACCATCTTAATATTAATCACTATTTTTGTGTGATTATATCAATTCTTTAATTGTTTTTGTCATAAATCTCTCTATAAACTCATTTCCACGTAAAATCAAGAAATTTAGTAAATTTTCTTTATTTTTATTGTAACTACAATTTGAAAAGGTTGTATTATTTTCTTTTGGCGTAAAATATCTCAAAATTATTATTTTAAGTGTTAAAAGTAGGTTATTTCATCTTATTATAATAATTTCTCTCTTATTATTACTCTTAATAATTCTTAATTAATATAAATAGTATTTATATTAATATATAACTTTAATATTGGTAATATTATTGTTATTAATTGTTTTTTATTTATAAAAAACAGTTTTTTACGCCTTTATTATTTGTTGGTAACAATAATAAAGAGCTTTATAATATATTAATTATTTTATATTAATATATTATTTACAATATTATAATTTCATATAATATTAATTATATTATTATATTTATTTAATAATATAATATTTTTACGCCATAATAATAATATTTCTTTATTATTATTATTATTTTAATCTTATTTATTTCAATTATAAGGACATTCAGAGTACAATAAGTAATAAATTAGTAATTTTTACTTATTGTTTCATAGTCAAACCTTACATTTGGGGGCCTGGCTGTGATATTTACTTAAAAGACCTTTAAAAAAGATTCTATTTGGGTTTATCCAATAATAAATTATATTTATAATCATAGAATTTTATAATAATTTTATATTTTATTGATTTTAAAAGCTATTGAGGCATTTGGAAAGCAATTGTACTGTCTTACACGTGGTTTTTCACATCCTTAGACTTGCAAGAACTTTCTTTGAGTGACTCTAGTGATTAAAAAAGATAATTTATAAATTAAAAATAATTTTTATTATAATTTAACTTTATAAAGAATCATATTAATTTTTATTTTATTCCTTAAAAAAATAAAAAATATAAAAAATATTAAAAAATACTAAAAACCAATAAAAAAGTTATTTTTATTCATTTTTATTCTTTTCTTTATTCATTTCAAGTTTTTAAAGATATAAAAGCAATTTCTACATGCAAAATTGCCATATCTTGCCAAAAATAACACTTCTTATAAAAAGACTTATATTTATTTGTCTTTTTTAGTGTTTGAAGATAACCCAACAGAAGACAACCAAGCTACTGTTGAGAGGTTGGTGGAAGAAACTTGTCAAAGTTCTCCAACACCAGTTATCACCAAAAGAAAGAAAGCTAAGAAATTAGACTTTCCAGGACCCACCATTCAAGACTCTGAAGGTGAGCACCTCTTTTTAAATTGCCATAAAAGAATTTTATTCTAAAATACTATTATTTTTTCTTATTCTTTAATTATGACTACCAGAAGAGGTTCCCAATACTCCTTCCAATCAGATGGAGCTGGACTCAGAGGTAGAACTGATCCCTCAAAAGGGAAAAGAAAGGGCAATATCCCCAGTGGAACAGAATCCACACAAGGAAGTGCCTTATCCCAAAGGCAAGTCCCAGAAATGCCCATGATATCTGAGCCTGAATTAGAACTAAGTATGATTAACTCAAACAGGTACAAATCACATTCAGAGGGCTCAAATAGACATCTACATGAGCCAGTACAAGCAGTATTGCACAGTGTACAAGGACAAAGATTGGGAAATGTTGCCTCAAATACACCGAGGAGTGATGAACTCTTGGCAAATCCTAAAAAAGTTCCTCAAAGAGGAGTAGATAGTGAAATACTCCAATGGATGGAATCCACTGTCATCCAAACCTCAAATCAAAAAAATCAAGGACTACCATGCCAAAAAGAGGGAGGCAAACAAGGAAGAAGCCCCAGTAGCTTCTACCAGCAAGTCCCAAGCCAACCCACTTCCCCAAGAAGGGAAGAAGAACAAGAAAAAGCATTGGAAGAAACCATATTCCCCAAGCTACAGAATCCCAAGAATCCAAAAGGATGCCATGGACAATGTTTTCAACATGGCCAGAACCTTGATGGAATTCAAGGACAAGGAAGAGCAAAGAATGAGACAACCTCATTTCCCAAAGAAATAAACTTGTCCAAAGATGTTGTAAATACTTTAACAGAAATTAAAAATAGTATATTACCTCTAAAAGAAATGAAAAATAGTTTATTATCACTACAAGAAATAAATAACAATTTATCTTCTTTAACAAAAATTGTTGTGCAAAACAAAAAAGAAATTGACAACATTAAGTTTATTGTTGAAAATAATAAACTAAAGAACTTAATTGACAATACCCAAAAATTAATACAAGGACAACAAGAATTGTATAAATACATAAAAGATATCAAGAACAAAACTTTTACAATCAATTATGATGTGAGTATTGACAATCTTACAGAAAAATTAAATAAATTAAGTATTTATGTAGAAAAATTTGAAGAAAAGACTTCATCACACCAAAAATTACTTTTGGACCATGTGGAAAAAAGTGATGAAGCAAGAATGCATCTGAAAGATGATATTCACAGTGAAATAAGGCTTATTACTGAAAAAATGGATAAAATTAATGAGGCTAATTTAAATATGCCAAAGTTATCAACTCCATTTTCTCATATAAGAAGCCCTGTTAAAACAAAAGAGGAATTGTCAAATCCTTTCATAACAGACTTGAGTCACCAAGATAATAACCAAGTCTTAATGAAGGAAGCACCTCAATTGAAGGAATGGCCAACATTCACAGGAGAAGGTGAATATGACCACATGTCATTTATTAAAACAATTGACATGTTACAAGAAGACTATGTCATACCAGATGAATTAATCACTGCAAGATTACATTCATTGTTTGAGAAATCTGCAAAAAGATGGTATTATGGCATAAGACAAACAAATGGTAAAAATACCTGGTCTTGGTGGAAACAAGAAATAATCACCAAGTGGGCAAATGATGCCTGGAGGTATAAGATAGAAAATGCATTTGAAAACTCTTTCTTTGACCCAGAGAAAGAAAAAGCTTTAACTTGGGTCTTGAAACAAGTTGAAAGGCTTAATGCACTGTACCCAGAAATGTCACAAAAGATGGTGCACATGAAAATACTTAAAAAATGTGGAGGGGAACTAGAACATGCCCTAAGAAGCAGATGTATAGAACCATGCTCCACAGAAGATTATATAAATGCACTAGAAGATATAGTGACAAGAACAAAAAATGGCAGGACTTGGAAAAAATTGGACATTAAAAACCCAAATAAACCATTTATCAAAAAAGATAAATCAAAAGAATCCTTTAAGCCCAATACATCCAACAATAATGAGCAAAGAAAATGCCATAAATGTGGAGGTATTGGACACTTAGCCAATAATTGCCTTAAAAAAGCAAAGATTAATGAAATTGTGGAAACAGAAAACCACAATGACAAAGAAGAGGAATCTGACTCTGAAAAAGAGACAGAAGAGTCAGAAAGCTCTGAAAGTGATGAAATCAATATAATTAATGCACAAATTAATAATATTGATATAATTTATGAAGTACTGGATGTTAATTCAAACTTACCACAAGTTGGAACATCTGACACAAACCTGACAAATATACAAGATGCCAAAATGTATAGAACCAAACCTGCAAGAGGAATGGGATATACAGCTGGAAAATCAAGTATAAGTATTGTTATGGTTGATAACCAAGAAGGAAAAGTTAACTTGGATACAGGAGCATATTGCACTTGTGTTGGCAAAAGTTATTTAAAAACCATTGTCCCAAACTGGCAAGAAAAACTTATGCCAATACAAGGTGTCAAATTTAGTAGTGCAAGTGAGAGCATGAAGCCCCTTGGAATAATTGATTTAACACTAATTTTTCCTCATCCCTCACAATGTGTCAGAATTAAAGTAGAGTTTGTAGTAATGGACACCTGTACTAGTAATCATTTCATACTTGGGAATGACTACTTATCAATCTATGGTATAGATATCTCCAACCAAAAAGACAGATATTTTACCATAGGAGATCACAAAAGACAAAAGTTTGGCTTCTTAAATAACAAAAAAAAAATCACAGTTATTAAGAAGGAAGAAAAAATTCCAGAAAAGGAAATTTTTATATCTGAACAACTTAAAGAGGCAGAATTCAATCGAGAATTAACAGAAAAAATGAAAGAAAAATTGATTGACCTCTTATTTAAGTATAAAAATGCCTTTGCAACTGACAAAGAGCCACTAGGTGCCATAATTGGACATGAAGTGGATATAATTCTTAATGTAGAAAAACCTTACCCACCTTTATTAAGAAGACCTGCTTATCCAGCCAGTCCAGGGGCTAGAGAAGCCTTAGAGGTGCACATTAAAGAATTAATGGACCTTGGAGTATTAAGAAAGGTTGGACATAATTAACAAGTAGAGGTTACTACACCTGTCATTATAACTTGGCATAATGGAAAATCAAGGATGGTAGGAGACTTCAGAGCCCTGAACACCTATACCATTCCAGACAGATATCCAATACCCAGAATCCATGAGACATTGACCCAATTGTCACAAGCTAAGTTCATCACAGCTATGGATGCTCTTAAGGGTTTTCATCAAAATGTCTTAACAGACAATGCCAAGAAACTACTAAGAATAATAGTCCATTGTGGAATTTTTGAATACTTAAGAATGCCATTTGGAATAAAAAATGCACCTTCCCATTATCAAAGAATGATGAATACCATATTCCCTGAAGAGTTATAAGAAGGATGGTTGATTATCTATATTGATGATATAATAGTTTGCTCAGAAACTTGGGAAAATCACCTTACAAGACTAGAAAGGGTACTACAAAAAATAGTCCAAGTGAATATGAAAATTTCCTTGAAAAAATGTCATTTTGCATATAGTGAATTAAAGGCACTAGGACATGTAGTATCTGGCCTTAGTCTAGGCATAGACAAAAATAAAGTAGCAGCAGTACTACTTAAACCAATGCCTCAAACCAAAAAAGAAATGCAATCATTTCTAGGATTTGCTGGTTACTATAGACAGGATATAAAGGACTTTGCAAAGATTGCTAAATCCTTGTATAAGCTATGTGACCAACAAACAGTCTATGAGATGACAGAAGAAAGAGTCAAGGCATATGAAGAATTGAAAAATTCCTTAACAAATGCCCCATTTCTTCTGATGCCAGATTGGAAACTACCCTTCAAACTGTACATTGATGCTTGTGGAGAAGGATTAGGTGCTGCACTTCACCAAACACAGATTATCAATGATAAACCAGTGGAAGGACGAATTTGTTTCATTTCAAGGCAGATAAAGCCAACAGAAGCAAGGTATGGAGCAAGCCAAATGGAATGCTTATGCCTAGTGTGGGCTTTAGAAAAACTGCATTATTATTTGGATGGCACAGTATTTGATGTAATCACAGACTGTAATGCTGTGAAATCACTATTAAATATGAAGACTCCAAATAGACATATGCTGAGATGGCAAATTGCTATCCAAGAATATAGAGGAAATATGACTATTGTACATAAATCTGGAAATATTCATAAAAATGCAGATGGTCTTAGCAGATGGGCTTTAGCAAATACCCCTGACAATCCAGCATGGGTACCACAAGAAGAGCACCATATAGAAGGAATATGTGTCACAGACATAGGCACAGAATTCTTTAACCAAGTTAAAGAAAGCTATAAGACAGACAAAAATTGTCATATCTTAAGCCAACTTCTAATGAAAGACTGCAAAGATCCATCACTTTCATCAAAACTAAATGAAATATGGAAAAAGGCATATGATGAAGGAAGATTCCACCTCCTTGATGGAATCCTTTACCATAGAACAAAACACACATGTGTTATGGCCTTGACAGATAGAACACTAATAAGCACTATTTTACATGAGTGTCATGATAATGTTGCATCTGGACATCTCTCAGAAGATAGGACACTAGAGAGGGTGAAAACCTGCTCTTGGTGGCCAAATTGGAAGAAAGATGTTGCAGAGTACTGCCAAACCTGTGACAGATGTCAAAAAGCCAACAGAGCCACAGGAAAGAAATTTGGAATGATGATCCAAATCCAAGAACCAAAATCCCCATGGGAAATAGTTCATATGGATTGGGTAACAGCACTACCTCCAGGAGGAGACAGGAGCTATAATGCATGTCTAGTGTTAGTTGACAGGTACAGTAAAACTCCCATGTTCTTACCATGTCATAAAGATGACACAGCTATGGATACAGCCATAATGATATGGAATAAAGTCATTAGCCACACAGGCTTATTCCAAAATATTATAAGTGACAGAGACCCAAAGTTCACTTCAGCATTATGGACAAATCTCCATAACTTATTTGGGACAAAGCTATCATTCTCAACAGCTTACCATCCCCAAACTGATGGTTTAGCAGAAAGAATGATACAGACCTTAGAGGACATGATCAGAAGATTCTGTGCTTATGGGCTAGAATTCAAAGATTCTGATGGTTTTACCCATGATTGGTGTACACTAATACCAGCACTTGAACTGGCATATAAGACATCAATCCATTCTTCTACTGGCAAAACACCAGCAATGCTAGAGAAAGGTTGGAATCCAAAACTTCCTTATGATACCCTCAAAAAGGACTTAGTTGATATACATCCAACAGCAAGCAGTTTCAAGAAAATGCTTGACAAAGCAAGACACCATGCAAACAGATGCATGCACGATTCTTTTAAATATGCAAAAGAAAGATGGGATAAAAGTCATAAGCCACCTGATTTCAAAATAGGAGACTTGGTTTTAGTATCAACCCTTAATTTCAATAACATAAAAGGCCCAAAGAAATTGAAAGATTCCTTTGCAGGACAATTTATGATAAAAGCACTTCATGGACCCAATGCTGTGCAACTAGAACTCACAGGTGAACTAATGAACAAACACCCAACTTTCCCTGTAAGTCTAATAAAACCTTACAGTTCAAGTGACAAGGAGTTATTTCCACTAAGAAATAAACCCCCACTTGAAATTCCCCCCTTGGAAGAAGGAGAAGAAAAGAAAATAGTAAAAGTCCTCAAAGAAAGAAGGACAAGAAACAAAAAAGAAAGGGAATACCTTGTAAGGTTTAGAAATTCAACTCAAGAAGATGAATGGCTACTTGAAAAAGATATAACAAATGCTGATAGACTACTAAGAAGGTTCAGACATAAAAGAAAGCCTGAAAAATAGAAAAGTTAAGCATTATTGAGCTTCAAGACTAACAAAGTCTAATGAAGAGGTAGGATAGTGGATAATACCCTAATCACACATATCAGATTGTGGTACAATCTTTTTTGGTGGTAGGGAATGTGAGCCTTTGAGATATGACCACATACCCAATAGGGTCACAAAAAAGACTCACAATAATTATACCTTTAATATAATTATATTAAAATTACTTAGAACAATTATACATTAAGAATAATTACTTAAATATACAAAAAATACCATAAATTGGTACAAAAATTGGTTTAACTTAAAAACCAATGAATCAACATGTAAAATAAACTATACCATTGGATTCCCCATGGAAAAATACACATATACCATTTTTATGGCATATCTGTAAAGTCAATATTTAAGGAATTATAAGGTATAATACCTTATAAAAGCCATAAAACCTTATTTATCTCAAGAACTAATGAAGCAACATGTGAAATAAATTGTTCCAGTGGATTCCCCATGAAAATCCACACATAAAACAATTAATAAGCTAATTTCCAATGTTAATACTTAAGGAATTAACCTGAATATATGCACTTTTTTGGTCAACGCATATATTCAAGGATCATAGCTAATATCTTCTAAACTATACATGATAGAATGATTAACCAAAAATAAAGTTACCACTTAATTACTGTAAAAACACAGATATGAACTTTATTTTACAAATTATGAACAAGGTTAAAACCTATGATGAAATATTGATAAAAATCAGCAGAGCTGTTGACCACTTTGTTGTGAAAGTGCTCCAAACTTAAAAAAAAGTATACAGTTGGATTCTACTAGTTCATTCGTGAAGAATGATGTAATTTTTATTATTAAATTCAGGGTATAACCCCCTGAAATCAAGGTTGAAGTTTAAAATATTGAATTTCGACAGAAAAGATTAGTTACAAGAAAAATCATCAAAATTAGAGTTTTGATGATGTAATGAAAAGCTCTTGGCAGCATAATAAGGTTATGTCAGGCTATCAGAATTCACTCTCTGAATTGCTGTAGCGTGTAAATCTTAAAAGCTATTGAGGATCAAAGTTTGAGCTTAATTTGAGCAGTTATGATCACACACTGTAACCTTAATTTAAGTTTAACAGTCTTAAGAGTGATACAATTGGTGAATACTATTAGTTTATGATTAAAACTAATAAAATCCACGAAATTTGGGGTTCTGCCAAGCCTCTGGTGTCATCAACTTTAGAGTTATAGTGATAACTCTAAATAATGGTGTAATAATGATGTAATATGGTTTGATAATGATGTAATCATCTCCAAACCTTAAAATATTGATCAATTCCAGTGGATGTGATCAGTACACGTCTACTAGAAGCCTGCTGGACTCTAGGAGGGAGGTATTTACTATAAATAGAGCTCTTTTTACTCTATTTACCCCTCAGACGCATCAAAAACATTAAATCAATTAAATAAAAGGTAATTTCTTTATTCTTTATATATAAAAACTCTTATATTATTAAAGACCAAAGACCATCTTAATATTAATCACTATTTTTGTGTGATTATATCAATTCTTTAATTGTTTTTGTCATAAATCTCTCTATAAACTCATTTCCACGTAAAATCAAGAAATTTAGTAAATTTTCTTTATTTTTATTGTAACTACAATTTGAAAAGGTTGTATTATTTTCTTTTGGCGTAAAATATCTCAAAATTATTATTTTAAGTGTTAAAAGTAGGTTATTTCATCTTATTATAATAATTTCTCTCTTATTATTACTCTTAATAATTCCTCATTAATATAAATAATATTTATATTAATATATAACTTTAATATTGGTAATATTATTGTTATTAATTGTTTTTTATTTATAAAAAACAGTTTTTTACGCCTTTATTATTTGTTGGTAACAATAATAAAGAGCTTTATAATATATTAATTATTTTATATTAATATATTATTTACAATATTATAATTTCATATAATATTAATTATATTATTATATTTATTTAATAATATAATATTTTTACGCCATAATAATAATATTTCTTTATTATTATTATTATTTTAATCTTATTTATTTCAATTATAAGGACATTCAGAGTACAATAAGTAATAAATTAGTAATTTTTACTTATTGTTTCATAGTCAAACCTTACACATAATGTAGAGAAGGGGTGTGTGACTTCCAAGTTCATCCATGAAAGGACTTTGCCTCAGCGGGTGGTGACACTGGTGCAGCCCGCCACATAATCCTGCGGGTGTGGGTGTGTGTGTGACATGCAAACCAAGGAAAAATGATGTGTTTTCCTAATTTTGTGTAGCCATGAAAATTCTCAGCATGAGTGGGTGACATGGTTGGAGCCCTCCACACAATGCAGCGGGTTTTGATTTGGGTGCATGTGCAGTGGCGTGTGCGGGTGCTGGTGCGGATCAACTTGCATGTGTGTGTCCACATGGGGGTGCAGTTGCCGTTGTGTGTGATGGTACATAAGTGTGAGACATGTGCATGTGCAGGGGCCAATTTCTGAAGCCTACCTGCAAAAATCACTCATTAGGGCATATGACCAGCTCCATGCCACTTACAAACATGCAATCTCCCAGGGAGGCAATGTAATGCTGATGCCCACTTGAATGATGGGCCAATATTCCCCTTCCAACGTGATTATGGTGCAGTGGTGTCACTTTAGATCCTGTGATATGTGAGTGTGTGGGTCATTTGATCATTTCCATTTGCTGATTCACACCATACCCAATGGCAGAATTGTAATTTCTTTGTGGCTGTGTGAACCAATGGGCTTTTCTTGTCAAAATGGCATGTCACTGTCACCAAATCTTGATGCAAACATTTCTCTAGCATAATTCATAATGGAGATGAGATCATTGTGTTATTGTATCACTATATTTTCATCAAATAGAATATACTAAATATCATGAAATAAGGGTTTTATCATTACAAGCAGTACACATGACATCAATTACTTGTAATAAAATCCACAGTGACCTTATATTTCTTCTTCAGATATAATCAAGTGTATATCATCAAAACCAATAGGTTTATAAATATTGAGATGCAGCCAATTTGGTAAGAAAGTCACACTAATTTTCAAAGTTTATAAGATCAGAAAGCTATGTTTCAGTATGCTAGATGGCTCAGAGACTTTAAAAATGCTATTAAAAATACCAAATTGTTGTGAATTTCCCCTCAGAAAACTTATCACACTGTTGCTAACATTTTTGGATTCAGTTGAAGATATATTGTTCCCAATATTAATGTTTGAAACTGGAAAATACCAGGGTGAGACAATCCTTGCAGTGGGATTACTGTGGATTGTATGGTAGTGTCTAAGTTTATCCATTCAACTATTTCCCTTGTGCAATAAACATTATGTAAGTACTCAACCAGGAAATCATAATTTTGTTGGTCATGGTGGAATGGTTTGTTATATTTATGGTGATTGAAACACATGGGGATTTCAGGAGAACAAAAAGGTTGGAACATTGACAGCCATGTTGAAGTCAGGTTTTATGGATATCATCTATTCAGAGTTGCAAAAAGTTAGTCTTATTCATTTCATGTGTTTAATCAATGTGAATATATCTATCTTATTAATTGACGTATATATTTCATTATTTGTTGGCATCTTTTCAAATACTCCAATCAAGCACTCATAACCCCATGTGGCTGAGGCTTGTGCTTGGCCCCAACATTGGAAGGGCTCTGGAATATGATCATCAAAATGATGATTTGGTTTACTTTTCTATTTTGGGAACAGGTGTTGATTGGAAAGGAAGAATTCTTTCCAATTTTCAGCAAATGCAGTCGCATCATCCATTGAAACAGTCCAACTTGTGGAAATGTTGATAGCACTAATCAAATGGAATGTATTCTTGGTTAGTTCATTTGAAAGTTCTTCTGCTTGACTCATTTTTCTTTGAGTGCTGGGAGAATTGTTTTCATCTAATGACAACTGATGACTGAGCATTAAAAATGGAATATACACCTGGTATAAGAGAGCCCATTAAGCAGCTTTTAAACTACCATCAGAGGGGGAGCCCATTTTGAGGGAATTATGGTATCAGATATGATTTTTCGGAGATGCTCCAGAGCCTCACCCTTGATCTGGTGATCACTCAGTGCACTGATATCCAGCTAAGAGGGGATTTCGCAAGTGGGGATGTAATCCACTTCAAATGAGGGAATCTGCGCAGAGCCACTAGATGGATTTTGCATGTGGAGGGTGGGCATTGGCAAGTAATTTTGTTGGATGTAAGTAGTGGGGATTGACTCATTTATTATTTTTTGCTGCATCTCTTCTCAGGGAGCCAGCCTCTCTAAATGTGTTTTGATCAAGAGAGCTGTTGGAGGTCATGGAATCTGAGTCTGAACTGTTGGTGTCATTGGATTTCCTGCGTAACCTGAAGTATATTTTTGATTTGGACTCTGGAATGCACAATTGGAAAGTTTCATGATCCTTCAAAATTCCAAGTATCAAATTATGCATTATGTCAAGATTAACCATTCTGGTTGCATCCCAAAACAAAAGATCTTCCAAAATTGAGTATTGCACTCCATACTCACAGAAAATTACTTGTCTTTGTTGTGGGGATCCCAAAAAACCATTTAAAAATGGTTGATTAATGATTTTGGTATGAGCGTGTGTAGTGAAATTGAGGACCCATTTCTTCAATTTGAGCTTTGTGAATAGTGCAAAAATTACAAAATTGGTTTCCTGAATGAGAAATAAATCCAGTAAGCTTGCACATGGCCACCACATCTGCAATGGCCGTGAGGATGGCAACATGGATAAAATATCGAGAAGGACCTGTTGAAGTTGGTGAAAAATGGTAACCTTGCCATAGCTCTTTGAGCTCCTTGGTGAGTGGAATTAATAGGGAATTCAATTGAAGGGCAGTTGGCTCCTTTGAACCAGGGATGATTCCCGAAACATAGACATTCTCTGGATTCAAGGTTTCACTTGCGGGGAAATTAAGACAAATAAGCATGATAGGTCCAATGCTGGCCAGCCGGGTTGACTTTCCATGTGCATTGAACCAGTCCAAATAAATGGAGAAGGCCAATGCACCAAGAATGCAAATGAATGGGGGGTCATTAATATTTCTAGTGCCAGTGAAGTGTCTCCAAAGCATTCCATCCCAGATGTCACATTTGGGGGAACCTTTGGGAGTTTGGGATTGTTAATGTTCATGCAGAATTTCCATAATTACATCCCGCTGGAGAAATCTGGAAATCCATTTTTTGGATGGTTGATTAATGAAATGTTTTGTTGGGATATTTTTTTTAATGTTGCTTGTGTTTTGGGTGCAGGGTTCAAAGGAATTGATTAATTTGCCTCATGATTGGATGCAAGGGGATCATGACAATTTGGGTCATTATGGCGTTGACAGTGGTGTTGGTCAGTTGTTACTGATTCAGTAAGGCCATTAAGAAAGAAACATTGAGGACAACATATATAGTTTTGAATCACTGGCTTCAATTTGAGATGTTCAAATACGGTACTGAGATCTTGAGGTATATGGAATGCAGGAGTGGGGGGACCACATGAGCTTGAGATACTGGACTTGATCAGAGGGTTCAGCATAGGGTTGAGAATGTGTGAATCCCTGCAGGGTATATTATACCTTATTGATAGAATGGCGGATATAATGTTTTCAAGATTGTGTGGGGGCAGCTTTGGACTGCCGCTGTATGGTTTCTGTGCAGTGGAACTGAGACCCGGTGGTGTGAAGAATGTGCTTTGGGTAAATTGAGAATAATCAGCTGGAAAAATTTGATCCAATGGAATTTGCGGGCACTCAGATCCTGATGCAGAAGTGGGGATGTTTGGAAGAGATTTGGGTGTAATGGCTTATTTCAGCTTTTTAATGTGCTGTTTATATTGGAAAGGTGTGAATGAAACTCCCTGCCTATCACCCTAAGGGGAAGAGTGTGTTTGAGTTTAGCAGTGTTGACACATGCATATACGCATTGAGGAATAGCGGCGGGTTGTGATTCTTGCAGGAATTGTGAATAAGGTTTGTTTGCTTATGAATATCTATGGTTGATGTGAAAGTGCTTAGGAGTGTTATTGATTGGTAAAAAAATGGAGTGATTATTTATGAAGGGGGGAGATTATTTGAGCCAGTTAGGGATTTTATCCCATTTGTAATGGTGGCTGAGCTGCAGGGCATAAAGGGTAGCATGTCTCATTTGGTGGGGGAATTGGTTAAGACGTTTGTGAGCCTTAGAGGTAATTTCATGTACCCAAAAGACCACAAATACAAAAATTAGTATATAAATATAAATAAAATAAAATTATTTATATTATTAAAATAATAATCAAAATATAAATATAAAATTATATTAAAAATAAAAAATTAATTATAATTTAAAAATAAAAAATACATTAAATTTTGTAAATATAAAATTACATTTATACTTGAAAAAATTAAGTAAAAATAAAATTTTAACAAAATTGTGAAAAAATAAATAAATTTGGAAAAAAGTTAAATAAAATTTATTATAACTTTTTATCCAATAAATAAACATATAAAATTTATTTCACCATTGGATTCCTCATAAAAAATCAGGTGGGGTCACCTCTGAGTGAAATTCTTGTAACTCAACTCTAAATAAGCTTAAATTAAGTTTTTAGTATTTTCAATACAAAAGTTGAAAATCCTCAAAACCTTAATTTAATTCACACCACATGTGGTGTTAACCATCAATTTTTATGTTAAAATTGAGGTGTTGTGTTTAGTTTAGAAGTTATGAGGAATTGAAGTATTTTCAATTGAATTCAATTGAAATGTCAAAATGTGCGCGTGTATTACATAAGTGAACTTTGATTTACATATGAGGTGTCAATTATTACTGTATTGTACTGTACAATTGAATTGAATTACATATGTAAATTATAAGTATAATACATGATGAGGAATTAAAGGAAAAATAAATTGGAAAGATTAAATTTGGGGGGGAAAAGGAACTCCAGCTCTAAGGGCGAGCTAGACCCCCAAAATCCTTGCTGACAGGCGTGGGATGTCAAAATTCATGCAAAAGTTCATCACTTTTGGCCTGGAATTGAGTCACAGGGTCTGTGGACTCAATTGATGATGAGGTTTTGATACCAACTGGGGTAGTTTTAGCTGTTGCCAAGAGGGTAAAACTACCCTTAAGATAAAACAACCATAGTAAAAACAGTTTTAACTGGTTTCTACGCCTCTGACACACATTCTGACGTGTTTTGAAGGCTCTAGGCCTGGTATTGCTATAGTAATGGCTGATTTAAGGGTCTAAAATTGCTAAAAATGGCTAAAAATGGCTCAAACCAGCCCTTTTTTGGTCTAAACCAGGGTTCAATGATGCCATAATTGGCTTTTCTGTTGTCAGACTGTTTTTCACGACTGACAAGAGTAAATTTTACTTTTGGAGTAAGAGAATTGATGGCTATAAAAGAATGTCTTCTTTGCCCCACTTTTCTCTTCATGTTAGAATCTTTTCCTTTTATTAATTAGTTTGAAACTGTTAAACCAATCAATCAAAGATTCCAAACACCACTTTTTAATCATTTTAATCCTTTTAACCACGTGAAAAAATCATTATAATCATTGTTTGTAACTCTTATAATCATTTTTACCCCTGAACCACTCCAAAAGTGAATTAAAGCATCTTTCATCACTGTAAACTTTGTCACTTTGTTTCCAAATTCACTCTGGTCACTTTTGGGCGTGTTTTCTCTTTAATATTCTTTTTAAAGACTTTGTTCTTTAATTAATTGCTTGCAGTTCTTTGCTCAATTAATTCCAATTGAAATTGCTCTTGAAGAAATTTCTTTTGTAGCCTTAAAATATCTCTTGTAGAGTATTTTTTGGATAAATCTTTATTGTTGGTAAAACAATAAATTTTTATATTATTGTTTTATACTAATAAAGTTATAAACAATAAAATTTGGCGTGTTTTCTCTTAAAAATAATATTTCATACTATTTTTAACTGAATTTTACGTTATACAAATTTTGAGGACAGGAAAAGTACTTGATTTTTAATCAAAGTTTCATATCCACACCTTACATTTGGGGGCCCAGCCGTGATATTTTACCTGTGACATATTTTTTTTACTTGTTTTAAATCTTTTTTCTTCTATTGAAAAATTTAAAAAGATATAAAAAATACTTATAATTCAAAAAATCCATAAAAAATAACTTTTTTTTATATTATAAGTGAGGCTTATATTTTTATTTCTTTTTTGAAATAACCTTTTTTTTACTTAATTAATTGGCTTTTTCATTAATTTTAGTGTCTGACAACGTGGTAAGACAAGAAAACATTGAAACAGCCTCAACAGTAACCAGCATTATCCCTGCCAGTACTGTTAATTCTGATCATAATAGCACTGTTATTGTGACTCAAAATAACCAGCCTGAACCAATATCTTCTGAATTGATTAACTTGGACATAAGTAATACCCTTCAGAAAGCTAAAAATTTGGCCAATAGTAAGTTTTTGACGTAAAAATACTATTTTAAGCCTTTTTTAACCATAATTATGCCTTCAACCAGGTCAGGAGCCAGCTACAACCCCTCAAGCAGCTCCCAAAAAGGTAATAGACGTGATTATGGCAGAAGCCAACCAGGTACAGAAGGAAAAGGGTAAGTTGATGACTTCCAAACAACTAAATTGGGTCATTCTGAAGCTGATAATACTATTTTACCTTCAAAAAGAGCTGACACCGCCACAACAAGCCTCTGTGGACATATACAAAGCCAGCCACAGTGCATACAACAATGCACTCCAATTCAAGGAGTACCAGATCCTTGCAGACCTGTGGAAAAATTGCATGAATTCTTACCTGACAGTAAGAAAATTCTTGGGCCATCCCAACACTTGCAAATTGCTCAATGGATGGCATCCATTGATGGAGAAGAAAAACATGATGCTTTTGACACTAGAATGGAGGAAAAACAACCCTCCACCAGCCAAACCAGTGCCAAAAACAGCCCCAGTGGCCAGCAGCAGCAATTCAAACGTGAAAAAGCAGCCACAAACTCCAAACAAGGGCAAAGGGAAGGCACCAGCCCCAAAACCTTACAGCCAGGGCTACAGAATCCCAAAGATTCAGCAGGATGCCATGGAAAATGTATTTCAGATGGCCAGAACCATGATGGAATTACAGAAGAAGGAGGAAGCCAGATTAAGGTTCCAGAAATGATTTCTGACATATTTGATTCCATCCCAGAGTTGTATAATGCTATAAATGACGTGAAAAAACATCTTTCTGATAAAAATGACACCATTTGTAACAACATTAAAACAAACAACCTGAGTCTGTGCCAAATTAATGAAACACTTATGTGTTTTGAAAAAGTTTTGAGAACAATTAAAAATTCCAATAATGATAATTCTTCTAACAATAAAATAAATGAACAATCTGCCATTATTAATGAATTAACAGATAAATATTCTAAATTCAATATTGATGACATAATTGAAACAAGAATTAAACAAGCCATAAATATTATCAAAACAGATAACAAGAAAGTCCTTGATGACATTTCAAATTCATTTACTGAAGTAAAGACATATACCATTGCCTTGAAAAAGTGTTTTGATGCTTCACAAGAAGAAGTATCAAAATTATCAATGAAATTGAATTAAGTCACTGCTGATAATACAAGACAAACAGAGTTATGGCAAGAACTGACACATAAGGAAGACATGTATAAAATTGAAGTAATAAATTTAATACAAAGCTTCCAACATGAATACAGAAATTCCCAAAGGTGTAGCAACAGTAAAATGAATGACATTGAACAAATACTGAACACCTTACCAAGAATGTCTACACCTCTAAATCAAAATGAGGGCACAAGAATTCCAAATCCACAAGTATTGGATCCTGATAATTCACAATTAAAAAATGAATTATCCACTTCTTTTCATAACTTGGAACCATCAATGGGCCAAGCACTCTTGAAAGAAGTTCCAAAACTTAAAGAATGGCCTCACTTCAATGGTGAAGGAGAGTATGACCATATGGAATTCATTAGAGGTATTGACATGATCAAAGAGGATTTTGAATTACCAGACAGATTGGTAACAGCCAGGTTTAACACCTTGTTTACCAGATCAGCTCACAGATGGTACATCAAAATAAGACAAGCACATGGACACCAGAGTTGGACTTGGTGGAAAACCCAAATCATCAACAAATGGGCAAATGATGCTTGGAGGTTTAAAGTTGAAACAGCCTTTGAATCTGCCAAATTTAATGCTGATAAAGACAAAGCTTTACCATGGTTTTGCCAACAGAAGGACAGATTAACAGCATTATATCCTGACATGTCAGAATTTATGATCCATAGAAAAATTCTGAGACAATGTGGAGGTGACTTAGAGCATGCTATCAAAAGCAGGACTACTGAACAATCTTCAGCAGAGGATATTATCAATATATTAGAAGAAGTAACCACCAGAACAAAAATTGGTTCTAGTAGGGTGAATCTTGAAACAAGGTTTAATACACCTTGGAAAGATTCTGTGGACAAAAACCCCAAAGAAAATTCTAATAATGTTGGGTATAAATCTACAGATACAGTCAAAAATTGCCATATTTGCCAAAGCACCACCCATTTAGCTAATACATGTCCAAAAAGGGGGAACATCAATGAAATTAATATTAGAAAGGGACCTGATGTTGAAAAAGATGAAATAATTGAAGACAATTCAGATGATAAGTCATCCATATCTTCTGAATCTTCAAAAGATATAGAAAATATCAATGCCACTTTTGATATAATGGAATCTTATTCCCACTTGCCACAATTGAGCAATAGTCAACTTGATTTATCAAAAGCTCAAGGGGCACAACTTATGAAAACCAAATCCCAATAGAAGGAATAAGTGTTACAGACTTGAACACCACCTTCTTTGAAGAGGTCAGAAATAGTTACATTCAAGATAAAAATTGTAGCATCTTATACCAATTAGTGAACAAAGACTGTAAAGACAAATCTCTAATACATGCCTTGGATGAAGTATGGACAGGATCATATGATAAAGGAAGATTTCACCTACTTGATGGTATAAAATTCAACAGTACAAGTAACCCAATGAAAGCATTAGGAATCTTTGAGACCAATGTCATATTCCCACACATAAATGAGAATTTGAGAATCACAGTTGAATTGGTTGTTATGAAAAATTGCTCTAGTACCCATTTTTATTGGGAAATGACTATTTAATCATGTATGGGATAGGTTTACATAATAACAAAGACAGATAATTTCCTATTGAGACATCTGGTGCTAACAAAATTACCAAAGTTCTTGAAGGAAGGAGGCTAAGAACCAAGAAAGTAAGGGAATACCTTGTTAGGTACAGTGACCCAACTTGTGAAGATGAATGGTTAGAAGAAAAAGATATACCAGAAGCTACCAAACTCCTCAGGAGATTCAGACACACTAGAAACACCAATATTACAAAGTAATATTCTTTTTTAGGGGGAGGGAATGTGAGCCTTAGAGGTAATTTCATGTACCCAAAAGACCACAAATACAAAAATTAGTATATAAATATAAATAAAATAAAATTATTTATATTATTAAAATAATAATCAAAATATAAATATAAAATTATATTAAAAATAAAAAATTAATTATAATTTAAAAATAAAAAATACATTAAATTTTGTAAATATAAAATTACATTTATACTTGAAAAAATTAAGTAAAAATAAAATTTTAACAAAATTGTGAAAAAATAAATAAATTTGGAAAAAAGTTAAATAAAATTTATTATAAATTTTTATCCAATAAATAAACATATAAAATTTATTTCACCATTGGATTCCTCATAAAAAATCAGGTGGGGTCACCTCTGAGTGAAATTCTTGTAACTCAACTCTAAATAAGCTTAAATTAAGTTTTTAGTATTTTCAATACAAAAGTTGAAAATCCTCAAAACCTTAATTTAATTCACACCACATGTGGTGTTACCCATCAAATTTTGTGTTAAAATTGAGGTGTTGTGTTTAGTTTAGAAGTTATGAGGAATTAAAGTATTTTCAATTGAATTCAATTGAAATGTCCAAATGTGCGCGTGTATTACATAAGTGAACTTTGATTTACATATGAGGTGTCAATTATTACTGTATTGTACTGTACAATTGAATTGAATTACATATGTAAATTATAAGTATAATACATGATGAGGAATTAAAGGAAAAATAAATTGGAAAGATTAAATTTGGGGGGGAAAAGGAACTCCAGCTCTAAGGGGGAGCTAGACCCCCAAAATCCTTGCTGACAGGCGTGGGATGTCAAAATTCATGCAAAAGTTCATCACTTTTGGCCTGGAATTGAGTCACAGGGTCTGTGGACTCAATTGATGATGAGGTTTTGATACCAACTGGGGTAGTTTTAGCTGTTGCCAAGAGGGTAAAACTACCCTTAAGATAAAACAACCATAGTAAAAACAGTTTTAACTGGTTTCTACGCCTCTGACACACATTCTGACGTTTTTTGAAGGCTCTAGGCCTGGTATTGCTATAGTAATGGCTGATTTAAGGGTCTAAAATGGCTAAAAATGGCTAAAAATGGCTTAAACCAGCCCTTTTTTGGTCTAAACCAGGGTTCAATGATGCCATAATTGGCTTTTCTGTTGTCAGACTGTTTTTCACGACTGACAAGAGTAAATTTTACTTTTGGAGTAAGAGAATTGATGGCTATAAAAGAATGTCTTCTTTGCCCCACTTTTCTCTTCATGTTAGAATCTTTTCCTTTTATTAATTAGTTTAAAACTGTTAAACCAATCAATCAAAGATTCCAACCACCACTTTTTAATCATTTTAATCCTTTTAACCACGTGAAAAAATCATTATAATCATTGTTTGTAACTCTTATAATCATTTTTACCCCTGAACCACCCCAAAAGTGAATTAAAGCATCTTTCATCACTGTAAACTTTGTCACTTTGTTTCCAAATTCACTCTGGTCACTTTTGGGCGTGTTTTCTCTTTAATATTCTTTTTAAAGACTTTGTTCTTTAATTAATTGCTTGCAGTTCTTTGCTCAATTAATTCCAATTGAAATTGCTCTTGAAGAAATTTCTTTTGTAGCCTTAAAATATCTCTTGTAGAGTATTTTTTGGATAAATCTTTATTGTTGGTAAAACAATAAATTTTTATATTATTGTTTTATACTAATAAAGTTATAAACAATAAAATTTGGCGTGTTTTCTCTTAAAAATAATATTTCATACTATTTTTAA
This sequence comes from Austropuccinia psidii, assembly GCA_023105745.1. Lineage (NCBI taxonomy): Eukaryota > Fungi > Basidiomycota > Pucciniomycetes > Pucciniales > Sphaerophragmiaceae > Austropuccinia > Austropuccinia psidii. Next base: position 32,084,130 of record JALGQZ010000013.1, on the reverse strand, counting down.
CTGAATTTTACGTTATACAAATTTTGAGGACAGGAAAAGTACTTGATTTTTAATCAAAGTTTCATATCCACACCTTACAAAGTTAGTTGGGTAAAATGCGATTCAGCTCAATGCTCATACATATTCTATTTTATTTACACATGGCAATACTGCAGAGTTGAACGTTAAGGGGAGTTCTATTAGGAATGGGTCGACATTGAATTGAGGTGATTAAAATTCAAACCATGTACACTGGCATGTCATAGTATATGGTTTAAACCTTATTACAGACATAATAATATAGTGCTATTACATAAGCGTTTGAAGTGGAGCCAAAGTCTTGGTATTTGGTTTGGTGCAGCGGGCTCTCAATAAGCTGGAATGTCTTTCCTGTATTAAAAAGGGGATGTCTCTTTTGTAAGGTAGGACTATGAAACAATAAGCCAAAATTACTAATATTTTATTTAGTGTACTATGAATGTCCTTATAAATAAAGTAAATAAGATAAAAATAATCATAATAATAAAACATCATTATAATTATGGCGTAAAAATAATTATATTATTGAATCAAATATAACAATATAATTTATATTATGAAAAATAATATAATTAATATATTGAAAAGCACTTTATTATTGTTACCAACAAATAATAAAGTCGTAAAAAATTTTTTTTTTAATAAAAAACAATTAATAGCAATAATACTACTAATATTAAAGTGATAAATCAATATATATACTATTTATATTAGTTATAGAATTATTGAAAGTAATAATAGAGAGAAAATTATTATAATAAGAAGAAATAACCTACTTTTAATACGTAGTATAATGATTTTGAATAGTTTTACGCCAAAAAAATTTCAATACAGCTTATTTAAATTGTACTTACAATAAAGTTTAAGAGAAATTGCAAATATTCTTAATTTTATGTGGAATTGAGGTTTTTGAGAGAATTTTGAACAAAACAGTTTGATAAACTTAATAATCATGTCAAAAATGATGATTATAATAAGATTATCTTTGGTATTTAATAATATAAGAGTTTTATATGAAAAGAATAAGGAAATTACCTTTTGATTTAATTATTTAGTGTTTTGTAAGCGTCTGAGCAGAAAATAATGTGGAATGAGCTCTATTTATAGTAAATACCCCCTCCTAGAGTCCAGAAGGTTTCTAGTAGACGTGTACCGATTCTTTCTACTAGAATTGATCAATATTTTAAGTTTTTGTGGTGATTACATCATGATCAAACCATCTTACCTTATAATTACCCCTTTATTTAGAGTTGTCACCATAACTCTAGGTTTGATGACATCATAGGCTTGGAAGAATCCTAAATCTTGTGGATTTTATCAGTATTAATCATATTCTAAGAGTATTCACCAGCTGTATTACTTATATGACAGTTAAACATGAAATAAGATAACAGTGAGTGATCTTAAATGATCCAATTTAAGCTTAAGCTTTGATCATTGATAAATTTTGATTTATACACGCTAAAGCTATTCTGAGAGTGGATTCTGATAGCTTTTCATGTCCTAATTACACTTCCAAGAGTATTTCATTACACCATCAAAACTCTTTTTTTGATGATTTTTCTTGCATCTCATTGTCACATTGATACCAGAAACCATCAACAAGCACTCGAGCTCTCCACTCAGGGTCATGTCGGAACAGGTGGTCCCCCACCACCACCATGACTACACCCTAGGCTGCTTGATTGTGCAATCATCACAACTGAGCAGAAAAGGCTACAAGATCAAGGTTGAATTTCCTTGATCTTTTCTGGTATTATAGGTCACAGTTCCACCGTCTGTGACAGTACCCCCGGGGTAGGAAGCGCTGCGTCCCGAAGTGCACTAACACAGATGGGCAACCCTGTCCTCAATCAGGGGCATCAGCTACACAACAGGCCGGTATAAGGAGCCATAAGGGTTGTTGGGTCATCACTCCCAAGCCCTTTCTGCCAACAGGTTTGAAACCCCCAAATTTCGCAATGTGTTGCCCTCACAATTGTGAAATCCACCCATGACAGTAAACCTTGATCTTCTGTCACATTGATGCCAGAAACCATCAACAAGCACTCAGGGTCATGTCGGAACAGGTGGTGCCCCACCACCACCATGACTAGACCCTAGGTTTCTTGATTGCGCAATCATCACAACTGAGCAGAAAAGGCTACAAGATCAGGGTTGAATTTCCTTGATCTTTTCTGGTATTATAGGTCACAGTTCCACCATCTGTGACACTCATCTTTTCTGTCAAAATCTAATATTTGAAACTTCAAACCATGATTTCAAGTTGTTATACCTTGAATATTGTAATAAGAAATAAGTCATTCTTCACAAATAATCTAGAAGAATCTGACTATCTAATTTTTTTTGAGTTTGGACCACTTTCACAGCAAAGTCGTCAACAGCTTTATTGATTTTAATCAATAATCCATTACAGGTTTTAACCTTGTTTATAGCTTGTGAAACAAAGTTCATTTATGTGTTCCTACAATAACTACGTGGTGACTTTATCTTTGGTTCATCACTATATCATGTATATTTCAAAAGATATTAGCTAAACTCCTTGAAAATATGTGTTGACCAAAAAAGTGCATATAGTCAGCTTAACTCCTTAAGTATTGAATTTTGAGATTAGCTTCTTAATTGTTTTATGTGTAGAATTCTATGGGGAATCCAATGGTGCAATTTATTTTACATTTTGCTGTATTGGTATTTGGAATAACTAAGGATTCTTGTTTTTCATAAGGTGATATTACTTATAACTCATTAAAGATTGACTTTACAGATATGCCATAAAAATGGTAAATGTGTATTTTAACATGAGGAATTCAATGGTTTAATTTATTTCATATGTTTATTCATTGGCATTTAATTTACACCAAGTTTTATGCCTATTTATGGCAGTTTTGTAGTTTTAAGGTATAATTATTTTAAATATTCCTTGTGACCTTTTTGGGTATATGGTCATATCTCAAAGGTTCACATATTTTGTGGGTAAATTCTTCATGAATATACTCTTATACAGACATAGAATGCTGGGCAATTTTGATGCATATATTGGCAGTTGGATAATTCACACAATGTGACAATGGGGAGGGGGAAATGTTAATAGAATATGATTACTTATGGATGACGGGTTCCCATTGAGATGAAGGAAATATGAGATTATATGCTGGTAGGCTGTGCAGTGTGGTTTCCGACAAAAGCAGAGGAGCTCAAGAGTAGGCTGGGAGAATTCTCCTGAAAATAGTCTCATTAGACTTCCACGTGAGACTTGGTTCCCACAATTCATACAATTTCTCTATTATACATTTGAAATCACTCTATTTTCTCATAATACTGAGCTTTTTTATCAAGTTGAGTACATAACTGGGGGTTCTAGCCATCATGTCATCTTCCAACCCACGTAAATCCCATTCAGGTTCTGTTCATGACTCAGATAGTGAATCTAGTATAGAATGTCTTCAAACAACCCAGTCACCAATGAGTCCCAACATTTCCCTCACAGCCCCTATTGCATCCTCAATGAATGTAGCAGGTCTCAACATTGATGTGGGAAAAGCAAATTCTCAAACTTCAAGCACTTGGTCCATTCCTAATTTTTCTGTCACTCCAGTTCCCCCCAATCTCACCAATACACAAATGCATGTGTCTGAGGGGCCAAGAAGCACACCAGAGATCTCATCAAAAGGTTAATCCACGAGAATTTCTCCTTAATCCTGGTCGGAATCCAGTGGCCTCCCAGGAACCCTTTGGGTGAAGTAAACAACCAACCCTCAATATTGCATCAGGATCTCAGGTTCATGTGGGCCATGAAAAGCTGGTTGATGGAGGGCAGCAAAAAAGACCATTGGAAAATGTTAGTCGCAGTGGACTTTCAGAGGGAAATCCAGGATTGACACTTCATCAAAGTAAGTCTGTTGGATTTCGGAATATAAACTTTTGCAAAATCTGACATGTTTGTTTCATGGGCTAGATAAAGCACCTAAAGGCAAGACAGTCTAATCTCAGGAGCTAATTGGAGATCATTAGTATGACCAGTCTTTATTAATTTGTTGATGTGTTAACTGATTATTTGCATGGGAGGTGATGAACTTTATGCATCTTTAACTCTTGTTCATAAAGAAAAACTCACTGGACGGCATCATCCATATGCCTCCAAACCAAGAATGGGTCATGCCAGTTCATCAAGAGAAAAAATGGTGGATGATGAGGATGAGAACATGTCTCCGACTAAAAGTGAAACAAATGATGAACCCAGGAGGGAAAATTTCATGGTGCATGAGAAAGGAACTCAGTCAAATAGTGAGTTCACCTGTCCTCAAATTCCCCTTGCCCAGAGTATGCTCAATCAATCCAAGATGAGACAGCAAAGGAACAAGGCTCGCAAAGCTTACAATGTGGCAAAAATTGCAAGCCAGAAGAAGCAACAAAAATGGATGAAATGGAACTTCCAGAAAATGTCAATGGGATGAGATCAGCTGTACATGCCCATTGTCTGTTCCTACTCAAAGTAAGGGATAAGGATTTCTCCCGACTACCAGCACCAGCCAGCACAGAAGAGCATGAAATTGCAATTCAAGTGGCTGGTCATCTTGGATATGTCCCCAAGGATGTTTTCAATGAGCCATCAACACAGGTTCAGTCTCAGGGTTTGCAAAGCTACTGCGAAAATGAGTTCCACAAGTTAGGACTAAAGCAATTCACTTTGGACTGGGAGAGCTCATGGCACCATCTGCTCAACAAGTTGATGTCTATGGTTTTTTACCATACATTCCTTCTGGCACTTGTCAGCACGGAGTATAATCACTACTGTTGGAACAAGGATCATAATAACTACGGGGTTGTGGCAGCTTTGATGGAGCAATATTTCACTTATTTGAAAAGAGAATTGAAGTCTATTCAAAAGGATGCGGAGTATTTGGTAAAAAGAAGGAGAATCAAAAGCTTGCAAAGATTTGTCAGAGGGTTCGTTACTGTATCTCTTCTTCATTGTGAAGTAACTCTGATGATAATCTAATTGATGATATTCAGGCCTGTGAGCACCTTTGTGAATGGTGTAATACAGCTAAATTTCCAATTATAGCATCAAAATTCAATGACCCTCAAGTATGCTCAGATACTGAGGAAGTAGTGGAAAATGGCTGTCAAGTTTACCGCAAAGTGGGCTGACGCTGGTGCTCAGGCCTATTTAATGAGTTGGTATTAAAGATTGATTGAGACATAGAGTTTTGTAATTGGATTAAAAAAAAGGTAAAAAAACTATTGATAGAATTCCAGAAATATGATAAACAGATGATGGGGATATTCCAAAGGGCTATCTTTTCAGGTGTTTGATCAATATTGGCTCAAAGATTGTTTTAAGATTCATATTATTGCCCTCAAAATACTTGAAATGCCAGTTATTAGCGCAAATGGCAATGCTCTGAAATAATTTAGGAAAATAAATTTATAGCACATTGACATAATAAGTTTTTCTGAAATATTTGTGTGGGTGTAATACAATCTGATTATTATTTCTTGAATGCGCTACATCCGGATGAATAAATTAGAATATAAACAATATGAGCTTTCGTGTGGTAATGTACAATGGTGTCCCTTATCAATATTTGTCTATTGCTCAGTTTCATTCAGGAAATATTGAAGAAATTCCATCCAGCTCATGGTCTTCATAATTGTGGACCTGTGATGGGGTGAAAAAAGGTTATCGACTGTGTCAAACACAAATGACATAAAATTAGGAAGGCTCATGCAGATAATGAGCATTTCTTTTCTTGGACCTATTGGTGATGGTAATATGGCATTTCCATAAAGAATTATTTCAGAATAGTAATACAATCAGGGACACAGATTAGCTAGAAAGGTACCTTCCGCATGTTGACCTCAACTGAATGAGGTGTGATATAGTGAATAATGTTTGCAGGTTGCTGTTGTCCAATACAATAGAGACAATCAACAGCCTGAGCCTCAATGGCTGGGTTCCAATTTGGCTCCTGGAAAGGTTGATTTCAGTGTTGGAAAATTTGGGTCAAATTCTGGGGGTCCCCTAACCAATAAGTAGATGATATTAGCGCAAGTGATGTTAAGGCCAGTTCCAGCTTCAGCAATGGAGGCAATGAGTACCTCACATGCAGGATTATTAAAAGATTCCTCCAAGGCCTTCTCCTGACCTCTTGCTGTAATTGTTCCATCAATGAATGCTGAAAGGATAGAGTGATGGGTGAGGACTATACTGATTCTAGCAAACCAATGTTTTCAGACAAATTTAATTGGGAAAGGAAGAATATTATAAATTACTCACAAATCAAGAAATGGGGTCCATTGAGAGTAAACAACCAATTCACATGGACCACAGCTTGATTGTTTCTTCTTAAGTAAGCTTCTGAGAAGGTGTGCAATTTTACTACTCATCATTCATTTTTACACATCAAAAATAGTTTGGGTGATTGTTGGGGAGTTATCCTGAGTGCTCCTCCCCTCATGGTCATTGAAATCCGGATCCGCCAATTTGTTAAGCATTATATGATGGTTTCAACATATTCACAGCTTATTAATACTTCCGAACAATTCCCCTGGCTCTTTTGTTTTGGATGATAGGAATTCTTTGTATAATGCAGATTATTCTTTCTGCATTGTGGGCTTGAGTGGGAGCAGTTTGTAGTGATGGCTAATAATTGGGAGAGATTTGAGATGGGAGGTTTTGGTGTGGCACAAGCTCAAATGGTGCAATGCCAAATGCAAAATATCATTGTTACCTTTGGAAAGACTCTTCAGGATTAATGGCGACCAGTTATCTTGAGCTGAGCTCTGGGGTTGGGTGATGAATGATATTATTCCCAAAAGGTCATAAATGGTGTTGTGAATAGGTGTGCAAATCAAACATATTCGACTGGATGATAGGAGGCTATTAATGGCACGGTGAGTGGCAGTGTATTTAGAGAAAATATAGCTATAAGATGGGGGAAGCATTATTGAACATAATAGGATATTTGAATTATTAATAGATAAGATACTCACTGTGCTTCATCCAAAATTACACAATGCCAATTGATTTTAAAAATGAATGATTCAGAGGTATTGGTTTGTTTAAATTCCTGGGTGATAGTATTGTAAGAAGTGATTATGATATCACATCTTAGGGTGTTGGCCTCAGATAATGAGTGACTAGTGGGGCCATGGTAGGTGTTGGCTTGCAGTGCTCCAGCCTGAGAATGCTTGGATATTTCTGATTGCCAGTTGGTGATTAAGTGAGGTGGGCAGACGATGATGGTGGGCGTTTGTAATTGGCTGCTCTTTGGAGATACCAATTGGTGCAATGGCCTGAATGGTTTTACCTAATCCCATATCATCTGTGAGCAGTCCTCCAAGAGGGGTATTGGTCAAAGGAATTAAAATGAGCTGATGACCTTGTTTGTAATGATGTGCCTGGCATTAAAAGGGGATGAAGGGGGTGAGTTGGCCCAAAGGTTACAGTTGGATTGTCCATTGGGGATTTCTCGATCCCAGAGAAAGGCTAGTCCTGTTTTTTGATGAGGGAGCAGGGGGCTCTTAATTATGGAATGGGGTGGGGTCATCATGGGAAGGTCTGATCCACTGGGTAATTGTATCAGTTTTTTCTTGGAAGTCAATGAAAAAAGAGCAGGATATGAGGTTGGCGTCAAGTTTGAAGTGGGAAATGTGGGAGTAAGAAGTTGACAATGACTATGAGTATCACAGTCATATTCTTCAGGCATTTTAAGGTTTAAGTCTTGCTTGCAAAAACTTTCAAACATGAATATAATGTTTGGATACCATGTGAAGAACATCAATGCTAGATTGGGTTTCTGGGATGAGGAAGGATCATTCTTATCAGTCATAAATACTCCCTCAACAAATAATGTTTGAGTAGGGTTGGATTGGCAATTTTCAATCCATGCACCACGAGAACCACAGTGCATGGAAGTTTGTGGTTCCCCAAGAAATGATTTCAAAGTGTCAGAAAGGGTTCCAGGGAGAGAGCCAATAGTATTCTGGTGATTGGGGAGATATATGAATATGCTGTGTTGATTGTGCCATAGGATAATCCAAGAAGCTAAGTGGGAATTATCAGGATTTAAGGTTATATCACAATTTATTTGAATAAAAATACTAATCATCCCAATTGAAAGTTGTTGTGAAGGGGTTGACATGATGACTATTATGAATTATTTGGGGACAGTGGGAAATTATATGATCAGGAAGGGGTAGATAAAGGTAATGAAGACCAATAAGTGAAGGTGGGAAGCTCATATGAGAGGAAGCAATGGACTCAAAGGGGCATTGCCTGTGGTTATGTGCATGGGCATTGGGAATATGGGCCTCTTGGACTTATAATTTTAATATCTAATTTGGGGCATATATCAAGGCAAGGTGGAAAGAATTTGGGACAACTAATATTATTTCTGGAGCTGCTGCATATTACCCAAGGTTTGGTGGGCCAAAGTTCACATCAACATATGCAATATTGGGGGGGTTGTAGCAACTTGTTGTAGAGTGGAATATTAGAGGTATGCAGACATGTTGGCTGGTGTGGCAGCAAACATTAAGTGAATCTCCCCAGGTTTATTGTCTTACAGTGAGCTACTGGGCAATGGTGGTGGTGGAAAAGAAAATTTCACTGTGGGGATCTTTTTGTGTGGGCGGGTGAGGTATGTTTGGTGGCATGCCACTGAACATGAGTTTGGTTTTGCTCAAAAATTCTTGTGGACTGACACCTGCTGGAATTCCAGTGGGGAATGTGAGGCTTGATCAAAGGGGACGCCAGCCATTACCCATGATCCACTTATACATTCCCCCCTATTGCATTTGAGGCTGTTACTAATCCACCCAGATTGGCATCAGGGTTTTTCCCTCATGCATGTGAGAATCTCCAGAGAAATAGGCCACCCGCTCAAGGTATTTTTTGGCGGGAAGACAGGTGCCAATAGTTCTGCAGCGTGTGTGAGAATTTCTGGCATATTACCCGCAGTGGGAGATCCCCCTCAATTATAAACAACCTCAGGGATCATATGCGGGGGTTATGCAAAAGCTTATGAGGGTTAAGCAAATCCACACAGATTGGCCTCAGGTTTTTGCGCGCAAGCAGGTGAGTGTCTGAAGCTCAGCGGGCCACCTGCACATGCAAAAAGCTGGTTTGAAGACAAGCACGTTGTGAGCCTTGAGGTGAATTTTACACACCCAAATAGGCCACAATTATCTTAAAAAGAAATTTTGAATTATACATAACTCATAAATCATGCATATATTCAAAATTCATCATTTTTGATTTCAGAAAAGATGAATAACTTTTTATTGAGTAAGTAAGTCCATGGATTTAAGGCCAGATTTGGAATCTACACAAAACCTAACCTAGGGTAGCTCCATAGAGTGAATAGGCTCAAATTAACTCTTTGAGGTGGTAAAATGGAAAATACTTCAATACCACATCATTAATACCACATAAAAGATCTGTGAAAATTTTTGTTTTTCTCGATTTTACACCAAAATAATGGGAAAGTGAGAAATCCCATGTTACATATACACTAAGAATAGTGTTATACATGTTTTGAGCACTTAATATTATGGTATTCTTACATGCACTTTTGGTACACCCATAGTGGATATCTCACTTTAAGCTTAAATTTCTATTTTGACGTGAAAAATAAGCAAGGGGGACAAAAGACCTCAAAGAGAGCCAGGGTACCCAACTTCTGAGGCCCCAGAGGCGTGGATAGCTCAAAAGATTGGCTCCATGGCTGATATTGACCCAATTGGTAAACTAAACCTCTTTGGGAACTTGGTTACCAAGTTACAACTACTGTAAAACACCAGAAAATAGCAAATAACCTGCTATTTTGATGTGCCAAGGAGGTAAAGAGCTACATAGACTCCTGTAACCACATCAATTCTTAATGACTTTCCATGGATAGACCCCAAAAGAGTAATTAAAACCCTTTTTGGACTTGTATCCATTGATTTACCTCATAGCAACCAGTCAAACACTGATATTTGGAATTCTACGTAGAAATGAGGTAAAAACTTCAAAAATTCATTAAAAATACAATTCTTAATGAATATTTCTGAAACTTTCAGGACCAATTTAGAGCTGTATTATCTATGGTAGAACCAAAAATAATTCCAGTTTTACTAGTAAAATTAAAACATTTACTTACAGTCCATTTTGACCATTCTACGTGAAACACTGAATCTTCAAAAATTCACAGTAATTAAAAACTGTGATAAAATTGGCAATAAAATTGATAACTTTGAGAAATAAATGATTATTTTGGAATAAAAGAAGATTTACAGATTTTACTCCTTTTATCCTTAACCATATTGGGGTTGGTAGTCATGTAAAAGCATCAATTAAGTAATTATGATAATCTTATGTGACAACAGATGATGTAATCATCAATCCAAAAAGGTTTATTGTTTTCTCACTCACTGGTTTTTCAGTTTGCTCCATGGCACGCCTCTGTGAGCTGTTGTTGACATAAAAGAAGCCTCTTCTTGCTGTTTTTTCCCTATCATCATCATCTTATTAATCATTTATATCAGTATTACCAACAAGTAAGTATTAGTTAAAGCTTTTCTTAAGTCTTTTATTCTTTCAGAATCAATCAGAAAGACGTGAAATCATAGAAATCAGCTATATATTGCTGTAATAAATTTATAAATTCATTTTGATCCTCTAAATCCACAATTCTACGTCAAAGTTCTCTACTTTTATCTATCAATAAGTTCTTTGGAGTATTAGTGAGTCATTTATCTTTAATTCTTAAAGTTTTTCTCTAGTAATAGTTTTCTTCAAGGATTAGCTTTATAATTATTCTTGTAAAAGATAATTATATATTAAAATAATTTATTATTTTAATAAAAGAAGTTTTTGTTATTAAATTCTTCTTGTAATTGATTCTTGTAGACAATTACTTACTCACTGTTAAAATCACTAGTAGTGCTTAACACGTGAAAGAAATAATTATTTAATTATTTGATTGTGTTTATAATAATATTTTATTATTATATTTCATAAGAACAGACATAGTACTGTTGATTAATAGTAATATTATCATCAGTTTCATAGTCCTATCTTACATTTGGTGGCCTGGCCATGTTTTTTGAACCTTGTACCCTTAATTAATATACTTTCAAGCTCCCAAATATATTAATTTAATAATTTTTTTTTCATTTTAAAGTTCAAATAATTCTTATTTTTGAAATTGTTTTGGAAATCTTTTTTCATTGAGGAATTTGGTTTAATTTTATATTGTTTTTACACGTGGCTTTTTCACATCCAAAAACTTATAAAATTATTCTTTGAGTTACTCTGAATTAATTTTCATTCAAAATCTTAAATTTTAATTTTTTTTCTTGTAAAAGAATAATTTTTTTAATATTAAAAAATATAAAACTTATAAAACATCTTTAAAAAATATTTTAAAAAGTATAAAAAATAATTTTTTCTCTTTTATAGTTTTTTCTAGTGTCTTTAATCAAATACTGTGCAGCTGGCAACAGACTCAGTAAAAGATATATCATTAGTCCAGAATCTGAAGACAGTATTGAGGTGCAGATTGCTAAAAGAGGCACCTTATTTAACTCAGAAAAAGCTAAATTACCACCAAAAGGTGTGTATTTTATCTTATATTTTTCGCCTTTTATCTTTAAGTTGACATGAAAATGGTGCATACCAGAAATGGAAGCAACTATTCAGTCCAACCAGATGGATGTGGACAAGGAAGAGGCAAGACCAAATCCAGAAGTGCCAAAGCTTCCACAAGAAAGACATATCTGGAGGATGCCAGAGTTGCCCCCCATTCCCCAAGGTCTGTACCAACAGATTTTGACGTGAATTCTGAGCCTGAACTAATTCATGATATTATTTCCAGGGCTAAACCATTTTCAAGTGGCAGCAAGAGAAATATATCAATGACAGTACAAGAATTGGTTCAGAGAAGCCAAAGAGGAAGAGTGGGAAATCTGCCCAAGCCTTTGGCAGGGGGCCATGAACTCCTACTTACACATCAAGAGCTTTCTGGGTCAGGAGAAGACCATAGAACTCTTAGGAGGTTGGAGCCCCCTGTCTTGCAAAGAAAAGGTCAAAAAGATAAAGAATTGGTTGAAGAACCAAAGTCTTTTATGCATAGACCAGAAGAAAGAGTTGGAAATGACTCCAGATTTGGAGACAGAGGCACCAGTGGCGTCCACCAGCTCCAAACCAGCTCCAGAAGTGTCCAAGGACAAGCCCAAGGGACCTCAGAAGAAGCATAAAGGTCCCAAGAACCATCAAGGCAAAGGAAAAGGCAAAGCCAATTGGCACAGACCTTACCCACAAGGGTACAGGATCCCCAAATTGGAGCCTTCAGCCGTGGACAGTGTCTTCAATATGGCCAGGACTCTGATGGAATTCACAGCCAAAGAGCAGCAAAGGATGAACAGAAACTTTCCACGGAAATAATTGGTGTACAGACTAGTATTAATGTAGAAATCGGTAAACTAGATGGAAAGCTAACTAAAATTGCATCAGATATAGTTGAATTAAAGAAAAAATTACAAGAAATACATTGAATTTCACCAAGTGACAAATGCCAGACTTGACTCAATTACCTATTCTTGCAAAAGAATTGAAAACATGTGACAAGTTCAGCATGATGAGATGGAGAAACTTTCCATTTTTAAGGTGAATAATCAACTTACAATTTTACAAGACCAAGTCTTAAAAATAGTTGAGAATACCAATCAATTTGCTATACACTTAGCAAAAAGTGACAGTGAAAGGCAGAAGTTGAAGAATGAAATAATTGCAAGTGTGGAACAAATTCATAAGAATCATGAACCACATATGCCAAGACATTCTACACCTTTAACTGAAGAAAAACTTTCTGTTAAAGAAAGTCTCACCCCACTCTTGGGAGAAAATGCCTACTCTGAAAGAGATATTCCCAAAATAGAAGAATGGCCAACATTCTCTGGTGAAGGAGAATAAAACCATATTGAATTCATCAGGACTATTGATATGTTGCAAGAAGACTTTAATATACCTGATGAAATCATAGTGGGGAAGTTACATTGTCTGTTTACCAGAACTGCAAAGAAATGGTATTACAAAATAAGGATTGATCATGGTAAACATGATTGGTCTTGGTGGAAATCTGAAATAATTATCAAATGGGCCAATAATTCTTGGAGGTTTAAAATAGAAAATGCCTTTGAAAGTGCCATTTTTAACTCAGACAAAGATAAACCACTTACTTGGTTCTTCAAACAAAAAGACAGATTATCTGCTTTACAACCAGATATGTCTGACACTATGATTAATATGAAAATATGAACAAAGTCTGGAGGAGAATTGGAACATGCTATCAAAAAGCAGATGTGTGGAACCCTGTTCAACAGAAGACTACATTAATGCTATGGAAGATATCATTTCCAGAACAAGAATTGGTAAAACTTGGTCTAAAATCCCAACAGAATCCAAGATGACCTCTAAGATTTCCAGAGAGGATAAGAGACCAGAAAAACCTGTCTTAAAGTGTCATAAATGTGGAAGAACTTCACATTTAGCCAGCACTTGCACAAAAAAGACAAAAATCAATGAAGTTCAAATCATTGAAGAAGTTCAGTGTACTGAAGAGAAGGAAGAATCTGATCAAGATTCTGAAATCTCTGAAGATACACCAGTGGAGGATTATCCCATTGAAAACATCACAGCTTTCTTTGAAGTCACTGAAGTCCATACCCACTTGCCACAGTATAGTGAAGATTGCTACAACCTTATTAATGTTCAGGATTCCAGAATGTGTAAAACCCAACCTGCTAAAGGAAAAAGTTATACTGCTGGAGCATCTTGTATCACATCAATTCTGATGAATAATGTTGAAGCCAAAGTCAATTTGGATACAGGAGCATTTTGCACTTGTGTAGGCAAAGATTATCTCCAAGCTATACTTCCTGAATGGAAAAACCATCTATTACCAATAGAAGGTGTACAATTTAGTAGTGCCAGTACCAATATGTACCCTTTGGGTATATTAGACACTATTCTTGTATTGCCCCATCCAACAGGAAGTATAAGAATGAAAGCTGAGGTTGTAGTAATGGACAAATGCACATCTCAACATATCATTCTTGGAAATGATTACCTAAGTATTTATGGTATTGATATCAATAACCATAAAGACAGATATTTCACAATTGGAGAGAACAGGAGAAAAAAATTTGCTTTCTCCAATATGCCAAAGCAAATATCAGTAGTATCTTCTGAGAAAGATACTTATAAGGAAGAATTTGTGTCCACACAACTTGTTGAAGCACAAATTAATCCATCATTGTCACCAAAAATGAAGAGTGAACTTATTGACGTGTTATACACATACAATACTGCATTTGCCTCTGATCATGAACCATTTGGTGCTATAAGAGGACATGAAGTTGATATTACTCTTAATATTGACAGACCATATCCCCCAGTACTTAGAAGACCAGCTTATCCAGCCAGTCCCAGAGCTAGAGAAGCCTTGGAGAAACATATCCAAGGGTTAATTCAACTTGGTGTACTAAGGAAAGTAGGCCATAATGAGGAGGTTGAAGTGACAACACCTGTTATTATTGCTTGGCATAATGATAAGTCAAGAATGGTTGGAGATTTTAGAGCTTTGAATACCTACACAGTTCCAGTTAGGTATCCAATCCCCAGAATCCAAGAAACCTTGACTCAATTGTCTAAAGCCAAGTATATAACATCAATGGATGCATTGAAATTGTGAGCCTTGAGGTATATTTTACATACCCAAACAGGCCACAATTATCTTAAAAAGAAATTTTGAATTATACATAACTCATAAATCATGCATATATTCAAAATTCATCATTTTTGATTTCAGAAAAGATGAATAACGTTTTATTGAGTAAGTAAATCCATGGATTTAAGGCCAGATTTGGATTCTAAACAAAAATTCATCTAGGGTAGCTCCATAGAGTGAATAGGCTCAAATTAACTCTTTGAGGTGGTAAAATGGAAAATACTTCAATACCACATCATCAATACCACATAAAGGATCCGTGAAAACTTTTGTTTTTCTCAATTTCACGCCAAAATAATGGGAAAGTGAGAAATCCCATGTTACATATACACTAAGAATAGTGTTATGCATGTTTTGAGCACTTAATATCATGGTATTCTTACATGGACTTTTGGTACACCCATAGTGGATATCTCACTTGAAGCTTAAATTACTATTTTGACATAAAAAATACACAAGGGGGACAAAAGACATCAAAGAGAGCCAGGGTACCCAACTTCTGAGGACCCAGAGGCGTGGATAGCTCCAAAGCTTGGCTCCATGCTGATCTTGACCCAATTGGTAAACTAAACCTCTTTGGGAACTTGGTTACCAAGTTACAACTACTGTAAAACACCAGAAAATAGCAAATAACCTGCTATTTTGAGGTGCCAAGGAGGTAAAGAGCTACTTAGACTCCTGTAACCACATCAACACTTGATTACTTTCCATGTATAAACCCCAAAAGAGTAATTAAAACCCTTTTTGGACTTGTATCCATTGATTTACCTCATAGCAACCAGTGAAACACTGATATTTGCAATTTTATGTAGAAATGAGGTAAAAACTTCAAAAATCCATTAAAAATACAACTCTTAATGAATCCTTCTGAAACTCTAACGACCAATGGAGAGCTTTATTATCTATGGTACAACCAAAAATAATTACAGTTTTACTAGTAAAATTAAAAGTTTTACCTACAGTCCATTTTTGACCATTCTACGTGAAACACTGAATCTTCAAAAATTCACAGCAATTAAAACCTGTGATGAAATCAGCAATAAAATTGATAACTTTAAGAAATCAATGATTATTTTGGAATAAAAGAAGATTTACCGATGTTACTCCTTTTATCCTTAACCATATTGGGGTTGGTAGTAATGTAAAAGCATGAATTAAGTAATTCTGATAATCTTACTTGACAACAGATGATGTAATCATCACTCCAAAAATGTTTATTGTTTTCTCACTCACTGGTTTTTCAGTTTGCTCCATGGCACGCCTCTGTGAGCTGTTGTTGACTTAAAAGAAGCCTCTTCTTGCTGTTTTTTTGTATAATCATCATTTTATTACTCATTTATATCAGTATTACCAACAAGTAAGTATTAGTTAAAGCTTTTCTTAAGTCTTTTATTCTTTCAGAATCAATAAGAAAGACGTGAAATCATAGAAATCAGCTATATATTGCTGTAATACATTTATAAATTCATTTTGATCCTCTAAATCCACAATTCTACGTCAAAGTTCTCTACTTTTATCTATCAATAAGTTCTTTGGAGTATTAGTGAGTCATTTATCTTTAATTCTTAAAGTTTTTCTCTAGTAATAGCTTTCTTCAAGGATTAGCTTTATAATTATTCTTGTAAAAGATAATTATATATTAAAATAATTTATTATTTTAATAAAAGAAGTTTTTATTATTAAATTCTTCTTGTAATTGATTCTTGTAGACAATTACTTACTCACTGTTAAAATCAATAGTAGTGCTTAACACGTGAAAGAAATAATTCTTTAATTATTTAATTGTGGTTATAATAATATTTTATTATTATATTTCATAAGAACAGACATAGTACTGGTGATTAATAGTAATATTATCATAAGTTTCATAGTCACATCTTACAGACGTAAAAGGCCTTCCAGGCGTGTGAAAATTCCCTGTGTATGACCCGTGGGGGCCTGACAATTAGTGGGTGCCCACACAACAAGTGGGGCCAGTCATTGTTTGCCCCGACCTTGGCACTGGAGTGAGTCCACTGTTTGCATATGACCCCAATCACTAGTCATCCCAATATGCACCCCTTACATTAAACACAATACAACAGCATCTGTGCAGTAGTTAGGCGCAGCTCTCCAACAAGGTTCATCAAAGGCATGCATTTGAGAAATTTGACTTGATGGCTTGGCGTAACTTCCTGGTACATTCTTTTACAGCTTTTGCTCTGCCCCACAGCATACATGTACAAAGGTGTACATACTAAAATGTTGGCTGTAAAAATTAGGATGGTGTAATACTACTTCTGCCTGCATGCATATTACCGATTGGGATCCACCTTCCAATTGTTGCCATACATACAGCTCATGTGCCACATGCTCAGCATTGTGATTCACCCGATTTACACATGCAAGCTGAGAATTTCATGGTCAAAAGCTCAGTGTGGAAGGTTTTGGTAAAGCCATGGCCCGGAGACTTTTTGCATCAGTTCTTTGGAAAGCCCACTTCTGAGCACTTCACCAAAGCATGTGATATTCTGCGCCTGGCTGAAATGTCATCTGATGCTGTGCCAAATGCTCAGATTGTGTGCTCACAAAAATGACCTAGAAATTGCTCAGCATGGTGCATTTGATATTATTATATCAATAGCTCAACAACTGTGCAATTTGAATGTTCAGCCACTGAGAATTTCAATTATGACCCCAAAGCAGACCTGAGAAATGGCTCAACCCAACCCCATGCTATATTAACTTGTCATACAGCCACACAACTCTTTGTTCAAACGGTGTCCCCCGGCCATAAGGCTGGTATGCTTGCCGCGGTAACCTGCAACCAAACACACCACATCCTAATTTGCATGGGGCATTTGTGGATTGCACCCACCGTGCATATGCAACAATGGCCTGACAAAAGCCCTCCCAGGAAATTGGGATATTGCAGCCAACAAAGGGGATTTGATTCAGTCTGACAATTCAATAAATTGCAATACTCAGCCAGAACCCTGTCACAGGGGCTCTTGGAAGAAGAGGGCCTGGCACTCAGGAATCAAGAACTCACTTGGAGGGCTCCAAAGATAAAAGAATAATAAGAATGAATTTTTTTAAGAAAGAATAAGGGAGAAAACAAGTATGCCAAAAGATGAGATAAGAAAAAGGTGAAGCCAATGGCCAAAGATAATAAAGAAGCCAAAAGCCAAGAAGCCAACCAAGTGAATCCTCAATTCACTGTTTCAACCTGCCAGAAAAGGAAATGGAATTAGTATAAGGATATGACCACCAATATCCACTGGACAGGCGAGGAAATAAAAGAAAAGGGTGCTGAATGACTGACTTAAGATTATCAGTATTAACTTTAATAAGGTAAAAGAAAATAAGGATAAAAATAAATCCACTATATTAATTAACTGGGGAAAAAGTCCCCAGGTGCTGAAAGGTGGCCAGTATATGTGAAAAGCTGAAAGATTGATCCTGGAGTTGGATCACCGGCTGTGTTGTCCGAATCGGGCCAATACAGTTCTGGCCATCTTGAATTTGAAACTGTGTGATTGAATTCCCACAGTAGAATGTGAATTGGCCCAATTGGGCCAAGTACGTACAGGTTGATTGATTACCGCCTGTATGAACCAATTGAGTTGTCCAAGAAGTATTGAAATACTTGATGCCTTGACAACTGATTGAAAAGATGCAATACCTTTTGGGAATTGCCCTTAGAATAACCCTGAATGAAATTTCCAACCCAACTCCTGCTGAGCCAGGTGATTGGGTCCTTGAATGGTCTTCTGATTACCGCCATGGATTACCAAACTGATGAGTCCAAAGGTTCTCCTTCGAAATGGGCGTTGGATCTTGGTACCTTGAGTGAAGAAGGTTGATTTGGGTCCTGAAAACGTCACCATTGAATTGCTGAGCAAAAATGGTGCATAATGGTATATAACACCATATATGCACCACTCCTGCAACCTTGAGTACGAGGTGCATGGAGGAATGAAGCAATCCTCCCTTAAGTTGAGGGAAATGCTTGCTGAGATGATTTGGTGGCCTCTGGTGCTTGCCAGAGACCATGACGGTGAAGTTGGTTCATGGTGGTCCAGGGCCAAAAATGGGTCCTACGGGATTTATGGCCAAAAATGGATCCAAGGTGTTTTTGGTCCAAGGGATTGGTGGCCAAAAATGGCTCAGGTGGGCCCAATTGTGGTTTGGGACCCACCTGGCCTTGGGGGCTAGGTGGCTTCCCCCTTTGGCCCCTTTTGGCCTCATTGGATTAGGCCAAAAGGGGCCTAATCCGCCTACGGACCGTGGACTGCGTATTACGGCCCACGGACCGTAGAAGCCGTGGGGGGCCTAAATGGCCCAAAAAGGCCATTTAGGCCAAAACCCCCATAATGAAAGGGGTGGCCAGGAAACCAATGAAGGTGGACATGGGGCCTGGAAGCCCCTAGAAGACAAAAGGACCCCCCAGGCCCAAAAACAGTGATGGAGGCCTGGGGGTTGGTGAGGTGGAAATTGGCCAAGAGGGCCAATGACGCAGGATATGGCCTGAGGCCATAAAGGATGATGGAGGCCATAAGTGGCCAATGGAATGGGTTATGGCGTAAGAGCCATGGAACACCCAAAAGGGGTCAATTGGCCATAAATGATATGACATGGCCAATTGGCCCCAACTTGGCTCCAGGTTGGATTGCCGCCGCCATCAAGGAGGAGGGTCAAAATACGTGGTTGTGACAGTACCCCCCTACCTTGAATGGTGAGCTCCTGAGCACCAAGATAAGGTAGAGGCCTGTTGAGGCTAACGAGACGGGTTTGACGTAAGGATTCCAGATGTATTGAATCTTGAAAAGAAGAATTGAACTGATAAGCTTGTTGGCATATGAATTGAGGTTGACTTGATCTTCCCTTGACATTTGGCTTTGACAAAGTCGAAGACATGATTTGACATAAAGATTTTGGCGTTAAAGAGTTATAAGAAAAGAAATTTTAAAAGAATATAAAGAGTAAAAGAGAAAAGAAAACAGATATAAAGAGAGAAACAGAAAAAAAAAAAATAAAGAAAATGAAATTTGAGGAGGAATCCAATCTTCATCACGGATTACGACAATTGATTTTGAAAGTGACCAAGGACCTGGATAAAAGAATTTGATGCCAGGTGCTCACAGAGTGGCCAAGGTGATGTTTTGACAGATTGTAGACCCCTCAGGGAAGTGCACACCAGGAGAGGAACTTACTTTTAGTAACTGCCACTCCCGCCAGTGCCATAAATAAGAAAGATCTTGATAAATGAATGTGTCGAAAGAATAAAGTCTTGGGAAGGAGAATAAAAAAAAAGAATGGTCCATTTGCCCAAATTGTAAATGGCCATAAATTTGGAATTCGGAGGTTGAAAGCTGGGCCAAGAAGTCTGTGTCCAAATTGAAAAGTGCTCACAGAGTGGCCAAGGTGATGCTTACAACAAGAAGAGTAGAATACCCCCAAAGGTGCATACCAGGAGTGGGACTTACTTTTGGTAATTCCTCTCCCCACCAAGCACCATGAAAATTCAAGCCATTGAAGAATTGGGTCCTGGCTTGTCAGGATATAACGAATGAAAATCTTTGACAAGTTCAGGACAATTCTTGAGGTTTTCAGCTGGTTCCCATGTGGATCCTTCTGAATCTTGACTGAAACCTTTCCATTCCACCAGATACCATAATTTTCTTCTTTTGAGCTTTGAATCCAGTACTTGAAAGACTTCCCATTCCTCTTCTTCTTCAATAATGATTGGCGGAGGAGGCTCTTGATGCTGATTTGGGATTGTTGATGTCTTAACTGGTTCCAAGAGTGAGATATGGAAGACTGGGTGGATGGATTTCCATTGAGATGGAAGCTTGAGGTGGTAAGCATGAGTACTGACTTTCTTCAAGATTGGAAAGGGACCCAACCATCTTTCAGACAGTTTCTTGGTGGGTCTAGTTGATTTGATATTCTTGGAAGAAAGCCATACCATGTCACCAGGATTGAAAACAGGTGGACTTGCTCTACTTTTATCTGCATACCTCTTAAACCGGTTTATGGAAGCTTCAAGTTCTCTCTTGACATCTTGCTGTACTGATTGGATTTTTGTTGATAACGTTCCAGCAGGAGTATCTTGAGTGATGTGAACTGAATCAAATTGAGGATCTCTTCCATAAACAGTGAAAAACGGTGATTGCTTGGTTGAAGAGTGGTCAGAGTTATTGTAGGCAAATTCAGCCAGAGGGAGCCAGGTGTTCCAATCATCTTGATGATAACTGACATACATCCAAAGATACTGTTCTAGTATCTGATTTACCCTCTCTGTCTGTCCATCAGTTTCTGGATGGTAAGCAGTTGACAAGTCTCTTGAAATCTTGAGCTGCTGACAAAGATTGGTCCAGAAGGAAGAAACAAAAAGGGGACCTCTATCACTGACAATGCTTGAAGGAAGGCCATGCTTTGAGAAGATATTCTTGATGAATAAATGGGCCAAATCCAAAGAAGTTATTGAAGACATTGTTGGAATAAAAACCGCCATTTTTGAGAATCTGTCCACTATGACAAGAATTGAGTCAAAAGAATTGGACAGTGGCAGTTGAGTGATGAAATCCATTGAGAGGCCAATCCAAGGACCATTTGGAATTGGAAGAGGCTTGAGAAATCCAAACCTCTTATGATGAATATTCTTGTTTCTTGAACACTGTTGACAGGATGAAACATAATCCTTGATGAATTGAGTCATGCCGGACCAGTGGAAGTCCCGCTTGACAAGTTTGAGAGTCTTCTCTTGGCCAGGGTGTCCAGCTAGAGGAGAATCGTGACGCTTTTGAAGAATGCTGAGTTGAATTGTGGAGTCATTTGGGACTACCACCCAATCTTTGAAGAGAAGAAGTTGGGAGGAGGAATCAAGAGAATAATCTTGGACAGATTTACCTTTACCCAAATCTTCAAGGATACTTCGGTACTGAGGATCTTGCCATATCGCCTTCTGAATTGAGTCAATCAGATTTGAAAATGACTCCACCTTGACTGCAAAGAACTTTGAGGGTTAAACTTCATCTTGCTTAATGAGTTGTTGAAAATTCATTGGATTCTTGCTGATGAAATCCTCCCCCCTCTCTGGATAGACGTCGTCCCGACGTGATAAGGCATCTGGAAGAGTTGCTAGGCGGCCAGGGCGGTAAGTGATTGAAAAATGAAATTCAGATAAGAACTCAGCCCAGCGGGCTTGACGGCGAGTGAGTACTTTCGAGGACATGAAGTATTGAAGGGAACTGTGATCGGTGAGAACTTCAAAAGGAGAGGACAGAGAAAGAAGAAAAGCCCTCCAGCGCTTGAGAGCCCAGACTATACCAAGGAGTTCCTTGTCATGAATTTCATAGTTGAGTTCTGCTGGAATAAGCTTGCGGCTGTCAAATGCAATGGGATGTTTTCCTGAGTCAGAGACCTGACTCAGTACAGCACCCAAAGCATAATCGGATGCATCGGTCTCTACAATGGTGGGTAGAGAAGGATTGGAGCGGTAGTGAAGGCCTCTTTGAGTTGATGAAACTGGCTAAGAGCTTCCTCATTGAGGGGTAAACAGGAATCTTTCTTGAGGAAACTGGTGAGTGAACTGATTTTCTTTGAATAATTCTTGATGAAACGGCGGTAGAAGTTGGCAAAGCCAAGGAAGGATTGAAGAGCCTTGAGGTTTCTTAGAGGAGGCCAATTAAGGATCTGCTGGACTTTTGCTTGGTCCATCTTGAGGCCTTCAGAAGAAACAACATAACCAAGATATTCTACACTAGAAACATGAAAAAGGCGTTTAGAAGCCTTGGCAAAAAGGTTATAGGCTCTGAGTCTGGACAGAACAGTGGACACATGGGTGACATGTTCTTCCTCAGATTTGGAAAAGACCATAATGTCATCCAAATAAACCACAACAAAAACATCAAGAAGATCTTGGAATATATCATTGACAAGATTCTGAAAAGAGGCAGGAGCATTGGTGAGCCCAAATGGCATAACCAAGTACTCAAAACTGCCATATTTAGTTCTGAAGCATGTCAAATGTCCATCACCCTCCTTGATTCTGAGCAGGTTATATGCACCACGCAAATCAATCTTGGAGAAGATAGAAGAACCATTAAAGACATTAAGAAGCTGGTTCATAGGAGGAACAGGATATTTGTTCTTCCTAGTGACAGCATTGAGTTTGCGGTAATCAACACACAAACGGAGGCCACCATCTTTCTTTTTAACAAAGAGGACAGGTGCTCCTGTTGAGGAGGAGCTTGGCCGGATGAAACCTTTCTCTACATTCTCTGAAATGTAGGCCCTGAGTGTATCTGACTCTTGTTTGGATAAAGAGTAGATCACCCCAACTGGAGGTAGAGACCCCTCCAGCTCGATATGATGATCACAGGCACGGTGAGGAGGAAGTTTCTCTGCCTTCACCTTGGAGAATACATCCAAGTATTGGTGATAAACAGAGGGAACAACCTTCATCACGGTTTCTACTTCTTCTGGCTCTTCCTCTTCATCCCACAACTCCTCCAGGGAGTCATGATAAGATGAAGGAGGAAGGTCCATATTCCCAAAGAAGAGATGAAGTGAAGATACAGAATTATCTTCCCCAACATCTTGAATCTCTTTGAATACTTCATCTCCAGATGATGGTAATGACAGATGGGAATTAAGGGAAGGAATATGGACAGAAGATGGAGCTGATGGTGTTCTAGAATCACCAACCAGAGCTGCACATGATTTGGCAGAAGAAGAGTCATTGCGGAAGGAATTGGAAGGATCAGAATAGTCCTTTTGATCAGTATTAAAGGTGATCAGCCCTTGCCTCCAATCAATAGAAGGATTAAAATGATTGAGAAAGTCAAAGCCCAATATGAGGTCTTCTCCCTTGGGAGTATCAATGACTAAAAAATCCCATTCAAAGCTTGGGAAGGAAGGGAGCTCAACCATATATTTAGTATGGTGAGTCACAAATAAGGAAGGGGACTCAGAGGAGTCCAAAATGATAAGAGGAATCTTTTCTGGAAGTTCTGACGTAGTCAATGAGTACTTGTGAACAAACTGCTTTGCAATTAATGAGTGTGTAGCACCAGAATCAATGAGAATACTGTAAAAAACATCAGAAAGAGAAGAGAAAACAAAGAATTTGAGAGAATTCTTGACACCAGTATTCAGAATGCACAATTGTGCTCTGGAAGGAAAACTGTGAAGACCATTGAACACAACATGATCTTCACTCAGGCTTTTCCCTGGCTGGTAAAACTGCCTGACGGTTGGGTAAGCTTGTTTTGAGGCCTTTTGACACAGGACTCAAGACTATGCTTCCCACCACAATAGGTACACAAACCCTCCTTGATTCTTCTGTCCTTTTCAGAACCTTTCAACTTGAAGTCCTTATTCAACAATGAAGAATGGGGCTTGTCCCGCTTTTGAGAATGAAATTTCTTCTTTGGTCTTGAACTTGAAGAAACTTGATGATGAGAAGAGTGAGACTTTGAGGCTTCAGGCTTCTTCTCTTGATTATGATTCTTTTCCTTCTGCCTCTCATGGTACCTGGTATCAAGTTCCAGGCTGACGTCCATTAAGTCTTGAAGAGAATCAATGTTTGAAGGATGGGAGGCCAAGCCCTTCCTGAAATGATGAATAAGAGCCCTTTCACCCCAATCCCCAATTCTTGAAATCAAACTCCCGAAGTCGGCAATATACAAAGCAACATGCCCACCTTCTTTCATCCTAAGGCCATCCAATTCAGCTTCTGCTTTTCTAACTTCATTTGGGTCTCCAAATAAAGTGAACAACTGGGATTCAAATAATGGCCAGGAATTGAGGAGATAATTTGAGTCTTGATTATTGAGGTTGGAAAGATAAGGCTCAATCCATTTTGCAGCCCTGCCAACTAAGAATGAAGTGGCATAAAGAACCTTCTTTCTGTCTTGAGAGAAGTTTGCCGGATCATTATGAAAGATGAGTTGACAAGATTGAATAAAGCTTCTGACTTTGAAGGGCTGAGTCCCATCAAAGCATTCTGGAGCCTTCATAGAGGGAGTCTTGAAGGCTGGTGGTCTTGATAATTCAGAAGAAGAAGCTGCTTGAAGATTGGCCATAATCTGAGTCATTTGCTGCATAATGGCCAATAAAGACGGTTCAGACTGATGAGAGGCAGGCTGATCAGACTGGGCTAGAGTTGGTCCTCTGGTGCCCTCAGATGCTCCCACAGGAGCAGGAGCAGCCTCAGTGCCATTAGACTCTTCCTCTTCCACAGAATTCTCCTCCTCCTCTTCACCATCTTCACCTTGAACCTTGGGACTGGTTCTTGAAAATCCTGGGAATCCGCCAGCCACTCCTGATAAAGACATTGATCTTCTTGGCCCTCTTCCTTCCTTCCTGGATGGTGCTGCTCCTTCCATAATGGGTCCTCTGTCCAATCTGGCCCTCAGTTGAGAAACTGCTGGGGTACCGTCAAGAGGAGCCCTTGGAGTTGGAGTCAGAACAGCTTGAGCTCTGGCCTGAGATCTAGTCTGTCTTGCTGGAGGTGAATGTTGAACTGGCATGATTTCAGGAATAATCAACCAAATAAATGAAATAAAATCAAAATTTTCTTGAAGTACAAAATCAACAATCAAATCTTGAGGAAATTGGATAATCAATTAATCAAAATTCTTCAAATACGTCAATCAATCAAATCAAATGAGTCTTGAAGTAAAAATCAATATCAATGAGAATCTTGAAGTCAATAAATCAATCAATCAAAAAATCAAAATCAAATCAAATCAAAATCTTGCAGAAAAAATCAATCAATAAAAATGAATTCTTGAGTCAAACTCAATTTATGTCAAAAATCTTGATGTGAATAATCAGCAAAATCAATAAAATCTTCAGGTAAATCAATTATCTTGAGGTCAATTTCAATTATGTCAAATTAGTCAATCAAATCAATTTTCAAGTGAATTCTTCCAAAAAATCAAAAATTCTTGAGGAATAAATCAAAGTGAATCCTGATATGAAGAACGTGTCTGAATAACCTGATGAATAACTTGAGAAACAAAGATAAAAAATGCATGAATTATGGATAAAAATCAATTGATTAAGATTGAGAATGAGATTGAAAAGATAACAAAAAATAAAAAATGGGTCAGCCTTCAATTTTCAGAATGAAGAATGAATGAGAGAAAATTGAGAGGTGACGAAGAATCATAAGATCATAAGACTTTCAAGAATCATAATTTTGATGAAATGAATGAATGAATTTAAAATATAAGAATAAAAGAATGAATGAATGAAGAAGAATTATGAGTTAATTAATATAATGTCACAGGGGCTCTTGGAAGAAGAGGGCCTGGCACTCAGGAATCAAGAACTCACTTGGAGGGCTCCAAAGATAAAAGAATAATAAGAATGAATTTCTTTAAGAAAGAATAAGGGAGAAAAAAAGTATGCCAAAACATGAGATAAGAAAAAGGTGAAGCCAATGGCCAAAGATAATAAAGAAGCCAAAAGCCAAGAAGCCAACCAAGTGAATCCTCAATTCACTGTTTCAACCTGCCAGAAAAGGAAATGGAATTAGTATAAGGATATGACCACCAATATCCACTGGACAGGCGAGGAAATAAAAGAAAAGGGTGCTGAATGACTGACTTAAGATTATCAGTATTAACTTTAATAAGGTAAAAGAAAATAAGGATAAAAATAAATCCACTATATTAATTAACTGGGGAAAAAGTCCCCAGGTGCTGAAAGGTGGCCAGTATATGTGAAAAGCTGAAAGATTGATCCTGGAGTTGGATCACCGGCTGTGTTGTCCAAATCGGGCCAATACAGTTCTGGCCATCTTGAATTTGAAACTGTGTGATTGAATTCCCACAGTAGAATGTGAATTGGCCCAATTGGGCCAAGTACGTACAGGTTGATTGATTACCGCCTGTATGAACCAATTGAGTTGTCCAAGAAGTATTGAAATACTTGATGCCTTGACAACTGATTGAAAAGATGTAATACCTTTTGGGAATTGCCCTTAGAATAACCCTGAATGAAATTTCCAACCCAACTCCTGCTGAGCCAGGTGATTGGGTCCTTGAATGGTCTTCTGATTACCGCCATGGATTACCAAACTGATGAGTCCAAAGGTTCTCCTTCGAAATGGGCGTTGGATCTTGGTACCTTGAGTGAAGAAGGTTGATTTGGGTCCTGAAAACGTCACCATTGAATTGCTGAGCAAAAATGGTGCATAATGGTATATAACACCATATATGCACCACTCCTGCAACCTTGAGTACGAGGTGCATGGAGGAATGAAGCAATCCTCCCTTAAGTTGAGGGAAATGCTTGCTGAGATGATTTGGTGGCCTCTGGTGGTTGCCAGAGACCATGACGGTGAAGTTGGTCCATGGTGGTCCAGGGCCAAAAATGGGTCCTACGGGATTTATGGCCAAAAATGGATCCAAGGTGTTTTTGGTCCAATTTTGGTCCAAGGGATTGGTGGCCAAAAATGGCTCAGGTGGGCCCAATTGTGGTTTGGGACCCACCTGGCCTTGGGGGCTAGGTGGCTGCCCCCTTTGGCCCCTTTTGGCCTCATTGGATTAGGCCAAAAGGGGCCTAATCCGCCTACGGACCGCGGACCGCGGCTTACGGACCGTGGACCGCGTATTACGGCCCACGGACCGTAGAAGCCGTGGGGGGCCTAAATGGCCCAAAAAGGCCATTTAGGCCAAAACCCCCATAATGAAAGGGGTGGCCATGGGGCCTGGAAGCCCCTAGAAGACAAAAGGACCCCCCAGGCCCAAAAACAGTGATGGAGGCCTGGGGGTTGGTGAGGTGGAAATTGGCCAAGAGGGCCAATGACGCAGGATATGGCCTGAGGCCATAAAGGATGATGGAGGCCATAAGTGGCCAATGGAATGGGTTATGGCGTAAGAGCCATGGAACACCCAAAAGGGGTCAATTGGCCATAAATGATATGACATGGCCAATTGGCCCCAACTTGGCTCCAGGTTGGATTGCCGCCGCCATCAAGGAGGAGGGTCAAAATACGTGGTTGTGACAAACCCCTTTGTTCCTCTGCCTCACACGGGCATTTCCCTTCTCAGTCACAGCCAATACTGCGACTGAGCTTCAATTTTCCCGGAACGCCTTAAAGCTGTGACTTTGGCAGGTGCTGAAACTGCTGTGATTGGCTCAGCTTCACCATTGTATAAAAGACCATCATTGCCCAACACACCCTCCACTTCTTTTCTCACCCACTCTTCTCATTCTTGTGCGTATTCCCCCTTGTCTTCCTGCCTTTCCACTCCTTTCTATTGCACTCCACTAACCCCACTCCCCTTCCTTCTTGCTGTTTGTTTTTCAAGCTTATACATCCAGAATCCCTCTTCTATCCACCTCGTGCACCTCATTCATTTCAAACTTTTGTTATATTATGTTCTGATATTAATACTAAATTTTCATTATGACTTTCACTCAGACTTTTCAAACCTCAATTATAGAGTGTTTCTTTTGTAATTCCATTTTAAATTTATAAATAATTGTATGTCTTCCATTTTGCTTCACATCTTAATTTCTATTCAGTTACTAACCTCATTTGTCTTGTTTTTAGATGTGGTGCACTTTTTGCAGTAAGCAGGGTATCCCCTGCATCTGCTCCTCAACAGCGACCAACACTTGTGATGCTTGCCGACAAGCACACCAGAAATTCCGGTTTTTTTTCTTCCCTTTCCGACTGCGCAGCCAGAGCAGTTCCTTCCCAAGAAGCCCTTGCATGGACTCCATTGTGGTTGACAATGATGAAAGAATTCCCAAGAGGGAATGGAGGCCAAGACCCCAAAAAGGCAGACAGGAACACTTCCAGATGATTAGCCCCGTGCCCTCAAGTATCAATTTGTCCACCTCCCCTCCTAGTCCACCATCTTATGGTCACTTTACTCCATGACTGGAGGAAAGTGATTATCCAGCCGATGAAGGATGGCAATGGTGGGAGGACATTTGAGCTTGGGCTGATCCTCACCATGTCTTGTCACCCATGGGATTCAAACACCAAAGTAAGTTTTGTTTTTCCTACTTAATTCATTTCTCCTCACATAATCATACTGACTTTTTTTCATTATGCATAGAACAAAACCCACCGGATCCCCCATGACAAGACTCACCCATTCCTTGTATGCCTTGCGAGCAAACTCTGCAGCAACCCACCCCAGGCCCAAGTGGCACCAGATGGTCAGAGGACGTATCCCACAGTAAGCAGCCATGTTTCCCTTTTCTAATTTGAAATTCTGCATCAAGTGAACTGACTTTTCCTCCTTTTTTAGAACCCTCCCTACACGATGAGCCACCTATTCCAGGCCCGAGTCAACCCTCCAAACCACATGAGGACGCTTCTACTCATGAGCCTGAACCTGAGGTGGCTCTGACGCAATCCATGGAGGAACCTTTTGGTAAGTATTTTTTTTATTGTTTTCCTGTTCCCAACTTTCCCTCACCCCTCCTTCAACCATCTCCAGTTCTTCTGGCTACGCCCGCCTCAGTAATCATCATCAACAATATGCCCATTGTAACCCCCCTGCCCTTTCTCCATCCACGGAGATCCCTCCCATTGCCCACGAGAACCCAACCACCTCTAACCCCCGGTGCCAAGCTCCCCTCATTCCCACAATGAGGCTTGCCAGGAATCTACTGACTTATAACCAAACTTAATGTTTCATTGAGCCATTTTCCATGAATCCATCAACCAAATCTTTCTGGAGCATCGCCGATTGCTCCATATGATTCCTTTCTTGGATGCGACTCATAGAAATGAGATGCAGCGGGAATTTCAGGAGGAACTAAATACCCTCCTTGGCCAGGCACTGGAAACTTATCCAAAGGAGGACATCACTGGGATAGTCTCAAGATATCTCTCAAAAAAAAAAAAAAAGTGTTTCCTTTTCACTTATTTTATTTTTGTAATACAATCTTTTGAACAAGTTAGTTGTAATAAATACATGATTTTTTCCATTTTGGTTATATTATTTTTTCCTGTGAGCTTTCCTTTTTCACCAATGGTGCAAATAAATTTTGTAATTGCCCCACCAAATTTTCCAGTTAGTATTTCTTTGTGTGAACCTCTTTTACAGAAAATGCGCAAATAGTCAGTCACCATGACAGCCTCCTATATTTTCTACTTCCATCTTTCTAAAACATATCAGATCTTAATTTTAAAAATGCCACAATTTCCTGCACGTGAGCAATCCACCAGAGTGTCACAACCACGAGTTTGGCCCTCCTCCTTGATGGTTGCGGCAATCCAACCTGGAGCCAAGTTGGGGCCAATTGGCCATGTCATATCATTTATGGTCCATTGGCCCCCTTTGTGTCACAGGGGCTCTTCTAAAATGAAGAGGGCCTGGAACTCAGTGAACAGACTTACTAATGGAGGGCTCAGAAGAGTACTCAATTGATAAGAGTAATGGAGTAAGAGGATAAATTCCTAGTCATAAAATAATAAGAATAAAATATATGAGAGGAAAAAAAAGCAATAATAAAGAGCCAACCACAAATAATCCTGTACCACTGTTTCAACCTGTTCAGGAAAGAGAAAAGGGTTAATAAAGGATATGGCCACCAGGACTCTACTGAACAGGTGAGGGAAGGCAAAGACTAACTTAATAAATAATAAAATAATATTTCTTAAATGAGAAATAAAATAATATTAAATAATAAATTCAATATTTTAATGAACTGGGGGAAAAACCCCCAGGTGGGTGAAGAGGGGCTGGTATATGTGAGAAATACCAGCCTTGGAGTTTGAGTGCTGAGATACTTGTCTGTATGCTGGAAGAAGTTGGATGTGGGATTGAATCCTGTATTGGTGAATCCAATACAGGTTATACAGTCAATACAGGTATTGGCTCCTGTATTGATTACAGGACTGTATTTGGTGAACCCTGTATTTGGGTCTTGCCTGTATGAAACTGTATTGAGGTCTGAAAACTGTATTTGGAGAATGTAGAATGAAACCCCCTTGCTGATTGGGTTTTGAAGGGTATCCATGAAATAATGATTGTTGCTGATTGGGTTTTGAAGGGTACCAATGAGGTAATGATTGTTGAAGATGATTGGTAATGCCCCTGCCTCCTTGGCTGTGAAATTATCCCCCTCTTGAAAGTGGTGAGCTCTGAGCACCATGAGTATAGTGAGTCTTGATGAGCTTGCAATCAATCCATACAGTTCTTTCCCCAATTCCTCAAATGTATCCCATTAAACTTTCTTCTTCAATCAATAATCAAACAAAATCTTCATTTAATCACTTGTGGGTATCTTCCCCTTGATCTTGATTCTGAATTCCCTCTTTTCCTTCAAAATGCCTTCATTCTTCTAAAATAATGTTCATTCTTGTCTTGAGTGTCCTCACTAAACTTTTCTTGAGTCCTCATGGCTTTTGAAAAGGGGGTGACCTGGGTTTATGTCCCAAGAACACCTGATTTCATCATAATTTTGAGTCTTGACAGTGTTGGAATGAAGTGGCCAATACTTGAGGTTTTGTACCATTTCAGAAGTCCTGGCCAAAATCCTTGATTTTGTGATTGAAGGGGATTTTGGCCAATTTGCGCAAAAATGAGCAAAGTGCGCAAATGCGCATATATGCCATAATGGCATATAATGGTGAAAAAAGTGAAAAAACTTGATTGATGATGAAAAATGGCCTTATAGGGTGTTCTGGCCATTTTGCGCATTTTTGCGCAAAATGCGCAAAAATGCCCATATATGCCATAATGGCATATATATTGGTGAAAAAAGATGAAAAAGTTGATAATTTATGGAAAAGTGGCCTATGAGGTGTTTTGGCCATTTTGCGCATTTTTGCGCAAAAACCAGTCTGATCAGCCTGTCTCTCATCAGTCTGAACCATCTTTATTGGCCATTATGCAGCAAATGACTCAGATTATGGCCAATCTTCAAGCAGCTTCTTCTTCTGATTCATCAAGACCACCAGACTTCAAGACTCCATCTATGAAGGCACCAGAATGCTTTGATGGGACTCAACCCTTCAAAGTCAGAAGCTTTATTCAGTCATGCCAGCTTATTTTTCATAATGATCCGGCAAACTTCTCTCAAGACAGGAAGAAGGTTCTTTATGCCACTTCATTTCTTATTGGCAGGGCTGCAAAATGTATTGAGCCTTACCTTTCTAACCTCACCAATCAAGACTCAAGTTATCTTCTCAATTCTTGGCCTTTATTTGAATCCCAACTCTTCACTCTATTTGGAGACCCAAATGAAGTTAGAAAAGCTGAAGCAGAGTTGGATGGCCTTAGGATGAAAGAAGGTGGCCATTTTTCACTATACATAGCCTATTTCAGGAGTTTGGTTTCAAGAAACGGGGATTGGGGAGAAAGAGCTCTCATTCATCATTTCAGGAAGGGATTGCCATCCAGGATTCTGGATCAATTGGCCTCCCATCCTTCAAATATTGATTCTCTTCAAGACTTAATGGACGTTACCCTGGAGCTTGATACCAGGTACCATGAGAGGCAAAAGGAGAAGAATCATCATCAAGAGAAGAAACCTGAAGCCTCAAAGTTAAGTTCTTCTCATCATCAAAATTTTTCAAGCTCAAGTCACAAGAAGAAGAATTTTCATGCTCAAAAGCGGGACAAGCCCCATTCTTCCTTGTTGAATAAGGACTTCAAGTTGAAAGGTTCTGAAAAAGAGAGAAGAATCAAAGAGGGTCTTTGTACCTATTGTGGTGGGAAGCATAGTCTTGAGTCTTGCTTCAAGAGACCTCAGAACAAGCTTTCCCAACCGTCAGGCCAATTTCCCAACCAGGGAAAAGCCTGAGTGGAGACCATGTTGTGTTCAATGGTCTTCACAGCTTTCCTTCCAGAGCACAATTGTGCATTCTGAATACTTGTGTCAAAAATTCTCTTAAATTTTTGGTCTTTTCTTCCCTTTCTGATGTTTTTTACAGTATTCTCATTGATTATGGTGCTACACACTCATTTATTGCAAAGCAGTTTGTTCACAAGTACTCATTGACTACGTCAGAACTTCCAGAGAAGATTCCCCTTATCATTCTTGACTCCTCTGAGTCTCCTTCCTTATTTGTGACTCACCATACTAGATATATGGTTGAGCTCCCTTCCTTCCCAAGCTTTGAATGGGACTTTTTAGTCATTGATACTCCCAAGGGAGAAGACCTCATATTGGGCTTTGACTTTCTTAATCATTTCAATCCTTCTATTGATTGGAGGCAAGGGCTGATCACCTTTAATCCTGATCCTTCTAATTCTTTCCGTAATGACTTTTCTTCTGCCAAATCATGTGCAGCTCTGGTTGGTGATTCTAGAACACCATCATTCCCATCTTCTGTCCATATTCCTTCCCTTCATTCCCCACAGTCATTGCTATCTTCTAGAGCTAAAGTCTTCAAAGAGATTCAATATGTTGGAGAAGATAATTCTGTATCCTCACTTCACCTCTTATTTGGGAATATGGACCTTCCTCCTTCATCTTATCATGACTGCCTGGAGGAGTTGTGGGATGAAGAGGAAGAGCCAGAAGAAGTAGAAACCGTGATTAAGGTTGTTCCTTCTGTCTATCACCAATATCTGGATGTATTCTCCAAGGTGAAAGCAGAAAAACCTCCTCCCCACCGTGCCTGTGATCATCATATCAAGCTGGAGGGGTCTCTACCTCCAGTTGGGGTGATCTACCCTTTATCCAAACAAGAGTCAGATACACTCAGGGCCTACATTTCAGAGAATGTAGAGAAAGGTTTCCTCCGGCCAAGCTCCTCTTCAACAGGAGCACCTGTTCTTTTTGCCAAAAAGAAAGATGGTGGCCCCCGTTTGTGTGTTGCTTACCGCAAACTCAATGCTGTTACTAGGAAGAACAAGTATCCTGTTCCTCCTATGAACCAGCTTCTCAATGTCTTTAATGGTTCTTCTATCTTCTCCAAGATTGATTTGCGTGGTGCATATAACCTGCTCAGAATCAAGGAGGGTGATGAACATTTGACTTGCTTTAGAACTAAATATGGCAGTTATGAGTACTTGGTTATGCCATTTGGGCTCACCAATGCTCCTGCTTCTTTTCAAAATCTTGTCAATTATATCTTTCAAGATCTTCTCAATGTTTATGTTGTGGTTTATTTGGATGACATTATGGTCTTTTCCAAATCTGAGGAAGAACATGTCACTCATGTTTCCACTGTTCTTTCCAGACTCAGAGCCAATAACCTTTTTGCTAAGGCGTCCAAATGCCTGTTTCATGTTTCAAGCGTGGAATATCTTGGTTATGTAGTTTATTCTGAAGGCCTCAAGATGGACCAAGCAAAAGTCCAGCAATATTCTCAATTGGCCGCCTCCAAGAAACCTCAAGGCTCTTCAATCCTTCCTTGGTTTTGCCAACTTCTACCGCCGTTTCATCAAGAATTATTCAAAAAAGATCAGTTCACTCACCAGTTTCCTCAAGAAATATTCCTGTTTTCCCCTCAATGAGGAAGCTATTAGTCAGTTTCATCAACTCAAAGAGGCTTTCACCACCACTCCA
The DNA here is from genome assembly GCA_023105745.1 of Austropuccinia psidii. Taxonomy (NCBI): domain Eukaryota; kingdom Fungi; phylum Basidiomycota; class Pucciniomycetes; order Pucciniales; family Sphaerophragmiaceae; genus Austropuccinia; species Austropuccinia psidii. Next base: position 32,049,847 of record JALGQZ010000013.1, on the reverse strand, counting down.
ATCCTTTCCCACTTCAATCCTTCTCTACCCACCATTGTAGAGACCGATGCATCAGATTATGCCTTGGGTGCTGTACTGAGTCAGGTCTCTGACTCAGGAAAACATCCCATTTCATTCGACAGCCGCAAGCTTATCCCAGCAGAGCTCAATTACAAAATTCATGACAAGGAACTCCTTGGTATCGTCTGGGCTCTCAAGCGCTGGAGGGCTTTTCTTCTTTCACTGGCTTCCCCTTTTGAAGTTCTTACCGATCACTCTTTGCTTCAATACTTCATGACCTCCAAAGTACTCACTCCCCGTCAAGCCCGTTGGGCTGAATTCCTTTCTGAATTTCATTTCTCAATCACCTACCGCCCGGCCGCCTAGCTACTCTTCCGGATGCCTTATCACGTCAGGACGACGTTTACCCGGAGAGGGGGGAGGATTTCATCAGCAAGAATCCAATGAACTTTCAGAAACTCATTAAGCAAGATGAAGTTCAACCCTCAAAGTTTTTTGCAGTCAAGGTGGAATCTTTTTCAAATTTGATTGATTCAATCCAGAAGAAATTATGGAAAGATCCCCAGTACAGAAGTATCCTTGAAGATTTGGGTAAAGGTAAATCTGTTCAAGATTATTCTCTTGATTCCTTTTCCCAACTTCTTCTCTTTAAAGATTGGGTGGTAGTCCCAAATGACTCCACAATTCAACTTAGTATTCTTCAAAAGCATCACGATTCTCCTCTAGCTGGCCACCCTGGCCAAGAGAAGACTCTCAAACTTGTCAAGCGGGATTTTCACTGGTCCGGCATGACTCAATTTATCAAGGATTATGTTTCATCCTGTCAACAGTGCTCAAGAAACAAGAATATTCACCATAAGAAGTTTGGATTCCTCAAACCTCTTCCAATTCCAAATGGTCCTTGGATTTGTCTTTCAATGGACTTCATCACTCAACTGCCGCTGTCCAATTCCTTTGATTCAATCCTGGTCATAGTGGACAGATTCTCAAAAATGGCAGTTTTTATTCCAACAATGTCTTCAATCACTTCCCTGGACTTGGCCCATTTATTCATCAAGAATATCGTTTCAAAGCATGGCCTTCCATTAAGCATTGTCAGTGATAGAGGTTCACTCTTTGTTTCTTCCTTTTGGACCAATCTTTGTCAGCAGCTCAAGATTTCAAGAGACTTGTCAACTACTTACCATCCAGAAACTGATGGACAGACAGAGAGGGTAAATCAGATACTAGAACAGTATCTTCGGATGTACGTCAGTTATCATCAAGATGATTGGAACACCTGGCTCCCTCTGGCTGAATTTGCCTACAATAATGCTGATCACTCTTCAGACAAGCAATCCCCGTTTTTCACTGTTTATGGAAGAGATCCACATTTTGATTCAGTTCACATCACTCGAGACACTCCTGCTGGAAAGTTATTAACAAAAATCCAATCAGTACAGCAAGATGTCAAGAGAGAACTTGAAGCTTCCATAAACCGGTTCAAGAGCTATGCAGATAAAGGTAGAGCAAGTCCACCTGTTTTCAATCCTGGTGACATGGTATGGCTTTCCTCCAAGAGTATCAAACCAACCAGACCCACCAAAAAACTATCCAAAAGATGGTTGGGTCGTTTTCCAATCTTGAAGAAAATCAGTTCCTATGCTTACCACCTCAAGCTTCCATCTCAATGGAAATCCATCCACCCAGTCTTCCATATCTCACTCTTGGAACCAGTCAAGACATCAACAATGCCAAATCGGCATCAAGAGCCTCCTCCTCCAATTACCATTGAAGAAGAAGAGGAATGGGAAGTTTCTCAAGTAATGGATTCTAAGCTCAAGAGGAGAAAGTTATGGTATCTGGTGGAATGGAAAGGTTTCAGTTAAGACCCAGAAAGATACACTTGGGAACCAGCCGAAAACCTCAAGAATTGTCCTGATCTTGTCAAAGATTTCCATTCTCTGTATCCTGACAAGCCAGGACCCAATTCTTCAAAAGCTTGATCTTTTATGGTGCTTGGTGGGGAGAGGAATTACCAAGAGTAAGTACCACTCCTGGTATGCACCTTTAGGGGTATCCTATTTCTCCGTGTTGTAAGCATCACCTTGGCCACTCTGTGAGCACTTTGCAATTTGGACACAGATTCGTTGGCCTGGCTTTCAACACCAATTCCAAATTTATGGCCATTTTTCACTTGGGCAAATGGACCATTCAAGTTCATTTTTCTTCCCAAGTTTTACAATTCAAGACACTCCTTAATACAATTTATATTCTTATTTATGGCACTGGCGGGATTGGCAACTTCTAAAAGTAAGTTCCTCTCCTGGTGTGCACTTCCCTGAGGGGTCTACAATCTGTCAAAACATCACCTTGACCACTCTGTGAGAACCTGGCATCAAATTCTTTTATCCAGGTCCTTGGCCACTTTCAAAATCAACTGTCGTAATCCGTGATGAAGATTGGATACCTCCTCAAAATTCATTTCTCTTTTATTCTTCTTTTTCTTTCTTTATATCTGTTTCTTTCTCTTTTATTCTTTATATTTTTCTCAAAATTCTTTTCTTATAACTCTTTAATGCCAAATCTTTACGTCAAATCACGTCTTCAACATTGTCAAAGCCAAATGTCAAGAGAAGACCAAGTCAACCTCAATTCATATGCCAACAAGCTTATCAGTTCAATTTTTCTTTTGAAGATTCAATGCCTCTGGAATCCCTCCGTCAAATCCATCTCAATAGCCTCAACAGGCTTCTACCTCATCTTGATGCTCAGGAGCTCACCATTCAAGGTAGGGGGGTACTGTCACAGCCACGAGTTTGACCCTCCTCCTTGATGGTTGCGGCACTCCAACCTGGAGCCAAGTTGGGGCCAATTGGCCACGTCATATCATTTATGGTCCATTCGCCCCCTTTGGGTGTTCAATGGCTCTTACGCCACAACCCATTATAATGGCCATTTATGGCCTCAGGCCATATCCTACCGTCATTGGCCTTCTTGGCCAATTCACACCTCACCAACCCCCAGGCCTCCATCATTGATTTTGGGCCTGGGGGGTCCTTTTTGTCTTCTAGGGGTCTCCAGGCCCCCTATCCACCACCAGTGGATCCAGGCCCCCCCTTTTCATTAGGGGGTCTTGGGCCTAAATGGCCTTTTGGGGCCATTTAGGCCCCCTACAGTCCGCAGGCCTTTAGGGCCCCTTTTGGCCTAATCCAAGGAGGCCAAAAGGGGCCAAAGGGGGCAACCACCTAGCCCCCAAGGCCAGGTGGGTCTCAAACCACATCTGGGCCCACCTGAGCCTAAATTGGCCATATTTCCCTTGGACCCAAAACTGGCCAAAAAACGCCTTGGACACCTTTTTGGCCATAATTCACGTAGGACTCATTTTTGGCCATGTACCACTATAGACCAATATCTCCGTCATGGCCTCTGGCAACCACCAGGGGCCACCAAATCAGCTCATCAAGTTTTTCCCTCAACTTAAGGAAGATTATTCCATTCCTCCATGCACCCCGTACTCAAGGTTGCAGGAGTGGTGCATATATGGTGTTATATACCATTATGCACCATTTTTGCTCAGCAATTCAATGGTGACGTTTTCACGACCCAATTCCACCTTCTTAACTAAAGGCACCAAAATCCAACGCCCATTTCAAAGGAGGACTTTTGGACTCATCAGTTCTGTAATCCATGGTGGCAAGCAGAAGACCATTAAGGAACTCCAACCACCTGGCTATGCAGGAGTTGGGTTGGTACTCTCATTCAGGATTCTTCCAAGTTTCATTCTAAGAGGTATTCAATAATTTAAATTAGCTGTCAAGGCATCAAGTATTTCAATACTCCTTGGACAACTCAATTGGTTCATACAGGCGGCAATCAATCAACCTGTATGTACTTGGCCCAATTGGGCCAATTCATATTCCACTGTGGGAATTCAATCACACAGATCAAATTCAAGATGGCCAGAACTGTATTGGCCCGATTCGGACAATACAGCCAGTGATCCCCCTTCAGGATCAATCTTTCAGTTTTTCACATATACTGGCCACCTTTCAGCACCTGGGGACTTTTTCCCCAGTTAATTAATATATTGAATTTATTTTTATCCTTATTTTCTTTTACATTATTAAAGTTAATACTGATAACCTTAAGTCAGTCATTAGCACCCTTTTCTCTTTCTTTCTTTGCCTGTCAGTGGATATTGGTGGTCATATCCTTTACTAATTCCATTGTTCTTTCTGGCAGGTTGAAACAGTGAATTGAGGATTCACTTGGTTGGCTTCTTGGCTTTTGGCTTCCTTTTTTTCTGGCCTCTGGCTTCATTCTTCTTATTCTTTGTTATCTTTGGCATATTTGTCCTTTCTCTTATTCCTGCTTAAGAAATATATTCCATAGTATTTCTTATCATCTTTTGGAGCCCGCCAAGTGAGTTCTTGATTCCTGAGTGCCAGGCCCTCTTGCTTCCATAAGAGCCCCTGTGACACAGAGCTTCCTGATTCATGGCCTTTCCTATAATCACACGCTATTAATCTTAGTCATTTAGCAAATTCTTTGAATTGCTGGGAGGCTGCCGCTGCATAAGGAATTGTCTGAATTGTCAGAAACCTGTACAGGCATAAGTATTTGCGTGTGAGGCGTCAAAAGCCTCCACTGGCATAAGAAATTAACTGAATAGTCAGTAACCTTCACAAGTGTAAGGATTTGTGTGTGAAGCATCAAAATCCTGCACCAGCATAAGGAATTGTCTGAATTTTTGGGAACCTGTACAGGCATTACAATTTGCGTGTGAAGGGTTGAAAGCCTCAACCAGCCTAAGAAATTGTCTGATTTTTTGGGAACCTTCAGAAGTGTAAGGATTTGGGTGTGAAGCATTGCAAGCCTTCACCAGCGCAAGGAATTGTTTGAATTGTTGGGAACCTGTACAAGCATAAGGATTTGCATGTGAAGCGTTGGGAGCCTTCACCGGCAGAAGGAATTGCTGGAGTTTTTGGGAGCCTCCCCCCGCAGAAGGAGTGGCTTGAATTTTTGAGAACCTGTACAAGCATAAGGATTTGCATGTACAGAGTCGGGATTCTGAACAGGCATAAGGATTTGCTTGTGAAGTGTGGGGATCCTGGAAAAGTGCAAGGATTTGTTGGCAAAGAAGAGCAAAAAACCAGGCTCATGTATGGTGGAATGCCACCATACATGAGCCATTTCACCCCTTTTCCATGTGAGCCACCATATAACCCCAATTCCAACCTAGCAAAACCAGGTGTATACCATACTGTGCATTACACACCCTCTATTTCACAGACACATCTGAATTCCTTCATTATTCTAATTGGGATGAGATTGTATTACCGTCCCTGATGTGATAGCCCACTCCCTGGCAAATCTCATAGTAGCTGTGGCTTTTCTGGAACATCTTTTTTGCTAACCTCCTTGAGCATTTTGTGGAAATACCCACTAGTGTCGTCCTTGATCAGTATAATGAGAAAACTACTGGCCCACACTACCTGAATGAGCCCATGACATTGGATAGATCAACCCAAGAGTTCTCATTTTGGAAAATCAATCTTCTGCCTGTACACTGCTTTGCCGCATCTCTTTGAATTTGGCCTGTCCGCTCATCAGCTTGAAACCACCATCCCAAAGCATACAACAATGCATCCTTATCAATATGAGGTGAGCTTTTAAATCCGTTCATGGTGAAAGTGAGTGCCGAAGCAAACTCAAATTCCCCCTGATTTGCAGAAGTATTGGCTTTATAGTTGACTTGATCAAACGACAGAAGCCCCAATTGCTTGTAGCAAGTTTGAATCTTTTGAAATAATTTATCCTCAACATATTGTAAGGATTGATCTAGCATGCAACCCATCAAGCTAACATTTGCACCTTGGTTCAACCATTCATCTTTTGCATTTCCAATTTTCCTGAGACTTCCATAAAGACCAAATTTTTTGTTCTTCATGCTGAATTTGCGCTGCCCAATCCCAAACATAACTTCCTTCAGCAATGCCCCATTTGTTGCAATTGGGTTGGTGAACTTTCTTTTGTTAAATAAGAATTGTGATAATTCATCCCATTGATTAACCTTGACTTCACTCATTGTTGTGAATGGTCTGAATTCAACAAGGGCAATGAGTAATCTGGTTGAAGAGAACATTGCCACATGGCCAAATTGAATTCATTTGATCTGATTGATATCCATAACCCTTCAAATTTCACTTGGGGTCATATTTGCCAATACTGGCATTGATATTTGAGCTGTTGGTTGAGTGGAGGAAAAAACCTTATTCTTTTGGGTGGTTTTGGCCTCATTTGTCTTTTGGGATGTCCCACTATGCCTGAGTGGTTGAGGGCTCACTTTGTGTCAAAGCAGACAAGATATCAGATACTGCTTCCTCCCATTTGAAGCTAAGGCCTTTTGAAACCAGAATTGTTCCCAATTCCCAATGAGCCTTATTTGGCACACATCCTTGACTTCCCTGCTGGAGCCCACATGGCATCGGATTGATCTCAACCAAGTAAAGCCAAAGTTTTTCCATGGGGCCCAATGAGGGTTCCACATAAATGCCAACCCATTTATATATCTATATATATATGCTGAGAATAAGTGAGCAACTCACGCTTTCCTTCCTCAGCCCAACCCTTTCCCGCAAGTTCCCTTTTACGCTCCTTTCCTTTTTTTGTGAATGGCATGCTTGCACAGGAAAATGAAATGAAACCAAAGGATTAGTGACCATTGTGTGAATTATTAATTTCACCTAAATTTGATTTCGGTTGATGAATGTTTTTAATTGCGGCTAAAAATGAAACATTACATCTGACTTTTGTGAATTGGCAATCTCAAGTACCTAAACCTGAAAAATGAAGTGGATACTGCATTATTCAATTTGATATATTCATATTCCAAGTCAATGACGTTCAAATCCAACCATGTGGAATATTTCAAGCACGCGCAAATGAAATATGCACTCCGCTGCGGATCCCTAATCATCTTAGTCCTGTATGAAATAACCAATGCAATTTGGCCTATTATTTGGTTTTATCACTTCCCGCAATGCCCTGCGTGTGCTAATTGCGGGCACAACTTCCTGACTTAGTTTGTGTCTGGTCAGAGTTTTCTCAAAGGTGTACAGAGGCATTGTAAGGTGTGGATATGAAACTTTGGTTAAAAACCAAGTACTTCTCCTGTCCTCAAAATTTGTATAAGGTAAAAAATCAATTAAAAATAGTAAAGGATATTATTTTTAAGAGAAAACACGCCAATTTTATTTATTATAACTTTATTAGTATAAAACAATAATACTATAAAAATTCATTGTTTTACCAACAATACAAATTTATCCAAAAAATACTCTAGAAGAGATATTTTAAGGCTACAAAAGAAATTTCTTCAAGAGCAATTTCAATTGTAATTCATTGAGCAAAGAACTGCAAGCAATTAATTAAAGAAAAAAGTCTTTAAAAAGAATATTAAAGAGAAAACATTCCCAAAAGTGACCAGAGTGAATTTGGAAACAAAGTGACAAGATTTACAGTGATGAAAGATGCTTTAATTCACTTTTGGGGTGGTTCAGGGGTAAAAATGATTATAAAAGTTACAAACAATGATTATAATGATTTTTTCAAGTGGTTAAAAGGTTTAAAATGATTTGATAAAGGTGGTTGGAATCTCTTATTGATTGGTTTAACAATGTTTAAACTAATCATAAAAGGAAAAGATTCTAACAAGAAGAGAAAAGTGGGGCAAGGAAGAAATTCTTTTATAACCATCAATTCTCTTACTCCAAAAGTAAAATTTACTCTTGTCAGTCGTGAAAAACAGTCTGACAACAGAAAAGCCAATTATGGCATCATTGAACCCTGGTTTAGACCAAAAAGGGCTGGTTTAAGCCATTTTTAGCCATTTTAGACCCTTAAATCAGCCATCACTATAGCAATTCCTGGCCTAGAGCCTTCAAAACACGTCAGAATGTGTTGAGATTCGTAGAAACCAGTTAAAACTGTTTTTACTATGATTGTTTTATCTTAAGGGTAGTTTTACCCTCTTGACAACAGCTAAAACTACCCCAGTTGGTATCAAAACATCATCATCAATTCAGTCCACAGACCCTATAACTCAATACCAGACCAAAAGTGATGAACGTTTGCGTGAATTTTGACATCCCACGCCTGTCAGCAAGGAATTTGGGTATCTAGCTCCCCCTTAGAGCTGGAGTTCCTTTTCCCCCCCAAATTTAATCTTTCCGATTTATTTCTCCTTTAATTCCTCATCATGTATTATACTGATAATTTACATATGTAATTCAATTGAATTGTACAGTACAATACAGTAATAATTGATACCTCATATGTAAATCAAAGTTCACTTATGTAATACACACACATTTTGACATTTCAATTGAATTCAATTGAAAATACTTCAATTCCTCATAACTTCTAAGCTAAACACAACACCTCAATTTTAACACAAAAATTGATGGTTAACACCACATGTGGTGTGAATTAAATTAAAGTTTTGAGGATTTTCAACTTTTGTATTGAAAATACTAAAAGCTTAATTTAACCTTATTTAGAGTTGAGTTACAAGAATTTCACTCAGAGGTGACCCCACCTGACTTTTTATGAGGAATCCAATGGTGAAATAATTTTTATATGTTTATTTATTGGATAAAAAGTTATAATAATTTTTATATAACTTTTTTCCAAATTTATTTATTTTTGCACAATTTTGTTAAAATTTCATTTTTACTTAATTTTTTCAAGTATAAATGTATTTTTATTCTTAAATTGTAATTAATTTTTTATTTTTAATATAATTTTATATTTATATTTTGATTTTTATTTTAATAATATAAACAAATTTATTTTATTTATATTAATATGTTATTTTTGTATTTGTGGTCTTTTGGGTATATGAAATTACCTCTAAGGCTCACATTCCCTCCCCCTAAAAAAGAATATTACTTTGTAATATTGGTGTTTCTAGTGTGTCTGAATCTCCTTAGGTGTTTGGTAGCTTCTGGTATATCTTTTTCTTCTAACCATTCATCTTCACAAGTTGGGTCACTGTACCTAACAAGGTATTTCCTAACTTTCATGGTTCTTAATTTCCTTTCTTTAAGAACTTTGGTAATTTTCTTAGTACCAGATGTCTCAATAGGAGGTATAACTTGGGGAATGTTATTCCTCAAGGGAAATTTCTCAGCATCACTAGATTTATATGGCTTTATCACGCTCACTGGAAATGTAGGATGCTTATTGCTAAGTTCTTCAGATAACTCTACTTCAACAGCATTTTCTCCATGGAGGGCCTTAATCACAAAAGGGCCTGCAAAGGAGTCTTTCAACTTTTTACATCCTTTGATGTTATTGAAGTTAGTGTTGGATACAAGAACTAGGTCCCCCACTTTGAAATCTGGAGTTGCATGTGATTTACCCATTTGTCTTTAGCATATGCAAAAGAGTCTTCCATGCACCTTATTGCATGTTTTCTAGCTTTGTCTAGCATTCTATTGAAGCTGGCAGCTATGGGATGTATTTCAATTAAGTCCTTCCTCAAGGAGTCTTGGGGTAAGTTTGGGTTCCATCCTTTTTCTAGAATAGCAGGATTCTGATTGGTACTGGCATGGATTGATGTTTTATATGATAATTCCAGTGCTGGCAACAGAGTACACCAATCATGGGTAAATCCATCACAATCTTTGAATTCAACGCCATATGCACAAAATTTTCTCACCATGTCCTCTAAGGTTTGGATCATCCTTTCAGCCAGGCCATCAGTTTGTGGGTGGTAGGCTGTAGAGAAAAACAGTTTAGTGCCAAATAATTGGTGATGATTTGTCCATAGTGCTGAAGTGAATTTGGGATCCCTATCACTAATGATATTTGTAAATATCCCAGTCCATGACACTACTCTATTCCATATCAGAAGAGCTGTATCCATGGCTGTGTCATCTTTGTGACATGGTAAAAAGATTGGAGTTTTACTGAATCCGTCCACAATTACTAGACAAGCATTATAGCTTCTGTCACCTCCTGGTGGTAGGCCAGTTACCCAATCCATATGGACAATTTCCCAAGTTCTGTTTGGTTCTTGGATTTTTATCATATTTCCTAGTCTCTTGCCAGTGGATTTATTTGCCTTTTGGCACCCGTCACAGGTTTTGCAATACTCTGCAACATCTTTCTGCCACATTGGCCACCATATGCAGGTCTTTACTTTCTCTCTTGTTCTGTCTTCAGACAGATGTCCTGAAAAGGGACTATCATGGCATTCTTTCAGTACAAGGTTGATTAATGACCTGTCTACAACTGTCATGACATGTGTGTGCTTGGTTCTGTGGTAAATTATACCATCCAGTAGGTGAAATATCCCTTCATCATAAGATTTTCTCCATAATTCATCCAAGGCATGAATTAGAGAGTTGTCTTTACAGTCTTTGATAAGTAATTGGCATAAGATGATACAATTCTTATCTTGAGTGTAACTACTTCTGACTTCTTCAAAGAAGGTGGTGTTCAAGTCTGTAACACTTATTCCTTCTATTGGAATTTGTGGTGAAGCTTCTTCTGGCACATAAGCAGGATTATCAATATTATTTGGTAATGGCCATCTGCTTAGTCCATCTGCATTCTTATGGATATTTCCATCCTTATGAAAAATAGTCATATTGCCTCTGTATTCTTTTATGGCTATTTGCCGTCTGAGCATATGTCTGTTGGGTGTTTTCATGTTTAAAAGTGATTTGACAGCTGTACAATCTGTTATCACCCCAAAACACATCCCTCTAAGAAGTAGTTCAATTTCTCCAAGGCCCAGACAAGGCATAGACATTCCATTTGACTTGCTCCATATCTGGCTTCAGTTGGTTTGATTTGCCTGGACATGAAACATATGGGTCCTTCTACAGGTTTATCATTTATGATCTGAACTTGGTGAAGTGCAGCACCTAGTCCATCCCCTGATGCATCAATATACAGTTTGAAAGGCAATTTAAAGTCTGGCATCAGTAAGAGTGGAGAAGTGGTCAATGCTTCTCTTAGAGACTCAAAAGCTTTGACTCTGTCAACAGTCATTTCAAATACTGTGTCTTTGTCACACAACTTATAAAGTGGTCTTGCTATGGATGAAAAATCTTTAATGTGTTGCCTGTAATATCCTGCAAAACCTAAGAATGACTGAATTTCTTTCTTGTTCTGAGGCATGGGTTTTATCAATACTGCTGCAACTTTGTGTTTGTCAATTCCAAGGGATAAACCAGATACAACATGTCCTAGTGCCTTAAGTTCTTTAAATCCAAAATGGCATTTCTTCAAGGACATTTTCATGTTGACTGATTGAACTTTTGTATAAACTCTGGACAATCTGTACATGTGCTCATCCCAAGTCTTGGAACAGACAATAATGTCATCAATGTAAATGATTAACCATCCCTCTGAGAGTTCTTCAGGGAAGATTTCATTCATCATTCTTTGGAAGTGTGAAGGTGCATTTCTGATACCAAAGGGCATCCTCAAGTATTCATACACTCCATAATGAACAATAATTCTCAGGTATTTTCTTTCTCTTTGTGTCACCACATTTTGATGGAATCCTTTAAGGGCATCCATAGTGGTTATATACACTGCTTGAGATATTTGAGTAAGGGCAATTTTGATTTTTGGTATTGGGTATCTGTCTGGAACAGTGTAAGTGTTCAGAGCTCTAAAGTCCCCAACGATTGTGGATTTCCCATTATGCCACGCCACTATGACTGGTGTAGTTATTTTTACTTCCTCATTGTGGCCTACTTTTCTTATTTCACCAAGGTCTAGAAGTTATTTGATATGAATTTCTAGAGCTTCTCTTGATTTTGGACTTGCTGGATAAGCAGGTCTTCTTAAGAGTGGTGGATAAGGTCTCTCAATGTTAAGAATGATGTCAACTTCATGACCAATAATTGCTCCCAGGGGTTCTTTGTCTGTAGCAAATGCTCCTCTGTGGTCATACAAAAGGGAAGAAAGTTCATTTTCTTGCTTATCAGTCAGATGAAGGCTTATTTCAGCCTCATTTAACTGTTCAGACTTGAATTTCTCTAACTCTATGTTGACTGGTGATACTTTGTTTACTTTAATTTGTCTTTTAAATGGTAAAAAGGCAAATTTTTGGCGCTTATTGTCTCCAATAGTAAAGTATCTGTCTTTGTTATTATGTAAATCTATCCCATACATGATTAAATAGTCATTTCCCAATATAAAATGGGTACTAGAGCAATTTTCCATAACAACAAGTTCAACTGTTATTCTTAAATTCCCATTTATGTGTGGGAATATGACATTGGTCTCAAAGATTCCTAATGCTTTCATTGGGTTACTTGCACTGTTGAAGTTTATTCCATCAATTGGTAACAATTCGTCTTCAAAATTTGGTACACAAGTCTTAAGAAAATATCTTCCAACACAAGAGCAGAAGGCTCCTGGGTCAAGCAAAAGTTTGGTTGCCTTGTTGTCAATCACCACTTCTGTTATACAGGAGTTACCAGCTGTATAACCTTTCCCTCCATTTGGTTTTGTCTTCATAAGCTGTGCATCTTGAACTTTTGATAAATTAACTTGACCATTGCTCAATTGTGGTAAGTGGGAATAAGATTCCATGATGTCAAAAGTGGCATTGATATTTTCTATATATTTTGAAGATTCAGAAAATATGGATGACTTATCATCTGAATTGTCTTCAGTTATGTCTTCTTTTTCAACATCTGGTTCCTTTTCAATGTCAATTTCATTGATTTTCCCCCTTTTTTGGACATGTATTGGCTAAATGGGTGGTGCTTTGGCAAATATGGCACTTTCTGACTGTATCTGCAGATTTATACTTAATATTACTAGAATTTTCCTTGGGGTTTTTTGTCCACAGAATCTTTCCGAGGTGTATTAAACCTTGTTTTGGGATTCACCCCACTAGAACCAATTTTGGTTCTGGTGGTTACATCTTCTAGTATATTGATAATATCCTCTGCTGAAGATTGTTCAGTAGTCCTGCTTTTGACAGCATGGTCTAAGTCACCTCCACATTGTCTCAGAATTTTCCTATGGATCATAAATTCTGACATGTCAGGATATAATGCTGTTAATCTGTCCTTTTGTTGGCAAAACCATGGTAAATCTTTGTCTTTATCAGCATTAAATTTTGCAGATTCAAAGGCTGTTTCAACTTTAAACCTCCAAGCATCATTTGCCCATTTGTTGATGATTTGGGTCTTCCACCAAGTCAAACTCTGGTGTCCATGTGCTTGTCTTCTTTTGATGTACCATCTGTGAGCTGATCTGGTAAACAAGGTGTTAAACCTGGCTGTTACCAATCTGTCTGGTAATTCAAAATCCTCTTTGATCATGTCAATACCTCTAATGAATTCCATATGGTCATGCTCTCCTTCACCACTGAAGTGAGGCCATTCTTTAAGTTTTGGAACTTCTTTCAAGAGTGCTTGGCCCATTGATGGTTCCAAGTTATGAAAAGGAGTGGATAATTCATTTTTCAATTGTCAATTATCAGGATCCAATACTTGTGGATTTGGAATTCCTGTGCCCTCATTTTGATTTAGAGGCATAGACATTCTTGGTAAGGTGTTCAGTATTTGTTCAATGTCATTCATCTTACTGTTGCTACACCTTTGGGAATTTCTGTATTCATGTTGGAAGCTTTGCATTAAATTTATTACTTCCATTTTATACATGTCTTCCTTATGTGTCAATTCTTGCCACAACTCTGTCTGTCTTGTATTATCAGCAGTGACTTGATTCAATTTCATTGATAATTTTGATACTTCTTCTTGTGAAGCATCAAAACACTTTTTCAAGGCAATGGTATATGTCTTTACTTCAGTAAATGAATTTTAAATGTCATCAAGGACTTTCTTGTTATCTGTATTGATAATATTTAGGGCTTGTTTAGTTCTTGTTTCAATTATGTCATCAATATTGAATTTAGAATATTTATCTGTTAATTCTTTAATAATGGAAGATTGTTCATTTATTTTATTGTTAGAAGAATTGTCATTATTGGAATTTTTAATTGTTCTTAAAACTTTTTCAAAACACATAAGTGTTTCATTAATTTGGCACAGACTCAGGTTTTTTGTTTTAATCTTGTTACAAATGGTTTCATTTTTATCAGAAAAATGTTTTTTCACGTCATTTATAGCATCATACAATTCTGGGATGGAATCAAATATATCAGAAATCATTTCTGGAATCTTAATCTGGCTTCCTCCTTCTTCAGTAATTCCATCATGGTTCTGGCCATCTGAAATACATTTTCCATGGCATCCTGCTGAATCTTTGGGATTCTGTAACCCTGGCTGTAAGGTTTTGGGGCTGGTGCCTTCCCTTTGCCCTTGCTTGGAGTTTGTGGCTGCTTTTTCATGTTGGAATTGCTGGTGCTGGCCACTGGGGCTGTTTTTGGCATTGGTTTGGGTAGTGGAGGGTTGTTTTTCCTCCATTCTAGTGTCAAAAGAATCATGTTTTTCTTCTCCATCAATGGATGCCATCCATTGAGCAATTTGAAAGTGTTGGGATGCCCCAGGAATTTTCTTACTGTCAGGTAAGAATTGATGCAATTCTTCCACAGGTATGCAAGGATCTGGTACTCCTTGAACTGAAGTGCATTGTTTTATGCACTGTGGCTGGCTTTGTATATGTCTACTGAGGCTTGTTGTGGCAGTGTCAGCTCTTTTTGAAGGTAAAACTGTATTATCAGCTTCAGAATGACCCAATTTAGGTGTTTGGAAGTCATCAACTGACCCTTTTCCTTCTGTACCTGATTGGCCTCTGCCATAATCACGTCTATTACCTTTTTGGGAGCTGCTTGAGGGGTTTTAGCTGGCTCCTGACCTGGTTTAAGGCATAAGTATGGTTTAAAAAGGCTTAAAATAGTATTTTTACGTCAAAAAAACTTACTATTGGCCAAATTCTTAGCTTTCTGAAGGGTATTACTTATGTCCAAGTTAATTAATTCAGAAGATATTGGTTCAGGTTGGCTGTTTTGAGTCGCAATAACAGTACTATTATGGTCAGAATTAACAGTACTGGCAGGGATAATGCTGGTTACTGTTGAGGCTGTTTCAATGTTTTCTTGTCTTACCATGTTGTCAGACAGTAAAATTAATGAAAAAGCCAATTAATCAAGTAAAAAAAAACGTTATTTCAAAAAAACAAATAAAAATATAAGCCTCACTTATAATATGAAAAAAAATATTTTTTATGGATTTTTTGAATTATAAGTATTTTTTATATGTTTTTAAATTTTTCAATATAAGAAAAAAAGATTTAAAAAGAGTAAAAAAAATATGTCACAGATAAAATATCACGTCTGGGCCCCCAAATGTGAGGTGTGGATATGAAACTTTGATTAAAAATCAAGTACTTTTCCTGTCCTCAAAATTTGTATAAGGTAAAAAATCAATTAAAAATAGTAAAGGATATTATTTTTAAGAGAAAACACGCCAATTTCATTGTTGATAACTTTATTAGTATAAAACAATAATATTATAAAGATTTATTGTTTTACCAACAATAAAAATTTATCCAAAAATACTCTACAAGAGATATTTAAGGCTACAAAAGAAATTTCTTCAAGAGCAATTTCAATTGGAATTAATTGAGCAAAGTACTGCGAGCAATTAATTAAAGAACAAAGTCTTTAAAAAAAATATTAAAGAGAAAACATGCCCAAAAGTGACCAGAGTGAATTTGGAAACAAAGTGACAAAGTTTACAGTGATGAAAGATGCTTAAATTTACTTTTGGGGTGGTTCAGGGGTAAAAATTGTTATAAAAGTTACAAACAATGATTATAATGATTTTTTCACGTGGTTAAAAGGTTTAAAATGATTTAATAAAGGTGGTTGAAATCTCTTATTGATTGGTTTAACAATGTTCAAACTACTTATAAAAGGAAAAGATTCTATAATGAAGAGAAAAGTGGGGCAAAGAAGACATTCTTTTATAACCATCAATTCTCTTACTCCAAAAGTAAAATTTACTATTTTCAGTCTTGAAAAAAAGTCTGACAACAGAAAAGCCAATTATGGCATCATTGAACCCTGGTTTAGACCAAAAAGGGCTGGTTTAAGCCATTTTTAGCCATTTTAGACCGTTAAACCAGCCATTACTATAGCAATACCAGGCCTAGAGCCTTCAAAACACGTCAGAATGTGTGTAAGAGGCGTAGAAACCAGTTAAAACGGTTTTTAATATGATTGTTTTATCTTAAGGGTAGTTTTACCCTGTTGGCAACAGCTAAAACTACCCCAGTTGGTATCAAAACCTCATCATCAAGTGAGTCCACAGACCCTATAACTCAATACCAGGCCAAAAGTGATGAATGTTTGCGTGAATTTTGACATCCCACGCCTGTCAGAAAGGATTTTGGGGGTCTAGCTCCCCCTTAGAGCTGGAGTTCCTTTTCCCCCCCAAATTTAATCTTCCCGATTTATTTTTCCTTTAATTCCTCATCATGTATTATACTTATAGTTTACATATGTAATTCAGTTGAATTGTACAGTACAATACAGTAATAATTGATACCTCATATGTAATTCAAAGCTCACTTATGTAATACACACGCACATTTTGACATTTCAATTGAATTCAATTGAAAATAATTCAATTCCTCATAACTTCTAAACTAAACACAACACCTCAATTTTAACACAAAAATTGATGGTTAACACCATATGTGGTGTGAATTAAATTACAGTTTTGAGGATTTTCAACTTTTGTATTGAAAATACTAAAAACTTAATTTAAGCTTATTTAGAGTTGAGTTACAAGAATTTCACCCAGAGGTGACCCACCTGATTTTTTATGAGGAATCCAATGGTGAAATAATTTTTATATGTTTATTTATTGGATAAAAATTTGTAATAATATTTATTTAACTTTTTTCCAAATTTATTTATTTTTTCACAATTTTGTTAAAATTTGATTTTTACTTAATTTTTTCAAGTATAAATGTAATTTTATACTTACAAAATCTAATGTATTTTTATTCTTAAATTGTAATTAATGTTTTATTTTTAATATAATTTTATATTTATATTTTGATTTTTATTTCAATAATATAAATAAATTTCTTTTATTTATATTAATATGTTATTTTTGTATTTGTGGTCTTTTGGGTATATGAAATTACCCCTAAGGCTCACAGGCATGCCTCCTTATAAAGGTAGCTATTATTGTTATTCATACTGAGGCATCCGGGCATTAGTGGGATAGATAGTTACAATTATTAAATTCGTAAATAGCTTTCTAAAATTAAATTACAATCTATCTGTACAAAGCTAATCCAAAACGGTTCAATCCTGGTTGTAATTTTAGCTGACCTGGGTACAGTCAATGTGACCTCATCACTTGAACCAACACTGTGCTTCTCCACCCAGGCATCACCAAAGTCTAATAGCAAACATCATGAAAATTCAAATCTAAGAGGAACAGTGTGGTTAAAAGACTCTGATGAGAAGAAACTCTTATTCAATAAATTATATATATACTTATTAGTAAATAGCTACAACAGCTCTACTAGCTTTTTACCCTCTGAAAGTCTTTTGAAAATGTCAATGATTGATAAAGCCCCTTTCACTGAGCTTGTTCTCCAGTCATCTGAGCATACCATCAAACCACAAACCCCCACTGCACAGGATGCCACTAATATACCATAGAAAATTTGATTTATTCCAAGATTCTTGTGACACGTCAATAGATATTTGATGGCCTTATCTTTTTGAGCTTGTGAGTTTGCCTTTCATGCCATAGACTTTGACGTTTTAATTTGCACATACCATGTTTTACGCAATCATCAAATGGATAACTGTATCCATTATATCGTCCAGGTTCTTGTGCAGCTTTATCAATATCACATCGTCAGCCCCGCCACCTTCAATGCTAAGCTGTGTAGCACATTGCTTCAATTTACTCAAGCAGGAGGCAAGGTATTCAACCGCTCCTTGTTTGAGTCCCGGAGGATTGGTCTAATTTGATGTTGGTGCCACATATGGTTTGGGTGCAATCACATTGTATGAGACTAAACTAATGCATTCAAACATAACATTTTCCCAAAAATGTTTAATTGGATTGGTGGGGTAAAGAAGGCTCTGAACTATTTTGAAAGAGTGTTCAGATCTTGGAGGATTACCTGGAGGTTTTGCTGATTCCTTCATCGATTTTAGATTCCAAATGTTATTGTTAAAAAACACTTCTGTTTCTGTTGTCTTAAAAAAATCCAACCCTATATATTGCAATTTATATCACAGGTCAACAGCCAATAATCATGTATCATGCAAAAAGATAAAAATCACCTGCAATCTCAAGCTCCTCAAGCCAGGCCAACATTTGAAGCTCTTGGTTACTGATTACCTTGATAAAAACAGGCAGGAATTTATGAGCATCATTTGTGGGTAAATTGTCCCATCAAGTTTTGTAAATACTATTGATATTATCAAGCCCCCTTTTTCATGATTCTTGAGTAATATTGGGATGATACGTCAAAATGTCTCCAAAGTCTTCAATGTGTGATACAAATATTCCTTGAAAATTAGGGGAGGATGACACTTGGAGCTCAGGGTCAGCCATTATATCAGTCATATCTTGACCCATTGTATCATGTTTAATTGTCTCCCTTTCTTCAAAGGCTTGAATATTTTGAGGAGAGGCAAGAGGGGTTTCATCATTGATTGCTTCATTGAGTATAGGGGGGTTTCCAGTATGCAGAGGTTCATTATCAACATGGTACACATCAACATTGATCATTTCATCACCTTGATCCCAGGAATTGTTTGTGGCTTCAAACGTATGGCGTTTTTTGTTGGTTTTTTTTGTGGCATGTATATTTGGTCTTTTTCCTAATCCTTTGCCTGGAACTCCAATTACCACCCGAGATCCTTCAGGTAGAGATTCTCCCACCTCCACACCTATTCATATATTGTAAGTAGCCATTTTTAACATTTTTGTATTGAAATAGTAATAGACTTATGGTTCAAATCCATTTTGAGCAGGCTCATTGATTCAGAAATCTTCTGACGTACATAATCAGGAATTCTTTAAGGTGTGGATATGAAACTTTGATAAAATATCAAGTACTTTTCCTATCCTCATAATGTTTATGAGGTAAAATCATTTAAAAATAGTAAGAAATAGTAGTTTTAAAGAAAAAAAACGCCAATTTTTATTGTTTTTAACTTTTTAAGTATAAAAAAAAGATATAATAAAAAGTTATTGTTTTACCAACAATAAGGATTTATCCAAAAATACTTTATAGGAGATATTTAAGGCTACAAAAGAAATTTCAATTGGAATTAATTGGGCAAAGAACTGCAAGCAATTATTTAAAGGACAAAGTCTTTAAAAAGATATTTAAGGAGAAAACACGCCCAAAAGTGACTGTAGTGAATTTGGAAACAAAGTGACAAAGCTAACAGTGATGAAAGATGCTTTAATTCACTTTTGGGGTGGTTCAGGGGTAAAAATGATTATAATGATTTTTTCACGTGGTTAAAAGGTTCAAAATTTTTAAAAAAAGGTTGTTGGAATCTTTTATTGATTGGTTTAACAGTGTTTAAAATAATAATAAAAGGAAAAGATTATAACATGAAGGGAAAAGTGGGGCAAAGAAGACATTCTTTTATAGCTATAAATTTTCTTACTCAAAAAGTAAAATTTCCTCTTTTCAGTCGTGAAAAACACTCTGACAACAGAAAAGCCAATTATGGCATCATTGAACCCTGGTTTAGACCAAAAAAGGGCTGGCTGAAGCCATTTTTCGCTATTTTTAGCCATTTTAACCCTTAGATCAGCCATTACTATAGAAATACCTGGTCTAGAGCCTTCAAAACAGGTCAGAATGTGTGTAAGAGGCGTAGAAACCAGTTAAAGCTGTTTTTACTAAATTTTTTCTAGCTTAAGGGTAGTATTACCCTCTTGGCAGCAGTTAAATCTACCCTGGTTGGTATCAAAAACTCATCATCAATTGATTCACAGACCCTGTGACTCAGTTCCAGGCCAAACATAATGAACGTTTGCGTGGATTTTGACATCTCACACCAGTCAGCAAGGATTTTGGGGGTCTAGCGCCCCCTTAGAGCCAGAGTGTCTTTTCCCCCCCAGAATTAATCTCTCCAATTTATTTTTTCTTTAATTCCCCATCATGTAATACAATTATAATTTAAATTTTTAATCCAATTGAGTTTTCAATTACACATCTGTAATAATTGATACCTCATATGTAAATTAAAGTTCACTTATGTAATACATGCACACATTTTGACATTTCAATTGAAAATACTTCAATTCCTCATAACTTCTAAACTAAACACAACACCTCAATTTTAGCACAAAAGTTGATGGTTAACACCCCATGTGGTGTGAATTAAATTAAGGTCTTGTGGAATTTCATACTTTTGTACAAAAAATACTAAAAACTTAATTTAAGCTTATTTAGAGTTGAGTTACAGAAATTGCATCCAGAAGTGACCCCACTTTCTTCTTTATGAGGAATCCAATGGTGTGATAATTTCTTTATGTTTCTTTATTGAGTAAATATTTATAGTATTTTATATATAACTTTTTACCAAAAGTATTTTAATTTCATAATTTTTCTTAAAAAGTTATTTTTACTTAATTTTTACAAGTAAAAATGTATATTCATAATTTTAAATTTTATTGTAATTTCAGTTTTGAATTATAATTGAATTTTTTTTTTTAAATATGAATTTGTATTTATATGTCAATTTTTATTTTTAGAATATAAATAAATGTATTTTATTTATTTTTGTATCTTAATTTATCATTTGTGGTCTTTTGGGTTTATGAAAATACCTCTAAGGCTCACAAATTTTACTATCATTTTGAATTTTTTCCAGCCTTGGGATTTTTTGAGAGATGTTTGAGACAAATTGTTCCTTGGATATAATTTCAACCTTGCCACTGAATATTACATCATCTTGCCCAGCATCTTCTGTTGGTGAACAAAGCTCCACAGTCTTTTCCTTCCGATAGCTTTTAAAATTAGGTTTTTGAGAGCTTGGAGGCTGAGCTGAAATAAAGGCTATGACACAATATCAGATTTTGAGAGATTTCAAATATTCAACATGGATTCATACTCACATTCCGGAAGAACTGGTGGATCTTGATTATTATCATGTGACTGGCTCTCTACTTCAATGCCCAATTCATGACTAATGATCATATCAGAGATTTCACTTCCACTCTCTGGGGCTGAAGCTCTTTGTTCATGCAATTCAGTTGAATTTCCCAGGGTTTGGGGCATAGCAGAGGTAGTTGATTAAGTAAATACATGGTGACGATTTTATTGATAGCTTGATTGAAAATTGTAGAATGAAAAGATCCAAATTGAAGAAAAAAGGAGGGAGTTCTGAAAGTGGTGGAAGTAAATTAAGTTCAAGATCAATGATTCTTTTTTAGGTAATATCAATATTGGAGAATTTTGGAAAGTTTGAAAGAAGTTAAATATCAATTTAAATCAGCTCAATATTTAGTTAATTTTCTAGAAGAAAGACATTTCAGAACCACAAGCTGACCAAAAGGAACCTGCCCATCAACAGCCTTGGAACCTTCCATCAATACCTATTGAACTTATCATGGATTTGCAAAATATGATTTGTTGGGAAATTCAGGGAGGTGATGTGTTGCAAGCTATTTCATCTCATTCAAATGAAATCCCTTGCCTGTGAGAAATTGAAAAAAGTTGACTAGTGAGAAACCTACTAAAGTCAACTTTTGAACTATTGAACGCTCATGAGGTAAGTACTAAGCAAAGTGTTCCATTTGAATGATATGAAATAAATTGGTTTTGTCGGGGAAACACAACACAGAATTCTGGGCTTAAACGGTTTAATTATTAGGCTTTAGTTTGTGAGTCTCATTACTCAAACCCTAACCACAACATTGGGAATATCCCCAACAATTTCCCCAAGAACCTTTTGGAAGAGAAGGCCACTCAGCATGTTTCCGTGATTGCATTCATCATGTATGCCAACAAGCCACCGTACCCTATGGATCTAATACCTGAGTGTAAGGATGGTAAGTCGCGGAGAGAGGATTAGGTGTAAGGGGGGTTGAGGGCGGTGTCAGAGGCATATCTTGAGGACACTGCAGGAGTGTAAGGATTGTAAGCGGCAGGGGTGTGGAAGCGTAAGGAGTGGTGAGGGTGGAGATGGGGGGCAGCGTTGGAGGCATGTCGGGAGGACACTGGGAGCACCTAAGGATGTTAATTGGAGAAGACAATGAGGCGTAAGGAGGGTTGAGGGCCGCATAGGAGGTATATCTTGAGGGAACCGCAGGAGGGTAAGTATTGTAAGCGGCAGAGGTGTGAAGGCATAAGGAGTGATGAGGGCGGAGATGGGGCGCAGTGTTGGTGTAAGGTTTGTCTATGAAACTCTTGATAATAGTAGCAAAATCAAGAGTACTATGACTGTCCTCAGTAGAAATATATAACATAACAAAATATTATAACCACAAATTTAAATATAATTATTAAAAATAATTCTATAAAAAAATAAATTTGATTATCATTATGAAAATATAATAATAATAAAAAATATAATAATTATAATAAATTATAATTATTCTATTATTGTTATAGTCACTGACAGTTATAACAATAAGAAGTGTAAAGCTCTTAATGAGAAAATTACACATGGAAAATATGAATATTAACCACTTATAAATAATATAAATCTTATTGATAAAAGAATTCAACACACACTTTGCAGAAGTAATTCTTATAGAATAAAAAATTCTATATAAAAAAACTAATACTATGTAAAAAACAGATATAGAACTTTAGAGAAAACTTACTTATAATGTGAGCCTTGAGGTATATTTTACATACCCAAATAGGCCACAGTTATCTTAAAAAGAAATTTTGAATTATGCAAAACTCATAAGTCATGCATATATCCAAAATTCATCATTTTTAATTTCAGAAAAGATGAATAACTTTTTATTGAGTAAGTAAATCCATGGATTTAAGACCAGATTTGGATTCTACACAAAAATTAACCTAGGGTAGCTCTGTAGAGTGAATAAGCTCAATTTAAGTATTTAAGGTGGTAAAATGGAAAATACTTCAATACCACATCATTAATACCACATAAAAGATCTGTGAAAATTTTTGTTTTTCTTGATTTTTAGCCAAAATAATGGGAAAGTGAGAAATCCCATGTTACATATACACTAAGAATAGTGTTATGCATGTTTTGAGCACTTAATATTATGGTATTCTTACATAGACTTTTGGTACACCCATAGTGGATATCTCACTTTAAGCTTAAATTACTATTTTGACGTAAAAATTAAGCAAGGGGGACAAAAGACATCAAAGAGAGCCAGGGTACCCAACTTCTGAGGCCTCAGAGGCGTGGATAGCTCCAGAGCATGGATCCATGGATCATCTTGGCCCAATTGGTAAACTAAAACTCTTTGGGAACTTGGTTACCAAGTTACACCTACTGTAATCATAAGAAAAATAGCAAATAACCTGCTATTTTGACGTGCCAAGGAGGTAATAAGCTACTTAGGCTCCTGTAACCACGTCAATTCTTGATGACTTTCCATGACTAGACCCTAAAAGAGTAATTAAACCCTTTTGGGATCCATATTCATTGATTTACCTCATAGCAACCAGCAAAATACTGCTATTTGCAATTCTATGTAGAAATGAGGTAAAAACTTCAAAAATTCATTAAAAATACAATTCTTAATGAATCTTCCTGAAAATTTCAGGACCAATGAAGAACTGTATTATCTATGGTACAAACAAAAAGAATTATGGTTTTACTAGTAAAATTAAAAGTTTTACTTACAGTCCATTTTTGACCATTCTACGTGAAACACTGAATCTTCAAAAATTCACAAAAATTACAACCTGTGATGAAACTGGCAATAACATTGATAACTTTGAGAAATCAATGATTATTTTAGAATAAAAGAAGATTTACAGATGTTACTCCTTTTATTCTTAACCATATTGGGGTTGGTAGTCACGTAAAAGCATCAATTAAGTAATTATGATAATCTTACGTGACAACAGATGATGCAATCATTAATCCAAAAGGGTTTATTGTTTTCTCACTCACTGGTTTTTCAGTTTGCTCCATGGCACGCCTCTGTGAGCTGTTGTTGACTTAAAAGAAGCCTATTCTTGCTGTTTTTTCCGTATCATCATCTTATCAATTTATTAAATCATTATTAACCAACAAGTAAGTATTAGTTAAAGCTATTCTTAAGTGTTTTAAATCTTTCAGAATCATCCAGAAAGACGTGAAATCATAGAATCCAACTATATATTGTTGTAATACTGTTATAAATCCTTTTGATCCCTTAAATCCACAATTCCACGTCAAATTTCTCTACTCTTATCTATCAATAAGTTCTTTGGAGTATTAGTGAGTCATTTATTCTTAATTCTTAAAGTTTTTCTCTAGTAATAGTTTTCTTCAAGAATTATCTTTATAATTATTCTTGCAAAAGATAGTTATATATTAAAATAATTTTATTATTTTAATAAAGAAGTTTTTATTATTAAATTCTTCTTGTAATTGATTCTAGTAGACAATTACTTGCTCACTGTTAAAATCACTAGTAGTGCTTAACACGTGAAAGAAATAATTTTTTAAATTATTTAATTGTGGTTATAATAATACTTTATTATTATATTTCATAAGAACAGACATAGTACTGTTGATTAATAGTGATATTATCATCAGTTTCATAGTCACATCTTACATTTGGGGGCCTGGCCGTGTTTTTTGAACCTTGTACCCTTAATTAATATATTTTTAAGCTCTAAAATATATTAATTTAATAATTCTTTCTTTCATTTTAAAGTTAAAATAATTCTTATTTTTGAAATTGTTTTGGAAATCTTTTCATTGAGGAATTTGGTTTAATTTTATACTGTTTTTACACGTGGATTTTTCACATCCAAAAACTTATAAAATTATTCTTTTAGTTACTCTGAATTAATTTTCATTCAAAATCATAAATTTTAATTTTTTTTCTTTAAAAAGAATAATTTTTTTGATATTAAAAAATAATAAAATTCATAAAAAATCTTTTAATATCTTAAAACACAAAAATAATTTCTTTTATCATATTTTTTTCTCTTTAAGTGTCTTTAATCAAATACTGTGCAGCTGGTAACAGACTCAGTAAAAGATACATCAATAGTCCAGAATCTTCAGAAGCAGAATCTGAAGACAGTATTGAGGTGCAAATTGCTAAAAGAGGCACCTTATTCAACTCAGAAAAAGCTAAATTACCACCAAAAGGTGTGTATTTTATCTTATATTTTCACCTTTTATCTTTAAATTGACGTGAAAATGGTGCATACCAGAAATGGAAGCAACTATTCAGTCCAACCAGATGGATGTGGACAAGGAAGAGGCAAGACCAAATCCAGAAGTGCCAAGTCTTCCACAAGAAAGACACATTTGGAGGATGCCAGAGTTGCCCCCCATTCCCCAAGGTCTGTACCAACAGATTTTGACGTGAATTCAGAGCCTGAACTGATTTATGGTAATATTTCCAGGGCTGAACCACTTTCAGGTGGCAGCAATAGAAATATATCAATGCCAGTACAAAAACTGGTTCAGAGCAGCCAAGGAAGAGGAGTGGGAAATCTGCCCAAGCCTTTGGCAGGGGGCCATGAACTCCTACTTACACATCAAGAGCTTTCTGGGTCAGGAGAAGACCATAGAACTCTTAGGAGGATGAAGCCCCCTGTCTTGCAAAGACAAGGTCAAAAAGATAAAGAATTGGTTGAAGAACCAAAGTCTTTTATCCATAGACCAGAAGAAAGAGTTGGAAATGACTCCAGCTTTGGAGACAGAGGCACCAGTGGCATCTACCAGCTCCAAACCAGCTCCAGAAGCGCCCAAGGACAAGCCCAAAGGACCTCAAAAGAAACAGAGAGGTCCCAAGAACCATCAAGGCAAGGGCAAAGGCAAAGCCAATTGGCACAGACCTTACCCACAAGGGTACAGGATCCCCAAATTAGAGCCTTCAGCCGTGGACAGTGTCTTCAATATGGCCAGAACTCTTATGGAATTCACAGCCAAGGAGCAGGAAAGGATGAACAGGACTTTTCCACGCAAATAAATGATGTACATTGAAGTATTAGTGTAGAAATTGGCAAACCTGAGTCAAAGTTGAAGTAAATTACATTAGACATCAATGATTTAAAGAAGAGTGACAAACAACATTCTGATTGGCATCAATTGACAAATGTCACCCTTGAGTCAATTAGCAATGCTTGTGAAAGAATTGAGAACCAATGTCAAAATAATGATACAGAAGATCCTTCCATTTTTAAAGTGAATGATAGACTTAAAACTCTTGAAGACCATGTCTTACAAATAGTTAAGAACACCAATCAATTTGCTATACATTTAGCAAAAAGTGACAGTGAGAGGCAGAAATTGAAGAATGATATAATTGCAAGTGTGGAGAAAATTCATAAGAATCATGAACCACATATGCCAAGACATTCTACACCTTTGACTGAAGAAAAACTTTCTGTCAAAGAAAGTTTGACTCCATTCTTAGGAGAAAATGCCTACTCTGCATGAGATATTCCCAAAATAGAAGAATGGCCAACATTCTCTGGTGAAGGAGAATATAACCATATTGAATTCATCAGAACTATTGATATGCTGCAAGAAGACTTTAATATACCTGATGAAATCATAGTGGGAAAATTACACTGTTTGTTTACCAGAACTGCAAAGAAATGGTATTACAAAATGAGGATTGATCATGGTAAACATGACTGGTCTTGGTGGAAATCTGAAGTGATTACCAAATGGGCCAATAATTCTTGGAGGTTTAAAATGGAAAATGCTTTTGAAAGTGCCATTTTCAACTCAGAAAAAGACAAACCACTTACTTGGTTCTTCAAACAAAAAGACAGATTATCTGCTTTACACCCAGATATGTCTGACACTATGATTAATATGAAAATATTAAGAAAGTGTGGAGGAGAACTGGAACATGCTATCAAAAGCAGATGTGTGGAACCTTGTTCAACAGAGGACTACATTAATGCTATGGAAGATATCATTACCAGGACAAGAATTGGTAAGACTTGGATTAAAAACCCAATAGAGTCCAAAATAGTCTCAAAGATTCCTAGAGAGGAAAGAAGACCAGAAAGACCTGTCTTGAAGTGTCATAAATGTGGAAGTACTTCACATTTAGCCAACACTTGTCCTAAGAAGACAAAAATCAATGAAGTTCAAGTCATTGAAGAAATTCAGTGTACTGAAGAGAAAGAGGAGTCTGATCAAGATTCTGCAGTCTCTGAAGATACACCAGTGGAGGACTATCCCATTGAAAACATTTCAGCTTTCTTTGAGGTCACAGAAGTCCATACCCACTTGCCACAGTACAGTGAAGATTGCTGCAACCTGATCAATATCCAAGATGCCAGAATGTGTAAAACAAAACCTGCTAGAGGAAAGGGTTATACTGCTGGAGCCTCCTGTATCACATCAGTTCTGATGAGTGATATTGAAGCCAAAGTAAATTTGGATACAGGGGCATTTTGCACTTGTGTTGGCAAAGATTATCTCCAAATTATACTTCCTGAATGGAAAAACCATCTATTATCAATAGAAGGTGTACAATTCAGTAGTGCCAGTAACAATATGTACCCCTTAGGCATATTGGACACCAATATTGTATTCCCACATCCAGCAGGAAGTGTAAGAATGAAAACTGAGATTGTAGTAATGGATAATTGCACATCTCAGCACATCATCCTTGGAAATGATTACTTAAATATTTATGGTATTGATATAAATAACCATAAAGACAGATATTTCACAATTGGAGATAACAAGAGACAAAAATTTGCTTTCTCCAATATGCCAAAACAGATATCTGTAGTATCTTCTGTCAAAGATACTTACAAAGATGAATTTGTGACTAATCAACTTTTTGAAGCACAAATTAATCAATCATTGTCACCAAAGATGAGGAATGAGCTTATTAATGTGTTATACACATATAAAAATGCATTTTCCTCTGATAATGAACCATTAGGCGCTATTAGAGGACATGAAGTTGATATTACTCTTAATATTGACAGACCATATCCTCCAGTACTTAGAAGACCAGCTTATCCAGCCAGTCCCAGAGCTAGAGAGGCCTTGGAAAAACATATCCAAGAGTTGATCCAACTTGGTGTGCTAAGGAAAGTAGGCCATAATGAGGAAGTTGAAGTGACAACACCTGTTATTATTGCATGGCATAATGATAAGTCAAGAATGGTTGGAGATTTTAGAGCTTTGAATACCTACACAGTTCCAGATAGGTATCCAATCCCTAGAACTCAAGAAACCTTGACTCAATTGTCTAAAGCCAAGTATATAACATCAATGGATGCATTGAAAGGCTTCCATCAAAATGTTTTGACGCCTAAAGCTAAGAAATTACTTAGAATTATCACTCGCTGTGCCATTTTTGAGTATCTTAGAATGCCATTTGGCATTAAAAATGCTCCATCTCATTATCAAAGAATGATGAATACCATCTTCCCCACAGAATTGTCTGAAGGATGGCTTATCATTTATATTGATGATATTATTATATGTTCTGACTCATGGTCTTTGCACCTTGAAAGACTTGCAAAAGTACTTCATAAAGTTGCAGAAGTGAACATGAAAATTTCACTTAAGAAATGCAATTTTGGCTTTGAAGAACTCAAAGCATTGGGACATGTTGTTTCTGGTTTGAGCTTGGGTATTGACAAGAATAAAGTAGCAGCAGTGTTACTTAAGCCAATACCCCACACCGGGGCGAATCTCGTGTCAATCGTCGGCGATTGACTTCACGTCAAGCAAACATCAAGCAGGATAAAAGTCGAGCTCACGTCAAGCGAAAATCAAGCGAACGTCGAGCACACGTCACACTCTGGTCTTACACCAAATCCTGTGACATCCAATAATATTGGTTCCCCTGTGCCTTCAACTCAGATTCCTCACCACCTGATCATCCCACAACCGTCCGATGATTGGTAAAAATTACACCAGACCCGCCTGTTTGCACACACACACATCAAAGATGTCCTTCAGCCAGTCTTGATGTAGGCGGGGGGTTTGACTTCACCAGGTCATCCATGAAGTGTGCGTGTGCATGCGTGGGGGCGGGTGCGTTTGCGTGTGCGGGTGGGTGTGCGTGTGCATTGGCGCGTGCCCCGTGTGCGTGTGCATTGGCGCGTGCGGGTGCACATGCGGGTGTGGGTACGCAAAAGCCGATTCCGCTTCCAACATGATGATGGCGCAGTTAGAAATTTTGGATGCTGTGAAGGGTGAGTGTGTGGGTCATTTGATCATTGGACTTGGCTTATTCACACTGTACCCAATGTCAAAATAGTAAGTTCTTTGTGGCAATGTGAAATAATGGGCTTTGCTTGTCACAATGGCATGTCTCTGTCACTAAATTTTGAGGCAATTATTTCACTAGCAAAATTGCTAATGAATCTGAGAGATTTGCATTTTTGTAGACTAAATATCATGAAATAACGGCTTTATCATTACAAGCAGTCCACATGACAGAGCTTTGTTATCATACAATCCACAGTTACCTTCTATTTCTTCTTCAGATATAATCAAGTGTCCATCATCAAAACCAACAGCTTTATAAATATTCAGATGCGGCCAATCTGGTAGGAAATTCACATCAATCTTCAAAGGTTTTAAAATCAGAAAGTTATTGTTCAGTATGCTAGATGGCTCAGAGACTTTGAAAATGCTATCAATAATACCAAATTGTCGTGAGTTGCCCCTCAGAAAACATATCACACTGTTGCTGATATTTTTGGATTCAGTTGAAAATATATTGTTCCCAATATTAATGTTTGAAACTGGAAAATACCAAGGTGAGACAATCCTTGAAGTGGGAGGACTTGTGGATTGCACGGTAGTGTCTAAGCTGATCCAATCAACTATTTCCCTTGTTGCATGAAAAGTCTGTAAGTACTCAACCAGGCAATCATAATTTTGTTGGTCATGGCGGGATGGCTTGTTATATTTATGGTGATTGAACACGGCAGGTGGCTGTGATTCGAAAAGCTGTTTTATTTCACATGGCACAGATGGGGATTTCAGGAGAACGGAAAGGTTGGAACATCGACAGATATGTTGAAGTAAGGTTTTATCTATATCATCTATTCAGAGTTGCAAAAAGTTAGTCTTATTCAGTTCAGGTGTTTAATCAATGTGAATATATTGATCTTATTAATTGACATACATATCTTGTTATTTGTTGGCATCTTTGCAAATACTCCAATCAAGCGCTCATAACCCCATGTGGCTGAGGCTTGTGCTGGGCCCCAACGTTGGAAGAGTTCGGGAATATGATCAGCAAACTGATGATTTGGTTTACTTTTCTGTTTTGGGAACAGGTGTTGATTGGAAAGGCGGAATTTTTTCCAATGTTCAGCAAATGCAGTCGCATCATCTATTGAAACAGTCCAGCTTGTGGCAATCTTGATAGCACTAATCAAATGGAATGTATTCTTGGCTAGTTCATTTGCAAGTTCTTCTGACTGACCCATTTTTCTTTGAGTGTTGGCAGATTGGTGTGCATCTAATGACATCTGTTGACTGAGCATTAGAAATGGAATATAGACCTTATATAAGAGAGCCCATTCAGCGGCTTTTAAGCTACCATGAGAGGGGGAACCCATTTTGCGGGGAACTCTTGTTCATGATGAGGGAATTATGGTCTCAGATATGATTTGTCGGAGATGCTCAAGAGCCTCACCCTTGATCTGGTGATCGCTCAGTGCAGTGATATCCAATTCAGAGGGTATTTCAGAAGTGGGGATGTAATCGGCATCAAATGAAGGAATCTCCGCAGAACCACTAGATGGATGTTCTGTGTGAAGGGTGGGCATTGGGAAGTAGTTTTTCCGGGTGGAAGTAGTGGGGAGTGGCTCATTTATTATTTTTGCTGCATCTCTTCTCAGGGAGCGGGCCTCTCTCAATGTGATTTTATCAAGAGAGCTGTTGGAGGTCATGGAATCTGAGTCTGAACTGTTGGTGTCATTGGATTTCCTGCGGGACCTGAAGTAAATTTTTGATTTCGCCTCTGGAATGCACAATTTGAAAGTTGCATGATCCTTCAAAATTCCAAGTATTAAATTATGCATTATGTCAAGATTAACCATTCTGGTTGCATCCCAATACGGAAGGTCTTCCAAAATTGAATATCACACTCCATACTCAGAGAAAATTGCTTGTCTTTGTTGTGGGGTTGCCCGAAGCCATTTGGCAATGGTTGATTTATGACTTTGGTATGAGCGCGTGTAGTGAAATTGAGGACCAATTTCTTCAATTTGAGCTTTGTGAATGGTGCAAAAATTACAAAAGTGGTTTCCTGAATGGGAAATAAATCCAGTAAGCTTGCGCATGGCAACCACATCCGCAATGGCTGTGAGGATGGCAACACGGATAAAGGATCCTGATGGACCTGTTGAGGTGGGTGCAAAATGGTAACCTTGCCATAGCTCTTTGAGCTCGTTGATGAGTGGCATTAATAGATAATTCAATTGAAGCGCAGTTGGCTCCTTTGGACCAGGGATGATTCCTGCAACATAGACATTCTCGGGTTTCGATCTTTCACTTGGGGGGAGATTAAGACAAATAAGCATGATAGGTCCAATGCTAGCCAACCGGGTTGACTTTCCATGTGCATTAAACCAGTCCACATATATGGAGAAGGCCAATGCACCAGGAATGGACATGAATGGGGGGTCATGGATATTTCTAGTGCCAGTGAAGCGTCTCCAGACCAATCCATCCCAGACGTCACGTTTTGGGGAATCTTCGGGAGTTTGGGATTGTTGATGTTGATGCAGAATGTCCATAATTCCAGCCTGCTGGAGAAATCTGGCAAGCCAATTTTTGAATGGTTGATAAATGAAATGTTTTTTTGGTATAAATTTTTGCTTCATGTTGGTTGTGTTTTGGGTGTGGGGTTCAGATGAATAGATGAATTTGCCTAATGATTGTGTGCAAGGGGGATCATGATCATTTGGGTCATTATGGCGTTGACAGTGGGGTTGGTCAGTTGTGACTGATTCAGTAAGGCCATTAAGAGAGAAACATTGAGGACAACATATATAGTTTTGAATCACTGGCTCCAATTGGAGATGTTCAAATATGGTACTCAGATCTTGAGGTATATGGAATGCAGGAGCGGGGGGACCAGCAGAGCTTGAGATACTGGACTTGATCAGCAGGTTCAGGGCGGGGTTGAGTATGCGTGAAGCCCTGCGGGGTAAATTATACCTTAATGATAGAATGGCAGATATTATCATTCCTAGGTCTTGTGGGGGAAGGGTTTGACTGCCACTATATGGTTTCTGTGCAGTTGAATTGAGACCCACTGGAGTTGGGAAAGTGCTTTGGGTCAAACGTGAATAATCAGCTGGGAAGATTTGATCCAATAGAATTTGTGGGCACCCAGATCCTGATGCAGAAGTAGGGATGTTTGGAAGAGATTTGGGTGCAATGGTTGATTTGAGCTTTTTAATGTGCTGTTTATATTGGAAAGGTGTGAAGGCAACTCCTTGCCTATCACCCTCAGGGGAAGAGTGTGTTTGAGTTGAGCAGTGTTTACACATGCATATACGCATTGAGGAATATGGCCGGGTTGTCATTGCTGCAGGAATTGGGAGTACGGTTGGTTTGTGTATAAATATCTATGGTTGATGTGAAAGTGTTTAGGAGTGTTATTAATTGGAAATAAAATTCAGTGATTATTTATGAAGGGGGAGATGATTTGAGCCAGCTGAGGATTTTATCCCATTTGTAATGGAGCATGAGCTGCAGTGGATAAAGTTTAACATGTCTCATCTGGATGGCGGAATTGGTTAGGCGTTTAATTGGGTAAAATGCCATGCTGCTCAATGCTCATACATATTCTAGTTTATTTACACATTGTGATAGTGCGGGTTTGACCATTGAGGGGGTTCCATTAGTGAAGTGTTACCATTGAATCGAGGGGATTAACATTTAATCCATGTACGCTGGCACGCCATCATACATGGTTTAAACCTTATTACAGACATAACTATATAACTCTATTACATAAGGGGTTGGAGTGCAGCTAAAGTCTTGGTATTTGGTTTGAGTGCGGCGGGCTTTGAATCAGTTGGAATGTGATTTGGATTGTCTTGCCTTTCGGGAAAAGGTGATGTCTCTTTTGTGGGTAAATCCTTCATGAATATACCCCTTTACAGATGTACAATGTTGTGGAATTTCAATGCATATATGGGCAGTTTGGATAATTCACAAAATGTGACAATGGGGAGGCATAAATGGTACTGAATATGATTACTTATGAATGATGGGTCCCCTTTGAGATCAAGGAAATATCACATTATATGCTGGTAGGCCGTGCAGGGTGGTTTCCGACAAAAGCGGAGGAGCTCAAGAGGAGGCAGGGAGGATTCTCCTCAAAAGAGTCTTATCCGACTTCCACACAACACTTAGTTCCAACTATTCATAGAATTTCTCTATTCTAAATTTGAAAAGATTTCATCTCATATCACTCTATTTTATCATAATACTGAGGTGTTTTATCTAGTTAAAAATATTACTGTACTTTGTAGGCCCTTATGTCATCTTTCAAGTCACATAAATCCCGTTCAGGTTCTGTTCATGACTCAAATAGTGAATCTAGCATAGAATATGTTCAAACACAGTCACCATTGAGTCCCAACATTCCTCTCACAACCCCTATTGCATCCTCAATGAATGTATCAGGTCTTAACATTGATGTGGGCAATCCAAAGGCTCCAACTTCAAGCACTTGGTCGATCCCAAATATTTCCGTCACTCCAATTCCCCTGAATCCCACTAATACACAAATTCATGTGTCTCAGGGGCCAGAAGGCACACCTCAAATCTCCTCACACGCTAATCCCCAATCAATATTTCCACGTGGGTTCCTCCTTAATCCCGGTCGGAATCCAGTCGCATCCCAGGATCCCTTTGGCCAAAGTAAACAGCCAACCCTCAATATTCCATCAGGATCGCAGGTTCATGTGGGTGATGAAAGGCGCGTGGATGGGGGGCGACGAAAAAGACCTTTGGAAAATGTATCTTGGAGCGGTCTGTCGGAGGGAAATCCAGTATTGACGCTTCATCAAAGTAAGTCATTTGAATTTTGGAGTAGAAACTTATTCACAATTTGATATGTTTGTTTCATGGGTTAGATATGGCACCTAAAGGCAAGTCAGTCCGATCTCAGGAGCCAATTGAAGATCGTGAGGATGACCAGTCTTCATTAATGTTTTGATGTGTTAACTGATGATTTGCATAGCAGGGGATGAACTTTATGCGTCTTCACCTCTGGTCCATAAAGAGAAAGTCACTGGACGTCATCATCCATATGCCTCCAAACCAAGAACGGGTCATGCCAGTACATCAAGAGCAAAAATGGTGGATGATGAGGATGAGAACATGTCTCCGACTCAAAGTGAAAGAAATGATGAACCAAGGAGGGACAATTTCACAGCGCATGAGCAAGGCACTCAATCAAATAGTGAGTTCACCCATCCTCAGCTGGGCCTCGCCCAGAGTATGCTTGAACAATCCGAGGTCAGACAGCAAAGGAACCAGGCCCGCAAAGCTCACAATGTGGCAAAACGTGCAAGCCAGAAGGAGCAACAAAAATGGCTGAAGGCAGAACTTCCAGAGAATGTCCATGGAATGAGATCAGCAGTACACACACATTGCCTGTTCCTACTCAAAGTTAGGGATAAGGATTTTTCCTCACTACCAGCACCACCCAGCACAGAAGAGCGTGAAATTGCAATTCAAGTGGCTGGTCATCTCGGATATGTCCCCGAGGATGTGTTCAATGAGCCATCAACACAGGTTCAGTCTCAGGGTTTCCAAAGCTACTGCGAAAATGAGCTGCTCAAGCTAGGACTAAAGCGATTCACTTGGGACTGGGAGAGCTCATGGCAACATCCGTTCAACGAGCTGATGTCTATGGTGTTTTACCGTACATTCCGTCTCGCACTTGTCAGCACTGAGTATCATCACTACTGTTGGAACAAGGATCATAACAACTATGGGGTCGTGGCGGCTTTAATGGAGCGATATTTCACTTATTTGAAAAGAGAATGGAAGTCTATTCAAAAGGATGCGGAGTATTTGGTAAAAAAGAAGGAGAATCGAAAGCTTGCAAAGATTCGTCAAAGAGTTAGTTACTGTATCTCTTCTTCATTGTGGACCAAGTCTGATGATGATCTACTTGATTATGTGCAGACCTGTGAGCGCCGTCGTGAATGGTGTGATACGGCTAAATTTCCCATTCTAGCATCACAATTCAATGACCCTCGAGTATGCTCAGATACTGAGGAGGTACTGGAAAATGGCCGTCAAGTTTACCGCAAAGTGGGATTACGCTGGCGCTCCCAGTTATTTAATGATTTGGTATTGAAAATGGATAGAGACATAGAGTTTTGTAATCGGATTAAAAAAAAGGGTAAAAAAACTATTGATAGATTGCCAGAATTACGATTGACAGATGATGGTGATATTCCGGAAGGCCTATCATTTCAGGTATTTGATCAAGATTGGCTCAAAGGCTGTAGTAAGATGCAGACTAGCGCCCTCAAGATACTTGACATGCCAGTTATTAGGCCTAATGGTGATGCTCTGCAATAACTTAGTAATTTGTCACGGTATAGCACTGTGACAAATTAAAATTTTGTGAATTATTTGTGCAGGTGTAATAAAATCTGATTATTATCTCTTAAGGATGCA
This sequence comes from Austropuccinia psidii, assembly GCA_023105745.1. Taxonomy (NCBI): domain Eukaryota; kingdom Fungi; phylum Basidiomycota; class Pucciniomycetes; order Pucciniales; family Sphaerophragmiaceae; genus Austropuccinia; species Austropuccinia psidii. The sequence goes on along the minus strand of JALGQZ010000013.1, from coordinate 32,014,035 downwards.
ACAACTTGCTAAATATGTTAGAATATAGACAATATGAATTGAAATGTATCACCGTCTCCCTTGCAATAATACTCTATTGCTCATTTTCATTGAGGAAATATTGAAGAAGTTCGATCCAGCTCATGGTGTTCATAATTGTGGACCTGTGCCAGAGTCAACAGGAGTTATCAACTTTGTCAATCACAAATTATATAATATCAGTAAGGCTCACACAGTTAATGATTTTTCCTTTTCTTGGACCTATTGGTGATTGGAATATGGCATTCCCATAAGGAAGGATTTCAGAATAGTAATACAATCAAGTGAAAGATGAGCTTGAAAGGTACCTTCCGCATGTTGACCTCAACTGAATGAGGAGTGATATAGTGGATGACCTGTACAGGTCGTTGTTGGCCAATACAATGTAGACGATCAACAGCCTGAGCCTCAATGGCTGGGTTCCAATTAGGCTCCTGGAAATGTGGATGTCAGGGTCCGAAAATCAGGGGAGAATTTTGGGGGGCCCCTCACCATTAAATAGACTATATTAGCACAAGTTATATTGAGGCCAGTTCCAGCCGCGGCAATGGATGCAATCAGTACTTCACATTCAGGATTATTGAAGAAATTCTCAAGCGCCTTGTCCTGCGCTCGTGGTGTAATTGTTCCATCAATTCGTGCTGAAAGGATAGAGTGATGGGCAAGAGCAATACCGATTCTACAATATAAAAAAGTCAGATGGAGTCAATTGGTAATGGATGCATATTAGAATTAACGCACAAATCTAGAAATTGGGTCCATTGGGTATAAACCACCGATTTTGTTGGACCACACCTTGTTTGTTTGTTCTTCATTAAGCTTTGTAGGAGGTGTGCAATTTCACTCCTCATCATGCATGTTTCCACATCCACAATAGTTCGTGTGATTCTTGAGGAGTTATCCTGAGTGCTCCTGCCCTCGGGGTCTTCCAGCTCCGCCTCCGCAATTGTGTTAAGCATGATGTGATGGTTACAACATATTTGCAGCTTATTAATATTTCTGAAAAACTCTCCTGGTCCTTTGCTTTTGGATGATAGGAATTCTTCATATAATGTGGAATATTCTTGCTGCATGGTTGGGTTGAGTGGGAGCAGCTCATAATGATGGCTAATAGTGGGGAGAGATTCAAGATGTGTGGTTTTGGTGCGGCGCAAACTTAAATGCCGCAATGCCAAATGCAAAATATCATTGCAACCTTTTGAAAGACTACTCAGGATGAATGGTGACCAGTTATCTTGATCGGCGCTCTGGGGTTGAGTGATGAAGGATATTATGCCCAAAAGGTCATAAATGGTGTTGTGAATAGGTGTGCCCGTTAAACATATTCGACGGGATGAAAGGAGGCTATTAATGGCACGGTGAGTGGCAGTGTATTGAGAGCGAATATAACTATAAGAGGGGGCAAGGGTTATTGGATATAAAAGGTAATTTGAATCATTTAAGCTCAGCCACTCACTGTGCTTCATCCAAGATTATACGATGCCAATTGATTTGAAAAATGAATGATGTAGAGGGATTGGTTTGCTTAAATTCTTGGGTGATAGTATTGTAAGAAGTGATGATGATATCATATTTTAAGATGTCGGCTTGGGATAATGAGTGACGAGTGGGACCATGGTAGATTTTGGCATGCAGTGCTCCAGCCTGAGCATGCTTGGATATTTCTGATTGCCAGTTGGTAATTAAGCGAGGGGGGCAGATGATCATGGTGGGCGTGGAGCGATGGGGGTTTTCAATCATCCGCTCCTTGGAGGTACCAATTAGAGCAATTGCCTGAATGGTTTTACCTAATCCCATATCATCCGCAAGCAGTCCTCCAAGAGGGGTATTGGTCGAAAGGGATTCAAATGAGCTAACGACCTTGTTTGTAATGATGTGCCTGGCATTAAAAGTGGATCCTGGGGGTGAGGTGGCCCAAAGGTTACGGGCTGATTGGCCATTGGGGATTTCTCGATCCCAGAGAAACGCTAGTCCAGTCTTTTGATGAGGGAGGAGGGGGGTTTGAATAATGGCATGGGGCGGGGTCATCATGGGGAGGTCTGATCCACTGGGTAATTGTATCAGTTTTTGCTTGGAAATCAATGATGAAACAGCAGGATATGAAGCAGGCGTCGAGTTTGAAGCGGGAAATGTCGGAGTAAAGAGTTGACATTGACGATGAGTAGTACAGTCATATTCTTTGGGCATTTTAAGCTTGAAATCTTGTGTTCGAAAGCTTTCCATTATGAATAGAATGTTTGGATACCATGTGAAGAACATCAATGCTAGATTGGGTTTCTGAGATGAGGAGGGATCATTGGCATCAGTCATAAATACTCCCTCAACGAATAATATTTGAGTAGGATTGGATTGGCAATTTTCAATCCATGCCCCACCAGGACCACAGTGCATGAACGTTTTTGGTGCCCCAAGGAATGGTATCAACGTTTGGGAAAGGGTTCCCGGGAGGGAGCCAATAGCATGCTGGTGATTGGGGAGATATACGAATATGTTGTGTTGATTGTGCCATAGGATAATCCAAGAACCTAAGTGGGAATTCTCAGGCTTTAAGGTTATATCACTATTTATTTGAATATGAATATTAATCATCCCAATGCAAAGTGGTTGTGAAGGGGTTGACATGATGGCTATTTTAAATTATTTGGGGACAGTTGGGAATTATATGATCAGGAAGGGTTAGCTAAAGGGAATGAAGAGGAATAAGCGCAGGTGGGGAACTTATATGAGTGGCAGCAACAGGCCAAAAGGGGGATGGCCTGTGGTTACGTGCATGGTCTTGATGGAGGTGGGCCTCTTGGGCTCATAATTTTCATATCCGATTTGGGGCATATATCAAGGCAAGGTGGCCAAAATGTGGGTGCACCATTATGACTGCTGGATCTGCAGCGAGTTACGAAACATTTGGTGGAACAAGGCTGACATTAGCACATCCGAAATTGGGTGGGTTGTAGCAGCTTATTGTGGAGGGCATATTAGAGGCATGCGGTCATGTTCGCTGGTGTGACAGCGAACAATGAGCGTATCCTCCCCAGGTTAATTATTCACAGGGACCTACTGGGCAATGTTGGCAGTTTCAAAGGGCAATCTCACTGTGGGGATGTTTGTGTGTGGGCGGGTGAGATATGTTCGGTGGCATGCCACCGAACATGACTTTGGTTTGGCCTGAAGTTTTTTGCTGACTGATGCATACTGGGCTTTCAGGGGGAATGTGTGGGATGATCAAAGGGGGCGCCAGCCGTGAGCCGTGATCCACATATACATTCACCCCTATGGCGTTTGAGGCGAGTACTAATCCACCGAGATTGGCATCCGGGTCTTTGCCTCACGCGCGTACAGAACTCCGGAGAAAGAGGCCACATGCCCAAGAGATTTTTTGGCTGCAAGCCAGGTGCCACAACTTGCGCGGGGCGTGTGAGAACGTAAAGAAAATGACCCGCGGTGGGAGATCCCCACGCAAACATAACCAGCCTCAGCAATCATAGGCTGGGATTATTCTAATGTGGATGAGGCTGAAGCAAATCCACACTGATTGGCCTCAGGTTTCCACGCGCAAGCGGGTGAGCGTCTGCAGTCAAGCTGACAACCCGAGCAAGAAAATACGCAGCTGGAAGACTGGCAGTAAAATGTGTTCCAGGCGTGTGAAAGTTGCCTGCGTATGACCCATTGGGGGTGCGTATGAAAGCGTGTGGCTGCCCGACAATGAACAAGCGGGCCAGTCATTGTTTGCCCCAACCATGGCACCGGAGTGAATCAACTCTTTGTGTATGACCCAAATATTAAGTCATCCCATTATGACCCACTTACATTAACTTGGATTACATGCGCATCTGTGCCGTAGTTAGGCAGAGCTGTCCAACAAGGTGCATCAAAGGGATGCAGGTGAGAGATATGACTCGATGGCTTGACGTGATTGCATGTTACATTGTTGAACAGCTTTTTGCTCTGCCCCGCAGTACACATTTACAAAGGTGTACTGCGTACTACAGTGTCGACTGTACTGTACAGATCAGGAAGGTGTAATACTACTTGAGCCTGCATGCATATAGCAAATGTGCATGCACCTTCCGATCATTTGCATTTACGTAGCTCATGTGCCACATGCTCAGCATTGCGTTTCACCCGATTTGCACACGCAAGATGAGCATGTCATGGTCAAAAGCACCGTGCGAAAGTGCTCAGTAAAGCCATGGAATGAACTAATTCTGCAATAGCTCACTGGAAGGCTCAGTTTGGAGCACTTCACCAAAGCGTGTGAAATGCTGCACCTTGCTGAAATGTCATCCGATGCTGTGCCAAATGCTCAGAGTGCGCGCATACAAAAACGACTGAGCAATGGCTCAGCATGGTGCATTTGATATTGTTATATCTATAGCTCAATCACTGTGCAATTCCAATGTTCAGCCACTGAGCATTTCAATTATGACCCAAAAGCAAACCTGAGCAATGGGTCGAGGCAAGCTCACGCTGTATTCACTTGTCTTACAGCCCCCCCCTTTGTTCACATACTATTACCAGGCCATATGGCCGGTAATCTCGCCGCGGTCACTTGTGACCAAATGCACCGGGTGCTTTTCTGCATGGGTCACTTGTGCATTGCACCCACAATGCACATTCAACATGGGCCTCACGACCACCCTCCTGGGTGATCGGGTGACTATTTAAGGAAACAAAGGGGATTTGACTCAGCTTGACAATTCAATAAATTGCAATACTCAGCGGTGCATTTGATATTGTTATATCAATTGTTCAATTACTGTGCAATTCAAATGTTCAGCCACTGAGCATTTCAATTATGACCCGAAAGCAAACCTGAGCAATGGGTCGAGGCAAGCTCACGCTGTATTCACTTGTCTTACAGCCCCCCCCTTTGTTCAAAGACTATCACCAGGCCATAAGGCCGGTGATCTTGCCGCGGTCACTTGTGCATTGCACCCACAATGCACAATCAATAAGGGCCTCACGACCACCCTCCTGGGTGATCGGGTGGCAATTTAAGGAAACAAAGGGGATTTGACTCAGCATGACAATTCAATAAATTGCAATACTCAGCCAGACCCCCATTGTTCTTCTGCCTCACGCGAGCATTTCACCTCTCAGTTGCAGCATTCGCTGAGACTCAGCTTCAATTTTGCCCACACGCCTTGAAGCTGAGACTTTTGCGGGTGCTGCAACTGCTGAGATCGTCTCAGCTTCACCTTGGTATAAAAGACCATCTTCACACGACACGCACTTCACTTTGCTTCTCACCCGCTCCACTTCGTTCAACCTCACCCGCGTTTGTCCTTCTTGTGCGTATTCCCCCTCGTCTTCCTGCCTTTCCAGTCTTTTCTTTCGCACTCGACTAACCCCACTCCCCTTCCTGCTCGCTTTTTGTTTTTCCTGCTAATACTTTCAGAACCCCACTTCTATCTACTTTGTACGTTTTCTCCAATTAAACTTTCGTCAACATTATGTACCGATATTAATATTTTTCTTTCTTCACGACTTCCTTCCAGACTTTTAAAAACATCCGACTAGAGCGTCTTTAATTTGATTCCGTTTTATATTTATATAAATCATCGTATGTCTTCCTTTTCTTTCTTGATTGCTTACTTTCTATTCAGTTACTAACCTGTTTTGTTTTGTTTTTAGATGTCGTGCACGTTATGCACCAAGCGGGGTATCCCCTGCATTCGTTCCTCGACAACGAACGACACTTGTGATGCTTGCCGACAAGCACACAAGAAATGTTCGTTCGTTGTCCGCCCCTTCCGACCACGAGGCCAGACGAGTTCTTGCCCAAGACGCCCTCGCGAGGACTCCTTTGTGGTCGACGATGATGAAACCATTTCCGAGCGTGAATGGACGCCGGGCCCCCAAACAGGCCAACGGGAACGATTCCGGACGATTAGCCCTGTCCCCTCCAGTATCGATTTGTCCACTCCCCCTCCTAGGCCACCATCCGATGGTCACTTCACTCCTCGACCGGAGCGAAGTGATTATCCGGCCGATGAAGGATGGCGATGGCGAGAGGACATTTGAGCTTGGGCTGATCGTCACCATGTCTTATCACCGATGGGATTCAAACGCCAAAGTAAGTTTTATTTCTCCTCTTTATCTCATTTCTCTTCACGCAATAATACTGACTTTTTTCCATTACTCATAGAACCAAACCCCCCGAATCCCCCCCGACATGACTCTCCCGTTCCCAGTTTGCCTCGCGAGCAAACCCCCCGGCAACCCACTCCAGGCCCGAGTGGCACCCGATGGTCTGAGGAATTATTCCGTGGTAAGCAGCCAAAGTTTCATTTCATTTTCACTTTCACTTTCGAGTCGAGTGAACTGACACTTACTCCTTTTTTAGAACCCTCCCGAACCGAAGAGCCACCTATTCCTGGCCCGAGTCCATCGTCCCAACCACCTGAGGACGATACGACTCGTGAGCCAGAACCTGAGGTGGCTCCTACGCAATCCACGGAGGAACCTTATGGTAAGTCACCCCTTTTTTCTCTTCGATCCATATCCACTTTTCCTCATTTTTTCTTCGACCGTCTCCAGATCGTCCCGCCACTCCTTGCTCGATCATCATCATCGACGATACGCCCGTGGGATCACCCCATCCCCCTCCCCCTCCCCTTCCACTCCAACCCCGGGTCCCTCCCCAGTGCCCCCGAGAACCCCAACGCCTCCTCCCCCCCGGTGCCAAGCTCCTCTCATTCCCACGATGACGCTCGCCAGGAATTCACCGACCTGCGACCGACCCTAATGATTCCTCGAGCCATCGTCCACGATTCGATCAACCGAATCTTGTTGGAGCATCGTCGCTTGCTCCACATGATTCCTTTCGTGGATGCAACTCATCGAAATGAGATGCACCGGGAATTCCGGGAGGAACTAAACTCCCTCCTTGCCCAGGCACTGGAGGCTTATCCAAAGGAGGACATAACCGGGATAGTCTCCAAATTCCTCGAAAAATAAAAATTTAAAAAAAATGTCATTATTTCCTCTTTTTATTTTTTGTAATACTTTCTTTTGAATAAAATATTTGTCTTCAATTATTGTTATGTTCAAATTCTATTACATTCTTTGTTCACGTAAAAATTACTTATTTCCTCCTTAGAGAAAAACCCTGATTGCATGAGAATTATTTTTGTAAGTGCCCCACCAAGAGTTTGAGTGAGTATTTGTTTTCGTGAACCTCTTTTTCTCAAAATGCGCCAATAGTTGCCGTTATCCTCTCCTATATTTTCTTCTTCCATGGTTTAGAGCCATACCCATTCCTAACTGTAAAAAAGCGGGAGGTTCCCGTATGTGAGCAATCGAGTCCAGATTTGTGAAACATGGCCTTTCCTATGGTCACACGCTATTAGTCTTACTCATGTATTGAATTGTTTAAATTGTCTAGAACCTTCACAAGCGTAAGGATTGGTGTGTGACTTGTCGGGAGGCTGCACAGGCGTAAGGATTGGCGTGTGAATTGTTGGGAGCCTGCACAGGCATAAGGATTGGCGTGTGAATTGTTGGGAGCCTGCACAGGCATAAGGATTGGCGTGTGAATTGTTGGGAGCCTGCACAGGCGTAAGAATTTGTCAGCATTGTTGGCAACCCTCCCATGCGTAAGGATTGGCGTGTGAATCGTCGGAAGCCTGTACAGGCGTAAGGAATTTTAGCACTTTTGGGACCCTCCCCAAGCATAAGGATGGGCGTGTGAATTGTTGGGAGCCTGCACAGGCGTAAGAATTGGCGTGTGAATTCTTGGGATCCTGCACAGGCTAAAGAAAATTTCAGCATTGTGGGGAAGCTTCACAAGCGTAAGAATTGGCATGTGAATCGTCGAAAGCCTGTAAAGGCGTAAGGATTGGCGTGTAAATTTTTGGGAGCCTGCACAGGCCCAAGGATTGGCGTGTGTAGCGTTGGCACCCCGCATAGGCGTAAGGAACTTTCAGCATTGTCAGAACCTGCACAAGCATGAGGATTCGCGTGTGAAGCATTGGCATCCTGGACAATAGCAACAAACCAGGACAGATGTATGATGGCATGCCACCGTACATAATCCACTTCACCCCTTTTTCATGTGAGACACCCCATCTCCCGCACTCGAATCCATCCAATCCTGGTGTATATTGTCCTCTGCCTTACCTCACCATTACTTACCCAACCCACTTGCAAATCTCCTCATTCTTTGAATTGGCATGAGATTGTATTACCATCCCTGATTTGATAGCCCGCTCTCTCGCCAATCTCATAATAGCCATTGCTTTTTTGCCGCATTGTTTTTGCTAACCTGCTTGAGCATTGTGCGGACATACCCACTAGTGTCGTGCTTTCATTGTCCTGTGCTGGATCAGTATAATGAACAAATGTACTACTGGCCCACACTACCTGAATGAGCCCATGACATGCGGATAGATCAATCCAAAAATGCTCATTTGGGAAAATCAATTTTCCCCCTGTACACCGCTTTGACGCATCCCTTTGAATTTGGCCGGTCCGCTTATCAGCTTGAAACCACCATCCCGAAGCATACAGAGATGCATCCTTATCAACATGAGGTGCGTTTTTGAATCCATTCATGGTGAAAGTGAGTGCGGAAGCGAACTCGAATATACCCTGATTTGCCGGAATATCGCCTTCATAGTTGACTTGATCAAAAGACGGAACCCCCAATGAGTTATAGCAATTTTGAATCTTCTGAAATAAATTATCCCCAACATATCGTAAGGATTGACCTAGAATGCGACCCACCGAGCTAAGATTGGCACCTTGGTCCCGCCATTCATCTTTTGCATTTTCAATTTTGCCAGCACTACCATACAGACCAAATTGTTCATTCTTCGTGGTGCATTTGCGCCACCCAATCACGAACATAAATCCCTCCAGTAATGCTCCATTTGTTGCAATAGGGTCGGTGAAACTCTTTTCGCGAAATAGGAATTGTGATAATTCATCCCATTGATTGACCTCGACTTCACTCATTGTTGTGAATGGTCGGAATTCGACAAGGGCAATGAGTAATCCGGTTGAAGAGAAAATTGCCACACGCCCAAAGTGAATGCGTTTGATCTGATTGACATCCACAAGCCTCCGAATTTCACTTGGGGTGATATTTGCTGATACTGGCATTGATATTTGTGCTGTTGGGCGAGAGGAGGAGAACAACCTATTCATTTGGGTCGTTTTGCGCTCATTTGTCTTTTGGGATCTGCTACTATTCCCGAGTGGTTGAGGGATCACTACGTGTTGAAGCACACAAGATATCAGATACTGCCAAGGAGCTTTCTTCGGCACACATCCTTTGACTTCCCTGTTGGAGCCCACATGACATTGGCACAATCTGAACCGACTAAAGCCCATGTTCTTCAGTGGGGCCCAATGAGGGTGCCACATAAATGTGGAAGCATATATATATATCTATATATATACACTGAGATTAAGCGAGTAACTCACACTTTCCTTCCTCAGCCCGACGCTTTCTCGCGAGTTCCCTTTTACACTCTTTTCCTTTTTTCGTGAATGGCATGCTTTCAGCAGAAAATGAAATGAAACCGAATGATTACTGATTTCTTAATATCACCTAAATTGGATTGCGGTGGATGAATCTTTTTTAATTGCGGCTAAAAAGAAAGCTCACGCCTGACCTTGGCAAATTCACGATCTCAAATACCTGAACCTGAAAATTGCAGTGGATAGTGCATTATTCAATTTTACACATTGATGTTCCCATGCAATCAATTTCCAATCCAACCATTTGGAATATTGCAAGCACACGCAAATGCAATATGCATCCTGCTGCGGATCCCTAGCTATCCTAGTCCTCTTGAAAGACACAGGAACATTTGGCCTATTATGGGCTGGCGGGAAGTGATAAACGAGACTTCGCGCAATGCACCCGCGTGTGCTACTCGCGGGCACATCGCCTGACTCAGCTTGCGTCTTGTCGGAGTCTTTGCAATGATGTACGGAGGCATGCCGCCGTACAATTACTATTGGTATCAGACTGTGGCATCCGGGAAGTAGTAGGAGAGGAAGTCATGATTATTAAATTCATAAATAACTTTGCAAAATTCAATTACAATCTATCTAGTACAAAGCTAATCTAAAACGGGTCAATCCTGGTTGTGAGTTTAGCTGACCTGGGTACCGTCAAGGTGACCTCATCACTTGAACCAAGCCCGCGATTCGCCACCCAGGCATCACCAAAGTCTAATACTAAGCATTGTGCAAAATCAAATCTAAGAGGTACAGTGGGGTTAAAAGACTCTGATGAGAAGAAACTTTTATTCAGTAAATTACATATATACTTATTAGTACGTAGCCACACTGGCTCCACTAGATTTTTACCCTCTGAAAGTTTTGCAGAAATGTCAATTAGTGCTAAAGCCCCTTTAACTGAGCTTGTTCTCCAGTCATCTGAGCATACCATCAAACCACGAACCCCCGCCGCACAGAATGCCGCTAATATACCATAGCAAATTCGATTGATTCCAAGATTCTTGTGACACACCAAAAGATCTTTGATGGCCTCATTTTTTTTTGAGTTTGTGAGTTTGCCTTTGATGCCATTAACTTCGACCTTTGTATGTGCACGTACCATGTTGTATGCAATCATCAAATGGATAACTGTATCCATTAGATCCTCCAGGTTCTTGTGCGGCTTTGTGGATATCTCATTGTCAACCCCGCCACCTTCAATGCTGAGTTGGGTTGCACGTTGCTTCAATTTACTCAAGCAGGAGGCAAGGTATTCAACTGCTCCCCGTTCGAGTCCAAGAGGATCGGTCGAATTTGATGTTGGTGCAACATATGGTTTGGGTGCAATCACATCGTATGAGACTAAACTAATGGATTCAAACATAACATTTGCCCAAAAATGTTTCACTGGATTGGCGGGGTAAAGAAGGCTCTGAACCATTTTGAAGAAGGAGTGTTCAGATTTTGCGAGATTATCTGGAGGTTTAGCTGATTCCTTCATCAATTTGAGATTCCAAATGTTGTGATCAAAAAACGCTTCTGTTTTGGTTGGCTTAAAAAAATCTAACCCTGTATATTGCAATTTATATCACCAGTCAACAGCCAATAATTAAGTATCATGCACAAAGATAAAAAAAAACTCACCTGCAATCTCAAGGTCCTGCAGCCAAGCCGACATTTTAAGATCTCGGTTACTGATCACCTTAATACCAACGGGCAGGAATGGATGAGCATCCTTTGTTGGTAAATTGTCCCATCTATTTTTGTAAATCCTATTGATATTATCAAGCCCCCTTTTCCATGATTGTTGAGTAATATTGGAATGATAATTCAAAATGCCTGCAAACTCTTCCATGCGGGATAAAAATATTCCTTGAAAATTCGCAGCGGATGACACTTCGGGCTCAGCGTCGGGAATTATATCAGTCATATCTCGTCCCATTGTATCATGTTTAATTGTTTCCCTTTCTTGAAAGGCTTGAATATTCTGAGGAGAGGCGGGAGGGGTTGCATCATGCATTTTTTCATTGGGTATCGGGGGACTTTCTGTATGTGGAGCTTCATCATGGATTGTTTCATTGAGTATTGGGGGGGGTTCAGTATGCGGAGGTTCATTATCAATATGGTCCCCTTCAACATTGATAATTTCATCACCTTGATCGCGAGAATCGTTTGCGGCTTCAAAGGTACGGCGTTTTTTGTTTGTTTTTTTGGTCGCATGTATATTAGGTCTTTTTCCTAATCCTTTGACTGGAAATCGAATTCCGACTCGAGATCCTTCAGGTAGAGATTCTCCCACCTCCACACCTGCCCATATATTGTAAGCAGCTATTTTTATCAATTTTGTTTTGAATTAGTAATGGACTTACGGTTCAAATCCATTTTGAGCAGGCTCATGGCTTCAGCAATCTTTTCATGCACATAATCAGGAATTTTACTATCATTTTGGATTTTTTCGAGCCTTGGGATTGTTTGAGCAATGTTGGAGACAAATTGTTCCTTGGATATAATTTCCACCTCCCCACTGAAAATTACATCATCTTGCCCATCATCTTCTGTCGGTGCACAAGGTTCAACAGTCTTTTCCTTCTCATAACTTTTAAAATTTGGTTTCTGAGAGCTTGGAGGCTGCCCTGAAATAAAGGCTATGACACAATATCAGGTTTTGAGAGATTTGAAATATTCAAGATGGATGCATACTCACATTCCAGAAGAACTGGTGGATCTTGATTATCTTCATGTGACTGGCTCTCTACTTCAATGCCTAATTCACGACTACTGGCGATATCAGAGATTTCACTTCCACTCTCTGGGGCTGAAGTTGGTCGTTCATTGAATTCAGTTGAATTTCCTGGGGTTCGGGCCATAGCGGAGGTAGTTTATTAAGCAAATAGATGGTGACGAGTTGATTGATAACTTGTTTGAAATTTTTTTGATAAAAGATCCAAATTCAAGAAAAAAGGTGCAAGTAAAATAATCGCATTTGCAAAATGCAATTTGTCGGGAAATTGAAGGAGGCGATGTTTTGCAAATTATTTCATATCATGCAAATGAAATCACTTCCCTGTGAGACATTGAATAAAGTTGACTAGTGAGAAACCTACTAAAGTCAACTTTTGAACTATTCAATGCTCATGAGGTAAGGACTAAGCAAAGTGTTCATTTGATTGATATGAAATAAAATGGTTTTGTCGGCGAAACAGGAGAAACAATTCTTGTCTTAAATAGTCCACTTATTAGGTTTTAATTTGTGAGTCTCATGATTTAAACCCTAGCCACAACATGGTGAATATACTGACCAATATCCCCTTAGGTCCTGTTGGCAGAGAAGGCCACTCAGCATATTTCGGCAATTGCGTTCATCGTGTACGCCAACAAGCCACCGTACTGTACACTATGGATGTAATACGGAAGCGTGAGGAGGGTAACTGTTGTCGGAGGCATGTCGGGAGGGCACTACATGAGCGTAAGGATGGTAAGCAGTGTCGGGAGGGAGGGTAACTGTTGTCGGAGGCATGTCGGGAGGGCACTACATGAGCGTAAGGATGGTAAGCAGTGTCGGAAGAATGTCGGGAGGGAGGGTAACTGTTGTCGGAGGCATGTCGGGAGGGCACTACATGAGCGTAAGGATGGTAAGCAGTGTCGGGAGAATGTCGGGAGGGAGGGTAACTGTTGTCGGAGGCATGTCGGGAGGGCACTACATGAGCGTAAGGATGGTAAGCAGTGTCGGGAACGAGGGTAACTGTTGTCGGAGGCATGTCGGGAGGGCACTACATGAGCGTAAGGATGGTAAGCTGTGTCGGAGGCATGTCGGGAGGGCACTACACAAGCGTAAGGGTCATCAGTGGTGTCGGAGGCATGTTGGGAGGGCACTACATGAGCGTAAGGATGGTAAGCGTTGTCGGAGGCATGTCGGGAGGGTACTACACAAGCGTGAGGATGGTAGGGGCGGGGGTGTGAAAGCGTAAGGAGTGGTGAGGACGGAGAGGGGCGGGCAGTGTCCGAGTCTCATCCGGATGGAGGGCGGTGCGGGTGCGTAAGCATGCTAAGCGTCGGGGAGGCGGAAGCCAATGAGGTGAAATTACACGAACGTTGCGCATAGTGTTGAAATGGGTTTGGGCTTTGAGTGACATTCTCATGTGACACATGTGACGATTGACGTTGTCTTGACGCTGACGTGACGTGACCCACTAAATCCAGTGACTATAAAGCGACACTAACGCGACTGAAGCAAGATTTTATACTGACCGCGGTGCGACGTGAAGTCAATCGCCGACGATTGACGCGAGATTCGCCCTGGTGCCAGAATAAAAAAGAAATGATGTATTTTCTTGGATTTGCTAGTTACTATAGGCAACACTTGAAAGATTTTGCAATTCTAGCCAAGTCACTCTATAGAATCTGTGATCAACAGACTGTATTTGAGATGACACAGGAAAGAATTAAAGCTTATGAGAAGATAAAGAAAGCCCTTACAGAAGCACCTTTACTCCTCATGCCTGACTGGAATATTCCTTTTAAATTGTACATTGATGCATGTGGAGATGGACTAGGGGCAGCCCTACATCAAGTCCAGATTATTGATGACAAACCTACAGAAGGACCAGTTTGTTATATCTCAAGACAAATCAAACCAACAGAAGCCAGATATGGTGCAAGCCAAACGGAGTGCTTATGTTTGGTATGGGCACTTGAGAAACTACACTATTATCTTGATGGCAGTGTTTTTGAAGTGATAACTGACTGTAATGCCGTAAAATCACTTCTTAACATGAAAAATCCCAACAGACATATGTTGAGATGGCAAATAGCCATTCAAGAATACAGAGGAAACATGACTATAGTTCATAAAGCAGGAAACATTCACAAGAATGCTGATGGACTTAGTAGATGGGCTTTAGCCAACACTCCTGATAACCCAGCTTATGTACCTTTGGAAGCTGAACCACAGATTCCAATTGAAGGAATTAACATAACTGATATTGGGACTGAATTCTTTGAAGAGGTCAGAGTGTGAGCCTTAGAGGTAATTTCATATACCCAAAAGACCACAAATATAAAAAATAACATATTAATATAAATAAAATAAATTTATTTATATTATTAAAATAATAATCAAAATATAAATATAAAATTATATTAAAAATAAAAAATTAATTATAATTTAAAAATAAAAAATACATTAAATTTTGTAAATATAAAATTACATTTATACTTGAAAAAATTAGGGAAAAATGAAATTTTAACAAAATTGTGAAAAAATAAATAAATTTGGAAAAAAGTTAAATAAAATTTATTATAACTTTTTATCCAATAAATAAACATATAAAATTTATTTCACCATTGGATTCCTCATAAAAAATCAGGTGGGGTCACCTCTGAGTGAAATTCTTGTAACTCAACTCTAAATAAGCTTAAATTAAGTTTTTAGTATTTTCAATACAAAAGTTGAAAATCCTCAAAACCTTAATTTAATTCACACCACATGTGGTGTTAACCATCAATTTTTATGTTAAAATTGAGGTGTTGTGTTTAGTTTAGAAGTTATGAGGAATTGAAGTATTTTCAATTGAATTCAATTGAAATGTCAAAATGTGCGCGTGTATTACATAAGTGAACTTTGATTTACATATGAGGTGTCAATTATTACTGTATTGTACTGTACAATTGAATTGAATTACATATGTAAATTATAAGTATAATACATGATGAGGAATTAAAGGAAAAATAAATTGGAAAGATTAAATTTGGGGGGGAAAAGGAACTCCAGCTCTAAGGGGGAGCTAGACCCCCAAAATCCTTGCTGACAGGCGTGGGATGTCAAAATTCACGCAAAAGTTCATCACTTTTGGCCTGGAATTGAGTCACAGGGTCTGTGGACTCAATTGATGATGAGGTTTTGATACCAACTGGGGTAGTTTTAGCTGTTGCCAAGAGGGTAAAACTACCCTTAAGATAAAACAATCATAATAAAAACAGTTTTAACTGGTTTCTACGCCTCTGACACACATTCTGACGTGTTTTGAAGGCTCTAGGCCTGGTGTTGCTATAGTAATGGCTGATTTAAGGGTCTAAAATGGCTAAAAATGGCTAAAAATGGCTTAAACCAGCCCTTTTTGGTCTAAACCAGGGTTCAATGATGCCATAATTGGCTTTTTTGTTGTCTGACTGTTTTTCACGACTGACAAGAGTAAATTTTACTTTTGGAGTAAGAGAATTGATGGCTATAAAAGAATGTCTTCTTTGCCCCACTTTTCTCTTCATGTTAGAATCTTTTCCTTTTATTAATTAGTTTAAAACTGTTAAACCAATCAATCAAAGATTCCAACCACCACTTTTAAATCATTTTAATCCTTTTAACCACGTGAAAAAATCATTATAATCATTGTTTGTAACTCTTATAATCATTTTTACCCCTGAACCACCCCAAAAGTGAATTAAAGCATCTTTCATCACTGTAAACTTTGTCACTTTGTTTCAAAATTCACTCTGGTCACTTTTGGGCGTGTTTTCTCTTTAATATTCTTTTTAAAGACTTTGTTCTTTAATTAATTGCTTGCAGTTCTTTGCTCAATTAATTCCAATTGAAATTGCTCTTGAAGAAATTTCATTTGTAGCCTTAAAATATCTCTTGTAGAGTATTTTTTGGATAAATTTTTATTGTTGGTAAAACAATAAATTTTTATAATATTATTGTTTTATACTAATAAATTTATAAACAATAAAATTGGCGTGTTTTGTCTTAAAAATAATATTTCATACTATTTTTAATTGAATTTTACCTTATACAAATTTTGAGGACAGGAAAAGTACTTGATTTTTAATCAAAGTTTCATATCCACACCTTACATTTGGGGGCCCAGCCATGATATTTTACCTGTGACATATTTTTTTACTCTTTTTAAATCTTTTTTCTTATATTGAAAAATTTAAAAACATATAAAAAATACTTATAATTCAAAAAAATCCATAAAAAATAACTTTTTTTTTCATATTATAAGTGAGGCCTATATTTTTATTTCTTTTTTGAAATAACCTTTTTTTTACTTAATTAATTGGCTTTTTCATTAATTTTAGTGTCTGACAACGTGGTAAGACAAGAAAACATTGAAACAGCCTCAACAGTAACCAGCATTATCCCTGCCAGTACTGTTAATTCTGATCATAATAGTACTGTTATTGTGACTCAAAATAACCAGCCTGAACCAATATCTTCTGAATTGATTAACTTGGACATAAGTAATACCCTTCAGAAAGCTAAAAATTTGGCCAATAGTAAGTTTTTGACGTAAAAATACTATTTTAAGCCTTTTTTAACCATAATTATGCCTTCAACCAGGTCAGGAGCCAGCTACAACCCCTCAAGCAGCTCCCAAAAAGGTAATAGACGTGATTATGGCAGAGGCCAATCAGGTACAGAAGGAAAAGGGTCAGTTGATGACTTCCAAACAACTAAAATGGGTCATTCTGAAGCTGATAATACTATTTTACCTTCAAAAAGAGCTGACACCGCCACAACAAGCCTCTGTGGACATATACAAAGCCAGCCACAGTGCATACAACAATGCACTTCAATTCAAGGAGTACCAGATCCTTGCAGACCTGTGGAAAAATTGCATGAATTCTTACCTGACAGTAAGAAAATTCTTGGGCCATCCCAACACTTGCAAATTGCTCAATGGATGGCATCCATTGATGGAGAAGAAAAACATGATGCTTTTGACACTAGAATGGAGGAAAAACAACCCTCCACCACCCAAACCAGTGCCAAAAACAGCCCCAGTGGCCAGCAGCAGCAATTCCAACGTGAAAAAGCAGCCACAAACTCCAAACAAGGGCAAAGGGAAGGCACCAGCCCCAAAACCTTACAGCCAGGGCTACAGAATCCCAAAGATTCAGCAGGATGCCATGGAAAATGTATTTCAGATGGCCAGAACCATGATGGAATTACAGAAGAAGGAGGAAGCCAGATTAAGGTTCCAGAAATGATTTCTGACATATTTGATTCCATCCCAGAGTTGTATAATGCTATAAATGACGTGAAAAAACATCTTTCTGATAAAAATGACACCATTTGTAACAACATTAAAACAAACAACCTGAGTCTGTGCCAAATTAATGAAACACTTATGTGTTTTGAAAAAGTTTTGAGAACAATTAAAAATTCCAATAATGATAATTCTTCTAACAATAAAATAAATGAACAATCTGCCATTATTAAAGAATTAACAGATAAATATTATAAATTCAATATTGATGACATAATTGAAACAAGAATTAAACAAGACATAAATATTATCAAAACAGATAACAAGAAAGTCCTTGATGACATTTCAAATTCATTTACTGAAGTAAAGACATATACCATTGCCTTGAAAAAGTGTTTTGATGCTTCACAAGAAGAAGTATCAAAATTATCAATGAAATTGAAGCAAGTCACTGCTGATAATACAAGACAAACAGAGTTATGGCAAGAACTGACACATAAGGAAGACATGTATAAAATTGAAGTAATAAATTTAATACAAAGCTTCCAACATGAATACAGAAATTCCCAAAGGTGTAGCAACAGTAAAATGAATGACATTGAACAAATACTGAACACCTTACCAAGAATGTCTACACCTCTAAATCAAAATGAGGGCACAAGAATTCCAAATCCACAAGTATTGGATCCTGATAATTCACAATTAAAAAATGAATTATCCACTTCTTTTCATAACTTGGAACCATCAATGGGCCAAGCACTCTTGAAAGAAGTTCCAAAACTTAAAGAATGGCCTCACTTCAATGGTGAAGGAGAGTATGACCATATGGAATTCATTAGAGGTATTGACATGATCAAAGAAGATTTTGAATTACCAGACAGATTGGTAACAGCCAGGTTTAACACCTTGTTTACCAGATCAGCTCACAGATGGTACATCAAAATAAGACAAGCACATGGACACCAGAGTTGGACTTGGTGGAAAACCCAAATCATCAACAAATGGGAAAATGATGCTTGGAGGTTTAAAGTTGAAACAGCCTTTGAATCTGCCAAATTTAATGCTGATAAAGATAAAGCTTTACCATGGTTTTGCCAACAAAAGGACAGATTAACAGCATTATATCCTGACATGTCAGAATTTATGATCCATAGAAAAATTCTGAGACAATGTGGAGGTGACTTAGAGCATGCTTTCAAAAGCAGGACTACTGAACAATCTTCAGCAGAGGATATTATCAATATACTAGAAGAAGTAACCACCAGAACCAAAATTGGTTCTAGTAGGGTGAATCTTAAAACAAGGTTTAATACACCTTGGAAAGATTCTGTGGACAAAAACCCCAAAGAAAATCTAGTAATATTAAATATAAATCTGCAGATACAGTCAGAAAATGCCATATTTGCCAAAGCACCACCCATTTAGCCAATACATGTCCAAAAAGGGGGAAAATCAATGAAATTGACATTGAAAAGGGACCAGATGTTGAAAAAGAAGACATAATTGAAGACAATTCAGATGATAAGTCATCCATATTTTCTGAATCTTCAAAAGATATAGAAAATATCAATGCCACTTTTGACATCATGGAATCTTATTCCCACTTACCACAATTGAGCAATGGTCAAGTTGATTTATCAAAAGTTCAAGATGCACAACTTATGAAGACAAAACCAAACAGAGGAAAAGGTTATACAGCTGGTAACTCCTGTATAACAGAAGTGGTGATTGACAACAAGCCCACCAAACTTTTGCTTGACCCAGGAGCCTTCTGCTCTTGTGTTGGAAAATCCTTTCTTAAGACTTGTGTGCCAAATTTTGAAGACCAATTGTTACCAATTGATGGTATAAAATTCAACAGTGCAAGTAACCCAATGAAAGCACTGGGAATCTTTGAGACCAATGTCATATTCCCACACATAAATGGGAATTTAAGGATCACAGTTGAATTTTTTGTTATGGAAAATTGCTCCAGTACCCATTTTATATTGGGAAATGACTATTTGATCATGTATGGGATAGATTTACATAATAAAAAAGACAGATACTTTACAATTGGGGACAATAAGCGCCAGAAATTTGCCTTTTTACCATTTAAAAGACAAATTACAGTAAAAAAAGTATCACCAGTCAACTTAGAGTTAGAGAAATTCAAGTCTGAACAGTTAAATGAGGCTGAAATAAGCCTTCATCTGACTGATAAACAAGAAAATGAACTTTCTTCCCTTTTGTATGACCACAAAGGAGCATTTGCTACAGACAAAGAACCTCTGGGAGAAATTATTGGTCATGAAGTTGACATCATTCTTAACATTGAGAGACCGTATCCACCACTCTTAAGAAGACCTGCTTATCCAGCAAGTCCAAAATCAAAAGCTCTAGAAATTCATATCAAAGAACTTCTAGACCTTGGTGTAATAAGAAAAGTAGGCCACAATGAGGAAGTAGAAATAACTACACCAGTCATAGTGGCGTGGCATAATGGAAAATCCAGAATGGTTGGGGACTTTAGAGCTCTGAACACTTACACTGTCCCAGACAGATACCCTATACCAAAAATCCAAATTGCCCTTACTCAAATATCTCAAGCAGTGTATATAACCACTATGGATGCCCTTAAAGGATTCCATCAAAATGTGGTAACACCAAGAGCAAGAAAATACTTAAGAATTTTTGTTCATTGTGGAGTGTATGAATACTTAAGGATGCCCTTTGGTATCAAAAATGCACCTTCACACTTCCAAAGAATGATGAATGAAATCTTCCCTGAAGAACTCTCAGAAGGATGGTTAATCATTTACATTGATGACATTATTATCTGTTCAAAGACTTGGGAGGAGCACATGTACAGATTATCAAGAGTTTTGACAAAAATTCAATCAGTAAACATGAAAATCTCCTTGAAGAAATGTCATTTTGGATTTAAAGAACTTAAAGCACTAGGACATGTTGTATCTGGTTTGTCCCTTGGAATTGACAAAAACAAAGTTGCAGCAGTATTCTTAAAGCCTATGCCTCAGAATAAGAAGGAAATTCAGTCATTCTTAGGTTTTGCAGGATATTACAGGCAACACATTAAAGATTTTGCATCCATAGCAAGACCACTTTATAAGTTGTGTGACAAAGACACAGTGTTTGAGATGACTGTTGACAGAGTCAAGGCTTTTGAGTCTCTAAGAGAAGCATTGACCACTGCTCCACTCTTACTGATGCCAGACTTTAAATTACCTTTCAAACTGTATATTGATGCATCAGGGGATGGACTAGGTGCTGCACTTCACCAAGTTCAGATCATAAATGACAAACCTGTAGAAGGACCAATATGTTTCATATCCAGGCAAATCAAACCAACTGAAGCCAGATATGGAGCAAGTCAAATGGAATGTCTATGCCTTGTCTGGGCCTTGGAGAAATTGAACTATTTCTTAGAGGGATGTGTTTTTGAAGTAATAACAGATTGTACAGCTGTGAAATCACTTTTGAACATGAAAACACCTAACAGACACATGCTCAGATGGCAAATAGCCATACAAGAATACAGAGGCAATATGACTATTGTTCATAAGGATGGGAATATTCATAAGAATGCAGATGGACTAAGCAGATGGCCATTACCAAATATCATTGATAATCCTGCTTATGTTCCAGAAGAAGCTTCACCACAAATTCCAATAGAAGGAATAAGTGTTACAGACTTGAACACCACCTTCTTTGAAGAAGTCAGAAATAGTTACACTCAAGATAAGAATTGTAGCATCTTATGCCAATTACTGAACAAAGACTGTAAAGACAACTCTCTAATACATGCCTTGGATGAAGTATGGAGAAAATCTTATAATGAAGGAAGATTTCACCTACTGGATGGTATAATTTACCACAGAACCAAGCACACATGTGTCATGACAGTTATAGACAGGTCATTAATCAACCTTGTACTGAAGGAATGCCATGATAGTCCCTTTTCAGGACATCTTTCTGAAGACAGAACAAGAGAGAAAGTGAAGACCTGCATATGGTGGCCAATGTGGCAAAAAGATGTTGCAGAGTATTGCAAAACCTGTGACAGATGCCAAAAGGCAAATAAATCCACTGGCAAAAGACTTGGAAATATGATGAAAATCCAAGAACCAAACAGACCTTGGGAAATTGTCCATATGGATTGGGTAACTGGCCTACCACCAGGAGGTGACAGGAGCTATAATGCTTGCCTAGTAATTGTGGACAGATTCAGTAAAACTCCAATCTTTTTACCATGTCACAAAGATGATACAGCCATGGATACAGCTCTTCTGATATGGAATAGAGTAGTGTCATGGACTGGGATATTTACAAATATCATCAGTGATAGAGATCCCAAATTCACTTCAGCACTATGGACAAATCTTCACCAATTATTTGGCACTAAACTGTCTTTCTCTACAGCCTACCACCCACAAACTGATGGCCTGGCTGAAAGAATGATCCAAACCTTAGAGGACATGGTGAGAAGATTTTGTGCATATGGCCTTGAATTCAAAGATTGTGATGGATTTACCCATGATTGGTGTACTCTGTTACCAGCACTGGAATTAGCATATAAAACATCAATCCATGCTAGTACCAATCAGACTCCTGCTATTCTAGAAAAAGGATGGAACCCCAAGTTACCCCAAGACTCCTTGAGGAAAGACTTAATTGCAATACATCCCACAGCTGCTAGCTTCAAAGGAATGCTAGACAGAGCCAGAAAGCATGCAGTAAAATGCATGGCAGACTCATTTGCATATGCTAAAGATATATGGGACAAACCTCATGCCACTCCAGATTTCAAGGTAGGGGATTTAGTACTAGTATCCACCACCAACTTCAATAACATCAAAGGATGTAAAAAGCTCAAAGACTCCTTTGAAGGACCTTTTGTCATTAAAGCCCTCCATGGAGAAAATGCTGTTGAAGTAGAATTATCTGAAGAACTTAGTAATAAGCACCCTACATTTCCAGTGAGCTTGATAAAACCATATAAATCTAGTGATGCTGAGAAATTTCCCTTGAGGAATAAGGTTCCCCAAGTTATACCTCCTATTGAGACATCTGGTACTAGGAAAATAACCAAAGTTCTTAAAGAAAGGAAATTAAGAACCAAGAAAGTAAGGGAATACCTTGTTAGGTACAGTGACCCAACTTGTGAAGATGAATGGTTAGAAGAAAAAAATATACCAGAAGCTACCAAACTCCTGAGGAGATTCAGACACACTAGAAACACCAATATTACAAAGTAATATTCTTTTTTAGGGGGAGGGAATGTGAGCCTTAGAGGTAATTTCATATACCCAAAAGACCACAAATATAAAAAATAACATATTAATATAAATAAAATAAATTTATTTATATTATTAAAATAATAATCAAAATATAAATATAAAATTATATTAAAAATAAAAAATTAATTATAATTTAAAAATAAAAAATACATTAAATTTTGTAAATATAAAATTACATTTATACTTGAAAAAATTAAGTAAAAATGAAATTTTAACAAAATTGTGAAAAAATAAATAAATTTGGAAAAAAGTTAAATAAAATTTATTATAACTTTTTATCCAATAAATAAACATATAAAATTTATTTCACCATTGGATTCCTCATAAAAAATCAGGTGGGGTCACCTCTGAGTGAAATTCTTGTAACTCAACTCTAAATAAGCTTAAATTAAGTTTTTAGTATTTTCAATACAAAAGTTGAAAATCCTCAAAACCTTAATTTAATTCACACCACATGTGGTGTTAACCATCAATTTTTATGTTAAAATTGAGGTGTTGTGTTTAGTTTAGAAGTTATGAGGAATTGAAGTATTTTCAATTGAATTCAATTGAAATGTCAAAATGTGCGCGTGTATTACATAAGTGAACTTTGATTTACATATGAGGTGTCAATTATTACTGTATTGTACTGTACAATTGAATTGAATTACATATGTAAATTATAAGTATAATACATGATGAGGAATTAAAGGAAAAATAAATTGGAAAGATTAAATTTGGGGGGGAAAAGGAACTCCAGCTCTAAGGGGGAGCTAGACCCCCAAAATCCTTGCTGACAGGCGTGGGATGTCAAAATTCACGCAAAAGTTCATCACTTTTGGCCTGGAATTGAGTCACAGGGTCTGTGGACTCAATTGATGATGAGGTTTTGATACCAACTGGGGTAGTTTTAGCTGTTGCCAAGAGGGTAAAACTACCCTTAAGATAAAACAATCATAATAAAAACAGTTTTAACTGGTTTCTACGCCTCTGACACACATTCTGACGTGTTTTGAAGGCTCTAGGCCTGGTGTTGCTATAGTAATGGCTGATTTAAGGGTCTAAAATGGCTAAAAATGGCTAAAAATGGCTTAAACCAGCCCTTTTTGGTCTAAACCAGGGTTCAATGATGCCATAATTGGCTTTTTTGTTGTCTGACTGTTTTTCACGACTGAAAAGAGTAAATTTTACTTTTGGAGTAAGAGAATTGATGGCTATAAAAGAATGTCTTCTTTGCCCCACTTTTCTCTTCATGTTAGAATCTTTTGCTTTTATTAATTAGTTTAAAACTTTTAAACCAATCAATCAAAGATTCCAACCACCACTTTTAAATCATTTTAATCCTTTTAACCACGTGAAAAAATCATTATAATCATTGTTTGTAGCTCTTATAATCATTTTTACCCCTGAACCAACCCAAAAGTGAATTAAAGCATCTTTCATCACTGTAAACTTTGTCACTTTGTTTCCAAATTCACTCTGGTCACTTTTGGGCGTGTTTTCTCTTTAATATTCTTTTTAAAGACTTTGTTCTTTAATTAATTGCTTGCAGTTCTTTGCTCAATTAATTCCAATTGAAATTGCTCTTGAAGAAATTTCTTTTGTAGCCTTAAAATATCTCTTGTAGAGTATTTTTTGGATAAATTTTTATTGTTGGTAAAACAATAAATTTTTATAATATTATTGTTTTATACTAATAAAGTTATAAACAATAAAATTGGCGTGTTTTCTCTTAAAAATAATATTTCATACTATTTTTAATTGAATTTTACCTCATACAAATTTTGAGGACAGGAAAAGTACTTGATTTTTAATCAAAGTTTCATATCCACACCTTACACAGAGAGTCTTATAAACAAGACAAGAATTGCCATATCTTGATTTCTTTATTAGATAAAGACTGCAAAGATACATCTTTAGTTAATGCACTTGATGAAGTTTGGAAAAATTCCTATTCTGAAGGAAGATTTCACTTGTTTGATGGGATTATTTACCATAGAACAAAACATTCTTGTGTGATGACACTGTGTAGTAGATTGCTTATCAATACCATTCTTCATGAATGCCATGATAGCATTTACTCTGGACACCTATCAGAAGACAGAACACTTGAAAAGGTGAAGAACTGTGCATGGTGGCCATCTTGGAGAAAAGAAACCATTGAATATTGCCATACCTGTGATAGATGCCAAAAAGCAAACAGGAGTACAGGCAAGAAATTTGGATTGATGATCCATATTCAAGAACCAAAATCCCCTTGGGAAGTTGTTCACATGGATTGGGTCACCGCACTTCCTCCAAGTGGTGACAAAAGCTATAATGCTTGTTTAGTCATTGTAGACAGATATAGCAAAACTCCCATATTCTTACCATGTCATAAAGATGACACTGCTATGGATACAGCTCTTCTTTTATGGAGTAGAGTTATTTCTCATACAGGGTTATTTAAGAATATCATAAGTGACAGAGACCCCAAGCTTACATCTGCACTTTGGACCAATCTTCATAGATTGTTTGGGACTAAGTTATCATTCTCTACAGCATATCACCCTCAAACAGATGGGCTAGCAGAGAGGATGATTCAAACTTTAGAAGACATGATCAGGAGATTTTGTGCTTATCTATTAGAATTCAAAGACTCAGATGGCTTTACCCATGACTGGTGCACTCTGATACCTGCATTAGAATTGGCATAAAAGACATCAGTCCATTCTTCCACAGGACAAACTCCTGCTATGTTAGAGAAAGGATGGAATCCAAGACTCCCAGCAGACGCACTGAGGAAAGACTTGATTGACATTCATCCTACAGCTTCCAGCTTCAAATTAATGCTTGATAAAGTAAAACATCATGCAAAACAGAGTATGGATGATGCTTTTGATTATGCAAAACAGAAGTGGGACAAGAGTCATAAAGTACCAGACTTCAAAGTAGGGGACTTAGTGCTAGTTTCAACCTTGAATTTTAATAATATCAAAGGCCCAAAGAAACTTAAAGATTCTTATGTAGGACCTTTTGTTATTGTTGCTTTACATGGAACCAATGCAGTTCAAGTGGAATTGAGTGGTGAATTGGAAAATAAACACCCCACATTCCCAGTCAGCTTGATAAAACCTTATCAACCAGCTGATAAAGAATTGTTTCCTTTAAGAAACCCAACTCCTTTAACTGTACCACCTGTGGAACAGAATGAAGACAAAAAGATAAAGAAAGTCATTAAAGAAAGGAGACTTAGGGGTAAAAATCAAAGAGAATATCTTGTCAGATATAGAAATCCAGTACATGAAGATGAATGGATGGCAGAATCAGAAATACCTGACTCAGATAAACTCTTAAGAAGATTTAGACATGAAAGAAGGCCACAAGCCTGAATATGTCTATAAATGTGCTTTAAATTACTTGATCTGAGTAATGTGAAGAGGTTGGACAGTGGACATTACCCCCCTTTGGGGCCTTATTCTTTTATCACTAATAAAATTGTAGTACAATTTTATTTTTTGGTGGGAGGGAATGTGAGCCTTGAGGTATATTTTACATACCCAAATAGGCCACAATTATCTTAAAAAGAAATTTTGAATTATGCAAAACTCATAAGTCATGCATATATCCAAAATTCATCATTTTTAATTTCAGAAAAGATGAATAACTTTTCATTGAGTAAGTAAATCCATGGATTTAAGACCAGATTTGGATTCTACACAAAAATTCACCTAGGGTAGCTCCATAGAGTGAATAAGCTCAGTTTAAGTATTTAAGGTGGTAAAATGGAAAATACTTCAATACCACATCATTAATACCACATAAAAGATCCGTGAAAATTTTTGTTTTTCTTGATTTTTAGCCAAAATAATGGGAAAGTGAGAAATCCCATGTTACATCTACACTAAGAATCGTGTTATGCATGTTTTGAGCACTTAATATTATGGTATTCTTACATAGACTTTTGGTACACCCATAATGGATATCTCACTTTAAGCTTAAATTACTATTTTG
This sequence comes from Austropuccinia psidii, assembly GCA_023105745.1. Taxonomy (NCBI): domain Eukaryota; kingdom Fungi; phylum Basidiomycota; class Pucciniomycetes; order Pucciniales; family Sphaerophragmiaceae; genus Austropuccinia; species Austropuccinia psidii. The sequence goes on along the minus strand of JALGQZ010000013.1, from coordinate 31,987,307 downwards.
ACGTAAAAATTAAGCAAGGGGGACAAAAGACATCAAAGAGAGCCAGGGTACCCAACTTCTGAGGCCTCAGAGGCGTGGATAGCTCCAGAGCATGGATCCATGGCTCATCTTGGCCCAATTGGTAAACTAAAACTCTTTGGGAACTTGGTTACCAAGTTACACCTACTGTAATCATAAGAAAAATAGCAAATAACCTGCTATTTTGACGTGCCAAGGAGGTAATAAGCTACTTAGGCTCCTGTAACCACGTCAATTCTTGATGACTTTCCATGACTAGACCCTAAAAGAGTAATTAAACCCTTTTGGGATCCATATTCATTGATGTACCTCATAGCAACCAGCAAAATACTGCTATTTGCAATTCTATGTAGAAATGAGGTAAAAACTTCAAAAATTCATTAAAAATACAATTCTTAATGAATCTTCCTGAAACTTTCAGGACCAATGAAGAACTGTATTATCTATGGTACAACCAAAAAGAATTATGGTTTTACTAGTAAAATTAAAAGTTTTACTTACAGTCCATTTTTGACCATTCTACATGAAACACTGAATCTTCAAAAATTCACAGAAATTACAACCTGTGATGAAACTGGCAATAACATTGATAACTTTGAGAAATCAATGATTATTTTAGAATAAAAGAAGATTTACAGATGTTACTCCTTTTATTCTTAACCATATTGGGGTTGGTAGTCACGTAAAAGCATCAATTAAGTAATTATGATAATCTTACGTGACAACAGATGATGCAATCATTAATCCAAAAGGGTTTATTGTTTTCTCACTCACTGGTTTTTCAGTTTTCTCCATGGCACGCCTCTGTGAGCTGTTGTTGACTTAAAAGAAGCCTATTCTTGCTGTTTTTTCCGTATCATCATCTTATCAATTTATTAAATCATTATTAACCAACAAGTAAGTATTAGTTAAAGCTATTCTTAAGTGTTTTAAATCTTTCAGAATCATCCAGAAAGACGTGAAATCATAGAATCCAACTATATATTGTTGTAATACTGTTATAAATCCTTTTGATCCCTTAAATCCACAATTCCACGTCAAATTTCTCTACTCTTATCTATCAATAAGTTCTTTGGAGTATTAGTGAGTCATTTATTCTTAATTCTTAAAGTTTTTCTCTAGTAATAGTTTTCTTCAAGAATCATCTTTATAATTATTCTTGCAAAAGATAGTTATATATTAAAATAATTTTATTATTTTAATAAAGAAGTTTTTATTATTAAATTCTTCTTGTAATTGATTCTAGTAGACAATTACTTGCTCACTGTTAAAATCACTAGTAGTGCTTAACACGTGAAAGAAATAATTTTTTAAATTATTTAATTGTGGTTATAATAATACTTTATTATTATATTTCATAAGAACAGACATAGTACTGTTGATTAATAGTAATATTATCATCAGTTTCATAGTCACATCTTACATATAATATTTATTTAATACAACAAGTCAAACAACAACAGTTATTGTATTAAATAATAATCATAAGTTAAAAACACGCCTAAAATCAATAATTTTAAAGATAGAACAACTTTTTATAATAAAAATTAAGATTAAAGAGTTTTTAAGAGGAATTTGTGGATTTTAAAAGATATTTAAGATGATTTAATTTTATATAATAAAATATATTATTGGTGATTACAACAATAATCTAAATTCTATGATTTCAATTCTTTAATTTTAATTAATAAATAATAAAATAACTTAAGAATTACTTTAATAATAAGGTTTTATATTCAATAAAGCTTTACCTGTTTAAATTTCTAATATGATTGGATTAATGATGAATGATGGACAAAAACAGTCATGAAAAGACTCTTTTTATGTCTTCAGAGCAGCTCTGAATATTCATAATGGATATAGAGGGCGTGCTCAGGTCAAAACTGAAAAACCATGCTTAAAAATAAAGTTCTTAACTTAAGGTAACTTAATTTTAATTCCAATTTAAAGTTAACAGGGTTATTCTTAACTCTATGTAAATTTAATCCTCATTTAAACTAATTATTTTAAGTTTTTAATATAGATAAGCTTATTTATATTAATTTTCATCACATGAACAACTTGAAAATAGAGTTTTAAGCAGAAATCTCTTAAACTCAATTTTTAATTAATTTTTAAAGAAATTATAATTTTCTTTTAGTTTTAATTAAAAGAGTAAATTTCCAGGCTAATTACCCAGGAAATTTATTTATAAAAGATACTTAGAATTTGATTTCTATTTAGATAATATTTAATTGTAAGCTGTGTGGAATTTACAAGCAAATCCATTAAGAATTGGATTTTTAATGAATTTTTGAAGTTATTGCTTTTTTTCCACGTAAAATAGCAATACACACCAAACCTTAACTTTTGATAAGGTTTTAATGCTTGTAACCTTGAAGTTTTAAGGTTCTTTAAGATTTTTAAGCTTAATTAAGCTTTGACAGTTCTTAAAACCTTGAACTCAAGCCTGCATATTGGGATTTACCCTCTGGCAGCTTGAAATTCCTGTCTAATTTGGGATAAAACCAGTTTAAACTTTAATGTTGGATCAAAGTCTAGTCTTAACGTTTAAATAAGGTTGAAAATCCTCCAATAAAGGTGGACAACCTTAAGTGAATCCTTGCAGATCCAAAAAGTTGGGTACCCCAGCTCTATTTGGTCTTTTTTCTTTGTCCCACCTTTTTGCGTGGATTTTGCCCTTTTATTTATTTAAAGCCATACTATGGCCTTAAACCCTTTTAAATTGAGCTCACGCAGGATTTACATTCTGTATGGCAAATCCTTAGCCAATTCAGTAAATATACACCACACCTCAATTTTAACTAAAATTTGGGTAAGTTTGCATAAACGTTATGCAAGTTTAAATTTAAGATTATTTAAGCTTAAATTTAACAATTTTAAAAAAATGTTAAAAAAGTTACATTAGTACTGTGAAACTCTCAAATCTTCTAATAACATAAGAAATACGTGTTTTTGGGTATAACACCCTATGGATGTACCCTAGGTTATTTTTGGTGTAGAATCCAAAAATGATGTAATATTTATAACTTTCTTTATCCAAAAAAAAGTTATACTCATTTTTTGTTATTTTTTATTTTAAATTCAATTAAAAAGTCTGTTGAAGGAAATTTTAACTGTGTATAAAGTTATTTGTGGCCTTATGGGTATGTTATACATACCTCACAGGCTCACAGTTGGAGTCACATCTAGAGGGTGGTGCAGGCATGGAAGCATGCTAAGGGTCGGAGAGGATTAGGCAGTGATGCAGAAGCTAATTCATGCGTGAGAGTAGGCATGGTAAAGGGGTGAGATGGGGGAAGTCTTCTCATGCCAAACTTCTGCCTTGCACCATGAGGTGTCATTACCCAAACCTTGCAAATAGTGTTGAATGGGTTTGGGCTTTGAGTGACATTCTCATTTGACATTGTCTTGACGTTGTCTTGATGCAGACCTGACATGAACCACTAAATCGAGTGACTATAATGTGACACTAACGTGACTGAAGCAAGATGTTATACTGACCGCAGTGGGACGTGAAGTCAATTTCCGGCAATTGACGCAAAATTTGCCCTGGTGATAGGGCTTTCAATAAATAAAATGGCCAAATCTGTGTAAAAAGCTGAGACAAAGGAAGAAAGCTAAATAGAGCCAGGGTACCCAACCTTTGTGATATTCAAGGAATCAATCAATTTTTTCCACCTGCATTGGGGGATTGTTGAACTTATTCAAAATTTAATTTAAAATAAAATCTTAAACTGGGTTTATGCAATTCCAACAGGAATAGCAAGCTTCCAAAGGGTAATTCCCCATATGCAGACTTTTAATGAATGACTGAAGAGCTTCAAAAGCTGAAATAGGCTTCAAATTTGAATTCATAAGTTTTAAAACATTATGAAAAGTTAAGCTTCTGTGTTTATTGGTATTTTACATGGAAAAATAGCAATAACTTCAAAATATTCTTAAAAATCCAATTTTTGGTTGATTTTTTTCTAGACTTTACACAGGTTATAATTCAATTCTATCCATGTATACATTAAGGTTAAAGTATATTTGCTGAACATCATCAATTTTTGATAAGTATTGAAATTAATTTTTTTTGATATTCTTAAAGCAAATTAAGATTTCCTTGAAGCTGTATTGATTTCTTTATGAAGTGTATACCCTGCCAAATTGGGAAATGAACTGAGTTGAATGATCTTTCCAGGGTTTATGGTTGAAATACAGTTATTTATGAAACAAGGCTGTATTTAACTAAATTTTGTTGGCAAGGTGGATTAATGGAGCATTGCCAATTGACAATTGTTTTTGGAGCTACCTATTGAATATCCCTTGATAATGAACTTACAGTATTCCCTCTGAAGAATACTGCATAATTGTAAATATCTAATTATTTCTTGATGGCATGATTGGTGTTTGAGAATACCAATTGCATTTGGGCCTTTATGAATCCTCTGGAAGATGTGATGCCTTTATGACATTATGGGATTTGGTAATAACTTTTTGAGATTGGCACCATTGGATTGCTGGTGGAAGAAGGTGCATAATGGTGTATAACACCATTTATGGAAATTTTAGTTATTGAAGAGGAAAAGTCTCCAAAGGTATTTTGGATGAATTCCAGGATGATAAAGAGAGAAAATGCAGTTTGGGTGGCTTCAGGACTTGTAGAGGTGTTTTATGGACAGTTTTGGTGTTTTGTCCAAGAAAATCCTGAAAGGCTTGAAACTGTAATTGTGCAAAGTGCACAAAGGATGCACAAATCTTTCATTTAAGCCTCAAATGGCCTGATATGTTCATTTGGCAATATTTTTCAAAATATAATTAAATGTGGAATAAAATAGCTAAATGTGAAAAACTGTATTTTAAGCTTAAAAATAATAATACAAGATTTTGGGCTTTATTTCCCTTATTGACTGGGAAATTCCCAAAAGTTCCCAAAGGCAGGGAATGGCCATAAATGGCATGATTATGCTGAAGGGCTCAGGCTGGCCCCAGATGATGAAATTGCCATAAAGGGCCATCAAAGTGAAAGTTTCCAATTTGGCCAAGATTGGTGGATATGCCCAAATTGCCATAAGATAGATATGGTATTGATATGCCATAGAATGGTCCAAGGGAGCATTCACCAGGGAGAATCTCGTGTCAATTGTCGGCGATTGACTTCACGTGAAGCAAACATCAAGCAGGATAAAAGTCGAGCTCACGTCAAGCAAAAATCAAGCGAACATCAAGCACACATCCTACTCTTTTCTTACACCAAATCCTGTGACATCCACCAATATTGGTTCCCCTGTGCCTTCAACTCAGATTCCTCACCATCTTATCATCCCGCAACTGTCCAATGGTTGGTAAAAATTACACAAGACCCGCCTGTTTGCACAAACACACATCAAAGAGCTCCTTCAGCCAGTCTTGATGTAGGCGGGGGGTTTTGACTTCACCAGGTCATCCATAAAAGGACTCCGCCTGAGCGGGATTGTCTTTTTCAGGTGAAACTGGTAGAGCCCGCCGCACAATACCGCGTGTGCGGGTGCGCTTGCGTGTGCATTGGCATGTGTGGGTGCGGGTGCGCAAGGACCGCTTCCCCTTCCAACATGATGATGGCGCAGTTAGAAATTTTGGATTCTGTGAAAGGTGAGTGTGTGGGTCATTTGATCATTGAACTTGGCTTATTCACACTGTACCCAATGTCAAAATAGTAAGTTCTTTGTGGCAATGTGAAATAATGGGCTTTGCTTGTCACAATGGCATGTCTCTGTCACTAAATTTTGAGGCAGTTATTTCACTAGCAAAATTGTTAATGAATCTGAGAGATTTGCATTTCTGTAGACTAAATTTCATGAAATAACGGCTTTATCATTACAAGCAGTCCACATGACAGAACTTTGTTATCATACAATCCACAGTTACCTTCTATTTCTTCTTCAGATATAATCAAGTGTCCATCATCAAAACCAACAGCTTTATATATATTCAGATGCGGCCAATCTGGTAAGAAATTCACATCAATCTTCAAAGTTTTTAAGATCAGAAAGTTATTGTTCAGTATGCTAGATGGCTCAGAGACTTTAAACATGCTATTAATAATACCAAATCGTCGTGAGTTGGCCCTCAGAAAACATATCACACTGTTGCTGACATTTTTGGATTCAGTTGAAAATATATTGTTCCCAATATTAATGTTTGAAACTGGAAAATACCAAGGTGAGACAATCCTTGAAGTGGGAGGACTTGTGGATTGCATGGTAGTGTCTAAGCTGATCCAATCAACTATTTCCCTCCTTGCATGAAAATTCTGTAAGTACTGAGCGAGGTAATCATAATTTTCTTGGTCATGGCGGGATGGTTTGTTATATTTATGGTCATTGAAAAGGGCAGGTGGCTGTGATTCAAAAAGCTGTTTTATTCCACATGGCACAGATGGGTATTTCAGGAGAACAGAAAGGTTGGAACATCGACAGATATGTTGAAGTAAGGTTTTTTCTATATCATCTATTCAGAGTTGCAAGAAGTTAATATTATTCAGTTCAGGTGCTTAATCAATGTGAATATATTGATCTTATTAATTGACATACATATCTTGTTATTTGTTGGCATTTTTGCAAATACTCCAATCAAGCACTCATAACCCCATGTGGCTGAGGCTTGTGCTGGGCCCCAACATTGGAAGAGTTCCGGAATATGATCAGCAAAATGATGATTTGGCTTACCTTTCTGTTTTGGGAACAGGAGTTGATTGGAAAGGCAGAATTTTTTCCAATGTTCAGCAAATGCAGTCGCATCATCTATTGAAACAGTCCAACTTGTGGCAATGTTGATAGCACTAATCAAATGGAATGTATTCTTGGTTAGTTCATTTGCAAGTTCTTCTGACTGACCCATTTTTGTTTGAGTGTTCGCGGATTGGTGTACATCTAATGACATCTGTTGACTGAGCATTAAAAATGGAATATAGACCTTATATAAGAGAGCCCATTCAGCGGCTTTTAAGCTACCATGAGAGGGGGAACCCATGTTGCGAGATACTCTTGTCCATGATGAGGGAATTATTGTCTCAGATATGATTTGTTGGAGATGCTCCAGAGCCTCACCCTTGATCTGGTGATCACTCAGTGCAGTGATATCCAATTCCAAGGGGATTTCAGAAGTGGGGATGTAATCGGCATCAAATGAAGGAATCTTTGCAGAATCACTAGATGGATGTTCCATGTGAGGAGTGGGCATTGGGAAGTAGTTTTTTTGGGTGGAAGTAGTGGGGAGTGGCTCATTTATTATTTTTGCTGCGTCTCTTCTCAGGGAGCGGGCCTCTCTCAATGTGATTTTATCAAGAGAGTTGTTGGAGGTCATGGAATCTGAGTCTGAACTGTTGGTGTCATTGGATTTCCTGCGGGACCTGAGGTAAATTTTTGATTTGGACTCTGGAATGCACAACTTGAAAGTTGCATGATCCTTCAAAATTCCAAGTATTAAATTATGCATTATGTCAAGATTAACCATTCTGGTTGCATCCCAATACGGAAGGTCTTCTAAAATTGAATATCGCACTCCATACTCAGAGAAAATTGCTTGTCTTTGTTGTGGGGTTGCCCAAAGCCATTTGGCAATGGTTGATTTATGATTTTGATATGAGCGTGTGTAGTGAAATTGAGGACCAATTTCTTCAATTTGAGCTTTGTGAATGGTTCAAAAATTACAAAAGTGGTTGCCTGAATGGAAAATAAATCCAGTAAGCTTGCGCATGGAAACCACATCCGCAACGGCTGTGAGAATGGCAACACGGATAAAGGATCCTGAAGGACCTGTTGAGGTGAGTGAAAAATGGTAACCTTGCCATAGCTCTTTGAGCTCGTTGATGAGTGGCATTAATCAATAATTCAATTGAAGGGAAGCTGGCTACTTCGGACCAGGGATGATTCCTGAAACATAGACATTCTCTGGCTTCAATCTTTCACTTGGGGGGAGATTAAGACAAATAAGCATGATAGGTCCAATGATGGCCAACCGGGTGGACTTTCCATGTGCATTAAACCAGTCCACATAAATGGAGAAGGCCAATGCACCAGGAATGGACATGAATGGGGGGTCATGGATATTTCTAGTTCCAGTGAAGCGTCTCCAGACCAATCCATCCCAGACGTCACATTTTGGGGAATCTTCGGGAGTTTGGGATTGTTGATGTTGATGCAGAATGTCCATAATTCCAGCCCGCTGGAGAAATCTGGCAAGCCAATTTTTGAATGATTGATAAATGAAATGTTTTGTTGGTATAAATTTTTGCTTCATGTTGGTGGTGCTTTGGGTGTGGGCTTCAAAAGAATAGATGAATTTGCCTAATGATTGTGTGCAAGGGGGATCATGATCATTTGGGTCATTATGGCGTTGACAGTGGGGTTGGTCAGTTGTGACTGATTCAGTAAGGCCATTAAGAGAGAAACATTGAGGACAACATATATAGTTTTGAATCACTGGCTCCAATTGGAGATGTTCAAATATGGTACTCAGATCTTGAGGTATATGGAATGCAGGAATGGGGGGACCACCGGAGCTTGAGATGCTGGACTTGATCAGCAGGTTCAGGGCGGGGTTGAGAATGCGTGAAGCCCTGCGGGGTATATTATACCTTAATGATAGAATGGCAGATATTATCATTCCAACGTCTGGTGGAGGAAGGTTTTGACCGCTGCTGTATGGTTTCTGTGCAATTGAATTGAGCCCCGGTGCTGTGGAGAAGGTGCTTTGGGCCCATGGTGAATAATCAGCTGGGAATATTTGATCCAATAGAAGTTGTGGGCACTCGGATACTGATGCAGAAGTAGGGATGTTTGGAAGAGATTTGGGTGAAATGGTTGATTTGAGCTTTTTAATGTGCTGTTTATATTGGAAAGGTGTGAAGGCAACTCCAGGCCTATCACCCTCAGGGGAAGAGTGTGTTTGAGTTGAGCAGTGTTGACACATTCATATACGCATTGAGGAATAGCGGCGGGTTGTCATTGTTGCAGGAATTGGGAGTATGGTTGGTTTGTGTATAAATATCTATGGCTGATGTGAAAGTGTTTAGGAGTGTTATTAATTGGCAAAAAAATTGAGTGATTATTTATGAAGGGGGAGATGATTTGAGCCAGCTGAGAATTTTATCCCATTCGTAATGGTGCGTGAGCTGCAGCTGATGGAGTGTAACATGTCTCATCTGGATGGCAGAATTGGTTAGGAGTTTCATTGGGTAAAATGCCATCCTGCTCAATGCTCATACATATTTTATTTTATTTACACATGGCAATACTGCGGTTTTGACCCTTGAGGGGTGTTCCAATAGGGATGTTTCAATATTGATTTGGGGGGATTGACATTCAAACCATGTACGCTGGCATGCCATTGTACATGGCTTAAACCTTATTAGAGACATAATGATATAGCTCTATTACATAAGGGGTTGGAGTGCAGCTAAAGTCTTGGTATTTGGTTTGAGTGCAGCAGGCTTTTAATCCGTTGGAATGTGATTTGGATTGTCTCGCCTTTCTTGAAAAGGTGGTTTCTCTTTTGTGGGTAAATCCTTCATGAATATACCCCTTTACAGATGTACAATGCTGTGGAATTTCAATGCATATATTGGCAGTTTGGATAATTCACAAAATGTGACAATGAGGAGGCGGAAATGTTACCGAATATGATTACTTATGGATCATGGGTCCCGTTTGAGATCAAGGGAATATTACATTATATGGTGGTAGGCCGTGCCGGGTGGTTTCCGACAAAAGTGGAGGAGCTCAAGAGGAGGCAGGGAGGATTCTCCTAAAAAGAGGCTTATTGGACTTCCACGCATCACTTAGTTCCAACTATTCATAGAATTTCTCTATTCTAAATTTGAAAAGATTTCATCTCATATCACTCTATTTTATCATAGTACTGAGGTGTTTTATCTAGTTAAAAATATTACTGTACTTTTTTGGCCCTTAGGTCATCTTCCAAGTCACATAAATCCCGTTCAGGTTCTGTTCATGACTCAGATAGTGAATCTAGCATAGAATATGTTCAAACACAGTCACCATTGAGTCCCAACATTCCTCTCACAACCCCTATTGCATCCTCAATGAATGTATCAGGTCTTAACATTGATGTGGGCAATCCAAAGGCTCCAACTTCAAGCACTTGGTCGATCCCAAATATTTCCGTCACTCCAATTCCCCCGAATCCCACTAATACACAAGCGCATGTGTCTCAGGGGCCAGAAGGCACACCTCAAATCTCATCACACGCTAATCCCCAATCAAAATTTCCACGTGAGTTCCTCCTTAATCCCGGTCGGAATCCAGTCACATCCCAGGATCCCTTTGGCCAAAGTAAACAGACAACCCTCAATATTCCATCAGGATCTCAGGTTCATGTGGGTGATGAAAGGCGCGTGGATGGGGAACGAAAAAAAAGACCATTGGAGAATGTAACTTGGATTGGTCTGTTGGAGGGAAATCCAGGATTGATGCTTCATCAAAGTAAGTCATTTTAATTTCGCAGTATGACATTTTTCACAATTTGATATTTTTGTTTCATGGGTTAGATATGGCACCTAAAGGCAAGTCAGTCCAATCTCAGGAGCCAATTGAATATTGTGAGTATGACCAGTCTTCATTAATTTTTTGATGTGTTAACTGATGATGTGCATGGCAGGTGATGAACTTTATGCATCTTCACCTCTGGTCCATAAAGAGAAAGTCACTGGACGTCATCATCAATATGCCTCCAAACCAAGAACAGCTCATGCCATTTCATCAAGAGAAAAAATGGTGGATGATGAGGATGAGAACATGTCTCCGACTCAAATGGAAAAAAATGATGAATCAAGGAGGGACAATTTCACGGGGCATGAGCATGGCACTCAGTCAAATAATGAGTTCACCCATCCTCAAATGGGCCTTGCCCGGAGTATGCTTGAACAATCCGAGGTCAGACAGCAAAGGAACCAGGCTCGTAAAGCTCACAATGTGGCAAAACGTGCAAGCCAGAAGGAGCAACAAAAATGACTGAAAGCATGACTTCCAGAGAATGTCCATGGAATGAGATCAGCAGTACATGCACATTGCCTGTTCCTACTCAAAGTTAGGGATAAGGATTTTTCCTCACTACCAGCACCACCAAGCACAGAAGAGCGTGAAATTGCAATTCAAGTGGCTGGTCATCTCGGATATGTCCCCGAGGATGTTTTCAATGAGCCATCAACACAGGTTCAGTCTCAGGGTTTCCAAAGCTACTGCGAAAATGAGCTCCACAAGCTAGGACTAAAGTGATTCACTTGGGACTGGGAGAGCTCATGGCACCATGTGCTCAACAAGTTGATGTCTATGGTTTTTTACCATACATTCCTTCTGGCACTTGTCAGCACGGAGTATCATCACTACTGTTGGAACAAGGATCATAATAACTATGGGGTCGTGGCGGCTTTAATGGAGAAATATTTCACTTATTTGAAAAGAGAATGGAAGTCTATTCAAAAGGATGCCAAGTATTTGGTTTAAAAGAAGGAGAATCAAAAGCTCGCAAAGATTTGTCAAAGGGGTATTTAATGTATCTCTTCTTCATTGTGAGCAAAGACTGATGATGATCTACTTGATTATGTGCAGACCTGTGAGCGCCGTTGTGAATGGTGTGATACGGCTAAATTTCCCATTCTAGCATCACAATTCAATGACCCTTGAGTATGTTCAGATACTGAGGAGGTACTGGAAAATGGCCGTCAAGTCTACCGCAAAGTGGGATTACGCTGGCGCTCCCAGTCATTTAATGAATTGGTATTAAAAATGGATCGAGACATAGAGTTTTGTAATCGCATTGAAAAAAGGGTAAAAAAACTATTGATAGATTGCCAGAATTACTATCGACAGATGATGGTGATATTCTGGAAGGCTTATCATTTCAGGTATTTGATCAATATTGGCTCAAAGGCTGTAGTAAGATGCAGACTAGCGCCCTCAAAATACTTGACATGCCAGTTATTCGGCTGAATGGTGATTCTCTGCAATAACTTAGTAATATAAATGTATAGCACCATTACAAATTAACATTTTGTGAATTATTTGTGCAGGTGTAATACAATCTGAGTATTATTTGTTAAAGATTCAACAAATTGCTAAATATGCCAGAATATAGACAATATGAATCGGAATGTATCACCATCTCTCTTAGAAATAAGACTCTATTGCTCATTTTCATTGAGGAAATATTGAAGGAGTTCGATCCAACTCATGATGTTCATAATTGTGAACCTATGCCAGGGTGAACAAGAGTTATCAACTTGGTCAAACACAAATTATATAATATCAGTAAGGCTCACACAGTTAATGATTTTTTCTTTTCTTGGACCTATTGGTGTTTGGAAAATGGCATTTCCATAAGGAAGGATTTTAGAATAGCAATACAATTAGGGTCAAAGATGATCTTGAAAGGTACCTTCCGCATGTTGACCTCAACTGAATGAGGAGTGATATAGTGGATGACCTTTACAGGTTGTTGTTGGCCAATACGATGGAATCGATCAACATCCTGAGCCTCAATGGCTGGGTTCCAATTAGGCTCCTGGAAATGTGGATGTCAGGGGCCGCAAATCAGGGCAGAATTTTGGGGGTCCCCTCACCATTAAATAGACCGTATTAGCACAACTTATATTGAGGCCAGTTCCAGCTGTGGCAATGGATGCAATCAGTACTTCACATTCAGGATTATTGAAGAAATTCTCCAGTGCCTTCTCCTGTGCTCGTGTTGTAATTGTTCCATCAATTTGTGCTGAAAGGATAGAGTGCTGGGCAAGTTCAATACCAATTCTACAATATGAAAAAGTCAGATGGATTCAATTGGTAATGGATGCATATTAGAATTAATGCACAAATCTAGATATTGGGTCCATTGGGTATAAACCACCAATTTGGTTGGACCACACCTTGTTTATTTGTTCTTCATTAAGCTTTGTAGGAGGTGTGCAATTTTACTACTCATCATGCATGTTTCCACATCCACAATAGTTCGTGTGATTGTTGGCGAGTTATCCTGAGTGCTCATGCCCTTGGGGTCTTCCAAATCCGCCTCCGCAATTGTGTTAAGCATGATGTGATGGTTACAACATATTCGCAGCTTATTAATATTTCTGAAAAATTCTGCTGGTTCTTTGCAAATGCTGCAATCCCAAATGTAAGATATCATTGCAACCTTTGGAAAGACTACTCAGGATGAATGGTGACCAGTTATCTTGATTGGCGCTCTGGGGTTGAGTGATGAATGATATTATGCCCAAAAGGTCATAAATGGTGTTGTAAATAGGTGTGCCCGTTAAACATATTCGACAGGATGGAAGGAGGCTATTAATGGCACAGTGAGTGGCAGTGTATTGAGAGTGAATATAGCTATAAGATGGGGCAAGGGTTATTGGATATAAAAGGTAATTTGAATCATATTAGATCAGACACTTACTGTGCTTAATCCAAAATTATACGATGCCACTTGATTTGAATAATGAATGATGTAGAGGTCTTGGTTTGCTTGAATTCTTGGGTGATAGTATTGTAAGAAGTGATGATGATATCATATTTTAAGATGTCGGCTTGGGATAATGAGTGATGAGTGGGACCATGGTAGATTTTGGAATGCAGCGCTCCAGCCTGAGCATGCTTGGATATTTCTGATTGCCAGTTGGTAATTAAGCGAGAGGGGCAGATGATCATGGTGGGCATGGAGCGATGGGGGTTTGCAATCATCCGCTCCTTGGAAGTACCAATTAGATCAATGGCCTGAATGGTTTTACCTAATCCCATATCATCCGCGAGCAGTCCTCCAAGAGGGGTATTGGTCGAAAGGGATTCAAATGAGCTAACAACCTTGTTTGTAATGATGTGCCTGGCATTGAAAGTGGATCCTGGGGGTGAGGTGGCCCAAAGGTTACGGGCTGATTGGCCATTGGGGATTTCTCGATCCCAGAGAAAAGCTAGTCCAGTCTTTTGATGAGGGAGGAGGGGGGTTTGAATAATGGCATGGGGAGGTCTGATCCACCGGGTAATTGTATCAGTTTTTGCTTGTAAATCAATGATGAAACAGAAGGATATGAAGCTGGCATCGAGTTTGAAGCAGGAAATGTTGGAGTAAAGAGTTGACATTGACTATGAGTATTACAGTCATATTCTTTGGGCATTTTAAGCTTGAAATATTGTGTTCGAAAGCTTTCCATTATGAATAAAATGCTTGGATACCATGTGAAGAACATCAATGCTAGATTGGGTTTCTGAGATGAGGAGGGATCGTTTGCATCAGTCATAAATACTCCCTCAACAAATAATATTTGAGTAGGATTGGATTGGCAATTTTCAATCCATGCCCCACCAGGACCACAGTGCATGAAAGTTTTTGGTGCCCCAAGGAATGGTATCAACGTTTTGGAAAGGGTTTCAGGTAGAGAGCCAATAGCACGCTGGTGATTGGGGAGATAAACGAATATGTTGTGTTGATTGTGCCATATGATAATCCAAGAAGCTAAGTGGGAATTCTAAGTATTTAAGGTTATATCACTATTTATTTGAATAAGAATATTAATCATCCCAATGCAAAGTGGCTGTGAAGGGGTTGACATGATATCTATTTTAAATTATTTGGGGATAGTCGGAAATTATATGATTGGGAAGGGTTAGCTAAACAGAATGAAGACAGATAAGCGCAGGTGAAGAGCTTATATGAGAGGCAGCAATGGGGTCAAGGGGGGATGGCCTGTGGTTACGTGCATGGACTTGATGGGGGTGGGCCTCTTGGGCTGATAATTTTAATATCCAATTTGGGGCATATATCAAGGCAAGGTGGCCAAAATGTGGGTGCACCGATATGTCACAGGGGCTCTTTAAAGTGAAGAGGGCCTGGCACTCAGTAAACTGGGACTCACTTATGGAGGGCTCAAAGATATGGTAAGAAGGAATACACTGAAGAGTGTTAAATATAAATTGCTAAAAGAATAAATATAAGAAAAGCGGCAACAAGAAATAAGAGTAAGAAATAGAAGAGCCAACCACAAACAAGTCCAAGTCCACTGTTTCAGCCTGTCAGAATGGAAAGAGAAGGGTTAGTAAGGATATGGCCACCCAACTCATAATGTACAGGCGAAGAGATAAAAGGCAAAGACTAACTTAAAATTAAATAATTATAATACCCAATTATAAGGATAAGAGTAATTATAAAATAATAAATAAACTAAATTAATTAACTGGGGAAAAGTCCCCAGGGGGGAGAAAGAGGGGCTGGTATATGTGAGAATCACCAGCCCTGATCCAGAGGAAGAATTTTCATGAGAATAATTGATGATTGAATTGAGTCTGGCCAATAAAGGTCCTGTACAGCTGTACAGAGCCTGTACGAGAGGTGTGGTGTATTTGAGTGATCATACAGTTTCATACTGGTGTATTGAAACTGTATTGGGTGAATCCAACCTGTACAGGTATTGACAGGCTGTATTGATGTACCAAGCTGTATGCATGTTTCAGAATGAAGATTGCTGAAACTGAATGCTGATGCAGATACTGGATTTTCTGATTTGGGGTGTTTGAGTGGGTGTATGAATGAATACCCTTACCCCTGATGGATGGTTGTTACAGTATCCCCTTCTTGAAACTGGTGGGCTCCTGAAAACCATAATACCCTGCCACTGTTGAGTGGCATCTCATTATCCCCACATTTTTTCAAAAAAATTTCTTTTTGATTGTCTTTTCCTCTTGACCATTATCCTGAAAATCCTTCATTACTCCTTCCCTGTCAAATTCAATTGATTCCCCCCTTTTCCAAGTTTGAGTAAGTATTCCACTTCAAAAATATGCATTTCTTGTCTTCTGATTCAATCAATCATGCCCTTGAGATGTGGCCTTAGGATATATCCCAGAATAAGGACCACTGAGCTCTTGTGCTCAAAAAATGATTCCCAATGAGTATATGAAGTGTACTCATTGGGCAAGGCTTAATCCATTGGAAAATTGAAAAGATTCCTCCAAGGGGTCTTGTCCCATTACCCATGGAAATGGCCTCAACAGCCCTCCACAGTGCTTTGGGCTGTGGCCTTTACCCCTGATGATTCTTTACATCTCTTGATTTTTATGGCCTTTTGGGCCTTTTGGATGTTTTGGTGAACTTAGGTCTTTATATGATTTTTGGCCATAATTGGCCTTTTTATGCCTTTGGGGTCCTACGGTCCGCGAGCTGTGGTTCGCGGTCCGTAGGCCGTGGACCGTACGCCACGGTCCGTGGGGGTTAATGGAGTCCCCCAGGACCAAAATGGAGCCCCTGGGGCCAAATTTGCTGGGGACCCAGGGTGACCAAGGGGCCCAGAAATGGCCCAAGCATAAAATTCACCATACACGGCCCTGACCCATTCATGGGGTCCAGGACCATCAAGATCCTGGCCTCCCCAAAGCTGCAGGGGAGGCCCTGGGTGATGAGTTCAGCCCCAAAGGGGTATGAACCTTCACCTTAGAGGCTTTGAAAGGGGGCATAATTGAGTTATGGCCCCATTTCCTTGAGGCCAAATTCTTTTTTCTTGATATGGAGTAGATTGATTCTGACGTGTTGAATCTTCTGCTTGCATATTCTTCAGTTATGAGTTCCAAACTGACTGAACTCACTGAATCTTCCCCTTCTGCACCGCCACCGTCTGTTCTTCATGGTTCTGGCGTCTTCAGTCGATTGTCCTCCCTTTCCATGGCGTCTCCTGGCCATTTTGATCCCTCCCAAACATATGATGGGTTCAGAGCAGTTGAAGTTCTTGATCCTGCCTGTACTGAGTGTTTGGCCAAGGGAAAGGATTGCTTTCAACATTACAATCCTCAATCATCAAAATGCCATTTTTGCTTTGTTGGGAAGAAGCCATGCTTCCGTACCGGATCAACTTTGTCCCAGGTCAGGAGGCACTTATGGAGCAGGAAAGATGGGCCTTATGGGCAGGAATTCCCCATTCTTGAGGAGCCTACCCCTGATGCAACTTCTGGATTTTCTCAATGTGAGTGATTTGCATATCTTGATTGAATTGGTGCTGATATCTTGATGTAGTGACTGGTTCCAGGCAGAGGGATGTGGCCAGATGGACTAATGTTGGAGGGTCCATTCCAATTCGTGGTAGGCCCATCCACTACAGCTCAGAAATCCCAATTTCAAGGACCAATGCTGATGGAGTGGTGAAAGTAGTGAAGAAACTAAGAAGAATTGTTGATTCCCCAACAGATCCAGATGCTGAAGGAAGTGATGAGTTGGATGGTGAAGAAGTTCAAGTTATTCCTCATTCAATTGGCCATCCATCCAGCAATTCCTCTTCTCAACCTCTTGCCAACACCAGATTCCAAAGTCAAGTCATTCCCAGCACTCCTAGAACCTTCCAACCAATGCTTGCTTCCATTCCTATAACCCTTCCTCCTCCTTCACCAACTACTTCCCACACCACCAGGCCTGCCTTGAATCCAGCAGTAAGACCATCCCCAGTTCAAAAGCCCAGGAACTCACCCATAAACACCTCCCGTCAACTCCAACCTGTGGCCAGCTCCAGCAGAAGAAGAGATGGATTGTCCCCTCTGCCGTTTCCTGCCGCTCAAGTTTTTCAAAGAAGAGAACGTTGGCCTATCCGGGTTACCAGAGAAGATCCCAATGCGGCTAGTGAAAGTCAAGATGCTGCGGCCAGATTGTTCAGGAGGGTTGATAGGAATAGCAGAGAGGTGATTATGTATGCCAATGACAGGACTATTCCAGGTACTGCTTCTGAAGAGATGGCTGAAGAATTTGCCTGGTATGAAGATGAGTTTATAAATGATTTCCAGAGAACTTTTGATGATTTGGGAGGGGATGCTGCTGCTTTAAGAAATAAAAGAAAGAAAATTATACAAGTAAATAAAGAAAGAAAAATGAAAGAATAAGAGAAAATGAGGGTAAAGAAAGAAATAAAGAAAAATCCTGATGGTTGGTCCTTCTTGTAGTGAGTTGCTTGATTCTGGCCAAAAAGTGTCTGAAAAATGAAAACCAAGCATTTGATGCTCACAGAGTGGTCAAGGTAATGTTTTACAAGAAGTAGAACCCTCAGGGATGCATACCAGGAGATGGAACTTACTTTCATAACTTCCACTCCCCACCAAGCACCATAAAATTGAAAAAGATTGCCATAAATGACCTCTGAGATGAATTGCCATAAATGACTTCTGAAAAGAATTGCCGTAAATGACTTAAAGTAGTTAATGTCTTGAATTATGATGATTGGCATAAATTGAAATGATAAATGAAAAGAAAGAAAGGAATATTCGGCCATATCTTGATAAGGTCCAAATCGGGGGGTATTGGTGTTGTATGCTTCCTGAACCTGTCCAAAGAATTGACAAGTGCTCACAAAGTGGCCAAGGTGATGCTTACAACAACATATGGGTAGAATACCCCCTTAAAGGTGCATGCCAGGAGAGGAACTTACTTTCATAATTTCTTCTCCCCACCAAGCACCATAAATCAAACTCTTGAGGTATTTGGACCAGGCTTGTCTGGATACAATGAATGGAAATCCTTGACAAGGTCTGGTGAGCTGGTAAGGTTGGAAGCTGGTTCCCAAGTGGTTCTTTCTGGGTCTTCACTGAATCCTTTCCACTCTACAAGATACCATAATTTACCTCTTTTGAGTTTTGAGTCCAGAACCTGAGCCACTTCCCATTCTTCTTGCTCCTCCACTCAAGCTGGTGGTGGCGGCAATTTATGACGATTTGGGATAGTTGAATGCTTGACTGGTTCTAATAAGGATACATGGAATACAGGGTGAACTGTCTTCCATTGCTGAGGCAACTTGAGGTGATATGCATGGCTGCCAATCTTCTTCAGATCTTCAAAAGGTCCCAACCATCTTTCTGATAGTTTCTTGGTGGGTCTTGTTGTCTTGATGTTCTTGGAAGCTAGCCATACTTTGTCCCCAGGTTGGAAATCAGGTGGAATTGCTCTATTTCTATCTGCATACTTCTTGAATCTCCTTATTGCTGACTCTAATTCTTCTTTGACAACTTTCTGTACTGATTGGAGTTTTGTTGATAACTTTCCAGCAGGTGAGTCTTGAGAAATATGGATTGAGTCAAAGCTGGGATTTCTTCCATAAATGGTGAAAAAAGGTGATTGCTTGGTTGATGAATGTTCTGCATTATTATAGGCAAATTCAGCCAGAGGGAGCCAGGTGTACCAGTCATCTTGATGATAGCTGACATACATCCAAAGGTACTGTTCTAGTATCTGATTTACCCTCTCTGTCTGTCCATCTGTTTCAGGGTGAAAGGCAGTTGAAAGATCTCTTGATATCTTGAGCTGCTGACACAATTGAGTCCAAAATGATGAAACAAATCAGGATTCTCTATCACTGACAATACTGAGTGGAAGTCAATGCTTGGAAAATACATGACTAATGAAGATTTGAGCTAAATCCAGAGTAGTGATTGTGCCATAAGTTGGAATGAAGATTTCCATTTTTTAGAATCTGTCCACAGCTACTAAAATTGAATCAAAGTTGTTTGACAGTGGCAATTGAGTGATGAAGTCCATTGATAATGAATTCCAAGGACCAGACGGAATTGAAAGAGGCTTGAGTAATCCAAACTTCTTGTGATTAATGTTCTTGTTTCTTGAACGTTGCTGAAATGAGGACACATAGTCCTTGATGGATTGATTCCTGCCAGCCCAATGAAAATCCCTCTTGATGAGCTTGAGGGTCTTCTCCTGGCCAGGATGGCCAGCCAATGGGGATTCATGACGCTTTTGAAGAATATTGAGTTGAAGTTCTTCATTGATTGAGATTACCACTCTATCTTTGAATAATAATAACTTGGCTTGAGGTTCAAGAGAATAATCTGGAACTGATTCACCTCTTGCTAGTTGCTTGAGTATTTCTTTATAGTCTTTGTCTTGCCATACTTCTTTTTGAATCTTGTCCACTAAATCTGAGAAAATTTCCACTTTGATTGAGAAGAATCTTGACTCTTGAATTCCATCTTGCTTAAGTACTTGATGAAAATTTTGAGGATTCTTGCTGATGAAGTCCACCCCTCTCTCTGGGTACACGTTGTGCCGACATGACAAGGCATCTGGTAAAGTGGCCAGCCTGCCTGGGCGGTAAGTGATAGTGAAATGAAATTCTGAGAGAAATTCAGCCCAACAGGCCTGACGACGAGTAAGAACTTTGGAAGACATGAAATACTGCAAGGAAGAGTGGTCTGTCAAGACCTCAAAAGGATTGGAAAGAGAAAGAAGAAATGCCCTCCAGCGCTTGAGAGCCCAAACTATGCCAAGGAGTTCCTTGTCATGAATTTCATAGTTGAGTTCAGCTGGTAAGAGCTTGCGACTATCAAATGCAATGGGATGCTTTCCAGAGTCATTCACCTGACTCAGTACGGCGCCCAATGCATAATCAGAAGCATCAGTCTCTACAATAGTAGGTAGAGATGGATTGAAATGGCATACAATAGGAGCAGAGGTGAAAGCTTCTTTGAGTGCTTGAAACTAACTAAGAGCTTCCTCATTGAATATGAAAGGAGAATCCTTTTTGAGAAGGGAAGTGAGAGAAGTGATTTTTTTGGAATAATTTTTAATGAAACAATGATAAAAATTGGCAAAGCCAAGAAAGTATTGAAGAGCCTTGATGTTTTTGGGCTGAGGCAAACTGAGGATTTGCTGAAATTTTGAAGAATCCATCTTGAGGCCATCACTTGAAACAACATAGCCCAAGTGTCAGCCTGTGACTCAAAACTAGAGCACCAGCATGACAGCCAAAATACCATAAACAAATGGTATAGCCAAAATACCACCAAAACATGGAGCTGAGCCAAATTAGCTCAAAAGGTATTAAACGAAAGAGGAAACTCACCTCTTTCTGAAAATATAAGTCCCATCACCATAGGACGAGAAATAACAAAGTTATTCCTGCTCAAAGTTATTGCTGAGCATAAACCTTAATTTTCACCTCTCATCTAAGATCTAAAAGGAGAGTCTTAACCCCATCAAATGGGTATTCAGAATGAAGCTCTAAGCCAGGGCTATCTAATGGTGCTACCCAAACTGAGCTAGCACCAGTATTACTTGAGTTATGGTCAAATTCAGACCAAATAAGGGTGAACAAAACATTCACCTCTCATCTAACTTTTACAGTTTTAGTGTGAGATACTTAAAGTGGGGTCTTTTTGGAAATAGCACAATCAGGGCTATCTGATGGTGCCATCCATTTCCTCATAGCTCAACTACAACAGAAGTTATTGGCCAAACAAGCATAATACAGCTTTTGCCCAGACCATGCCAATGTACAAAAATACTTGTACATGGGA
This sequence comes from Austropuccinia psidii, assembly GCA_023105745.1. Taxonomy (NCBI): domain Eukaryota; kingdom Fungi; phylum Basidiomycota; class Pucciniomycetes; order Pucciniales; family Sphaerophragmiaceae; genus Austropuccinia; species Austropuccinia psidii. Next base: position 31,965,984 of record JALGQZ010000013.1, on the reverse strand, counting down.
TAACTTTGTCATATTTAATGATAACCATGTCAAGTTGGGTACCATTGTGTAGAGCTCATACAGAGCTATTCAATGAACCAATTTTGAGCTTGATATCTCAAAAACTGACAGAGTTATGACCATTTTAAGGTAAAAATCCCACCTGCCGTCATATACAGCCTTACCATGGGATAATATCCCATAACCATGAATATGAGGTGTCAAATAGATAAAGAAGCATGTTTTTACTTCAATACCTCATATGTCAGTCAATACTGGGGTCCCATACAGTTTCTGTACAGCATTCTACGCATCATACACGTCAGAATCAGGCCGTGAGGTCCCCAGATGAAAATTTTCACCCTGTATTGGTGAAAACCGCCCAGATGTGGTTTCAAAACCACATCTGAGCCCAATACAGGGTATACAGGCTGTTTGAAAGCCACAAGTCTGTCCTAGAGAGTGAAAAATCTTCACTTCCTCTACGTGGAAAGGTCTAGCAGCCTTTCCACCTCAATTTCAGGATAAAAGGAGGGCTTTTCACAGCCAAACTCACTTCCTCATCCTGCTCTTGAATAACCTACGTAGTAAACTGTCAAAAACAGTTTTACTCTTGGTTAATAATCAGGTATAATTATAAGTTTTAATTTTTTTAGTCTTTTATTATTGTAACCCAACAGATAAAGCTGCACCCAGGGCTTTCAACAGCGCTCACCACCACTATAACCACTATAGTAAAGCCCTTTAAATTTATTTTTAATCATCTCAAAACCTTCTTAAAGAATTTTTTACCGTGTCACAAACATAGTTTGAGTTGTAAATAGCCTACATTACCACTCTTTCATAGTTTTATCCTGACATTTTGGGGGCCTGGCTGTGTTTTTTAACCTTTTTTGGACCTTATAAAGTAAGTCTTTTCTCTTTTTATGACTTATTGATAAGTGTTTTATCTTTTTAGGTGTAATTTCTCTATTTAAATATATATTTTGTATATATTTATCCTTTTTTATATATATACTCATATTATAAGAGTATTATTCACGTGGTTAATACCCACTGGAAATAACTATTTTTGGCGTGTTTTGTATATAAAAACACATAAGCCATCAATAAGTCCTGTATTCTTGACTGAATAAGGACACCTCTGACTGAAAAACCATCAGTTGAGGCGTGGATTAAGTGTATTGTTAACTCAATAACACTTATACAAAGCCACTTGTACAGAATACACTTGAAAACCACAAGTGTATCTGTGGGATACTGGCACACAAACAGTGTGACAGGGTACCAAAAGCTGTAATTCTGACGTGGAATTGTTGATTCAATTACACTGTCATTATACAGGGCACATTGTAGTAACATACAAGCCCAGAGGCCAATCTTAGACGTGCAAAACCAGCATTTTTAAGAAGTCTTAACTGACATAAGCCCTGCCTCTTCTGCCTTGATTTCAGTGGAACAAAATTATATCCCACTTGAGACCCAGTGACAGGCCAACACACCAGTGACACCCTCAGAATCAGAGGGCAGCAAGGGCAAAGGAAAGAGGCACAGTGAAGGTCTCATCACAGCCAAGAAGTGGACACCAATAGCCACTCAGAGAAGTAGAAAACCACAAAACTCTGCATCCATACAAGGTAAACCAACCTTAACCACTTGTACAGGAAAGATTACAATTATTAACCCAGTTGTAACTTCCAAAGGCAAACTGCCCAAGTCAGCAGACAATAAATTTGTACAAGGCACAGTCAAAGGTAAATACCCTAAGAACATAAAGTTTTTGACTGCTTGCAAACACTGATATGTCCCCTGTATACCTCAGAGACCTTGGCTTCCAAAGGAACCAGCCAGAGGATAGAGGAGGATTGTCCAGAACCAGAAGACCTGAAAGAGGACACCCTGGACACAGTGGTGGATGGCAAAGCAATGAGGGAGATAATATCAACCTTGCCATTCACACTCCAATTTAACAGAAACCTCAAACCAGAGGACTGGAAGGATATGGATCAAGTTCTTCAGATCCACCAACTCCTCAAAGATTTATTTCAATGGAGCATGGACAACAAGAGTTTCAACCTAGCAACTCACTGGGCAGAACTGGGATCAAGTTGCCAGAAGATCTGTCTCAAAGAGATAGACTTCAAAGACCTTATGGTAATCACCAAGGGTTGGAATCCTACCAGGCAGCACAGACTCCTGGAGGCAAGGGCACAGAGGATAAGGGAGAATCAAGCCACTATCCTAGCCATAGAAGGACAGTTGACCCAGACAGGGCCTACTCAGATTCCTTCAGGTTCACAAGGAGCAGGCCAAATCAGCTTTCCAGTGGCTTCACACCATTCAGAAACCAGCAGATCAGTGGCCAAGAGTCACCATTCTTCACAATTCCAGGAAGTTTCCAGGAGAAGACAAGGAAACAAGGGCAAGAACAAAACCTCCTTCAACCAGAGGAGGAAAGAGTCAGACCCCATGATCCAGAAGCTGTTGGATTTGGTAAAGGAAGTACACAAGAACCAGAAGTAGTTGTAAACCACTCTAGAATCCGTAGTCCTAGTAATAGAAACATTACCCCCACTCAGACTGAAAATAACATGGTCACAACTGAGAGTAACATCAACAGTGATACACTGTGGTTACAAGTGTCCCAATATGCTGAACAATCTGCAAAGCAATTTGCAGAAATTAAAGCCAGCCAAGAGAGGATGAGACAAATTCAAGCCTCCTTGGAACAAATAGTTAAGAATCTTCAAGAAGGATATGCTCAACTGATCAAAGCCTCTGAAGAATCCAACAAAATACTGGACCAAGTCTTTGAAGAACAATACCACATCACAAGGGACAGGGAGTGTCTGGATCAGGACATTAACAAATTGTTTAATGCCTATCATAGCTTAAAGCCCCAACCACAAGGCCAAGCTATGGAGAATCCATATCAACCAGATGACATCAAACCAGATGCCATGATGTTGAATAAGGCAAGATCTCCATCACAATACTAGGATGGAGATGGCATGCCTTATTCACAGAAGGAAGCCTTGAAACAGCTTCCTGAGGCCTCAAACTGGCCCAAATTCTCTGGATCAGGAGAATATGATCATATGGAACTCATACATTATATTGATGGACTCTTAATTGATGTACCCAGCATACCAGATTATTGGATCAATGCTAGACTGAATACTGCATTTAAAGGTCATGCAAGTATATGGTACACAGAAATGAAAGAAATCCATGGCAGAAGAAACTGGCCATGGTGGAAGAGTCAAATAATCCAAAAGTACAGTAATCCAACTTGGATATGGCAAAAGACCATGTCATTTGAAAATGACAAATACTCTGTGGACAAAGATCCATATGAGTGGTGTCTCAGACAGTCTAAAAGACTTAAAGCCATTGATCCTCAGATGAACATTCAGATGAGGAATCACAAACTTCTGACACAACTTCCAGGAGAATTAGAGCATGCAGTGAAATGCAGATGCAACCAAAATTGCACTCTAGATGACATAGCCAATACCTTACAAGACATAAGGAAAAGGACAAATATAGGGAAATTCACCCCATATAATAGCAGTGGTTTCAAAGAGAAACAACCTTTCAGGGTGGAGTTTAAAGACAAACCCAGAGAAAGAGTGGCAGAAGTGGCAAGGAAAAAGAATTCTTGTCATAATTGTGGTTCAACAGACCACTATGCCAACAACTGTCCAAAAGCAAAGAAAAAAGTCTATGCTATAGAAAAAGTCCCTGAAGAAGAACCTCCAACAGAGGATTCTGAATCAGACTCTATGGGAGATGCCATCAGAGAACCATCTGATGATGATCAAGACCCAAGAGAGGAATTTCTAGTAGAATACCAAGAGGAAACCCCATTGGAAATCCAAGATATACAGTTGGAAGCAGGCATGCCACAGGACACTGCCAACAAGAACTTGTGCAAACACACACAAGATGCACAAACATTCCTGGTTACACCAACCAAAGGAATGGCTTATATACATGGAACAGCTACAAAAATTACTGTATGTATTGACAATGCTCAGCACCCACTGATCATTGACAGTGGAGCACATTGCTCCATAGTGGCCAGAAATTATCTGGATAACCACTTCTTAAACTGGGAAAAGCAGCTCTTGCCCACTAAGGCAAAGAACTTTAAAAGTGCATCAGGGAAGATGACTTCCATTGGGACAATTATCAAAGAGATAATTATACCCCACAGGAAGGGTAATATCAGACTCAACCCAGAGTTTGTAGTGCTTGAAGATGCCCACATCCAAGGGTTTTTACTGGGAACAGATTACCAGAGGATGTATGGCATAGATATTTACAACAGTAAAAACAGGCACATCACCATTGGTACCAACAAGGAAAAGAAATTTTCACTTGATATATACCACATATCTTCACAAGATCCACTAGAAGAACTCTTGAAGGAATTCAAGGAGGGACAGTTTAGCACTACCCTGACCAGTAAACAAAAACTAAGTTTAATGAAGATGCTGAGGAAGAACAGACCAGCATTTCCCATTGGTGAAGAACCACTAGGCAAGATTAAAGGCCATGATATAGAACTATATCTGGATGTGGAAAGACCTTATCCACCCATGCTGAGGAGACCTCCTTATCCAGCAAGTCTGGAAACCAGGAAAGAAATTGAAAAACACATCAATGAACTCCTGGACATGGATGTCATCAGGAAGATTGGACATAATGAAATAGTGGAAATCACCACTCCTGTCCCGATCACCTGGCATGATGGCAAGTCTAGATTGTGTGGAGACTTCAGAGCCCTGAATAACTACACAAAAGCAGACAGGTACCCTATACCAAGGATACCTCATTCCTTGGATAAGCTGGCAAAAGACAAATACATAACCAAGATGGATTGTATGAAAGGCTTCCACCAAATTGGAGTTAAACCAAACTCTATGAAGTTGCTCAGAATAATATGCCATATGGGCATATATGAGTACACCAGGATGCCATTTGGCATCAAGAATGCACCAGCCCACTTCCAAAGGCTTATGGACACCATATTTCAAGAAGGAATAATGGAAGGCTGGATGGTAGTATATATTGCTGATATCATTATATACTCAGAGACATGGGAAGACCATGTACAATACATAGACAGAGTGCTAAGTAAATGTACACCCATCAATCTGAAAATTTCACTTAAAAAGTGTAATTTTGGCCAACAAGAGCTACTAGCTCTAGGACACAAAGTCTCAGGCCTTAGTCTGGCAATTGACCAGAACAAAGTAGCAGCAGTACTGCAAAAGCCAGTACCAAAGAACATCAAAGAGATGCAATCTTTCCTTGGATTTGCTAGCTACTATAGAAACCACATCAAAAGCTTTGCCCACATAACTAGTAGTTTATACAAGTTATGCTCAAAGGATGTAGTTTTTGAAATAACCAAGGAAATGAGGGATGCATATGAGAGGATCAAATATGAACTCACCAATGCACCTGTGCTCATCTTGCCTGACTTTGAACTACCATTCAAGTTATATATAGATGCAGCATGCAGTCAAGGCTTGGGAGCAGCCCTTCACCAAAGACAAATTGTGGATGGTGAAGCAAGAGAAGGTGTAATATGTTACATCTCCAGGCAGCTGAAAGATTCAGAAGCCAGGTATGGGGCCACCCAGACAGAATGTCTATGTCTAGTCTGGGCTCTAGAAAAACTCCATTATTATTTGGAGGGTGCAGTCTTTGAATTCTACACATACTGCACAGCCTTGAAGTCTTTACTAAACATGAAGACTACTAATAGACACATGCTGAGATGGCAAATAGCCATCCAGGAGTATAGATGGAACATGACCATCATATACAAGGAAGGTAAAAACCATACCAATGCAGATGGCCTTAGCAGATGGCCACTGGAAAATGTCAAAAGAAATCCAGCTTATGACCCTGAAGTTGCTGCAAAAATTCCTATCCATTTTATGGAAATAAATAGGAAGAAGAACTTCAGATTCTCTGAACGGGCACCAAGGAGTGGTACCCTTGACAGTGGAAACACTGATTCAGAAGGGACAGAAACCCCCATACTGGGAATAAGTTCCTCAGAACTGCACAATGAATTTTTCAATGCAGTACTGAAATCTTATGCTAAACACAAACAGTGTAGCATACTACTCCAACTCCTTTAACAAAAATACAGGGGCCCAGAACTGGAAACCCAGCTGGAGGAACCCTGGTTGAGGGCCTATAAGGACAATAAATTCTTCCTTATAGATGGCCTGATTTATCACAGAGAAAAGCACACCAGTGCACTCACAGTGATAGACAGAGACCACATCTCTTTAATCCTGCAGGAATGCCATGACTGCCCCTATATGGGACACATGAGTGAGGACAGGACTAAAGAGAGGGTAGCAAGCACAGCTTGGTGGCCCAAGTGGGAACAAGAGTTGAGTGAATACATCAACACTTGTGAAAGATGCCAAAAGGCAAATAGAAAACATGGGAAGAAATATGGGTTGCTTCAACATATAGAAGAACCCAAACACCCATGGGAAACCATCAGCATGGACTGGGTCACAGGACTTGTCCCAGGAGGCAAAGAAAACTACAATGCCTGCTTAATCATAGTTGATAGGTTCAGCAAGAGCATGAGATGTCTACCATGCCATAAAGAGGACACAGCCATGGACACTGCTCTGTTATTTTGGAATAACATCATATCCACCTGTGGAGTCCCTAAGATCATAATCAGTGACAGGGACCCAAAATTCACGTCTGAATTTTGGACCAATTTATACAACATGCTTGGCACCAAGCTTGCTTTTTCCACAGCTTACCATCCACAAACAGATGGCCTAGCTGAGAGGATGATCCAAACAAGGGAGGACATCCTCAGGAGGTTCTGTGCCTATGGCATAGAATACAAGGACCATGAGGGATACACCCATGATTGGGTCACCCTCTTACCAGCAGTCCAACTGGCTTATAATACAAGCCAGCACTCTACCACAGGAAAAACACCTGCACTGGTAGAGAAAGGGTGGAATCCCCTGTTACCTGTGGATCACTTGAAGAAAAATCTTCTGACCATCCACCCCACAGCCAAAGACTTCCATGATATGTGGAAGAAAGCCTGTGATACTGCTGCCAAATGCATAGCTGAGGCCAAAGAGTATAACAAGCAGAGGTGGGACAAATCACATATGGAACCTGACTTCAAGGAAGGGGACCAGGTGTTAGTGTCTACACTGAACTTTAGCAATCTCAAAGGACCCAAGAAAATGAGAGACTCATTTGTAGGACCCTTCACTATCATTAAGTTGATAGGGAAGAATGCAGTAGAGGTCAAGCTCACTGAGGAGTTTTCTGGGAAACACCCAGTCTTTCCAGTGAGCCTGGTCAAACCATACTTCCAAACAGAGGAGGATAAATTCCCCTCCAGGAAGAAAAACATCACTCCACCAGAAATAGTGGAAGTAGAAGACTCTCCTGGATCTGTGAGTAAAATCATCAGGGCCAGAAAAATCACACTCAATGGGAAGGATCAGAGACAATATCTAGTCAGATTCAAAAACCAGACAGCTGACAAAGACAAATGGTTGGCAGAGGATGCCATACCAGATGGGAACCTTCATGTAAGGAGATTCTGAGCCTCTAGGAGGACTGAACAGTTTCATAAATGATGAGCCTTTTTTAGAGGGAGGGTATGTCAGCCTCTGACTCAAAGCCAGAGCACAAGCATGACAGCCAAAATACCATAAACCAATGGTATAGCCAAAATACCACCAAAACATGGAGCTGAGCCAAATTAGCTCAAAATGTATCAAAAGAAAGAGAAAACTCACCTCTTTCTGAAAATATAAGTCACATCACCATAGGACAAGAAATAACAAAGTTATTCCTGCTCAAAGTTATTGCTGAGCATAAACCTTAATTTTCACCTCTCATCTAAAATCTAGAAGGAGAGGCTTAACCCCATCAAATGGGTATTCAAAATGAAGCTCTAAGCCAGGGCTATCTGATGGTGCTAGCCAAACTGAGCTAGCACCAGTATTACTTGAGTTATGGTAAAATTCAGACCAAATAAGGGTGAACAAAACATTCACCTCTCATCTAACTTTTACAGTTTTAGTGTGAGATACTTAAAGTGGGGTCTTTTTGAAAAGAGCCCAATAAGGGCTATCTGATGGTGCCATCCATTTCCTCATAGCTCAACTACAACAGAAGGTATTGGCCAAACAAGCATAATAGAGCTTTTGCCCAGACCACGCCAATGTACAAAAATACTTGTACATGGGATAACTTTGTCATATTTAATGATAGCCATGTCAAGTTGGGTACCATTGTGTAGAGCTCATACAGAGCTATTCAATGAACCAATTTTGAGCTTGATATCTCAAAAACTGGGAGATTTATGACCATTTTAAAATAAAAACCCCACTTGCTGTCATATACAGCCTTACCATGGGATAATATCCCATAACCATGAATATGAGGTGTCAAATAGACAAAGAAGCATGTTTTTACTTCAATACCTCATATGTCAGTCAATACTGGGGTCCCATACAGTTTCTTTACAGCATTCTACGCGTCATACACGTCAGAATCAGGCTGTGAGGTCCCCAGATGAAAATTTTCACCCTGTATTGGTGAAAACCGCCCAGATGTGGTTTCAAAACCACATCTGAGCCCAATACAGGGTATACAGGCTGTTTTCAAACCACAACTCTGTCCTAGAGAGTGAAAAATCTTCACTTCCTCTACGTGGAAAGGTCTAGCAGCCTTTCCACCTCAATTTCAGGATAAAAGGAGGGCTTTTCACAGCCAAAATCACTTCCTAATCCTGCTCTTGAATAACCTACGTAGTAAACTGTCAAAAACAGTTTTACTCTTGGTTAATAATCAGGTATAATTATAAGTTTCAATTATTGTAACCCAACAGATAAAGCTGCACCCAGGGCTTTCAACAGCGCTCATCACCACTATAACCACTATAGTAAAGCCTTTTAAATTTATTTTGAATCATCTCAAAACCTTCTTAAAGCATTTTTTACTGTGTCACAAACATAGTTTGAGTTTTAAATAGCCTACATTACCACTCTTTCATAGTTTCATCCTGACACCAAGTATTCCACACTTGAGGCATGGAATACACACTTGGAGGCTTTGTCAAACAGATTATTGTCCCTCAGTCTTTGGAGGACAAAGGCCACATGTTTCACATGTTCCTCCTCAGAACTGGAAAAGACCATAATATCATCTAAATAAACCACAACAACACATCCAAAAAATCTGCAAAGATATCATTTACTAGATTTTGGAAAGAAGCAGGAGCATTGGTCAAACCAAATGGCATGACCAAATACTCATAACTGCCATATTTGGTTCTAAAGGCAGTTAAGTGCTCATCCCCCTCTTTGATTCTCAGAAGGTTATATGCACCACGCAAATCTATCTTGGAGAAGATAGTGGAACCGTTGAATACAGTAAGGAGCTGGCTCATAGGAGAAACAGGGTATCTGTTCTTCCTAGTGACAGCATTGAGTTTACGGTAGTCAACACACAAACGGAGACCTCCATCCTTTTTCTTGAAAAAAAGGACAGGTGCTCCTGTTGAAGAGAAGATTTGTCTAATGAAACCTTTCTCTACATTCTCTGAAATGTAGGCCCACAGTGTTTCTGACTCCTGATTTGATAATGAGTAGATAACACCAATTGGAGGTAGAAGACCCTCCAATTCGATATGGTGATCACAGGCGCGGTGTGGAGGGAGTTTCTCTGCTTTCACCTTGAAGAATACATCCAAATATTGGTGATAAGCAGGAGGAACAACCTTCAACACAGTTTCAATTTCTTCTGGCTCTTCCTCCTCATCCCACTTCTCCTCCAGGGATGCATGAAAAGATAAGGGAGGAAGGTCCATATCCCCTTGAAAGAGATGAAGTGAAGATATGGCAACATCTTCTCCAACATCCTTTATCTCTTTGAAGACTTCATCTCTTGATGAAAGTAATGACTGAGAGGGAATAATGGAAGGGATATGAACAGAAGAAGGAAGGGAAGGTGTCTTAAGTTCACCGACCAGAGCAACACTGTTGACAGCAGTGGCTAAGTCATTACCAGTAGAAGGAATAATACCACTAGAATCATAGGTGATCAATCCATTTTTCCAATCAATAATGGGATTAAAATGGTAAAGGAAATCATAGCCCAATATCAGGTCTTCTCCCTTGGGTGAATCTATGATAAAGAAGTCCCATTCAAAGCTTGGGAAGGAAGGCAAGTCAACTACCCACTTTGTATAATGGGTGATGAACAAGGCAGGGGATTCATTAGAATCCAAAATGAAAAGAGGAATCTTTTCACGGAGCTCTGACAGAGTCAATGAGTACTTGAGAACAAAATTCTTTGCAATAAAAGAGTCTGTAGCACCAGAATCAATGAGAATACCATAAAAAATATCAGAGACAGAAGAGAAAATAAGAAATTCTAAAGATTTCTTGACACTAGTATTCAGAGTGCACAATTGTTCTCTTGAAGGAAATAAGTGAGAACCATTGAACACATCATGATTCCCACTCAGGCTTTTCCCTGCTTGCTAGGGAAGCCTCTTGATGATGACCCAGGCTTGTTCTGAGGTCTCTTGAAGCATTTTTCAACTGGGTGCTTTCCACCACAATAAGTACACAACCCCTCTTTAATCCTCCTCTCCTTTTCAGAACCGATTAATTTATTGTCCTTATTGAGGAGAGCAGCATGGGACTTGTCCTTTGAAGCTTGAAATTGCTTGCCCTTCTTGTTCTTCTTCTGGTGAGACCTCTTTGAAGATGAGTTTTGAGGAGGCCTAGATTGATTGGATCCAATGACTGGAGACTTCTTCTCTTGTTTGCCACCCTTTTCTTTTTGCCTCTCATGATATCTTGTGTCTAATTCTAAGTTGACATCCATAAGTTCTTGAAGAGTATCAAACGTTCCAGGGTGAGAAGCCAACTGATCCAATAATCTTGATGCCAATCCTCTTCTGTCAACATGGATATAATCTCTTTCCCCCCAATCTCCAATTCTTGACATTAAGCTTCTGAAATCTGCAATGTACAAGGAAACATGACCACTTTCCTGCATCCTCAAATTGTTCAACTCTTGTTCAGCTTTCCTGACTTCATTGGGATCACCAAACAGAGTGAATAATTGAGATTCAAATAATGGCCAATTATTGAGGAGGTAGGAAGGGTCTTCATTGGAAATATTTGAGAGATAGGGTTCAATCCACTTTCCAGCTCTACCTGTGAGAAAAGAAGTTGAGTAAAGAACTTTCTTCCTGTCAGAGAAGAAATTTGCTGGATCATTATGGAAGATTAATTGACAGGATTGGATAAATCCTCTCAATTTATGAGCTTGAGTACCATCAAAAGAATCAGGTGCCTTCATGGATGGAGTCTTGAAAGCAGGGGCTTTGGAATTGTCCCTGGGGGCAACTGCTTGAGTGAGTTGCCCCATGAATTGAGTCATCTGCCCCATCATCTTGAGGAGACTTGGATCAGTTTGAGAGACAAGAGGTTGACTAGAAAGGGCTAGATTAGAACCCTGAGGCACCTCTGGAGAATTTGCCAAGGCATCTGCCACTTCAGTTTCCCCAGAATCTTCCTCTTCCACAGACTCTTCCCCCTCTTCATCTTCAACTTCCCCTTGTCTTGCTCTTGCACCTTCAGACATGCCAGGGTAGCCACACAAAAGTCCAGAGAAAGATCTTCATCTTCTAGATTTCATTCCACCTCTTCTTGAGGGTGCTGCTCCTTCCATTGGGGGTCCTCTGTCCAAATTTGCACTCAGTTGATGAACTGATGGTGTGCGGTCAAGAGGAGCCCTTGCTGTAGGAGTGAGAACAGCTTGAATTCTTTGGGATCTAGTATTTTTGGCTGGGGGACTTTGCTGAACTGGCATTTTGAATAAAATGAAATAAAACTTGATGATACTTTGAATAAAATAAGGCTTGACCAAAACAATCAAATGAGAATATTGATGAACTTGAGAAATCAATCAATAGTCTTGAAGTGAATCAATATGAATAAATCTTGAAGAGTGAAGATGACGAAGTCAAATTCTTATGATCAATCAATTTCAATCAATAAGTCAAATCAAGTCAATCAAAATCAAATCAATTAAGTCTTGAGGAATTCAATCAATATCTTCAAAAATCAATTCAATTTTCTTGAGGAATCAAATTCAAATCAATAAATCAAATCGAATCTTGAGGATCAATCAGGTATCTTGAGGAATCAAATCAAGTCAATCAATCAAATCAATCAAAGTCAAATCAAAGTCTTGAGGTGAAATCAATATCTTGAGGAATCAATCAATAAATTTGAGAAATTTCAAAACCAAAATCACTGAATACCCCAAATCAATAAAATCCCTGAATGATGAATCAATTAACCCAAATAATTCCACTCAAATAACCTGATAAAAACCTGAATTCAGAAAAAAAGAGAAATGAGAGTGATAAAGAATAAAATGAAATGGTCAGCAGAATTTTTGAAATGAGAAAAAGAATCAATTTTCATTTTGAATGAAATGAATGAGATGAAAATTGATGAGAGAGAAAAAATCATAAAAAATCATAAAATCATGAAAAGGTCATAATTGAAGAATGAGAGAAATGAATAAAATGAATGAAAGAAAGAATCAAATATCAGTTAATTAATTTAATGTCACAGGGGCTCTTTGAAGTGAAGAGGGCCTGGCACTCAGTAAACTGGGACTCACTTATGGAGGGCTCAAAGATATGGTAAGAAGGAATACACTGACGAGTGTTAAATATAAATTGCTAAAAGAATAAATATAAGAAAAGCAGCAACAAGAAATAAGAGTAAGAAATAGAAGAGCCAACCACAAACAAGTCCAAGTCCACTGTTTCAACCTGTCAGAATGGAAAGAGAAGGGTTAATAAGGATATGGCCACCCAACTCATACTGTACAGGCGAAGAGAGAAAAGGCAAAGACTAACTTAAAATTAAATAATTATAATACCCAATTATAAGGATAAGAATAATTATAAAATAATGAATGAACTAAATTAATTAACTGGGGAAAAGTCCCCAGGGGGGAGAAAGAGGGGCTGGTATATTTGAGAATCACAAGCCCTGATCCAGAGGAAGAAGTTTCATGAGAATAATTGATGATTGAATTGAGTCTGGCCAATACAGGTCCTGTACAGCTGTACAGAGCCTGTACAAGAGGTGTGGTGTATTTGAGTGATCATACAGATTCATACTGGTGTATTGAAACTGTATTGGGTGAATCCAACCTGTACAGGTATTGACAGGCTGTATTGATGTACCAAGCTGTATGCATGTTTCAGAATGAAGATTGCTGAAACTGAATTCTGATGCAGATACTGGATTCGCTGATTTGGGGTGTTTGAGTGGGTGTATGAATGAATATCCTTACCCCTGATGGATGGTTGTTACACGATATGACTGCTGGATCTGCAGCAAGTTACAAAACCTTTGGTGGAACAAGGTTGACATTAGCATATCCAAGATTGGGTGGGTTGTAGCAACTTATTGTGGAGGGGCGTATTAGAGGCATGCGGCCATGTTCACTGGTGTGACAGCGGACAATGAGCATATCATCCCCAGGTTAACTGTTGCACAGGGACCTACTAGGCAATGTTCGCGGTTTCAAAGGGCAATCTCACTGTGGGGATGTTTGTGTGTGGGCGGGTGAGATATGTTTGGTGGTGTGCCACCGAACATGAGTTTCATTTTGCGTGAAGGTTTTTGATGACTGATGCCAACTAGGTTTCAGGGGGGATGTGTGGCTTGATCAAACGGGGCACTGACCATGAGGCGTGATCCACATATACATTCACCCCTATCGCGTTTGAGGCGGCTACTAATCCCCCGAGATTGGGATCACGGTCTTTGCCTCACGCGTGGACAAAACTCCTGAGAAAGAGGCCACATGCCCAAGGGAATTTTTGGCTGCAACCCAGGTGCCACAACTTGCGCGGGGCGTGTGCGAACGTGAAGAAAATGACCCACTGTGGGAGATACCCACGCAAACATCACCAGCCTCAGCAATCATAGGCTGGGATTATTCTAATGTGGATGAGGCTGAAGCAAATCCACACTGATTGGCCTCAGGTTTCCGCGCGCAAGCGGGTGAGCGTCTGCAGTCAAGCTGACAACCCGACCAAGAAAATAGGCAGTTGGAAGACTGGAAGTAAAATGTCTTCCAGGCATGTGAAAGTTACCTGTGTATGACCCGTTGGGGGTGCGTATGAAAGCGTGTGGCTGCCCGAGAATGAGAACGCGGGATGAACAAGTGCAGCCAGTCAAAGTTTGCCCCGACAATGGCACCGGAGTGAATCCACTGTTTGTGTATGACCCAAATAATAAGTCATCCCATTATGACCCACTTACATTAACTTGCGTTACATGCGCATGTGTGCCATAGTTAGGCAAAGCTGTCCAGCAAGGTGCATGAAAGGGATTCAGTTGAGATGTATGACTTGATGGCTTGATGTGATTTCACGTTACATTGTTGAACAGCTTTTGCTCTGCCCTGCAGCATACCTTTACAAAGGTGTACTGCGTACTACAGTGTTGGCTGTACAGATTAGGAAGGTGTAATACTACTTGATCTTGCATGCATACAGCGAATATGCATGCACCTTCCGATCATTTGCATATACGTAGCTCATGTGCCACATGCTCAGCATTGCGTTTCACCCGATTTGCACATGCAAGCTGAGCATGTCATGGTCAAACGCACCGTGTGGAAGTGCTCAGTAAAGCCATGGAATGAACTATTTTTGCAATAGTTCATTGGAAGGCTTAGTTTGGAGCACTTCACCAAAGCGTGTGAAATGCTGCACCTGGCTGAAATGTCATCCAATGCTGTGCCAAATGCTCAGAGTGTGTGCATACAAAAACAACTGAGCAATGGCTCAGCATGGTGCATTTGATATTGTTATATCTATCGTACAATCACTGTGCAATGAAAATGTTCAGCCACTGAGCATTTCAATTATGACCTGAAAGCAAACCTGAGCAATGGGTCGAGGCAAGCTCACGCTGTATTCACTTGTGTTACAGCCCCCCCCTTTGTTCACATACTATTACCAGGCCATACGGCCGGTAATCTCGCCGTGGTCACTTGTGACCAAATGCACCAGGTGCATTTCTGCATGGGTCACTTGTGCATTGCACCCACAATGCACATTCAACAAGGGCCTCACGACCACCCTCCTGGGTGATCGGGTGGCTATTTAAGGAAACAAAGGGGATTTGACTCAGCTTGACAATTCAATAAATTGCAATACTCAGCCAGACCCCCATTGTTCTTCTGCCTCACGCGAGCATTTCACTTCTCAGCTGCAGCATTCGCTGAGACTCAGCTTCAATTTTGCCCACACGCCTTGAAGCTGAGACTTTTGTGGGTGCTGCAACTGCTGAGATCGTCTCAGCTTCACCATGGTATAGAAGACCATCTTCACGCAACACGCACTTCACTTTCTTTCTCACCCGCTCCACTTCGTTCAACCTCACCCGCGTTTGTCCTTCTTGTGCATATTCCCCTTCATCTTCCTGCCTTTCTACTTTTGTCTTTTGCACTCCACTAAACCCACTTCCCTTCCTTTTGCCTGTTTGTTTATTCTTCTGATCCGTTCAGAACCTCACTTCTATCCACCTCGTGCGTTAACTCTTTTTTGAACTTTTGTCGACATTACATACCGATATATATACTTATTTTTTTTCACGACTCTCTTCCAGACTTTTAAAACCTTCCAAGTATAGCTCTTTATTTTGTTAATGCTTTGAATTTATAATTCATCGTACGCCTTCATTTTCTTTCTTGATTGTTTACTTTTTATGCAGTTACTAACCTAAATTGTTTTGTTTTTAGATGTCATGCACTTTATGCACCAAGCGGGGTATCCCCTGCATTTGTTCCTTGACGACAAATGACGCTTGTGATGCTTGCCAACAAGCACACAAGAAATGTTCGTTTGTTGTCATCCCCTTCCGACCACGAGGCCAGAGGAGTTCCCGCCCAAGACGCCCTTGCGAGGACTCCTTTGTGGTCGACAATGATGAAACCATTTCCGAGCCTGAATGGATGCCGGGCCCCCAAACAGGCCGACGGGAACGATTCCGGACGATTAGCCCTGTCCCCTCCAGTATCGATTTTTCCACTCCCCCTCCTAGGCCACCATCCGATGGTCACTTCACTCCTCGACCGGAGCGAAGTGATTATCCGGCTGATGAAGGATGGCGATGGCAAGAGGACATTCGGGCTTGGGCTGATCGTCACCAATGGGATTCAAACGCCAAAGTAAGTTTTCTTTCTCCTCCTTATCTCATTTCTCTTCACGCAATAATACTGACTTTTTTCCATTACTCATAGAAAAAAATCCCCCAAAGCCCCCCCGACAAGACTCTCCTGTTCCTAGTTTGCCTCACGAGCAAACCCCCCGGCAACCCACTCCAGGCCCAAGTGGCACCCAATGGTCTGAGGAATTATTCCGCGGTAAGCAGCCAAGGTTTCATTTCATTTTCACTTTCACTTTCGAGTTGAGTTAACTGACTCTTACTCCTTTTTTAGAACCCTCCCGAACCAAAGAGCCACCTATTCCTGGCCCGAGTCCATCATCCCAACCACCTGAGCATGATACGACTCGTGAGCCAGAACCTGAGGTGGCTCCTACGCAATCCACGGAGGAACCTTATGGTAAGTCACCCCTTCTTTCTCTTCGATCCATATCCACTTTTCCCATTTTTTCTTTGACCGTCTCCAGCTCGTCCCGCCACTCCTCGCTCCATAATCATCATTGACAATACGCCCGTCGGATCACCCCATCCCCCTCCCCCTCCCCCTTCTTCTTACCCAGCTCGCCCACCTTCCCCTTCCGTTCCCCCCCTCCACTCCAACCCTGGTTCCCTCCCCATAGATCCCTTCCAGTGCCCCCGAGAACCCCAGTGCAAAGCCCCTCTCATTCCCATGATGACGCTCGCCAGGAATTCACTGACTTACGGCCAACTTTAATGATTCCTCAAGCCATTTTCCACGAATCGATCAACCGAATCTTGTTGGAGCATCACCGCTTGCTCCACATGATTCCTTTCGTGGATGCAACTCATCGAAATGAGATGCACCGGGAATTCCGGGAGGAACTAAACTCCCTCCTTGCCAAGGCACTGGAGGCTTATCCAAAGAAGGACATAACCGGGATAGTCTCCAAATTCCTAGAAAAATAAAAATTCCAAAAAAATTATCTCATTATTTCCACTTTTTATAATTTGTAATAATTTCTTTTAAATAAATTATTTGTATTCAATTATTATTATGTTCAATTTCTATTACATTCTTTGTTCACGTATAAATTACTTATTTCTTCCTTAGAGAAAAACCCTGATTGCGTGAGAATTATTTTTGTAAGTGCCCCACCAAGAGTTTGAGTGATTATTTGTTTTCGTGAACCTCTTTTTCCCAAAATGCGCCAATAGTTGCCGTTACTGTCTCCTATATTTTCTTCTTCCATGGTTTAGAGCCATATCCATTCTTAACTGTAAAAAAGCGGGAGCTTCCCGCATGTGAGTAATCCACTCCAGATTTGTGAAACATGGCCTTTCCTATGGTCACACGCTATTAATCTTACTCATGTATTGAATTTTCTAAATTGTCTGGAACCTTCACAAGTGTAAGGATTGGCGTGTGACTTGTCTGGAGCCTGCACAGGCATAAGGATTGGCGTGTGAATTGTTGGCAGCGTGCACAGGCATAAGGATTGGCGTGTGAATTGTTGGGAGCCTGCACAGGCGTAAGAATTGGCGTGTTAATTCTTGGGATCCTGCACAGGCCAAGAAATTTTCAGCATTGTGGGGAACCTTCACAAGCGTAAGGATTGGCGTGTGAATTGTCGAAAGCCTGTACAGGCATAAGGAATTTTTAGCATTTCTGGGAACCTTCACAAGCATAAAGATTGGCGTGTAAATTTTCGGGAGCCTGCACAGGCGTAAGGTTTGGCGTGTGTAGCGTTGGCACCCCGCATAGGCATAAGGAACTTTTAGCATTGTCGGAACCTGCACAAGCATAAGGATTTGCATGTGAAGCATTGGCATCCTGGACAATAGAAACAAACCAGGACAGATGTACGATGGCATGCCACCGTACATAATCCACTTCACCCCTTTTTCATGTGAGACACCCCATCTCCCGCACTTGAATCCATCCAATCCTGGTGTCTATTGTTCCCTGCCTTACCCCACCATTATTTACCCAACACACATTCAAATCTCCTCATTCTTTGAATTGGCATGAGATTGTATTACCATCCCTGATTTGATAGCCCGCTCTCTGGCCAATCTCATAATAGCCATGGCTTTTTTGGCACATTGTTTTTGCTAACCTGCTTGAGCATTGTGTGGACATACCCACTAGTGTCGTGCTTTTGTTGTCCTGTGCTGGATCAGTATAATGAACAAATGTACTACTGGCCCACACTACCTGAATGAGCCCATGACATGCAGATAGATCAATCCAAAAATGCTCATTTGGGAAAATCAATTTTCCCCCTGTACACCGCTTTGACGCATCACTTTGAATTTGGCCGGTCTGCTTATCAGCTTGAAACCACCATCCCGAAGAATACAGCGATGCATCCTTATCAACATGAGGTGCGTTTTTGAATCCATTCATGGTGAAAGTGAGTGCGGAAGCGAACTCGAATGCACCCTGATTTGCCGGAATATTGCCTTCATAGTTGACTTGATCAAAAGACGGAACCCCCAATGAATTGTAGAAATTTTGAATCTTCTCAATTAAATTATCCCCAACATATCGTAAGGATTGACCTAGAATGCAACCCACCAAGCTAAGATTGGGACCTTGGTTCTGCCATTCATCTTTTGCGTTTTCAATTTTCCCGACACTTCCATACAGACCAAATTGTTCATTCTTCGTGCTGCATTTGCGCCACCCAATTGCGAACATAAATCCCTCCAGTAATGATCCATTGGTTGCAATCGGGTCGGTGAATCTCTTTTTGCGAAATAAGAATTGTGATAATTCATCCCATTGATTGACCTTGACTTCACTCATTGTTGTGAATGGTCGGAATTCAACAAGGGCAATGAGTAATCCGGTTGAAGAGAAAATTGCCACATGGCAAAAGTGAATTCATTTGATCTGATTGACATCCACAACCCTCCAAATTTCCCTTGGGGTGATATTTGCTGATACTGGCATTGATATTTGTGCTGTTGGGCGAGAGGAGGAAAACAACCTATTCATTTGGGTCGTTTTTCTCTCATTTGT
This sequence comes from Austropuccinia psidii, assembly GCA_023105745.1. Taxonomy (NCBI): domain Eukaryota; kingdom Fungi; phylum Basidiomycota; class Pucciniomycetes; order Pucciniales; family Sphaerophragmiaceae; genus Austropuccinia; species Austropuccinia psidii. Next base: position 31,946,709 of record JALGQZ010000013.1, on the reverse strand, counting down.
CTTTTGGGATCTGCTACTTTTCCCGAGTGGTTGAGGGATCACTATGTGTTGAAGCACACAAGATATCAGATACTGCCAAAGAGCTTTCTTCGGCACACATCCTTTGACTTCCCTGTTGGAGCCCACATGACATTGGCACAATCTGAACCGACTAAAGCCAATGTTCTTCCGTGGGGCCCAATGAGGGTGCCACATAAATGTGGAAGCATATATATATATCTATATATATACACTGAGATTAAGCGAGCAACTCACACTTTCCTTCCTCAGCCCGACGCTTTCTCGCGAGTTCCCTTTTACACTCTTTTCCTTTTTTCGTGAATGGCATGCTTTCAGCAGAAAATGAAATGAAACCAAATGATTACTGATTTATTAATATCACCTAAATTAAATTGTGGTTGATGAATCTTTTTTAATTGCGGCTAAAAAGAAAGATCACACCTGACCTTTGCAAATTCGCGATCTCAAATACCTGAACCTGAAAATTGCAGTGGATAGTGCATTATTCAATTTTACATATTGATGTTCCCATGAAATCACTTTCCAATCCAACCATTTGGAATATTGCAAGCACACGCAAATGCAATATGCATCCTGCTGCGGATCCCTAGCTATCCTAGTCCTCTTGAAAGACACAGGAACATTTGGCCTATTATGGGCTGGCGGGAAGTGATAAACGCAACTTCCCGCAATTCCCCTGCGTGTGCTACTCACGGGCACAATGCCTGACTCAGCTTGCGTCTTGTCGGAGTCTTTGCAATGATGTACGGAGGCATGCCGCCGTACAATTACTATTGGTACTCAGACTGTGGCATCCGGGAAGTAGTAGTATAGGAAGTCATGATTATTAATTTCCTAAATCACTTTGCAAAATTCAATTACAATCTATCTAGTACAAAGCTAATCTAAAACGGGTCAATCCTGGTTGTGAGCTTAGCTGACCTGGGTACAGTCAAGGTGACCTCATCACTTGAACCAAGACCGCGTTTCGCCACCCAGGCATCACCAAAGTCTAATACTAAGCATCGTGCAAATTCAAATCTAAGAGGTACAGTGGGGTTAAAAGACTCTGATGAGAAGAAACTTTTATTCAGTAAATTACATATATACTTATTAGTACGTAGCCACACTGGCTCCACTAGATTTTTACCCTCTGAAAGTTTTGCGGAAATGTCAATTAGTGATAAAGCCCCTTTAACTGAGCTTGTTCTCCAGTCATCTGAGCATACCATCAAACCACAAACCCCCGCCGCACAGAATGCGGCTAATATACCATTGCAAATTCAATTTATTCCGAGATTCTTGTGACACGCCAAAAGATCTGTGATGGCCTCATTTTTTTTGAGTTTGTGAGTTTTCCTTTGATGCCATTAACTTTGACCTTTGTATGTGCACATACCATGTTGTAAGCAATCATCAAATGGATAACTGTATCCATTAGATCCTCCAGGTTCTTGTGCGGCTTTGTGTATATCTCACTGTCAGCCCTGTCACCTTCTGTGAGCCTTTGAGATATGACCACATACCCAATAAGGTCACAAAAAAAACTTAGAATAATTATACATTAAAAATAATTACTTAAATATACAAAAAATACCATAAATTGGTACAAAAGCTGGTTTAACTTAAAAGCCAATGAATCAACATGTAAAACAAATTATACCATTGGATTCCCCATGGTAAAATACACATATACCATTTTTATGGCATATCTGTAAAGTCAATATTTAATGAGTTATAAGGTATAATACCTTATAAAGACCATAAAACCTTATTTATCTCAAGAACTAATGAAACAACATGTGAAATAAATTGTACCAGTAGATTCCCCACGAAAATCCACACATAAAACAATTAATAAGCTAATTTCCAATTTTAATACTTAAGGAATTAACCTGAATATATGCACTTTTTTGGTCAACCCATATATTCAAGGATCATAGCTAATATCTCCTAAACTATACATGATAGAATGATGAACCAAAAATAAAGTTACCACGTAATTACTGTAAGAACACAGATATGAGCTTTATTTTACAAATTATAAACAAGGTTAAAACCTATGATGAAATATTGATAAAAATCAACAGAGCTGTTGACCACTTTGTTGTGAAAGTGTTCCAAACTTAAAAAAAAGTATACATTTGGATTCTACTAGCTCATTTGTAAAGAATGATGTAATTTTTATTATTAAATTCAGGGTATAACCCCCTGAAATCAAGGTTTGAAGTTTAAAATATTGAATTTCGACAGAAAAGATGAGTTACAAGAAAAATCATCAAAATTAGAGTTTTGATGATGTAATGAAAAGCTCTTGGAAGCATAATGAGGTTATGCCAGGCTATCAAACTTCACTCTCTGAATTTCTGTAGTGTGTAAATCGTAAACGTTATTGAGGATCAAAGTTTGAGCTTAATTTGAGCAGTTATGATCACTCACAGTAACCTTAAATTAAGTTTAACAGTCTTAAGAGTGATACAATTGGTAAATACTATTATTTTATGATTAAAACTAATAAAATCCACGAAATCTGGGGTTCTGCCAAGCCTCTGATGTGATCAAACTTAGAGTTACAGTGATAACTCTAAATAATGGCGTAATAATGATGTAATATGGTTTGATCATGATTTAATCATCACCAAACCTTAAAATACTGATCAATTACAGTGGATATGATCAGTACACGTCTACTAGAAGCCTGTTGAACTCTAGGAGGGAGGTATTTACTATAAATAGAGCTCTTTTTACTCTATTTTCCCCTCAGACGCATCAAAAACATTAAATCAATTAAATCAAAGGTAATTTCTTTATTCTTTATATATAAAACTATTATATTATTAAAGAACAAAGACCAGCTTATTATAATCATCTATTTTGACATGATTAAATCATTTATTTAATTGTTTTTGTTAAAAATCTCTCTAAAACTCATTTCCACATAAAAATCCAGAATAATTTGTAATTTTCTTTATTTTTATTGTAAATACAATTTGAAAAGGTTGTATTTATATTTTTTGGCGTAAAATATTTCAAAATTATTATATTAAGTGTTAAAAGTAGGTTATTTTCTCTTATTATAATAATTTCTCTATTATTACCCTCTTAATAATTCTCTAATTAATATAAATAGTATTTATATTAATTCATAACTTGAATATTAGTAATATTATTGTTATTCATTGTTTTTTATTAATAAAAAGCAATTTTTTACGCCTTTACTATTTGTTGGTAACAATAATAAAGAGCTTTTTTTTAAATATATTAATTATTTTATATTAATATATTTATTTATTATATTATATTTTCATAATATAAATTATATTATTATATTTATTTAATAATAAAATTATTTTACGCCATAATAATAATAATTATTTATTATTATTATATTTTCAATCTTATTTATTCAATTCATAAGGACATTCAGAGTACAATAAGTAATAAATTAGTAATTTGTACTTATTGTTTCATAGTCAAACCTTACACCTTCAATGATGAGCTGGGTTGCACGTTGCTTCGATTTACTCAAGAAGGAGGCAAGGTATTCAACTGCCCCCCGTTCGAGTCCAAGAGGATCGGTCGAATTTGATGTTGGTGCAACATATGGTTTGGGTGCAATCACATCGTATGAGACTAAACTAATGGATTCAAACATAACATTTGCCCAAAAATGTTTAACTGGATTGGCGGGGTAAAGAAGGCTCTGAACCATTTTGAAGAAGGAGTGTTCAGATTTTGGGAGATTCTCTGGAGGTTTAGCTGATTCCTTCATCAATTTGAGATTCCAAATGTTGTGATCAAAAAACGCTTCTGTTTTGGTTGGCTTAAAAAAATCTAACCCTGTATATTGCAATTTATATCACCAGTCAACAGCCAATAAACATGTATCATGCACAAAGATAAAACTCACCTGCCATCTCAAGGTCCTCCAGCCAGGCCGGCATTTTAAGCTCTCGGTTACTGATCACCTTAATACCAACAGGCAGGAACGTATGAGCATCTTTTGTTGGTAAATTGTCCCATCAATTTTTGTAAATACTATTGATATTATCAAGCCCCCTTTTCCATGATTGTTGAGTAATATTGGAATGATAATTCAAAATGCCTGCAAACTCTTCCATGCGGGATAAAAATATTCCTTGAAAATTAGCAGACGATGACACTTCGGCCTCAGGGTCAGGAACTATATCAGTCATATCTCATCCCATTGTATCATGTTTAATTGTTTCCCTTTCTTGAAAGGCTTGAATATTCCGAGGAGAGGCGGGAGGGGTTGCATCATGCATTGTTTCATTGGGTATTGGGGGGCTTTCAGTATGTGGAGGTTCATCATGGATTTTTTCATTGAGTATTGGGGGGGTTCAGTATGTGGAGGTTGATTATCAATATGGTCCCCTTCAACATTGATAATTTCATGACCTTGATCACGAGAATCGTTTGCGCCTTCAAAGGTACGGCGTTTTCGTTTGTTTTTTTGGTCACATGTATATTTGGTCTTTTTCCTAATCCTTTGCCTGGAAATCCAATGATGACTTGAGATCCTTCAGGTGGAGATTCTCCCACCTCCACACCTGCCCATATATTGTAAGCAGCTATTTTTATCAACTTTGTTTTGAATTAGTAATGGACTTACAGTTCAAATCCATTTTGAGCAGGCTCATGGCTTCAGCAATCTTTTGACGCACATAATCAGGAATTTTACTATCATTTTGGATTTTCTCGAGCCTTGGGATTGTTTGAGCAATGTTGGAGACAAATTGTTCCTTGGATATAATTTCCACCTCCCCACTGAAAATTACATCATCTTGCCCATCATCTTCTGTCGGTGCACAAGGTTCAACAGTCTTTTCCTTCTCATAACTTTTAAAATTTGGTTTCCGAGAGCTTGGAGGCTGACCTGAAATAAAGGCTATGACACAATATCAGGTTTTGGGAGATTAGAAATATTCAAGATGGATGCATACTCACATTCTGGAAGAACTGGTGGATCTTGATTATCTTCATGAGACTGGCTCTCTACTTCAATGCCTGATTCACGACTACTGGCGATATCAGAGATTTCACTTCCACTCTCTGGGGCTGAAGTTGGTCGTTCATTGAATTCATGTGAATTTCCTGGGGTTTGGGCCATAGCGGAGGTAGTTTATTAAGCAAATAGATGGTGACGAGTTGATTGATAACTTGTTTGAAAATTTTTGAATAAAAAGATCCAAATTGAAGAAAAAAGGTGCAAGTAAAATAATCGCATTTGCAAAATGTGATTTGTCGGGAAATTGAAGGAGGCGATGTTTTGCAAATTATTTCATATCATGCAAATGAAATAACTTCCCTGTGAGACATTGAATAAAGTTGACTAGTGAGAAACCTACTAAAGTAAACTTTTGAACTATTCAATGCTCATGAGGTAAGGACTAAGCAAAGTTTTCCATTTGAATGATATGAAATAAAATGGTTTTGTCGGCGAAACAGGAGACACAATTCTTGTCTTAAATAGTCCACTTATTAGGTTTTAATTTGTGAGTCTCATGATTTAAACCCTAACCACAACATTGTGAATATACTGACCAATTTCCCCTTAGGTCCTGTTGGCAGAGAAGGCCACTCAGCATATTTCAGCGATTGCGTTCATCGTGTACGCCAACAAGCCACCGTACACTATGGATGTAGTACGGAAGCATAAGGATAAGTCGTGTTGGGAGCATGTTGAGAGGCACTCCGCAAGCGTAAGGATAAGTGGTGTCGGGAGAATGTCGGGAGGGCACCACACAAACGTAAGGATAAGTGGTGTCAGGAGGGCACTACACAAGCGTAAGGATGAGTGGTGTCGGGAGCATGTCAGGAGTGCACTCCACGAGCGTAAGGATGGTAAGCAGTGTCGGGAGGATGTCGGGAGGGCACTACACGAGCGTAAGGATAAGCAGTGTCGGGAGCATGTTGGGAGGGCACTACACAAGCGTAAGGATAATTGGTGTCAGGAGCATGTCGGGAGTGCACTCCGCGAGCGTAATGATTGTAAGCAGTGTCGGGAGCATATCGGGAGGGCACTTGAGCGAGCGTAAGGATAAGTGATGTCGGGAGCATGTTGGGAGTGCACCACGTGAGCATAAAGATGGTATGCGTGGGGGTGTGAAAGCGTAAGGAGTGGTGAGGACGGAGATGGGGGGGCAGTGTCAGAGTCTCATCTGGAGGGTGGTGCGGGCTCGTAAGCATGCGAAGCATCGTGGCGGATTAGGTGGGGATGCGGAAGCCAATGAGGTGAAATTACCCGAACATTGTGAATAGTGTTGAAATGGGTTTGGGCTTTGAGTGACATTCTCATGTGACACATGTGACGATTGACGTTGTCTTGACGCTGACATGATGTGACCCACTAAATCCACTGACTATAAAGTGACACTAACGCGACTGAAGCAAGATTTTATACTGACAGCGGTGCGACGTGAAGTCAATCTCCGACGATTGACGCAAGATTTGCCCTGGTGATTATCCATGGTTGTGATATTTATATACAGATGAAATCAAATTGTAAGCTGTGTGGAATTTTTAAGCAAATCCATAAAGAATTCGACTTTTAATGAATTTTTTGAAGTTATTGCTATTTTTCCACATAAAATATCAATTAAAATTAGAAACCAACTTTTGATAAGGTTTAAATAATTAGAGCTTCAAAATTGGAGCTTATTTAAGTTTAATCAAGTTTTCCCAGTTGCTAAAACCTTGATTGCAAGTCTGCTTATGGGGATTCACCCTTAGAAAGCTTTTAATTCCTGTACAAATCGGGAAAAACTAGTTCAAACTATAATATTCAATAAAACTTTAATCTTAAAGTTCAAATATGGTTTCAATTCCTCCAATACAGGTGGACAGCCTCGATTGAGTCCTTTAATATTCCAAAAGTTGGGTATGTTGGCTCTATTTGTCTTTTTTCCTTCGTCACACCTTCTTGTGTGAATTTTTGGCTTTTATTAATTTAAATCCACTTAATGCCAAAAACCAATTCAAATTGACCTCATTCAGGATTTACAAACTGTATTGCAAATCCTTAACAAATTCAGTAAATATACACCATACCTTAATTTTAACCATATTTTTGCAAGTTTTCATAAACCTTATGCAACTTTAAATTCAAGCTTAAAATTAACAATATAAATTTTTTAATAAAAACTGTAAAAATATATATTTGTAATTTGAGGTGCTTCAAACTTGTAATAAGATAAGAAATAGACATTTTTGGTATAACACCCTATTGGTAAACCCTAAGTTATTTTTGGTGTAGAATCCAAAAAAGACATTATATCTATAACTTTGTTTGTCAAAAATACAGTTAGACTTATTATTTGTTTGGAATTCATTTAATAATTCTGTTTACAACCAAATAAATTGTATAAAAAATTATTTGTGGCATTATGGGTATGTCATAAATACTGCACAGGCTTACAGTTGTAGCAAATCTTGGAATGAGACCTTCATCACTTAGGCCATTTTTTACAGCACTGTTAATGAGACATGCTATCTATATTTAGAAATTCTCTTACCATCAAGCATTTTCCATGTTTTTCATAAAATATTCATGAGATCACAAATAGCCATCGAAAATCCCTACCTCACCCTCCAACACATGGCAAAATGAGTCACTTTTGCAAGACACACAGACCACTGGACATTAGGATATTGGAACAGAAAAATCTGGACCAAAAGCTTTATATTTCATCTTTTTAACAATTATTTCTACTGAGTAGTATGGAGAATACTGAGCCAGAAGAAAAAATTACAACCAATGGCTGTCAACCATTGCTCTAGATGAAAAATGTTATTGTGTGGGCCATACTTTACAATTCACACCAATTAAACCTTTTCTTCATTACACCCATTAAGTGAACAGAGTAAGATTTTGGAAACAAAAAGTGGAATTAAAGATCAAACAAGCTTCAAACAAAGGAACTATGTCAGACTAGCAGCTACATCAATGTTTTAACAGCACAGGTTAGCTTATTCAAGATGTTGTGGAAGTGAGCAGCTCAAGAGCTATAGCTAGTGAGGCTTCTCAACACAACAAAGTGTAAAACAATAAAGATTAATTAATGAGAGTTTATGTAATGGTACAATTAAGATAAGACAAAATTTAGCAAGACAAATAGAAATGGTTTTATAGAAGTAAGAAATGAAGGTTCTCTTCTTCTCTCTGGTGGCTTCTGGGAGAGCTTATATCTAGGAATCATTCTTGTGACTCCAAGGATTGTTTACTATAGTCTGTGAAGCTCCTATTACAAATAAAGTTAGTTTGTCATCCTAGTCTTCTAATAGTAGGGAATTGGGAGATAGGAGTGGTCAGTAAGGTTCTGACCTGAGGGCCTTTGGGTGAGGTATTTCAACCCTCCCTCCCACTCCTATTCTGGCAAGGTGAAAGTTTTTTAAAGCTTGGATTAAGGTAACCTTTTTTACCAACTTGGTCAAGTAGTCAGCTAAGGTTTCTGATGAAGGTATATATTTTAGCATGATGGTGCCTGATTTCATTACCTTTTTGATAAAGTGAAGTTTTATGTCTACATTATTCATGTGCTTGTTCTTCAAGTTGCAGTTGCTGTTAGTGGTGTTGATGCAAATTTGGTTATCATCCCATACAGTTATGGGCTCTGTCAAAATAAAAATCCTTGCTTCTTGAAAACATTTTTTCAACCAGAGAAATTTGGAAGTAAGGTCACAAACTGCCTTTAATTCTGCTTCTGCTGTGATGGTTGACACCATCAGTTGCTTCTAAATCTTCCAGAGAATAAGGCATCAATGGAATGCTGCCAGGAAACCTTTGATTGACCACCTAGTTTTCCTTGAGTTGCCCCAGTCAGTTTTGCTTCAGGCCACTATCCCCTTAAGGAGGATTAATGAGTAGTTGAGCTCATGGTCCTGCGTAGCTTTCAGGTAATTTAGTACATGCAGTAAGGCATGCCAGTGTTGTATTCCTGGACATTTGAGGTATTGTGACAGGGTGCTCACTGAAAATAATAACTCTGTTCAAGTGGCGCTTCTCAAGTAGTCGATGCTTCCTATAGCACTTCTAAATCTTATTTTTAAGGATTTCAATTTTTCTACTTCTTCACTGGTGGCTGTTATGAGGTTTTCATTTGTTATAAGGGCAATAGGAGAGGGCCTGCAGTATGTCATCACATATTGCTCTAAGAACAACTCCTTGAGTTTTGTTGATCCAAAGCTATTTATTTGATGTCATGAGTGACTTTTATGCCAAGAATAAGGCTTGCCTCTCCCATGTCTTTCATGTCAAACCATTGGGAAACTTCTTTGAATTTGCCAAACACTGCTATATCATCGACATGTAGGTACAGCCAGGTTGGTGGCTCATCACTCCTGAAGAAAATTCACAGATCTAGAATGCACACTTGAAATACTAAACTTATTATGCAATCTTTGAGGCATTCATACCAACCTAGTGTCACCTGTCTTAAGCTGTATATTTATTTCTTTGTATTTAAGCAGTGACTATGCCAACAGATGCTGGGCCCTTGAGGGATACTCAGATAGATTTCTTTGGTTAACAGAGCATTTAGAAATGAATTCTTCAATTCCGGTTAGTGCAATTTCAGGTTGTTTTCTGCAGAAAAGGCAATGAGAGTTTGTAGGGAGTTGAGTCTTCCTGTGGGTGCATAATGTTTCTCATGATATATTTCTGGGGTTTGGGTAAAAACTTGAGCAAATAAGCATGCTTTGTACTCTCTGTGTGAGCCTTTGAGATATGACCACATATCCAAAAAGGTCACAAGAAGACTTTACAATGATTATTATTTTGAAATAATTATCTTCAAATAAGTGAAAATGCCATAAATAGGCATAGATTTTTAGATTAAATTAGAATCTAAATAGTAAACATGTGAAATAAACTACAGCATTAGATTCTTCATGATAAAATAGACATATATTATCTTGATGGCTTATCTGTCAATTCAATACTTAATGAGTAATAAGTATAAAAAGAACATGAATTCTTATTTATCTCATAATCCCATGCAACAACATATGAAATAAATTCAGCCATTGGATTCCTCATGAAAGACTATACATATAAAATCTTTATTTAATATTTTCAAAGTCCATATTCAAGGAAATAACCTGAATATATTCACTTTTATGGTCAGTGCATATATTCATGGTTTTTAGCTCATATCTCTTAAATACCTATGATAGAGAGTTAAGCCAAAAATGAGTTACCATCTAATTACTGTAGGAATACATATATAAGCTTTCTGTGACATGTTATAAAAAAGGTTATAACCTGTAAGGGTTTATTGAATAAAATTGTTATAGCTGTTGACCACTTTGTTGTGAAAGTGGTCCAAACTTTAAATAAAGTGGATATTTAGGTTCTACTAGCTTATATGTGAATAATTTTGTATTTTTTGTAATTATATTCAAGATAAAACCCTTTGAAATCATGATTTGAAGTTTAAAATAGTATATTTCAACAGAAAAGATGAGTTACAAGAAAAACCATCAAAAATAGAGTTTGAATTATGTATTGAAATTCTCTTGGAAGTTTAATCATGACATGTCAAGCTATCATGATAAAATCTTTAAATGACTGGAGCTTGTATAACTTGAAAAGTTAATCATGATTAAATTTTAAGCTTAAAATTAATCATTTATGATCACTCACTGTAATCTTATTTCAACTTCAACAGTTAGATAAGTGATAAAACTGGTGAATACTATTAGATTATGATTGATTCAAATAAAATACACAAACTTTAGGCTTCTTTCAAGCCTATGATGTCATAAAACTTAGAGTTATAGTGATAACTCTAAGTAATCGCATAATAATGAGGTAAGATGGATTAATTAAGATGTAACCATCACTAAACCTTAAACTACTGATCAATTCCAGGGGGTACCATCAGTAAACTTTTACTAGAAGCCTATTGGACGCTAGGAGGGAAGAGCTTACTATGAATAGAGCTCTTTTTAGTCTATTTTCCCTTATATGCATCAAAACAATTAAAATTAAAAGGTAATTTCTTCTATTATTTATATATAAATTCATTATATTATTACAGACCTAAGATCATCCTCATTGAAATCACCAATCCTGAGATGACTACATCACTTTTTAATTGTTTTTGTTAGAATTATCTCTAAAACTCTTAAACCACATAAAACCAAAAATATCTGCAATTTATTCTACTTACATTTGCAAATACAATTTAAATAAGTTTTATTCAATTTATTTTTTGTAAATTGATCCAAAATTATTATCTTGAGTGTCAAAAGCAGGTTATTTTCACCTATTGTAATATTTTTCTCTCTGTTAATATCCTTAATAATTGTTTTATTAATATAAATAGTGTTTATATTAATATATGAATTTAATATTAGTAATATTACTGTTATAAATGTTTTTTTATTACTAAATCACAAATTCTTACGCATTCATTATTTGTTGGTAACAATAATAGATTTCCATAAATATATTATTCATTTCGAGTATATTATCCTTTTAAAATATTAATGATATTATTATATTTATTTAATAGTATAAACATAATGATTCCTTATTATCAAAATTATTATTATCTCATTTTCAAAACTTTATAAGGAAGCTCATAGTACAATAATCAAAATATTGGTAATATTCCCTTATTGGTTAATAGTCAAACCTTACCCTCTGTATCCATTAAAATGATTCAGTTTTGTTTTGAATACCCAGGTGGTCCCTATCAGGTTGTGATTTCCCCTAATTGTATCACATACCAGACTTTAAGCTTGGTCATGGCCTCCAGTTACTTCTCAATTGCCTTTCTCAATAGTTTACTACTTTATGAGCTGCAAGCCGCTTGATACATTGAAGGTGTTCAATACAAGGAAGTGAGTAGGACATTGGCCCTTTGGGAGTGAGGTAAGATGTTTAAGCTGTCTATTCTGGAGCAAAAAAAAGTGGGATGGTGTGGCCCAATCACTTTCATTATTGAGGTTTGGGGTGCTGCAGTTCCTATCTTAGCAAAAAGGGTCTCCTTGGCATGGGTTTCATCTACCATGAAAAAAGGAAGCTTATGACCATCAGCCTCCTGGATTTTGTCTACCAGAGAAGGTTAATTGTGGGTTACTCTTTTGGCTGAGTTGGCTTCACCTAGAGGAATGTGTTGTTGGGCTGGGACAGCCATGATGTTCCTTAGTGGGAGTCTTCTGTTTGTGAACGGAAAGGAGGCTTTGTCAAAATTTGGATGCTTGGTGATGGCTACTTTTTGATTGTGCAGACAAAGTATTCTGTACAAGGTGTTGTCCTTTTCATATCCAAGCAGAATTCCTTTTTCCCCTGCTAGTGAAATTCCAATCGTGATTCCTGGGGATGGCTATGAAAGCAAGAAATCCAAATGTTCTGAGTTGTCTTAACCTTGGTTCTCAGACAGTCCAAAGATAGCAAGGAGATTTGTTTTCTCTTGATTTTACTGGAGTTAGTTTGGAAATCAGGACAGCTGTGTTCACAACTTTTTCCCAGTACTCAAAAGGTAAGTTGCATGAGCCCAATAAGCATCTGGCTTTGTCCAGTATCATTGTAAGGTTTGACTATGAAAAAATAAGTAAAAATTACTAATATTTTACTTATTGTACTATGAATTTCCTTATAAATGAAATAAATAAGATAAAAATAATTTTAATAATAAAGAATTATTATAATTATGGCTTAAAAATAATTATATTATTGAATAAATATAATAATATAATTTATATCATGAAAAAATAATATAATAAATAAATATATCAATATAAGATAATTAATATATTTAAGAGCACTTTATTATTGTTACCAACAAATAATAAAGGCTTAAGAAATGTTTTTTTATTAATAAAAAACAATCAATAACAATAATATTACTAATATTAAAGTTATGAATTAATATAAATACTATTTATATTAATTATATAATTATTTAAAGTAATAATAGAGAAAAAATTATTATAATAAGAAGAAATAACCTACTTTTAATACTTAATATAATAATTTTGAATAATTTTACACCAAAAAATGTAAGCACAACCTTTTTAAATTTCATTTACAATAAATTGTAAGAGAAATTACAAATATTCTTAATTTTACATAGAATTGAGTTTTTTAAGAGAATTTTCAAAAAAAACAGTTAAATAAATGTAATAATCACGTCAAAGATGATTATTATAATAAGATTATTTTTGGTATTTAATAATATAAAAGTTTTATATATAAATAATAAAGAAATTACCTTTTGATTTAAATATTTTAGTGTTTTGTAAGCGTCTGAGGGGAAAACAGAGTAAAAAGAGCTCTACTTATAGTAAATACCTCCCTCCTAGACTCCAGCAGGCTTCTAGTAGACGTGTACTAATGCTTTCTACTAGAATTGATCAATATCTTAAGGTTTGGTGATGATTACATCATGATCAAACCATCTTACCTCATAATTACGCCATTATTTAGAGTTATCACTATAACTCTACATTTGATGACATCATAGGCTTGTCAGAGGCCTAAGCTTTATCAATTTTATTAGTATTAACCATATTCTAATAGTATTCACCAGTTTTATCACTTATATGACTGTTAAATTTAAAATAAGATTACAGTGAGTGATCTTAAATGATCAAATTTAAGCTTAAACTTTAATCATTAATAACTTTTAAGCTATACACACTACAGCTATTCTGAGAGTGGATTCTGATATCTTGGCATGTCCTTATTACACTTCCAAGAGCATTTCATTACATCATCAAAATTCTATTTTTGATAATTTTTCTTGTAACTCATCTTTTCTGTCGAAATCTAATATTTTAAACTTCAAACCATGATTTCAAGGGGTTATACCTTGAATATTGTAGTAAGAAATATGTCATCCTTTACAAATCAACTAGTATAATCTGACTGTCTACGTTTTTTTAAGTTTGGACCACTTTTACAACAAAGTTGTCAACAGCTTTATTGATTTTAATCAATAATCCATTACAGGCTTTAACCTTGTTTATAGCTTATCAAATAAAGTTCATTTATGTGTTCCTACAGTACATACGTGGTGACTTTATTTTTGGTTTATCACTCTATCATGTATATTTCAAAAGATATTATCTAAAATCCTTGAATATATGCATTGACCAAAAAAGTGCATATATTCAGCTTAACTCCTTAAGTATTGAATTTGAGATTAGCTTCTTAATTTTTTTATGTGTATAATTCTATGGGGAATGCAATGATACAATTTCTTTTACATGTTGTTTCATTGGTATTTGAAATAATTAAGGATTCATGCTTTTTATAAGGTGTTATTACTTATAACTCATTAAATATTGACTTTACAGATATGCCATAAAGATGGTATATGTGGATTTTACCATGAGGAATCCAATGGTGTAATTTATTTCACATGTTTATTCATTGGCCTTTAAGTTAAACCAAGTTTTATGCCTATTCATGGCAGTTTTGTAGTTTTAAGGTAATTATTTTAAATATTTCTTGTGACCTTTTTGAGTATGTGGTCATATGTCAAAGGTTCACAATCATTCTGTTTGATCTTTTGGCAAACCCTTTGTGTTGAGGTTTATCAAGAGGGGAGCATCTGTTGAAAAAGCCATGTTTTTTTGGCAAGTTGTTCAAACTTTTTGTTAAGGAATTCCCCTCCTTAATTGGAGATTAGTCTTTTTGGTTTTCCAAGTAGCTTTTGGGTATGAGGAATTCTTCAAAGGTTTCTTACCTTTTTCCAAGAAATTTTGTGATTTTATAAGAGTTAGCCGGATTGGTTATTTAGAGAAAGTATTGGAATAAATAAATGGAGGGTGTATCAATTGGTCCTACTAGGTTAATGTGAACACAAGCCAGAGGAAGTAAGGCATTATCAAATTTTTCATATAAATTTTGCTTGGGTGCTTTGTTGGGCTCACAGACTGTGCAAATTATGTCACTAGCGGTCAGTCCAAGGTGTTTGAGGACAGGCATTTGGGGGTGGCCAATTTCTCGATGCCAAAAGTTCGTTTTGGTGTTTGTTAGGTGAGCCTTTGGAATAATATAGTCAATGTACATGGTTTGGTTGATGATTCTTCCACTAAAGAGTGTGAAGTTGTTTGATTCAATGCTGAGAAATTTTCTGAAGAAATTAATGTTTAGTTTGTCTTTGAAAAAAGCTAGAATACTGATTAGATTGCAATTGATGTTAGGTAAATAAAGGTAGTCATTCAAGTTAAGAGGCTGATTGTTGCACAACAGCAATGTTTTTCCACCTCTTATATATCTAATTGAACTGTTGGAATCTCCAGTGGCTACAGGGATACTAGTAGTGTTGGAAAGAAAGTGGAATAGTTTTGTTGAATTAAACATGTGGTGGGTTTCAACACAGTCAAGAATGAGTTGATCTTCTGGTATGGTTGCTAGAGAAGTTAAGAGTGCTTTTGCAAGGTAGTAATTTGCCACGAGTGTAGTTAATTTGTTTTATTTTTGATTTGGCCTGAGATGAGAGTTCCCTGCACAGAATTTTTCTTTGGTCTGGATGGTACTTTTGTCATTGGGTTTGACATTGGTGCAATAGTAGATTATTTTGTATGCGTTTTTAGAGTTTGATACAAGAATCATTAATGAATTGTATGGGATGGGTGGTTTTTTGTTTTGAGTGAGTTGCACATAATCCTATTTGTAAACTACAAGTTTTTAATAATAAACTTTAGTTTTGTGATTACTTTTTTTGGTTTTTATATTAGATCCTCATTCAGGGTTAGTACTTTGATAGATTGGTGAAGCGTATGGTCTCCTGCTGGTTTCCCTAGAAGAGAGTAGGAAAGCAGCTTGTTTGGAACTTTTATTCTGACAGATTCAAGCTTTAGTAGGAGCTTTCTACAGGAGTCAATGTATAATTGGAGATTTCCATTGTAGAAAAATCCCTTCCAGTGCATCCATGTGTGTCCTCTATTTACAGCTCTTACCAATGCATATTGGTCTTTGATTTTTCACCAGAGTACATCAGCTTTCTCAGTGGTTGTTGGGTTTACCACTCACAGGAATACTATGTTGCTGATTTGAGAGAATATTATGTCAATTGCCTTATAACTAGCTTTTTTCATTTTCTTGCTTCTGTAGTGGTGGCATCTTCATCAAATGGTCTTTTGTATACATCCAATAGCTTTTTGGATTTCAGGTGAATTATCATGCATATGTGTGAGCCTTAGAGGTAATTTCATATACCCAAAAGACCACAAATATAAAAAATAACATATTAATATCAATAAAATAAATTTATTGATATTATTAAAATAAAAAATCAAAATATAAATATAAAATTATATTAAAAATAAACAATTAATTAAAATTTAAAAATAAAAATATATTAAATTTTGTAAGTATAAAATTACATTTATACTTGAAAAAATTAAGTAAAAATGAAATTTTAACAAAATTGTGAAAAAATAAATAAATTTGAAAAAAAGTTAAACAAAAATTATTATAGCTTTTTATCCAATAAATAAATACATAAAAACTATTTAACCATTGGATTCCTCATAAAAAATCAGGAGGGGCCACCTCTGAGTGAAATTCTTGTAACTCAACTCTAAATAAGCTTAAATTAAGTTTTTAGTATTTTCAATACAAAAGTGAAAAATCCTCAAAAAATTGAGGTGTTGTGTTTAGTTTAGAAGTTATGAGGAATTGAATTATTTTCAATTGAATTCAATTGAAATGTCAAAATGTGCGCGTGTATTACATAAGTGAACTTTGATTTACATATGAGGTGTCAATTATTACTGTATTGTACTGTACAATTCAATTGAATTACATATGTAAATTATAAGTATAATACATGATGAGGAATTAAAGGAAAAATAAATTGGAAAGATTAAGTTTGGGGGGGAAAAAAATCTCCAGCTCTAAGGGGGAGCTAGACCCCCAAAATCCTTGCTGACAGGCGTGGGATGTCAAAATTCACACAAAAGTTCATCACTTTTGGCCTGGAATTGAGTTACAGGGTCTGTGGACTCAATTGATGATGAGGTTTTGATACCAACTGGGGTAGTTTTAGCTGTTGCCAAGAGGGTAAAACTACCCTTAAGATAAAACAATCATAGTAAAAACAGTTTTAACTGGTTTCTACGCCTCTGATACACATTCTGACGTGTTTTGAAGGCTCTAGGCCTGGTATTGCTATAGTAATGGCTGATTTAAGGGTCTAAAATGGCTAAAAATGGCTTAAACCAGCCCTTTTTGGTCTAAACCAGGGTTCAATGATTCCATAATTGGCTTTTTTGTTGTCAGACTGTCTTTCACGACTGACAAGAGTAAATTTTACTTTTGGAGTAAGAGAATTGATGGCTATAAAAGAATGTCTTCTTTGCCCCACTTTTCTCTTCATGTTAGAATCTTTTCCTTTTATTAATTAGTTTAAACACTGTTAAACCAATCAATAAAAGATTCCAACCACCATTTCTAAATCATTTTAATCCTTTCAACCATGTGAAAAAATCATTATAATCATTGTTTGTAACTCTTATAATCATTTTTACCCCTGAACCACCCCAAAAGTGAATGAAAGCATCTTTCATCACTGTAAACTTTGTCACTTTGTTTTCAAACTCACTCTGGTCACTTTTGGGCGTGTTTTCTCTTTAATATTCTTTTTAAAGACTTTGTTCTTTAATTAATTGCTTGCAATTCTTTGCTCAATTAATTCCAATTGAAATTGCTCTTGAAGAAATTTCTTTTGTAACCTTAAAATATCTCTTGTAGAGTATTTTTTGGATAAATTTTTATTGTTGGTAAAACAATAAATTTTTATAATATTATTGTTTTATACTAAGAAAGTTATAAACAATAAAATTGGCGTGTTTTCTCTTAAAAATAATATTTCATACTATTTTTAACTGAATTTTACCTTATACAAATTTTGAGGACAGGAAAAGTACTTGATTTTTAATCAAAGTTTCATATCCACACCTTACAATATGTGCTACTGGCTGTGGTTGCTTCCATCAAGAATTTACATGTTTAGCTCTTTGTTGTTTTTAGTAATCTTTTACACATCATGATTGGGTTTCAATCCACCATTCCACAAAAGTGAAAGGGGGCGGAGCTTTGAGACTTTAAATATGTAAATTCTTGAAAACTAAATGCTGACTGAAAGGTTTAAGAAGTTTTAAACAAAGGAAATATGCGAGACTAGCAGCTACATAACTGTTTTAACAGCACAGGTTAGCTTATTCAAGATGTTGTGGAAGTGAGAAGCTCAAGAGCTATACCTGATGAGGCTTCTCAACACAATGAAATTTAAAACAGTAAAGAGTAATTAATGGGAGTTCATGTAAGGGTAAACTTAAGATAAGACAAAATTCAACAAGACAAATTGAATTTCAAAGTAAGGAGCAAAGAAGAGGTAGCTCAATGGTAGTGATTTCTCTCAGGTAGAAGATCATTCTTCCCCCTTGACATACCTACTGGTCATGATCATTAAATTTGTGCCATTTTCCTACTTAGGTAATATAATGATAGTATTGAATAAGGAAAGGGATGAAATGTTAAGGATAAATAGAAACAAATGCACTTAGACTGCCTAGCCATTATTTTGCTTTTTATTATCCATCTTTTTGGTCCACTCACGCTTATGCTTAATCAATCATGTTTAATAATTTATCACTCAGGAGGAGCAATAAGGTATCAATTATACTTATTGTCTGAGGGTAGCATAGTCATTAATGTATTTGATTATTTCAAGATTGAAAGAGCTTTTGTTCTACTAGCTTGATCTGATTCTTGTGTATAGATAGATAGACTGTCTTGCCAGTTGATAGGTAAATATGAGTGATGGTCTTGTGTCTGCCTTGTTTACCTACTAACTAATATTGTTTAATGGTATCATAACATGTTTATCTGTTGAACCTCTGAATACCCTTCAGAGGTATATACATATTGTGAGCCTTAGAGGTAATTTCATATACTCAAAAGACCACAAATACAAAATTAACATATAAATATAAATAAAATGAATTTATTTATATTATTAAAAGAAAAATCAAGATATAAATATAAAATTATATTCAAAATAAAAATTTAATTACAATTTAAAAATAAAATTACATTAAATTTTGGAATTATAAAATTGCATTCATATATGAAAAAATTAAGTAAAAATGAAATTTTAACAAAATTGTAAAAAAAATGAATAAATTTGGAAAAAAGTTAAATAAAAATTATTCTAACTTTTTATCCAATAAATAAACATATAAAAATTATTTCAGCATTGGATTCCTCATGAAAAATCAGGTGTGGTCACCTCTGAGTGAAATTCTTGTAACTCAACTCTAAATAAGCTAAAATTAAGTTTTGAGTATTTTCAATACAAAAGTTGAAAATCCTCAAAACTTTAATTTAACTCACACCACATGTGGTGTTAACCATCAATTTTTGTGTTAAAATTGAGGTGTTGTGTTTAGTTTAGAAGTTATGAGGAATTGAAGTATTTTCAATTGAATTCAATTGAAATGTCAAAATGTGCGTGTGTATTACATAAGTGAACTTTGATTTACATATGAGGTATCAATTATTACTGTATTGTACTGTACAATTCAATTGAATTAAATATGTAAACTACAAGGATAATACATGATGAGGAATTAAAGGAAAAATAAATTGGAAAGATTAAATTTGGGGGGGGAAAAGGAACTCCATCTCTAAGGGGGAGCTAGACCCCCAAAATCCTTGCTGACAGGCGTGTGATGTCAAAATTCACGCAAAAGTTCATCACTTTTGGCCTGGAATTGAGTTACAGGGTCTGTGGACTCAATTGATGATGAGGTTTTGATACCAACTGGGGTAGTTTTAGCTGTTGCCAAGACGGTAAAACTACCCTTAAGATAAACCAATCATAGTAAAAACAGTTTTAACTGGTTTCTACGCCTCTTACACACATTCTGACGTGTTTTGAAGGCTCTAGAACAGGTATTGCTATAGTAATGGCTGATTTAAGGGTCTAAAATGGCTAAAAATGGCTTAAACCAGCCCGTTTTGGTCTAAACCAGGGTTCAATGATGCCATAATCGGCTTTTCTGTTTTCAGACTGTTTTTCACGACTGACAAGAGTAAACTTTACTTTTGGAGTAAGAGAATTGATTGCTATAAAAGAATGTCTTCTTTGCCCCACTTTTCTCTTCATGTTAGAATCTTTTCCTTTTATTAATTAGTTTAAATACTGTTAAACCAATCAATAAGAGATTCCAACCACCATTTTTAAAATCATTTTAATCCTTTTAACCACGTGAAAAAATCATTATAATCATTGTTTGTAACTTTTATAATCATTTTTACCCCTGAACCACCCCAAAAGTAAATTTAAGCATATTTCATCACTGTAAACTTTGTCACTTTGTTTCCAAATTCACTCTGGTCACTTTTGGGCATTTTTTCTGTTTAATTTTTTTTTAAAGACTTTGTTCTTTAATTAATTGCTTGCAGTACTTTGCTCAATTAATTCCAATTGAAATTGCTCTTGAAGAAATTTCTTTTGTAGCCTTAAATATCTCTTGTAGAGTATTTTTGGATAAATTTTTATTGTTGGTAAAACAATAAATCTTTATAATATTATTGTTTTATACTAATAAAGTTATCAACAATAAATTTGGCGTGTTTTCTCTTAAAAATAATATTTCTTACTATTTTTAATTGATTCTTACCTTGTACAAATTTTGAGGACAGGAAAAGTACTTGATTTTTAATCAAAGTTTCATATCCACACCTTACACATATTAAGTAGTTGAATAGTTAAAACAGGTATATTCATCCATGTACTTTGGGATATGATATACAATACTTACTGTGTTTTTCTGTTAGCTGCTATTACTGCTACTGTTTTTATTGAGTTCATCAAAGCAATCAACATCTCAAACTAAAACTCTTTCATTGTAATGGTTTTATAGAAGTAAGGAATGAAGCTTCTCCTCCTCTCTCTGGTAGCTTCTGGGCGAGGTTATATCTAGGAGTCATTCTTGTAACTCCAAGGCTTGTTCATTGTAGTCTGTGCAGATCTTATGAAAAAGGAAGCTATTTTGTCAGCCTAGTCTTTTAAGAGTAGGGAATTGGGAGATAGGAGTGGTCAGTAAGGTTCTGAACTAAGGCATTTTGGGTCAGGGATTTCAACAAACAGCTGAAGACTCCATTACTAAAATCTAAAATCCAGCATCATTATTGTTGAGATTTGTCTGCTGCGATGACACAGCCCCCAAATATCCTTGTAGAAAAACATCAACTGTAGATAGATGTTCACGCTGCAGTTGTCTAGTTGTAACTTATAAGCTGCTCTCCAAATGCTTACAAGTTCCTTTTCCTCACCTCTAACCACTGGAGGTGACGTATTAGGAACTGACTGGCAAGCAAGGTTTGCTACAACTGGCCCTTTCTTAATAGGTAATGCAAACATGACCTCTAACATTAGAGGTGACGGATTAGAAACTGACCGGCAAGCGAGCTTTGCTACAACTGGCCCTTTCTTAATAATTATCATTCTTCAATTGACTTCAACATAATTTCAAATTGCCAAACCAAGAAAATGTCTATTGCATGGAAGACAGTACCCTGGTTCACACAGCCATCATTACAGCCCATTGGCAACACAAACAATTCATCCAGAAGATTCCCTGGTCAGGGAACTCGCCAGATCATAACCTGATTGCAATTTCTTTCAAAAAAAAACAAAAAAGAAACAAATACATTTACAAATGGTAAGGCGCTGTACGAAAACGCAACCTCTAGGTTAAGCCTGGTAAGGCACTAATTGGTGGTTAAGCGGGTTTACTACCGTGTCTCCGGAGATTTTTTTACATCGACTGTCAAAATTCTTGTTTTGAGTTTTTGTAGCCAATTCTCGCATTTCTCCCAAAAGATACCAGTTGCGACGACAAGGGTGACTTGCATTGGGAATCATAATAAGCCTAACTTTCCTGAATAAAGAAGTGAATAAGCACCCAAAACAACGGTCTCCTGAGGAAATCCGTTCGGAGATAGCTTTAGGTACAGTACACATTCCCTTCCGAGATAACCTTTCCCTAGAGCCCCAGGCGCGAAATATAGTGAGCTTAGGGTACTGAGTGGAGACTTAAACGCAATGAACTTTATGGAAGAGGCTGATATGGTGTTTTATCGCAAGATTTCAAAAATATTATGAAAAGGAACAGGCAAGCCCCGATGCAGGGCTTAAACAGGAGTGTTCGTCAGGGACGTTGGCCAATTCTACCTAGAAGGAAGGCCAGAGAAGGTCCAAGAGCTGACACAGCGCCGTCTGTCACGCATGTATGCATCATGTTTCGCAGATGTGGACTTTCGTTGAAATTTGGGGCTGCAACGCAAGATATCTCAGTTTTATCCAAAACTGACCTGACAGCATGTCATCCTCGTCCATGATATTAAAATAGTACAAAATCACTATGAGAAGATATGAATAAGATATTTCCGCTATGATTATGACTTTCGTCGGGGTTAATACGAATTTCTCATACCTGATATGAAATTAGTACAAAATCACGATGAGCAGATATGAATGAGAATATAAAACTCCCCTAAAGGAGAAAAAAATTAGATCAAGCGCCAGGTTTAAATACTATTTACAAAAAGTAATGTTTTGTGTATAAGCATCCAACTGAGATTATTCTAGATGTATGCTCATACCTTAACAGTCCGCACGCCATGCTATTATGTAAAGTGCACATATGCGTGCAGGAATAATTTTGACGGTGCAACAAATTACCGAATAAAACTCATAAATACCCTCGCGCCAATAAAGGCGAACTGAAAATCAGCCATGGCGCCTCGTCAGCCATCCGGGCGGCTATCTCGTAGCTATGCGCCGCAAAGGCCGTTGGTTGGGTGTACTTGGAAGACGAGAGTCGTGCGGCCGAGTAGGGGGTTATACAACGTTGTTTTGACAATTGGAAGGGTGACTTGCGGACAAGTTATAACCCAAAAGAAGGTTGTCCTACTTCTGCTTTGTTTGTTTTCAGATTTTCGAATATACCTTTTTGTGTATAGGGCAGATAAGACCTTTGGCTTCATCATTCATCTTCCAACGCCGCCACTTTGGCCATTCAGCTGTAAAAATGAAGGCTCCCTGACTCATTAGGCACCATTAAATGCGCGTTGGGCCAGTGGTGTACCAGGGCTACCCTTGTTTAATATTCAGCTGCATCGATTCTCGATTTTCTGCAAATATCTCCTCGCTTTTTCCTTTTTTTTCGATTTTTCTCGCTTTAAAAACGCTATTTTGGCGCCTTTTCTTCAAGAAAACAACGACGAAAAAAATATGTCTTTGAAAGATAAGGCCCTCAGAATTTCTTTCCTCTTCTGGACTTTCTATCCTTGTTTCACATTAGCTTTGGGTGAAAAATGGGTGCACGCTAACATCAAATGTGGTGATGAGTATGGAAGTTATACCTATGACGGAGAACCAACCTATCAATGTAAGCAAACAATGGCATTTTTTAAGGCTTAGGGCTCGGTTCTTGAGCTTCCCAGTTTTAGAGTCTTATACTAATGTTGTTGGCAGCTTGCACTAATTATAGAGGCGATGTCTACTTCTGTCTAAGACCACATTGCTCCAAATCAAGTTCGCCTCAAAGCAAAGAGCGTAAGCCTCAGTCCATCCTTAGCCTGAGGGAAGACATACCCTTTTGAATACTTCTCCTTCCGGTTTACATCAGCGGCCGATCCCAGGGAAGAATTTGCCCTTTTCGATTGTATAAAATTGTTTACGATAAAGGGAGTTGTATACGAAGGCCCTCGGGTGGATGTGATTTATCCCACCAAATTCAAAGCACAAAACGTGGCTGGGCAAGTTGGTTAGCGGAGAATCTTGCATAAAAAACAATTTTATATACTGAACTGGGAACTCGTTCCAGTGGTCTTTGGCGGGAAAGATCGACACGGCGTGCCATTCCCAAAAGGGACACAGTATGCTTGTCGCTGGAAGTTTGCTTACGAAAGAAACAATGCACGTCCCAGTGAGCAGTTTTCTAAAGACTGAGAACTTACCTCTTCTACAGCCGCTTAATAAATTCCATTCAGTCTGCACTTTATGTTTTTCTGCATTCTGATCAGGTGTTCTATTGCACTAACGTGCTGGAGAGTGCGATTTTCTATTTCTCTTCTTCGCGGTGGTTTTAACGCCAGGCAACCTCATTGGTTCTCCAGAAACTCAAAAAAGAATGAATTAAATTATTGTCTGTAATTTATCAGACCATTGGTTTGGAAAATTTTCTTACCTTGTAAAATCACTTAAAATTGTTTTGGAAAATTTTAAAATTTCCCTCAGTTTAGCTAATCACCAATGAGAAAAGCTCCGTAGCAATCAATTTTGATACTAAAGTCTTCCGTTCCTTTACTGAAAGAGTTAAAATAGGGGATTTTTTTTCAACCTATCACTAAAAGGAGTTGAGTTATACTATTTGGATCGCAATTGGTACAAAAGGTTAGCAACTACCACCCATGCCAAAGCATATAATGACATAAGTAACATGCGCTGTGATGAGAAGTGACGTAACCAGTGACATCAGTAATGTGTGCTGTCTTGAGATGTGACGTGATAAAAGGGTGATCTTATGAAAGGTGACACAACTTAGGATAAACATGTGAAAGAGTGATGATATCAGTTTTCTAGTATTCATTTGTTATAGTACAAGTATTTAAACAACCAACCTTCAACAGTAAATAGGGAGAAAGGGAGAGACCTTTCAATTATCTTAATCTACGAAGTTCATTCACTTACTTAGTTTTTACCATTCTCGACTCAAACTCACTTGCTTAAAGGGATCGCGATTGACAACATCAAGACCAGGATCAGTGAAGAGGAGACTAGTGGAGGTAACTCAACTGTTAAATGTATTTCTTTTATGTTTCTGCGCTTTTCTAATATTATAAGTCAGGCTTGTTTTACTCTGTCAAAACAGATTTCTGGCAAAGATTTGTAATCCGATCTGTGATACTAAGCTATTATTTGCTACAAGGTACATCCCGAGTTCTGTGACACTATCCATCAGTGAATTAACTGTCAAGAGGCAAGGAGGAAAAGGAATGATCCTCTACGTGTAGACCAACAATGAAGTTCTATTACCCTGCGTGAAAATCAATATGACACATGGCTACCCATGTGATCATATCAGGGGCTATCTCTGTGTCATATAAGAAGCATGATCCAAAGCTGGGATCAAGGGTGGAGAAAGAAATCAATCTTTTTTTATTATATTTTCTCTCACTACGACAAACTGGGGTGTTCACCTGTTTAGGAGGAGGTTTAAGGTGAAGCACAGCATATGAGTAGTCTTTGAATTAGTATTAATTCTCAGTGTTTTTATCTCTAGAACTCGTGTGTTCTTTTCAATTAAGGTTATTAACCTTCAAGAAGGTGATAAGACTAAAAATCCAGGTAGCTTAAACAATTATGATTCGTAGTCTGTTGTGTTGCTTACTCTTATTTCCTGTCATCTTAATCTCAGACCATGCACCGTGACATTGTAACTGAGCTTGAATATTTTATCATATTTATTAGTTTCTTATCAGGTATCTTGTTTATCTATTGATTCATGTATCATTGTTTCAGCTTAATTACCACTATGTGCTCTTAGTTGCTATTACTACTACTGGTTTTTATTGAGTTGATATGCAATCAAGATCCTATAACTAAATCTCTTGCATTAACCTGTAGACTTACCTTTCAATTCAGTTACTGTTACTAGCTATTTCTGCACACTACAAGTGTCAAGTTATCGAAATAAAGCGTAAAAAGTTAACCCTCTGAAAACATTACATGGTAGCAAGAGTTACCGCTTGATATGGCACAGCTAGAACAGAACAAGAGCTTCAACATCATGTCAATTTCTTTATCCTCCGCACTGTTAAAAGGACCATCCAATGGCGAGGACAAAGGTTCCTCTAGAATGAAGATCAAAGTTCTCACCGGCAACAATTGGATGCAATGGTTCGAACAATTAACATTTCTTTTTACATATAAAGGATATGACATTCTCTTTGATGAGGAATGGGTAAAAACAAATAAGCTGAATTCAGATTATATGATAAAAAATGCTTTTGCAATGTCAACTCTCTATAACACAGTACATGAAGATCTTCAGCCACTTCTTTACAATCAAAAGGATTTCGGTCAAGCCATCCAATCACTAAGGATGGCCAGTGGGCAGACATCTGTTATATCCCTCTGTGACAGTCTGTTCAAAATGGATCTTACCTTTGATCCATCGTCATCACTTCAAGCTCACATACTGCGGTTTCAGAAAAAATACACAACATTCAAGTGCCTAGTTGCTAATACCAATGGTCTTGTAAACATCACAGAGGGAGCGGCAGCTGGATTCCTTCTAAGAAGCCTCAAACAAGATAGCTCACTAAGTAGTTTGGTTCAAAATCTATATGATATTGAGCCTTTTACTATAAAGAGAGTTATAAAACGGCTACTTGCTGAACATGGTTGGCATACATCAGGAGATGGTGATGTTATCCTCAACGTCAAAAACTCAAACAACACGCAACAAAGCAAGAGAACCAATGAGCCCAAATTGTGGAGAAAAAAGGCAAAACTCAAACATCTGGACTAACACCCACAAATCACAATAATGACAACATCAACAAAAGATTTAAGCAAATTGAATCAAATATCCAACTTCTACTGAAGCTACACAACAAAAATTCAACTAACCAGGTGGAAGAGGACTCACAATTGAGCGTATCTGATAACGACGTTGATGGGCCTAATGGCTTCCTCACAGTGGATAATGACGACTATCTGAATGTTATGTCCGACTCTAAACAAACCAACAGGCTTGTACTAGACTCCGGGGAATCCACTTCAACTGTTTGCAACTACCAGCTGCTGATCGATCCAAAACTGGTAAAATGTCCCTCAGAACATTTGCTAGGAGAACAAACGTTACTCATATGGGAAAAATCAAACTGGGTAATGTCACTATCTATCCAGTGCTGTTTGCACCTAACCGGGGAACAAACTTGATCTCAGTCTCACAACTATAAGACAACAGAATTGGCCTTGTTCATAAAAATCAAAAACTGCTCTTGAAAAGTAATGACAGCATTGTCATGGAGTTTCCCAGGAATGGGAAACTATATGTAAATCATGCTCCATTGAAACCAACACCCGAAGTCAATCACATAAATGGAGACATCGACAAAGACGGGCACGTTGCCCTAGGCCATCCATCAGACAAATATCTCAAGAAATTCCTTAAGGTTATGAACATACTGCTTAAAGAAAAAATAGAGTTCTCATCAAGATGCAAAGTATGCAAACAATGCAAATTGAAGAGATCCCCACATCAAAATCCAATTCCTGCGGCAAAACATCCTTTCCAAAAAATCCATTTTGATTTGATGGAGATAAAACCAATGACAAAGAATTCAAACCAATACGTGTTAGTCTTGATAGATTATTTTTTGTGTTTCAACAGAGTGGTTATGTTGCAAAACAAAGCCCAAGCTGAAACAAACCTCATGAACTTTGTTAGGGAAATAAAAAACAAACTTGGTTTCTACCCATCATACCTTCACAGTGATAGGGGTGGAGAATTCTGGTCAACTAACTTCATCACACAATGTCGGAACATTGGCATCTCATTCAAACGAGGACCGGCAAACAGTCCTCAATCCAACAGTGTTGCAGAGAGGTTTAATCAAAATACGTTGTCTACTGGCTCAGTGCTCTTTGCCTATCAATTTTTGGGATGAAGCAGCCCATTACGCTTCAACAATCATCAACATGTTGCCCTCAAATACTCTGTGGTGCAAAAATTCCAATGAGGTCCTAAAAACACAGGACATGTGCCTAGAACCAGTGCAAAAGCACAACCTACTCATAGCTTTGGGACTCAAGGTATTTGTCCACTGGCATAAGGCATCCAAAATCTCCCCTCCAACAGACCCACTTCTCTTTATGGGCTTTGAATGTTATTCAGACGCCATGTGATTCTTTGACCCCATCACAAGAAGAATAGTCATCAGCAGGGACTACTCACACACAGCGCTCAAGTTCAACTACGACCACAAAGCCGCACTAAGCAAAGACCCTGGATCACTACCCGTCACGGCAGTAGCAGCCCTAAACAAGACCAGTGACTCTACGGCCATAGATCCATTGTTTGCCAAGCCTGAGTCAACATGTGTTGAGCTCGGACTGCCTCAACAGCCACTCCATCACCAAGCTGACAATACACCACATGATCCTCCAATTATAGTGGCACCCAAATCAGTCACCCAGCCGAAAACAATTCCCTCAGTCAAAAAGGGATATGCCTATGTCCCTCACTACACGAAGGCCCCAAAAGATCTTAATTCTGAAGTCAATACCTCCAAAATCATCCCAAAACCCCACAGG
This sequence comes from Austropuccinia psidii, assembly GCA_023105745.1. Taxonomy (NCBI): domain Eukaryota; kingdom Fungi; phylum Basidiomycota; class Pucciniomycetes; order Pucciniales; family Sphaerophragmiaceae; genus Austropuccinia; species Austropuccinia psidii. Next base: position 31,918,327 of record JALGQZ010000013.1, on the reverse strand, counting down.
AAACCAATTGAACCTAAAGAAGCCAACCTGGTGACCTACTTGATGGATGATGAAGATGTCTTCTTGAGTGAAGTGGTGCCTGTAATTGATTCCATGTCTAACCCTGACAAAAAAGAACAATGGAAACAGGAAATGGCTGAAGAATTAAACTCACTTGTATCTAAAAACACGGGAACGCTTGTACCTGCACCATCCAATGAGAAAATCATCGGTGGCATGTGGCGTTTAACCCCCAAGAAAAACAAATTTGGTGAAATGACCAGATACAAAGAAAGGTGGGTATGCTTTGGAAACCATCAGGAGCATATGGTGCACTATTTCCATAGTTACTCTTCAGTAGCAACAAACAAGTCGCTCAAAATATTGTAATCATTGGCCATCAACTGTGACTATCACATATTTCAATTTCATGTTGAAACGGCGTTTCTGTACATGCAAATTGATGCACCAATCTACATATCTCAAGTTGGTAACTTCAAAGTACCAGGCAAGAAATACTGGGTATGGATACTGAAAAAGTCCCTATATGGCACAAAACAAGCCCCAAGGCAATGGAGAGCGTACCTAGTTGACATCTTTAAGCAACTAGGAGTATCAGCATGCAACAGCAACAAGTCACTCTTTTTCAACAGTGACAAAGACTTGTTTATTCACATCCACGTAGATGATGGCTTGATTGTTGGGAGCTCTAAAGAAATTTTTTTGTCAATTTTTCTGGGCCTACAAGAAACTTACAAACTCAAAACACAGGAGAAGCCAAAGCAACACCTGGGGTACATGTTTAACTGGCTCAAAGATGGACTCATCTTGCATCAAGTGGACTTCTGCAAGAAGATAATTGAAGAATTCAGAATGGAAACTTCTCACTCCATCAAGACTCCTGTGCCAATAAATGTCAGGCAGCAGCTTGCGTCAGAATCCCCCCCTTTCGATCTTCACCTAATGGAGAAAGCAATAGGTATGCACACATGCCCCGACATTGCAATCACAACACGTCAACGCACCTACAGTAGCTCAGTGGCAGCTTGTGAAACATCTTCTCCGCTACTTATGCAGAACAATGACTACTGGTATCAAATTCACAAGAAAAAACTCAAGCATGACAAACCTGATTGGATGGGCAGATTCTGATTACAGCAACTCAGCACTGACAAAAAAATTGACAAGTGGATTTGTGGTCACACTTTATGGGAACCCAATTTCATGGTGTACAAAAACACAACCCATTGTGGCACAACCAACCACCAAAGCAGAATTTGTAGAAATGAACAAATGTGCAAAACAACTCAGGTGGCTGTAAATGCTGCCAACATCAATCGGCCTGAAAACCGGCATTCCAACCATATTGAATGATAACTGTGGGGCCGTATTCATTGCAGAAGAAGCACAACTGAATCCAAATTCAAAACATATTGAAATAAGATTCCAGTACATGTGAGATATGGTAAAAAAGCGTCTTCTGAACATTGCTCATGTACCCTCCATGACAATGATTGTCAACATTTTGACCAAGCCACTGGGTACGATTAAGTTGAATGAGCTAAAAAGACTATTCAATATGGTTGAGACAGTGCATGTTAAGGGGGAGTGACATAAGTAACATGCACTGTGATGAGAAGTGACATAACCAGTGACATCAGTAATGTGCACTGTGTTGAGATGTGATGTAATAAAAGGTGACACAACTTAGGATAAACATGTGAAAGAGTGATGATATCAGTTTTGTAGTATTCATTTGTTATAGTACAAGTATTTCAACAACCAACCTTCAATGGTAAATAGGGAGAACGGGAGAGACATTTCGATTATCTTAATCTACGAAGTTCATTCACTTACTTAGTTCTTACCATTCTTGACTCAAACTCACTTGCTTAAAGGGATTGCAATTGACAACATCAAGAACAGGATCAGTGAAGAGGAGACTTGCTGTAAGGTGTGGATATGAAACTTTGATTAAAAATCAAGTAATTTTCTTGTCCTCAAATTTGTATAAGGTAAAAAATCGATTGAAAATAGTAAGAAAGTATTATTTTTAAGAGAAAACACACCAATTTTATTGCTTATAGCTTTATTAGTATAAAAAAATAATATTTTAAAGATTTATTGTTTTACCAACAATAAAAATTTATCCAAAACAATACTCTACAAGAGATATTTTAGGGCTACAAAAGAAATTTTTTCAAGAGCAATTTTGATTGGAATGGAATGAGCAATGAACTGCAAGAAATTAATTAAAGAACAGAGTCTTCAAAAAGATTATTAAAGAGAAAACATGCCCAAAAGTAACCAGAGTGAATTTGGAAACAAAGTGACAAAGTTAACAGTGATGAAAGATGCTTTAATTCACTTTTGGGGTGGTTCAGGGGTAAAAATGATTATAAGAGTTACAAACAATTATTATAATGATTTTTTCAAGTGTTTGAAAGGTTTAAAATGATTTAAGAAAGGTGGTTGGAATCTTTTATTGATTGGTTTGACAATGTTTAAACTAATTATAAAAGGAAAAGATTCTAACATGAAGAGAAAAGTGGGGCAAAGAAGACATTCTTTTATAGCCATCCATTTTCTTACTCCAAAAGTAAAATTTACTCTTGTCAGTCGCGAAAAACAGTCTGAAAACAGAAAAGCCAATTATGGCATCATTGAACCCTGGTTTAGACCAAAAAGGGGCTGGTTTAAGCCATTTTTAGCCATTTTTAGCCATTTTAGACCCTTAAATCTGCCGTTACCATAGCAATACCTGTTTTAGAGCCTTAAAAACACGTCAGAATGTGTGTAAGAGACGTAGAAACCAGTTAAAAATGTTTTTACTATTATTGTTTTATCTTAAGGGTAGTTTTACCCTCTTGGCAACAGCTAAAACCACCCCAGTTGGTATCAAAACCTCATCATCAATTGAGTCCACAGACCCTGTAACTCAATTCCAGGCTAAAAGTGATGAACCTTTGCGTGAATTTTGACACCAAATGCCTGTCAGCAAGGATTTTGGGGGTCTAGCGCCCCCTTAGGGCTGGAGTTCCTTTTCCCCCCCAAATTTAATCTTTCCAATTTATTTTTCCTTTAACTCCCCATCATGTATTATAGTTATATTTTACATATGTAATTCAATTAAGTTGTACAGTTCGATACAGTAATAATTAATACCTTATATGTAAATCAAAGTTCACTTATGTAATACACACGCACATTTTGACATTCCAATTGAATTCAATTGAAAATACTTTAATTCCACATAACTTCTAAGATATACACAAAACCTCAATTTTAACACAAATTTTGGTGATTAACACTACATGTGATGTGAATTAAATTAAAGTTTTTAGGATTTTCAATTTTCATACAGAAAATACTAAAAACTTAATTTAAGCTTATTTAGAGTTGAGTTACAAACCTTTCACTCAGAGGTGACCCCACCTGATTTTTGATGAGGAATCCAATGGTGAAATTATTTTTATATGTTTATTTATTGGATAAAAAGCTATAATAATTTTTATTTAACCTTTTTCCCAATTTATATATTTATTTACAATTTTGTTAAAAATTCATTTTTACTTAATTTTTTCAAGTTTAAATGTAATTTTATAATTTCAAAATTTCATGTAATTTTATTTTTAAATTGTAATTGTTTTTTATTTTTAATATAATTTTATATTTATATTTTGATTTTTATTTTAATAATATAAATAAATTTATTTTATTTATATTAATGTGTTAATTTTGTATTTGTGGTCTTTTGGGTATATGAAATTACCCCTAAGGCTCACATTCCCTCACCCAAAAAAAGAATATTACTTTGTGATATTGGTATTTCTAGTGTGTCTTAATCTCCTGAGGAGTTTGGTAGCTTCTGGTATATCCTTTTCTTCTAACCATTCATCTTCACAACTTGGGTTACTGTACCTAACAAAGTATTCCCTCACTTTCTTGGTTCTTAATTTTCTTTCCTTAAGACCTTTGGTAATTCTCTTAGTACCAGATGTCTCAATAGGAGCTATAACTTGGGGAATCTTATTCTCCAAGGGAAACTTCTCAGAATCACTAGATTTATATGGTTTTACCAAGCTCACTGGAAATGTAGGATGCTTATTACTAAGTTCTTCAGATAATTCTACTTCAACAGCATTTTCTCCATGGAGGGCTTTAATGACAAAAGGTCCTTCAAAGGAGTCTTTGAGCTTTTTACATCCTTTGATGTTATTGAAGTTGGTGGTGGATACTAGTACTAAATCCCCTACCTTGAAATCTGGAGTGGCATGAGGTTTGTCCCATATATCTTTAGCATATGCAAATGAGTCTGCCATGCATTTTACTGCATGCTTTCTGGCTCTGTCTAGCATTCCTTTGAAGCTGGCAGCTGTAGGATGTATTTCAACCAAATCTTTCTGTGAAGAATCTTGGGGTCATTTGGGATTACATCCTTTTTCCAAAATAGCAGGAGTCTCATTGGTACTGGCATGAATGGAGGTTTTGTATGCCAGTTCCAGTGCAGTTAGAAAAGTACACCAATCATGGGTGAAACCATTACTTTCTTTAAAATCAAGGCCATATGCACAAAATCTTCTTACCATGTCCTCTAAGGTTTGGATCATCCTTTCAGCCAGGCCATCAGTTTGTGGGTGGTAGGCTGTAGAGAAAGACAGCTTAGTGCCAAATAATTGGTCAAGATTTATCCATAGTGTTGAACTAAATTTGGTATCCCTATCACTAATGATATTTGTAAATATCCCAGTCCATGACACTACTCTATTCCATATCAGAAGAGCTGTATCCATGGCTGTATCATCCTTGTGACATGGTAAAAGGATTGGAGTTTTACTGAATCTGTCCACAATTACTAGGCAAGCATTATATCTTCTGTCACCTCCTGGTGGTAGGCCAGTTACCCAATCCATATGGACAATCTCGCAAGGTCTGCTTGGTTCTTGGATTTTTATCATATTTCCAAGTCTCTTCCCAGTGGATTTATTTGCCTTTTGGCATCTGTAACAGGTCTTTCAATACTTTGCAACATCTTTCTGCCACATTGGCCACCATATTCAGGTCTTTCCTTTCTCTCTTGTTCTGTCTTCAGACAGATGTCCTGAAAAGGGGCTATCATGGAATTCTTTCAGTACAAGATTGATTAATGACCTGTCTACAACTTTCATGATACATGTGTGCTTGGTTCTGTGGTAAACTATACCATCCAGTAGGTGAAATCTTCCTTCATCATAAGATTTTTTCCATACTTCATCCAAGGAATGTATTAGAGAGTTGTCTTTACAGTCTTTGCTGAGTAATTGGCATAAGATGCTACAATTCGTATCTTGAATGTAACTACTTCTGACTTCTTCAAAGAAGGTGGTGTTCAAGTCTGTAACACTCATTCCTTCTATTGGTATTTGTGGTGAAGCTTCTTCTGGCACATAAGCAGGATTATCGATTTTATTTGGTAATGGCCATCTTCTTAGTCCATCCGCATTCTTATGAATATTCCCATCCTTATGAACAATAGTCATATTGTCTCTTTATTTTTGTATGGCTATTTGCCATCTGAGCATATGTCTATTGGGTGTTTCCATCATTAAAAGTGATTTGACAGCTGTACAATCTGTTATCACCTCAAAAACACATCCCTCCAAGAATTAGTTTAATGTTTCCAAGGCCCAGACAAGACATAGACATTCCATTTGACTTGCTCCAAATCTGGCTTCAGTTGGTTTGATTTGCCTGGATATGAAACATATGGGTACTTCTACAGGTTTATCATTTATGATCTGAACTTGGTGAAGTGCAGCACCCAGTCCATCCCCTGATGCATCAATATACAATTTGAAAGGCAATTTAAAGTCTGGCATTAGTAAGAGTGGAGCAGTGGTCAAGGCTTCTCTCAGAGACTAAAAAGCTTTGACTCTGTCAACAGTCATTTCAAATACTGTGTCTTTGTCACACAATTTATAAAGTGGTCTTGCTATGGATGCAAAATCTTTAATGTGTTGCCTGTAATATCCTGCAAAACCTAAGAATGACTGAATTTGCTTCTTGTTTTGAGGCATGGGGATTAGCAATACTGCTGCAACTTTGTTTTTGTCAATTCCAAGGGACAAACCAGATACAACATGTCCTATTTATTTAAGTTCCTTAAATCCAAAGTGGCATTTCTTCAATGAGATTTTCATGTTTACTGATTGAATTTTTGTCAAAACTCTGGACAATCTGTACATGTGCTCCTCCCAAGTCTTGGAACAGACAATAATGTCATCAATGTAAATAATGAAACATCCCTCTGAGAGTTCTTCAGGGAAGATTTCATTCATCATTCTTTGGAAGTGTGAAGGTGCATTTTTGATACCAAAGGGCATCCTCAGTTATTTATACACTCCACAATGAACAATAATTCTCAGGTATTTTCTTGCTCTTGGTGTCACCACATTTTGATGGAATCCTTTAAGGGCATCCATAGTGGTTATATACACTGCTTGAGATATTTGAGTAAGGGAAGTTTGGATTTTTGGTATTGGGTATCTATCTGGAACAGTGTAAGTGTTCAGAGCCCTCAAGTCCCCAACCATTCTGGATTTTCCATTATTCCATGCCACTATGACTGGTGTAGTTATTTCTACTTCTTCATTGTGGCCTACTTTTCTTATGACACCAAGGTCCAGAACTTCTTTGATAGGAATTTCTAGAGCTTCTCTAGATTTTGGACTTGCTAGATATGCAGGTCTTCTTAAGAGTTGTGGATAAGGTCTCTCAATGTTAAGAATGATGTCAACTTCATGACCAATAATTGCTCCTGGAGGTTCTTTGTCTGAAGAAAATGCTCCTCTTTGGTCATACAAAAGGGAAGAAAGTTCATTTTCTTGTTTATTAGTCAGATGAAGGCTTATTTCAGCCTCATTTAACTGTTCAGACTTGAATTTCTCTAACTCTAAGTTGACTGGTGATACTTTGTTTACTATAATTTGTCTTTTAAATGGTAAAAAGGCGAATTTTTGGCGCTTATTTTCTCCAATAGTAAAGTATCTGTCTTTGTTGTTATGGAAATCTATCCCATACATGATTAAATACTCATTTACCAATATAAAATGGGTACTAGAGCAATTTTCCATAACAGAAAATTCAACTGTGATTCTTAAATTCCCATTTATGTGTGGGAATTTGACATTGGTCTCAAAAATTCCTAATTCTTTCATTGGATTACTTGCACTGTTAAATTTTATACCATCAATTGGTAACAATTGCTTTTCAAAATTTGGTACACAAGTATTAAGAAAAGATTTTCCAACGCAAGAGCAGAAGGCTTCTGGGTCAAGCAAACGTTTGGTGGGCTTGTTGTCAATCATCACTTCTGTTATACAGGAGTTACCAGCTGTATAACCTTTTCCCCTGTTTGGTTTTGTTTTCATGAGTTGTGCATCTTGAACTTTTGATAAATCAAGTTGACAATTGCTCAATTGTGGCAAGTGGGAATAACATTCCATGATGTCAAAGGTGGCATTGATATTTTCTATATCTGTTGAAGATTCAGAAAATATTGATGACTTATCATCTGAATTTTTTTCAATTATGTCATCTTTTTCAACATCAGGTTCCTTTTCAATATTGATTTCATTTATTTTTCCATTCTTTGGACATTTATTGGCTAAATAGGTGGTGCTTTGGAAAATATGGCATTTTATGACCGTATCTGCAGATTTATACTTAATATTATTAGAATTTTCTTTGGGGTTTTTGTCCACTGAATCTTTCCAAGGTTTATTAAACCTTGTTTTGAGATTCACCCTACTAGAACCAATTTTGGTTCTGGTGGTTACCTCTTCTAATATATTGATAATATCCTCTGCTGAATATTGTTCAGTATTCCTGCTTTTGATAGCATGCTTTAAGTCACCTCCACATTGTCTCAGAATTTTCCTATGGATCATAGATTCTGACATGTCAGGATATAATGCTGTTAATCTGTCCTTTTGTTGGCAAAACCATGGTAAAGCTTTGTCTTTATCAGCATTAAATTTGGCAGATTCAAAGGCTGTTTCAACTACAAACCTCCAAGCATCATTTGCCCATTTGTTAATAATTTCGGTTTTCCACCAAGTCCAACTCTGGTGTCCATGTGCTTGTCTTATTTTTATCTACCATCTGTGAGCTGATTTGGTAAACAAGGTGTTAAATCTGGCTGTCACCAATCTGTCTGGTGATTCAAAATCCTCTTTAATCATGTCAATACCTCTAATTAATTCCATATGGTCATACTCTCCTTCACCACTGAAATGAGGCCATTCTTTAAGTTTTGGAACTTCTTTCAAGAGTACTTGGCCCATTGATGGTTCTAAGTTATGAAAAGAAGTAGAAAATTCATTTTTTAACTGTGAATTTTCAATATCCAATACTTGTGGATTGGAAATTCTTGAATCTTCATTTTGATTCAGAGGTGTAGACATTATTGGTAAAGTGTTTTGCAGTTGTTCAATATCATTCATTTTACTGTTGTTCAACCTTTGTGCATTTCTTAATTCATGTTGCAAGTTTTGTATAGAGTTTATGACATTCTTTTGTTGATCATCCTTTTTATATGTTAAGTCATTCCATAATTCTGTTTGTTGAGTATTATCAGCTATAACTTAATTTAACTTTATTGTTAATTTTGATATTTCCTCTATTGAGGTATCAAAATGCTTTTTCAGGGCAACTATATTTGTATTTACTTCAGCAAATGATTTTGCAATATCATCAAGAGCTTTTTTATTATCTTCTTTGATAGTGCTTATGACTTGTTTTATTATTGTCTCAATTATGTCATCAATATTGAATGTAGAATATTTGTCTGTTCATTCTTTAATGATGGCAGATTGTTCATTTATCTTAATTCCAAAAGAATTATCATTATTGGAAGTTTTTATTGTTCTTAAGATTCTTTCAAAGAATTCAATTGTATCATTTATTTGGCTCAGACTCAAGTTATTTGGTTTAAGATTGTCACAAATTGATGTATTTTTATCAGAAAGATGACTTTTTACGTCAGAAATAGCTTTATACAACTCTGGAATACAAACAAAAGTATCAGAAATCATTTTTGATATTTTAATCTGGCTTCCTCCTTCTTTTGTAATTCCATCATGGTTCTGGCCATCTGAAATACATTTTCCATGGCATCCTGTTGAATCTTTGGGATTCTGTAGCCCTGGCTGTAAGGTTTTGGGGCTGGTGCCTTCCCTTTGCCCTTGTTTGGAGTTTGTGGCTGCTTTTTCATGTTGAAATTTCTTCTGCTGGCCACTGGGTCTGTTTTTGGCACTGGTTTGGGTGGTGGAGGGTTGTTTTTACTCCATTCTAGTGTTAAAAGCATCATGTTTTTCTTCTCCATCAATGGATGCCATCAATTGAGCAATTTGCAAGTAGTGGGATGGCCCAGGAATTTTCTCACAGTCAGGTAAGAATTCATGCAATTCCTCCACAGGTCTGCAAGGACCTGGTACTCCTTGAACTGAAGTACATTGTTGTATGCACTGTGGCTGGCTTTTTATATTTCCACTGAGGCTTGTTGTGGCGGGGTCAGCTCTTTTTAAAGGTAAAATGGTATTATCAGCTTCAGAATGACCCATTTTAGTTGTTTGGAAGTCATCAACTGACCCTTTTCCTTCTGTACCTGATTGGCTTCTGCCATAATCACGTCTATTACCTTTCTGGGAGCTGCTTGAGGGGTTATAGCTGGCTCCTGACCTGGTTGAAGGCATAATTATGGTTAAAAAGGCTTAAAATGGTAATTTTACGTCAAAAAACTTACTATTGGCCAAATCTTTGGCTTTCTGAAGAGTATTACGTATTTCCAAGTTGACTCATTCAGAAGAAATTGGCTCTGGTTGAATATTCTGAGTCAAAATAATAGTACTATTATGATCAGAATTCACAGTACTGGCAGGAATAATGCTGGTTACTGTTGAGGCTGTTTCACTGTTTTCTTGTCTTACCACGTTTTCAGACACTAAGATTAATGAAAAAAAACCAATTAATTAAGTAAAAAAAGAATATTTCAAAAAAGAAATTAAAATATAAGCCTCACTTATAAATTCAAAAAAAAAATTTTTTTATTGATTTTTTGAATTATAAGTATTTTTTGTATGTTTTTAAATTTTTCAATATAAGAAAAAAGATTTAAAAAGAGTAAAAAAATATGTCACAGGTGAAATATCATGGCTGGGCCCCCAAATGTAAGGTGTGGATATGAAACTTTGATTAAAAATCAAGTACTTTTCCTGTCCTGAAATTTGTATAATGTAAAAAATCAATTAAAAATAGTAAGAAAATATTATTTTTAAGAGAAAACACGCCAATTTTATTTTTTATAACTTTATTAGTATAAAACAATAATATTCTAAAGATTTATTGATTACCAACAATAAAAATTTATCCAAAAAAATACTCTACAACAGATATTTTAAGGCTACAAAAGAAATTTCTTCAAGAGCAATTTCAATTGGAATTAATTGAGCAATGAACTGAAAGAAATTAATTAAGCAAAAGAGTCTTTAAAACAAATATTAAAGAGAAAACATGCCCAAAAGTGACCAGAGTGAATTTGGAAACAAAGTGACAAAGCTAACAGTGATGAAAGATGCTTTAATTCACTTTTGGGGTGGTTCAGGGGTAAAAATGATTATAGGAGTTACAAACAATGATGATAATTGTTTTTTCACGCGGTTAAAAGCTTTAAAATGATTTAAGAAAGGTGGTTGGAATCTTTTATTGATTGGTTCAACAATGTTTAAACTAATTATACAAGGAAAAGATCCTAACATGAAGAGAAAAGTGGGGCAAAGAAGACATTCTTTTATAGCCATCAATTTTCTTACTCCAAAAGTAAATTTTACTCTTGTCAGTCGTGAAAAACAGTCTGAAAACAGAAAAGCCAATTATGGCATCATTGAACCCTGGTTTAGACCAAAAAGGGCTGGTTTCAGCCATTTTTAGCCATTTTAGACCCTTAAATCAGCCATTACTATAGAAATACCTGGTCTAGAGCCTTCAAAACACGTCAGAATGTGTGTAAGAGTCATAGAGACCACTTAAAGCTGTTTTTACTATGATTGTTTTATCTTAAGGGTAGTTTTACCCTCTTGCCAACAGCTAAAACCACTCCAGTTGGTATCAAAACCTCATCATCAATTGAGTCCACAGACCCTGTAGCTCAATTCCAGGCCAAAAGTGATGAACTTGTGCCTGAATTTTGACACAACACGCCTGTCAGCAAGGATTTTGAGGGTCTAGCTCCCCCTTAGAGCTGGAGTTCCTTTCCCCCCCCAAATTTAATCTTTCCAATTTATTTTTCCTTTAATTCCCCATCATGTATTATACTTATATTTTACATATGTAATTCAATTGAGTTTTACAGTTTGATACAGTAATAATTGATAACTCATATGTAAATCAAAGTTCACTTATGTAATACACATGCACATTTTGGCATTCCAATTGAATTCAATTGAAAATACTTTAATTCCTCATAGCTTCTAAAATATACATAACACCTCAATTTTAACACAAATTTTGGTGATTAAAACTACATGTGATGTGGATTAAATTACAGTTTTGAGGATTTTCTATTTTAATACAGAAAATACTAAAAACTTAATTTAAGCTTATTTAGAGTTGAGTTACAAACTTTTCACTCAGAGGGGACCCCACCTGATTTTTGATGAGGAATCCAATGGTGAAATAATTTTTATATGTTTATTTATTGGATAAAAATTTATAATAATATCTAATTAACTTTTTTCCAAATTTATTTATTTTTTTTTACAATTTTGTTAAAAATTCATTTTTATTTAATTTTTTCAAGTATAAATGTAATTTTATAATTCCAAAATTTAATGTAATTTTATTTTTAAATTCTAATTAAATTTCTAATTGTGAATATAACTTTATATTCATATTTTTATTGTCATTTTAATAATATAAATAAATTTATTTTATTTATATTTATATGTTAATTTTGTATTTGTGGTCTTGTGGGTATATGAAATTACCTCTAAGGCTCACACTAGTGGAGGTAACTAAACTGTTAAATTTATTTCTTTTATGTTTCTGCGCTTTTCTAATATTATAAGTAAGGATGGTTTTACTCTGTCAAAACAGATTTCTGGCAAAGAGCTATAATCCAATCTGTGATACTAAGCTATTATTTGCTACAAGGTACATCCCGAGTTCTATGACACTATCCATCAGTGAATGAACTTGTAGACTTACCTTTCAATTCAGTTACTGTTACTAGCTTTTGCTGCACACTACAAGTGTCAAGTTATTGAGATAAAGTGTAAAAAGTTAACTCTCTGAAAACATTACATATAAGTGTGACCACAAATGATAGACAATTTTAGAATCATTGAGCTTATCGGTTTGAACCAGTGGATATGATAATACATACCTACCTAATTGGAAAAAAATTTACGCTAAAATTATTGGACCATGTTATAGCTGCTCTTAAGAATGCCTGCACACCTGCTGAATTATTATTAGGAAGGGCTAATACATAGTCAAAGCAGGAATGGTGTCTTCACTCCCTTCTCATCCACAACAAGCACTTAGCTCAATTTCTAAGAGTATCACTCATGAATGTTGATGATAAGGGTTTTTGTCCCTCAGTTCTTGGTATTCATGGATTGATGTTGAGAGACAAAAACTGACTTTGTCATGGTAGCAATAGTTAGTTGCTTCAATAAGCACTCTAGTGAGTGGAAGAAGTCCATTTTCCAAATTGGAAAATCTCCTGAAATACCCAGAATCCATCAAATATGATGTTTCAACCCTTCACAGTGCAAAGGGGAGTGTTGGAGCATGTTATAGCTACTTTTAAGCATGCTTGCACACCTGCTGCACCGCAATTAGGCAGGACTAATACATAGTAAAAGCAGCACGGCTTCTTCACTTACTACTCATCTGCAACAAGCACTTAGCTCAATTGGTAAGAGCATCACTCATGAATGTTGATGATGAGGGTTTGGAGCCCTCAGTTCTTGGCATTCATGGATTGAGGTTGAGACACCAAAGCTGACTCTGTCACTACTGAAGGTTGTTGGATCAAAACTAACTCTTGCTATGATGCAATGAGTTATTTTTATGACAATTTGAAAATTTCTATGATTACAAAAAAAACTAGTAATAGTGATACTGAAAGAAACAAACACTACTAATAGATATATTTGTATATTAAAAGAATTATGTATTACTTGATTTACTTAATGGGTCAGAATGAGATATAGCACAAATATGAAGTTTATAATGTATCTTGAAGATAATAACTCTATGTGGAAGTATAGTATGAGTACTATCAATGTGAGAATATAAGAGACATAACTACTGTACCTTTAACCTAACTATCCTTGTTGAACAAGTGATTAATCAATAAGATATATTATAAAAGCACTATTTAAGAGAAAATAGATACCAGCATGACTTCCCCTGCATGGGAAAGATGAGTAAATATAGGACCAAAGAGAGGATAACAAGAAAAGCTTGGTGGCCTCAATGGGAACAGCATTTGAGTGAATACATAAACACTTGTGAAAGATCCCAGAAGTAAAACAGAGAGCATGGGAAAAAGTATATATTACTCCAAAATATAGAGGAGCACAAAATCTCATGGAAAATCACTAACATGGACTCAGTAATATACTTTCCCCAGGGGAAAAAAAAGCTAAAATTCTTCCCTAGTCATAGTAGACAGGTTCAGCAAACATTTCAGATTACTACCATTCCATTAGGAAAATAAAGCTATAGTGTCACAGGGGCTCTTGGGGAACAAAAGAGTGGCCTGGCACTCAGTAATCAGGGAGCTCACTTGGAATACTACAAAGATTGAAGGAGATAAAATAAAAGAATAATAAACTTCTCTAATGAAAAAGCAAGTAAAAGATGAGATGCAATAATATAAAAGGAAGCCAAATGGCCAAAGAGCCAACCAGGTAAGTCCTTAATAACTGTTTCAGCCTTCCAGAAGGGACAATGCAATTGGTAAACGATATGACCACTAATATCCACTGACAGGCAAATAAAGAAAAGGAAAGGTGCTAAATAACTGACTTGATAATATCAGTATTCACTTAACCAAAAATTAAAAGATAAATAGTGATAAAATAATATCAAAGTATATTAATTAACTGGGGTAAAACCCCCCAGGGTTAAGGGAGGCTGGTATATGTGAAATGTTGAGAGCTTGACTTCTTCATTCTGACAGCTGATCTGTATTTAATCCTGGAATATGTATTTATTGTCTGATGGAATTTATACCTTGCCAAAATGAGAATTGAACCGTGTTGAATGATCTCCCAATGGTGTATGATTGAAAAAACAGGTCTTTGTGAATGCAGAATATATTGAATGAATGTGGTGGCCAAGGTGGGTTGATGGAGCATTGACACTTTCAAAACTTCGGGGAACTTCCTCTTGAGTATCCCTTGAGAATAAACTTCCAGTATTCCCTTGGAGGGAGACTGTGAAGGATGATAACCAATGACTTCTTGATGGCATGATTGGTATTTTAGAGTAACACTTGTCCTTGAGCCTTGATGAGTACTCTGGCTGACATTATGCCTTGATAACCTATGGAGTGTTGAAATAACCATCTGGTATGGCCCCATCGGATTTGTGGTGAAAAAAGATCCATAATGGTGTATAACACCACTTATGGCACTTCTAGTTATTGAAGGGTGAAAGTTACCAAAGTTCTTTGAAAGGGTGCCAGGAGGATCATGCATGAAAGTTGGGCTTTGAGTGGCTTCAGAGGTTTCAAAGTGTTCTGGGGTGTTTTTGTAAAATGTGACTATGAAACTGATGATAATATTACTATTAATCAACAGTACTATGTCTGTTCTTATGAAATATAATAATAAAATATTATTATAACCACAATTAAATAATTAAAGAATTATTTCTTTCACGTGTTAAGCACTACTAGTGATTTTAACAGTGAGTAAGTAATTGTCTAATAGAATCAATTACAAGAAGAATTTAATAATAAAAACTTCTTTATTAAAATAATAAAATTATTTTAATATATAATTATCTTTTGCAAGAATAATTATAATGATAATTCTTGAAGAAAACTAATTTTAGAGAAAAACTTTAAGAATTAAGGATAAATCACTCACTAATATTCCAAAGAGCTTATTGAAAGATAAGATAGAGAGATTTGACGTAGAATTGTGGATTTAGAGGATCAAAATGAATTTATAAATGTATTACAACAATATATAGTTGATTTCTATGATTTCACGTCTTTCTGATTGATTCTGAAAGAATAAAACACTTAAGAAAAGTTTTAACTAATACTTACTTGTTGGTAATATTGATATAAATGATTAATAAGATGATGATGATGTGGAAAAAACAGCAAGAAGAAGCTTCTTTTAAGTCAACAACAGCTCACAGAGGCGTGCCATGGAGAAAACTGAAAAACCAGTGAGTGAGAAAACAATAAACCTTTTTGGATTAATGATTGCATCATCTGTTGTCACGTAAGATTATCATAATTACTTAATTGATGCTTTTATGTGACTACCAACCCCAATATGGTTAAGAATAAAAGAAGTAACATCTGTAAACCTTCTTTTATTCCAAAATAATCATTGATTTCTCAAATTTATCAATCTTATTGCCAATTTCATCACAGGTTTTAATTACTGTGAATTTTTGAAGATTCAGTGTTTCACATAGAATGGTCAAAAATGGACTGTAAGTAAGTAATACTTTTGATTTTACTAGTAAAACTGTAATTCTTTCTGGTTTTACCATAGATAATACAGTTCTCCATTGGTCCTGAAAGTTTCAGAAGGATTCATTAATAATTGTATTTTTAATGAATTTTTGAAGTTTTTACCTCATTTCTACGTAGAATTGCAAATATCAGTGTTTCACTGGTTGCTATGAGGTAAATCAATGGATACAAGTCCAAAAAGGGTTTTAATTACTCTTTTGGGGTTTATCCATGGAAATTTATCAAGAATTGACGTGGTTACAGGAGTCTAAGTAGCTCTTTACCGCCTTGGCATGTCAAAATAGCAGGTTATTTGCTATTTTCTTAAGATTTACAGTAGTTGTAACATGGTAACCAATTTCCAAAAGAGGTTTAGTTTACCAATTGGGTCAATATCAGCCATGGAACCAAGCTTTGGAGCTATCCATGCCTCTGAGTCCTCAGAAGTTGCGTACCCTGGCTCTGTTTGATGTCTTTTGTCCCCCTTGCCTATTTTTTACATCAAAATAGTAATTTAAGCTTAAAGTGAGATATCCACTATGGGTGTACCAAAAGTCCATGTAAGAATACCATGATATTAAGTGCTCAAAACATGCATAACACTATTCTTAGTGTATATGTAACATGGGATTTCTCACTTTCCCATTATTTTGGCGTGAAATTAAGAAAAACAAAAATTTTCACGGATCTTTTATGTGGTATTGATGATGTGGTATTGAAGTATTTTCCATTTTACCACCTCAAAGAGTTAATTTGAGCTTATTCACTCTATGGAGCTACCCTAGGTGAATTTTTGTGTAGAATCCAAATCGGGCCTTAAATCCATGGATTTACTTACTCAATAAAAAGTTATTCATCTTTTCTGAAATCAAAAATTATGAATTTGGAATATATGCATGATTTATGAGTTATGTATAATTCAAAATTTCTTTTTAAGATAATTGTGGCCTATTTGGGTATGTAAAATATACCTCAAGGCTCACATTCCCTCCCACCAAAAAATAAAATTGTACCACAATTTTATTAGTGATAAAAGAATAAGGCCCCAAAGCGGGTTAATTTCCACTGTCCAACCTCTTTACATTACTCAGATCAAGTAATTTAAAGCACATTTATAGACATATTCAGGCTTGTGGCCTTCTTTCATGTCTAAATCTTCTTAAGAGTTTATCTTATTCAGGTATTTCTGTTTCTGCCATCCTTTCATCTTCATGTACTGCATTTCTATATCTGACAAGATATTCTCTTTGATTTTTACCCCTAAGTCTCCTTTCTTTAATGACTTTCTTTATCTTTTTGTCTTCATTCTGTTCCACAGGTGGTACAGTTAAAGGAGTTGGGTTTCTTAAAGGAAACAATTCCTACTTTGAAGTCTGGTAGTTTATGACTCTTGTCCCACTTCTGTTTTGCATAATCAAAAGCATCATCCATACTTTGTTTTGCGTGGTGTTTTACTTTATCAAGCATTATCTTGAAGCTGGAAGCTGTAGGATGAATTTCAATCAAGTCTTTCCTCAGTGTGTCTGCTGGGAGTCTTGGATTCCATCCTTTTTCTAACATAGCAGGAGTTTGTCCTGTGGAAGAATGGACTGATGTCTTGTATGCCAATTTTAGTGCAGGTATCAGAGTGCACCAGTCATGGGTAAAACCATCTGGGTCTTTGAATTCTAATCCATAAGCACAAAATCTCCTGATCATGTCTTCTAAAGTCTGAATCATCCTCTCTGCTAGCCCATCTGTTTGAGGGTGATATGCTGTAGAGAATGATAACTTAGTCCCAAACAATCTATGAAGATTGGTCCAAAGTGCAGATGTGAACTTGGGATCTCTGTCACTTATGATATTCTTAAATAATCCTGTATGAGAAATAACTCTACTCCATAAAAGAAGAGCTGTATCCATAGCAGTGTCATCTTTATGACATGGTAAGAATATGGGAGTTTTGCTATATCTGTCTACAATGACTAAACAAGCATTATAACTTCTGTCACCACTTGGAGGAAGTGCTGTTACCCAATCCATGTGAACAACTTCCCATGGTGATTTTTGTTCTTGAATATGGATCATAAGTCCAAATTTCTTGCCTGTACTCCTGTTTCTTTTTCGGCATCTGTCACAGGTATGGCAATATTCTATGGTTTCTTTTCTCCAAGATGGCCACCATGCACAGTTCTTCACTTTTTCAAGTGTTCTGTCTTCTGACAGGTGTCCAGAGTAGATACTATCATGACATTCATGAAGAATGGTATTGATAAGTAATCTACTGCACAATGTCATAACACAAGAATGTTTTGTTCTGTGGTAAATTATTCCATCAAACAAGTGAAATCTTCCTTCAGAATAGGAATTTTTCCAAACTTCATCAAGTGCATTAACTAAATATGTATCTTTGCAGTCTTTATCTAATAAAGAAGTAAAGATATGGCAATTCTTGTCTTGTTTATAAGATTCTCTGACCTCCTCAAAGAATTCAGTTTCAATATCAGTTATGTTAATTCCTTCAATTGGAATCTGTGGTTCAGCTTCCAAAGGTACATAAGCTGGATTATCAGGAGTGTTGGCTGAAGCCCATCTACTAAGTCCATCAGCATTCTTGTGAATGTTTCCTGCTTTATGAACTATAGTCATGTTTCCTCTATATTCTTGAATAGCTATTTGCCATCTCAACATATGTCTGTTGGGAGTTTTCATGTTAAGAAGTGATTTTACTGCATTACAGTCAGTTATCACTTCAAAAACACTGCCATCAAGGTAATAGTGTAATTTCTCAAGTGCCCATACCAAACATAAGCACTCCATTTGGCTTGCACCATATCTGGCTTCTGTTGGTTTGATCTGCCTTGAGGTATAACAAACTGGTCCTTCTGTAGGTTTGTCATCAATAATTTGGACTTGATGTAGGGCTGCCCCTAATCCATCTCCACATGCATCAATGTACAACTTAAAAGGAATATTCCAGTCAGGCATGAGGGGTAAAGGTGCTTCTGTAAGGGCTCTCTTTATCTTCTCATAAGCTTTAATTCTTTCCTGTGTCATCTCAAATACAGTCTGTTGATCGCAGATTCTATAGAGTGATTTGGCTATAATTGCAAAGTCTTTCAAATGTTGCCTATAGTAACTAGCAAATCCAAGAAAAGACATCATTTATTTTTTATTCTGGGGTATTGGCCTAAGCAGTACTGCTGCCACTTTATTTTTGTCAATACCCAAGCTTAAACCAGAAACAACATGTCCTAATGCTTTAAGTTCTTCAAAATCAAAGTTGCATTTCTTAAGTGAAATTTTCATATTCACTTCTGAAAATTTGTGAAGTACTCTTGCAAGTCTTTTAAGGTGCAAAGACCATGAGTCAGAACATATGATAATATCATCAATATAAATGATAAGCCATCCCTCAGACAATTCTGTGGGGAAGATGGTATTCATCATTCTTTGATAATGAGATGAAGCATTTTTAAATCCAAATGGCATTCTAAGATACTCAAAAATACCACAGTGAGTGATGACTCTAAGTAATTTATTAGCTTTAGGCATCAAAAAATTTTGATGGAAGCCTTTCAATGCATCCATTGATGTTATATACTTGGCTTTGGATAATTGAGTCAAGGTTTCTTGGATTCTAGGGATTGGATACCTATCTGGAACTGTGTAGGTATTCAATGCTCTGAAATCTCCAACCATTATTGACTTATCATTATGCCAAGCAATGATAACAGGTGTTGTCACCTCAACTTCCTCATTATGGCCTACTTTCCTTAGAACACCAAGTTGAATTAACTCTTGGATATGTTTCTCCAAGGCTTCTCTAGCTCTGGGACTGGCTGGATAAGCTGGTCTTCTAAGTACTGGGGGATATGGTCTGTCAATATTAAGAGTAATATCAATTTCATGTCCTCTTATAGCACCTAATGGTTCATTATCAGAGGCAAATGCAGTATTGTATGTGTATAACACGTCAATAAGTTCATTCCTCATTTTTGGTGACAAAGATGGATTAATCTGTGCTTCAACAAGTTGATTAGACACAAATTCATCTTTATAAGTATCTTTGACAGAAGATACCACAGATATTTGTTTTGGCATATTGGAAAAAGCAAATTTTTGTCTTTTGTTATCCCCAATTGTGAAATATCTGTCTTTATGGTTATTGATGTCAATACCATAGATATTCAAGTAATCATTTCCAAGAATGATGTGCTGAGATGTGCAATTATCCATTACAACAATTTCAGTTTTCATCCTTACACTTCCTGCTGGGTGTGGGAATACAAGATTAGTGTCTAATATACCCAAGGGGTACATATTGTTACTGGCACTACTAAATTGTACACCTTCTTTTGGTAACAGATGGTTCTTCCATCCAGGAAGTATAATTTGGAGATAATCTTTGCCCACACAAGTGCAAAATGCCCCTGTATCCAAATTTACTTTGGCTTCAATATCACTCATCAAGACTGATGTGATACAGGATGCTCCAGCAGTATAACCCTTTCCTCTAGCAGGTTTTGTTTTACACATTCTGGCATCTTGGATATTGGTCAGGTTGCAGCAATCCTCACTGTACTGTGGCAAGTGGGTGTGGACTTCTGTGACCTCAAAGAAAGCTGTGATGTTTTCAATGGGATAGTCCTCTACTGGTGTATCTTCAGAGACTGCAGAATCTTGATCAGACTCTCCTTTCTCTTCAGTACACTTAATTTCTTAAATGACTTGAGCTTCATTGATTTTTGTCTTTTTTGTGCAAGTGTTGGCTAAATGTGAAGTGCCTCCACATTTATGACACTTTAAGACAGGTCTTTCTGGTCTCTTATCCTCTCTGGGAATCTTAGAGGTCATCTTGGATTCTGTTGGGATTTTAGACCAAGTTTTACCAATTCTTGTTCTGGTAATGATATCTTCCATAGCATTAATGTAGTCTTCTGTTGAACAGGGTTCTACACATCTGCTTTTGATAGCATGTTCCAATTCTCCTCCACACTTTCTCAATATTTTCATATTAATCATAGTGTCAGACATATCTGGTTGTAAAGCAGATAATCTGTCTTTTTGCTTGAAGAACCAAGTAAGTGGTTTATCTTTCTCTGAGTTAAAAATGGCATTTTCAAAGGCATTTTCTATTTGACACCTCCAAGAATTATTGGCCCATTTTGTAATCATTTCAGATTTCCACCAAGACCAATCATGTTTACCATGATCAATCCTCATTTTGTAATACCATTTCTTTGCAGTTCTGGTAAACAAACAGTGTAATTTTCCCACTATTATTTCATCAGGTATATTAAAGTCTTCTTGCAGCATATCAATAGTTCTGATGAATTCAATATGGTTGTATTCTCCTTCACCAGAGAATGTTGGCCATTCTTCTATTTTGGGAATGTCTTTTGCAGAGTAGGCATTTTCTCCCAAGAATGGGGTGAGACTTTCCTTAACAGAAAGTTTTTCTTCAGTTAAAGGTGTAGAATGTCTTGGCATATGTGGTTCATGATTCTTATGAATTCGTTCCACACTTGCGATCATTTCATTCTTCAACTTCTGCCTTTCACTGTCACTTTTTGCTAAGTGTATAGCAAATTGGTTGGTATTCTCAACTATTTTTAAGACTTGGTCTTGTAAAATTGTAAGTTGATTATTCATCTTAAAAATGGAAAGTTCTTCCATCTCATCATGCTGAACTTGGCACATGTTTTCAATTCTTTTGCAAGAATTGGTAATTGAGTCAAGTCTGGCATGTGTCACTTGGTGCAATTCAATGTATGTTTTATCATTTTTCTTTAATTCAACTATATCTTATGCAATTTTAGTTAACTTTTTATCAAGTTTACCAATTTCTACATTAATACTAGTTTGTACACCAATTATTTGCGTGGAAAGTTTCTGTTAATCCTTTCCTGCTCCTTGGCTGTGAATTCCATAAGAGTCCTGGCCATATTGAAGACACTGTCCACAGCTGAAGGCTCCAATTTGGGGATCCTGTACCCTTGTGGGTAAGGTCTGTGCCAATTGGCTTTGCCTTTTCCTTTGCCTTGTTGGTTCTTGGGACCTTTCTTCTTCTGAGGTCCCTTGGGCTTATCCTTGGACACTTCTGGAGCTGGTTTGAAGCTGGTAGACGCCACTGGTGTCTCTGTTTCCAAAGCTGGAGTCATTTCCAACTCTTTCTTCTGGTCTATAGATAAAAGACTTTGGTTCTTCAACCAATTCTTTATCTTTTTGACCTTGTCTTTGCAAGACAGGGGGCTCCATCCTCCTAACAGTTCTATGGTCTTCTCCTTACCCAGAAAGCTCTTGATGTGTAAGTAGGAGTTCATGGCCCCCTGCCAAAGGCTTGGGCATATTTCCCACTCCTCTTCTTTGGCTGCTCTGAACCAATTTTTGTACTGGCGTTGATATATTTCTATTGCTGCCACTTGAAAATGGTTCAGCCCTGGAAATAATATCATGAATTAGTTCAGGCTCAGAATTTACGTCAAAATCTGTTGGTACAGACCTTGGGGAATGGGGGGCAACTCTGGCATGCTCCAGATGTGTCTTTCTTGTGGAAGATTTGGCCTTGCTTCTTCCTTGTCCACATCCATCTGGTTGGACTGAATAGTTGCTTCCATTTCTGGTATGCACGATTTTCACTTCAATTTAAAGATAAAAGTGAAAATATAAGATAAAATACACACCTTTTGGTGGTAATTTAGCCTTTTCTGAGTTAAATAAGGTGCCTCTTTTAGCAATTTGCACCTCAATACTTTTTTCAGATTCTGGACTAGTGATATATCTTTTACTGAGTCTGTTGCCAGATGCACAGTATTTGATTAAAGACACTAGAAAAAATTTATAAAAGAGAAAAAATTATTTTTTATACTTTTTTTTAAAATATTTTTAAAGATTTTTTATAAGTTTTATATTTTTTTAATATTAAAAAAATTATTCTTTTTAAAGAAAAAAAATTAAAATTTAAGATTTTGAATGAAAATTAATTCAGAGTAACTCAAAGAATAATTTTATAAGTTTTTGGATGTGAAAAAGCCACGTGTAAAAACAGTATAAAATTAAACCAAATTCCTCAATGAAAAAGATTTCCAAAACAATTTCAAAAATAAGAATTATTTTAACTTTAAAATGAAAGAAAAAATTATTAAATTAATATATTTTAGAGCTTAAAAATATATTAATTAAGGGTACAAGGTTCAAAAAACACGGCCAGGTCCCCAAATGTAAGATGTGACTATGAAACTGATGATAATATTACTATTAATCAACAGTACTATGTCTGTTCTTATGAAATATAATAATAAAATATTATTATAACCACAATTAAATAATTAAAGAATTATTTCTTTCACGTGTTAAGCACTACTAGTGATTTTAACAGTGAGTAAGTAATTGTCTACTAGAATCAATTACAAGAAGAATTTAATAATAAAAACTTCTTTATTAAAATAATAAAATTATTTTAATATATAATTGTCTTTTGCAAGAATAATTATAATGATAATTCTTGAAGAAAACTAATTTTAGAGAAAAACTTTAAGAATTAAAGATAAATCACTCACTAATATTCCAAAGAGCTTATTGAAAGATAAGATAGAGAGATTTGACGTAGAATTGTGGATTTAGAGGATCAAAATGAATTTATAAATGTATTACAACAATATATAGTTGATTTCTATTATTTCACGTCTTTCTGATTGATTCTGAAAGAATAAAACACTTAAGAAAAGTTTTAACTAATACTTACTTGTTGGTAATATTGATATAAATGATTAATAAGATGATGATGATGTGGAAAAAACAGCAAGAAGAAGCTTCTTTTAAGTCAACAACAGCTCACAGAGGCGTGCCATGGAGAAAACTGAAAAACCAGTGAGTGAGAAAACAATAAACCTTTTTGGATTAATGATTGCATCATCTGTTGTCACGTAAGATTATCATAATTACTTAATTGATGCTTTTATGTGACTACCAACCCCAATATGGTTAAGAATAAAAGAAGTAACATCTGTAAACCTTCTTTTATTCCAAAATAATCATTGATTTCTCAAATTTATCAATCTTATTGCCAATTTCATCACAGGTTTTAATTACTGTGAATTTTTGAAGATTCAGTGTTTCACATAGAATGGTCAAAAATGGACTGTAAGTAAGTAATACTTTTGATTTTACTAGTAAAACTGTAATTCTTTCTGGTTTTACCATAGATAATACAGTTCTCCATTGGTCCTGAAAGTTTCAGAAGGATTCATTAATAATTGTATTTTTAATGAATTTTTGAAGTTTTTACCTCATTTCTACGTAGAATTGCAAATATCAGTGTTTCACTGGTTGCTATGAGGTAAATCAATGGATACAAGTCCAAAAAGGGTTTTAATTACTCTTTTGGGGTTTATCCATGGAAATTTATCAAGAATTGACGTGGTTACAGGAGTCTAAGTAGCTCTTTACCGCCTTGGCATGTCAAAATAGCAGGTTATTTGCTATTTTCTTAAGATTTACAGTAGTTGTAACATGGTAACCAATTTCCAAAAGAGGTTTAGTTTACCAATTGGGTCAATATCAGCCATGGAACCAAGCTTTGGAGCTATCCATGCCTCTGAGTCCTCAGAAGTTGCGTACCCTGGCTCTGTTTGATGTCTTTTGTCCCCCTTGCCTATTTTTTACATCAAAATAGTAATTTAAGCTTAAAGTGAGATATCCACTATGGGTGTACCAAAAGTCCATGTAAGAATACCATGATATTAAGTGCTCAAAACATGCATAACACTATTCTTAGTGTATATGTAACATGGGATTTCTCACTTTCCCATTATTTTGGCGTGAAATTAAGAAAAACAAAAATTTTCACGGATCTTTTATGTGGTATTGATGATGTGGTATTGAAGTATTTTCCATTTTACCACCTCAAAGAGTTAATTTGAGCTTATTCACTCTATGGAGCTACCCTAGGTGAATTTTTGTGTAGAATCCAAATCTGGCCTTAAATCCATGGATTTACTTACTCAATAAAACGTTATTCATCTTTTCTGAAATCAAAAATGATGAATTTTGAATATATGCATGATTTATGAGTTATGTATAATTCAAAATTTCTTTTTAAGATAATTGTGGCCTATTTGGGTATGTAAAATATACCTCAAGGCTCACATTCCCTCCCACCAAAAAATAAAATTGTACCACAATTTTATTAGTGATAAAAGAATAAGGCCCCAAAGCGGGTTAATGTCCACTGTCCAACCTCTTTACATTACTCAGATCAAGTAATTTAAAGCACATTTATAGACATATTCAGGCTTGTGGCCTTCTTTCATGTCTAAATCTTCTTAAGAGTTTATCTTAGTCAGGTATTTCTGTTTCTGCCATCCTTTCATCTTCATGTACTGCATTTCTATATCTGACAAGATATTCTCTTTGATTTTTACCCCTAAGTCTCCTTTCTTTAATGACTTTCTTTATCTTTTTGTCTTCATTCTGTTCCACAGGTGGTACAGTTAAAGGAGTTGGGATTCTTATAGGAAACAATTCTTTGTCAGCTGGTTGATAAGGCTTTATCAAGCTGACTGGAAATGTGGGGTGTTTATTTTCCAATTCACCACTCAATTGCACTTGAACTGCATTGGTTCCATGTAAAGCAACAATAACAAAAGGTCCTACATAAGAATCTTTAAGTTTCTTTGGGCCTTTGATATTATTAAAATTCAAGGTTGAAACTAAAACTAAGTCCCCTACTTTGAAGTCTGGTAGTTTATGACTCTTGTCCCACTTCTGTTTTGCATAATCAAAAGCATCATCCATACTTTGTTTTGCGTGGTGTTTTACTTTATCAAGCATTATCTTGAAGCTGGAAGCTGTAGGATGAATGTCAATCAAGTCTTTCCTCATTGTGTCTGCTGGGAGTCTTGGATTCCATCCTTTTTCTAACATATCAGGAGTTTGTCCTGTGGAAGAATGGACTGATGTCTTGTATGCCAATTTTAGTGCAGGTATCAGAGTGCACCAGTCATGGGTAAAACCATCTGGGTCTTTGAATTCTAATCCATAAGCACAAAATCTCCTGATCATGTCTTCTAAAGTCTGAATCATCCTCTCTGCTAGCACTTCTGTTTGAGGGTGATATGCTGTAGAGAATGATAACTTAGTCCCAAACAATCTTCACAAGTGACCGCGGCGAGATTACAGGCCATATGTCCTGGTGAAAGTGTTTGAGAAAAGGGGGGGCTGTAAGACAAGTGAATACAGCATGAGCTTGCCTTGACCCATTGCTCAGCTTTGCTTTCGGGTCATAATTGAAATGCTCAGTGGCCGAACATTTTAATTGCACAGTAATTGAACTATTGATATAACAATATCAAATGCACCATGCTGAGCCATTGCTCGGTTGTTTTTGTATGCACACAATCTGAGCATTTGGCACAGCATCAGATGACATTTTAGCCAGGTGCAGCATTTCACACGCTTTGGTGAAGTGCTCCAAACTGAGCCTTCCAATGAACTATTGCAAAAATGGTCCTGACCATGGCTTTACTGAGCACTTCCACACGGTGCTTTTGACCATGACATGCTCAGCTTGCGTGTGCAAATTGGGTGAAACGCAATGCTGAGCATGTGGCACATGAGCTAGGTATATGCAAATGATCGGAAGGTGGATACCCATTGGCTATATGCATGCAGGCTGAAGTAGTATTACACCTTCCTAATCTGTACAGCCAACACTGTAATACGCAGTACACCTTTGTAAATGTATGCTGCGGGGCAGAGCAAAAGCTGTTCAACAATTTAACATGCAATCACGTCAAGCCATCCAGTCATATATCTCAACTGCATCCCTTTTATGCACCTTGTTGGACAGCTCTGCCTAACTATGTCACAGATGCGCATGTAATCCAAGTTAATGTCAGTGGGACATAGTGGGATGACTGTTTATTTGGGTCATACACAAAAATTGGATTCCATCCGGTGCCATTGTTGGGGAGAACAATGACTGGTCCCGCTTGTTCATTGCACGTGCTCATTGTTGGGCAGTCACATGCTTTCATATGCACCCCCCGACAGGTCATACGCAGGCAACTTTCACACGCCTGGAAGACATTTTACTCCCAGTCTTCTGACCAGCTATTTTCTTGGTTGGCTGGTCAGCTTGACTAGAAAGTATTGAAAGTGGGATAGAGGAAAACAAAATAATAATTGATATGTAAATTTTTTCATATGACGCAGGACTTGCTTGATCTTCTTTTGAGATTGGCTTCATTATTGATGATGTTTGAAATGAATGATAATCATGACATGAAATTTGACATGATAAAATGAAAATGAAAATAAAATTTAATATAAACAATGAAAATGAAAATAAAAGAAAGAGAAAATAGAAACGAAAAATGAAGTGAATCTTGAGGAGGTTTCAATCCTCATCACGGAGGTTGATAACTGGTTTTGAAATTGGCCAAGGACCTGGAAAGAGAAATTTGATGCCAGGTGCTCACAAAGTGGCCAAGGTGATGTTTTGACAAGATTGTAGACCCCTCAGGGAAGTGCACACCAGGAGAGGAACTTACTTTTTGTAGTTACCACTCCCGCCAGTGCCATAAAAAGAAAAACAAAAAATGTTGAAGGAGTGAATTTGAATTTGAAGTCTTGGAAATGAATTGAAAGGTGAATGGCCCATTGTCCCAAGTTAGAATGGCCATAAGATTGGAAATTAAGTTTAAAGCCATGCCAAAGATCTGTGTCCAAAATTGCAAAGTGCTCACAGATTGGCCAAGGTGATGCTTGCAACAAAAAAGAAGAGTAGAATACCCCTAAAGGTGCATACCAGGAGTGGGACTTGCTTTTGGTAATTCCTCTCCCCACCAAGCACTATAATGAATCAAGCTTTTGAAGAATTGGCCCCAGGCTTGTCAGGATATAATTAATGAAAATCTTTGACAAGGTCAGGACAATTCTTGAGGTTTTCAGTTGGTTCCCAAGTGGATCTTTCTGGGTCTTGACTGAAACCTTTCCATTCCACAAGATACCATAATTTTCCTCTCTTGAGCTTTGAGTCCAGTATTTGAGAGACTTCCCATTCCTCTTCTTCTTTAATGATGATTGGAGGAGGAGGCTCTTGATGCCTATTTGGGATTGTTGATGTCTTGACTGGTTCTAAGAGTGAGATATGGAAGACTGGGTGGATGGACTTCCATTGAGATAGGAGCTTGAGGTGTTAGGCATGAGTGCTGACTTTCTTCAAGATTGGAAAAGGACCCAACCATCTTTCAGACAGTTTTTTGGTGGGTCTAGTTGATTTGATGTTCTTGGAGGAAAGCCATACCATGTCACCAGGATTGAAAACAGGTGGACTTCGTCTACTTTTATTTGCATACCTCTTAAACCTGTTTATGGCAACTTCAAGTTCTCTCTTGACATCCTGCTGTACTGATTGGACTTTTGTTGATAACTTTCCAGCAGGAGTATCTTGAGTGATGTTAACTGAGTCAAATTGTGGATCTGTTCCATAAACAGTGAAAAACGGTGATTGTCTTGTTGAAGAGTGGTCAGAGTTATTGTAGGCAAATTCAGCCAGAGGGAGCCAGGTGTTCCAATCATCTTGTTGATAACTGACATACATCCAAAGGTACTGTTCTAGTATCTGATTTACCCTCTCTGTCTGTCCATCAGTTTCTGGATGGTACGCAGTTGACAGATCTCTTGAAATCTTGAGCTGCTGACAAGGATTGGTCCAAAAAGAAGAAACAAAAAGAGAAACTCTATCACTAACAATGCTTGAAGGAGGACCATGCTTTGAAAAAATATTCTTGATGAATAAATGGGCCAAATCTAGTGAAGTGATTGAAGATATTGTTGGAATAAAAAATGCCATTTTTGAGAATCTGTCCACTATGACAAGGATTGAGTCAAAGGAATTGGACAGTGGCAATTGAGTGATGAAATCCATTGAAAGACAAATCTAAGGACCACTTGGAATTGGAAGAGGCTTGAGGAGTCCAAACTTCTTGTGGTGAATATTTTTGTTTCTTGAACACTGTTGACAGGATGAGACATAATCCTTGATAAATTGAGTCATGCCGGACCAGTGGAAATCCCGCTTGACAAGTTTGAGAGTCTTCTCTTTGCCAGGGTTTCCAGCTAGAGAAGAGTCATGCCGCTTTTGAAGTATATTGAGCTGAATTGTGGGGTCATTTGGGACCACCACCCGATCTTCAAAAAGGAGAAGTTTGGAAGAGGAATCAAGAGAATAATCTTGGACAGATTTACCTTTACCCAAATCTTCAAGGATACTTCTATATTGAGAATCTTGCCATAATGACTTCTGAATTGAATCAATAAAATTTGAAAAAGAATCCACCTTGACTGCAAAAAACTTTGAGGCTTGAATTTCATCTTGCTTAATTATCTTCTGATAATTCATTGGGTTCTTGCTGATGAAATCCTCCCCCCTCTCTGGGTAAACATTGTCCCAACGTGACAAAGCATCTGGAAGGGTGGCCAAGCGGCCAGGGCAGTAAGTGATTGAGAAATGAAATTCAGCCCAGCGGGCTTGACGGAGAGTGAGAATCTTTGATGACATTAAGTATTGAAGTGATGAATGATCGGTGAGAACTTCAAAAGGGGAAGAAATTGAAAGAAGGAAAGCTCTCCAGCGCTTGAGAGCCCAGACTATGCCAAGGAGCTCCTTGTCATGAATCTCATAATTGAGCTCAGCTGGCAGAAGCCTGCTGCTATCAAATGCAATGGGATTTTTTCTTGAGTCAGAGACCTGACTCAGTACAGCACCCAAAGCATAATCTGAAGCATCAGTCTCTACAATGGTGGGTAGAGAAGGATTGAAGTGAGAAAGGATTGGAGCAGTGGTGAATTCCTCTTTGAGTTGATGAAACTGTCTAAGAGCTTCCTCATTTAGGGGAAAAAGTGAATCTTTCTTAAGGAAACTTGTGAGTGAACTAATCTTTTTTGAATAATTCTTGATGAAACGGCAGTAAAAATTGGCAAAGCCAAGGAATGATTGAAGAGCCTTGAGGTTTCTTGGAGGTGGCCAATTGAGAATTTTCTGGACTTTTTCTTGGTCCATCTTGAGGCCTTCAGAAGAAACAAAATAACCCAAATACTCTACACTAGTAACATGAAACAGGCACTTGTAGGCCTTAGCAAAGAGGTTATTGGCTCTGAGTCTGGAGAGAACAGTGGACACATGAGTGACATGTTCTTCTTCAGATTTGGAAAAGACCATAATGTCATCCAAAGAAACGAAAACATAAATATCAAGAAGATCATCAAAAATATCATTGACAAGGTTTTGGAAAGAGGCAGGAGCATTGGTGAGCCCAAATGGCATAACCAAATACTCATAGCTGCCATGTTTAGTTCCAAAACATGTCAAATGCTCATCACCTTCCTTGATTCTGAGCAGGTTATATGCACCACGCAAATCAATCTTGGAGAAGATAGAAGAACCATTGAAAACAGTAAGAAGCTGATTCATAGGAGGAACAGGATACTTGTTCTTGCTAGCAACAGAATTGAGTTTGCGGTAATCAACACACAAACGGAGGCCACCATCTTTCTTTTTGACAAAGAGGACAGGTGTCCCTGTTGAAGAGGAGCTTGGCAGGATGAAACCCTTCTCTACATTCTCTGAAATGTAGGCCCTGAGTGTATCTGAATCTTGGTTTGATAAAGAGTAGATCACCCCAACTGGAGGTAGAGACCCCTCCAGCTCAATATGACGATCACAGGCACGGTGAGGAGGAAGTTTTTCTGCTTTCACCTTGAAGAATACATCCAAGTACTGGTGATAAACAGAAGGAACAACCTTCATCACGGTTTCTATTTCTTCTGGCTCTTCCTCTTAATCCCACAACTCCTCCAGGTAGTCATGATAAGATGAAGGAGGAAGGTCCATATTCCCAAAGAAGAGATGAAGTGAAGATACAGAATTATTTTCTCCAACATCTTGAATCTCTTTGAAGACTTCATCTCTGGATGATAGTAATGACTGATGGGAATTAAGGGAAGGAATATGGACAGAAGATGGGAATGATGGTGTTCTAGAATCACCAGCCAGAGCTGCACATGATTTGGCAGAAGAAAAGTCATTATGGAAAGAATTAGAAGGATAACAATGGTCTTCATGATCAGCATTAAAGGTGATCAGCCCTTGCCTCCAATCAATAGAAGGATTAAAGTGATTTAGAAAGTCAAAGCCAAATATGAGGTCTTCTCCCTTGGGAGTATCAATGACTAAAAAGTCCCATTCAAAGCTTGGGAAGGAAGGGAGCTCAACCATATATTTAGTATGGTGAGTCACAAATAAGGAAGGAGACTCTGAGGAGTCAAGAATAATAAGGGGAATCTTCTCCAGGAGTTCTGACATGGTCAAAGAATACTTTTGAACAAACTGCTTTGCAATAAATGAGTTGGTAGCACCAGAATCAATGAGAATACTGTAAAACATATCAGAGAGAGAAGAAAAAACAAAAATTTAAAGGGAATTTTTGACACCAGTATTCAGAATTCACAATTGTGCTCTGGATGGAAAACTGTGAAGACCATTGAACACAACATGATCTACACTCAGGCTTTTCCCTGGCTGGGAAATTTTCCTGATGGTTGGGTCAGCTTGTTTTGAGGCCTTTTGATACAGGACTCAAGACTATGCTTCCCACCACAATAGGTACAAAGACCCTCCTTGATTCTTCTTTCTTTTTCAGAATTCATGATCTTGAAGTCCTTATTCAACAAAGAAGAATGGGGCTTGTCCCTCTTCTGAAAATTCTTCTTCTTCTTTTGACTTGAGCTTGAAGAAATTTGAGGATGAGAAGAACTTGACTTTGAGGCAATTTGAAATAATGCTTGAAGTCAAAAATCAAAATCAATCTCTTGAGGAAAATCTATAAAAATCAATAAATCAAATGAAATCTTCAGGTAAATCAATCAATTAAATATCAAATGAAGCTTGAAGTCAATAAATCAATATGTCAAATCAATTGAAATCAAAATCTTGCAAAATCAATCAATCAATCAAATAAATTCTTGAGGCAAAATCAATTTATGTCAAATTCTTGATGTGAAAAATCAGCAAAATAAATGAAATCTTCAGGTCAATCAATTTTCTTGAGGTCAATATCAATTTATGTCAAATAAATCAATCAAATCAAAAACAAGTGAGTTCCTCTTTAAAAAATCAAAATTCTTGAAGAATGAATCAAATATGAATCTTGATGTGAAGAATGTGTCTGAATAACTTGATGAAAAATTTGAAATCAAATAAAAATTAAGATGATGCCTGAATTATGAATGAATTAAAAACTTGATGATTTGAATAAGATTTAAAAAAAGGAAACAGAAATAAAATTGGTGTCAGATTTCAATTTTCAGAATGAAGAATGAATGAGAGAAAATTGAGAAGTGATGATGAATAATAAGGTTCATAAGCATTAAAGAGTCATAATTTAAATGAAATGAGTGAATGCAATTATAAAGAAAGAATGAACAGAATGAAAAGAAATTATGAGTTAATTAATATAATTTCACAGGGGCTCTTGGACAGAAATACAAGAGTGGCCTGGCACTCAGCAATCAGGGAACTCACTTGGAAGACTCCAAAGAATAAAGAAATAAAAATAAAGAATAAATTCCTCTAAGAAATATGCAGGTACAAGATGAGATGCAATGAGAGGAAAGAGAAGCCAAATGGCCAAAGAGCCAACCAAGTAAGTCCTTAATCACTGTTTCAACCTGCCAAAATGAGCAATGGAATTAGGAAGGATATGACCACCAAATATCCATTGACAGGCAAAGGAAGAATAAGAGAAAAGGTTCTAAATGACTGACTTGATAATATCAGTATTCACTTGACAAAATGATAAGATAAATAAAGATAAAATAAAATCCAAATATATTAATTAACTGGGGAAAACCCCCAGGGTGGAAAGGGTATCCGGTATATGTGAAAAGTTGGGAGCTTGAGTTCTCCAGGCTGAAAACTGATCTATATTGATCCTTGAGGCTGTATTGATTGGTTTGGGAATTGATACAGCTGGCTAATATTGAAATTGAAATGAATATGGCTGCCAAGATGGATTGAGTGGAGCTTTGACACTTGACAATTAAATGAATGAATTAATGAATGAACTGCCTCTTTAATCCCTTGAGAATGGTTGAACAGTATTTCCTTGGACGAATACTGTGAATGGAATTATGCAATGACGTCTTGACGGCGTGATTGGTCTTTGACGCTGAAACACTTGCTCTTGAGCGTTGATGAGTCCTCTGAATGATTGGGTGCCTTGATGACGTGATGATATGTTGGAATTTTGAAATGACCATTTGATATTTCCACCATTGAATTGCTGTTGAAAAATGATTCACAATGATATATAACATCATTTATGGCATATTGGTTCATTGGAAAGAAGATTACGTCCAAAGGTCATGAGATGGAAAGACAGAGGGGAAAAGATGGATGTGATGGCTTCAGAGCTTGGAGCAGTGTTTCTGGGTCCTTTGGGGTTTTTGCCCACTTTTGGGGTCTGAGCCAAAAACTGGAGCAAAGGGCGGGAAAGTGTCTTTTGGACACTTTGCGTCAAAGTGCGCAAATGTGCAAAGCGGGCAAAAAGTGCACATTATGAGCCCAAATGGCCAAAAACAGCCATTTGGCCCATTTACCCTGGTTTTGAGGGAAATGACCAGAAATACCCATTTGGGCATAAATTGCCGCTATGGCTTCTGGATTGAGGTGAAGGGCCATGAAGGCCCCAAAAGACAAATGGTCCATAAGATGATGACGTGGCCATATTGGCCACTGGTGATGGATATGGCCAATTGGCCATAAGAGGACTGTGGCTTGATATGCCATACGGAGATCCAAGGATGGAATTGCCATGGTTGTGACACAAGGGCACAGAGGATAAGGGAGAATCAAGCCACTATCCAAGCTATAGAAGAACAGTTAACCCAGAGAGGGCCTACGCAGATTCCTTCAGGCTCACAAGGAGCAGGCCAAATCAGCTCTCCAGTCGCTTCACACCATTCAGAAACCAGAAGATCAGTGGCCAAGAGTCACCATTCTCCACAATTCCAGGAAGATTCCAGAAGAAGACAAGCAAACAAGGGCAAGAACAAAGCCTCCTTCAACAAGAGGAGGAAAGAGTCAGACCCTATGATTCAGAAGCTGTTGGATTTGGTAAAAGAAGTGCACAAGAACCAGAAGTAGCTGTAAGCCACTCTAGAATCAGTACTCCTAGTAATAGAAACATTACCCCCACTCAGACTGAACATAACATTGTCACATCTGAGAGTAAAATCAACAGTGATACACTTGTGGATGTGGAAACATGCATGATGAGTAGTAAAATTGCACACCTCCTACAAAGATTAATGAAGAACAAACAAACAAGGTGTGGTCCAACCAAATCGGTGGTTTATACCCAATGGACCCAATTTATAGATTTGTGAGTTAATTCTAATATGCATCCATTACCAATTGAATCCATCTGACTGTTTTTTATTGTAGAATTGGTATTCCACTTGCCCATCACTCTATCCTTTCAGCACAAATTGATGGAACAATTACTGCACGAGCACAGGAGAAGGCACTGGAGAATTTCTTCAATAATCTTGAGTGTGAAGTACTGATTGCATCCATTGCCTCAGCTGGAACTGGCCTCAATATAACTTGTGCTAATATTGTCTATTTAATGGTGAGGGGACCCCCAAAATTCTACCCTGATTTTTGGCCCCTGACATCCACATTTCCAGGAGCCCAATTGGAACCCAGCCATTGAGGCTCAGGCTGTTGATCGACTCCATTGTATTGGCCAACAAGGACCTGTAAAGGTCATCCACTATATCACTCCCCATTCAGTTGAGGTCAACATGCGGAAGGTACCTTTCAAGCTCATCTTTGACCCTGATTGTATTGCTATTCTAAAATCCTTCCTTATGGGAATGCCATATTCCAAAAACCAATAGGTCCAAGAAAAGAAAAAATCAGTAACTGCATGAGCCTTACTGATATTATATAATTTGTGTTTGACCAAGTTGATCAAACCTGCGCACCCTGGCACAGGTCCACAATTATGAACACCATGAGCTGGATCAAACTCCTTCAATATTTACTCAATGAAAATGATCAATAGAGTATTATTTCTAAGGGAGATGGTGATAAATTCCAACTCATATTGCCTATATTGTGACATATTTAGCAGGCTGTTGCATCTTTACAAAATAATAATCAGATTGTATTACACCTGCACAAATAATTCACAAAATGTTAATTTGTAACGGTGCTATACATTTATATTACTAAGTTATTTCAGAGCATCACCATTTGGCCTAATAACTGGCATGTCAATTATTTTGAGGGTGCTAGTCTGCATCTTACTACAGCTCTTGAGCCAATCTTGATCAAATACCTGAAACGATAAGCCCTCCAGAATATCACCATCATCTGTTGATTGTAATTCTGGCAATCTATCAATAGTTTTTTTTACCCTTTTTTTAATTCAATTACAAAACTCTATGTCTCAATCCATTTTTAATACCAATTCATTAAATAACTGGGAGCGCCAGTGTAATCCCACTTTGCGGTAAACTTGACGGCCATTTTCCAGTACCTCCTCAGTATCTGAGAATACTCAAGGGTCATTGAATTGTGATTCTATAATGGGAAATTTAGCCGTATCACACCATTCACAGCGGCGCTCACAGGTCTGCACATAATCAAGTAGATCATCATCAGTCTTTGCTCACAATGAAGAAGAGATACAGTAACTAACCCTTTGACGAATCTTTGCGAGCTTTTGATTCTCCTTCTTTTTAACCAAATACTCAGCATCCTTTTGAATGGACTTCCATTCTCTTTTCAAATAAGTGAAATATTGCTCCATTAAAGCCGCCACGACCCCATAGTTATTATGATCCTTGTTCCAATAGTAATGATGATAGTTGGTGCTGAAAAGTGTGAGACAGAATTTAAGGTCAAACACCATAGACATCAGCTCATTGAACAGATGTTTCCATGAGCTCTCCCAGTCCCAAGTGAATCGCTTTAGTCCTAGCTTGTGGAGCTCATTTTTGCAGTAGCTTTGGAAACCCTGAGACTGAACCTGTGCTGATGGCTCATTGAAAAAATCCTTGGGGATATATCCGAGATGACCAGCCACTTGAACTGCAATTTCATGCTCTTCTGTGCTTGGTGGTGCTGGTAGTGAGGAAAACGTTTTATCCCTAACTTTGCGTAGGAACAGGCAATGAACATGTACTGCTTATCTCATTCCATGGACATTATCTGGAAGTTCTGCTTTCAGCCATTTTTTTTGCTCCTTCTGGCTTGCACATTTTGCCACATTGTGAGCTTTACGAGCCTGTTTCCTTTGCTGTCTGACGTCAGATTTTTCAAGCATACTCTGGGCAAGGGGAATTTGAGGATTGGTGAACTCACTATTTGACTGATTGCCATGCTCATGCGCCATGAAATTGTCCCTCCTTGGTTCATCATTAGTTTCCATTTGAGTTGGAGACATGTTCTCATCCCCATCATCCACCATTTTTTCTCTTGATGAACTGGAATGAGCTGTTCTTGGTTTGGAGGCATATGAATGATGATGTCCAGTGACTTTCTCTTTATGGACCAGAGGTGAAGATACATAAAGTTCATCACCTGCCATGCACATCATCAGTTAACACATCAAAAACTTAATGAAGACTAGTCATACTCACAATCTTCAATTGGCTCCTGAGATCTCACTGACTTGCCTTTAGGTGCCATATCTAACCCATGAAACAAACATATCAAATTGTGAAAAAGTTTATACTCCGAAATTAAAATGACTTACTTTGATGAAGCGTCAATCCTGGATTTCCCTCCAACAGACCACTCCAAGTTACATTTTCCAATAGTCCTTTTCGTCCCCCCCATCCATCCACCTTTAATCACCCACATGAACCTGAGATCCTGATGGAATATTGAGGGTTGGCTGTTTACTTTGCCCAAAGGGATCCTGGGATGCGACTGGATTCCAACCGGGATTAAGGAGGAACTCACGTAGCAATTTTGATTGGGGATTAGCATTTGATGAGATTTGAGGTGTGCCTTCTGGCCCCTGAGACACATGCATTTGTGTATTAGTGGGATTTGGGGGAATTGGAGTGACGGAAATATTTGGGATTGACCAAGTGCTTGAAGTTGGAGCCTTTGGATTTCCCACATCAATGTTAAGACCTGATACATTCATTGAGGATGTGATAGGGGTTGTGAGAGGAATGTTGGGACTCAATGGTGACTGTGTTTGAACATATTCTATGCTAGATTCACTATCTGAGTCATGAACAGAACCTGAACGGTATTTATGTGACTTGGAAGATGACATAAGGGCCAAAAAAGTACAGTAATATTTTTAATTAGATAAAACACCTCAGTATTATGATAAAATAGAGTGATATGAGATGAAATATTTTCAAATTTAGAATAGAGATATTCTATGAATATTTCTAAAAAGAGTATTATTGGAAGTCTAATAAGCCTCTTTTTAGGAGAATCCTTCCTACCTCCTCTTGAGCTCCTCCGCTTTTGTCGGAAACCACCCTGCACGGCCTACCACCATATAATGTAATATTCCCTTTATCTCAAAGGGGACCCATCATCAATAAGTAATCATATGTGGTAACATTTCCGCCTCCCCATTGTCACATTTTGTGAATTATCCAAACTGCCAATATATGCATTGAAATTCCACAGCATTGTACATCTGTAAAGGGGTATATTCATGAAGGATTTACCCACAAAAGAGACATCACCTCTTCAAGAAAGGCAAGACAATCCAAATCACATTCCAACCGATTAAAAGCCTGCTGCACTCAAACCAAATACCAAGACTTTAGCTGCACTCCAACCCCTTATGTAATAGAGTTATATCGTTATGTCTGCAATAAGGTTTAAGCCATGTACAATGGTGTGCCAGCGTACATGGTTTGAATGTCAATCCCCTCAATTCAATGTTGACACATCCCTATTGGAACGCCCCTCAAGGGTCAAAACCACAGTATCACCATGTGTAAATAAAATAGAATATGTATGAGCATTAAGCAGCGTGGCATTTTACCCAATTAAACTCCTAACCAATTCCACCATCCAGATGAGACATTTTACACTTTATCAGCTGTAGCTCACGCACCATTACAAATGGGATAAAATTCTCAGATGGCTCAAATCATTTCCCCCTTCATAAATAATCACTCAACTTTTTTTCCAATTAATAACAATTGTAAACACTTTCACATCAGCCATAGATATTTATACACAAACCAACCGTACTCCCAATTCCTGCAACAATGACAGCCCGCCGCTATTCCTCAATGCTTATATGCATGTGTCAACACTTCTCAACTCAAACACCCTCTTCCCCTGAGGGTGATAGGCACGGAGTCGCCTTCACACCTTTCCAATATAAACAGCACATTAAAAAGCTCAAATCAACCATTGCACCAAAATCTCTTCCAAACATCCCTACTTCTGCATCAGTATCTGAGTGCCCACAACTTCCATTGGATCAAATATTCCCAGCTGATTATTCACCATTGACCCAAAGCACCTTCTCCACAGCACCGGGTCTCAAACCAACTGCACAGAAACCATACAGCAGCAGTCAAACCCTTCCCCCACAAGACCTTGGAATGATAATATCTGTCATTCTGTCATTAAGGTATAATATACCCGGCAGGGCTTCACGCATTCTCAACCCCACCCTAAACCTGCTGATCAAGTCCAGCATCTCAAGCTCCGGTGGTCCCCCCACTCCTGCCTTCCATATACCTCAAGATCTGAGTACCATATTTGAACATCTCCAATTGGAACCAGTGATTCAAAACTATATATGTTGTCCTCAATGTTTCTCTCTTAATGGCTTTACTGAATCAGCCACAACTGACCAACCCCACTATCAAAGCCATAATGACCCAAATGATCATGATCCCCCTTGCACACAATCATTAGGCAAATTCATCTATTCATTTGAGCCCCACACCCAAAACACAACCAACATGAAGCGAAAATTTATACCAACAAAACATTTCATTTATCAACCATTCAAATATTTCCTGGTGCATTGGCCTTCTCCATTTATGTGGACTGGTTTAATGCACATGGAAAGTCAACCCAGTTGGCCAGCATTGGACCTATCATGCTTATTTGTCTTAATCTCCCCCCAAGTGAAAGATTGAAGCCAGAGAATGTCTATGTTGCAGGAATCATCCCTGGTCCAAAGGGGCCAACTTCCCTTCAGTTGAATTACCTATTAATGCCACTCATCAAGGAGCTCAAAGATCTATGGAAAGGTTACCATTTTTCAACCACCTCAACAGGTCCTTCAGGATCCTTTATCCGTGTTGCCATTCTCACAGCCATTGCGGATGTGGCTGCCATGCGCAAGCTTACTGGATTTATTTTCCATTCAGGAAATCACTTTTGTAATTTTTGCACCATTCACAAAGCTCAAATTGAAGAAATTGGTCCTCAATTTCACTACGCACGCTCATATCAAAATCATAAATCAACCATTGCCAAATGGCTTCGGGCAACCTCACAACAAAGAGAAGCAATTTTCTCTGAGTATGGAGTGCGATATTCAATTTTGGAAGACCTTCCGTATTGGGATGCAACCAGAATGGTTAATCTTCACATAATGCATAATTTAATACTTGGAATTTTGAAGGATAATGCAACTTTCAAATTGTGCATTCCAGAGTCAAAATCAAAAATTTACCTCAGGTCCTGCAGGAAATCCAATGACACCAACAGTTCAGACTCAGATTCCATGACCTCCAACAGCTCTCTTGAGAAAATTACATTGAGAGAGGCCTGCTCCCTGAGAAGAGACACAGCAAAAATAATAAATGAGCCACTCCCTCCTACTTCCATCCGAAAAAACTACTTCCCAATGCCCACCCCTCACATGGAAATTCATCTAGTGGTTCTGCAGAGATTCCTTCATTTGATGTGGATTACATCCCCACTTCTGAAATCCCCTCTGAATTGGATATCACTACACTGAGTGATCACCAGATCAAGGGTGAGGCTCTGGAGCATCTCCAACAAATCATACCTGAGACAATAATTACCTCATCATGGACAAGAGTACCTCACAGCATGGGTTCCCCCTCTCATGGTAGCTTAATAGCCGCTGAATGGGCTCTCTTATATAAGGTCTATATTCAATTTTTAATTCTCAGTCAACAGATGTCATTAGATGTACACCAATCTGCCAACACTCAAAGAAAAATGGGTCAGTCATAAGAACTTGCAAATGAACTAACCAAGAATACATTCCATTTGATTAGTGCTATCAACATTGCCACAAGCTGTACTGTTTCAATAGATGATGCGACTGCATTTTCTGAACATTGGAAAAAATTCCGCCTTTCCAATCAACACCTGTTCCCAAAACAGAAAAGTAAACCAAATCATCATTTTGCTGATCATATTCCCAAAATATTCCAACGTTGGGGCCCAGCACAAGCCTCAGCCACGTGGGGTTATGAGTTCTTGATTGGAGTATTTTCAAAAATGCCAACAAATAACAAAATATGTATGTCAATTAATAAGATCAATATATTCACATTGATTAAACACATGAACTGAATAAGACTAACTTCTTGCAGCTCTAAATAGATGATATAGATAAAACCTTACTTTGACATATCTGTTGATGTTCCAACCTTTCCGTTCTCCTGAAATCCCCATCTGTGCCATGTGAAATAAAACAGCTTTTCAAATCACAGCCACCTGCCCTGTTCAATGACCATAAATATGTCAAACCATCCCGCCATGACCAAGAAAATTATGATTGCCTGGTTGAGTACTTACAGAATTTTCATGCAAAAAGGGAAATAGTTTATTGGATCAGCTTAGACACTACCGTGCAATCCACAGCTCATCCCACTTCAAGGATTGTCTCAAATTGGTATTTTCTGGTGTCAAACGTTAATATTGGGAACAATATATTTTCAAC
Organism: Austropuccinia psidii; assembly: GCA_023105745.1. Taxonomy (NCBI): domain Eukaryota; kingdom Fungi; phylum Basidiomycota; class Pucciniomycetes; order Pucciniales; family Sphaerophragmiaceae; genus Austropuccinia; species Austropuccinia psidii. The sequence continues at coordinate 31,877,617 of JALGQZ010000013.1, read as the reverse complement.
TGAATCCAAAAATGTCAGCAACAGTGTGATATGTTTTCTGAGGGGCAACTCAGAAAGATTTGGTATTATTAATAGCATTTTTAAAGTCGCTGAGCCATCTAGCATACTGAACAATAACTTTCTGATCTTAAAAACTTTGGAGATTGATGTGATTTTCTTACCAGATTGGCCGCAACTGAATATTTATAAAGCTGTTGGTTTTGATGATGGACACTTGATTATATCTGAAGAAGAAATAGAAGGTAACTGTTGATTGTATGATAACAAAGTTCTGTGATGTGGACTGCTTGTAATGATAAAGCCGTTATTTCATGATATTTAGTCTACAAAAATGCAAATCTCTCAGATTCATCAGCAATTTTGCTAGTGAAATAACTGCCTCAAAATTTAGTGACAGAGACATGCAATTGTGACAAGCAAAGCCCATTATTTCACATTGCCACAAGGAACTTACTATTTTGACATTGGGTACAGTTTGAATAAGCCAAGCTCAATGATCAAATGACCCACACACTCACCTTTCACAGCATCCAAAATTTCTAACTGCGCCATCATGTTGGAAGGGGAATTGGCCCTTGTGCACCCCCACACGCCAATGCACACGCAAGCGCACCTGCACATGCAAGCGCACCCCCACCTGCCAATGCACATGCAAGCACACCCCCACCCACCAATGCACAAGCAAGCACACCCGCACCCGCCAATGCACAAGCAAGCGCACCTGCTCCAGCCAATGCACACCCAAGCGCACCCACACCCGCCAAGAGTGGTTTCATGTGTCACCCAAAAATGGTCAATGCCACCTGACGTTAGGCCCTCACATGTATTGCCTTTGTGTGCATGTGTCACCCATGCACCCACTGCATTGTGCAGCAGGGTCTAACCATGTCACCCCCTCCTGCTGAGCTAGCTGATTCATGGCTACACAAAATTAGGACAACACATCATTTGGCCATGGTGTGCCCATCACACACACACACCTGCACCCGCGGTACTGTGCGGTGGGCTCTACCAGTGTCATCTGAAAAACAACAATCCCCCTCAGGCGGAGTCCTTTCATGGATGACCTGGTGAAGTCAAACCCCCGGCCTACATCAAGACTGGCTGAAGGACCTCTTTGATGTGCGTTTGTGCAAACAGGCAGGTCTTGTTTAATTTTTACCAACCATCGGACGGTTGTGGGATGATCAGGTGGTGAGGAATCTGAGTTGAAGGCACAGGGGAACCAATATTGGTGGATGTCACAGGATTTGGTGTAAGACAAGAGTGGGATGTGTGCTTGATTTTTGCTTGACGTGAGCTGGACTTCTATCCTTCTTGAAGTTTGCTTGACGTGAAGTCAATCACCCATGATTGACACAAGATTCGCCCTGGTGACTCAATTGATGATGAGGTTTTGATATCAACCAGGGCAGTTTTAACTGGTGCCAAGAGGGTAAAACTACCCTTATGTTAAAATAATGTTAGTAAAAACAGTTTTAACCGAATTCTATGCCTCTTACACACATTCTGAAGTGTTTTGAAGGCTCTAGACCAGGTATTTCTTTTAGTAATGGCAGAATTTAAGGGTCAAAAATGGCTGAAATTGGCAAAAAATGGCTTAAACCAGCCCTTTTTTGGTCTAAAACAGGGTCCAATGATCCATAATTACCTTTTCTGTTGTCAGACTGTTTTTCACGACTGAAAAGAGTAAATTTCACTTTTGGAGTAAGAAAATTGATGGCTATAAAAGAATGTCTTCTGTGAGCCTTTGAGATATGACCACATACCCAATAAGGTCACAAAAAAGACTCAGAATAATTATAACTTTAATATAATTATATTAAAATTACTTAGAATAAATATACATTAAGAATAATTACTTAAACATACAAAAAATACCATAAATTGGTACAAAAGTTGGTTTAACTTAAAAACCAATGAATCAACATGTAAAATAAATTATACCATTGGATTCCCCATGGTAAAATACACATATACCATTTTTATGGCATATCTGTAAAGTCAATATTTAAGGAATTATAAGGTATAATACCTTATAAAAACCATAAAACCTTTTTTATCTCAGAAACTAATAAAACAACATGTGAAATAAATTGTACCAGTGGATTCCCCACAAAATTCCACATATAAAACAATTAATAAGCTAATTCCCAAAATCAATACTTAAGGAATTATCCTGAATATATGCACTTTTTTGGTCAACGCATATATTCAGGGATCATAGCTAATATCTTCTAAACTATACATGCTAGAATGATGAACCAAAAATAAAGTTACCACGTAATTACTGTAGGAACACAGATATGAACTTTATTTTGCAAATTATAAACAAGGTTAAGACTTATGAGGAATTATTGATAAAAATCAACAGAGCTGTTGACCACTTTGTTGTGAAAGTAGTCCAAACTTAAAAAAAAGTATACAGTTGGATTCTACTAGTTTGTTCGAGAAGAATGACGTAATTTGTATCATTAAATTCAGGGTATAACCCCCTGAAATCAAGGTTTGAAGTTTAAAATATTGAATTTCGACAGAAAAGATGAGTTACAAGAAAAATCATCAAAATTAGAGTTTTGATGATGTAATGAAAGGCTCTTGGAAGCATAATAAGGTTATGTCAGGCTATCAGAATTCACTCTCTGAATTGCTTTAGCGTGAAAACCTTAAAAGTTATTGAGGATCAAAGTTTGAGCTTAAATTGAGCTGTTATGATCACATACTGTAACCTTAAATTAAGTTTAACAGTCTTAAGAGTGATAAAATTGGTGAATACTATTAGTTTATGATTAAAACTAATAAAATCCACGAAATTTGGGGTTCTGCCAAGCCTCTGATGTCATCACACTTAGAGTTATAGTGATAACTCTAAATAATGGTGTAATAATGATGTAATATGGTTTGATCATGATGTAATCACCCTCAAACCTTAAAATATTGATCAATTCCAGTGGATATGATCAGTACACGTCTACTAGAAGCCTGTTGGACTCTAGGAGGGAGGTATTTACTATAAATAGAGCTCTTTTTACTCTATTTTCCCCTCAGATGCATCAAAAACATTAAATCAATTAAATAAAAGGTAATTTCTTTATTCTTTATATATAAAACTCTTATATTATTAAATACCAAAGACCATCTTAATATTAATCACTATTTTTACGTGATTAAATCAATTCTTTAATTGTTTTTGTTATAAATCTCTCTATAAACTCATTTCCACGTAAAATCAAGAAATTTAGTAATTTTCTTTATTTTTTATTGTAAATACAATTTGAAAAGGTTGTATTATATTCTTTTGGCGTAAAATATCTCAAAATTATTATTTTAAGTGTTAAAAGTAGGTTCTTTCATCTTATTATAATAATTTTTCTATTATTATTACTCTTAATAATTCTTAATTAATATAAATAGTATTTATATTAATATATAACTTTAATATTAGTAATATTATTGTTATTAATTGTTTTTTATTTATAAAAAACAGTTTTTTACGCCTTTATTATTTGTTGGTAACAATAATAAAGAGCTTTATAATATATTAATTATTTTATATTAATATATTATTTATAATATTATAATTTCATATAATATTAATTTATATTATTATATTTATTTAATAATATAATATTTTTACGCCATAATAATAATATTTCTTTATTATTATTATTATTTTAATCTTATTTATTCTAATTATAAGGACATTCAGAGTACAATAAGTAATAAATTAGTAATTTTTACTTATTGTTTCATAGTCAAACCTTACATCTTCTTTGGCCCACTTTTCTCTTCATGTTAGAATCTTCTCCTTTTATAATTAGTTTAAACACTGTTAAACCAATCAATAAAAGATTCAAACCACCTTTTAACCACGTGAAAAAATCATTATAATCATTATTTGTAACTCTTGTAATCATTTTTACCCCTGAACCACCCCAAAAGTGAATTAAAGCATCTTTCATCATTGTTAACTTTGTCACTTTGTTTCCAAATTCACTCTGGTCACTTTTGGGTGTGTTTTCTCTTTAATATTCCTTTTAAAGACTTTGTTCCTTAATTAATTGCTTGCAGTTTCTTGCTCAATTAATTCCAATTGAAATTGCTCTTGAAGAAATTTGTAAGGTGTGGATATGAAACTTTGATTAAAAATCAAGTACTTTTCCTGTCCTCAAAATTTGTATAAGGTAAAATTCAGTTAAAAATAGTATGAAATATTATTTTTAAGAGAAAACACGCCAATTTTATTGTTTATAACTTTATTAGTATAAAACAATAATATTATAAAAATTTATTGTTTTACCAACAATAAAAATTTATCCAAAAAATACTCTACAAGAGATATTTTAAGGCTACAAAAGAAATTTCTTCAAGAGCAATTTCAATTGGAATTAATTGAGCAAAGAACTGCAAGCAATTAATTAAAGAACAAAGTCTTTAAAAAGAATATTAAAGAGAAAACACGCCCAAAAGTGACCAGAGTGAATTTGGAAACAAAGTGACAAAGTTAACAGTGATGAAAGATGCTTTAATTCACTTTTGGGGTGGTTCAGGGGTAAAAATGATTATAAGAATTACAAACAATGATTATAATGATTTTTTCACGTGGTTAAAAGGATTAAAATGATTTAAAAGTGGTGGTTGGAATCTTTGATTGATTGGTTTAACAGTTTTAAACTAATTAATAAAAGGAAAAGATTCTAACATGAAGAGAAAAGTGGGGCAAAGAAGACATTCTTTTATAGCCATCAATTCTCTTACTCCAAAAGTAAAATTTACTCTTGTCAGTCGTGAAAAACAGTCTGACAACAGAAAAGCCAATTATGGCATCATTGAACCCTGGTTTAGACCAAAAAGGGCTGGTTTAAGCCATTTTTAGCCATTTTTAGCCATTTTAGACCCTTAAATCAGCCATTACTATAGCAATACCAGGCCTAGAGCCTTCAAAACACGTCAGAATGTGTGTCAGAGGCGTAGAAACCAGTTAAAACTGTTTTTATTATGATTGTTTTATCTTAAGGGTAGTTTTACCTTCTTGGCAACAGCTAAAACTACCCCAGTTGGTATCAAAACCTCATCATCAATTGAGTCCACAGACCCTGTAACTCAATTCCAGGCCAAAAGTGATGAACTTTTGCGTGAATTTTGACATCCCACGCCTGTCAGCAAGGATTTTGGGGGTCTAGCTCCCCCTTAGAGCTGGAGTTCCTTTTCCCCCCCAAATTTAATCTTTCCAATTTATTTTTCCTTTAATTCCTCATCATGTATTATACTTATAATTTACACATGTAATTCAATTCAATTGTACAGTACAATACAGTAATAATTGACACCTCATATGTAAATCAAAGTTCACTTATGTAATACACGCGCACATTTTGACATTTCAATTGAATTCAATTGAAAATACTTTAATTCCTCATAACTTCTAAACTAAACACAACACCTCAATTTTAACACAAAACTTGGTGGTTAACACCACATGTGGTGTGAATTAAATTAAGGTTTTGAGGATTTTCAACTTTTGTATTGAAAATACTAAAAACTTAATTTAAGCTTATTTAGAGTTGAGTTACAAAAATTTCACTCAGAGGTGACCCCACCTGATTTTTTATGAGGAATCCAATGGTGAAATAAAATTTATATGTTTATTTATTGGATAAAAAGTTATAATAAATTTTATTTAACTTTTTTCTAAATTTATTTATTTTTTCACAATTTTGTTAAAATTTCATTTTTACTTAAATTTTTCAAGTATAAATGTAATTTTATATTTACAAAATTTAAAGTAATTTTATTTTTAAATTATAATTAATTTTTTATTTTTAATATAATTTTATATTTATATTTTTTATTTTTATTTTTAATAATATAAATAAATTTATTTTATTTATATTAATATGTTATTTTTTATATTTGTGGTCTTTTGGGTATATGAAATTACCTCTAAGGCTCACATTCCCTCCCCCTAAAAAAGAATATTACTTTGTAATATTGGTGTTTCTAGTGTGTCTGAATCTCCTCAGGAGTTTGGTGGCTTCTGGTATATCTTTCTCTTCTAACCATTCATCTTCACAAGTTGGGTCACTGTACCTAACAAGGTATTCCCTTACTTTCTTGGTTCTTAATTTCCTTTCTTTAAGAACTTTGGTTATTTTCTTAGTACCAGATGTCTCAATAGGAGGTATAACTTGGGGAATCTTATTCCTCAAGGGAAATTTCTCAGCATCACTAGATTTGTATGGCTTTATCAAGCTTACTGGAAATGTAGGGTGCTTATTGCTAAGTTCTTCAGATAACTCTACTTCAACAGCATTTTCTCCATGGAGGGCCTTAATCACAAAAGGTCCTGCAAAGGAGTCTTTTAACTTTTTACATCCTTTGATGTTATTGAAGTTAGTGGTGGATACAAGAACTAGGTCCCCCACTTTGAAATCTGGAGTTGCATGAGATTTATCCCATTTGTCTTTAGCATATGCAAAAGAGTCCTCCATGCATCTCACTGCATGCTTTCTAGCTTTGTCTAGCATTCCTTTGAAGCTAGCAGCTGTGGGATGTATTTCAATTAAGTCTTTCCTCAAGGAATCTTGGGGTAACTTGGGGTTCCATCCTTTTTCTAGAATAGCAGGAGTCTGATTGGTACTGGAATGGATTGAAGTTTTATATGCTAATTCCAGTGCTGGTAACAGAGTACACCAATCATGGGTAAATCCATCACAATCTTTGAATTCAAGGCCATATGCACAAAATCTTCTCACCATGTCCTCTAAGGTTTGGATCATTCTTTCAGCCAGGCCATCAGTTTGTGGGTGGTAGGCTGTAGAGAAAGACAGTTTAGTGCCAAATAATTGGTGAAGATTTGTCCATAGTGCTGAAGTGAATTTGGGATCTCTATCACTGATGATATTTGTAAATATCCCAGTCCATGACACTACTCTATTCCATATCAGAAGAGCTGTATCCATGGCTGTATCATCTTTGTGACATGGTAAAAAGATTGGAGTTTTACTGAATCTGTCCACAGTTACTAGGCAAGCATTATAGCTCCTGTCACCTCCTGGTGGTAGGCCAGTTACCCAATCCATATGGACAATTTCCCAAGGTCTGTTTGGTTCTTGGATTTTCATCATATTTCCAAGTCTTTTGCCAGTGGATTTATTTGCCTTTTGGCATCTGTTACAGGTTTTGCAATATTCTGCAACATCTTTTTGCCACATTGGCCACCATATGCAGGTCTTTACTTTCTCTCTTGTTCTGTCCTCAGAAAGATGTCCTGAAAAGGGACTATCATGGCATTCTTTCATTACAAGATTGATTAATGACCTGTCTACAACTGTCATGACACATGTGTGCTTGGTTCTGTGGTAAATTATACCATCCAGTAGGTGAAATCTCCCTTCATTATAAGATTTTCTCCATACTTCATCCAAGGCATGTATTAGAGAGTTGTCTTTACAGTCTTTGTTAAGTAATTGGCATAAGATGCTACAATTCTTATCTTGAGTGTAACTATTTCTGACTTCTTCAAAGAAGGTGGTGTTCAAGTCTGTAACACTTATTCCTTCTATTGGAATTTGTGGTGAAGCTTCTTCTGGAACATAAGCAGGATTATCAATGCTATTTGGTAATGGCCATCTGCTTAGTCCATCTGCATTATTATGAATATTCCCATCCTTATGAACAATAGTCATATTGCCTCTGTATTCTTGTATGGCTATTTGCCATCTGAGCATGTGTCTGTTAGGTGTTTTCATGTTCAAAAGTGATTTCACAGCTGTACAATCTGTTATTACTTCAAAAACACATCCCTCTAAGAAATAGTTCAATTTCTCTAAGGCCCAGACAAGGCATAGACATTCCATTTGACTTTCTCCATATCTGGCTTCAGTTGGTTTGATTTGCCTGGATATGAAACATATTGGTCCTTCTACAGGTTTGTCATTTATGATCTGAACTTGGTGAAGTGCAGCACCTAGTCCATCCCCTGATGCATCAATATACAGTTTGAAAGGCAATTTAAAGTCTGGCATCAGTAAGAGTGGAGCAGTGGTCAATGCTTCTCTTAGAGACTCAAAAGCTTTGACTCTGTCAACAGTCATCTCAAATACTGTGTCTTTGTCACACAACTTATAAAGTGGTCTTGCTATGGATGCAAAGTCTTTAATGTGTTGCCTGTAATATCCTGGAAAACCTAAGAATGACTGAATTTCCTTCTTATTCTGAGGCATGAGTTTTAACAATACTGCTGCAACTTTGTTTTTATCAATTCCAAGGGACAAACCAGATACAACATGTCCTAGTGCCTTAAGTTCTTTAAATCCAAAATGACATTTCTTCAAGGAGATTTTCATGTTTACTGATTGGATTTTTGTCAAAACTCTTGATAATCTGTACATGTGCTCCTCCCAAGTCTTTGAACAGATAATAATGTCATCAATGTAAATGATTAACCATCCCTCTGAGAGTTCTTCAGGGAAGATTTCATTCATCATTCTTTGGAAGTGTGAAGGTGCATTTTTGATACCAAAGGGCATCCTTAAGTATTCATACACTCCACAATGAACAATAATTCTCAAGTATTTTCTTGCTCTTGGTGTTACTACATTTTGATGGAATCCTTTAAGGGCATCCATAGTGGTTATATACACTGCTTGAGATATTTGAGTAAGGGCAATTTGGATTTTTGGTATTGGGTATCTGTCTGGAACAGTGTAAGTGTTCAGAGCTCTAAAGTCCCCAACCATTCTGGATTTTCCATTATGCCACGCCACTATGACTGGTGTAGTTATTTCTACTTCCTCATTGTGGCCTACTTTTCTTATTACACCAAGGTCTAGAAGTTCTTTGATATGAATTTCTAGAGCTTCTCTTGATTTTGGACTTGCTGGATAAGCAGGTCTTTTTAAGAGTGGTGGATAAGGTCTCTCAATGTTAAGAATGATGTCAACTTCATGACCAATAATTGCTCCCAGGGGTTCTTTGTCTGTAGCAAATGCTCCTCTGTGGTCATACAAAAGGGAAGAAAGTTCATTTTCTTGCTTATCAGTCAGATGAAGGCTTATTTCAGCCTCACTTAACTGTTCAGACTTGAATTTCTCTAACTTTAAGTTGACTGGTGATACTTTGACTACTGTAATTTGTCTTTTAAAGGGTAAAAAGGCAAATTTCTGGCGCTTATTGTCTCCAATTGTAAAGTATCTGTCTTTGTTATTATGTAAATCTATTCCATACATGATTAAATAGTCATTTCCCAATATAAAATGGGTACTAGAGCAATTTTCCATAACAACAAATTCAACTGTGATCCTTAAATTCCCATTTAGGTGTGGGAATATGACATTGGTCTCAAAGATTCCTAATGCTTTCATTGGGTTACTTGCACTGTTGAATTTTATACCATCAATTGGTAACAATTGGTCTTCAAAATTTGGTACACAAGTCTTAAGAAAAGATTTTCCAACACAAGAGCAGAAAGCTCCTGGGTCAAGCAAAAGTTTGGTGGGTTTGGTTTTCATAAGTTGTGCCCCTTGAGCTTTTGATAAATCAAGTTGACTATTGCTCAATTGTGGCAAGTGGGAATAAGATTCCATGATGTCACAAGTGGCATTGATATTTTCTATATCTTTTGAAGATTCAGAAAATATGGATGATTTATCATCTGAATTGTCTTCAATTATGTCATCTTTTTCAACATCAGGTCCCTTTCCAATATTAATTTCATTGATTTTTCCCCTTTTTGGACATGTATTGGCTAAATGGGTGGTGCTTTGGCAAATATGGCATTTTCTGACTGTATCTGCAGATTTATATTTAATATTACTAGAATTTTCTTTGGGGTTTTTGTCCACAGAATCTTTCCAAGGTGTATTAAACCTTGTTTTTTAAGATTCACCCTACTAGAACCAATTTTGGTTCTGGTGGTTACTTCTTCTAGTATATTGATAATATCCTCTGCTGAAGATTGTTCAGTAGTCCTGCTTTTGACAGCATGCTCTAAGTCACCTCCACATTGTCTCAGAATTTTTCTATGGATCATAAATTCTGACATGTCAGGATATAATGCTGTTAATCTGTCCTTTTGTTGGCAAAACCATGGTAAAGCTTTGTCTTTATCAGCATTAAATTTGGCAGATTCAAAGGCTGTTTCAACTTTAAACCTCCAAGCATCATTTGCCCATTTGTTGATGATTTGGGTTTTCCACCAAGTCCAACTCTGGTGTCCATGTGCTTGTCTTATTTTGATGTACCATCTGTGAGCTGATCTGGTAAACAAGGTGTTAAACCTGGCTGTTACCAATCTGTCTGGTAATTCAAAATCTTATTTGATCATGTCAATACCTCTAATGAATTCCATATGGTCATACTCTCCTTCACCACTGAAGTGAGGCCATTCTTTAAGTTTTGGAACTTCTTTCAAGAGTGCTTGGCCCATTGATGGTTCCAAGTTATGAAAAGAAGTGGATAATTCATTTTTTAATTGTGAATTATCAGGATCCAATACTTGTGGATTTGGAATTCTTGTGCCCTCATTTTGATTTAGAGGTGTAGACATTCTTGGTAAGGTGTTCAGTATTTGTTCAATGTCATTCATTTTACTGTTGCTACACCTTTGGGAATTTCTGTATTCATGTTGGAAGCTTTGTATTAAATTTATTACTTCAATTTTATACATGTCTTTCTTATGTGTCAGTTCTTGCCATAACTCTGTCTGTCTTGTATTATCAGCAGTGACTTGATTCAATTTCATTGATAATTTTGATACTTCTTCTTGTGAAGCATCAAAACACTTTTTCAAGGCAATGGTATATGTCTTTACTTCAGTAAATGAATTTGAAATGTCATCAAGGACTTTCTTGTTATCTGTTTTGATAATATTTATGGCTTGTTTAATTCTTGTTTCAATCATGTCATCAATATTGAATTTAGAATATTTATCTGTTAATTCTTTAATAATGGCAGATTGTTCATTTATTTTAATGTTAGAAGAATTGTCATTATTAGAATTTTTAATTGTTCTTAAAACTTTTTCAAAACACATAAGTGTTTCATTAATTTGGCACAGACTCAGGTTGTTTGTTTTAATGTTGTTACAAATGGTGTCATTTTTATCAGAAAGATGTTTTTTCACGTCATTTATAGCATTATACAACTCTGGGATGGAATCAAATATGTCAGAAATCATTTCTGGAACCTTAATCTGGCTTCCTCCTTCTTCTGTAATTCCATCATGGTTCTGGCCATCTGAAATACATTTTCCATGGCATCCTGCTGAATCTTTGGGATTCTGTAGCCCTGGCTGTAAGGTTTTGGGGCTGGTGCCTTCCCTTTGCCCTTGTTTGGAGTTTGTGGCTGCTTTTTCACGTTGGAATTGCTGCTGCTGGCCACTGGGGCTGTTTTTGGCACTGGTTTGGCTGGTGGAGGGTTGTTTTTCCTCCATTCTAGTGTCAAAAGCATCATGTTTTTCTTCTCCATCAATGGATGCCATCCATTGAGCAATTTGCAAGTGTTGGGATGGCCCAAGAATTTTCTTACTGTCAGGTAAGAATTCATGCAATTCTTCCACAGGTCTGCAAGGATCTGGTACTCCTTGAATTGGAGTGCATTGTTGTATGCACTGTGGCTGGCTTTGTATATGTCCACAGAGGCTTGTTGTGGCGGTGTCAGCTCTTTTTGAAGGTAAAATGGTATTATCAGCTTCAGAATGACCCATTTTAGTTGTTTGGAAGTCATCAACTGACCCTTTTCCTTCTGTACCTGGTTGGCCTCTGCCATAATCACGTCTATTACCTTTTTGGGAGCTGCTTGAGGGGTTGTAGCTGGCTCCTGACCTGGTTGAAGGCATAATTATGGTTAAAAAAGGCTTACAATAGTATTTTTACGTCAAAAACTTACTATTGGCCAAATTTTTGGCTTTCTGAAGTGTATTACTTATATCCAAGTTAATTAATTCAGAAGATATTGGTTCAGGTTGATTATTTTGAGTCACAATAACAGTACTATTATGATCAGAATTAACAGTACTGGCAGGGATAATGCTGGTTACTGTTGAGGCTGTTTCAATGTTTTCTTGTCTTACCACGTTTTCAGACACTAAAATTAATGAAAAAGCCAATTAATTAAGTAAAAAAAGGATATTTCAAAAAAAGAAATAAAAATTTAAGCCTCACTTATAATATGAAAAAAATTATTTTTTATGGATTTTTTGAATTATAAGTATTTTTTATATGTTTTTAAATTTTTCAATATAAGAAAAAAGATTTAAAAAGAGTAAAAAAAATATGTCACAGGTGAAATATCATGGCTGGGCCCCCAAATGTAAGGTGTGGATATGAAACTTTGATTAAAAATCAAGTACTTTTCCTGTCCTGAAATTTGTATAATGTAAAAAATCAATTAAAAATAGTAAGAAAATATTATTTTTAAGAGAAAACACGCCAATTTTATTTTTTATAACTTTATTAGTATAAAACAATAATATTCTAAAGATTTATTGATTACCAACAATAAAAATTTATCCAAAAAAATACTCTACAACAGATATTTTAAGGCTACAAAAGAAATTTCTTCAAGAGCAATTTCAATTGGAATTAATTGAGCAATGAACTGAAAGAAATTAATTAAGCAAAAGAGTCTTTAAAACAAATATTAAAGAGAAAACATGCCCAAAAGTGACCAGAGTGAATTTGGAAACAAAGTGACAAAGCTAACAGTGATGAAAGATGCTTTAATTCACTTTTGGGGTGGTTCAGGGGTAAAAATGATTATAGGAGTTACAAACAATGATGATAATTGTTTTTTCACGCGGTTAAAAGCTTTAAAATGATTTAAGAAAGGTGGTTGGAATCTTTTATTGATTGGTTCAACAATGTTTAAACTAATTATACAAGGAAAAGATCCTAACATGAAGAGAAAAGTGGGGCAAAGAAGACATTCTTTTATAGCCATCAATTTTCTTACTCCAAAAGTAAATTTTACTCTTGTCAGTCGTGAAAAACAGTCTGAAAACAGAAAAGCCAATTATGGCATCATTGAACCCTGGTTTAGACCAAAAAGGGCTGGTTTAAGCCATTTTTAGCCATTTTTAGCCATTTTAGACCCTTAAATCAGCCATTACTATAGCAATACCAGGCCTAGAGCCTTCAAAACACGTCAGAATGTGTGTCAGAGGCGTAGAAACCAGTTAAAACTGTTTTTATTATGATTGTTTTATCTTAAGGGTAGTTTTACCTTCTTGGCAACAGCTAAAACTACCCCAGTTGGTATCAAAACCTCATCATCAATTGAGTCCACAGACCCTGTAACTCAATTCCAGGCCAAAAGTGATGAACTTTTGCGTGAATTTTGACATCCCACGCCTGTCAGCAAGGATTTTGGGGGTCTAGCTCCCCCTTAGAGCTGGAGTTCCTTTTCCCCCCCAAATTTAATCTTTCCAATTTATTTTTCCTTTAATTCCTCATCATGTATTATACTTATAATTTACACATGTAATTCAATTCAATTGTACAGTACAATACAGTAATAATTGACACCTCATATGTAAATCAAAGTTCACTTATGTAATACACGCGCACATTTTGACATTTCAATTGAATTCAATTGAAAATACTTTAATTCCTCATAACTTCTAAACTAAACACAACACCTCAATTTGAACACAAAAATTGATGGTTAACACCACATGTGGTGTGAATTAAATTAAGGTTTTGAGGATTTTCAACTTTTGTATTGAAAATACTAAAAACTTAATTTAAGCTTATTTAGAGTTGAGTTACAAAAATTTCACTCAGAGGTGACCCCACCTGATTTTTTATGAGGAATCCAATGGTGAAATAAAATTTATATGTTTATTTATTGGATAAAAAGTTATAATAAATTTTATTTAACTTTTTTCTAAATTTATTTATTTTTTCACAATTTTGTTAAAATTTCATTTTTACTTAAATTTTTCAAGTATAAATGTAATTTTATATTTACAAAATTTAAAGTAATTTTATTTTTAAATTATAATTAATTTTTTATTTTTAATATAATTTTATATTTATATTTTTTATTTTTATTTTTAATAATATAAATAAATTTATTTTATTTATATTAATATGTTATTTTTTATATTTGTGGTCTTTTGGGTATATGAAATTACCTCTAAGGCTCACAAAATTTCTTTTGTAGCCTTAAATATCTCTTGTAGAGTATTTTTGCATAAATATTTATTGTTGGTAAAACAAAAAATGTTTATAATATTATTTTTTTATACTAATAAATTTATAAACAATAGAATTGGCGTGTTTTCTCTTAATAATAATATTTCTTTCTATTTTTAATTGACTTTTACCTTATACAAAATTTGAGGACAGGAAAAGTAATTGATTTTTAATCAAAGTTTCATATCCACACCTTACAATCATATCATCTAAGTAAACTACAACAGAAATATCCAAGAAATTTGCAAATATGTCATTCACAAGATTCTGGAAAGAAGCTGGAGCATTGGTCAGGCCAAATGGTGTAACCAAATACTCATAAGTACCATATTTGGTTCTGAAGGCAGTTAACTGCTCATCCCCCTCTTTGATTCTCATGAGATTATATGCACCATGCAGATCTATCTTGGAGAAGATAGTGGAACGGTTGAATATGGTAATAAACTGGTTCATAGGAGGAACAGGATACCTGTTCCTCCTATTGACAGCATTGTGTTTGCGGTAGTCAACACACAAATGGAGACCTCCATCGTTTCTCTTGACCAAAAGGACAGGTGCGCCTGTTAAAGAGGAGCTTTGTAAGGTGTGGATATGAAGCTTTGATTAAAATCAAGTACTTTTCCTGTCCTCAAAATTTGTATAAGGTAAAAATCAATTAAAAATAGTAAAGAATATTATTTTTAAGAGAAAACACACCAATTTTATTGTTTATAACTCTATTAGTATAAAGCAATAATATTATAAAGATTTATTGTTTTACCAACAATAAAAATTTATCCAAAAAATACTCTACAAGAGATATTTTAAGGCTACAAAAGAAATTTCTTCAAGGACAATTTCAATTGGAATTAATTGAGCAAGAAGCTGCAAGCAATTAGTCAAAGGACAAAGTCTTTAAAAAGAATATTAAAGAGAAAACACGCCCAAAAGTGACCAGAGTGAATTTGGAAACAAAGTGACAAAGTTTACAGTGATGAAAGATGCTTTAATTCACTTTTGGGGTGGTTCAGGGGTAAAAATGATTATAAGAGTCACAAACAATGACTATAATGATTTTTTCACGTGGTATAAGGTTTAAAATGATATAAGAAAGGTGGTTGGAATCTTTTATTGATTGGTTTAACAATGTTTAAACTAATTATAAAAGGAAAAGATTCTAACATGAAGAGAAAAGTGGGCCAAAGAAGACATTCTTTTATAGCCATCAATTTTCTTACTCCAAAAGTGAAATTTACTCTTTTCAGTCGTGAAAAACAGTCTGACAACAGAAAAGATAATTATGGCATCATTGGACCCTGGTTTAGACCAAAAAAGGGCTGGTTTAAGCCATTTTTTGCCAATTTCAGCCATTTTTGACCCTTAAATTCCGCCATTACTAAAAGAAATACCTGGTCTAGAGCCTTCAAAACACTTCAGAATGTGTGTAAGAGGAGTAGAAGTCAGTTAAAACTGTTTTTACTAACATTATTTTGACATAAGGGTAGTTTTACCCTCTTGGCACCAGTTAAAACTTCCCTGGTTGATATCAAAACCTCATCATCAATTGAGTCACCAGGGCAAATCTTGTGTCAATCATGGGCGATTGACTTCACGTCAAGCAAACGTCAAGAAGGATAAAAGTCGAGCTCACGTCAAGCAAAAATCAAGCACACATCCCACGCTTGTCTTACACCAAATCCTGTGACATCCACCAATATTGGTTCCCCTGTGCCTTCAACTCAGATTCCTCACCACCTGATCATCCCACAACCGTCCGATGGTTGGTAAAAATTACACAAGACCTGCCTGTTTGCACAAACGCACATCACAGAGGTCCTTCAGCCAGTCTTGATATAGGCCGGGGGTTTGACTTCACCAGGTCATCCATGAAAGGACTCCGCCTGAGGGGGATTGTTGTTTTGCAGATGACACTGGTAGAGCCCACCGCACAATACCGCGGGTGCAGGTGTGTGTGTGTGACGGGCACACCATGGCCAAATGATGTGTTGTCCTAATTTTGTGTAGCCATGAATCAGCTAGCTCAGCAGGAGGGGGTGACATGGTTAGACCCTGCTGCACAATGCAGTGGGTGCATGGGTAGCACATGCACACAAAGGCAATACATGTGAGGGCCTAGCGTCAGGTGGCATTGACCATTTTTGGGTGACACATGAAACCACTCTTGGCGGGTGCGGGTGCGCTTGGGTGTGCATTGGCGGGAGCAGGTGCGCTTGCTTGTGCATTGGCGGGTTCGGGTGCGCTTGCTTGTGCATTGGTGGGTGGGGGTGCGCTTGCATGTGCATTGGCAGGTGCAGGTGCGCTTGCGTGTGCATTGGTGTGTGGGGGTGCACAAGGGCCAATTCCCCTTCCAACATGATGATGGCGCAGTTAGAAATTTTGGATGCTGTGAAAGGTGAGTGTGTGGGTCATTTGATCATTGAACTTGGCTTATTCAAACTGTACCCAATGTCAAAATAGTAAGTTCCTTGTGGCAATGTGAAATAATGGGCTTTGCTTGTCACAATTGCATGTCTCTGTCACTAAATTTTGAGGCAGTTATTTCACTAGCAAAATTGCTGATGAATCTGAGAGATTTGCATTTTTGTAGACTAAAAAAACATTCTGACAACAGAAAAGGTAATTATGGCATCATTGGACCCTGGTTTAGACCAAAAAAGGGCTGGTTTAAGCCATTTTTAGCCATTTTAGACCCTTAAATCAGCCCTTACTATAGCAATACCAGGCCTAGAGCCTCCAAAACACGTCAGAATGTGTGTCAGAGGCGTAGAAACCAGTTAAAGCTGTTTTTACTATGATTGGTTTATCTCAAGGGTAGTTTTACCCTCTTGGCAACAGCTAAAACTACCCCAGTTGGTATCAAAACCTCATCATCAATTGAGTCCACAGACCCTGTAACTCAATTCCAGGCCAAAAGTGATGAACTTTTGCGTGAATTTTGACATCCCACGCCTGTCAGCAAGGAATTGGGGGGTCTAGCTCCCCCTTAGAGCTGGAGTTCCTTTCCCCCCCAAATTTAATCTTTCCAATTTATTTTTCCTTTAATTCCTCATCATGTATTATACTTAAATTTACATATGTAATTCAATTCAATTGTACAGTACAATACAGTAATAATTGACACCTCATATTTAAATCAAAGTTCACTTATGTAATACACGCGCACATTTTGACATTTCAATTGAATTCAATTGAAAATACTTCAATTCCTCATAACTTCTAAACTACACACAACACCTCAATTTTAACACAAAAATTGATTGCTAACACCACATGTGGTGTGAATTAAATTAAGGTTTTGAGGATTTTCAACTTTTGTATTGAAAATACTAAAAACTTAATTTAAGCTTATTTAGAGTTGAGTTACAAGAATTTCACTCAGAGGTGACCCCACCTAATTTTTTATGTGGAATCCAATGGTGAAATAATTTTTATATGTTTATCTAATAGATAAAAAGCTATCATAATTTTTATTTAACTTTTTTCCAAATTTGTTTATTTTTTCACAATCTTGTTAAAATTTCATTTTTACTTAATTTTTTCAAGTATAAATGTAATTTTATACTTACAAGATTTAATGTATTTTTGTTTTTAAATTGTAATTAATTTTTTATATTTAATATAATTTTATATTTATATTTTGATTTTTATTTTAATAATATAAATTTTCTTTATATTACTATGTTATTTTTGTATTTGTGGTCTTTTGGGTATATGAAATTACCTCCAAGGCTCACATTCCCTCCCATTAATAAAGAATATTACTTTGTAATATTGGTGTTTCTAGTGTGTCTTGATCTCCTGAGGAGTTTGGTAGCTTCTTGTATATCTTTTTCTTCTAACCATTCATCTTCACAAGCTGGGTCACTGTACCTAACAAGGTATTCCCTTACTTTTTTGGTTCTTAATTTCCTTTCTTTAAGAACTTTGGTTATTTTCTTAGTACCAGATGTCTAAATAGGAGGTATAACTTGGGGAATCTTATTCCTCAAGGGAAATTTCTCAGCATCACTAGATTTATATGGTTTTATCAAGCTCACTAGAAATGTAGGATGCTTATTGCTAAGTTCTTCAGATAACTCTACTTCAACAGCATTTTCTCCATGGAGGGCTTTAATCACAAAAGGTCCCGCAAAGGAGTCTTTCAGCTTTTTACATCCTTTGATGTTATTGAAGTTAGTGGTGTATACAAGAACTAGGTCCCCCACTTTGAAATCTGGAGTTGCATGTGATTTATCCCATTTGTCTTTAGCATATGCAAAAGAGTCCTCCATGCACCTTACTGCATGCTTTCTAGCTTTGTCTAGCATTCCTTTGAAGCTAGCAGCTGTGGGATGTATTTCAATTAAGTCTTTCCTCAAGGAATCTTGGGGTAACTTGGGGTTCCATCCTTTTTCTAGAATAGCAGGTGTCTGATTGGTACTGGCATGGATTGATGTTTTATATGCTAATTCCAGTGCTGGCAACAGAGTACACCAATCATGGGTATATCCATCACAATCTTTGAATTCAAGGCCATATGCACAAAGTCTTCTCACTATGTCCTCTAAGGTTTGGATCATCCTTTCAGACAGGCCATCAGTTTGTGGGTGGTAGGCTGTAGAGAAAGGCAGTTTAGTGCCAAATAATTGGTGAAGATTTGTCCATAGTGCTTAAGTGAATTTGGGATCTCTATCACTGATGATATTTGTAAATATCCCAGTCCATGACACTACTCTATTCCATATCAGAAGAGCTTTGTCCATGGCTGTATCATCTTTGTGACATGGTAAAAAGATTGGAGTTTTACTGAATCTGTCCACAATTACTAGGCAAGCATTATAGCTTCTGTCACCTCCTGGTGGTAGGCCAGTTACCCAATCCATATGGACAATTTTGCAAGGTCTGTTTGGTTCTTGGATTTTTATCATATTTCCAAGTCTTTTGCCAGTGGATTTATTTGCCTTTTGGCATCTGTCACAGGTTTTGCAATACTCTGCAACATCTTTCTGCCACATTGGCCACCATATGCAGGTCTTTACTTTCTCTCTTGTTCTGTCTTCAGAAATATGTCCTGAAAAGGGACTATCATGGCATTCTTTCAGTACAAGATTGATTAATGACCTGTCTACAACAGTCATGACACATGTGTGCTTGGATCTGTGGTAAATTATACCATCCAGTAGGTGGAATCTTCCATCATCATAAGATTTTCTCCATACTTCATCCAAGGCATGTATTAGAGAGTTGTCTTTACAGTCTTTGTTAATTAATTGGCATAAGATGCTACAGTTCTTATCTTGAGTGTAACTACTTCTGACTTCTTCAAAGAAGGTGGTGTTCAAGTCTGTAACACTTATTCCTTCTATTGGAATTTGTGGTGAAGCTTCTTCTGGAACATAAGAAGGATTATCAATATTATTTGGTAATGGCCATCTTCTTAGTCCATCTGCATTCTTATGAATATTCCCATCCTTATGAGCAATAGTCATATTGCCTCTGTATTCTTGTATGGCTATTTGCCATCTGAGCATGTGTCTGTTGGGTGTTTTCATGTTCAAAAGTGTTTTGACAGCTGTACAATCTGTTATCACTTCAAAAGCACATCCCTCTAAGAAGTAGTTCAATTTTTCCAAGGCCCAGACAACGCATAGACATTCCATCTGGCTTGCTCCATATCTGGCTTCAGCTGGTTTGATTTGCCTGGATATGAAACATATGGGTCCTTCTACAGGTTTATCATTTATGATCTGAACTTGGTGAAGTTCAGCACCTAGTCCATCCCCTGATGCATCAATATACAGCTTGAAAGGCAGTTTAAAGTCTGGCATCAGTAAGAGTGGAGCAGTGGTCAATGGTTCTCTTAGAGACTCAAAAGCTTTGACTCTGTCAACAGTCATTTCAAATACCGTGTCTTTGTCACACAACTTATAAAGTGGTCTTGCTATGGATGCAAAATCTTTAATGTGTTGCCTATAATATCCTGCAAAACCTAATAATGACTGAATTCCCTTCTTTTTCTCAGGCATGGGTTTTAACAATACTGCTGCAACTTTGTTTTTGTCAATTCCAAGGGACAAACCAGATACAACATGTCCTAGTGCCTTAAGTTCTTTAAATCCAAAATGGCATTTCTTCAAGGAGATTTTCATGTTGACTGATTGAATTTTTGTCAAACCTCTGGACAATATGTACATGTGCTCTTCCCAAGTCTTGGAACAGACAATAATGTCATCAATGTAAATGAATAACCATCACTCTGAGAGTTCTTCAGGGAAGATTTCATTCATCATTCTTTGGAAGTGTGAAGGTGCATTTTTGATACCAAAGGGCATCTTCAAGTATTCATACACTCCACAATGAACTATAATTCTCAGGTATTTTCTTGCTCTTGGTGTCACCACATTTTGATGGAATCCTTCAAGGGCATCCATAGTGGTTATGTACACTGCTTGAGATATTTGAGTAAGGGCAATATGGATTTTTGGTATTGGGTATCTGTCTGGGACAGTGTAAGTGTTCAGAGCTCTAAAGTCCCCAACCATTCTGGATTTTCCATTATGCCACGCCACTGTGACTGGTGTAGTTATTTCTACTTCTTCATTGTGGCCTACTTTTCTTATTACACCAAGGTCCAGAAGTTCTTTGATATGAATTTCTAGAGCTTCTCTTCATTTTGGACTTTCTGGATAAGCAGGCCTTCTTAAGAGTGGTGGATATGGTCTCTCAATGTTAAGAATGATGTCAACTTCATGACCAATAATTGCTCCTAGAGGTTCTTTGTCTGTAGCAAATGCTCCTCTGTGGTCATACAAAAGGGAAGAAAGTTAATTTTCTTGTTTATCAGTCAGATGAAGGCTTATTTCAGCCTCATTTAACTGTTCAGACTTGAATTTCTCTAATTCTAAGTTGACTGGTTGTACTTTGTTTACTGTAATTTGTCTTTTAAATGGTAAAAATGAAAATGTTTGGCGCTTATTGTCTCCAATAGTAAAGTATCTGTCTTTGGTATTATGTAAATCTATCCCATACATGATTAAATAGTCATTTCCCAATATAAAATGGGTACTAGAGCAATTTTCCATAGCAACAAATGCAACTGTGATCCTTAAATTTCCATTTATGTGTGGGAATATGACATTGGTCTCAAAGATTCCTAATGCTCTCATTGGGTTACTTGCACTGTTGAATTTTATACCATCAATTGGTAACAATTGGTCTTCAAAATTTGGTACACAAGTCTTAAGAAAAGATTTTCCAACACAAGAGCAGAAGGCTTCTGGGTCAAGCAAACGTTTGGTGGGCTTGTTGTCAATCACCACTTCTGTTATACAGGAGTTACCAGCTGTATAACCTTTCCCCCTGTTTGGTTTTGTCTTCATGAGTTGTGCATCTAGAACTTCTGATAAATCAACTTGACCATTGCTCAATTGTGGCAAGTGGGAATAAGATTCCCTGATGTCAAAAGTGGCATTGATATTTTCTATATCTTTTGTAGATTCAGAAAATATGGATGACTTATCATCTGAATTGTCTTCAATTATGTCTTCTTTTTCAACATCTGGTTCCTTTTCAATGTCAATCTCATTGATTTTCCCCTTTTTGGACATGTATTGGCTAAATGGGTGGTGCTTTGACAAATATGGCATTTTCTGACTGTATCTGCAGATTTATATTTAATATTACTAGAATTTTCTTTGGGGTTTTGTCCACAGAATCTTTCCAAGGTGTATTAAACCTTGTTTTGAGATTCGCCCTACTAGAACCAATTTTGGTTCTGGTGGTTACTTCTTCTAGTATATTTATAATATCCTCTGCTGAAGATTGTTCAGTAGTCCTGCTTTTGACAGCATGCTCTAAGTCACCTCCACATTGTCTCAGAATTTTTCTATGGATCATAAATTCTGACATGTCAGGATATAATGCTGTTAATCTGTCCTTTTGTTGGCAAAACCATGGTAAAGCTTTGTCTTTATCAGCATTAAATTTGGCAGATTCAAAGGCTGTTTCAACTTTAAACCTCCAAGCATCATTTTCACATTTGTTAACAATTTGGCTTTTCCACCAAGTCCAACTCTGGTGTCCATGTGCTTGTCTTATTTTGATGTACCATCTGTGAGCTGATCTGGTAAACAAGGTGTTAAACCTGGCTGTTACCAATCTGTCTGGTAATTCAAAATCCTCTTTGATCATGTCAATACCTCTAATGAATTCCATATGGTCATACTCTCCTTCACCACTGAAGTGAGGCCATTCTTTAAGTTTTGGAACTTCTTTCAAGAGTGCTTGGCCCATTGATGGTTCTAAGTTATGAAAAGAAGTGGATAATTCATTTTTTAATTGTGAATTATCAGGATTCAATACTTGTGGATTTGGAATTCTTGTGCCCTCATTTTGATTGAGAGGTGTAGACATTCTTGGTAAGGTGTTCAGTATTTGTTTAATGTCATTCATTTTACTGTTGCTACACCTTTGGGAATTTCTGTATTCATGTTGGAAGCTTTGTATTAAATTTATTACTTCAATTTTATACATGTTGTCCTTATGTGTCAGTTTCTGCCATAAATCTGTCTGTCTTGTATTATCAGCAGTGACTTGATTCAATTTCATTGATAATTTTGATATTTCTTCTTGTGAAGCATTAAAACACTTTTTCAAGGCAATGGTATATGTCTTTACTTCAGTGAATGAATTTGAAATGTCATCAAGGACTTTCTTGTTATCTGTCTTGATAATATTTATGGCTTGTTTAATTCTTGTTTCAATTATGTCATCAATATTGAATTTAGAATATTTATCTGTTAATTCTTTAATAATGGCAGATTGTTCATTTATTTTATTCTTAGAAGAACTATCATTGGTGGAATTTTTAATTGTTCTTGAAACTTTTTCAAAACACATAAGTGTTTCACTAATTTGGCACAGACTCAGGTTGTTTGTTTTAATGTTGTTACAAATGGTTTCATTTTTATCAGAAGGATGTTTTTTCACGTCATTTATAGCATCATACAACTCTGGGATGGAATCAAATATATCAGAAATCATTTCTGGAATCTTAATCTGGCTTCCTCCTTCTTCTTTAATTCCATCATGGTTGTGGCCATCTGGAATACATTTTCCATGGCATCCTGCTGCATCTTTGGAATCCTGTAGCCTTGGCTGTAAGGTTTGGGGCTGGTGCCTTCCCTTTGCCCTTTTTTGGAGCTTGTGGCTACTTTTTCACATTGGAATTGCTGCTGCTGGCCACTGGGGCTGTTTTTGGCACTGGTTTGGGTGGTGGAGGGTTGTTTTTCCTCCATTCCAGTGTCAAAAGCATCATGTTTTTCTTCTCCATCAATGGATGCCATCCATTGATCAATTTGCAGGTGTTGGGATGGCCCAGGAATTTTCTACTGCCAGGAAAGAATTCATGCAATTCTTCCACATGTCTGCAAGGATCTGGTACTCCTTGAATTGAAGTGCATTGTTGTATGCACTGTGGCTGGCTTTGTATATGTCCACAGAGGCTTGTTGTGGTGGTTTCAGCTCTTTTTGAAGGTAAAATAGTATTATCAGCTTCAGAATGACCCAATTTAGTTGTTTGGAAGTCAGCAACTGACCCTTTTCCTTCTGTACCTGATTAGCCTCTGCCATAATCACATCTATTACCTTTTTGGGAGCTGCCTGAGGGGTTGTAGCTGGCTCCTGACCTGGTTGAAGGCATAATTATGGTTTAAAAAGGCTTAAAATAGTATTTTTACGTCAAAAACTAACTATTGGCCAAATGTTTTGCTTTCTGAAGGGTATTACTTATGTCCAAGTTTATCAATTCAGAAGATATTGGTTCAGGTTGGTTATTTTGAGTCACAATAACAGTACTATTATAGTCTGAATTAATAGTGCTTGCAGGAACAATGCGGGTGACTGTTGAGGCTGTTTCAATGTTTTCTTGTCTTACCACGTTGTCAGACACTAAAATTAATGAAAAAACCAATTAATTAAGTAAAAAAAAGGATATTTTAAAAAAGAAATAAAAATATAAGCCTCACTTATAATATGAAAAAACTTATTTTTTATGGATTTTTTGGATTATAAGTATTTTTTATATCTTTTTAATTATTTTTTTTCAATATAAGAAAAAAAGATTTAAAAAGAGTAAAAAAATATTTCACAGGTAAAATATCACGGCTGGGCCCACAAATCTAAGGTGTGGATATGAAACTTTGATTAAAAATCAAGTACTTTTCCTGTCCTCAAAATTTGTATAAGGTAAAAATCAATTAAAAATAGTAAATAATATTATCTTTAAGAGAAAACACGCCAATTTTATTGTTTATAACTCTATTAGTATAAAACAATAACATTATAAAGATTTATTGTTTTACCAACAATAAAAATTTATCCAAAAAATACTCTACAAGAGATATTTTAAGGCTACAAAAGAAATTTCTTCAAGAGCAATTTCAATTGGAATTAATTGAGCAAAGAACTGCAAGCAATTAATTAAAGAACAAAGTCTTTAAAAAGAATATTAAAGAGAAAACATGCCCAAAAGTCACCAGAGTGAATTTGAAAACAAAGTGACAAAGTTTACAGTGATTAAAGATGCTTTAGTTCACTTTTGGGGTGGTTCAGGGGTAAAAATGATTATAAGAGTCACAAACAATGATTATAATGATTTTTTCACATGGTTATAAGGTTTAAAATTATATAAGAAAGGTGGTTGTAATCTTTTATTGATTGGTTTAACAATGTTTAAACTAATTATAAAAGGAAAAGATTCTAACATGAAGAGAAAAGTGGGGCAAAGAAGACATTCTTTTATAGCCATCGATTCTCTTACTCCAAAAGTAAAATTTACTCTTTTCAGTCGTGAAAAACAGTCTGACAACTGAAAAGCCAATTATGGCATCATTGAACCCTGGTTTAGACCAAAAAGGGCTGGTTTAAGCCATTTTTAGCCATTTTAGACCCTCAAATCTGCCATTACTATAGCAATACCAGGCCTAGAGCCTCCAAGACACGTCAGAATGTGTGTCAGAGGCGTAGAAGCCAGTTAAAACTGTTTTTACTATGATTGTTTTATCTTAAGGGTAGTTTTACCCTCTTGGCAACAGCTAAAACTACTCCAGTTGGTATCAAAACCTCATCATCAATTGAGTCCACACACCCTTTAACTCAATTCCAGGCCAAAAGTGATGAACTTTTGCGTGAATTTTGACATCCCACGCCTGTCAGCAAGGAATTTGGGGGTCTAGCTCCCCCTTAGAGCTGGAGTTCCTTTTCCCCCCAAATTTAATCTTTCCAATTTATTTTTCCTTTAATTCCTCATCATGTATTATACTTATAATTTACATATGTAATTCAATTCAATTGTACAGTACAATACAGTAATAATTGACACCTCATATGTAAATCAAAGTTCACTTATGTAATACACATGCACATTTTGACATTTCAATTGAATTCAATTGAAAATACTTCAATTCCTCATAACTTCTAAACTAAACACAACACCTCAATTTTAACACAAAAATTGATGGTTAACACCACATGTGGTGTGAATTAAATTAAGGTTTTGAGGATTTTCAACTTTTGTATTGAAAATACTAAAAACTTAATTTAAGCTTATTTAGAGTTGAGTTACAAGAATTTCACTCAGAGGTGACCCTACCTAATTTTTTATGAGGAATCCACTGGTGAAATAATTTTTATATGTTTATTTAATGGATAAAAAGTTATAATAATTTTTATTTAAATCGTTTCCAAATTTGTTTATTTTTTCACAATTTTGTTAAAATTTCATTTTTACGTAATTTCTTCAAGTATAAATGTAATTTTATACTTACAAAATTTAATGTATTTTTGTTTTTAAATTGTAATTAATTTTTTATTTTTAATATAATTTTATACTTATATTTTGATTTTTATTTTAATAATATAAATTTTATTTATATTACTATGTTATTTTTGTATTTGTGGTCTTTTGGGTATATGAAATTACCTCTAAGGCTCACAAGCTTGGCCCTATGAAACCTTTCTCTACACTTTCTGAAATGTAGGGCCACAGTGTTTCAGACTCTTGATTTGATAGTGAGTAGATAACACCAACTGGAGGTAGAAGACCCTCCAGTTCTATATGATGATCACAGGCACGGTGTGGAAGCAGTTTCTCTGATTTCACCTTGGAGAATACATCCAAATATTTGTGATAAGCAGGAGGTACTATCTTCAACACAGTCTCAATTTCTTCTGGCTCTTCCTCCCCATCCCACTGTTCCTCCAGGGAGAAAGGTCCATATCTCCTTGAAAGAGATAAAGTGAAGATATAGCAACATCTTCTCCAACATCTTTTATCTCTTTGAAGACCTCATCTCTTGATTTGAGTCATGACTGAGATGGAATTATGTAAGGGATATGGACAGAATAAGGAAGGGAAGGTGTCTTAAGTTCACCAACCAGAGCAACACTGTTGACAGAAGTGGCCAAGGCATTGCTAGCAGAAGAATTAATACGACTAGAATCCTTATTACTAGAATCATAGGTGATCAATCTATTTTCCCAATCAATAATGGGATTAAAATGGTACAGAAAATTCTAGCCCAATATCAGGTCTTCTCCTTTGGGTGAATCTATGATAAAAAGGTCCCATTCAAAGATTGGGAAGGAAGGCAAGTCAACTACCCACTTTGTATAATGGGTGATGAAGAAGACAGGGGATGCATTTGAATCCAGAATGAAAAGAGGAATCTTTTCAGGGAGCTCTAATATAGTCAATGAGTACTTGAGAACAAAATTCTTTGCAATAAAAGAGTTTGTAGCACCAGAATCAATGAGAATGCTATAAAAAATATCAGAGACAGTAGAAAAATAAGAAACTTTGAAGATTTTTTGACACTAGTATTCAGAGTGCACAATTGTGCTCTTGAAGGAAATAAGTGAGAGCCATTGAGCACATCATGATTCCCACTCAGGCTTTTCGCTGCTTGGTAGGGAAGCCTCTTGATGACCCAGGCTTGTTCTGGGGTCTCTTGAAGCATTTTTCAATTGGGTTCTTTCCACCACAATAAGTACAAAGCCCTTCTTTGATCCTCCTCTCCTTCTCAGAACCAATCAATTTCTTGTCCCTATTGAGGAGAGTAGAATGGACCTTGTCCTTTGAAGCTTGAAATTCATTGCCCTTCTTATTCTTCTTATGGCAAGGACTTCTTGAAGATGAGTCTTGAGGAGGCCTTGAAGAATTGGATCAAGTAACAGGAGGCTTCTTCTCTTGATGACTACCCTTCTCTTTCTGCCTCTAATGCTATCTGGTATCTAATTCCAGGGTAATGTCCATGAGTTCTTGAAGAGTATCAAAATTACCAGGGTAGGAAGCCAAATAGTCCAAAATTCTTGATTCCAATCCTCTTCTATAAACACGGGTATAAGCTCTTTCTCCCCAATCTCCAATTCTTGACATTAAGCTTCTGAAATCAGCAATGTACAAGGATACATGGCCACTTTCCTTCATCCTCAAATTGTCCAACTCTTGTTCAGCTTTCCTGAATTCATTGGGATCACCAAACAGAGTGAATAATTTATTTTCAAATAACTGCCAATTATTGAGAAGGTAGGAAGAATCTTCATTGGAAATATTGGAGAGGTAGGGTTCAATCCATTTGCCAGCTCTACCAGTGAGAAAAGAAGTTTAGTACAGAACTTTTTTCCTGTCTGAGAAGAGATTTTCTGGATCATTATGAAAAATAAGTTGACAGGATTGAAGAAACCCTCTCAAATTATGGGCTTGAGTACCATCAAGAGAATCAGGTGCTTTCATTGATGGAGTCTTGAATGCAGGGGCTTTGGAATTTTTCCTGGGGGCTGCTGCTTGAGAAAGTTGTCCTGTAATATTAGCCATTTGCTCCATTATCTTTAGGAGACTTGGATCAGATTGAGAGACAAGAAGTTGATTAGTAGGGGATATATTAGAACCCTGGGGTACCTCTGGAGCATTTGCCAAGGCATCTGCCACTTCAGTTTCCCCAGAATCTTCCTCTTCCACAGACTCCTCCCCCTCTTCATCTTCAACTTCTCCAATTCTTACTCTGGCACCTTCAGACATGCCAGGATAACCACCCAAGAGGCCAGAGAAAGACCTTGATCTTCTTCATTTGATTCCCCCTCTACTGGATGGTGCTTCTCCTTCCATTGGTGGTCCTCTGACCAAGCTGCACTCAGTTGATGAAATCATGGTGTGCAGTGAAGAGGAACCCTTGATGTACAAGTGAGAACAGCTGGATTTATTTTAGATCTAGTTTTCTTGGCTGGAGGGCTATGCTGAACTGGCATTATTGAGAAATTGAGAATAAAAACTTGATTATACTTCAAAATAAAGAATCAATGCTTGGCCAAATCAATAATCAATAAAATCTTGATGATCTTGAGGAATCAATCAACAGTCTTGAGGTGGAAACAATTCAATCAATCAATAATTCAATTCAGTCAATATCAGTGGTCAATCAAATATCCATAATCTTGAAGAATTCAACAATCAATCAATAAATAAATAAGTCAATCTCTTCAATATCAATTCAAGGTCTTGAGGAATCAAGCAGTCAAATAAATATCTTCAGGAATCAAAACCAATCAATAATCAATAATCAATTCTTGAGGATAAATCAGTTATCTTGAGGAATTCAAAGTCAATCAATCCAATCAAAATAAAATCCTGAATTGCTGAATCAATTACCCAATGAATCCCAATCAATGAACCAATCAATAATTCCTGATAAGACCTGAATGAGCAAACAAAATAAATATTAGATTGAGATATAATTGAGAATGAAATTAGATGGTCAGAAATTATTAAAACATGATAAGAACTAATTTTCATGTGAAGATTATGAATGAGATTAAAATTGAAGATAGAAAAATCATAATCATGAGAATCATAAGATCATTAAAGAGTCATAATTCATGAATGAGAGAAATTGATATAAATGAATGAAGAGAAAAAATCAACTATGAGTTAATTAATTTAACGTCACAGGTGCTCTTCTAAGTGAAGAGGGCCTGGCACTCAGTAAACTAGGACTCACTTTTGGAGGGCTCAAGGATATGATAAGAGATGAAGACACTTAAGAGTGTAAGATGATGAATTACTAATAAAAGAAATATAAGAAAAGCAGAAATAAAAGAATAAGAGTAAGAGACTAAAAGAGCCAACCACAAACAAGTCCAAGTCCACTGTTTCAACCTGTCATAATGGAAAGAGAAGGGTTAATAAGGATATGGCCACCCAACTCATACTGTACAGGCAAAGAAATAAAAGGAAAAGACTAAATTAAAATTAAATAATTATAATACCCAAAATAAGGATAAGAATAATTATGAAATAATAAATAAACTAAATTAATTAACTGGGGAAAAGTCCCCAGGGGGAGAAAGAGGGGCTGGTATATGTGAGAATCACCATCCCTGATCCAGAAAGAGAATTTTCATGGGAATAATTGATGATTGAATTGAGTCTGGAAAATACAGGTCCTGTACAAGAGGTATGGTGGTATTGAGTGATCATACAGTTTGGAAATTGTGTATCCAAACTGTATTTGGTAATTCCAACCTGTACAAGTATTGACAGGCTGTATTGATAAACCAGACTGTATGCATGTTTCAGCAAGGAAGATTGCTGAAACTGAATGTTGATACACACAGTGGATTTGATGGTTTGAGGTGTTTGAATGGGTGTAAGTATGAATGCCCTTACTCCTGATGAGTGGTTGTTACACACAAATTAATCCATCATTATCACAAAAAATGAGGCATGACCTTGTGGATGTGTTACACACATATAAGAATTCCTTTGCTTCTGATAATGGACCATTAGGCGCTATTCAAGGGCATGAAGTTGATATTACTCTTAATATTGACAGACCATACCCTCCAGTACTTAGAATACCAGCTTATCCAGCCAGTCCCAGATCTGGAGAAGCCTTGGAAAAACATATCCAAGAATTGTTCCAACTTGGTGTACTAAGAAAAATAGGCAATAATGAAGAAGTTGAAGTGACAACACCTGTTATTATTGCTTGGAATAATGATAAATCAAGGATGGTTGTGGATTTTAGAGCATTGAATACCTACACAGCTCCAGATAGGTATCCAATTCCTAGAATTCAAGGAAACTTGACCCAATGGTCTAAAGCCAAGTATATAACATCAATGTATTCATTAAAAGGCTGTCATCAAAATGTTTTGACACCCAAAACTAGGAAATTACTTAGAATTATCACTAACTGTGGTATTTATGAGTATCTTAGAATGCCATTTGGTATTAAAAATGCACCATCTCATTATCAAAGAATGATGAATACCATTTTCCCCACAGAATTTTCTGAAGGATGGCTTATCATTTTTATTGATGATATTATCATATGTTTTGACTCATGGTCTTTGCACCTTTGAAGACTTTCAAGAGGACTTGACAAAGATACAGGAGTGAGTATGAAGATTTCACTCAAGAAATGCAATTTTGGCTTTGAAGCACCTAAAGCTTTAGGACCTATTGTTTCTGGTTTAAGCTTGGGTATTGACAAAAACAAAGTAGATGCAGTGTTACTTAAGCCAATATCCTAGAATAAGAAAGAAATGATTTATTTTCTTGGCTTTGCCAGTTACTACAGGAACACCTGAGAGACTTGGCAATTCTGCCAAGTCACTCTATAGAATCTGTGATCAACAGACAGTATTTGTGTAAGGTTTTTCTATGAAACTCTTGATAATAGTAGCAAAATCAAGAGTACTATGACTGTCCTCAATAGAAATATATAATATAATAAAATATTATAACCACAAATTTAAATATAATTATTAAAAATAATTATATAAAAAAATAAATTTAATTATTATTATAAAAAATATAATAAAAATAAAAATAAGAATAACTATAATAAATTATAATTATTCTATTATTGTTATAGTCACTGACAGTTATAACAATAAGAATTGTAAAGCTCTTAATGAGACAATTACACATGGAAATATGAATATTAACCACTTATAAATAATATAAATATTATTTATAAAAGAATTATAACACACACTGTGCAGAAATAATTCTTATAGAATAAAATTCTATATAAAAAAACTAATACTAGATAAAAAAAATATAGAAATTTAGAGAAAACTTACTTATAATATTTATTTAATACAACAAGTTAAACAACAACAGTTATTATATTAAATAATTATTATAAGTTAAAAACACGCCTAAAATCAATAATTTTAAAGATAAAACAAATTTTTATGATAAAATTTAAGATTAAAGAGTTTTTAAGAGGAATTTGTGCATTTTAAAAGATATTTAAGATGATAATTCTATAATATAAAATATATTATTGATGATTAAAATAATAATCTGAATTCTATGACTTCAATTCTTTAATTTACAATTAATAAAGAATAAAATAACTTAAGAATAACTTTCATAATAATATTTTATAAATAATAAAACTTTACCTGTTTAAATGTCTAATATGATTGGATTGATGATG
This sequence comes from Austropuccinia psidii, assembly GCA_023105745.1. Classification (NCBI taxonomy): domain Eukaryota; kingdom Fungi; phylum Basidiomycota; class Pucciniomycetes; order Pucciniales; family Sphaerophragmiaceae; genus Austropuccinia; species Austropuccinia psidii. The sequence continues at coordinate 31,845,933 of JALGQZ010000013.1, read as the reverse complement.
GATGATGGACAAAAACAGTGATGAAAAGACTCTTTTTATGTCTTCAGAGAAGCTCTCATGATTCATAATGAATATAGAGGGCGTGCTCAGGTCAAAACTGAAAAACCATACTTAAAAACAGAATTCCTAACTTAAGGCAACTTGTTTTTAATTCCAATTTAAAGTTACCAGTGTTATTCTTAACTCCATGTAACTTTAATCCTCATTTAAACTAATTATTTTAAGCTTTTAATATAAATAAACTTATTTATATTAACGTTCATCACATGAACAACTTAAAAATAGAGTTTCAAGCAGAAATCTCTTAAACTCAATTTTTAATTAATTGTTAAAGAAATCATAATTTTCTTTGAGCTTAATGAAAAGAGTAAATTCCAGGCTACTTACCCAGGAATTTTATTTATAAAAGATACTTAAAATTTATTTTATATATAGATAATATTAAATTCTAAGCTGTGTGAAATTTTCAAGCAAATCCATTAAGATTTGGAGTTTTAATGAATTTTTGAAGTTATTACTATTTTTCCACGTAAAATAGCAATACACACCATACCTTAACTTTTGATAAGGTTTTGATGCTTTTAACTTTAAAGTTTTAAGCTTATTTAAGGTTTTTAAGCCTGATTAAGCTTTGACAGTTCTTAAAACCTTGATTTCAAGCCTGCATATTGGGATTTACCCATTGGCAGCTTGAAATTCCTGTCCAAATTGGGATAAAACCAGTTTAAACCTTAAGGTTGGATCAAAGTCTAATCTTAAAGTTTAAATAAGGTTGAAAATCCTCCAATACAGGTGGACAACCTTAATTGAATCATTGCAGATCCAAAAAGTTGGGTACCCCAGCTCTATTTGGTTTTTTTCCTTTGTCCCACCTTTTTGCGTGGATTTTGCCCTTTTATTTATTTAAAGCCATACCATGGCTTTAAACCCTTTTAAATTGAGCTCACGCAGGATTTACATTCTGTATGGCCAATCCTTAGCCAATTCAGTAAATATACACCACACCTCAATTTTAACTAAAATTTTGGTAAGTTTGCATTAACCTTATGCAACTTTAAATTTAAGCTTATTTAAGCTTAAATTTAACAATTTTAAAAAAATGTTAAAAAGTTACATTAGTACTGTGAGATTCTTAAATCTTCTAATAACACAAGAAATAAGTTTTTTTGGGTATAACACCTTATGGATTTACCCTAGGTTATTTTTGGTGTAGAATCCAAAAATGACATAATATTTATAAGTTTGTTTATACAAAATAAAGCTTTACTTATTTTTTTTATTTTTTATTTTAATTTCAACTAAAAAGTCTGTTTAAGACAAAATTAGCTGTTTATAAAATCATTTGTGGCCTTATGGGTATGTTATACATACCTCACAGGCTCACATTCCCTACCACCAAAAGAAATTGTACCACAATTTTTCTTTTTTAGTTTACCCCCAAGTTGTTTGAGGGGGGTATAATCCACTGTCCAACCTCTCTACTTCTACTTTTAAGTATGTAAAGCACATAATTCAAACTTTTTATTGAGCAATTGGTCTTCTCTCATGTCTGAATCTTTTGAGAAACTTCTGGGAATCAGGTATTTTGCTTTCTACAATCCACTCATATTCATGTTGTGGATTTTTATACCTGAATAAGTATTCTCTTTCATTGATTCCCCTAAGTCTTCTTTCTTTCAAGACTTTTAGTACCTTCTTCTCCTCACTTAGACCTAGTGGGGGTACTTCTAAGGGTGTTTCATTTTTTAAAGGAAATAATTCCTTGTCACTTGAAGTGTAATGCTTTACTAGACTGACAGGAAAAGTTGGATGTTTATTTTCCAGTTCTCCTGACAGTTCTACTTGTACTGCATTTGTCCCATGAAGGGCTTTAATAATAAATGGTCCTGAAAAGGAATCTTTCAATTTCTTTGGGCCTTTGATATTATTAAAGTTCAAGGTTGAAACTAGTATTAAGTCCCCTACTTTGAATTCTGGTGTTTTATGACTCTTATGCCATTTCGGCTTAGCATACTCAAAGGCATCATTCATGCTTTGATTTGCATGATGTCTCACTTTATCAAGCAATATCTTAAAGCCTGAAGCAGTTGGATGAATGTCAACCAGATCTTTCTTCAAAGTATCAATTGGAAGTTTGGGGTTCCATCCTTTTTCCAACATTGCAGGGGTCTTGCCTGTTGAAGCATGGATGGAGGTCTTATAGGCTAATTCCAATGCTGGTATAAGGGTACACCAATCATGGGTAAAGCCATCAGAATCTTTAAACTCCAGGCCATAAGCACAAAATCTTCTGATCATGTCCTCAAGGGTTTTAATCATTCTTTCTGCTAACCCATCTGTTTGTGGATGGTATGCTGTTGAGAATGATAATTTTGTACCCAAACGCTTATGTAAATTGGTCCATAAGGCTGATGTAAATTTTGGGTCTCTGTCACTAATGATATTTTTAAAGAGACCAGTATGGGATATTACTCTATTCCAGATCAAAAGAGCTGTGTCCATAGCTGTGTCATCTTTGTGACATGGTAAAAAGATTGGTGTTTTGCTATATCTGTCTACAATAACAAGACATGCATTGTAACTTTTATCACCTCCAGGTGGTAATGCTGTTACCCAATCCATGTGAACCACTTCCCGTGGGGTACTTGGCTCTTGGATATGGATCATCAGACCAAATCCTTTACCAGTAGCTTTATTGGCTTTCTGGCATCTATCACAACTATGACAGTATTCAATGACATCCTTTCTCCAAGATGGCCACCAGGCACATGTCTTAATTCTTTCCATTGTTCTGTCTTCAGACAGATTTCCAGAATAAATGTTATCATGGCATTGTAGTAGTATTGTGTTAATCAACATTTGACTAAATAGGACCATGACACATGTGTGTTTAGATCTGTGATATAGTATACCATCAAACAAATGGAATCTTCCATTATAATAAGATTTTTTCCAAATATCATCCAGAGAATTAGCCAATACTGCATCTTTGCAATCTTTGTCAAGTAGAGTAGTAAGTATATGGCAATTTTTATCTTGCTTATAGCTTTCTCTAAATTCCTCAAAGAATTCTGTTCCTACATCTGTGATGTTAATTCCTTCAATTGGGATTTGAGGTTCTGCACTTGTAGGAACATAGGCAGGATTTTCAGGTGTATTGGGTAATGCCCATCTACTTAAGCCATCAGCATTCCTGTGAATATTTCCAGCTTTATGTACTATGGTCATATTTCCTCTATACTCCTGTATAGCAATCTGCCATCTTAACATGTGTCTGTTTGGATTTTTCATGTTAAGAAGTGACTTTACTGTGTTACAATTAGTAATTACTTCAAACACACTACCATAAAGATAGTAATGAAGTTTTTCCAGAGCCCAAACAAGGCAAAGGCACTCCATTTGGCTAGCTCCATATCTGGCCTCAGTAGGTTTAATTTGTCTTGAAATGAAACAAATTGGACCTTCATAAGGCTTGTCATTGACAATTTGAACTTGATGAAGAGCAGCTCCTAGACCTTCACCACATGCATCAATATACAGCTTGAAAGGAAGTTTCCAGTCTGGCATCAGTAATAATGGTGCATTGGCCAAGGCATACTTGATTTTATCATATGCTTGAATTCTTTCCTGAGTCATTTCAAAAACAGTTTGTTGATCACAAATTCTGTATAATGATCCGGCATGGATTGCAAAATCTTTAAGGTGTTGCCTGTAATAACTGGCAAAACCTAAGAGAGACATCATTTCTTTTTTGTTCTGGGGCATCTGTTTCAGTAAAACTGAAGCCACTTTGTTCTTATCAACACCAAGGCTTAGTCCTGAGACTACATGTCCTAGAGCTTTTAACTCATGAAACCCAAAACTACATTGTTTAAGAGAAATTTTCATGTTCACTTGTAGAATTTTCTTAAGTACTAATGAAAGTCTCTCTAAATGTAATTGCCAGGTTTCTGAACAAATGATAATTTCATCAATATAAATGATTAACCATCCCTCTGATAGTTCATGTGGGAAGATAGTATTCATCATTCTTTGGTAATGAGAGGGTGCATTTTTAATACCAAAAGGCATCCTAAAATATTCATAAATACCACAATGAGCAATTATTCTCAATAATTTCCCAGCATGAGGTGTCAAAACATTCTGGTGAAAGCCTTTTAGAGCATCCATAGAAGTGATGAATCTTGCTTTGGGTAATTGAGTCAAAGTCTCATGAATTCTAGGGATTGGATACCTGTCTGGGATAGTGTAGGTATTCACTGCTCTAAAATCACCAACCATCCTTGATTTATCATCATGCCAAGTGATGATTACTGGGGTTGTGACTTCCACTTCCTCATTGTGTCCAACGTTTCTAAGAACTCCCAGTTTCATCAGTTCATTAATATGATTTTCTAATGCTTCTCTAGCTCTAGGGCTAGCTGGGTAAGCTGGTCTTCTTTGTGAGGCTTGACTATGAAACAATAAGTAAAAATTACTAATCTATTACTTATTGTACTCTGAATGTCCTTATGAATTGAATAAATAAGATTAAAAATATAATAATAATAAATAATTATTATTATTATGGCGTAAAATAATTATATTATTAAATAAATATAATAATATAATTTATATTATGAAAATATAATATAATAAATTAATATATTTAAAAAGCTCTTTATTATTGTTACCAACAAATAATAAAGGCGTAAAAAATTGCTTTTTATTAATAAAAAACAATTAATAACAATAATATTACTAATATTAAAGTTATGAATTAATATAAATACTATTTATATTAATTAAAGAGTTATTAAGAGAGTAATAATAGAGAAATTATTATAATAAGAGGAAATAACCTACTTTTAACACTTATAATAATAATTTTGAAATATTTTATGCCAAAAAATATAAATACAACTTTTCAAATTGTATTTACAATAAAAATAAAGAAAATTACAAATTATTCTGGATTTTAACGTGGAAATGAGTTTTTAAAGAGATTTTTAGCAAAAACAATTAAATAAATGATTTAATCACGTCAAAATAGATGATTACAACAAGGTGGTCTTTGGTCTTTAATAATATAATAGTTTTATATATAAAGAATAAAGAAATTACCTTTGATTTAATTGATTTAATGTTTTTGATACGTCTGAGGGGAAAATAGAGTAAAAAGAGCTCTATTTATAGTAAATACCTCCCTCCTAGAGTCCAACAGGCTTCTAGTAGACGTGTACTGATCATACCCACTGGAAATGATCAATATTTTAAGGTTTGGAGATGATTACATCATTATCAAACCATATTACATCATTATTACACCATTATTTAGAGTTTGTAACAACCACTCATCAGGGGTAAGGGTATTCATTCACACACCCACTCAAACACCTCAAATCAGCAGATCCAGCATTTGTATCAGCATTCAGTTTCAGCAATCTTCATTCTGAAACATGCATACAGCTTGGTACCTCAATACAGCCTGTCAATACCTGTACAGGCTGGTTTCACCCAATACAGTTTCAATACACCAACTTGAAAGTGTATGATCACTTCAATACACCACACCTCTTGTACAGGTTCTGTACAGCCGTACAGGACCTGTATTGGCCATACTCAATTCAATCATCAAATATTCTCATGAAAATTCTTCCTCTGGATCAGGGCTGGTGATTCTCACATATACCAGCCCCTCTTTCTTCCCCCTGGGGACTTTTCCCCAGTTAATTAATTTAGTTTATTTATTATTTCATAATTATTCTTATCCTTATTTTGGGTATTATAATTATTTAATCTTAAGTTAGTCTTTGCATTTCTCTTCGCCTGTACAGTATGAGTTGGGTGGCCATATCCTTATTAACCCTTCTCTTTCCATTCTGACAGCTTGAAACAGTGGACTTGGACTTGTTTGTGGTTGGCTCTTCTATTCTTTTACTCTTATCCTTTGTTGCTGCTTTTCTTATATTCATTCTTGTAGTAATCCATCTTAACACTCTTAAGTGTATCTCATCTTATCTTATCTTTGAGCCCTCCATAAGTGAGTGCCAGGCCCTCTTCACTTCGAAGAGCCCCTGTGACATTAAATTAATTAACTCATATTTGATTCTTTCTTTTCATTCATTTATATTCATTTTCTCTCATTTATGATTTAATGATCTTTAATGATTATGATTTTCTCTTTCATCAACTTTCATCTCATTCATTTCATTTATATTAAAATTGATCCTTTCTTCTTTCTTAATCAATGCTGACCATTTAATCATTTCATTCTATTTTATCAAATCAAATTTTTCTGTGTTTTTATTCAGGTCTTATTCAGGAGTAATTGATTGGTTATTTGATTGGATTATTCATTGGGATTCATTGGTTGATTGGGTTATTGATTCAGGATTTCATTTGGATTATTGATTGATCCTCAAGAATTTATTTTGATTTATTGATTGATTTTGACTCATCAAGATATTGAATTGATTTCTGAAGATTTTGAATTGATTGATTGATTCCTCAAGACCTTGATTTCATATTGAATACACTGAATTATTGATTTATTGATTATTGATTTACTCAAGATTATTGATATTTGATTTGAATTGATTGTTGATTGATTGAATTGATTTGATTGTTGATTGAATTTGATTTCACCTCAAGATTTGAATTGATTCCTCAAGATTCATCAAGATTTTATTGTGATTGATTTGGTCAAGCCTGATTATTCTTCTTAATACCATCAAGTTATTTTAATTCTTTTCATAATGCCAGTCCAGCATAGCCCCCCAGCAAAGAATACTAGATCCCAGAAAATTCCAGCTGTTCTCACTCCTACAGCAAGGGCTCCTCTTGACCGCACACCATCAGTTCATCAACTGAGTGCAAACTTGGACAGAGGACCACCAATGGAAGGAGCAGCACCCTCAAGAAGAGGTGGAATGAAATCTAGAAGATCAAGATCCTTTTCTGGACTTTTGGGTGGCTACCCTGGCATGTCTGAAGTTGCAAGAGCAAGATTAGGGGAAGTTGAAGATGAAGAGGGGGAAGAGTCTGTGGAAGAGGAAGATTCTGGGGAAACTGAAGTGGCAGATGCCTTGGCAAATGCTCCAGAGGTGCCTCGGGGTTCTAATCTAGCCCTTTCTAGTCAACCTCTTGTCTCTCAAACTGATCCAAGTCTCCTCAAGATGATGGAGCAGATGACTCAATTCATGGGACAACTCACTCAAGCAGTTGCACCCAGGGACAATTCCAAAGCCCCTGCTTTCAAGACTCCATCCATGAAGGCACCTGATTCTTTTTATGGTACTCAAGCTCATAAATTGAGAGGATTTATCCAATCCTGTCAATTAATCTTCCATAATGATCCAGCAAATTTCTTCTCTGACAGGAAGAAAGTTCTTTACTCAACTTCTTTTCTCACTGGTAGGGCTGGAAAATGGATTGAACCCTATCTCTCAAATATCTCCAATGAAGACCCTTCCTACCTCCTCAATAATTGGCCATTATTTGAATCTCAATTATTCACTCTGTTTGGTGACCCCAATGAAGTCAGGAAAGCTGAACAAGAGTTGGACAATTTGAGGATGAAGGAAAGTGGTCATGTATCCTTGTACATTGCAGATTTCAGAAGCTTAATGTCAAGAATTGGAGATTGGGGGGAAAGAGCTTATATCCATGTTTACAGAAGAGGATTGGCATCAAGATTATTGGATCAGTTGGCTTCTCACCCTGGAACTTTTGATACTCTTCAAGAACTTATGGATGTCACTTTAGAATTAGACACAAGATATCATGAGAGGCAAAAGGAAAAGGGTGGCAATCAAGAAAAGAAGCCTCTAGTCAGTGGATCCAATCAGTCTAGGCCTCCTCAAAACTCATTTCCAAAGAGGCCTCATCAGAAGAAGAATAAGAAGGACAAGCAATTTCAATCTTCAAAGGACAAACCCCATGCTGCTCTCCTCAATAAGGACAATAAATTAATTGGTTCTGAAAAGGAGAGGAGGATTCAAGCAGGGTTGTGTACTTATTGTGGTGGCAAGCACCCAATTGAAAAATGTTTCAAGAGACCTCAGAACAAGCCCGGGTCATCATCAAGAGGCTTCCCTAGCAAGCAGGGAAAAGCCTGAGTGGGGATCATGATGTGTTCAATGGTTTTCACTTATTTCCTTCAAGAGCACAATTGTGCACTCTGAATACTAGTGTCAAGAAATCTTTAAAGTTTCTTATTTTCTCTTCTGTCTCTGATATTTTTTATAGTATTCTCATTGATTCTGGTGCTACAAACTCTTTTATTGCAAAGAATTTTGTTCTCAAGTACTCATTGACTATGTCATAGCTCCCTGAAAAGATTCCTCTTTTCATTCTGGATTCTAATGAATCCCCGGCCTTGTTCATCACCCATTATACCAAGTGGGTAGTTGACTTGCCTTCCTTCCCAAGCTTTGAATGGGACTTCTTTATCATAGATTCACCCAAGGGAGAAGACCTGATATTGGGCTATGATTTCCTTTACCATTTTAATCCCATTATTGATTGGAAAAATGGATTGATCACCTATGATTCTAGTCATAAGGATTCTAGTGGTATTGTTCCTTCTACTAGTAATGACTTAGCCACTGCTGTCAACAGTGTTGCTCTGGCTGGTGAACTTAAGACACCTTCCATTCCTTCTTCTGTCCATATCCCTTCCATAATTCCCTCTCAGTCATTACTTCCATTAAGAGATGAAGTCTTCAAAGAGATAAAGGATGTTGGAGAAGATGTTGCCATATCTTCACTTCATCTCTTTCAAGGGGATATGGACCTTCCTCCCTTATCTTTTCATGCCTCCCTGGAGGAGCAGTGGGATGAGGAGGAAGAGCCAGAAGAAATTGAAACTGTGTTGAAGGTAGTCCCTCCTGCTTATCACCAATATTTGGATGTATTCTTCAAGGTGAAAGCAGAGAAACTCCCTCCACACCGCGCCTGTGATCACCATATCGAATTGGAGGGTCTTCTACCTCCAATTGGTGTTATCTACTCATTATCAAATCAAGAGTCAGAAACACTGCGGGCCTACATTTCATAGAATGTAGAGAAAGGTTTCATTAGACCAAGCTCCTCTTCAACAGGAGCACCTGTCCTTTTTGTAAAGAAAAAGGATGGAGGTCTTCATTTGTGTGTTGACTACCGCAAACTCAATGCTGTCACTAGGAAGAACAGATACCCTGTTCCTCCTATGAACCAGCTTCTTACCGTATTCAACGGTTCCACTATCTTCTCCAAGATAGACTTGCGTGGTGCATATAACCTTCTGAGAATCAAAGAGGGGGATGAGCACTTAACTGCCTTTAGAACCAAGTATGGTAGTTATGAGTATTTGGTCATGCCATTTGGTTTGACCAATGCTCCTGCTTCTTTCCATAATCTAGTAAATGATATCTTTGCAGATTTTTTGGATGTGTTTGTTGTGGTCTATTTAGATGATATTATGGTCTTTTTCAGCTCTGAGGAGGAACATGTCAAACATGTGGCCTCTGTCCTCCAAAGACTGAGGGACAATAATTTGTTTGCCAAAGCCTCCAAGTGTGTATTCCATGCCTCAAGTGTGGAATACTTGGGCTATGTTGTTTCAAGTGATGGCCTCAAGATGGATTCTTCAAAAGTTCAGCAAATCCTCAATTGGCCTCAGCCCAAAAACATCAAGGCCCTTCAATCTTTCCTTGGCTTTGCCAATTTTTATCAACGTTTCATTAAAAATTATTCTAAAAAAATCACTTCTCTCACTTCCCTCCTTAAAAAATATTCTCCTTTCATCTTCAATGAGGAAGCTTTTAGTCAGTTTCAAGCACTCAAAGAAGCTTTCACCTCTGCTCCTATCTTATCTCACTTTAATCGTTCTCTACCTACTATAGTAGAGACTGATGCTTCTGATTATGCTTTGGGTGCCGTACTGAGCCAGGTGAATGACTCAGGAAAGCACCCCATTGCATTTGATAGTCGCAAGCTCTTACCAGCTGAACTCAACTATGAAATTCATGACAAGGAACTCCTTGGCATAGTTTGGGCTCTCAAGCGCTGGAGAGAATTTCTTCTTTCTCTTTCCAATCCTTTTGAGGTCTTGACAGACCACTCTTCCTTGCAGTATTTGATGTCTTCCAAAGTTCTTACTCGTCGTCAGGCCCATTGGGCCGAATTTCTCTCAGATTTTCATTTCACTATCACTTACCGCCCAGGCTGGCTGGCCACTTTACCAGATGCCTTGTTACATCGGGACGACGTGTACCCAGAGAGGGGGGTGGACTTCATCAGCAAGAATCCTCAAAATTTTCATCAAGTACTTAAGCAAGATGGAATTCAAGAGTCAAGATTCTTCTCAATCAAAGTGGAAATTTTCTCAGATTTAGTGGACAAGATTCAAAAAGAAGTATGGCAAGACAAAGACTATAAAGAAATACTCAAGCAACAAGCAAGAGGTGAATCAATTCCAGATTATTCTCTTGAACCTCAAGCCAAGTTGTTATTATTCAAAGATAGAGTGGTAATTCCAAGCAATGAAGAACTTCAGCTCAATATTCTTCAAAAGCATCATGACTCACCATTGGCTGGCCATCCTGGCCAGGAGAAGACCCTCAAGCTCATCAAGAGTGATTTTTACTGGGCTGGCATGAATCAATTCATCAAGGACTATGTGTCCTCATGTCAGCAATGTTCAAGAAACAAGAACATTCACCACAAGAAGTTTGGACTACTCAAGCCTCTTTCAATTCCGTCTGGTCCTTGGAATTTGTTATCAATGGACTTCATCACTCAATTGCCACTGTCAAACAACTTCGATTCAATTTTAGTAGTTGTGGACAGATTCTCAAAAATGGCAATCTTCATTCCAACCTATGGAACAATCACTGCTCTGGAATTAGCTCAAATCTTCATTAGTCATGTATTTTCCAAGCATGGCCTTCCAGTCAGTATCATCAGTGATAGAGGATCCTTATTTGTTTCATCATTTTGGACTCAATTGTGTCAGCAGCTCAAGATATCAAGAGATCTTTCAACTGCATTTCACCCTGAAACAGATGGACAGACAGAGAGGGTAAATCAGATACTAGAACAGTACCTTTGGATGTATGTCAGCTATCATCAAGATGACTGGTACACCTGGCTCCCTCTGGCTGAATTTGCCTATAATAATGCAGAACATTCATCAACCAAGCAATCACCTTCTTTCACCATTTATGGAAGAAATCCCAGCTTTGACTCAATCCACATTTCTCAAGACTCACCTGCTGGAAAGTTATCAACAAAACTCCAATCAGTACAGCAAGTTGTGAAAGAAGAATTAGAGTCAGCAATAAGGAGATTCAAGAAGTATGCAGATAGAAATAGGGCAATTCCACCTGATTTCCAACCTGGGGACAAAGTATGGCTATCCTCCAAGAACATCAAGACCACAAGACCAACCAAGAAGTTATCAGAAAGATGGTTGGGACCTTTTGAAGTTCTGAAGAAGATTGGAAGTCATGCATATCACCTCAAGTTGCCTCATCAATGGAAGACAGTTCACCCTGTAATCCATGTGTCCCTATTAGAACCAGTCAAGCATTCAACTATCCCAAATCGTCATCAATTGCCGCCACCACCAGTTTTAGTGGAAGAGCAAGAAGAATGGGAAGTGGCTCAGGTTCTGGACTCAAAACTCAAAAGAGGTAAATTATGGTATCTTGTAGAGTGGAAAGGATTCAGTGAAGACCCAGAAAGAACCACTTGGGAACCATCTTCCAACCTTACCAACTCACCAGACCTTGTCAAAGATTTCCATTCATTGTATCCAGACAAGCCTGGTCCAAATACCTCAAGAGTTTGATTTATGGTGCTTGGTGGGGAGAAGAAGTTATACAAGTAAGTTCCTCTCCTGGCATGCACTTTGAAGGGGGTATTCTACCCATATGTTGTTGTAAGCATCACCTTGGCCACTTTGTGAGCACTTGTCATTTCTTTGGACAGGTTCAGGAAGCATACAACATCAATACCCTCCGATTTGGACCTTATCAAGATATGGCCCAATGTTTTCTTTCTTTATTATCATTTCATTTTATGCCAATCATCACAATTCAAGACATTCATTTACGGCAATTCATTTCAGTAGTCATTTATGGCAATTCATTTCAGAAGGCATTTATGGCAATTTATTTCAGTCTTATGGTGCTTGGTGGGGAGTGGAAGTTGTAAAAGTAAGTTCCAACTTCTGGTATCCATCCCTGAGGGTTCTACTTCTTGTAAAAACATTACCTTGGCCACTCTGTGAGCATCAAATGCTTGGTTTTCATTTTTCAGACACTTATTGGCCAAAATCAAGCAACTCACCACAATAAGGACCAACCATCAGGATTTTTCTTTGTTTCTTTCTTTACTCTCTTTTTTCTCTTATTTATTTTCATTTCTTTTCTTTCTTTACTCATATAATTTCTTTTTATTTCATTGGGAGCAGCAGCATCCCCTTCCAAATCACGTATTGGGAGGTTCCTTTATTATTTTAATCATTTTATTTTATCTCATTTATTAGTTGTTATAAGAGCATGAATAGGAGTCAAACCAACCGTAAACAGGAACAAGACACTGGATTTTACTCCACCCAAATTGTCAAGTCCACGTCAAATCAAAAGTTCGACCTCAAGGGAATTTGGGCCACAAGTCAATCATGGCCCCCTCAAACCCTCTCAATGTCAAGGTCCAAGGCCCCTTTGGGGGCTGGAGTCAGCATGGGGGGCCTCCCCTGCAAGTTTGGGGGAGGCCAAGTTCTTGGTGGTCCTGGACCCCACCAATGGGTCCAGGCCATATAAGGTGAAATCTTCTTTTTTGGGCCATTTTAGGTCCCATGACCCCCTTGGGTCCCCAGCAAATTTGGGCCCTGAGGGCTTCCAATAACCCCCACGGCCCACGGCGTACGGCGCGCGGACCATAAGACCCCAAAGACTTCAAAAGGCCAAAAAGGCCAGAAAATTGCAAAACCCACAATTTGGCCATAAAAGGCCATGGACCAAAGTTTCACCCAAGATACCAAGGATCCAAAAAAGGCCAAAATGGCCATAAATTCAAGGATCCTCAAGATCCTCCATAGGGAAGGCACCACCCCAAAATCACTATAAAGGGCTGGTTGAGGCATTTTGAAGGCCATTGGGGACAAGACCCCTGAATTCTTGTCATCATCATTTTATTTGATTGGGCTGGCCAGATAAGTACACTTCATATACTCATCTGGCACCATTCTTTGAGCACAAGAGCTCAGTGGCCATCATTTTGGGATACAACCCAAGGCCACACCCCAAGGACGTCAGTTGTTGAAATCAGAAGAAAGAACAGTTCAAAGTGGGGTATTTACTCAAAGTTAAAGAAGGGGGAAATAAGTTTAATTGACAGGGAAGAGATGGAGAAGTATTTCGAGATAATGGTCAAAAGAAAACTTTTCAAAGCATTGTGTGGGGTAGTGAGATGCCACTCAACAATGGCAGGGTATTATGGTGTTCAGGAGCCCACCAGTTTCAAGAGGGTGATACTGTAACAACCACTCATCAGGGGTAAGGGTATTCATTCACACACCCACTCAAACACCTCAAATCGGCAGATCCAGCATTTGTATAAGCATTCAATTTCAGCAATCTCCATTCTGAAACATGCATACAGCTTGGTACCTCAATATAGCCTGTCAATACCTGTACAGGCTGGTTTCACCCAATACAGTTTCAATACACCAACTTGAAACTGTATGATCACTTCAATACACCACACCTCTTGTACGGGTTCTGTACAGCCGTACAGGACCTGTATAGGCCAGACTCAATTCAATCATCAAATATTCTCATGAAAATTCTTCCTCTGGATCAGGGCTGGTGATTCTCACATATACCAGCCCCTCTTTCTTCCCCCTGGGGACTTTTCCCCAGTTAATTAATTTAGTTTATTTATTATTTCATAATTATTCTTATCCTTATTTTGGGTATTATAATTATTTAATCTTAAGTTAGTCTTTGCATTTCTCTTTGCCTGTACAGTATGAGTTGGGTGGCCATATCCTTATTAACCCTTCTCTTTCCATTCTGACAGGTTGAAACAGTGGACTTGGACTTGTTTGTGGTTGGCTCTTCTATTCTTTTACTCTTATCCGTTCATGCTGCTTTTCTTATATTCATTCTTGTAGTAATCCATCTTAACACTATTAAGTGTATCTCATCTTATCTTATCTTTGAGCCCTCCATAAGTGAGTCCCAAGCCCTCTTCACTTTGAAGAGCCCCTGTGACAGAGTTATCACTATAACTCTAAGTTTGATGACTTCAGAGGCTTGGCAGAACCCCAAATTTCGTGGATTTTATTTTTTTAATCATAAACTAATAGTATTCACCAATTTTATCACTCTTAAGACTGTTAAACTTAAATTAAGGTTACTGTGAGTGATCATAACTGCTCAAATTAAGCTCAAGCTTTGATCCTCAATAACCTTTAAGATTTACACGCTACAGCAATTCGGAGAGTGAATTCTGATAGCCTGGCATAACCTTATTATGCTGCCAAGAGCTTTTCATTACATCATCAAAACTCTAATTTTGATGATTTTTCTTGTAACTCATCTTTTCTGTCGAAATTCAATATTTTAAACTTCAAGCCTTGATTTCAGGGGGTTATACCCTGAATTTAATAATAAAAATTACATCATTCTTCACAAATGAACTAGTAGAATCCAACTTTATACTTTTTTTATGTTTGGAATACTTTCACAACAAAGTGGTCAACAGCTCTGTTGATTTTTATCTATATTTAATCATAGGTTTTAGCCTTGTTTATAATTTGTAAGAAAAAGTTCATATCTGTGTCCTTACAGTAATTACGTGGTAACTTTATTTTTGGTTCATCATTCTATCATGTATAGTTTAGGAGATATTAGCTATGATCCTTGAATATATGCGTTGACCAAAAAAGTGCATATATTCAGGTTAATTCCTTAAGTATTAACTTTGAAAATTAGCTTATTAATTGTTTTATGTGTGTACTTTTGTGGGGAATCCATTGGTAAAATTTATTTTACATGTTGTCTCATTAGTTCTTGAGATAAATAAGGTTTTATGGTTTTTATAAGGTATTATACCTTATAATTCATTAAATATTGACTTTACAGATATGCTATAAAAATGGTATATGTGTATTTTACCATGGGGAATCCAGTGGTATAATTTATTTTACATGTTGATTCATTGGTTTTTAAGTCAAACCAATTTTTGTACCAATTTATGGTATTTTTTGTATATTTAAGTAATTATTTTTAATGTATAATTATTCTAAGTAATTTTAATATAATTATATTAAAGGTATAATTATTCTGAGTCTTTTTTGTGACCTTATTGGGTATGTGGTCATATCTCAAAGGCTCACATTCCCTACCACCAAAAAAGATTGTACCACAATCTGATATGTGTGATTAGGGTATCATCCACTGTCCTACCTCTTCATTAGACTTTATCAGTCCTGAAGCTCAATAATGCTTGATTTTGTTATTCTTTAGGTTTTCTTTCATTTCTAAACCTCCTCAGTAGTTTATCAGCATTTTTTATATCTTTCTCAAGTAGCCATTCATCTTCTTGAGTTGGATTTCTATACCTTACAAGGTATTCTCTTTCTTTTTTGTTCCTTGTCCTTCTTTCTTTAAGGACTTTTACAATTCTTTTTTCTTCTCCTTCTTCCAAAGGGGGAATTTCAAGTGGGGGTTTATTTCTTAGTGGAAATAATTCCTTGTCACTTGAGCTGTAAGGTTTTAGAAGACTTACAGGGAAAGTTGGGTGTTTATTCATTAAATCACCTGTAAGTTCCAACTGTACAGCATTGGGTTCATGAAGTGCTTTTACCATAAATGGTCCTGCAAAGGAATCTTTCAATTTCTTTGGTCCTTTTATGTTATTAAAGTTAAGAGTTGATACTAATACCAAATCTCCTATTTTGAAGTCAGGTGGTTTATGACTTTTGTCCCATCTTTCTTTTTCATATTTGAAAGAGTCTTGCATGCATCTGTTTGCATGGTGTCTTGCTTTGTCAAGCATTATCTTAAAACTGCTTGCTGTTGGATGTATTTCCACTAAGTCCTTTTTGAGGGTATCATAAGGAAGTCTTGGATTCCAACCTTTCTCTAGCATTGCTGGTGTTTTGCCAGTAGAAGAATGGATTGATGTCTTATATGCCAGTTCAAGTTCTGGTATTAGTGTACACCAATCATGGGTAAAATCATCAGAATCTTTGAATTCTAGCCCATAAGCACAGAATCTTCTGATCATGTCCTCTAAGGTCTGTATCATTCTTTCTGCTAAACCATCAGTTTGGGGATGGTAAGCTGTTGAGAATGATAGCTTTGTCCCAAATAAGTTATGGAGATTTGTCCATAATGCTGAAGTGAACTTTGGGTCTCTGTCACTTATAATATTTTGGAATAAGCCTGTGTGGCTAATGACTTTATTCCATATCATTATGGCTGTATCCATAGCTGTGTCATCTTTATGACATGGTAAGAACATGGGAGTTTTACTGTACCTGTCAACTAACACTAGACATGCATTATAGCTCCTGTCTCCTCCTGGAGGTAGTGCTGTTACCCAATCCATATGAGCTATTTCCCATGGGGATTTTGGTTCTTGGATTTGGATCATCATTCCAAATTTCTTTCCTGTGGCTCTGTTGGCTTTTTGACATCTGTCACAGGCTTGGCAGTACTCTGCAACATCTTTCTTCCAATTTGGCCACCAAGAGCAGGTTTTCACCCTCTCTAGTGACCTATCTTCTGAGAGATGTCCAGATGCAACACTATCATGACACTCATGTAAAATAGTGTTTATTAGTGTTCTATCTGTTAAGGCCATAACACATGTGTGTTTTGTTCTATGGTAAAGGATTCCATCAAGGAGGTGGAATCTTCCTTCATCATATGCCTTTTTCCATATTTCATCTAGTTTTGATGAAAGTGATGGATCTTTGCAGTCTTTCATTAGAAGTTGGCTTAAGATATGGCAGTTTTTGTCTGTCTTATAGCTTTCTTTAACTTGGTTAAAGAATTCTGTGCCTTTGTCTGTGACACATATTCCTTCTATATGGTGCTCTTCTTGTGGTACCCATGCTGGATTGTCAGGGGTATTTGCTAAAGCCCATCTGCTAAGACCATCTGCATTTTTATGAATATTTCCAGATTTATGTACAATAGTCATATTTCCTCTATATTCTTGGATAGCAATTTGCCATCTCAGCATATGTCTGTTTGGAGTCTTCATATTTAATAGTGATTTCACAGCATTACAGTCTGTGATTACATCAAATACTGTGCCATCCAAATAATAATGCAGTTTTTCTAAAGCCCACACTAGGCATAAGCATTCCATTTGGCTTGCTCCATACCTTGCTTCTGTTGGCTTTATTTGCCTTGAAATGAAACAAATTGGTCCTTCCACTGGTTTATCATTGATAATTTGTGTTTGGTGAAGTGCAGCACCTAATCCTTCTCCACAAGCATCAATGTATAGTTTGAAAGGTAGTTTCCAATCTGGCATGAGAAGAAATGGGGCATTTGTTAGTGAATTTTTCAATTCTTCATATGCCTTCACCCTTTCTTCAGTCATTTCATAAACTGTTTGTTGGTCACATAATTTATATAAGGATTTGGCAATTTTTGCAAAGTCCTTTATATGCTGTCTGTAGTAACCAGCAAATCCTAAAGATGATTGCATTTCTTTTTTGGTTTGAGGCATTAGTTTGAGTAGTACTGATGCTACTTTATTTTTGTCTATGCCTAGACTAAGTCCAGATACAACATGTCCTAGTGCTTTTAATTCACTATATGCAAAATGACACTTTTTCAAGGAAATTTTCATATTCACTTGGACTATTTTTTGTAGTACCCTTTCTAGTCTTGTAAGGTGATTTTCCCAAGTTTCTGAGCAAACTATGATATCATCAATATAGATAATTAACCATCCTTCTGATAATTCTTCAGGGAATATGGTATTCGTCATTCTTTGATAATGGGAAGGTGCATTTTTTATCCCAAATGGCATTCTTAAGTATTCAAAAATTCCACAATGGACTATTATTCTTAGTAGTTTCTTGGCATTGTCTGTTAAGACATTTTGATGAAAGCCCTTAAGAGCATCCATAGCTGTGATGAACTTAGCTTGTGACAATTGGGTCAATGTCTCATGGATTCTAGGTATTGGATATCTGTCTGGAATGGTATAGGTGTTCAGGGCTCTGAAGTCTCCTACCATCCTTGATTTTCCATTATGCCCAGTTATAATGACAGGTGTAGTAACTTCTACTTGTTCATTATGTCCAACCTTTCTTAATACTCCAAGGTCCATTAATTCTTTAATATGCACCTCTACGGCTTCTCTAGCCCTTGGACTTGCTGGATAAGCAGGTCTTCTTAATAAAGGTGGGTAAGGCTTTTCTACATTAAGAATTATATCCACTTCATGTCCAATTATGGCACCTGGTGGCTCTTTGTCAGTTGCAAAGGCATTTTTATACTTAAATAAGAGGTAAATCAATTTTTCTTTCATTTTTTCTGTTAATTCTTGATTGAATTCTGCCTCTTTAAGTTGTTCAGATATAAAAAGTTCTTTTTCTGGAATTTTTTCTTCCTTCTTAATAACTGTGATTTGTTTTTTGTTATTTAAGAAGCCAAACTTTTGTCTTTTATTATCTCCTATGGTAAAATATCTGTCTTTTTGGTTGGAGATATCTATACCATAGATTGATAAGTAGTCATTCCCAAGTATGAAATGATTACTAGTACAGTTGTCCATTACTACAAACTCTACTTTAATTCTGACACATTGTGAGGGATGAGGAAAAATTAGTGTCAAATAAATTATTCCAAGGGGCTTCATGCTCTCACTTGCACTACTAAATTTGACACCTTGTATTGGCATAAGTTTTTCTTGCCAGTTTGGGACAATGGTTTTTAAATAACTTTTGCCAGCACAAGTGCAATATGCTCCTGTATCCAAGTTAACTTTTCCTTCTTGGTTATCAACCATAACAATACTTATACTTGATTTTCCAGCTGTATATCCCATTCCTCTTGCAGGTTTGGTTCTATACATTTTGGCATCTTGTATGTTTGTCAGGTTTGTGTCAGATGTTCCATCTTGTGAAAAGTTTGAATTAACATCCAGTACTTCATAAATTATATCAATATTATTAATTTGTGCATTAATTATATTGATTTCTTCACTTTCAGAGCTTTCTGACTCTTCTGTCTCTTTTTCAGAGTCAGATTCCTCTTCTTTGTCATTGTGGTTTTCTGTTTCCACAATTTCATTAATCTTTGCTTTTTTAAGGCAATTATTGGCTAAGTGTCCAATACCTCCACATTTATGGCATTTTCTTTTCTCATTATTGTTGGATGTATTGGGCTTAAAAGATTCTTTTGATTTATCTTTTTTGATAAATGGTTTATTTGGGCTTTTAATGTCCAATTTTTTACAAGTCCTGCCAATTTTTGTTCTTGTCACCATATCTTCTAGTGCATTTATATACTCTTCTGTGGAGCATGGTTCTATACACCTGCTTCTTAGGGCATGTTCTAGTTCCCCTCCACATTTTTGAAGTATTTTCATGTGCACCATCTTTTGTGACATTTCTGGGTACAGTGCATTAAGCCTTTCAACTTGCTTGAAGAACCAAGTTAAAGGTTTGTCTTTCTCTGGGTCAAAGAAAGAGTTTTCAAATGCATTTTCTATCTTATACCTCCAGGCATCATTTGCCCACTTGGTGATTATTTCTTGTTTCCACCAAGACCAGGTATTTTTACCATTTGTTTGTCTTATGCCATAATACCATCTTTTTGCAGATTTCTCAAACAATGAATGTAATCTTGCAGTGATTCATTCATCTGGTATGGCATAGTCTCCTTGTAACATGTCAATTGTTTTGATGAATGACATGTGGTCATATTCACCTTCTCCTGTGAATGTTGGCCATTCCTTCAATTGAGGTGCTTCCTTCATTAAGAGTTGGTTATTATCTTGGTGACTCAAGTCTGTTATGAAAGGATTTGACAATTCCTCTTTTGTTTTAACAGGGCTTCTTATATGAGAAAATGGTGTTGATAACTTTGGCATATTTAAATTAGCCTCATTAATTTTGTCCATTTTTTCAGTAATAAGCCTTATTTCACTCTGAATATCATCTTTCAGATGCATTCTTGCTTCATCACTTTTTTCCACATGGTCCAAAAGTAATTTTTGGTGTGATGAAGTCTTTTCTTCAAATTTTTCTACAGAAATACTTAATTTATTCAATTTTTCTGTAAGATTGTCAATACTCACATCATAATTGATTGTCAAAGTCTTGTCTTTAATATCTTTTATGTATTTATACAATTCTTGTTGTCCTTGTATTAATTTTTGAGTATTGTCAATTAAATTCTTTGGTTTATTATTTTCAACAATAAACTTAATGTTGTCAATTTCTTTCTTCTTTTGCACAACAATTTTTGTTAAAGAAGATAAATTGTTATTTATTTCTTGTAGTGATAATAAACTATCTTTAGCTTCTTTTAGAGGTAATATACTATTTTTAACTTCGGTTAAAGTATTTACAACATCTTTGGACAAGGTTATTTCTTTGGGAAATGAGGTTGTCTCATTCTTTGCTCTTCCTTGTCCTTGAATTCCATCAAGGTTCTGGCCATGTTGAAAACATTGTCCATGGCATCCTTTTGGATTCTTGGGATCCTGTAGCTTGGGGAATATGGTTTCCTCCAATTCCTTTTCTTGATCTTCTTCCCTTCTTGGGGAAGTGGGCTGGCTTTGGGCTTGCTGGTAGAAGCTACTGGGGCTTCTTCCTTGGTTGCCTCCCTCTTTTTGGCGTGGTAATCCTTGATTTTTTAATTTGAGGTTTGGATGACAGTGGATTCCATCCATTGGAGTATTTCACTATCTCCTCCTCTTTTAGGAACTTTTTCAGGATGTGCCAGGAGTTCATCACTCCTTGGTGTATTTGAGGCAGCATGTCCCAATCTTTGTCCTTGTACACGGTGTAATACTGCTTGTACTGGCTCATGTAGATGTCTATTTGAGCCCTCTGAATGTGATTTGTACCTATTTGAGTTACTCATACTTAGCTTCAATTCAGGTTCAGATATCATGGGCATTTCTGGGACTTGCCTTTGGGATAAGGCACTTCCTTGTGTGGATTCTGTTCCACTGGGGATATTGCCCTTTCTTTTCCCTTTTGAGGGATCAGTTCTACCTCTGAGTCCAGCTCCATCTGATTGGATGGAGTATTGGGAACCTCTTCTGGTAGTCATAATTTAAGAAAATAAGAAATAAAAGTATTTTAAGATAAAAATTCTTTTTATGGCAATTATAAAAGAGGTGCTCACCTTCAGAGTCTTGAATGGTGGGTCCTGGAAAGTCTAATTTCTTAGCTTTCTTTCTTTTGGTGATAACTGGTGTTGGAGAACTTTGACAAGTTTCTTCCACCAATCTCTCAACAGTAGTTTGGTTGTCTTCTGTTGGGTTATCTTCAAACACTAAAAAAGACAAATAAATA
This sequence comes from Austropuccinia psidii, assembly GCA_023105745.1. Lineage (NCBI taxonomy): Eukaryota > Fungi > Basidiomycota > Pucciniomycetes > Pucciniales > Sphaerophragmiaceae > Austropuccinia > Austropuccinia psidii. The sequence goes on along the minus strand of JALGQZ010000013.1, from coordinate 31,824,398 downwards.
TAAGTCTTTTTATAAGAAGTGTCATTTTTTGGCAAGATATGGCAATTTTCCACGTAGAAATTGCTTTTATATCTTTTTTAAAAATTTGAAATGAATAAAGAAATGAATAAAAATTAATAAAAAAATAACTTTTTTTTTTATTGGTTTTTTTAATATTTTTTATATTTTTATTTTTAAAGAATAAAATAAAAAATGAATATGATTCTTTTACAAAATTAAATTATAAAAAATTATTTTTAATTTATACATTATCTTTTTTAATCACTAGAGTCACTCAAAGAAAGTTCTTGCAAGTCTAAGGATGTGAAAAAACCACGTGTAAGACAGTACAATTGCTTTCCAAATGCCTCAATAGCTTTTAAAATCAATAAAATATAAAATTATTATATAATTTTATGATTATAAATATAATTTATTATTGGATAAACCCAATTAGAATCTTTTTAAAGGTCTTTTAAGTAAATATCACGGCCAGGCCCCCAAATGTAAGGTTTGACTATGAAACAATAAGTAAAAATTACTAATTTATTACTTATTGTACTCTGAATGTCCTTATGAATTGATTAAATAAGATTAAAATTATAATAATAATAAATAATTATTATTATTATGGCGTAAAATAATTATATTATTAAATAAATATAATAATATAATTTATATTATGAAAATATAATATAATAAATAAATATATTAATATAAAATAATTAATATATTTAAAAAGCTCTTTATTATTGTTACCAACAAATAATAAAGGCGTAAAAAATTGCCTTTTATTAATAAAAAACAATTAATAACAATAATATTACTAATATTAAAGTTATGAACTAATATAAATACTATTTATATTAATTAAAGAGTTATTAAGAGAGTAATAATAGAGAAATTATTATAATAAGCGAAAATAACCTACTTTTAACACTTAATATAATAATTTTGAAATATTTTACGCCAAAAAATATAAATACAACTTTTCAAATTGTATTTACAATAAAAATAAAGAAAATTACAAATTATTCTGGATTTTAAAGTGGAAATGAGTTTTTAAAGAGATTTTTAGCAAAAACAATTAAATAAATGATTTAATCACGTCAAAATAGATGATTACAACAAGGTGGTCTTTGGTCTTTAATAATATAATAGCTTTATATATAAAGAATAAAGAAATTACCTTTGATTTAATTGATTTAATGTTTTTGATGCGTCTGAGGGAAAAATAGAGTAAAAAGAGCTCTATTTATAGTAAATACCTCCCTCCTAGAGTCCAACAGGCTTCTAGTAGACGTGTACTGATCATACCCACTGGAAATGATCAATATTTCAAGGTTTGGAGATGATTACATCATTATCAAACCATATTACATCATTATTACACCATTATTTAGAGTTATCACTATAACTCTAAGTTTGATGACTTCAGAGGCTTGGCAGAACCCCAAATTTCGTGGATTTTATTAGTTTTAATCATAAACTAATAGTATTCACCAATTGTATCACTCTTAAGACTATTAAGCTTAAATTAAGGTTACTGTGAGTGATCATAACTGCTCAAATTAAGCTCAAACTTTGATCCTCAATAAACTTTAAGATTTCCACGCTACAGCAATTCAGAGAGTGAATCCTGATATCCTGGCATAACCTTATTATGCTGCCAAGAGCTTTTCATTACATCATCAAAACTCTAATTTTGATGATTTTTCTTATAACTCATCTTTTCTGTTGAAATTCAATATTTTAAACTTCAAACCTTGATTTCAGGGGGTTATACCCTGAATTTAATAATAAAAATTACATCATTCTTCACGAATGAACTAGTAGAATCCAACTGTATACTTTTTTAAGTTTGGAATACTTTCACAACAAAGTGGTCAACAGCTCTGTTGATTTTTATCAATATTTCATCATAGGTTTTAACCTTGTTTATAATTTGTAAAATAAAGTTCAAATCTGTTTTCTTAAAGTAATTACGTGGTAACTTTATTTTTGGTTCATCATTCTATCATGTATAGTTTAGGAGATATTAGCTATGATCCTTGAATATATGCATTGACCAAAAAAGTGCATATATTCAGGTTAATTCCTTAAGTATTAACTTTGGAAATTAGCTTATTAATTGCTTTATGTGTGGATTTTCGTGTGGAATCCATTGGTACAGTTTATTTCACATGTTGTCTCATTAGCTCTTGAGATAAATAAGGTTTTATGGTTTTTATAAGGTATTATACCTTATAATTCATTAAATATTGACTTTACAGATATGCTATAAAAATGGTATATGTGTATTTTACCATGGGGAATCCAGTGGTATAATTTATTTTACATGTTGATTCATTGGTCTTTAAGTTAAACCAATTTTTGTACCAATTTATTGTATTTTTTGTATATTTAAGTAATTATTTTTGATGTATAATTATTCTAAGTAATTTTAATATAATTATATTAAAGGTATAATTATTCTGAGTCTTTTTTGTGACCTTATTGGGTATGTGGTCATATCTCAAAGGCTCACATTCTTCATAGTGGCGGATAAGGCCTTTCCACATTAAGCATAATTTCCACCTCATGGCCTTTTATAGCCCCAAGTGGTTCATTATCTGAAGCAAAGGCTTCTCTGTATTGAAATAAAATTTCAATAAGCTCTTCCTTCATTTCCAGTGCTAACTCAGGACTAATTTGTGCTTCAATTAATTGATTTGATACAAATTTTTCCTTATTAGCATTTTTTACTTGTTTAATGACAGTAATTTCTCTTTTTTCTAGAGGAAAAGCAAATTTTTGTCTTTTATTTTCCCCTATAGTGAAATACCTGTCTTTATGATTATTAATATCAATACCATAAGTATTGAGATAATCATTCCCAAGTATAAAGTGTTGTGAAGTACAATTATTCATAACAACAATTTCAACTTTCAGTCTTATACTTCCTGCAGGATGAGGAAATATGATTGCTTCTTCAAATATACCCAATGGGTGCATATTTTGGCTAGCACTGCTGAATTTTATACCTTCAATTGGCATTAATTTTTCTTGCCAATTGGTATAAATTTCGTCAAGATAATCTTTTCCAACACAAGTGCAAAAAGCACCTGAGTCAAGATGTATCTTGACTTCTGTGTTATTTATCACAATATTAGTGATACAAGATGACCCAGCTGTATAACCTTTACCTCTTGCAGGTCTGGTTTTTTGCATCTTGGCATCTTGTACATGTATGAGATCCATACATTCATCACTATACTGTGGTAAGTGATTATGTACCTCAGTGACCTCAAAAGAGACATTAATGTTCTCTATACTAAGTTCTTCTGATACTTCTTCTTCTTATGAAGGCTCAGAATCACTTTCATGTAAAGATACATCAGTTTCCTTTGTGTCTTCCACTTTTTCAACATTTATCTAATTGACTCTGGTCTTTTTTGGACAAGTGTTTGCCAAATGAGAGGTGCTTCCACATTTATTACATTTCAAAGGAGGTCTGTCATGTGGCTTATTTGGCTTTGAAATTGGTTTCCCACTAGTCTTGTTGTCTATTGGGTTTTCGGACCAATTTCTTCCAATTTTTGTTCTAGTAGTGATGTCCTCCATAGCATTGATATAATCTTCTGTAGAGCAAGGATCAATACATCTGCTTCTTATAGCATGCTCAAGGTCACCACCACATTTTCTTAATATCCTTTTATGTACCATTGTTTCAGACATATCAGGATGAAGGGCAGTTAACCTGTCCTTCTGTTTAAGAAACCAAGTCATGGGCCTGTCCCTCTCAATATTAAAACAGGCTTCTTCAAAAGAATTTTCCATTCTAAATCTCCAGGAATCATTTGCCCATTCAAAAATAATTTGTTCTTTCCACCAAGGCCATCAATGTTTACCATGGTCTTGTCTCATTTTATAATACCATTTCTTTGCTGATTTGGTAAATAATGAGTGTAATCTGGCACTTATGTATTCATCTGGTATGTTAAAGTCTTCTTTAAACATATCAATTGTTTTCATAAATTCCATATTATTATATTCTCCTTCACCACTGAAGGTTGGCCACTCCTCTAATCTTGGAATGTCCTTATAATTGCAAGCAGTTTCCACGTCATGACTTGAAATTGTATGGTGTAATTCATTATTCAAGTTAAGTACATTTCTGTCAAGAATTGGTGTGGATTGCCTTGGCAATTCATTTTTTAGTGATATATTGTTAATACTTGATTGAATATCTTCTTTCAATTCAAGTCTTGCTTTATCACTTTTTTCCAATTGTTCTTGAAAAAGAGCTGCATTGTGACCAGTTGAGTTTTCCAAGTTTTGCACTTGTATTTTCAATTCTTTTAACTGTCCAGTTATAACAGAAATTGAATGTTCATCTGGTTGATTGAGTAAGGTAACTTTAAGCTCAAGTCTTTCACAAATTTGCGTCGAAGACAAAATATTTGCCTTATTAACATTTTCAAGGCCAATTATGGTCTTTTGTTGGTCTTTTACTTGTAATATTTCATTACCCAACTTCTGTTGGACATGATCAAATGCTTTAAACTTTGCCATAATTTCTTTATTACAAGATTCAAAGTAAGTTACAAGCTTTACAAGATCTACTTCTTTGCAAAGGATTGGTTCAATCTTTCCTCCTCCTTGTTTTTGAATTCCATCAAAGTTCTTGCCATATTGAACACATTGTCCATGGCTGTTTTTTCCTTCTTTGGAATTCTGTAATTCTGCGGGTAAGGCTTTTTCCACTTGGGCTTTGCCTTTCCCTTTGCCTTCTGCTTGCCCTTCTGGTTGGTTTTTGGGGCTTGCTTGGGCTTGTTTGGCACTGGTTGAGGCGGATTCTTGAGGAGCTTCCACTGGGCTGTTGTCCTTCCCTTGAGCCAATTTCTTCTTCTGGTCCTCTGATAACATGCTTTGGTTTTTCAACCAAGCTTTTATCTGTTGGACTTGTCCTTTGACAGACATGGGTGTCCAACCCAACAGAAGATCTTCTGTCTTTTCTGGCCCCATGAACTTCTTCACTTGAAGATAAGAGTTCATGGTGCCTATCCAAAGACTTGGAAGGAGTTCCCACTCTTGTTGTTTTGACGCCAGGAACCAATTTTTCCATTGGGATTGATAAATTTCCACAGCTGCCTGTTGGAAATGGTTCAGGTCTAACAGCAATAGCAGTTATGTCAGCTTCTGGACTCTCAAGAAGAGGTTCAAAGGTGCTGGCTAACCTTTGGGAACTAGTGGAAGTTCTGGCATCCTCCATTTGTGCCTCTCCTCTGGGAGGACATTCTTGCCTTTTGGATTTGTGGCTGGAATGTCCTAGTCCAGATCCATGTGATTGGATGGAGTAGTTACTTCCACTTCTAGTAGGAGTCATTTCACGTCAATTTTAATAAAAAAAATAGAGTAAAATTGAATTGAATTCACCTGCAGGACCTTTAAAGGGCTCTTTGGTTATCAAACCCCTTGGTTCTGGACTGGTTTTAATTTCAATACTGGACTCTGAGGTTTCAGAGTCTGAAGAATTTTCTCTGATGGGAGACACTAGAGAGAATTAAAAATATAAGTTATTTTATCAAATAATGAAAATAACTTATAAACTCAACTTATTAAATAAAGTTTTTTTAATGTAATTTTATGGCAAATTACGTCAAAAATAAAGAAAAATGTCTAAGATAAAAGAAAAAAAATGTTTTTAGTAAAGATTTTTTATTTGATTTATTATAATAATTATGCAATTAACAAGTTAATCAATCAAAATTGTATTATTATTCACTTTATACTGGAATAACTCAAAGAATAAATTTCAAGTCTGTGATGTGAAAAACCACTAGTTAGACAAAAGAAATTTATTCCAAATCACTCAATAGTATATTGTTTCAAACAATATTCTTAAGAAGAAATTAACTTTATTAATATTATAAAGATTATTTATAAGGGATAAGTCCCAAAAAAGCCAATATTAAGACAAATATGGCAATTTTACGTCAAAAAATAGTAAAATAAGGTCTAGAATATGATTTATGTCCCAAAAATTGGTTTAAAATCACGGCCAGGCCCCCAAATGTAAGGTTTGTCTATGAAACTCTTAATAATAGTAGCAAAATGAAGAGTACTATGACTGTCCTCAATAGAAATATATAATATAATAAAATATTATAACCACAAATTTAAATATAATTATTAAAAATAATTATATAAAAAAATAAATTTAACTATTATTATAAAAAATATAATGATAAAAAAAATAATTATTATTGTAATAAATTATAATTATTCTATTATTGTTATAGTCACTGACAGTTATAACAATAAGAATTGTAAAGCTCTTAATGAGACAATTATACATGGAAATATGAATATTAACCACTTATAAATAATATAAATATTATTTATAAAAGAGTTATAACACACACTGTGCAGAAATAATTCTTATAGAATAAAATTCTATATAAAAAAACTAATACTAGATAGGAAAAATATAGAACTTTAGAGAAAACTTGCTTATAATATTTTTTAATACAACAAGTTAAACAACAACAGTTATTATATTAAATAATTATCATAAGTTAAAAACACGCCTAAAATCATTAATTTTAAAGATAAAACAACTTTTTATGATAAAATTTAAGATTAAAGAGTTTTTAAGAGGAATTTGTGGATTTTAAAAGATATTTAAGATGATAATTTTATAATATAAAATATATTATTGATGATTACAATAATAATCTGAATTTTATGACTTCAATTCTTTAATTTACAATTAATAAAGAATAAAAAACCTTAAGAATTACTTTAATAATAAGATCTTATAAATAATAAAACTTTACCTGTTTAAATGTCTAATATGATTGGATTGATGATGGATGATGGACAAAAACAGTGATGAAAAGACTCTTTTTATGTCTTCAGAGCAGCTCTCATGATTCATAATGAATATAGAGGGCGTGCTCAGGTCAAAACTGAAAAACCATACTTAAAAACAAAGTTCTTAACTTAAGGCAACTTGTTTTTAATTCCAATTTAGAGTTACCAATGTTATTCTTAACTCCATGTAACTTTAATCCTCATTTAAGCTAATTATTTTAAGTTTTTAATATAAATAAACTTACTTATATTAAATTTCATCACATGAACAACTTAAAAATAGAGTTTCAAGCAGAAATCTCTTAAACTCAATTTTTAATTAATTTTTAAAGAAATCATAATCTTCTTTGAGCTTAATTAAAAGAGTAAATTCCAGGCTAATTACCCAGGAAATTTATTTATAAAAGATACTGAAAATTTATTTTATATATAGATAATATTAAATTCTAAGCTGTGTGAAACTTTCAAGCATATCCATTAAGATTTGGATTTTTAATGAATTTTTGAAGTTATTACTATCTCTCCACGTAAAATAGCAATACACACCAAACCTTAACTTTTGATAAGGTTTTGATGCTTGTAACTTTAAAGTTTTAAGCTTATTTAAGGTTTTTAAGCCTGATTAAGCTTTGACAGTTCTTAAAACCTTGATTTCAAGCCTGCATATTGGGATTTACCCATTGGCAGCTTGAAATTCCTGTCCAAATTGGGATAAAACCAGTTTAAACCTTAAGGTTGGATCAAAGTCTAATCTTAAAGTTTAAATAAGGTTGAAAATCCTCCAATACAGGTGGACAACCTTAATTGAATCATTGCAGATCCAAAAAGTTGGGTACCCCAGCTCTATTTGGTCTTTTTCCTTTGTCCTACCTTTTTGTGTGGATTTTGCCCTTTTATTTATTTAAAGCCATACCATGGCTTTAAACCCTTTTAAATTGAGCTCACGCAGGATTTACATTCTATATGGCAAATCCTTAGCCAATTCAGTAAATATACACCACACCTCAATTTTAACTAAAATTTTGGTAAGTTTGCATTAACCTTATGCAACTTTAAATTTAAGCTTATTTAAGCTTAAATTTAACAATTTTAAAAAAATGTCAAAAAGTTACATTAGTACTGTGAGATTCTTCAATCTTCTAATAACACAAGAAATAAGTGTTTTTGGGTATAACACCTTATGGATGTACCCTAGGTTATTTTTGGTGTAGAATCCAAAAATGAAATAATATTTATAACTTTGTTTATCCAAAATAAAGTTATACTTATTTTTTGTTATTTTTTATTTTAATTTCAACTAAAAAGTCTGCTTAAGACAAAATTAGCTGTTTATAAAATCATTTGTGGCCTTATGGGTATGTTATACATACCTCACAGGCTCCCAATTTGAGATGACACAGGAAAGAATTGGAGCTTATGAGAAGATAAGGAAACCTCTTAAAGAAGAACCTTTACTCCTCATGCCTGAATGGAATATACCTTTTAAGTTGTACGTTGATGCATGTGGAGATGGATTAGGGGCAGCCCTACATCAAGTCCAAATTATTTATGACAAACCTACAGAGGGACCAGTTTGATACATCTTGAGACAAATCAAACCAACAGAAGGCAGATATGGTGCAAGCCAGATGGAGTGCTTATGTTTGGTATGGGCACTTGAGAAATGACACTATTATCCTGATGGCAGTGGTTTTGAAGTGATAACTGACTGTAATTCCATGAAATCACTTCTTGTCAGGGTGAGTCTATGTAGAAGCTTAAAAACAGTAAATACAAGCTAGTAGTATGACTGTGACACGTCAAAATAAGTAATAAAATAATTCTTCAGGTCCTACTGCTACGTGGTAACAGTGGTGATGAGTCTGTTGAGGACCTGGGTTGCAATGTTCTAATATATTTGACTGTAAAGAGACACTACAATAATTATATTTAATTATATCTTTAAGTATTCTAAGGACACTACTGATGGATAACAGTCTTGTCACGTAAGAATATATATAAAAAAGATAAGATGAGGATTTTTGAAGGCAAAAACCCTTCCTTTTATATCTTTCAAGACTGTCAAGAGTTATTTACTCTTCACACGTCAGAGGAGTGAAAATTTTCACTCCATTGGTCAGTCTGTGGTTCTGGATCCTCAATTCTGATGTCAGTAGAGGCAGAATTGTGGTTTTGGAACCACAAATGATCATTCTGGATCAATACAGGATGAAAAAACTTTTCACCTGCCACGTCAGCACTTAGATGACGTTGTTCTGGTGTTTGTATGTCCAATACTAGTCACTCTGGGCGGGTTTAAGCTTTGAACAACCATTATTTTGAGTATTAAGACTGTACTGGTTGGTACAGGTTTGGTACAGGCCAGTATTGGCCAAAATTCTTCCAACCAAGATATCTTGGTCAGTTTTTGAGATATCAAGAAACTAAGAGCACAGAATTGAAGGGCTTAATGAGCTCTTCAATTTGGTATGCTTCATGTTTACCCTTCTTTAAAATAGCAAAAGTTATAAGGGTTTTAAGTTTTTTGGATGTATTTTTGTACATCAGTATGAGGCTTCAAAAACTTCCATACCAGATATCTTCTTCAGTTTGGAAGATATCTGTATTCTGATGATACAGTTTTGTAGGGCTTGATTAGCCCTACAGTTTGGTATATGACACTGTACAGTTGTATGAGTGTATGCCAAAGATACAGGGGTTTGTTTATTTTCTTATTTTCAGAATATCTGTATTTTGGTTATTAAACCTTTGAACCAAGATCCCTCAGTCAATTTAAGAGATACAGAGGTCTGAGGTGTCTCAAATTAAAGCTCTTGTTGAGATCTTTAATTTGGTTATACTTTTGTACAGTTTTGTACAAGCCCTCTTTGACTTTCAGGGGGACTTGGTTTTGAAAATGAGGTTATATGGTATCTCCAGTTGTAGTGGTGTTACAACAACATGGATGATATCATTGTGTAGCTCTCTATGTGAGCTTTAAGAAAAATACCATTTTGGTATAGGATAACTTAAATATGCATAAGTTAGATGAGAGGTGAAAATAAGGGTTTTGACTTGTTTATTCTCCTCTAGGTTTCCTTATTCTGTTTGGATAAGGTTGGTGTTTAATGTAAGAGGATTGTTTTCTCTTAATTATTACCTGTATTGACTATGTTTGTTCAATACTTGTCATACCATTATTTATGGTATGTTGGATGTCATGCTAGTGCTCTGTTTTGAGTCACAGGCTGACATACCCTCCCTCAAAAGAAGGCTCATCATTGATGAGACTCTTCAGCCCTCTTGGAGGCTCTGAATCTTCTGAGGTGTATTTGTCCATCTGGGATTTCTTTCTCAGTTAACCATTTGTCCTTATCTGCTGGTTGATTCTTAAATCTAACCAGGTATTGCCTGTTGTCTTTCCCATTGATTCTTATCTTCCTGGCTTTAATGATCTTTTTCACTGGTCCAGGTGAGTCATCTTCCTCTACCAATCTTTCATGGGTGACTGTCTTCTTCCTGTCAGGGAATTTCTCCTCATCTGTCTGGTGATAAGGTTTGACCAGGCTCACAGGGAAAACTGGGTGTTTCCTAGAGAACTCTTTGGTCAGGTTGACCTCTACTGCATTCTTTCCTATCAATTTAATAATGGTGAATGGTCCTATGAATGAGTCTCTCATCTTCTTGGGTCCTTTTAGGTTGTTGAAGTTAAGAGTTGAGATTAGAACCTGGTCTCCTTCTTTGAAATCAGGTTCTTGGTGACTTTTATCATATCTCTGTTTGTTATATAATTTGGCTTCAGCCACACATTGCTCTGCTTTTTCACAGGCAGTCTTCCACATTGTGTGAAAGTCTTTAGCTGTGGGATGTACTGATAGGAGGTTCTTCTTCAAGTAATCTACTGGAAGTAGTGGGTTCCATCCTTTCTCCAATGTGGCAGGGGTTTTTCCTGTCACTGAGTGTATACTTGTGTTGTATGCCAATTGTACAGCTGGTAGGAGGGTTACCCAGTCATGGGTATATCCCTCATTGTCTTTATATTCCATGCCATATGCACAAAACCTTCTAATGATGTCTTCCAATGTTTGGATCATTCTTTCTGCTAGACCATCTGTTTGTGGATGGTAAGCTGTGGAAAATGCTAGTTTGGTTCCCAGCATCTCATATAGATTAGTCCAAAATTCTGATGTGAATTTGGGGTCTCTGTCACTAATTATAATTCTTGGAACTCCACAGTTAGCTATCACATTGTTCCAGAACAATATGGCTGTGTCCATTGCTGTGTCCTCTTTGTGACAGGGGAGACATCTGACACTCTTGCTATACCTGTCTACTACTACTAGGCATGCATTAAAGCTGTCTTTCCCTCCAGGGACCAGGCCTGTTACCCAATCCATGTTTATTATTTCCCAGGGGTGTTTGGGCTCCTCTATACTCTGGAGTAATCCATATCTTTTGCCATGACTTCTGTTGGCTTTTTGGCATCTGGTACAAGTGTTGATGTATTCACTCAAGTCTTGTTCCCACTTTGGCCACCAAGCTGTGCTAAAGACTCTTTCTTTAGTTCTTTCTTCACTCATATGTCCCATTTATGGGCAGTCATGGCATTCCTGTAGTATGAGGGAAATGTGTTCTCTACTTATTATTACCAGGGCACTTGTGTGTTTTTCCCTATGGTACAGTAGGTCATCTATCAGAAAAAATCTATTTTCTTTAAAGTTTTTGAGCCATGGCTCTTCCAATTGACTCTCTAGTTCAGGACTCCTGTACTTTTGTTTTAGTAGTTGTATCAATATACTACACTGTTTGTGTTTATTGTATGCTGATTGTACTATGCTAAAGAATTCTGTATTCAGATTAGAGGAGCTGATTCCCAGTATGGGTATCTCTTTAATCTCCCCATAGCTCTGTGCTGGGTTTGATGAATCATTCCCTAATGCCCAGTTTGATAGTTTGAAGTTCTTTCTCCTGTCTATCTCCATGCATTGTATAGGTATTTTGGCCCCATTTTCTGGGTCATATGCTGGATTTTCTTGGTCATTCTTCAGTGGCCACCTGCTGAGACCATCTGCATTAGTATGACTTTTCCCTTCTTTATAGATGATAGTCATATTCCCTCTGTATTCTTGTATGGCTATTTGCCACCTAAGTATGTGTCTGTTTGTTGTTTTCATGTTCAACAGTGACTTGAGGGCTGTGCAGTCAGTAAAAACTTCAAATACTGCTCCTTCTAAGTAGTAATGGAGTTTTTCTAATGCCCATACCAAGCATAGACATTCTGTCTGAGTAGCTCCATATCTGGCTTCTGAGTCTTTCAGTTGTCTTGAGATATAGCAAATTACTCCTTCTTTGGGTATGCCATCTACTAGTTGCCTCTGGTGTAGTGCTGCTCCTAGCCCTTGGCTACATGCTGCATCTATGTATAGTTTGAATGGTAGTTCAAAATCAGGCATCATTAGGACAGGGGCATTGGTCAGTTCATGTTTGATCTTTTCAAATGCATCCCTTCTTTCCTTGGTAATTTCAAAGACCACATCTTTTGAGCACAGTTTGTATAGGCTACTAGTGATGTGTGCAAAGTTCTTTATGTGGCTTCTGTAGTAGCTAGCAAAGCCCAAAAAAGATTGCATTTCTTTGATGTTCTTTGGTACTGGTTTCTTTAGTACTGCAGCAACTTTATTTTGGTCTATAGCTAGACTTAAACCTGAAACTTTGTGTCCTAGGGCTAGCAGTTCTTGCTGTCCAAAGTTACATTTCTTAAGAGATATCTTCATATTGATTGGTGTGCATTTTCCCAATACTTTATCAATTTTCTTCACATGGTCTTCCCATGTTTCTGAGTATATTATGATATCATCAATGTACACTACCATCCACCCCCCATTATTTCATCTTGAAATATGGTATCCATCATCCTCTGAAAATGGGCTGGTGCATTCTTAATGCCAAATGGCATTCTGGTATATTCATATATGCCCATATGGCATATAATTCTTAGCAATTTGATGGAATCTGGTTTTACCCCATTCTGGTGAAAACCTTTCATGCAGTCCATTTTTGTAATGAACTTGGCTTTTGCTAGTTTATCTAGTGCATGTGGTATCCTTGGGATGGGGTACCTATCTGCTTTGGTGTAATTATTCAAAGCCCTGAAGTCACCACATAGTCTGGATTTACCATCATGCCATGTTATAAGGACTGGTGTAGTGACCTCTACTATCTCATTATGTCCTATCTTTCTTATTACCCCCATTTCTAGGAGTTCATTGATGTGTTTCTCAATTTCTTTCCTAGTTTCCATGCTGGCTGGGTATGGTGGTCTCCTAAGCATAGGTGGATATGGTCTTTCTACATCCAGATATAATTCAATATCATGTCCTTTGATTTTTCCTAGTGGTTCATCTCCTATTGCAAAAGCTCCTCTATGCTTTCTCAATACTTTCAGTAAGTTGAGTTTCATTTTACTGGTGAGTTGAGTGCCATATTGGGCCTCTTTGAATTCTTCCACTAGTTCTTTCAAGGTGTTATCATTTGTTATATGGTTAATATCAAAGGAAAATTTTTTATCTTTGTTTGTACCTATGGTAAGATATCTGTTTTTACTATTGCAAATATCCATACCATACATTCTTTGGTACTCTGTACCTAGTAAGAATCCTTGTACATGTGCATTTTCTAGAACTACAAATTCAGGTTCCAGTCTGATATTTCCTTTTTGGTGTGGGATAATTATCTCTTTGATTATTGTCCCTAGTGAGTGCATTTTGCCTGATGCACTTTTGAAGTTTCTGGCTTTTGTTGGGATTATATCATCTTCCCATTTGGGGAAATGTTGTTCCAAGTATTCGTTTGCCACTATGGAGCAACTTGCTCCTGTGTCAATGATCATTGGGTGTTTACAGTTCTCAATATAAACTGTCAATTTTGTAGGTGTTCCATGAATGAATCCCATCCCTCTATTGGGGGTTACCAGGAATGTTTGTGCATTCTGTGTGTGCTTACAGAGCTCTTTGTCTGTTGTTATTTGTGGTATGCCTGAATCCAATTCAATGTCTTGTATATCAAGTGAACTTTCTTCATTGCATTCCACTATGTATTCTTCTATGGTATCAGGTTCACTTTGTGATTCTGCTCTCATACCATTTCCCATGCTGTCAGAATCAGATTTTTCACCTGTTTGTTCTTCTTCTGATTCTTCATCAATTGCATATATTTTCTTTTTTGGTTTTGTGCAATTGTTGGCATAATGGTCTGGTGAACCACAGTTGTGGCACACATATTTCTTTTTTGGGGTTTCTTTCCCTTTTTCTTTGTTTGTCTCTTTAACTTCAGACCTCTTGTCTTTGAAGTTTGGTTTGAAAGATGTGTACCTTCCTATGGAGGTCTTTTTTCTCACATCTTGTATGACATTTGCTATGTCATCAATGCTGCTGATGTTGTTGCATCTGCATTTGACTGCATGTTCTAGATCTCCTGGCAATTTTGTCAGGAGTTTATGGTTTCTCATTTCTATTGTCATATTGGGATCAATAGCTTTTAGCCTCTTTGTTTGTTTGAGGCACCATTCATAAGGGTCTTTTTCTGTGGAGTATCTATCACTTTCAAAGGACATGGTTTTTTGCCAGATCCAGCTACCATTGCTATACTTTTGTATAATCTGGTTCCTCCACCATGGCCAGCTTTTCCTGCCATGTATTTCTTTCATCTCAGTATACCATATGTTTGCATGGCCTCTGAATGCTGTGTTGAGTCTTGTTGTGATCCAGTAGTCTGGTATCTTTGGGACATCAACAAAGAGTCCATCAATATAGTCAATGATCTCCATATGGTCATATTCCCCTATTCCTGAGAACTTTGGCCAGTTTGTTACTTCTGGTAACTGTTTCAGTGCCTGTTTCTCTGAATAGTTGAGATTTTCCCCATCTTGGTACACTGACTCTGATCTTAACTTTGGAATCTGATATTCAGGTTCCTGGTCATAGTCTTTGTCCTCTTCTTTTAATTTTGTAGAGGTAGTAGGTTGACCTTGTGTTGGGGGGTATTGATTGTCTTCTCTGTCATAGAGGTAATCAATTTCTTTGTCAAAGCTATCCTGTTGTTCCTGGATACTCCTCAGATCCCTCCTCACAGTTTGTTGTTCTTCTAGAATTGAATTCAACTGTCTGTTGGTTTTTTCAAATTCTGTCCAAATTTTGGCCAGATTTGAATTTAAGTCTTTTATGACTGTTGCTTGGAAAGCATTTTCTTCTTTCAATGTTTCCACTTCTGTCCTCATTTTTTCTGAGGTTTCATGTGTCCACTCCATGAATTGGGCCAATTTGGTCCATGTGAATTTGTTTTCAAACTCATGAGTGTGCATTGTAGTTTCAGTTATTAATTCTGGGTCTATTGAGTCAGAACTAGAAAAACTATTTGTAGGTACAACTATTTCTTGTTTTTGTGTACTTCTTGGACTAAGTCCATCAGCTTTTTCATCAATGGGTCTGCTTCTTTCTTCCTCTGGTTGAAAGAAGTTTTGTTTTTCCCTTGGGCTCCTTTTCTCCTGTTGGAAACTACCTGGAATGGTGGGGGAGCTTTGGATGAAGTTTCCTTTGGCTTGTGAGGCCTGGAACTGCTGGATGGTTGTGGGGAAGATGGGGCTTCTTCTTCCATTTCTGGGGGTGCCTGAATCTGACTGGGCTCTTCCTTGTGCCAAGATCTCTCTATGGCTTGTATGGCTGCCTGGTTCTCTTTGATTCTGGTTGCTCTTTCTTCTAAGAGTTTGAAATTCTTGTTGGGATTCCAACCTTGCATTTCTGTCATAAGTTCCATCCAAGCCATTTGCTTGAGACAGATCTTCTGGGTTGTTATCCCCACTTCTGCCCATGATGCTGCCATGGTGAACATTTTGTTGTCCATGCTCCATGTGAAGAGGTCTCTCAGGAGTTTGTGTATTTGGAGGACCTGTTCTGCATCTGTCCAATCTCCTGGTTGGACTCCTGGGTTGAATTTGATTTGGAACAAGACTTTGGGTAGGAGTTCCCTGATGGTAAGTCCTTTGCTGGTCATCTGCTCCAGTTCTTCTTCCTCTGTGTCTTCTTGGCCAGTGTTCTGGTTGATTTCTTGGGAATCCAAGATCTCTAACAAGTGGAGGTGTCATGTTAACAATGTTAAAAAATGACAGACAATAAAAATGTTGTATTTTTCAAGGTTTATTTACCTTTGGCAGGCCCTTGTACAAATTTATGATCTATACTCTTTGGCAATTTGCCTTTGGAGTTTACAACTGGGTTGATAACAGTGATTTTCTGTTTCTCAACTTGTTTTGGTGATCCAACTGGTTTTGTTGGAGCTTTTCTGGGTTTTTTGGCCCTTGGCACAGCTATTGGTGTCCAATCTTTTGAGTTGATTGTCACTTCACTGTGTCTTTTCTGCTTGCCCTTGGTTTTTGGCAGCGCCTCTCTGTCTTCTGAGGCTGTCACAGATGGGTTTCCTTGTGACTGGGTTTCTAATGGAATGTAGTCCTTTTCCACTATTCAGAAAAGATATTTCAGATTGTATATCAGTATTTTATGATAAAACAAAATGATTATATTCAATTCTACTGTTATTTTTCGAAATTTTCAAGTGTTTTTATGTTTTTTATTGTTTTTATATGTTTTTGTTTGAAAAATAACAGTTTTGAGTTTTTCACTTATGTTTTATAAGTGAAAAAACTGTAATATCCAAGTGTTTTGTGAATGATTCACTTGGATATTATTGTGTTTTTCTGTAAACACATCAAATTTATTAAATTATAATAAATTTGATTTTTTATTATAAATATTATAAATAATATTTATTATAACACTTTGATATTGGTTAAATATCAAGTAATTACAAGTTTTCACGTCAATTTGAGTGATATCTTGTTTTAAAGGAAATATTTAATTAAAATATTCCTTGTAAAATAATAAAAAATTATTTTATTATTTTATATTTATTAATTATTAATTAATAAATGTTTATATATTAATTTTCACGCACTTTGGTGAAAAAAAATAGTAAAATAAATAATATACTGTTTGTATATTATTATTTATATTGAAATTTAAATAATACAGATGTATTATTATGAAATTTCGTGGAATTTATTGCAATATAAAAAAAAAACAAAGAGGATATATACTCTTATTCTCAACAAAAATATTTTATAATATATATTTTTGGAGTAAAAAAAAAGAATTGTATATAAAAAAAAAATGATAATAAAATAGAAATTTTACTCACTTGTAGTGAAATACCTTTTAAATAGCTGAATTTTACGCCTAATTCAGTTCAAAATACGTCCAATAAGGTTGAATAACCACGGCCAGGCCCCCAAATTGTCAGGGTGAGTCTATGTAGAAGCTTAAAAACAGTAAATACAAGCTAGTACTATGACTGTGACACGTCAAAATAAGTAATAAAATAATTCTTCAGGTCCTACTGCTACGTGGTAACAGTGGTGATGAGTCTATTGAGGACCTGGGTTGCAATGTTCTAATATCTTTGACTGTAAAGAGACACTACAATAATTATATTTAATTATATCTTTAAGTATTCTAAGGACACTACTGATGGATAACAGTCTTGTCACGTAAGAATATATATAAAAAAGATAAGATGAGGATTTTTGAAGGCAAAAACCCTTCCTTTTATATCTTTCAAGACTGTCAAGAGTTATTTACTCTTCACACGTCAGAGGAGTGAAAATTTTCACTCCATTGGTCAGTCTGTGGTTCTGGATCCTCAATTCTGACGTCAGTAGAGGCAGAATTGTGGTTTTGGAACCACAAATGATCATTCTGGATCAATACAGGATGAAAAAACTTTTCACCTGCCACGTCAGCACTTAGATGACGTTGTTCTGGTGTTTGTATGTCCAATACTAGTCATTCTGGGCGGGTTTAAGCTTTGAACAACCATTATTTTGAGTATTAAGACTGTACTGGTTGGTACAGGTTTGGTACAGGCCAGTATTGGCCAAAATTCTTCCAACCAAGATATCTTGGTCAGTTTTTGAGATATCAAGAAACTAAGAGCACAGAATTGAAGGGCTTAATGAGCTCTTCAATTTGGTATGCTTCATGTTTACCCTTCTTTAAAATAGCAAAAGTTATAAGGGTTTTAAGTTTTTTGGATGTATTTTTGTACATCAGTATGAGGCTTCAAAAACTTCCATACCAGATATCTTCTTCAGTTTGGAAGATATCTGTATTCTGATGATACAGTTTTGTAGGGCTTGATTAGCCCTACAGTTTGGTATATGACACTGTACAGTTGTATGAGTGTATGCCAAAGATACAGGGGTTTGTTTATTTTCTTATTTTCAGAATATCTGTATTTTGGTTATTAAACCTTTGAACCAAGATCCCTCAGTCAATTTAAGAGATACAGAGGTCTAAGGTGTCTCAAATTAAAGCTCTTGTTGAGATCTTTAATTTAGTTATACTTTTGTACAGTTTTGTACAAGCCCTCTTTGACTTTCAGGGGGACTTGGTTTTGAAAATGAGGTTATATGGTATCTCCAGTTGTAGTGGTGTTACAACAACATGGATGATATCATTGTGTAGCTCTCTATGTGAGCTTTAAGAAAAATACCATTTTGGTATAGGATAACTTAAATATGCATAAGTTAGATGAGAGGTGAAAATAAGGGTTTTGACTTGTTTATTCTCCTCTAGGTTTCCTTATTCTGTTTGGATAAGGTTGGTGTTTAATGTAAGAGGATTGTTTTCTCTTAATTATTACCTGTATTGACTATGTTTGTTCAATACTTGTCATACCATTATTTATGGTATGTTGGATGTCATGCTAGTGCTCTGTTTTGAGTCACAGGCTGACACTTCTTAACATGAAAAATCCCAACAGACATATGTTGAGATGGCAAATAGCCATTCAATAATATAGAGGTAGCATGACTATAGTTCATAAAGCAGGAAAGGTTCACAAGACTTCCGATGGACTTAGCAGGTGGGCATTAGCCAATACACCTGATAACCCATCTTATGTATCTTTGGAAGAAGAACCACAGATTCTAACTGAAGGAATTAACATAACTGATATTGGGACTGAATTCTTTGGAGAAGTGAGAGAATCTTATATGCAAGACAAGAATTGCCATATCCTGACTTCCATATTAAATAAATACTGCAAAGATACATCTTTGGTCAATGCACTGGATGAAGTTTGGAAGAATTCCTATTCTGAAGGAAGATTTGACTTGTTTTATGGGATAATTTACTACAGAACTAAACATTCTTGTGTAATAACATTGTGTAGCAGATTGCTTATCAATACCATTCTTCATTAATGCCATGATAGAATCTACTCTGGACACCTTTCAGAAGACGGGACACTTGAAAATGTGAAGAACTGTGCATGGTGGCCATCTTGGAGAAAAGAAACCATTGAATATTGGAATACCTGTGATAGATGCCAAAAGTAAAACAGGAGTACATGCAAGAAATTTGGACTAATTATTCATATTCAAGAGCCAAAATCCCCTTGGGAAGTTGTTCACTTGCATTGGGTCACAGCACTTCCTCCAAGTGGTGACAAACGTTATAATGATTGTTGAGTCATTGTACACAGATATAGCAAAATTCCCATATTCTTACCATGTCATAATGATGACACTGCTATGGATACATCTCTTCTTCTATGGATTGAGATCCCAAATTCACATCTGTAGTTTGGACCAATCTTCACAGATTGTTTGGGACTAAGCTATCATTCTCAACAGCATATCACCCTCAAACAGACGGACTAGCAGAAAGAATGATTCAATCTTTAGAGGACATGATCAGGAGATTCTGTGCCTATGGGTTAGAATTCAAAGACTCAGATGGCTTTACCCATGAGTGGTGCACTCTAATACCTGCATTGGAACTGGCATATAAGACATCAGTCCATTCTTCTATAGGACAAACTCCTGCTATTTTAGAAAAAGGATGGAATCCAGGACTCCCAGCAGACACACTGAGGAAAGACTTGATTGACATTCATCCTACAGCTTCCAGCTTCAAGATTATGCTTGATAAAGTGAAACATAATGCAAATCAAAGTATGAATGACGCTTTTGACTATGCAAAACAGAAGTGGGACAAGAATCACAAAGTACCAGACTTCAAAGTAGGGGACTTAGTTCTAGTTTCAACCTTGAATTTTAATAATATCAAAGACCCAGAGAAACTGAAATATTCTTATGTAGGACCTTTTGTTATTGTTGCCTTACATGGAACCAATGCAGTTCAAGTGGAATTGAGTGGTGAATTGGAAAATAAACACCCCACTTTTCCAGTCAGCTTGATAAATCCCTATGAGCCAGCTGACAAAGAATTGTTTCATTCAAGGAACCCAACTACTTTAACTGTACCACCAGTGGAACAGAATGAAGACAAAAAGGTAAAGAAAGTCATTAAAGAAAGGAGACTTAGGGGTAAAAAACAAAGATTATCTTGTCAGATATAGAAATCCAGTACATGAAGATGAGTGGCTGGAAGAATCAGAAATACCTGACTCAGATAAACCCTTAAGAAGATTTAGACATGGAAGAAGGCCACAAGCCTGAATATGTCTATAAATGTGCTTTGAATTACTTGATCTGAGTAATGTATAGAGGTCGGACAGTGGACATTAACCCCCTTTGGCGCCTTTTTTCTCTTGATACCATTAATAAAGTTGTGGTACAATTTTATTTTTTGGTGGGAAGGAATGTGAGTCTTGAGGTATATTTTACATATCCAAATAGGCCACAATTATCTTAAAAATGAATCCTGAACTATGCATAACACATAAGTCATGCATATACTCAAAATTCATCTTTTTTGTTTTTAGAAAAGATGAATAAATTTTTATTGAGTAAGCAAATCTATGGATTTAAGGCCAGATTTGGATTCTACACAAAATTTCACCTAGGGTAGCTCCATAGAGTGAATAAGCTCAAACTGACTCTTTGAGGCGGTAATATGGAAAATACTTCAATACCACATCATCAATACCACATAAAATATCTGTGAAATATTTTTTTTCTTAATTTCACACCAAAAGAATGGGAATTTGAGAAATACCATGTTACATATACACTAAGAATAGTGTTATGCATGTTTGTGGGGGTACCCAGCTTCTGAGGCCTCTGAGGCTTGGACAGCTACAAATCTTGCATCCATGGCTAATCTTGGCCCAATTAGTAAACTAAAGCATTTTGGGAACTTGATTAAAATGTCAACATTTCATTATATCATAAGAAAATAGCAAATAAGCTGCTATTTTGATGTGCCAAGGAGGTAAAGAGCAACTTAGAGTCCTGCACCCATGTCAATTCTTAATTACTTTCAATTGATAAGCCCAAAAGGAGTAATTAAAAACCTTTTCTGGACTAGTATCCCTTGATTTTCCTCATAGCAACCAGCCATATAATGCTATTTGCAATTCTATGTAGAAATGAGGTAAAAACTTCAAAAAGTCATTAAAAATACAATTATTAATGAATCTTTGTGAAACTTTCAGGACCAATAAAAAACTTTAAAATGAATATAAAAGCCAAAACAATTTTATTTTTATAAGTAAGATTAAAAGTTTTACTTACAGTCCATTTTTGATGATTTCACGTGAAATACTGAATCTCAAAAATTCACAGAAAATACACTCTGTGATGAAGTTTCCAATACCATTGATAACTTTGAGAAATAAAGGATTCTTTTGGAATAAAAGAAGATTTACAGTTGTTACTCCTTTTATTCTTAACCATAAATGGGTTGGTAGTCACATAAAAGCACCAATGAAGTAATTATGATAATCTTATGTGACAACAGATGATGCAATCAATAATCCAAAACGTTTTATTGTTTTCTCACTCACTGGTCTTTCATTTTTCTCCATGGCACACCTCTGCGAGCTTTCTTAGACTTAAAGGAGGCCTCCTCTTGCTGTTTTTTTCCAAAATCCTCACATTATTCTATTATACCTTTATTACCAACAAGTAAGTATTAGTTGAAACTTTTCTTAAGTGCTTTATTCTTTCAGAATCAATAAGAAAGACTTGAAATCATATAGATCAACTATATATCTTTGTAATCTTGTTATAAATCAATTTTGATCCCTTAAATCCACAATTATCCATCAGATTTCTCTCCTATTATCTTTCAATAAGTTCTTCAGAGTATTAGTGAGTGTTTTGTTTTAATTCTTAAAGTTTTTCTCTAGTAATAGTTTTCTTCAAGAGTTCTTTTCACAATTATATATTAAAATAATTTTATTATTTTAATAAAGAAGATTTATTATTGTATTCTTCTTGTAATTGATTATTGTAGACAGTTACTACTTACTGTTATAATCACTAGTAGTGTATAAAAAGTAAAAGAAATAATTAATTAATTCATTGTTTAATTGTGGTTATGATAATTTTTATTGTTATATTTCATAAGAAAAGTCATATTACTGTTGATTAATAGTAATATTATCAACAGTTTCAGAGACACATCTTACACCAGTGAAGTGCTTTGGTTCCAACAATTTGGCAATAAAATCAACCTCACCAATATCTCTGAGCCTATGATTGTCTAAAAAGACAGCCAAGGGTGCATGTGAGCCTGTGAGGTATGTATAACATACCCATAAGGCCACAAATGATTTTATAAACATCTAATTTTGTCTTAAACAGACTTTTTAGTTTAAATTAAAATAAAAAATAACAAAAAATAAGTATAACTTTATTTTGGATAAACAAAGTTATAAATATTTGTCATTTTTGGATTCTACACCAAAAATAACCTAGGGTACATCCATAAGGTGTTATACCCAAAAACACTTATTTCTTGTGTTATTAGAAGATTTAAGAATCTCACAGTACTAATGTAACATTTTAACATTTTTTTAACATTGTTAAATTTAAGCTTAAATAAGCTTAAATTTAAAGTTGCATATGGTTAATGCAAACTTACCAAAATTTTAGTTAAAATTGAGGTGTGGTGTATATTTACTGAATTGGCTAAGGATTTGCCATATAGAATGTAAATCATGCGTGAGCTCAATTTAAAAGGGTTTAAAGCCATGGTATGGCTTTAAATAAATAAAAGGGCAAAATCCACGCAAAAAGGTGGGACAAAGGAAAAAGACCAAATAGAGCTGGGGTACCCAACTTTTTGGATCTGCAATGATTCAATTAAGGTTGTCCACCTGTATTGGAGGATTTTCAACCTTATTTAAACTTTAAGATTAGACTTTGATCCAACCTTAAGGTTTAAACTGGTTTTATCCCAATTTGAACAGGAATTTCAAGCTGCCAAAGGGTAAATCCCAATATGCAGGCTTGAAATCAAGGTTTTAAGAACTGTCAAAGCTTAATAAAGCTTAAAAACCCTAAATAAGCTTAAAACTTTAAAGTTACAAGCATCAAAACCTTATCAAAAGTTAAGGTTTGGTGTGTATTGCTATTTTACGTGGAAAAAGAGCAATAACTTCAAAAATTCATTAAAAATCCAAATCTTAATGGATTTGCTTGAAATTTCACACAGCTTAGTATTTAATATTATCTATATATAAATTAGATTTTAAGTATCTTTTATAAATAAATTTCCTGGGTAATTAGCCTGGAAATTTACTCTTTTAATTAAGCTCAAAGAAAATTATGATTTCTTTAAAAATTAATTAAAAATTGAGTTTAAGAGATTTCTGCTTGAAACTCTATTTTTAAGTTTTTCATGTGATGAACTTTAATATAAATAAGTTTATTTATATTAAAAACCTCAAATAATTAGTTTAAATGAGGATTAAAGTTACATGGAGTTAAGAATAACACTGGTAACTTTAAATTGGAATTAAAAACAAGCTGCCTTAAGTTAAGAACTTTGTTTTTAAGTATGGTTTTTCAGTTTTGACCTGAGCACGCCCTCTATATTCATTATGAATCATGAGAGCTGCTCTGAAGACATAAAAAGAGTTTTTTCATCACTGTTTTTGTCCATCATCCATCATCAATCCAATCATATTAGACATTTAAACAGGTAAAGTTTTATTATTTATAAAATCTTATTATTAAAGTAATTCTTAAGTTATTTTATTCTTTATTAACTGTAAATTAAAGAATTGAAGTCATAGAATTCAGATTATTATTGTAATCATCAATAATATATTTTATATTATAAAATTATCATCATAAATATCTTTTAAAATCCACAAATTCCTCTTAAAAACTCTTTAATCTTAAATTTTATCATAAAAAGTTGTTTTATCTTTAAAATTATTGATTTTAGGCGTGTTTTTAACTTATAATCATTATTTAATATAATAACTGTTCTAGTTTAACTTGTTGTATTAAGTAAATATTATAAGTAAGTTTTCTCTAAAGTTCAATATTTTTTTATCTAGTATTAGTTTTTTTATATAGAATTTTCTTCTATAAGAATTATTTCTGCACCGTGTGTGTTATAATTCTTTTATAAATAATATTTATATTATTTATAAGTGGTTAATATTCATATTTCCACATGTAATTGTCTTGTTAAGAGCTTTACAAGTCTTATTGTTATAACTGTCAGTGACTATAACAATAATAGAATAATTATAATTTATTATAATTATTATTATATTTTATAATAATAGTTAAATTTATTTTTTTATATAATTATTTTTAATAATTATATTTGTATTTGTGGTTATAATATTTTATTCTATTATATATTTCTATTGAGGACAGTCATAGTACTCTTGATTTTGCTACTATTATCAAGAGTTTCATAGACAAACCTTTCATTTTGGGGCCTGGCCTTGATTTTAAATCAATTTTTGGGACATAAATCATATTCTAGACCTTATTTTACTATTTTTTGACGTAAAATTGCCATATTTGTCTTAATATTGGCTTTTTTGGGACTTATCCCTTATAAATAATCTCTATAATATTAATAAATTCAATTTCTTCTTAAGAATATTGTTTGAAACAATATACTATTGAGTGATTTGGAATAAATTTCTTTTGTCTAACTAGTGGCTTTTTCACATCACAGACTTGAAATTTATTCTTTGAGTTATTCTAGTATAAAGTGAATAATAAGACAATTTTGATTAATTAACTTGTTACTTGCATAATTATTATTTCTTTAAAGAAAATAAAAAATCAAATAAAAAATCTTTGAAAATAAAAATCTTTACTAAAAAATTTTTTTCTTTTATCTTAGACATTTTTCTTTATTTTTGACGTAATTTGTCATAAAATTACATTAAAACAACTTTATTCAATAAGCTGAGTTTATAAGTTATTTTCATTATTTGATAAAATAACTTATATTTTTAATTCTCTCTAGTGTCTTCCATCAGAGAAAATTGTTCAGACTCTGAAACCTCAGAGTCCAGTATTGAAATTCAAACCAGTCCAGCACCAAGGGGTTTGATAACCAATGAGCCCATTCAAGGTCCTTCAGGTGAATTCAATTCAATTTTACTCTATTTCTTATTAAAATTGACGTGAAATGACTCCTACTAGAAGTGGAAGTAACTACTCCATCCAATCAAATGGATCTGGACCAGGACATTCCAGCCACAAATCCAAAAGGCAAGAATGTCCTCCCAGAGGAGAGGCACAAATGGAGGATGCCAGAACTTCCACCAGTTCCCAAAGGTTAGCCAGCACCTTTGAACCTCTTCTTGAGAGTCCAGAAGCTGACATAACTGCTATTGCTGTTAGACCTGAACCATTTCCAACAGGCAGCTGTGGAAGTTTATCAATCCCAATGGAAAAATTGGTTCCTGGCGTCAAAACAACAAGAGTGGGAACTCCTTCCAAGTCTTTGGATAGGCACCATGAACTCTTATCTTCAAGTGAAGAAGTTCATGGGGCCAGAAAAGACAGAAGATCTTCTGTTGGGTTGGACACCCATGTCTGTCAAAGGACAAGTCCAACAGATAAAAGCTTGGTTGAAAAACCAAAGCATGTTATCAGAGGACCAGAAGAAGAAATTGGCTCAAGGGAAGGACAACAGCCCAGTGGAAGCTCCTCAAGCATCCACCAGCAAAAATCTGCCTCAACCAGTGCCAAACAAGCCCAAGCAAGCCCCAAAAACCAACCAGAAGGGCAAGCAGAAGGCAAAGGGAAAGGCAAAGCCCAAGTGGAAAAAGCCTTACCCGCAGAATTACAGAATTCCAAAGAAGGAAAAAACAGCCATGGACAATGTGTTCAATATTGCAAGAACTTTGATGGAATTCAAAAACAAGCAGGAGGAAAGATTGAACCAATCCTTTCCAAAGAAGTAGATCTTGTAAAGCTTGTAACTTACTTTGAATCTTGTAATAAAGAAATTATGGCAAAATTTAAAGCATTTGATCATGTCCAACAGAAGTTGGGTAATGAAATATTACAAGTAAAAGACCAACAAAAGGCCATAATTGGCCTTGAAAATGTTAATAAGGCAAATATTTTGTCTTTGACGCAAATTTGTGAAAGACTTGAGCTTAAAGTTACCTTACTCAATCAACCAGATGAACATTCAATTTCTTTTATAACTGGACAGTTAAAAGAATTGAAAATACAAGTGCAAAACTTGGAAAATTCTACTGGTCACAATGCAGCTCTTTTTCAAGAACAATTGGAAAAACGTGATAAAGCAAGACTTGAATTGAAAGAAGAAATTCAATCAAGTATTAATAATATATCACTAAAAATGAATTTCCAAGGCAATCCACACCAATTCTTGACAGAAATGTTCTTAACTTGAATAATGAATTACACCATACAACTTCAAGTCATGACGTGGAAACTGCTTGCAATTATAAGGACATTCCAAGATTAGAGGAATGGCCAACCTTCAGTGGTGAAGGGGAATATAATCATATGGAATTTATGAAAACAATTGATATGTTTAAAGAAGACTTTAACATACCAGATGAATACATAAGTGCCAGATTACACTCATTATTTACCAAATCAGCAAATAAATGGTATTATAAAATGAGACAAGACCATGGTAAACATTCTTGGCCTTGGTGGAAAGAACAAGTTATTTCTAAATGGGCAAATGATTCCTGGAGATTTAGAATGGAAAATTCTTTTGAAGAAGCCATTTTTAATATTGAGAGGGACAGGCCCATGACTTGGTTTCTTAAACAGAAGGACAGGTTAACTGCCCTTCATCCTGATATGTCTGAAACAATGGTACATAAAAGGATATAAAGAAGATGTGGTGGTGACCTTGAGCATGCTATAAGAAGCAGATGTATTGAGCCTTGCTCTACAGAAGATTATGTCAATGCTATGGAGGACATCACTACTAGAACAGAAATTGGAAGAAATTGGTCCAAAACCCCAATTGACAACAACACTAATGGGAAACCAATTCCAAAGCCAAATAAGCCACAAGACAGACTTCCTTTGAAATGTCACAAATGTGGAAGCACATCTGATTTAGCAAACACTTGCCCAAACAAGGCAAGAATCAATGAGATAAATGTTGAAAAAGTGGAAGACACAAAAGAAACAACTGATGTATGTTTACATGAAAGTGATTCTGAGCCTTCGGAAGAAGAAGAGGTACCGGAGGAGCTTAGTATGGAAAACATCAGGTATAAAAATCCATAACATGAAGATGAATGGATTGTAAAAAGTAAAATACCTGATGCCCAAAAGTTTCTTACAAAATTCAAACATGAGAGAAGACCAATTGCTCAATAAAAAGTTTGAATTGTGTGCTTTACATACCTAAAAGTATAAGTAGAGAGGTTGGACAGTGGATTATACCCCCCCCAAATAACTTGGGGGTAAACTACAAAAGAAAAATTGTGGTACAATTTTTTTTGGTGGTAGGGAATGTGAGCCTGTGAGGTATGTATAACATACCCATAAGCCCACAAATGATTTTATAAACAGCTAATTTTGTCTTAAACAGACTTTTTAGTTGAAATTAAAATAAAAAATAACAAAAAATAAGTATAACTTTATTTTGGATAAGCAAAGTTATAAATATTATGTCATTTTTGGATTCTACACCAAAAATAACCCAGGGTACATCCATAAGGTGTTATACCCAAAAACACTTATTTCTTGTGTTATTAGAGGATTTAAGAATCTAACAGTACTAATGTAACTTTTTAACATTTTTTTAAAATTGTTAAATTTAAGCTTAAATAAGCTTAGATTTAAAGTTGCAAAAGGTTAATGCAAACTTACCAAAATTTTAGTTAAAATTGAGGTGTGGTGTATATTTACTGAATTGGCTAAGGATTTGCCATACAGAATGTAAATCCTGCGTGAGCTCAATTTAAAAGGGTTTAAAGCCATGGTATGGCTTTAAATAAATAAAAGGGCAAAATCCACGCAAAAAGGTGGGACAAAGGAAAAAGACCAAATAGAGCTGGGGTACCCAACTTTTTGGATCTTCAATGATTCAATTAAGGTTGTCCACCTGTATTGGAGGATTTTCAACCTTACTTAAACCTTAAGATTAGACTTTGATCCAACCTTAAGGTTTAAACTGGTTTTATCCCAATTTGGACAGGAATTTCAAGCTGCCAATGGGTAAATCCCAATATGCAGGCTTGAAATCAAGGTTTTAAGAACTGTCAAAGCTTAATCAGGCTTAAAAACCTTAAATAAGCTTAAAACTTTAAAGTTACAAGCATCAAAACCTTATCAAAAGTTAAGGTTTGGTGTGTATTGCTATTCTACGTGGAAAAATAGTAATAACTTCAAAAATTCATTAAAAATCCAAATCTTAATGGATTTGCTTGAAAATTTCACACAGCTTAGAATTTAATATTATCTATATATAAATTAAATTTTAAGTATCTTTTATGAATAAATTTCCTGGGTAATTAGCCTGGAAATTTACTCTTTTAATTAAGCTCAAAGAAAATTATGATTTTTTAAAAATTGAGTAAAAATTGAGTTTAAGAGATTTCTGCTTGAAACTCTATTTTTAAGTTGTTCATGTGATGAGCTTTAATATAAATAAGTTTCTTTATATTAAAAACTTAAAATAATTAGTTTAAATGAGGATTAAAGTTACATGGAGTTAAGAATAACACTGGTAACTTTAAATTGGAATTAAAAACAAGTTGCCTTAAATTAAGAACTTTGTTTTTAAGTATGGTTTTTCAGTTTTGACCTGAGCACGCCCTCTATATTCATTATGAATCATGAGAGCTGCTCTGAAGACATAAAAAGAGTCTTTTCATCACTGTTTTTGTCCATCATTCATTATCAATCCAGTCATATTAGACATTTAAACAGGTAAAGTTTTATTATTTATAAAATGTTATTATTAAAGTAATTCTTAAGTTATTTTATTCTTTATTAATTTTAAATTATAGAATTGAAGTCATAGAATTCAAATTATTGTTGTAATCATCAATAATATATTTTATATTATAAAATTATCATCTTAAATATCTTTTAAAATCCACAAATTCCTCCTAAAAACTCTTTAATCTTAAATTTTATCATAAAAAGTTCTTTTATCTTTAAAATTATTGATTTTAGGCGTGTTTTTAACTTATAATCATTATTTAATATAATAACTGTTGTAGTTTAACTTGTTGTATTAAATAAATATTATAAGTAAGTTTTCTCTAAAGTTCTATATTTTTTTATCTAGTATCAGTTTTTTTATATAGAACTTTATTCTATAAGAATTATTTCTGCACTGTGTGTGTTACAATTCTTTTATAAATAGTATTTATACTATTTATAAGTGGTTAATATTCATATTTCCACGTGTAAATGTCTCATTAAGAGCTTTACAAGTCTTATTGTTATAGCTGTAAGTGACTATAACAATAATAGAATAATTATAATTTATTATAATTATTATTATTTTTTATTATTATTATATTTTTTTAATAATAATTAAATTTATTTTTATATATAATTATTTTTAATAATTATATTTAAATTTGTGGTTATAATATTTTATTACATTATATATTTCTATTGAGGACAGTCATAGTACTCTTGACTTTGCTACTATTATCAAGAGTTTCATAGACAAACCTTACAGTGCATAGATATTGCAAATAGCAATTTCAATGAAAACTAAAAAATAATGAAGTGTGTTGAAATAAAGCCACACTTCCTTCTAGAAGCTTTAAAGAACACAAAAATAATTCTTTCTCATACTCCAACAAGTATGGTTTCCAAATTCCTCATGAATTCAGTCAGAAATCCAGCCATCCTTAGGGAAATTTCCTGAAAAAATCTATTGATACTAGGAGAAAATGGCAGTATGAAAGTATCAGAGTGTTTATCTTAAATCCTCAATCAGCTTGAGGTGCCCAAGCTAATTTACAAATACATAAGAATGAGCTCATCAATGTACTACTTATTCCTGTTATCCTAAGCTGGTAAAACCCCTTATAAGAACAGAAGATTGTTGTCATTATAGATAAAATAAAGTAGAAAAATCCTCATTCAGTTTCCTCTATTATTACTCATCCTCAAAAAAAAATATTTCTAAGAGTGTTATGGCTACAAGTTGTTCACTCTCAGAACTTTACTCTGAATTTAACTCTGCAAGTAGGAGTGGTGTGTTGATTCTGAAAATATTAAATTGATGTAGTCATTAGATTGTTAACTCCATATTCTATTTTATTTTTCTTTTTAGGTAAGAACTTTGTGTACCACCGCAACAGCCTATACCAATAATTATGGTAATCTTGTGACCAGAGGTATGCTGTTTCCTAAAGCCTTCACAACATACAGGAATTAATCTTTGTATTCACTTTCCCTCTATCGTCTTATTTTTAGCTTTGTCATTGTCAATCATCTAGTAATTTGTGTATTACATTGTGTTGTTCACCTTTAGGCACTTACCATATTATTAAAGCTTTGTTATTCTACTAAATTTATGTTAATATAAAGCCTTCAGTTTCCATATTCTTTCAACTTGTAGAAAAAAAAGATATTCCACTTATTTAATCTCTAAACTGTTTTTTTTTAATAAAAGAAAGCTATCAAACTTAAGAGTTTCAAAGAAATCTTCAAACCTCGATGTGAAATTTCTTGGCAGTTTTCATGACGGCCCAACCTAGTATGTATTGTGTTTAGTCAAAAAAGTGTCATTGCATAGTGGGGGGTCGGGTTGGACCAGGTTTTTGTGTCATTTAAGTTTGAAAAGTTCAAATCAAGTCAACTTTTGAATAGAAAACCAAAAATTTTGGTGAAGTTTTCAACAGATTTATTCTTGAGCATTTGCTGATATTGTCATGATACTTTCAGAAATTGCGACACGTAAGCTTTTTTTATCTCACTGATGTCATTCAAATTATTCAGGCTATGAGGGAGAAGCTCGCTGCGATATGCCTAACTTAATCTTGAAAATTGTATCCTGAAATTTTGGAGGCACACCTATCACAACTTGACAGTGTTTGGGAAGGTCAAAACTTCAAATTAGGAACATCGTGTGTTTAAAGGCAATCAATTTCTCATGAGATCAATCACAAGCTACAATCAACAAGACAGTGCGAGACGCAGGTATTTAATATCTCAAAGATACAAGAATAATGGGCATGAAAATCCATGGCATGGTGATAGAATGTGTCATCCTTAGCATAACGGCTGACTTAAGAGATGGCAATGGCATGGGATTCATTGGTACTCTTGACTTTCGGAATCGTAACAGACAGGACGCCATCAGTGAATGAGGCCTTGATGAGATCGTGTGAGACAGCTGACGGAACAGCTAAGGTTCGCGTGAACGAACCAAATGTTCGCTCGGAGAACTAAACAAGAGGATTTTGTTGAGTGAGAAATAAATAGATGATGAAGTATGTATCGTTGTGAACTTACGCGAACATTGCCTTCGGAGTGGTCGGAAGAGGACTTGGTCTGTCCTGAAACAATGAGTCGGCCATTGTGAAGATCGACGGAAATATCCTCTGTTGGTCGAGAAGTCAAAAAAAATATTACAAGGAATCAGGAAACGCTAGCCGCATGGTTGCAGGCAAGGAACTCTCAATCAGCTGGGATACAATGGGCGTTACCTTTTTTAGCGCCAGGTAATTCGGTAGTGACGATGAACGAATCGTCCTTTTCGACCACATCCATCTTTGGGCGAATGGCTTTGCTTACACTACTCGAGCCAGTAGTTGTCAGACTGTTTTGAGTGGTATTGGCCTTAGTGTTATCAGGGGGACCGTAGCGATCAGTGACTAATTTGTCAAACATGTGTTCGAAGTCATCCCATTGAGAGGGAATGAAGAATGAGTAAGACATCCTTGGTATAAATTCGGTGTAGATGGAATGTAACACTTAGAAATGGAGAGCTCGATGAGTAAAAACTGAGTGCGATAAGTCAGAGCTGCAATCAATCAGAAAAACCGATGGTGGAACGAGGCGAGAATCGCAAAGTGAGGTTATTTTATGGCAATCGCTGCAGACTCCATGGTCGACTCGGCGTTGCCCGCAGTCGCACGATGAGAATTGACAAAGGCGCTGGACAAAGGCAGAGTGGTGAAGGGCAAAAGATGACTGTCGATCTAGAATATCCTAGAACTACCTTAGAGTGGCGGCGGGACTGAACTGCGTGGTTCGGCGATCCATGCAGAAAAAGGGCCATGGAACTTGCAAGAAACCTGACAGGATCAGAAGCCGGCAGGTCGGTCGGGAGGCCACGTCCGGCGGCAGTCTCGCCGGCTGCTGGAAGCCTGGAATGCCCGGCCAAGGCGTGAAGGAGTCTTTGGGCGGAGTTTCTGCGACTTTCTAGA
Organism: Austropuccinia psidii; assembly: GCA_023105745.1. Lineage (NCBI taxonomy): Eukaryota > Fungi > Basidiomycota > Pucciniomycetes > Pucciniales > Sphaerophragmiaceae > Austropuccinia > Austropuccinia psidii. The sequence goes on along the minus strand of JALGQZ010000013.1, from coordinate 31,791,890 downwards.
ATTTCGAGAACGTTCCATCGGCCTTTCTCGGCGCTTCCCGTCATCTCATTATCCCAGGGCACCTTGTCTCGAGTGGTGTCGCCGAGTGCTGCCCGACAAGTATAAAACCCTCAGCTTCCAGGGCCTCGGCAGCGTCCACCGCATCAGCATAGACAAGAGCTTCCGCAACTAACTCCATAAAGCTCACACTTTGCTTCGCACCCTACGTCAAAAGGAAAGGACAAAAGAAAGCGTCTTGCAATGTCTTACTCGGTTGTATACCCCTCTCAATGGGAGGACTTTGAAACTCTATTCGACAAGCTGGTCACTGATCGCTACGGCCCCCCCAATGCCTCGAAGACCAACCATGCATCTAAACGCCTTGCCTCGGGAACAGGATCGAGCCCCGTTGCCAAGGTCTTGCGTCCGAACGTCGATCTTGTTGAAACCGACAGCTCATTGATTGTGACAGCCGAGCTGCCGGGGGCCAAAAAGGGTAAGATGGCGTCCTGGGCTGTTCTCTTTGTCTGATGCTGTTCGCCCTTTGTAGGACGCAATTTCAGAATGTGGGCTCTCTGTAAGCTGACATCTGATGATTTCGTTTGGCCCGAGCAACAGAGGATATCTCGATTGATCTCACCCAAGGCCGGATAACCATTTCCGGCCAAACAAAGGCTTCGGCTGAGCATTCACGTGGAAGTGTCAGGGTAAGAGTTCGCTTGCCATCGGTCCACGACGAAGATCCTGAAGAGAAGGCTGATTGATGGTGGTTGCTCTTCGCCGGCAGGTCTCCGAACGAACATTCGGCTCGTTCAGCCGAACTATCGCTATCCCTGAAAGCGTGACTCATGAACACATCAAGGCTGGCTTCACCGATGGAATTTTAGAGATAACGATACCCAAGATCAAACAGAACCAAACTCACAGCATTTCCATCTCATGAGCTGGCTGCTTCTGTGATCGGAATGAATCGGAATAATCTTTTCTGCGAGTCTGCTTACCATTAACAAAATTCAGTGATACTAGTGATGCACAATTGTCTATTTCTGTTGTTTACTCAATGTCTTCCTCATGAAATGAATCCAATAAGTTGTACCCCTTGTAAAGCCAGCCAGAGCCATTAAAATGCTGAGATAGTCCAAGTATGCAGCAAATAAGCAAGTCGAAAAGTCTCATTGATTTTTTGCTTCCCATGCCTGGTAGAATGATTCTAAGGGCCTCTGGACATTTAACAAGTGTCCAGACTGGAAGTGCTTGCTCTTAAGAAGGTGCCAGGATTGGCAAAAGAGAACTAGTAGGTAGCCAGTACATTTCCTTTAAGGCTTGGTATCTCCAAGGGACAAAAAGGGTAAGCAATGAACCTGCTGAAATCAATGATGGTGAAGGAAGCAAACAGGAAGAGGAAACACAAAAAGCAGAAGCAATGATATCTCCTTAAAGTAGATACATGTTTGGCTGGGCTTTGAGCCAAGAGTTAGCACTAATTGTGTCAAAAGTCTGTTTGAGGATTGGTGACCTTGCTTCAGGGTTGGCTAATCAGTTTGCAAAGAGTAACTCAATCCTTTGCATATGTATTTGATTCAACTGCAATTGCATGGATTTAGTTCATCACAATAGTCCTATCCAAAAGGCTACATTAATTGGCCATTCAATCATGTGCTTGAAAGTTCTCACCCCTTTGTTATTCCCCTGGCACATAACTGGTCAATCTTTTGTCAAAGATTTTGTCAGCCTGTGACTGGAAACCAGAGCACAAGTACCATAAACATGGTACATAAGAAGCAGTGAAATACACACATTTAACCTTTATTAAACCAAATAAAGGTACAAAAAGGCCATAACAAAGTTAGTCTATACATGTCACCATCTGATGGAGGAAACCTTCCCTTTTCAGAAAATATTATTCTTATGACCAAACAGAAAGAATTAGCCAAGTTATTGAGGTTGTAAACACTTGCTGAGCATAAACCTTAATCTTCACCTCTCATTGAAAATCTAGAGCTTTAATCACCGACCCACCAAGTGGGGTTTTCTATCAAAGGTCTCAATGAAGGCTATCAAATTGTACTATTTATAAGACTGTAGCACCAGTGGAGCAGAAATTACCACCCAAATACTATTTGTCAAACCTGGAATCAGGGCAAATGTCATGTCAATTAACAGCAATCGACTTCATGTGATACCACTGTCAATATGAAACCTGCTTGAAGTCAGATCAGTTTCACATTATTATCAGTGGAATTTGTGGTTCACATCACATCTGTGTCAAGACAAAATCAATTGTCAAGTATTTCACATGAGTTTTTCACTGAAACAAACAACCCTCATTAACAGAATTTGCAATCTTTTGGTAATTTCACCTTATGGTGCAATCCAGAAATTTGGCATGCTCATGCAAAAATTGGATCCTGCACTGTTGGATCATCATCTCCACCATTTACCATGCTTATGCTCATGCACAACTTAGCTTCCACACACCTGGCTGATCATCTCTGCAATTTACAATGCCTATGCTAATGCAAAAACTGGCTGACAAACTCCACAATTTACCATGCTTATGCTCACACACCACCACCTCATAATCTCTGCAACTTACCATCCTTACGCTCACACAAATCTTGGCTTATGCACCACTGGCTCATATGTCTGAAATTTAGCTTGCATAAGCCCAGATTGGCTTCTACACCACTGCCTCATCATCCCCAAAATTTACCATCTTTACACTCATGCAAAGATGGGCTTACACACCTCCTCATCATCTCCCCAATTTACCATCCTTATTCTCATGCACCGCCAGCTCAGTTTTGCCACAATTTAGCATTCTTATGCTCAGATTGGCTTCCCCACCACTGCCTCATCATCTCTGATATTTACCATCCATATGCCCATGCCCAAATTCACCAGGGCCAAGGTTGCATCAATTGCCGGTGATTGACTTCACCTCAAGCAAAAGTCAAGCTCATGTCAAGCAAAATTTAAGCAAGCATCAAGCATAAATCACAGTCTGGTCTTACATTGAATCCTGTGACATCCACCAATATTGGTTCCCCTGTGTCTTCAACTGAGACTCCTCACCCCCTGAACCTCCCACAACCAGTCCAAGGTTGCTAAAAATTACTTAATATGCACATGTTTCCACACACATGAATCAAAGAGGTCATTCAACCAGTCTCAATTTAGAGGAGGGGTGTGTGATGTCCCAAGGTCATCCATAAAAAAATTTGGCATGAGCAGGATTGACAATCTGTGTGTGATACAGGTGAACCCAGCTGCACAATGGTTTGGGTGTGGGTGCATAAGTGTGAAACATGCAAACAAAGGAAAAAGAATGTGCCGGCCTAATTTTGTGCAGCTATAAATTGCCTTGGAACAAGAAGGTGACATGGGTGGAGCCAGCCCCACAATGCTGAGGGTGCGTAAGTGTGAGACACACACAAAGGCAAAAGCATGTGGGGGACTGACATGGGTGGAGCCAGCCACATAATTCTGTGGGTGCATAAGTGTGACACATGCACACAAAGGAAAAAGCATGTGCGGGCATATTTTTCTGAAACATAGATGCACACAGCACTCACTAGGGGCATGTGACAAGCCCTGTGTGGCTTAAAAACATCCAAACTCTCATGGACCTAATGTAATGCTGAGGCCCACTTGTTTCATGGGCCTATTCCCCTTCTAACATGAGGATAGGGGAGTTGGGCCATTTCAAATCCTGTCATATGTGTGTGTGTAATATGATCATTGAAATTAGCTTATTCACACCATAACCAATGTCAACATAGTAATTTGTTTGTGGCCATGTGAACTAATAGGCTTTACTGGTCACAATGGCAAGTTACTGTCACAAAATCATGAGGAAGGGATTTCTCTGGAAAAAATACTAATGAAGCTGAGTGTGAGCTTGTGAGGTATGTATGACATACCCATTAGGCCACAAATAACTTTATACACAGTTGATTTAGTCTTGAACAGACTTATCAATTTAAAATAGAAAATAACAAAAAGTAAGTATAATTTTTTTGGATAAGCATAGTTATAATGATTATGTAATTTTTGGATTCTACACCAAAAATAACCTAGGGTAGATCCATAGGGTGTCATACCCAAAAATGATTATTTCTTAAGTTATTAGAAGGTTGAAGAATCTCAAAGTACAATTGCAACTTTTTTAACATTTCTAAAATTTGTTGAATTTAAGCTTAAATAAGCTTCAATTTAAAGTTCCATAAGGTTTATGCAAACTTATCAAAAATTTAGTTAAAATTGAGGTGTTGTGTATATTTACTGAATTGGCTAACAATTTGCCATACAGAATGTAAATCCTGTGTGGGCTCAATTTAAAAGGGTTTCAGGCCATAGTATGGCTTTAAATAAATAAAAGGGCAAAATCCACGGAAAAAGGTGGGACAAAGGAAAAAGACCAAATAGAGCTGGGGTACCCAACTTTTTGGATCTGCAAGGATTCAATTAAGGTTTTCCATCTGTATTGGAGGATTTTCAACCTTATTTAAACTTTAAGATTAGACTTTGATCCAACCTTAAAGTTGAAACTGGTTTTATCCCAAATTGGACAGGAATTTCAAGCTTCCACAGGGTAAATCCCTATATGCAGGCTCAAAATTAAGGTTTTAAGAACTTTCAAAACTTAATTAAGCTCAAAAAGCTTAAATAAGCTTAAAACGTTAAGGTCACAAGCATTAAAACCTTAACAAAAGTTAAGGTTTAGTGTGTATTGCTATTTTACGTGGAAAAAGAGCAATAACTTCAAAAATTCATTAAAAATCCAAATCTTAATGGATTTGCTTGAACGTTTCACACAGCTTACAATTTAATATTATCTATGTATAAGCCAAATTTTAAGTATCTTTTATAAATCAATTCCTTGGATAATTTGCCTGGAAATTTACTCTTTTAATTAAGCTCAAAGAAAATTATAATTTCTTTAAAAATTAATTAAAAATTGAGTTTAAAAGATCTCTGCTTGAAACTCTATTTTTAAGTTGTTCATGTGATGAAATTTAATATAAATAAACTTCTTTTATATTAAAAACTTAAAGTAATTAGTTTAAATGAGGATTAAAGTTACTTGGAGTTAAGAATAACACTGGTAACTTTAAATTGGAGTTGAAAATAAGTTTCCTTAAGTTAAGAGCTTTATTTTTAAGCATGGTTTTTCAGTTTTGACCTGAGCACGCCCTCTATATTGATCATGAATCACAAGAGTTGCTCTGTAGACATAAAAAGAGTCTTTTCATCACTGTTTTTGTCCATCATCATTAATCAATCCAATCATATCAGAAATTTAAACAGGTAAAGTTTTATTATTCATAAAATCTTATTATTAAAAGTAATTCTTGAGAATTTTTATTATATATTAATTTTAAATTAAAGAATTGAAATCATAGAATTCATATTATTGTTGTAATCATCAATAATATATTTTATATTATAAAATTATCATCTTAAATCTCTTTTAAATCCACAAAATCCTTTTAAAAACTCTTTAATCATAATTTTAATAATAAAAATTTGTTTTATCATTTAAATTATTGATTTTTGAAGTGTTTTTTAACTTATAATACTCTTTTCATATAATAATGGTTGTATTTGACTTGTTGTATTAATTTATATTATAAGTAAGTTTTCTCTGAAATTCTATATTTTTTTTTATCTATTATTAGTTTTTTTATATAGAATTTTTCTATAAGAATTACTCCTACACAGTGTGTATTTTAGTTCCTTTATAAATAATATTTATATTACTTATAAGTGGTTAAATATTTATATTTTCCACGTGTACTTGTCTCATTAAGAGCTTTACACATCTTGTTGTTATAATTGTCAGTGACTATAAAAATAATAGAATAATTATAATTCCTTATAATTATTATATTTTATCATAATAATTAAATTTATTTTTTTATATGATTATTTTAATAATTATATTTAAATTTGGGGTTATAACATTTCATTATATTATATTTTTTTTTCTACTGAGAGCAGTCATAATACTCTTGATATTGATACTATTATCAAGAGTTTCATAGACAAACCTTACAAAAGTAGTATGTCTTAGTTCACAAGAAAATTAGTTGGTTTTATAAGGTACAGCCCCTGAAACTGGAAGAAATAAAAATTTTCAAAGAGAATTACAGTCCAGGGCCTGTAATGGCTCCTACTGTAAATTTGTCAACAATCATCGACAATTTTACAGTAGAAGCTATAACAGGCCTTGTACTGTACTGTAGCAAAATTTACACTTGTAAATAATTTTACAGTAGCAAGCCTTTCAAAGCCTGCTACTTTAATTTCAATTGAAAACCAAAAAAAATCATATTCAAGCAAATCAAAAATATTGAAAAGGAACTAGAGAAAAATAAAAAAAGCAAAAGAACAAAAAAAACAAAAAGTGATAAAATAATAAAAATAACACATCAATCTAAAATGTCTATAAAAAAACTCAATACAGTGAACAAAAATGGTCAAAATGTATTTAGCCTAGAAGAAAAAAAAATCATATTGCCTTTATTTAAAAAATGGGGGAAAAGGTGTATTCAAATAATATTAACAAATGAGATACACATTTGCTAATTTTTTATCCTTCTTATTTTGAGGTCTTTCTGTCATGTGATTCAAAATCTTTTCTAAAAGTTTTTTTAAATTTTTTTTGGGGTTATTCTATTTCTGTTTTCTCTTTCAACAATCAAATCAAAGAATATTCATATTATAAAATAATTTTGGAAAGAACAGTTGGAGTGTCACAGGGGCTGTTGGACAGAAAAACAAGAGTGGCCTGGCACTCAGCAATCAGGGAACTCACTTGGAAGACTCCAAAATAATAAAGAAATAAAAATAAATAATTGAATTTCTCTAAGAAGAATGCAAGTACAAAAATGAGATGCAATAATAGAAATGAGAAGCCAAGTAGCCAAAGAGCCAACCAAGTAAGTCCTTAATCACTGTTTCAACCTTCCAAAATGAACAATGGAATTAGTAAGGATATGACCACCAAATATCCATTGACAGGAGAAGAAAGAAAAGAGAAAAGGTGCTATATGACTGACTTGATAATATAAGTATTCACTTAACAAAAATGATAAGATAAAAAAAGATAAAATAAAATCAAAGTATATTAATTAACTGGGGGAAAAACCCCCCAGGGTCAAAGGAGGCAGGTATATGTGCAAAGCTGAGAGCTTGACTCCTTCAGGCTGGCAGCTGGTCTGTATTGAATTGTAAGATGTGACTATGAAACTGATGATAATATTACTATTAATCAACAGTACTATGTCTGTTCTTATGAAATATAATAATAAAAAATTATTATAACCACAATTAAATAATTATAAAATTATTTCTTTCACGTGTTATACACTACTACTGATTATAACAGTGAGCAGTAATTGTCTACAAGAATCAATTACAAGAAGAATTTAATAATAAAAACTTCTTTTATTAAAATAATAAATTATTTCAATATATAATTATCTTTTACAAGAATAATTATAAAGATAATTCTTGAAGAAAACTATTACTAGAGAAAAACTTTGAGAATTAAAGATAAATGACTCACTAATACTCCAAAGAACTTATTGATAGATAAAAGTAGAGAAATTTGACGTAGAATTGTGGATTTAAGGGATCAAAAGGATTTATAACAGTATTACAACAATATATAGTTGGATTCTATGATTTCACGTCTTTCTGGTTGATTCTGAAAGATTTAAAACACTTAAGAATAGCTGTAACTAATACTTACTTGTTGGTAATAATGATTTAATAAATTGATCAGATGATTATTGGAAAAAACAGCAAGAGGAGGCCTCTTTTAAGTCAACAACAGCTCACAGAGGTGTGCCATGGAGCAAACTGAAAAACCAGTGAGTGAGAAAACAATAAACCCTTTTGGTTTATTTATTGCATCATGATTTGTCACGTAACATTATCATAATTACTTATTTGATGCTTTTACGTGACTACCAACCCCAATATGGTTAAGAATAAAAGGAGTAACACTTGTAAATCTTCTTTTATTCTAAAATAATCATTGATTTCTCAAAGTTATCAATGTTATTGCCAATTTCATCACAGGTTGTAATTACTGTGAATTTTTGAAGATTCAGTGTTTCACGTAGAATAACCAAAGATGGACTGTAAGTAAAGCTTTTAATTTTACTAGTAAAGCTGTAATTCTTTTTGGTTGTACCATAGATAATACAGTTCTCCTTTAGTCCTGAAAGTTTCAGAAAGATTCATTAAGAATTGTATTTTTAATGAATTTTTGAAGTTTTTTACTTCATTTCTACGTAGAATTGCAAATAGCAGTGTTTTGCTGGTTGCTATGAGGTAAATCAATGAATATGGGTCCCAAAAGGGTTTTAATTACTCTTTTGGGGTTTATCCATGGAAAGTCATTAGTAATTGACATGGTTACAGGAGTGTAAGTAGCTCATTACCTCCTTGGCACGTCAAAATAGCAGGTTATTTGCTATTTTCCTATGATTACAGTAGGTGTAACTTGGTAACAAAGTTCCCAAAGAGTTTTGGTTTACCAATTGGGCCAAGATGAGCCATGGATCCATGCTCTGGAGCTATCCACGCCTCTGAGGCCTCAGAAGTTGGGTACCCTGGCTCTCTTTGATGTCTTTTGTCCCCCTTGCCTATTTTTTACGTCAAAATAGTAATTTAAGCTTAAAGTGAGATATCCACTATGGGTGTACCAAAAGTCCATGTAAGAATACCATGATATTAAGTTCTCAAAACATGCATAACACTATTCTTAGTGTATATGTAACATGGGATTGGGAGTTTTGCTATATCTGTCTACTATGACTAAGCAAGCATTATAACTTTTGTCACCACTTGGAGGAAGTGCTGTGACCAAATCCATGTGAACAACTTCCCAAGGGGATTTTGGTTCTTGAATATGGATCATCAATCCAACCTTCTTGCCTGTGCTCCTGTTTGCTTTTTGGCATCTATCACAGGTATGGCAATATTCAATGGTTTCTTTCCTCCAGGATGGCCACCATGCACAGTTCTTCACTTTTTCAAGTGTTCTGTCTTCTGACAGGTGTCCAGAGTAGATACTATCATGACATTCATGAAGAATGGTATTGTTATTAACCTAATACACAGTGTCATCACACAAGAATGTTTTGTTCTATGGTAAATAATCCCATCAAACAAGTGAAATCTTCCTTCAAAATAGCAATTTTTCCAAACTTCATCTAGTGCATTAACCAAAGATGTGTCTTTGCAGTCTTTATCCAATAAAGAAGTCAAGATATGGCAATTCTTGTCTTGTTTATAAGACTCTCTGACCTCTTCAAAGAATTCAGTCCCAATATCAGTTATGTTAATTCCTTCAATTGGAATCTGTGGTTCAGCTTCCAAAGGTACATAAGCTGGATTATCAGGATTGTTGGCTAAAGCCCATCTACTAAGTCCATCTGCATTCTTGTGAATGTTTCCTGCTTTATGAACTATAGTCATGTTTCCTCTATATTCTTGAATAGCTATTTGCCATCTCAACATATGTCTGTTGGGAGTTTTCATGTTAAGGAGTGATTTTACTGCATTACAGTCAGTTATCACTTCAAAAACACTGCCATCAAGGTAATAGTGTAATTTCTCAAGTGCCCATACCAAACATAAGCACTCCATTTGGCTTGCACCATATCTGGCTTCTGTTGGTTTGATTTGTCTTGAGATATAACAAACTGGTCCTTCTGTAGGTTTGTCATCAATAATTTGGACTTGATGTAGGGCTGCCCCTAATCCATCTCCACATGCCTCAATGTACAATTTAAAAGTAATATTCCAGTCAGGCATGAGGAGTAAAGGTGCTTCTGTAAGGGCTTTCTTTATCTTCTCATAAGCTTTAATTCTTTCCTGTGTCATCTCAAATACAGTCTGTTGATCACAGATTCTATAGAGTGATTTGGCTAGAATTGCAAAGTCTTTCAAGTTTTGCCTATAGTAACTAGCAAATCCAAGAAAAGACATCATTTCTTTTTTATTCTGGGGTATTGGCTTAAGTAACACTGCTGCCACTTTATTTTTGTCAATACCTAAGCTTAAACCAGAAACAACATGTCCTAATGCTTTAAGTTCTTCAAAACCAAACTTGCGTTTCTTAAGTGAAATTTTCATGTTCACTTCTGCAACTTTATGAAGTACTCTTGCAAGTCTTTCAAGGTGCAAAGACCATGAATCAGAACATATGATAATATCATCAATATAAATGATAAGCCATCCTTCAGACAATTATGTAGGAAAGATGGTGTTCATCATCCTTTGATAATGGGATGGAGCCTTTTTCATGCCAAATGGCATTCTAAGATACTCATAAATACCACAGTGAGTAATAATTCTAAGTAATTTCCTAGCTTTAGGCGTCAAAACATTTTGATGAAAGCCTTTTAATGCATCCATTGATGTTATATACTTGGCTTTAGACAATTGAGTCAAGGTTTCTTAGATTCTAGGGATTGGATACCTATCTGGAACTGTGTAGGTATTCAAAGCTCTAAAATCTCCAACCATTCTTGACTTATTATTATGCCAAGCAATGATAACAGGTGTTGTCACTTCAACCTCCTCATTATGGCCTACTTTCCTTAGTACACCAAGTTGGATTAACTCTTGGATATGTTTTTCCAAGGCTTCTCTAGCTCTGGGACTGGCTGGATAAGCTGGTCTTCTAAGTACTGGAGGATATGGTCTATCAATATTAAGAGTAATATCAATTTCATGTCCCCTTATAGCACCTAACGGTTCATTATCAGATGCAAATGCATTATTGTATGTGTATAATACATCAATAAGTTCATTCCTCATCTTTGGTGACAATGATGGATTAATTTGTGCTTCAACAAGTTGTTTAGACACAAATTCATCTTTGTAAGTATCTTTGACAGAAGATACTACAGATATCTGTTTTGGCATATTGGAGAAAGCAAATTTTTGCCTTTTGTTATCTCCAATTGTGAAATATCTGTCTTTATGGTTATTTATATCAATACCATAAATATCCAAGTAATCATTTCCAAGAATGATGTACTGAGATGTGCAATTATCCATTACTACAATCTCAGTTTTCATTCTTACACTTCCTGCTGGATGTGGGAATACAATATTAGTGTCCAATATTCCCAAGGGGTACATATTGTTACTGGCACTACTGAATTGTACACCTTCTATTGGTAATAGATGGTTTTTCCATTCAGGAAGTACAATTTGGAGATAATCTTTGCCCACACAAGTGCAAAATGCCCCTGTATCCAAATTTACTTTGGCTTCAATATCACTCATCAGAACTGATGTGATACAGGATGCTCCAGCAGTATAACCCTTTCCTCTAGCAGGTTTTGCTTTACACATTCTGGCATCTTGGATATTGATCAGGTTGCAGCAATCCTCACTGTACTGTGGCAAGTGGGTATGGACTTCTGTGACCTCAAAGAAAGCTGAAATGTTTTCAATGGGATAGTCCTCCACTGGTGTATCTTCAGAGACTGCAGAATCTTGATCAGACTCTTCTTTCTCTTCAGTACACTGAATTTCTTCAATGACTTTAACTTCATTGATCTTTGTCTTCTTAGGGCAAGTGTTGGCTAAATGTGAAGTACTTCCACATTTATGACACTTCAAGACAGGTCTTTCTGGTCTCCTTTCCTCCCTAGGAATCTTTGAGACTATTTTGGACTCTATTGGGTTTCTAATCCAAGTTTTACCAATTCTTGCTCTGGTAATGATATCTTCCATAGCATTAATGTAGTCCTCTGTTGAACAGGGTTCCACACATCTGCTTTTGATAGCATGTTCCAGTTCTCCTCCACACTTTCTTAATATTTTCATATTAATCATAGTGTCAGACATATCTGGGTGTAAAGCAGATAATCTGTCTTTTTGTTTGAAGAACCAAGTAAGTGGTTTGTCTTTTTCTGAGTTAAAAATGGCACTTTCAAAAGCATTTTCCATTTTAAACCTCCAAGAATTATTGGCCCATTTGGTAATCACTTCAGATTTCCACCAAGACCAGTCATGTTTACCATGATCAATCCTCATTTTGTAATAACATTTCTTTGCAGTTCTGGTAAACAAACAATGTAATTTCCCCACTATGATTTCATCAGGTATATTAAAGTCCTCTTGCAACATATCAATAGTCCTGATGAATTCAATATGGTTGTATTTTCCTTCACCAGAGAATGTTGGCCATTCTTCTAATTTGGGAATATCCTTTGCAGAAATAACATTTTCTCCTAAGAATGGGGTCAAACTTTCTTTAACAGAAAGTTTTTCTTCAGTCAAAGGTGTAGAATGTCTTGGCATATGTGGTTCATGATTCTTATGAATTTGTTCCACACTTGTAATTATTTCATTCTTCAATTTCTGCCTCTCACTGTCACTTTTTGCTAAATGTATAGCAAATTGATTGGTGTTCTTAACTATTTGTAAGACATGGTCTTCAAGAGTTTTAAGTCTAACATTTACTTTAAAAATGGAAAGATGCTCTGTGTCATTATTCTGAGTTTGACATTGGTTCTCAATTCTTTCACAAGCATTGCCAATTGACTCAAGGGTGACAGTTGTCAATTGATGCCATTCAAAATGTTTTTTGTCATTTGTCTTTAAACCATTGATGTCTAATGTAATTTGCTTTAACTTTGACTCAAGTTTGCCAATTTCTACATTAATACTTCTATGTACATCAGTTATTTGCGTGGAAAAGTCCTGTTCATCCTTTCCTGCTCCTTGGCTGTGAATTCCATAAGAGTTCTGGCCATATTGAAGAAACTGTCCACGGCTGAAGGCTCCAATTTTGGGATCCTGTACCCTTGTGGGTAAGGTCTGTGCCAATTGGCTTTGCCTTTGCCCTTGCCTTGATGGTTCTTGGGACCTCTCTGTTTCTTTTGAGGTCCTTTGGGCTTGTCCTTGGATGCTTCTGGAGCTGGTTTGGAGCTGGTAGATGCCACTGGTGCCTCTGTCTCCAAAGTTGGAGTCATTTCCAACTCTTTCTTCTGGTCTATGGATAAAAGACTCTGGTTCTTCAACCAATTCTTTATCTTTTTGACCTTGTCTTTGCAAGACAGGGGGCTCCATCCTCCTAAGAGTTCTGTGGTCTTCTCCTGACCCAGAAAGCTCTTGATGTGTAAGTAGGAGTTCATGGCCCCCTGCCAAAGGCTTGGGCAGATTTCCCACTCCTCTTCTTTGGCTGCTCTGAACCAATTTTTGTACTGGCTCTGATATATTTCTATTGCTGCCACTTGAAAATGGTTCAGCCCTGGAAATATTATCATAAATTAGTTCAGGCTCAGAATTTACGTCAAAATCTGTTGGTACAGACCTTGGGGAATGGGGGGCAACTCTGGCATCCTCCAGATGTGTCTTTCTTGTGGAAGATTTGGCACTTCTGGATTTGGTCTTGCCTCTTTCTTGTCCACATCCATCTGGTTGGACTGAATAGTTGCTTCCATTTCTGGTATGCACCATTTTCACATCAATTTAAAGATAAAAGGTGAAAATATAAGATAAAATACACACCTTTTGGTGGTAATTTAGCTTTTTCTGAGTTGAATAAGGTGCCTCTTTTAGCAATTTGCACCTCAATACTGTCTTCAGATTCTGCTTCTGAAGATTCTGGACTAGTGATATATCTCTTACTGAGTCTGTTGCCAGCTGCACAGTATTTGATTAAAGACACTAAAAAATTATAAAAGAGAAAAAATTATTTTTGATACTTTTTAAAATATTTTTAAAGATTTTTTATAAGTTTTATATTTTTTAATATTAAAAAAATTATTCTTTTCAAAGAAAAAAAAATAAAATTTAAGGTTTTGAATGAAAATTAATTCAGAGTAACTCAAAGAATAATTTTATAAGTTTTTGGATGTGAAAAAGCCACGTGTAAAAACAGTATAGAATTAAACCAAATTCCTAAATGAAAAGATTTCCAAAACAATTTCAAAAATAAAAATATTTTAACTTCAAATTGAAAGTAAAAAAATTAATTAAATTAATATATTTTAGAGCTTAAAAATATATTAATTAAGGGTACAAGGTTCAAAAAACACGGCCAGGCCCCCAAATGTAAGATGTGACTATGAAACTGATGATAATATTACTATTAATCAAAAGTACTATGTCTGTTCTTATGAAATATGATAATAAAGAATTATTATAACCACAATTAAATAATTAAAGAATTATTTCTTTCATGTGTTAAACACTAATAGTGATTTTAACAGTGAGCAGTAATTGTCTACAAGAATCAATTACAAGAAGCTTTTAATAATAAAACTTCTTTTATTAAAATAATACAATTATTTTAATATATAATTATCTTTTACAAGAATAATTATAAAGATAATTCTTGAAGAAAACTATTACTAGAGAAAAACTTTAAGAATTAAAGATAAATGAATCACTAATACTCCAAAGAACTTATTGATAGATAAAAGTAGAGAAATTTGACGTAGAATTGTGGATTTAAGGGATCAAAAGGATTTATAACAGTATTACAACAATATATAGTTGGATTCTATGATTTTACGTCTTTCTGGTTGATTCTGAAAGATTTAAAACACTTAAGAATAGCTGTAACTAATACTTACTTGTTGGTAATAATGATTTAATAAATTGATCAGATGATTATTGGAAAAAACAGCAAGAGGAGGCCTCTTTTAAGTCAACAACAGCTCACAGAGGCGTGCCATGGAGCAAACTGAAAAACCAGTGAGTGAGAAAACAATAAACTCTTTTGGTTTATTGATTGCATCATTATTTGTCACGTAACATTATCATAATTACTTATTTGATGCTTTTACGTGACTACCAACCCCAACATGGTTAAGAATAAAAGGAGTAACACTTGTAAATTTTCTTTTATTCTAAAATAATCATTGATTTCTCAAAGTTATCAATGTTATTGCCAATTTCATCACAGGTTGTAATTACTGTGAATTTTTGAAGATTCAGTGTTTCACGTAGAATATCCAAAAATGGACTGTAAGTAAAACTTTTAATTTTACTAGTAAAGCTGTAATTCTTTTTGGTTGTACCATAGATAATACAGTTTTCCTCTAGTCCTGCAAGTTTCAGAAAGATTCATTAAGAATTGTATTGTTAATGAATTTTTGAAGTTTTTTACCTCATTTCTACGTAGAATTGCAAATAGCAGTGTTTTGCTGGTTGCTATGAGGTAAATCAATGAATATGGGTCCCAAAAGGGTTTTAATTACTCTTTTGGGGTTTATCCATGGAAAGTCATTAGTAATTGACATGGTTACAGGAGTGTAAGTAGCTCATTACCTCCTTGGCACGTCAAAATAGCAGGTTATTTGCTATTTTCCTATGATTACAGTAGGTGTAACTTGGTAACCAAGTTCCCAAAGAGTTTTGGTTTACCAATTGGGCCAAGGTGAGCCATGGATCCATGCTCTGGAGCTATCCACGCCTCTGAGGCCTCAGAAGTTGGGTACCCTGGCTCTCTTTGATGTCTTTTGTCCCCCTTGCCTATTTTTTACGTCAAAATAGTAATTTAAGCTTCAAGTGAGATATCCACTATGGGTGTACCAAAAGTCCATGTAAGAATACCATGATATTAAGTGCTCAAAACATGCATAACACTATTCTTAGTGTATATGTAACATGGGATTTCTCACTTTCCCATTATTTTGGCTAAAAATCAAGAAAAACAAAATTTTTCACGGATCTTTTATGTGGTATTAATGATGTGGTATTGAAGTATTTTCCATTTTACCACCTCAAATACTTAAATTGAGCTTATTCACTCTATGGAGCTACCCTAGGTGAATTTTTGTGTAGAATCTAAATCTGGTCTTAAATCCATGGATTTACTTACTCAATAAAAAGTTATTCATCTTTTCTGAAATTGAAAATGATGAATTTTGGATATATGCATGACTTATGAGTTGTGCATAATTCAAAATTTCTTTTTAAGATAATTGTGGCCTATTTGGGTATGTAAAATATACCTCAAGGCTCACATGAATACTGGAAGCTGTATTGATTCTCTGATGGAGTGTATACCTTGCCATTTTGGGAAATAAACTGTGTTGAAAGATTTTCCCATGATGTATGATTGAAATACAGGTATTGATGAATCCACACTGTATTGAAATGAATGTGGTTGCCAAGCTGGATTGATGGAGAGTTGACACTTGACAACTTGTTCTGGAACTGCCTCTTGAATATCCCTTGAGAATATATTGTCAGTATTCCCTTGGAGGAATACTGTGAATGAGAATAGCCAATGATTTCTTGATGACAACATTGGTATTTGAGATTGACACTGGTCCTTGAGCTTTGATCAATCCTCTGGATGATGTACTGCCTTGATGACCTGAATAAAAAGCTGAAATAACCATCTGATTTGTGCACCATTGAATTTCTGGTGAAAAAAGGTGCATAATGGTGTGTAACACCATTTATGGCATTTTGGTTATTGGAGGTTGAATGTGGCAAAAGTCTTTTGGAATGATCCCAGGAGGATAAGAGTGAAACTTTGTCACAACCATGGCAATTCACCTCCTTGGATCCCCATATGGTATATCAAGCCACAGTTCTTTTATGGCCAATTGGCCATATCCATCACCAGTGGCCAATATGGCCACTTCATCATCTTATGGACGATTTATGGCCATTTGTGTTTTGAGGCCTTCATGGCCCTTCACCTCAATCCAGAACCCATAGTGGCAATTTATGCGCAAATGGGTATTTCTGGTCATTTCCCTCAAAACCAGGGGAAATGGCCCAAATGGCTGTTTTTGGCCATTTGGGCTCATAATGTGCATTTGCGCATATTTGCGCACATTTGCGCATTTTTGCACACTTTGACGCGAAGTGTCCAAAAGACACTTTCCCGCCTTTTGGGCTCAGAACCCAAAAGTGGCCAAAAACCCCAAAGGGCCCAGAAACACCTTTCCAAGCTCTGAAGCCATCACATCCATCCTTTTCCCCTCTGCCTTTCCATCTCAAGACCTTTGGACGTAATCTTCTTGCCAATGAACCAATATGCCATAAATGATGTTATATATCATTGTGCATCATTTTTCAACAAAAATTCAATGGTGGCAATATCAAATGGTCATTTCAACATTCCAACATCTCATCACGTCATCAAGGCACCCAATCATTCAGAGGAATCATCAAGGCTCAAGAGCAAGTGTTTCAGCGTCAAAGACCAATGACGCCATCAAGCAGTCATTGGTTATTCTCACTCCAAGTATTCCTTCCAAGGGAATACTGTCAATTCATTCTCAAAGTGTATTCAAGAGGCAGTGCCAAAAGAAGTTGTCAAGTGTCAAAGCTCCACTCAATCCATCTTGGCAACCATATTCATTTCAATACAGTCTGGATCCATCAAGAACTGTATTTCATTTTCAATCATGGGAAATTCATTCAACCCAATTCAATTTCAATATTAGCCAGCTGTATCAATTCCCAAAACAATCAATACAGCCTCAAGGATCAATACAGAACAGTTTTCGGCCTGAAGAACTCAAGCTCCCAACTTTTCACATATACCGGCTACCCTTTCCACCCTGGGGGGTTTTTCCCCAGTTAATTAATATACTTTGATTTTATTTTATCTTTATTTTCTTTTCATTTTAGTTAAGCAAATACTGATATTATTAAGTCAGTCATTTAGCACTTTTCTCTTTCTCTTTCTTTGCCTGTCAATGGATATTTGGTGGTCATATCCTTACTAATTCCATTATTCATTTTTGGCAGGTTGAAACAGTGATTAAGGACTTACTTGGTTGGCTCTTTGGCCATTTGGCTTCCCTTTCCTCCTTTGCATCTCATCTTGTACCTGCATATCTTTTAGAGGAATTCATTCTTATTATTTTTATTCTTTATTCTTTTGGAGTCTTCCAAGTGAGTTCCCTGATTGCTGAGTGCCAGGCCACTCTTGTATTTCCACTAGAGCCCCTGTGACATTATATTAACTAACTCATAATTTCTTTTCATTCTGGTCATTCTTTCTTTATAATTTCATTCACTCATTTCATCAAAATTATGATTCTTTTACGCTTATGAACTTAATGATTCATCGTCACCTCTCAACTTTCTTTCACTCATTCTTCATTTTGAAAATTGAAAGCTGACCCATTTTTTATTTTGTTATTCTTATTAAAGTATTTTTCAAATCATCAAATTTTCATTTTCATTCATAATTCGGGCTTCATCTTGATTTTCTTGATTCTCAAATTTTTCATCAAGATATTCAAACACGTTATTCACATCAAGATTCATAATTGATTCATTCTTCAAGAATTTTGGTTTTTAAAGAATAATTCACTTGATTTTGATTGATTGATTGATTTGACATATTTGATATTGACCTCAAGAAAATTGATTGACCTGAAGATTTCATTGATTTTGCTGATTTTTCACATCAAGAATTTTGACATAAATTGATTTTTCTTCAAGATTTCATTTGATTGAGTGATTTTTGCAAGATTTTGATTTTTGATTGATTTGATTCATTGACTTATTGACTTGAAGACTTCATTTTGATTTGATTCATTGATACACTTCAAGACATTGATTTGATTTTGACTTCAAGACTTCATTTTATTTTGATTTATTGATGTACTTGAAGATTTTCATTTTAATCATTGATTGTTGACTCTTTTCACTTCAAGAAAATTCTGATTTTTATTCATCTATTTCAATTTTATTCCTGAAATCATGCCTGTTCAACATTTACCTCTGGCAAGACAGACAAGATCTCAGGCCAGAGCTCAAGCTGTTCTCACTCCAACTCCAAGAGCTCCTCTAGATGGCACCCCAGCAGTTCCTCAACTGAGGGCCCAATTAGATAGAGGACCCCGCATGGAAGGAGCAGCACTGTCCAGGAAGGAAGAAAGAGGGCCCAGAAGATCAAGTTCATTTTCAGGGGTAGTTGGCGGATTTCCAGGAACTTCAAGGACTATTTTCAAAGGTCCAGGTGAAGATGGTGAAGAGGAGGAGGAGAATTCTGTGGAAGAGGAAGAGTCTGATGGTACTGAAGGTATTCCTGCTCCGGTGGAGGAATCCCAAGGTACTGGAGGGCCAACTCTAGCCCAGTCTAATCAGCCTGTCTCTCATCAGTCTGAACCATCTTTATTGGCCATCATGCAGCAAATGACTCAAATTATGGCCAATCTTCAAGCAGCTTCATCCTCTGAAGCATCAAGACCACCAGCCTTCAAGACTCCATCTATGAAGGCACCGGAATGCTTTGATGGGACTCAGCCCTTCAAAGTTAGAAGTTTCATTCAGTCTTGTCAATTAATATTTCATAATGATCCGGCAAATTTCTCTCAAGACAGAAAGAAAGTTCTCTATGCCACATCATTTCTTATTGGCAGGGCTGCAAAATGTATTGAGCCTTATCTTTCCAATCTCACCAATCAAGACTCAAATTACCTTCTCAATTCTTGGCCTTTATTTGAATCTCAACTTTTCACTCTATTTGGTGACCCGAATGAAGTCAGAAAAGCAGAAGCCAAGTTGGATTCTTTAAGAATGAAAGAAGGTGGGCATGTATCCTTATACATTGCTGATTTCAGAATTTTAGTCTCAAGGATCGGGGATTGGGGTGAAAGAGCTCTCATCCATCATTTCAGGAAGGGATTGCCATCCAGGATTTTAGATCAATTGGCCTCCCATCCTTCAAGAATTGACTCTCTTCAAGACTTAATGGACGTTACCCTGAAACTTGATACCAGGTACCATGAGAGGCAAAATGAAAAGAGTCATCATCAAGAGAAGAAGCCAGAAGCCTCAAAGTCAAGTTCTTCTCATCCTCAAAATTCTTCAAGCTCAAGTCAAAAGAAGAAGAAGAATTTTCAGAAGAGGGACAAGCCCCACTCTTTTTTATTGAATAAATATTTCAACCTCATGAGCTCTGAAAAAGAAAGAAGAATCAAGGAGGGTCTTTGTACCTATTGTGGTGGGAAGCATAGTCTTGAGTCCTGTTTCAAAAGGCCTCAAAACAAGCTTACCCAACTGTCAGGCAAATTTCCCAGCCAGGGAAAAGCCTGAGTGAAGACCATGTTGTGTTCAATGGTCTTCACAGTTTTCCATTCAGAGCACAATTGTGCATTCTGAATACTGGTGTCAAAAATTCTCTTAAATTTTTTGTTTTTTCTTCTCTCTCTGATATGTTTTACAGTATTCTCATTGATCCTGGTGCTACCAACTCATTTATTGCAAAGCAGTTTGTTCACAAGTATTCTTTGACCATGTCAGAACTCCCGGAGAAGATTCCCCTTATTATTCTTGACTCCTCTGAGTCTCCTTCCTTATTTGTGACTCACCATACTAAATATATGATTGAGCTCCCTTCCTTTCCAAGCTTTGAATGGGACTTTTTAGTCATTGATACTCCCAAGGGAGAAGACCTCATATTGGGCTTTGACTTTCTTAATCATTTTAATCCCTTTATTGATTGGAGGCAAGGATTGATCACCTTTAATTCTGATCATAAGGACTATAATGATCCTTCAATTTCTTTTAGTAATGACTTTTCTTCTGCCAAATAATGCAAAGCTCTGGTTGGTGATTCTAGAACACCATCATTTCCGTCTTCTGTTCATATTCCTGCCCTTAATTCCCATCAGTCATTACTATCATCTAGAGATGAAGTCTTCAAAGAGATTCAAGATGTTGGAGAAGATAATTCTGTATCTTCACTTCATCTTTTCTTTGGGAATATGGCCCTTCCTCCTTCATCTTATCATGACTCCCTGGAGAAGTTGTGGGATGAAGAGGAAGAGCCAGAAGAAATAGAAACCGTGATGAATGTTGTTCCTTCTGTTTATCACCAATACTTGGATGTATTTTCCAAGGTGAAGGCAGAGAAACTTCCTCCTCACCGTGCCTGTGATCATCATATCGAGCTGGAGGGGTCTCTACCTCCAGTTGGGGTGATCTACTCTTTATCAAACCAAGAGTCAGATACACTCAGGGCCTACATTTCAGAGAATTTAGAGAAAGGTTTCATCCGGCCAAGCTCCTCTTCTACAGGAGCAACTGTTCTTTTTGTCGAAAAGAAAGATGGTGGCCTCCGTTTGTGTGTTGATTACCGCAAACCCAATGCTGTTACTAGGAAGAACAAGTATCCTGTTCCTCCTATGAATCAGCTTCTCACTGTTTTCAATGGTTCTTCTATCTTCTCCAAGATTGATTTGCGTGGTGCATATAACCTGCTCACAATCAAGGAAGGTGATGAACATTTGACAAGTTTTAGAACTAAATATGGCAGCTACGAGTATTTGGTTATGCCATTTGGGCTTACCAATGCTCCTGCTTCTTTTCAAAATCTTGTCAATGATATTTTTTATGATCTTCTTGATGTTTATGTTGTGTTTTATTTGGATGACATTATGGTCTTTTCCAAATCTGAGGAAGAATATGTCACTCATGTGTCCACTGTTCTTTCCAGACTCAGAGCCAATAACCTCTTTGCTAAGGCGTCAAAATGCCTATTTCATGTTTCAAGTGTGGAATATCTTGGGTATTTAGTTTCTTCTGAAGGCCTCAAGATGGACCAAGCAAAAGTCCAGCAAATTCTCAATTGGCCACCTCCAAGAAAGCTCAAGGCTCTTCAATCATTCCTTGGCTTTGCCAATTTCTACCGCCGTTTCATCAAGAATTATTCAAAGAAGATTAGTTCACTCACAAGTTTCCTCAAGAAAGATTCCCGTTTTCCCCTCAATGAGGAAGCTCTTAGGCATTTTCATCAACTAAAAGAGGCATTCACCACTTCTCCAATCCTTCTCTACCCACCATTGTAGAGACCAATGCATCAGATTATGCCTTGGGTGCTGTACTGAGTCAGGTCTCTGACTCAGGAAAACATCCCATTGCATTTGATAGCCGCAAGCTTCTCCCAGCTGAGCTCAATTATGAGATTCATGACAAGGAACTCCTTGGCATAGTCTGGGCTCTCAAGTGCTGGAGAGCTTTCCTTCTTTCAATTTCTTCCCCTTTTGAAGTTCTCACCAATCATTCATCTCTTCAATATTTTATGTCTTCCAATATTCTCACTTGCTGTCAAGCCCGCTGGGCTGAATTCTTATCTGAATTTCATTTCTCAATCACTTACCGCCCTGGCCACTTGGCCACCCTTCCAGATGCCTTGTCACGTCGGGACGACGTTTACCCAGAGAGGGGGGAGGATTTCATTAGCAAGAATCCAATGCACTATCAGAAGATAATCAAGCAAGATGAGATTCAAGCCTCAAAGTTTTTTGCAGTCAAGGTGGATTCATCTTCAAGTTTGATTGATTCAATCCAGAAGGCAGTGTGGCAAGATTCTCAATATAGAAGTGTCCTTGAAGATTTGGGTAAAGGTAAATCTGTCCAAGATTATTCTCTTGATTCCTCTTCCAAACTTCTCCTTTTCAAAGATCGGGTGGTGGCCCCAAATGACCCCCAATTCAACTCAATATACTTCAAAGGTGGCATGACTCTCCTCTAGCTGGACACCCTGGCCAAGAGAAGACTCTCAAGCTTGTCAAGCGGTATTTCCACTGGTCTGGCATGACTCAATTTATCAAGGATTATGTATCATCTTTTCAACAGTGTTCAAGAAACATAAATATTCATCACAAGAAGTTTGGACTCCTCAAGCCTCTTCCAATTCCAAGTGGTCCTTGGATTTGTCTTTCAATGGATTTCATTACTCAATTGCCACTGTCCAATTCCTTTGACTCAATCCTTGTCATAGTGGACAGATTCTTGAAAATAGCGGTTTTTATTCCAACAATAGCTTCAATCACTTCATTATATTTGGCCCATTTATTCATCAAGAATATTTTCTCAAAGCATGGCCTCCCTTCAAGCATTGTTAGTGATTGAGGTTCTCTTTTTGTTTCTTCCTTTTGGACCAACCTTTGTCAGAAGCTCAAGATTTCAAGAGATCTGTCAGCTCCTTATCATCCAGAAACTGATGGACAGACAGAGAGGGTAACTCAGATACTAGAACAGTACCTTCGGATGTATGTCAGTTATCATCAAGATGATTGGAACACCTGGCTCCCTCTGGCTGAATTTGCCTACAATAACTCTGACCACTCTTCAACAAAACAATCACCGTTTTTCACTGTTTATGGAAGAGATCCTCAATTTGACTCAGTTCACATCACTCAAGATACTCCTGCTGGAAAATTATCAACGAAAATCCAATCAGTACAGCAAGATGTCAAGAGAGAACTTGAAGTTGCCATAAACAGGTTTAAGAGGTATGCAGATAAAAGTAGAGCAAGTCCACCTGTTTTCAATCCCAGTGACATGGTATGGCTTTCTTCCAAGAACATCAAATCAACCAGACCCACCAAAAAGCTGTCTGAAAGATGGCTGGGTCCTTTTCCAATCTTGAAGAAAGTCAGCACTCATGCCTACCACCTCAATGGAAATCCATCCACCCAGTTTTCCATATTTCCCTTTTGGAACCAGTCAAGACGTCAACAATCCCAAATAGGCATAAAGAGCCTCCTCCTCCAATAATCATTAAAGAAGAAGAAGAATGGGAAGTCTCTCAAATACTGGACTCAAAGCTCAAGAGAGGAAAATTATGGTATTTGGTGGAATGGAAAGGTTTCAGTCAATACCCAGAAAGATCCACTTGGGAACCAACTGAAAACCTCAAGAATTGTCCTGAACTTGTCAAAGATTTTCATTCATTATATCCTGACAAGCCAGGAACCAATTCTTCAAGAGCTTGATTTTTTATGGTGCTTGGTGGGGAGAGGAATTACCAAAAGTAAGTCCCACTCCTGGTATGCACCTTTAGGGGTATTCTACTCTTTTATTGTTGTAAGGATCACCTTGGCCACTCTGTGAGCACTTTGCAAATTTTGGACACAGATCTTTGGCCGGGCTTTTCAACATCCAATTCCAAAATTGTGGCCATTTTCACTTGGGCAAATGGACCATTCACTCTTTTATTTTCTTTTCCAAGTCTTTCAATTCAATTCAATCCTTCAACAATGTTGTTTTTTTTATGGCACTGGCAGGAGTGGTAACTACCAAAAGTAAGTTCCTCTCCTGGTGTGCACTTCCCTGAGGGGTCTACAATCTTTTCAAAACATCACCTTGGCCACTTTGTGAGCACCTGGCATCAAATTTCTCTTTCCAGGTCCTTGGCCAATTTTAAAATCAGTTATCAACCTCCGTGATGAAGATTGGAACCTCCTCAAGATTCAATTCATTTTTCTCTTTTCTTTTCTTTTCTTATTTTCATTTTCATTCTTGATTTTTATTTTATTTTCATTTTAAATTTTCTCTTATCACGTCAATTATCACGTAAAAAGTTTTCATTCATTTTAAAATTAAATTCAAATCATGAAGCCAATGTCAAAAGAAGATCAAGCAAGTCCTGCATCAAATGTCAAATTTTTAATATCAGTTTTCAAATTTTTTATCTTAATCAATTCTCTTGAATCACTTTCTCAAAATCTTTCCAATAGCCTCAACAGGCTTCACCTTGTATTGGTGCTCAGGAGCTCACCATTCCAAGGTGGGGGGTACTGTCACAACCATGGCAATTCACCTCCTTGGATCCCCATATGGCATATCAAGCCACAGTTCTTTTATGGCCAATTGGCCATATCCATCACCAGTGGCCAATATAGCCATTTGTGTTTCGAGGCCTTCATGGCCCTTCACCTCAATCCAGAATCCATAGCGGCAATTTATGCCCAAATGGGTATTTCTGGTCATTTCCATCAAAACCAGGGGAAATGGCCCAAATGGCTGTTGTTGGCCATTTGGGCTCATAATGCGCATTTGCACACTTTGTGCACATTTGTGCATTTTGTGCATTTTTGAGCACTTGGACGCAAAGTGTCCAAAAGACACTTTCCCGCCTTTTGGGCCAGTTTTGGGCTCAGAACCCAAAAGTGGCCAAAAACCCCAAAGGGCCCAGAAACACCTCTCCAAGCTCTGGAGCCATCACATCCATCCTTTTCCCCTCTGCCTTTCCATCTCAAGACCTTTGGACGTAATCTTCTTTCCAATGAACCAATATGCCATAAATGATGTTATATATCATTGTGCATCATTTTTCAACAGCAATTCAATGGTGGCAATATCAAATGGTCATTTCAACATTCCAACATCTCATCACATATCAAGGCACCCAATCATTCAGAGGAATCATCAAGGCTCAAGAGCAAGTGTTCCAGCATCAAAGACCAATGACGCCATCAAGCAGTCATTGGTTATTCTCACTCCAAGTATTCCTTCCAAGGGAATACTGTCAATTCATTCTCAAAGTGTATTCAAGAGGGAGTGCCAAAAGAAGTTGTCAAGTGTCAAAGCTCCACTCAATCCATCTTGGCAACCATATTCATTTCAATACAGTCTGGATCCATCAAGAACTGTATTTCATTTTCAATCATGGGAAATTCATTCAACCCAACTCAATTTCAATATTAGCCAGCTGTATCAATTCCCAAAACAATCAATACAGCCTCAAGGATCAATACAGATCAGTTTTCGGCCTGAAGAACTCAAGCTCCCAACTTTTCACATATACTGGCTACCCTTTCCACCCTGGGGGGTTTTTCCCCAGTTAATTAATATACTTTGATTTTATTTTATCTTTATTTTCTTTTCATTTTAGTTAAGCAAATACTGATATTATTAAGTCAGTCATTTAGCACTTTTCTCTTTCTCTTTCTTTGCCTGTCAATGGATATTTGGTGGTCATATCCTTACTAATTCCATTATTCATTTTTGGCAGGTTGAAACAGTGATTAAGGACTTACTTGGTTGGCTCTTTGGCCATTTGGCTTCCCTTTCCTCTTTTGCATCTCATCTTGTACCTGCATATCTTTTAGAGGAATTCATTCTTATTATTTTTATTCTTTATTCTTTTGGAGTCTTCCAAGTGAGTTCCCTGATTGCTGAGTGCCAGGCCACTCTTGTATTTCCACTAGAGCCTCTGTGACAAACCTGGGCTTTTGAGGCTTCAGAGGTGACAAAATGTCTTTGGGGTATTTGGCCAGATACAGCTAATACAGCTTAAAAACTGTATTTGCGCAAGGTGCGTAAAATGCACAAAACTGGCATTTAAGCCCCAAAAGGCCTGATATGGCCTTTTAAACATATTTCTCATAATGTGTGGGAAAATGGAATATACAGCTGAATACAGCAAAAATGCACAAAATGTGCAAAGTGTGTAAAAATGCACAAAAGTGCGCAAACTGTATTTAAAGCTTACAAAAGCCAAATACAGGCTTTTGGGCTGTATTTTTCCTGTTGAATGGAAAATACCAAAGAGTTCCCAAAATCAGAGAAAGCCCAGGAAGGGCCTGATGATGGTGAAGGGGCCAGGTTGGCCCCAGGAGTGAAATGACCATAAAAGGGTAGAAAAAGATGAGAGGGTCAATTTTGCCAGTGATTATGGATATGGCCAAATTGCCATAATATTTATATGGCACTGATATGCCATATGGAGTCCAGGAGGGTATTTCCATGGTTGTGACATGGAGCTTGTAAATTCAATAGATTCTGATAAAACTAATCAAAACTGAGAATAATTTGTATTTTTATAAGAAGAAAGGGCCAGTTCACTTAATATCTGATAGCTATCTGCCAATATAGAATAGGATTATGTCAAAAAAATATATAAAAGTTTCATTTACCTGTAAGCCTTTTCAAATATTGTTAAGATTCAGATTTATCATATTTTATACTTTCTGCAGGTTCAACAGAGTTTTACTTTATTTTCAAAAAGATATATCAGATCTGAAAATTTTCATCATATTTTCATTAATAAAATAAAATAATTCCTGATTCCTTTTAATAATCAATTAATTTTTTGTAACAGAAATTCAAATATGGGTTTGAAAACTTCTGAAAAGACACTGCTCATAACTTTCCATCAAAAAAAGAGTATTGAATGGGTTAATTCCTTGATAAATTGTTGATACTTAAAATTCAATACTTGAGACATTATTAAGACCATTTTAGATTCTGATTGGACATGGCTCTGAAGTGATATTTGTGCCACTATAAGTTCAATTCCCCAAAGGTTCCAACCTATTTCTGTGGCCTTTCTTTCTGAGATGCAAGTTTAATCAATACTTTAACCATTTTGGGAAGGATAAATACCAAAGCAAAACACTAAATTTTCTCATATTTTCCTTAAAAAACACTTTAGAGAGCTGTGTATATGATCTGCTTACCTCCAATTTATGAATATCTGATTATTCCAAATTCGTCATACCTTTAGTTTTTATGAGATTATTGACATTATCATTGCTTTGAAAGACTCACAGGAAATTTATAGATATATTTTTGGAGATAAATTTGTTAAAAGAACCTATTTATACAACGTCTTTGTCCTTAATATTGTATAGGAGGCATATTGTTACAAAGAACGCTAGTTGAGTTGTCTCAGGTATTCATAGATATGTATCTTTTAATACTTTAATATATATATATAATCTATATATCAGTTTGAATTAAGTGATAAACTATAGAATATAAAGTTGGCCTGAAAAATATTGAGGAAATTCAGTTTTGACAAAGTAGAAAACCCTTTTCTGAATTACTCCTGATAATCCGAGTTTTAATTATGTATTAATTATAAAGTACAAAATATATTTCAACATGATTAAGCTTAAACACCCGTCAATTTCATATGAGATGTTGAATTTTTGATTCCATGGAGAGCTCTCAATATATCTTAATCATTAAAATGTTTTAAATATGAAGTGTGTTGAATTTGAATTGAAAACGTTCATGAGAATACAGTGACAATTATCAAAAAATTATGTAAAACCTTTTCTTAATAATTTTTTTAACATAATTAAATAATTGATGGCAATAATGGCTGGCCATATGGACACATGAAGATTTGATTTCCTCAAATTTCAAAAAAACTTGCATTCTTCCACGTTCATTTAACCTTTTTATACAGATACTACTCTCATCTCCTCAAAGTAGAAATTCAAATGATCTTGGTTTTCTCATATTTGAGTAACACGTTAAATCAAGATACAGATTTTGGAGCTCAGAATTTCTCCACAGAAATATGCCAACCTGAGTTAAATTTGTATCAAGAAATAAGAATTGGATTCTCTATAGAATTTAAGAATATGTTTTTTTTATTTTGATGAAGATCTAAAGTTATGTTATAAACACAGTTTTTTTATATGAAGATAAAAATATTTTTTAGCTTGCACCATGGAATAGTGCAAGGAAAATTTCCTCAATCATAAAACTAAAACCATACATTCCAGTTTAAATATTTATTTTATTGAGCTATAAGGGTAAGGTTCTCCATCAATTCAGTTTATGGGATAAAATAAGAGTGGTATTATTTCAATATAAACTACATTTTGATTTTCCTCTCCATAAAATGACTCTGTACCATAAGAATTGAAAGGTTGTTTCAATTTTGATTGAACCCTTGATCTTAAATGAGAGAGAAAAAAGGCATATAATGCCTCACAAAATACAGATTTTTATAAGAGAAGAAATTTAAATGGTATGGCATATTTTCCATAATATGAATGTATTCAGACAGTCACAAAGTCCCCAAGAAGCTTTAAGATTGGCTATAAGAATCTTTCCAAATTGAATGGATTCAGTTTTATGATTATTTATCTTTCCCATGAATGAACTTGAAAGAAAGTTCATATTGAAAGTGCTATATATATGTGAACATCTACAGTAAAATAACCAGATTTTGAAGTTTTTGGATATAAAATGATATAAAGTAATAAGTAATATTTGAAAAAAGGGAAAATAAGAACAAATCTGTTCATCATGTATTGTTTGATTGGTGAGGTTTGACAATAATGATCAAACACTGATAATGAGCCAAGTGAATTGATACATAGTGGCTTGCATTTGTGGCTTGAATTACTTCCAAAGCTTCTATTTATGAATTGAGTTTCTTTCCTATCTTCAACCTGAATTCAATCTACCCCTAATGTCAAATTCCAAATGCAACACTTTCTGTCAGGTGTAGCCGCTTTGCTCATGGTGAAGGAGCATAAAAACTTCAAGTTACAAGAATCAAAAACTTATCAAAAGTTAAGGTTTGGTGTGTATTGCTATTTTACATGGAAAAATAGCAGTAATTTCAATAATTCATTGAGAATCCAGTTCTTGATGGATTTTCTTGAATGCTTCACACAGCTTACATAATGATGTTATCTGTGTATAAATTGAATGTTTTTTACATTTTATAAACAGGTTTTATTGGTAATTAGCCAGGAAATCTACTCTTTTAATTATATTTGAAGAAAATTAAGCTTTCTTTAAATATTAATTAAGAATTGAGTTTGAGAAATGTATGCTTGAAAATCTATTTTGGAGTTGTTCATGTGATGAAATTTAATGGCAATAAACTTAAAATAATCAATCCAAAAGAGGATTGAAGTTACTTGGAGTTAAGCATAACACTGGAAACTTTAAATTGGAACTAAAAATATGTTACCTTAAGTTAAGAACCTTATATTTAAGCAAGCTTTTTTGGGTTTAACCTCAGAACCCCCTCTATATCCATTATAAGCCATGAGAGCTTCTCTGCAGGAATAAAAAAGACTACACATCACTGTTTTTGCCATTAACAATTAATAATTCCAATCATGTTAGACATTTAAACAGGCAAAGCTTTATTGAATATAAAATATCATTATTGAAGTAATACTTAAGTTATTTTGTACTTTATTAATTTTACAATTAAATAACTGAAATCATGGAATTCAGATTAGTTTTGTGATCAACAATAATCAATTTTATTATATAAAATTATTGTCTTAAATATCTTTTAAGATCCACAAATTCCTCTCAAAAACTGTAGGCCTTAGAGATATTTTCATATACCCAAAAGACCACAAATCACAAAATAAGACACAAATATAAATAATGTTAAATTTTTTATATTATAAAAATTAAAATATAAATATGAATACAAATTTATATACAAAAATGAAAATTTAATTATAATTTAAAAGAAAAATTAAATTAAATTTGAAAATATGAAATTGCATTTTTACTTGAGAAAAATTAAGTAAAAATGAATGTTTAATAAAATTAATGAAATTAAAATATTTTTGGTGAGAAGTTAAATAAAATATATTATAACATTTTATCCAATAAATAAACATAAGAAAATTATCTCATAATTGGATTCCTCATGAAAAATAAGGTGGGGTCACCTTTGGGTAAAATTTCTGTAACTCAACTCTAAATAAGCTTAAATTAAGTTTATAGTATTTTATATACAAGAATTGAAAATCCTCAAAACATCAACTTAATTCAAATCACATGTGGTGTTAAGAATCAAATTTTGTGTTAAAATTGAGGTGTTGTGTGTAGCTTAGAAGTTATGAGGAATTGAAGTATTTTTAATTGAAATGTCAAAAACGTATGCATGTATTACATAAGTGAACTTTAATTTGCATATGAGGTGTAAATTATTGCAGTAAGTTTATTGTAGAACTCAATTGAATTACATATTCAAATTACAAGTATAATACATAATGAGGAATTGAAGGAAAAATAAATTGGAAAGATTAATTCTGAGGGGGAGCCAGACCCTCAAACTCCTTGCTGACTGGCATGGTGTGTCAAAATCCATGCAAAGGTTCATCACTTTTGGCCTGGAATTGAGTCACAGGGTCTGTGACTCAATTGATGATGAGGTTTTAATACCAACCAGGGCAGTTTTAACTGTTGCCAAGAGGGTAAAACTACCCTTAAGCTAAAAAAATGTTAGTAAAAACAGTTTAAACTGGTTTCTAAGTCTCTGACTCATATTCTGACATGCTTTGAAGGCCCTAGACCAGGTATTACTACCTTAATGGCTGATTTAAAGGTCTAAAATAGCTAAAAATAGCAAAAAATGGCTAAAACCAGCCCTTTTTGGTCTAAACAAGGGTTAAATGATTCCATAATTGGCTTTTCTGCTGTAAGAGTGTTTTACACGATTGAAAAGAGTAACCTTCACTTTTGGAGTAACAAAATTGATGTCTATAAAAGAATGTCTTCTTTGCCCCACTTTTCTGTTCATGTTACAATCTTTTCCTTTTATAATTAGTTTAAACACTATGAACCCAATGAATAAAAGATTGCAAACACCTTCTTTATATCATTTTAAACCTCTAAGCCACGTGAAAAAATAATTATAGTCATTGTTTGTAACTCTTATGATCATTTTTACCCCTTGAACCACCCCATAAGTGAATTAAAGCATCTTTAATCACTGTTAACTTTGTCACTTTGTTTCCAAATTCACTCTGGTCACTTTTGGGAATGTTTTCTCTTTAAATATCTTTTCAAAGCATTTTTTCTTTAATTAATTGCTTGCAGTCCTTTGCTTAATTAATTCCAATTGAGATTTCTCTTGACGAAATGTCCTTTGTAGCCTTAAATATCTCTTGTAGAGTATTTTTGGATAAGGTTTTACTGTTTGTAAAACAATGAATCTTTATAATATTATTTTTTTATACTTATAAAGCTCAAAAAATAAAATTGGTTTGTTTTCTCTCAAAAATCCTATTTCATACAATTTTTTAATCATTTTTTACCTTATACAAATTTTGAGGACAGGAAAAGTACTTGATTTTGTTTCAAATTTTCATCTCCACACCTTACATTGGGGGGCCCAGATGTGATATTTTACCTGTGACATATTGTTTTACTCTTTTTAAATATTTTTTCTTATATTGAAAAATTCAAAAACATATAAAAAGTACTTATAATTCAAAAAATCCATATAGAATATTTTTTTTCATATTATGAGTGTGAACCTTTGAAATATGACCACATACCCAAAAAGGTCACAAGAAATAATTAATATAATTATACATTAAAAATAAGTACCTTAAAGCTATAAAAATACCATAAATTGGTACAAAACTTGGTTTAACTTAATAGCCAATGAATCAACATGTGAAATAAATTATACCATTGAATTCCCCATGGTAAAATACACATATACCATTTTTATGGCATATCTGTAAAGTCAATATTTAATAAGTTATAAGTAATAATACCTTATAAAGAACACAAATCCTTATTTATTTCAAAAACCAATGAAAAAACATGTGAAATAAATTGTACCATTGGATTTACCATAAACGTCCACATATAAAACAATTAATAAGCTAAGCTTCAAAATCAATACTTAAGGAATTAACCTGAATATATGCACTTTTTTGGTCAACGCATATATTCAAGGATTTTAGCTAATATCTCTTGAAATATGCATGATAGAGTGATTAACCAAAAAAAAAATCATCATGCAATTACTGTAGGGATACAGAAATGAAGTTTATTTCACAAGTTATAAACAAGGTTAAAACCTGTAAGGAATTATTGATTAAAATCAACAGAGCTGTTGACCACTTTGTTGTGAAAGTGGTCCAAACTTAAAAATAAGTGCACAGTTGGATTCTACTAGTCTATTCGTGAAGAATTATGTATTTTTTATCATAATATTCAAGGTATAACCCCTTGAAATCATACTTTGAAGTTTAAAATATTAAATTTCGACAGAAAAGATGAGTTACAAGAAAAATCATCAAAAATAGAGTTTTGATGATGTAATGAAATGCTCTTGGCAGCAAGATACGTTATGCCAAGCTATTAGAATTCACTCTCTGAATTGCTGTAGCGTGTAAATCTTAAAAGGTATTAAGGATCAAAGTTTGAGCTTATTTTGATCATTTATGATCACTAACTGTGACCTTAAATTACGTTTAACAGTCATATGAGTGATAAAATTGGTGAATACTATTAGATGATAAATTGAAACTAATACAATCCACGATTTTTGGGGTTTTTCCAAGCCTTTGATGTCCTCAAACTTAGAGCTATAGTGATAGCTCTAAATAATGGCGTAATAATGATGTAATATGGTTTGATCATGATGTAATCATCACCAAACCTTGAAATATTGATCAATTCCAGTTGGAATTCTCAGTACACGTCTACTAGAAGCCTTTTGGACTCTAGGAGGGAGGTATTTACTATAAATAGAGCTCTTTTTACTCTGTTTTCCCCTCAGACGCATCAAAAACATTAAATCAATACAATTAAAAAGGTAACATCTTTATTCTATATATATAAAACTTTTATATTATTAAAGACCAAAGATAATCTTATTAAAATCATCAACTTTGACGTGATTAAACCATTTATTTAATTGTTTTTGTTAAAAATCTCTCTAAAACCTCATTTACACGTAAAAATCAAGAATATTTGTAATTTCTCTATTTTTCATTGTAAATACAATTTGTATAAGTTGTGTTTACATTATTTGGCATAAAATATCTCAAAATTATTATATTAAGTATTAAAAGTATGTTATTTTCTCTTATTGAAATAATTTTCTCTTTATTATTTTCTTAATAATTCTTTAATTAATATAAATAGTATTTATATTAATTTATAACTTTAATATTGGTAATATTATTGTTATTAATTGTTTTTTATTAATGAAAAACAATTTTTTACGCCTTCATTATTTGTTTGTAACAATAATAAAGTGCTATGAAATATATTAATTATTTTATATTAATATATTTATTTTATTATATTATATTTTATAATATAAACTATATTATCATATTTTATTAATAATATAATTATTTTTATGCCATAATTATAATAATTCTTTATTATTATAATTATTTTTATCTTATTTATTTCATTTATAAGGAAATTCATAGTACAATAAGTAAAATATTAGTAATTTTTACTTATTGTTTCATAGTCAAACCTTACATTTGGGGGCCTGGCCATGATATTTACTCTCAAAGACCTTTAAAAAGATTCTAATTGGGCTTATCCAATAATAAATTATACTTATAATCATAAAATTATGTAATAATTTTCTATTTATTGATTTTAAAAGCTATTGAGGCATTTGAAAAGCAATTGTACTGGTCTTACACGTGGTTTTTCACAACCTTAGACTTGCAAAAACTTTCTTTGAGTGACTCTATTTATTAAAAAGGATATTTTATAAATTAAAAATAATTTTATATTATAAATTAATTTGATAAAAAAATCATATTCATTTTTATTTTATTCTTTAAAAATAAAAACATAAAAAAATAATAAAAATATTAAAAACCAATACAAAAGTTATTTTATTCATTTTGATTTCATTTCTTTGATTATTTTCAATTTTTTTTATAAAAAAAGATATAAAAGCAATTTTTACATGGAAAATTGCCATATCTTACCAAAAGTAACACTTTTATATAAAAATACTTATATTTATTGGTCTTTTTTAGTGTTTGAAGACAACCCAACAGAGGACAGCCAAACCACTGTTGAAAGATTGGTGGAAGAAACTTGTCAAAGTTCTCCAACACCAATAATTACCAAGAAAAAGAAAGCCAAGAAATTGGACTTTCCAGGACCCAGAATTCAGGACTCTGAAGGTGAGTACCTCATTTATAAATTACCATAAGAAAAGTTCTTTTCTGAAATCCTCTTATTTCTTATTTTTCTTATAATATGGCTACCAGAAGAGGCTCCCAATACTCCATCCAATCAGATGGAGCTGGACTCAGAGGTAGAATTGATTCCTCAGAAGGTAAAAGGAAGGGCAATAACCCCAGTGGAACAGAATCCACACAAGGAAGTGCCTTATCCCAAAGGAAAGTCCCAGAAATGCCCATGATATCTGAACTTGAATTGGAACGAAGTATGAGTAACTCAAATAGGTACAAATCACATTCAGAGGGCTCAAATAGACATTTACATGAGCCAATACAAACAGTACTACACAGTGTACAAGGACAAAGATTGGGAAATGTTGCCTCAAATACACCAAGGAGTGATGAACTCCTGGCACATCCTGAAAAATTTCCTCAAAGAGGAGGAAATAGTGAGATACTCCAATGGATGGAATCCACTGTCATCCAAACCTCAAATCAAAAAGATCAAGGAGTATCATGCCAAAAAGAAGGAGGAAACCAAGGAAGAAGCCCCAAGTCAACCCACTTCCCCAAGAAGTGAAGAAGAACAAGAAAAAGAATTGGAGAAAACCATATTCCCCAAGCTACAGGATTCCCAAAATCCAAAAAGATGCCATGGACAACGTCTTCAACATGGCCAGAACTTTGATAGAATTCAAAGACAAAGAGGAACAAAGAATGAGACAACCCCATTTCCCAAAGAAATAACCTTGTCTCCTGATGTTGTAAATACTTTAACAGAGCTTAAAAATAGTATTTTACCTCTTAAAGACATTAAAAATAGTTTATTATCTTTCCAAGAAATAAATAACAGCGTATCATCTTTAACAAAACTTGTTGCACAAAATAAGAAAGATATCGATAACATAAAATTCATGATTGAAAATAATAAACCAAAAGTATTAATTGACAATACTCAGATATTAATACAAGGACAATGTCACAGCCAAGGAGGCGGGGGCATTACCAATCATATTCAACAATCATTACTTCATTGATACCCCTCAAAACCCAATCAGCAAGGGGGTTTCATTCAACATTCTCCAAATACAATTTTCATACAGGCAAGATCCAAATACAGTTTCAAACCTCAATACAGTTTCATACAGGCAAGACCCAAATACAGGATTCACCAAATACAGGCCTGTAATCAATACAGGCGCAAATACCTGTATTGACTGTATAACCTGTATTGGATTCACCAATACAGGATTCAATCCCACATCCAACTTCTTCCAGCATACAGACAAGTATCTCAACACTCAAACTCCAAGGCTGGTATTTCCCACATATACCAGCCCCTCTTCACCCACCTGGGGGTTTTTCCCCCAGTTAATTAAAATATTGGATTTATTATTTAATATTATTTTATTTCTCATTTAAGAAATGTTATTTTATTATTTATTAAGTTAGTCTTTGCCTTCCGTCACCTGTTCAGTAGAGTCCTGGTGGCCATATCCTTTATTAATCCTTTTCTCTTTTCTGAACAGGTTGAAAGAGTGGTACAGGATTATTTGTGGTTGGCTCTTTATTATTGCTTTTGTTTTCCTCTCATATCTTTTAACTCTTATTATTTTATGACTAGGAAATTATTATCTTATTTCATTATGCTTATCATTTGAGTATTTCCTTTTGAGCCCTCCATAAGTAAGTCTGTTCACTGAGTGCCAGGCCCTCTTCACTTAGAAGAGCCCCTGTGACATTATTTTAATTAACTCATAATTGCTTCTTTTTCTTTCATTCATTTTATTCATTTCTCTCATTCTTCAATTATGATCTTTTCATGATTTCATGATTTTTATGATTTTTATGATTTTTTCTCTCTAATTAATTTTCATCTCATTCTTTTCATTCAAATGAAAATTGATTCTCTTTCTCATTTCAAAAATTTCTTCTGACCATTTCACTTTATCATTATCATTCTCATTTCTCTTTTTTGTCTGAATTCAGGTTTTTATCGGGTTATTTGAGTGGAATTATTTGGGTTAATTGATTAATCATTCATGGATTTTATTGATTTGGGGTATTCAGTGATTTTGGATTTTGAAATTTCTCAAGATTATTGATTCCTCAAGACATTGATTTCACCTCAAGATTTTGAATTGACTTTGATTGAATTCATTCGATTGACTTGATTTGCCTACTCAAGATAGCTGATTTATCCTCAAGATTTGATTTAATTGATTGATTTGAATTTGATTCCTCAAGAAAATTGAATTGACTTTTGAAGATATTGATTGAATTCCTCAAGCCTTAATTGATTTGATTTTGACTGACTTGATTTGACTTATTGATTGAAATTGATTATTCATAAGAATTTGACTTTGTCATCTTCACTCTTCAAGATTTATTCATTGATTCACTTCAAGATTATTGATTGAGTTCTCAAGTTCATCAAGATTTTCATTTGATTGTTTTGGTCAAGCCTTCTTTTATTCAAAGTATCATCAAGTTTTATTCATTCTTCTTTCATAATGCCAGTTCAGCATAGCCCTCCAGCCAAGAATACAAGATCTCAAAGACATCAAGCTGTTCTCACTCCTACAGAAAGGGCTCCTCTTGACCGCACACCATCAGTTCATCAACTGAGTGCAAATTTGGACAGAGGACCACCAATAGAAGGAGCAGCACCCTCCAGAAGAGGAGGTGTGAAGTCTAGAAGATGAAGATCATTCTCTGGACTGTTGGGTGGCTATCCAAGCATTCCTCAAGGGCCTAGAAGTAGATTGGGGGAAGCTGAAGATGAAGAGGGGGAGGAGTCTGTGGAAGAGGAAGAATCTGAGGAGACTGAAGTGGCAGCTGCCTTGGCAGGTGCTTCTGAAGCTCCTGAGGCTCCAAATCTAGCCCTTTCTAATCAACCTTCTGTCTCTCAAGCTCAACCAAATTTCCTCAAGATGATGGAGCAAATGACTCAGTTTATGGGACAACTCACTCAAGCAGTTGCCCCAAGGGACACTTCAAAAGTCCCTGCATTCAAGACTCCATCAATGAAGGCACCTGATTCTTTTGATGGTACTAAAGCTTATAAATTGCAAGGATTTATTCAATCTTGTCAATTAATTTTTCATAATGACCCAGAAAACTTCTTCTCTGATAGGAAGAAGGTTTTGTACTCAACTTCTTTTCTTACTGGTAGAGCTGGCAAATGGATTGAACCTTACCTCTTGAATATCTCCAATGAAGACCCTTCTTATCTCCTCAATAACTGGCAGTTGTTTGAAACCCAGTTATTCACTCTGTTTGGTGATCCCAATGAAGTCAGAAAAGCTGAACAAGAGTTGGACAATTTGAGGATGAGGGAAAGTGGTCAAGTTTCCTTGTACATAGCTGATTTTAGAAGTTTAATGTCAAGAATTGGAGACTGGAGGGAAAGAGCCTATATTCATGTGTATAGGAGAGGCTTGGCATCAAGGTTGTTGGACCAATTGGCTTCTCACCCTGGAACTTTTGATAGTCTTCAAGAACTCATAGACATCACCTTGGAATTAGATACCAGGTACCATGAGAGGCAGAAGGAAAAGGGTAGCCATCAAGAGAAGCCTCCAATCAGTGGATCCAACTCCTCCAAGCCCCCTCAAAGTTCATCATCAAAGAAGCCTTATCACAAGAAGAATAAGAAGGGGAACAATTTTCAAGTGTCCAAAGACAAGCCTCATGCTGCTCTCCTCAATAAGGACAACAAATTAATTGGTTCTGAAAAGGAGAGGAGGATTAAAGAAGGCTTATGCAATTATTGTGGTGGTAAACACCCATTTGAAAAATGCTTCAAGAGGCCTGAGAATAGGCAAGGGTCATCAAAAGGCTTCCCTAGCAAGAAGGGAAAAGCCTGAGTGGGAATCATGATGTGTTCAATGGTTCTCACTTATTTCCTTCAAGAGCACAATTGTGCACTCTGAATACTAGTGTCAAGAAATCTTTAAAATTTCTTATTTTTTCTTCAATCTCTGATATTTTTTATAGTATTCTCATTGATTCTGGTGCTACAAACTCCTTTATTGCAAAGAATTTTGTTCTCAAGTACTCATTGACCATGTCAGAGCTCCCTGAAAATATTCCTCTTTTCATCCTGGATTCCAGTGAATCCACCTCCTTGTTCATCACCCATTATACCAAGTGGGTTGTTGATTTACCTTCCTTCCCAAGCTTTGAATGGGATTTCTTTATCATAGATTCACCCAAGGGAGAAGACCTAATATTGGGCTATGATTTTCTTTACAATTTTAATCCCATTATTGATTGGAAAAATGGATTGATCACCTATGATTCTAGTCATAAGGATTCTAGTGGTATTATTTCTTCTACCAGTAATGACTTTTCCACTGCTGTCAACAGTGTTGCTCTGGTTGGTGAACTCAAGACACCTTCCCTTCCTCCTTCTGTCCATAACCCCTCCATTGTTCCCTCTCAGTCATTACTTCCATTAAGAGATGAAGTCTTCAAAGAGATAAAAGATGTTGGAGAAGATGTTGCTATATCTTCACTTCATCTCTTTCAAGGGGATATGGACCTTCCTCCTTTATCTTTTCATGCCTCCCTGGAGGAGCAGTGGGATGACGAGGAAGAGCCAGAAGAGATTGAAACTGTGCTGAAGGTAGTCCCTCCTGTTTATCACAAATATTTGGATGTATTCTCCAAAGTGAAAGCAGAGAAACTTCCTCCACACCGTGCCTGTGATCATCATATCGAACTGGAGGGTCTTCT
Source organism: Austropuccinia psidii (assembly GCA_023105745.1). Taxonomy (NCBI): domain Eukaryota; kingdom Fungi; phylum Basidiomycota; class Pucciniomycetes; order Pucciniales; family Sphaerophragmiaceae; genus Austropuccinia; species Austropuccinia psidii. The sequence continues at coordinate 31,752,729 of JALGQZ010000013.1, read as the reverse complement.
ACCTCCAGTTGGTGTTATCTACTCTTTATCATGAAATGAGTCAGAAACACTGCGGGCCTACATTTCAGAGAATGTAGAGAAAGGTTTCATTAGACAAAGCTCCTCCTCAACAGGAGCACCTGTCCTTTTTGTTAAGAAAAAGGATGGTGGTCATTGTTTGTGTGTTGACTACCGCAAACTTAATGCTGTCACTAGGAAGAACAGGTATCCTGTTCCTCCAATGAATCAGCTTCTTACCGTATTCAACGGTGCTACTATCTTCTCCAAGATAGATCTGCGTGGTGCTTATAATCTCTTGAGAATCAAAGAGGGGGATGAGCACTTAACTGCCTTTAGAACCAAATACGGCAGTTATGAATATTTGGTTATGCCATTTGGCTTAACCAATGCTCCAGCTGCATTCCAAACTCTTGTGAATGATATCTTTGCAGATTATTTGGATGTTTTTGTTGTAGTGTACTTAGATGATATTATGGTCTTCTCTAGCTCTTTGGATGAACATGTTAAACATGTGGCCTCTGTTCTCCAAAGACTGAGATACAATAATTTGTTTGCTAAAGCCTCAAAGTGTGTATTCCATGCCTCAAGTGTGGAATACTTGGGCTATGTTGTTTCAAGTGATGGCCTCAAGATGGATTCTTCAAAGGTTCAACAAATTCTCAATTGGCCTCAGCCCAAGAACATCAAGGCCCTTCAATCCTTTCTTGGCTTTGCCAACTTTTATCGTTGTTTCATTAAAAATTATTCCAAAAAAATCTCTGCCCTCACTTCCCTCCTTAAAAAAGATTCACCCTTTATCTTCAATGAGGAAGCTCTTAGTCAGTTTCAAATACTCAAAGAAGCTTTCACCACTGCTCCTATTCTCTCTCACTTTAATCCTTCTCTACCAACCATTGTAGAGACTGATGCTTCTGATTATGCCTTGGGTGCTGTACTGAGTCAGGTGAATGACTCAGGAAAGCATCCCATTGCATTTGATAGTCGCAAGCTCTTACCAACTGAACTCAACTATGAAATCCATGACAAGGAACTCCTTGGCATAGTTTGGGCTCTCAAGCGCTGGAGAGCCTTTCTCCTTTCTCTTTCTGATTCTTTTGAGGTCTTGACAGACCGTTGTTCCCTTCAGTATTTTATGTCCTCTAAAGTCCTTACTCATCGTCAAGCCCATTGGGCAGAATTTCTATCTGAATTCCACTTTATCATCACTTACCGCCCAGGCAGGCTGGCCACTTTACCAGATGCCTTGTCACGTCGGGATGACGTGTACCCAGAGAGGGGGGTGGATTTCATCAGCAAGAATCCTCAGAATTTTCATCAAGTTCTCAAGCAAAATGAAATTCAAGAGTCAATATTCTTCTCAATAAAAGTTGATATTTTTTCAGATGTAGTTGAGCAAATTCAAAGACAAGTATGGCAAGACAAAGATTATAAGGAAATCCTAAAGAAATTAGCAAGAGGAGAATCAGTCCCAGACTATTCTCTTGAACCTCAAGCAAAATTATTATTGTTCAAAGATAGAGTAGTCATTCCAAGCAATCATGAAATTCAATTCGACATTCTTCAAAAGCATCATGATTCACCGTTGGCTGGCCATCCTGGCCAGGAGAAGACCCTCAAGCTAATAAAGAGGGATTTTTATTGGGCTGGCATGAATCAAATCATCAAGGACTATGTGTCCTCATGTCAGCAATGTTCAAGAAACAAGAACATCCACCATAAGAAGTTTGAATTACTCAAGCCTCTTCAAATTCCATCTGGTCCTTGGAATTCTTTATCAATGGACTTTATCACTCAATTGCCCTTGTCAAGTAGCTTTGATTCAATTTTAGTAGTTGTAGACAGATTTTCAAAAATGGCAATATTTATTCCAACTTATTCAACAATTACTGCTTTGGACTTAGCTCAAATATTCATCAATCATGTCTTTTCCCAACATGGTCTTCCAATCAGTATTGTTAGTGATAGAGGTTCATTATTTGTTTCATCATTTTGGACTCAATTGTGTCAGCAGCTCAAGATATAAAGAGATCTTTCAACTGCCTTTCACCCTGAAACAGATGGACAGACAGAGAGGGTAAATCAGATTCTAGAACAGTATCTTTGGATGTATGTCAGTTACCATCAAGATGACTGGCACACCTGGCTCCCTCTGGCTGAACTTGCCTATAATAATGCAGAACATTCATCAACAAAACAGTCTCCATTTTTCACTATTTATGGAAGAAATCCCAGCTTTGATTCAATTCACATTTCTCAAGATACACCTGCTGGAAAGTTATCATCAAAACTCCAATCAGTACAGCAAGTTGTCAAGGAAGAATTAGAGTCAGCAATAAAGCGTTTTAAGAAGTATGCAGATAAAAATAGAGCAATTCCACCTGATTTCCAACCTGGGGACAAAGTATGGCTAGCTTCCAAGAACATCAAGACAACAAGACCCACCGAGAAACTTTCAGAAAGATGGTTGGGACCCTTTGAAGTTCTCAAGAAGATTGGCAGCCATGCATATCACCTGAAGTTGCCTTAACAATGGAAGTCAGTTCACCCTGTTTTCCATGTGTCCTTGTTAGAACCAGTAAATCAATCAAATATCCCAAATCAACACCAATTGCCACCACCTCCAATAATAGTGGAAGAGCAAGTAGAATGGGAAGTGGCTCAGGTTCTGGACTCAAAACTCAAGAGAGGTTCATTATGGTATTTAGTGGAGTGGAGAGGATTCAATGAAGACCCAGAAAGAACAACTTGGGAACCAGCTTCCAACCTTACCAACTCCCCAGACCTTGTCAAGGATTTTCACACTTTTTATCCAGCCAAGCCTGGCCCAAATGCCTCAAGAGTTTGATTTATGGTGCTTGGTGGGGATTGGAGTTTATGAAAGTAAGTTCCTCTCCTGGCATTCACCTTTAAGGGGGTATTCTACCCAAATTCTTTGTAAGCATCACCTTGGCCACTTTGTGAGCACTTGTCAATTCTTTGGACAGGTTCAGAAGGCCTTGCAACATCATACCCTCAAGAATTGGACCTTTCATCAAGATATGGCCCAATCTTTCTCTTATTTTCTTTTCTTTCTTTAATCATGCCATAAATTATCTTTCAAGACATTCATTACCACAATTCATGTTATGGCATATTTTATTTTCCATTTATGGTGCTTGGTGGGGAGTGGAAGTTATGAAAGTAAGTTCCATCTCCTGGTATGCATCCCTGAGGGGTCTACTTCTTGTAAAACATTACCTTGGCCACGCTGTGAGAATCAAATGCTTGATTTTATCTTTCAGAACATTTTGGCCAAAAATCAAGCAACTCACCACAAGAAGGACAACCCTCAGGCATTTCTTATTTCTTTCCTTACTCTCTTTTTCTCTCAATTCTTTTTCATTTTTATTTTTTTTCATTTTTTATTTTTTATTTCATTTTCTTTTACTTGTATGATTTATTTTTCATTTCTTGTTTCAAAAGCAGCAATCATAACTCCCATATCTTGTTTGGGGAGTGAATTTATTTAATAATCAAGAGCAAACACTAGTAATGGTAAAGACCAGCTACAGATAATCCTCATCCAAATTTCTTCAAGGGTTCTCTAAACTTAACAACCATGGCATCTTCATAAGCAACTGCCTCCCTGGCCAAAGCAGCAGTGGGCTCCCCTGGAATAGCACTCTTCATGGCCTTATCAGCAAACACGTCAGTTGAAGCATAAACTTCAGCAAATAGAGAGGTGACCACCTTCTTGTTCACCCTTTTTTGATCAGTGAAGTTTCCAGTAATATTCCAGCGGAGACGGGTTTCAAAGATTGATTCAGGTTCTCGAGACATTGGGTCTCTAGAAGTGCTGGCCACTGGTGGTTGGATATTGGTAGAGGTGGAGGCAAGTGTGGAGGGCCTGGTTGGGGATCTAATTGGAAGTTGAGGTGGCTGGGGGGACCTGATCACTTCATTATTGGTGGTACTGGCTTGGACTGGGGATTGTGAGGTGGATTGGATTCTTCTTTTCTGGATTGGGGTAGTCATTTCAAGCTCTTCTCCATCAATCTCATCACTGCCTTCAGAATCAGTATCAATTTCATCTTGAACCACCAAATTTTTCTTCAATTTTCCAAGTCTTCCATCTTTTCTGGTGACCAAAATGGGAACCTCTGGGGCCACTCCAATGGGATTTCCTTGGGGGTGAATTGATCCTCCAATGGCTGCCCAGGAACCACTGGTATTATTCCATTGTTGGACACCCCTCATTCTAGATCCAGTCACTGAAGAAGAAGAAAAGAAAACATAGAAGTCAGTAACCCATAAATTTTATGGCCAATCAACTCACAATTGGAGTGACCAGAGGTGGCATCAGAGGTGGGAGGTTCATCAACAGGAGCTTCCAATCCAAATCTTCCACCCTTCTTGATGCTGCTCCATAATCTTCTGGCATCTTCAGGAAAGCTATAGTAGGCTTGGGAACAATTTCTTTTTCCAAGATTGCAAAATTGACACCTGGTGGACCTAGCAGTAGCAGATTCCACACAAGGAATCCCTTTCCTCTTACAATTGGTGCAGGGTGGTTCAATAACTGTGACAGATTTAAAACCATTATAGGTTTTATTGATGTCCCAAATCTCTGTAGGGGCCATACTCTCTTCAGAAAGCTCCCTCAAGTTATCAAAAACACCAGGACCATAAAGTACAGAAGGTTGGGAATCAGAGTGATTGGAATCACAAAGGGAAGTCAGCCTTGAGCTCATCTTCAAGTCAAAATTTCAAATTCAAGACCAAGAGATTTATGGACAATTGCAAGTCAGCAAGGCATTTCTGGCAATTGACCAGTCAAGAAGGGGATAAGAAAGAAATTCAAGAAGAAAAAACTGCTTCAAATGGCCCAATTGGCCAATTTCATGACTTTATGCACTTTGGCACAAATGGCCATATCAGACCTCAAAACTTCAAAATTGCTCTATTTTATCATTTTTCATCAAAATATGCTTAATTATGCATATTGGCAATGTAAGATGTGACTATGAAACTGATGATAATATTACTATTAATCAACAGTACTATGTCTGTTCTTATGAAATATAATAATAAAATATTATTATAACCACAATTAAATAATTAAAAAATTATTTCTTTCACGTGTTAAGCACTACTAGTGATTTTAACAGTGAGCAAGTAATTGTCTACAAGAATCAATTACAAGAAGAATTTAATAATAAAAACTTCTTTATTAAAATAATAAAATTATTTTAATATATAATTATCTTTTGCAAGAATAATTATAAAGATAATTCTTGAAGAAAACTATTACTAGAGAAAAACTTTAAGAATTAAAGATAAATGACTCACTAATACTCCAAAGAACTTATTGATAATAAAAGTAGAGAAATTTGACGTGGAATTGTGGATTTAAGGGATCAAAAGGATTTATAACAGTATTACAACAATATATAGTTGGATTCTATGATTTCACGTCTTTCTGATTGATTCTGAAAGAATTAAAACACTTAAGAATAGTTGAACTAATACTTACTTGTTGGTAATAAAGATTTAATAAATTGATAAGATGATGATGAAAAAACAGCAAGAAGAGGCTTCTTTTAAGTCAACAACAGCTCACAGAGGCGTGCCATGGAGCAAACTGAAAAACCAGTGAGTGAGAAAACAATAAACCTTTTTGGATTATTGATTGCATCATCTGTTGTCATGTAAGATTATCATAATTACTTAATTGATGCTTTTACGTGACTACCAACCCCAATATGGTTAAGAATAAAAGGAGTAACACTTGTAAATCTTCTTTTATTCTAAAATAATCATTGATTTCTCAAAGTTATCAATGTTATTGCCAATTTCATCACAGGTTGTAATTACTGTGAATTTTTGAAGATTCAGTATTTCACGTAGAATATCCAAAAATGGACTGTAAGTAAAACTTTTAATTTTACTAGTAAAACTGTAATTATTTTTGGTTGTACCATAGATAATACAGTTCTCCTTTAGTCCTGAAAGTTTCAGAAAGATTCATTAAGAATTGTATTTTTAATGAATTTTTGAAGGTTTTACCTCATTTCTACGTAGAATTGCAAATAGCAGTGTTTTGCTGGTTGCTATGAGGTAAATCAATGAATATAGGTCCCAAAAGGGTTTTAATTACTCTTTTGGGGTTTATCCATGGAAAGTCATTAGTAATTGACATGGTTACAGGAGTGTAAGTAGCTCATTACCTCCTTGGCACGTCAAAATAGCAGGTTATTTGCTATTTTCTGATGTTTTACAGTAGTTGTAACTTGGTAACCAAGTTCCCAAAGAGTTTTAGTTTACCAATTGGGCCAAGATGAGCCATGGATCCATGCTCTGGAGCTATCCACGCCTCTGAGGCCTCAGAAGTTGGGTACCCTGGCTCTCTTTGATGTCTTTTGTCCCCCTTGCTTATTTTTTACGTCAAAATAGTAATTTAAGCTTAAAGTGAGATATCCACTATGGGTGTACCAAAAGTCCATGTAAGAATACCATGATATTAAGTGCTCAAAACATGCATAACACTATTCTTAGTGTATATGTAACATGGGATTTCTCACTTTCCCATTATTTTGGCTAAAAATCAAGAAAAACAAAAATTTTCACGGATCTTTTATGTGGTATTAATGATGTGGTATTGAAGTATTTTCCATTTTACCACCTCAAATACTTAAATTGAGCTTATTCACTCTATGGAGCTACCCTAGGTGAATTTTTGTGTAGAATCCAAATCTGGTCTTAAATCCATGGATTTACTTACTCAATAAAAAGTTATTCATCTTTTCTGAAATTGAAAATGATGAATTTTGGATATATGCATGACTTATGAGTTTTGCATAATTCAAAATTTCTTTTTAAGATAATTGTGGCCTATTTGGGTATGTAAAATATACCTCAAGGCTCACATTCCCTCCCACCAAAAAATAAAATTGTACTACAATTTTATTAGTGATAAAAAGAATAAGGCCCCAAAAAGGGGGTTAATGTCCACTGTCCAACCTCTTCACATTACTCAGATCAAGTAATTTAAAGCACATTTATAGACATATTCAGGCTTGTGGCCTTCTTTCATGTCTAAATCTTCTTAAGAGTTTATCTGAGTCAGGTATTTCTGATTCTGCCATCCATTCATCTTCATGTACTGGATTTCTATATCTGACAAGATATTCTCTTTGATTTTTACCCCTAAGTCTCCTTTCTTTAATGACTTTCTTTATCTTTCTGTCTTCATTCTGTTCCACAGGTGGTACAGTTAAAGGAGTTGGGTTTCTTAAAGGAAACAATTCTTTATCAGCTGGTTGATAAGGTTTTATCAAGCTGACTGGAAATGTGGGGTGTTTATTTTCCAATTCACCACTCAATTCCACTTGAACTGCATTGGTTCCATGTAAAGCAACAATAACAAAAGGTCCTACATAAGAATCTTTAAGTTTCTTTGGGCCTTTGATATTATTAAAATTCAAGGTTGAAACTAGAACTAAGTCCCCTACTTTGAAGTCTGGTACTTTATGACTCTTGTCCCACTTCTGTTTTGCATAATCAAAAGCATCATCCATACTTTGTTTTGCATGGTGTTTTACTTTATCAAGCATTAATTTGAAGCTCGAGGCTGTAGGATGAATGTCAATCAAGTCTTTCCTCAGCGTGTCTGCTGGGAGTCTTGGATTCCATCCTTTTTCTAACATAGCAGGAGTTTGTCCTGTGGAAGAATGGACTGATGTCTTGTATGCCAATTCTAATGCAGGTATCAGAGTGCACCAGTCATGGGTAAAGCCATCTGAGTCTTTAAATTCTAATCCATAAGCACAAAATCTCCTGATCATGTCTTCTAAAGTTTGAATCATCCTCTCTGCTAGCCCATCTGTTTGAGGGTGATATGCTGTAGAGAATGATAACTTAGTCCCAAACAATCTATGAAGATTGGTCCAAAGTGCAGATGTGAACTTGGGGTCTCTGTCACTTATGATATTCTTAAATAACCCTGTATGAGAAATAACTCTACTCCATAAAAGAAGAGCTGTATCCATAGCAGTGTCATCTTTATGACATGGTAAGAATATGGGAGTTTTGCTATATCTGTCTACAATGACTAAACAAGCATTATAACTTTTGTCACCACTTGGAGGAAGTGCTGTGACCCAATCCATGTGAACAACTTCCCAAGGGGATTTTGGTTCTTGAATATGGATCATTAATCCAAATTTCTTGCCTGTACTCCTGTTTGCTTTTTGGCATCTATCACAGGTATGGCAATATTCAATGGTTTCTTTTCTCCAAGATGGCCACCATGCACAGTTCTTCACCTTTTCAAGTGTTCTGTCTTCTGATAGGTGTCCAGAGTAAATGCTATCATGGCATTCATGAAGAATGGTATTGATGAGCAATCTACTACACAATGTCATCACACAAGAATGTTTTGTTCTATGGTAAATAATCCCATCAAACAAGTGAAATCTTCCTTCAGAATAGGAATTTCTCCAAACTTCATCTAGTGTATTAACCAAAGATGTGTCTTTGCAGTCTTTATCCAATAAAGAAGTCAAGATATGGCAATTCTTGTCTTGTTTATAAGACTCTCTGACCTCTTCAAAGAATTCAGTCCCAATATCAGTTATGTTAATCCCTTCAATTGGAATCTGTGGTTCAGCTTCCAAAGGCACATAAGCTGGGTTATCAGGAGTGTTGGCTAAAGCCCATCTACTAAGTCCATCTGCATTTTTGTGAATGTTTCCTGCTTTATGAACTATAGTCATGTTTCCTCTATATTCTTGAATGGCTATTTGCCATCTCAACATATGTCTGTTGGGAGTTTTCATGCTAAGAAGTGATTTCACGGCATTACAGTCAGTTATCACTTCAAAAACACTGCCATCAAGGTAATAGTGTAATTTCTCAAGTGCCCATACCAAACATAAGCACTCCATTTGGCTTGCACCATATCTGGCTTCTGTTGGTTTGATTTGTCTTGAGATATAACAAACTGGTCCTTCTGTAGGTTTGTCATCAATAATTTGGACTTGGTGTAGGGCTGCCCCTAATCCATCTCCACATGCATCAATGTACAATTTAAAAGGAATATTCCAGTCAGGCATGAGGAGTAAAGGTGCTTCTGTAAGGGCTTTCTTTATCTTCTCATAAGCTTTAATTCTTTCCTGTGTCATTTCAAATACAGTCTGTTGATCACAGATTCTATAAAGTGACTTGGCTAGAATTGCAAAATCTTTCAAGTGTTGCCTATAGTAACTAGCAAATCCAAGAAAAGACATCATTTCTTTTTTATTCTGGGGTATTGGCTTAAGTAACACTGCTGCTACTTTATTCTTGTCAATACCCAAGCTCAAACCAGAAACAACATGTCCTAATGCTTTGAGTTCTTCAAAACCAAAATTGCATTTCTTAAGTGAAATTTTCATGTTCACTTCTGCAACTTTATGAAGTACTCTTGCAAGTCTTTCAAGGTGCAAAGACCATGAGTCAGAACATATAATAATATCATCAATATAAATGATAAGCCATCCTTCAGACAATTCTGTGGGGAAGATGGTATTCATCATTCTTTGATAATGAGATGGAGCATTTTTAATGCCAAATGGCATTCTAAGATACTCATAAATACCACAGTGAGTGATAATTCTAAGTAATTTCCTAGCTTTAGGCATCAAAACATTTTGATGGAAGCCTTTTAATGCATCCATTGATGTTATATACTTGGCTTTAGACAATTGAGTCAAGGTTTCTTGGATCCTAGGGATTGGATACCTATCTGGAACTGTGTAGGTATTCAAAGCTCTAAAATCTCCAACCATTCTTGACTTATCATTATGCCATGCAATAATAACAGGTGTTGTCACTTCAACTTCCTCATTATGGCCTACTTTCCTTAGCACACCAAGTTGGATCAACTCTTGGATATGTTTTTCCAAGGCCTCTCTAGCTCTGGGACTGGCTGGATAAGCTGGTCTTCTAAGTACTGGAGGATATGGTCTATCAATATTAAGAGTAATATCAATTTCATGTCCCCTTATAGCGCCTAATGGTTCATTATCAGATGCAAATGCATTATTGTATGTATATAATACATCAATAAGTTCATTCCTCATCTTTGGTGACAATGATGGATTAATTTGTGCTTCAACAAGTTGTTTAGACACAAATTCATCTTTGTAAGTATCTTTGACAGAAGATACTACAGATATCTGTTTTGGCATATTGGAGAAAGCAAATTTTTGCCTTTTGTTATCTCCAATTGTGAAATATCTGTCTTTATGGTTATTTATATCAATACCATAAATATTCAAGTAATCATTTCCAAGAATGATATGCTGAGATGTACAATTATCCATTACTACAATCTCAGTTTTCATTCTTACACTTCCTGCTGGATGTGGGAATACAATATTAGTATCCAATATGCCCAAGGGGTACATATTGTTACTGGCACTACTGAACTGTACACCTTCTATTGGTAATAGATGGTTTTTCCATTCAGGAAGTATAATTTGGAGATAATCCTTGCCAATACAAGTGCAAAATGCCCCTGTATCCAGATTTACTTTGGCTTCAATATCACCCATTAGAACTGATGTGATACAGGATGCTCCAGCAGTGTAACCCTTTCCTCTAGCAGGTTTTGTTTTACACATTCTGGCATCTTGGATATTGATCAGGTTGTAGCAATCCTCACTGTACTGTGGCAAGTGGGTATGGACTTCTGTGACCTCAAAGAAAGCTGAAATGTTTTCAATGGGATAGTCCTCTACTGGTGTATCTTCAGAGACTGCAGAATCTTGATCAGACTCTTCTTTCTCTTCAGTACACTGAATGTCTTCAATGATTTGAACTTCATTGATCTTTGTCTTCTTAGGGCAAGTGTTGGCTAAATGTGAAGTACTTCCACATTTATGACACTTCAAGACAGGTCTTTCTGGTCTTCTTTCCTCTCTAGGAATCTTTGAGACTATTTTGGACTCTATTGGGTTTCTAACCCAAGTTTTACCAATTCTTGTTCTGGTAATGATATCTTCCATAGCATTAATGTAGTCCTCTGATGAACAGGGTTCCACACATCTGCTTTTGATAGCATGTTCCAGTTCTCCTCCACATTTTCTTAATATTTTCATATTAATCATAGTGTCAGACATATCTGGGTGTAAAGCAGATAATCTGTCTTTTTGTTTGAAGAACCAAGTAAGTGGTTTGTCTTTTTCTGAGTTAAAAATGGCACTTTCAAAAGCATTCTCCATTTTAAACCTCCAAGAATTATTGGCCCATTTGGTAATCACTTCAGATTTCCACCAAGACCAGTCATGTCTTCCATGATCCATTCTCATCTTGTAATACCATTTCTTTGCAGTCTTGGTAAACAAACAATGTAATTTTCCTACTATGATTTCATCAGGTATATTAAAGTCTTCTTGCAACATATCAATAGTCCTGATGAATTCAATGTGGTTGTATTCTCCTTCACCAGAGAATGTTGGCCATTCTTCTAATTTGGGAATATCCTTTGCAGAAATAACATTCTCTCCTAAGAATGGAGTCAAACTTTCTTTGACAGAAAGTTTTTCTTCAGTCAAAGGTGTAGAATGTCTTGGCATATGTGGTTCATGATTCTTATGAATTTGCTCCACACTTGCAATTATTTCATTCTTCAATTTCTGCCTTTCACTGTCACTTTTTGCTAAATGTATAGCAAATTGATTGGTGTTCTTAACTATTTGTAAGACATGGTCTTCAAGAGTTTTAAGTCTATCATTTACTTTAAAGATGGAAAGATCCTCTGTGTCATTATTTTGACATTGGTTCTCAATTCTTTCACAAGCATTGCTAATTGACTCAAGGGTGACAGTTGTCAATTTATGCCAATCAGAATGTTGCTTATCATTTTTCTTTAAATCATTGATGTCTAATGTAATTTGCTTTAACTTTGACTCAAGTTTGCCAATTTCTACACTAATACTTCTATGTACATCATTTATTTGCGTGGAAAAGTCCTGTTCATCCTTTCCTGCTCTTTGGCTGTGAATTCCATAAGAGTTCTGGCCATATTGAAGACACTGTCCACGGCTGAAGGCTCCAATCTGGGGATCCTGTACCCTTGTGGGTAAGGTCTGTGCCAATTGGCTTTGCCTTTGCCCTTGCCTTGATGGTTCTTGGGACCTCTCTGTTTCTTTTGAGGTCCTTTGGGCTTGTCCTTGGATGCTTCTGGAGCTGGTTTGGAGCTGGTAGATGCCACTGGTGCCTCTGTCTCCAAAGTTGGAGTCATTTCCAATTCTTTCTTCTGGTCTATGGATAAAAGACTCTGGTTCTTCAACCAATTCTTTATCTTTTTGACCTTGTCTTTGCAGGACAGGGGGCTCCAACCTCCTAAGAGTTCTATGGTCTTCTCCTGACCCAGAAAGCTCTTGATGTGTAAGTAGGAGTTCATGGCCCCCTGCCAAAGGCTTGGGCAGATTTCCCACTCCTCTTCTTTGGCTGCTCTGAACCAATTTTTGTACTGGCTCTGATATATTTCTATTGCTGCCACTTGAAAATGGTTCAGCCCTGGAAATATTATCATAAATTAGTTCAGGCTCAGAATTCACGTCAAAATCTGTTGGTACAGACCTTGGGGAATGGGGGGCAACTCTGGCATCCTCCAGATGTGCCTTTCTTGTGGAAGATTTGGCACTTCTGGATTTGGTCTTGCCTCTTCCTTGTCCACATCCATCTGGTTGGACTGAATAGTTGCTTCCATTTCTGGTATGCACCATTTTCACGTCAATTTAAAGATAAAAGGTGAAAATATAAGGTAAAATACACACCTTTTGGTGGTAATTTAGCTTTTTCTGAGTTGAATAAGGTGCCTCTTTTAGCAATCTGCACCTCAATACTGTCTTCAGATTCTGCTTCTGAAGATTCTGGACTAGTGATATATCTTTTACTGAGTCTGTTGCCAGCTGCACAGTATTTGATTAAAGACACTAAAAGAAATTATAAAAGAGAAAAAATTATTTTTTATACTTTTTAAAATATTTTTTAAAGATTTTTTATAAGTTTTATATTTTTTAATATTAAAAAAATTATTCTTTTTAAAGAAAAAAAATTAAAATTTAAGATTTTGAATGAAAATTAATTCAGAGTAACTCAAAGAATAATTTTATAAGTTTTTGGATGTGAAAAAGCCACGTGTAAAAACAATATAAAATTAAACCAAATTCCTCAATGAAAAAGATTTTAAAACAATTTCAAAAATAAAAATATTTTAACTCCAATTTGAAAGAAAAAAATTAATTAAATTAATATATTTTAGAGCTTAAAAATATATTAATTAAGGGTACAAGGTTCAAAAAACACGGCCAGGCCCCCAAATGTAAGATGTGACTATGAAACTGATGATAATATTACTATTAATCAACAGTACTATGTCTGTTCTTATGAAATATAATAATAAAATATTATTATAACCACAATTAAATAATTAAAAAATTATTTCTTTCACGTGTTAAGCACTACTAGTGATTTTAACAGTGAGCAAGTAATTGTCTACAAGAATCAATTACAAGAAGAATTTAATAATAAAAACTTCTTTATTAAAATAATAAAATTATTTTAATATATAATTATCTTTTGCAAGAATAATTATAAAGATAATTCTTGAAGAAAACTATTACTAGAGAAAAACTTTAAGAATTAAAGATAAATGACTCACTAATACTCCAAAGAACTTATTGATAATAAAAGTAGAGAAATTTGACGTGGAATTGTGGATTTAAGGGATCAAAAGGATTTATAACAGTATTACAACAATATATAGTTGGATTCTATGATTTCACGTCTTTCTGATTGATTCTGAAAGAATTAAAACACTTAAGAATAGTTGAACTAATACTTACTTGTTGGTAATAAAGATTTAATAAATTGATAAGATGATGATGAAAAAACAGCAAGAAGAGGCTTCTTTTAAGTCAACAACAGCTCACAGAGGCGTGCCATGGAGCAAACTGAAAAACCAGTGAGTGAGAAAACAATAAACCTTTTTGGATTATTGATTGCATCATCTGTTGTCATGTAAGATTATCATAATTACTTAATTGATGCTTTTACGTGACTACCAACCCCAATATGGTTAAGAATAAAAGGAGTAACACTTGTAAATCTTCTTTTATTCTAAAATAATCATTGATTTCTCAAAGTTATCAATGTTATTGCCAATTTCATCACAGGTTGTAATTACTGTGAATTTTTGAAGATTCAGTATTTCACGTAGAATATCCAAAAATGGACTGTAAGTAAAACTTTTAATTTTACTAGTAAAACTGTAATTATTTTTGGTTGTACCATAGATAATACAGTTCTCCTTTAGTCCTGAAAGTTTCAGAAAGATTCATTAAGAATTGTATTTTTAATGAATTTTTGAAGGTTTTACCTCATTTCTACGTAGAATTGCAAATAGCAGTGTTTTGCTGGTTGCTATGAGGTAAATCAATGAATATAGGTCCCAAAAGGGTTTTAATTACTCTTTTGGGGTTTATCCATGGAAAGTCATTAGTAATTGACATGGTTACAGGAGTGTAAGTAGCTCATTACCTCCTTGGCACGTCAAAATAGCAGGTTATTTGCTATTTTCTGATGTTTTACAGTAGTTGTAACTTGGTAACCAAGTTCCCAAAGAGTTTTAGTTTACCAATTGGGCCAAGATGAGCCATGGATCCATGCTCTGGAGCTATCCACGCCTCTGAGGCCTCAGAAGTTGGGTACCCTGGCTCTCTTTGATGTCTTTTGTCCCCCTTGCTTATTTTTTACGTCAAAATAGTAATTTAAGCTTAAAGTGAGATATCCACTATGGGTGTACCAAAAGTCCATGTAAGAATACCATGATATTAAGTGCTCAAAACATGCATAACACTATTCTTAGTGTATATGTAACATGGGATTTCTCACTTTCCCATTATTTTGGCTAAAAATCAAGAAAAACAAAAATTTTCACGGATCTTTTATGTGGTATTAATGATGTGGTATTGAAGTATTTTCCATTTTACCACCTCAAATACTTAAATTGAGCTTATTCACTCTATGGAGCTACCCTAGGTGAATTTTTGTGTAGAATCCAAATCTGGTCTTAAATCCATGGATTTACTTACTCAATAAAAAGTTATTCATCTTTTCTGAAATTGAAAATGATGAATTTTGGATATATGCATGACTTATGAGTTTTGCATAATTCAAAATTTCTTTTTAAGATAATTGTGGCCTATTTGGGTATGTAAAATATACCTCAAGGCTCACAGGCAAATTTGCGCATTTTGCGCACTTTTGTGCAAATTTGCGCATTTGCGCACTTTTGCGCAAAAGGCTTCAAAAGGCCTTTTTGGCCAACTTCATCATAATTGCGCATTTGTGCACTTTGCGCAAATTCTGCGCATTTTGCGCAAAAATGCGCAAAATGGCCAAAACACTTAATAAGGCCATTTTTTCAGCATTAATCAAATTTTTTCAGTTTTTCACCAATATATGCCATTATGGCATATATGCGCATTTGCGCAAATTTTGCGCACTTTGCACAAATTGGCCAAAATCCCCTTTAATCACAAAATCAATGATTTTGGCCAGGACTTCTGATATGGTCCAAAACCTCAAGTGTTTGCCACTTTATGCCAACACTCTCAAGATGAAAATTATGATGAAATCAGGTGTTCTTGGGACATAAACCCAGATCACCCACTTTTCAAAAGCCATGAGGACTCAAGAAAAGTTTTGGTGAAGACACTCAAGACAAGAATGAAGAAATTTTAAGAAGCGTGAAAGCATTTTGAAGTAAAAGAGGGAATTCAGAATCAAGATCAAGGGGAAAATACCTACAGGTGATCAAATGAGGATTTTTGTTGAGTATTGGTTGAAGAAGAAATTTTGATGAAAAAATTTAAGGAATTGGGGAAAAGAACTGTATGGATTATTTGCAAGCTCATCAAGACTCACTGTACTTATGGTGCTAAGAGCTCGCCTTCAAGAGGGGGATAATGTCACAGCCAAGGAGGCAGGGGCATTACCAATCATATTTAACAATCATTAATTCATTGATACCCCTCAAAACCCAATCAGAAAGGGGGTTTCATTCAACATTCTCCAAATACAGTTTTCATACAGGCAAGATCCAAATACGGTTTCAAACCTCAATACAGTTTCATACAGGCAAGACCCAAATACAGGATTCACCAAATACAGGCCTGTAATCAATACAGGCGCAAATACCTGTATTGACTGTATAACCTGTATTGGATTCACCAATACAGGATTCAATCCCACATCCAACTTCTTCCAGCATACAGACAAGTATCTCAACACTCAAACTCCAAGGCTGGTATTTCTCACATATACCAGCCCCTCTTCACCCACCTGGGGGTTTTTCCCCCAGTTAATTAAAATATTGGATTTATTATTTAATATTATTTTATTTCTCATTTAAGAAATGTTATTTCATTATTTATTAAGTTAGTCTTTGCCTTCCGTCACCTGTTCAGTAGAGTCCTGGTGGCTATATCCTTTATTAATCCTTTTCTCTTTTCTGAACAGGTTGAAACAGTGGTACAGGATTATTTGTGGTTGGCTCTTTATTATTGCTTTTGTTTTCCTCTCATATCTTTTAACTCTTATTATTTTATGACTAGGAAATTATTATCTTATTTCATTACGCTTATCATTTGAGTATTTCCTTTTGAGCCCTCCATAAGTAAGTCTGTTCACTGAGTGCCAGGCCCTCTTCACTTAGAAGAGCCCCTGTGACAGAAAACAAGAGTTGTACAAATACATAAGTGATATCAAAGAAAAAACTTTTACAATCAATTATGATGTGAGTATTGAAATCCTTACAGAAAAATTAAACAAATTAAGTATTTCTGTAGAAACATTTGAAGAAAAGACTTCATCACACCAAAAATTACTTTTGGACCATGTGGAAAAAAGTGATGAAGCAAGAATGCATCTGAAAGATGACATTCAAAGTGAGATAAGGCTTATTACTGAAAAAATGTATAAAATTAATGAGGCTAACTTAAATATGCCAAATTTATCAACACCATTTTCTCACGTAAGAAGCCCTGTTAAACCAAAAGAGGAATTAACAAATCCATTCATAACAGACTTGAGTCATCAAGACAATAACCAAGTCTTAATTAAGGAAGCACCTCACTTGAAATAATGGCCAACATTCACAGGAGAAGGTGAATATGACCACATGTCATTTATCAAAACAATTGTCATGCTACAAGAAGATTATGCCATACCAGATGAATTAATCACTGCACGATTACATTAATTGTTTGATAAATCTGAAAAAAGATGGTATTATGGCATAAGGCAAACAAATGGCAAAAATACCTGGTCTTGGTGGAAACAAGAAATAATCACCAAGTGGGCTAATGATGCCTGGAGGTACAGTATAGAAAATGCATTTGAAAATTCTTTCTTTGACCCAGACAAAGACAAACCTTTAACTTGGTTCTTGAAACAAGTTGAAAGACTTAATGCATTGTACCCAGAAATGTCACAAAAAATGGTGCATATGAAAATACTCAAGAAATGTGGATGAGAGCTAGAACATGCCCTAAGAAGCAGGTGTATAGAACCATGCTCCACAGAATAGTATATTAATGCACTAGAAGACATAGTGACAAGAACAAAAATTGGCAGGACTTGGAAGAAATTGGACATTAAAAGCCCAAATAAACCATTTATCAAAAAAGATAAATCAAAAGAATCCTTCAAGCCCAATACATCCAACAATAATGAGCAAAGAAAATGCCATAAATGTGGAGGTATTGGACACTTAGCCAATAATTGCCTTCAAAAGGCAAAGATTAATGAAATTGTAGAAACAGAAAACCACATTGACAAAGAAGAGGAATCTGACTCTGAAAAAGAGACAGAAGAGTCAGAAAGTTCTGAAAGTGATGAAATCAATATAATTAATGCACAAATTAATAATATTGATATAATTTATGAAGTACTGGATGTTAACTCAAACTTACCACAAGTTGGGACATCTGACACAAACCTGACAAACATACGAGATGCCAAAATGTATAGAACCAGACCTGCAAAAGGAATGGGATATACAGCTGGAAAATCAAGTATAAGTATTGTTATGGTTGATAATCAAGAAGGAAAAGTTAAATTAGATACAGGAGCATATTGCACCTGTGTTGGTAAAAGTTATTTAAAAACCATTGTCCCAGACTGGCAAGAAAAACTTATGCCAATACAAGGTGTCAAATTTAGTAGTGCAAATGAGAGCATGAAGCCCCTTGATATAATTGATTTAACACTAATTTTTCCTCATCCCTCACAATGTGTCAGAATGAAAGTAGAGTTTGTAGTAATGGACAACTGTACTAGTAATCACTTCATACTTGGGAATGACTACTTATCAATTTATGGTATAGATATCTCTAACCGTAAGGATAGATATTTTACCATAGGAGACAACAAAAGACAAAAGTTTGGCTTCTTAAATAACAAAAAACAAATCACAGTTATTAAGAATGAATAAAAGATTCCAGAAAAGGAACTTTTTATATATGAACAACTTGAAGAGGCAGAATTCAATCAAGAATTAACAGAAAAAATGAAAGAAAAATTGAATAACCTCTTATTTAAGTATAAAAATGCCTTTGCAACTGACAAAGAACCACCAGGTGCCATAATTGGACATGAAGTGGATATAATTCTTAATGTGGAAAAATATTACCCACCTTTACTAAGGAGACCTGCTTACCCAGCTAGCCCAAGGGCTAGAGAAGCCTTAGAGGTACACATTAAAGATTTAATGGACCTTGGAGTATTAAGAAAGGTTGGACATAATGAACAGGTAGAAGTTACTACACCTGTCATTATAAGTTGGCATAATGGAAAATCAAGGATGGTAGGAGACCTCAGAGCCCTGAATACCTATACCATTCCAGACAGGTATCCAATACCCAGGATCCATGAGACATTAACACAATTGTCACAAGCTAAGTTCATCACAGCCATGGATGCCTTAAAGGGTTTTCATCAAAATGTCTTAACAGACAATGCCAAAAAACTACTGAGGATAATAGTCCACTGTGGAATTTTTGAATACTTAAGAATGCCATTTGGCATAAAAAATGCACCTTCCCATTAGTAAAGAATGATGAATACCATATTTCCTGAAGAATTATCAGAAGGATGGTTAATTATCTATATTTATGATATCATATTCTGCTCAGAAACTTGGGAAAATCACCTTACAAGACTAGAGAGAGTACAACAGAAATAGTCTAAGTGAATATGAAAATTTCCTTGAAAAAGTGTCATTTTGCATACAGTGAATTAAAAGCACTAGGACATGTTGTATCTGGACTTAGTCTAGGCATAGACAAGAATAAAGTAGCAGCAGTACTACTTAAGCCAATGCCTCAAACCAAAAAAGAAATGCAATCATTTCTAGGATTTGCTGGTTACTATAGACAGCATATAAAGGACTTTGGAAAAATTGCTAAATCCTTGTATAAGCTATGTGACCAACAAACAGTCTATGAAATGACAGAAGAAAGAGCCAAGGCATATGAAGAATTGAAAAATTCTTTAACAAATGCCCCATTTCTTCCAATGCCAGATTGGAAAGTACCCTTCAAACTTTACATTGATGCTTGTGGAGAAGGACTGGGTGCTGCACCACACCAGACACAAATTATCAATGATAAACCAGTGGAAGGACCAATTTGTTTTATTTCAAGACAGATAAAGCCAACAGAAGCAAGATATGGAGCAAGCCAAATGGAATGCCTCTGCTTAGTGTGGGCTTTAGAAAAATTACATTACTATTTGGATGGAACAGTATTTGATGTGATTACAGACTGTAATGCTGTAAAATCTCTATTAAATATGAAAACTCCAAATAGACATATGCTGAGATGGCAAATTGCTATCCAAGAATATAGAGTAAATATGACTATTGTTCATAAATCTGGAAATATTCATAAAAATTCAGATGGTCTTAGCAGATTGGCTCTAACAAATACCCCTGACAATCCAGCATGGGTACCACAAGAAGAACACCATATAGAAGGAATATGTGTTACAGATATCGGCACAGAATTCTTTAACCAAGTTAAAGAAGGCTATAAGATAGACAAAGATTTCCATATATTAAGCCAACTTCTAATGAAAGACTGCAAAAACCCATCACTTTCATCAAAACTAGATGAAATATGGAAAAAGGCATATGATGAAGGTGTAACAACCATCCATCAAGGGTAAGGGTATTCATTCATATACCCACTCAAACACCTCAAAATCAGAAGATCCACTGTTGCATCAATATTCCGTTTCAGCAGTCTTCATTCTGAAACATGCATACAGTTTGGTACATCAATACAGCCTGTCAATACCTGTACAGGTTGGATTCACCCAATACAGTTTCAATACACCAGCATGAAACTGTATGATCACTCAAATACACCACACCTCTTGTACAGGATCTGTATTGGCCAGACTCAATTCAATAATTCAATCCTCTCATGAAAATTCTTCCTCTGGACCAGGGCTGGTGTTTCTCACATATAGCAGCCCCTCTTTCTCCCCCCTGGGTACTTTTCCCCAGTTAATTAATTTAGCCTATTTATTATTTCATAATTATCCTTATCCTTATTTTGGGTAGTATAATTATTTAATTTTAAGTTAGTCTTTGCATTTCTTTCTTTGCCTATACAGTATGAGTTGGGTGGCCATATCCTTATTAACCCTTCTCTTTCCATTCTGACAGGTTGAAACAGTGGACTTGGATTTGTTTGTGGTTGGCTCTTCTATTTATTACTCTTATTTTTTTGTTTCTGCTTTTCTCATATCTCTTATTATAGTAATTCATTCCTTACACTCTTAAGTGTATTCAATTCCTTCTTACCATATCTTTGAGCCCTCCATAAGTGAGTCCCAGTTTACTGAGTGCCAGGCCCTCTTCACTTTGAAGAGCCCCTGTGACATTAAATTAATTAACTCATATTTGATTCTTTCTTTTCATTCATTTATATTCATTTTCTTCCATTCATCAATTATGATCTCTTTTATGACTTAATGATCTTTAATGATTATGATTTTTCTCTCTCATCAATTCCATCTCATTCATTTCATTCATATGAAATTGATTTTTCTTCTTTCTTAATCATTGCTAACCATTTCATTCACTTCATTCCATTTTATCAAATCAAATTCTTTCTGTGTTCTTATTCAAGTTCTTTTAGGAGTTATTGATTGGTTTAACTGATTGGATTTTTCATTGGGATTCATTGGGTTTATTGATTCAGTGATTCAGGATTTTTTCATTGGATTGGATTGATTGACTTTAAATTCTCAAGATAATTTATTGATCCTCAAGAATTGATTTTGATTATTGACTGATTTTGACTCATCAACATATTGAGTTGATTTCTGAAGATTTTAAATTGATTGATTGATTCCTCAAGAACTTGATTTCATATTGAAGACACTGATTTATTCAGTGATTGATTATTTATTGAATATTGATTGATTGTTGATTTACTCGAGATTATTGATATGTGATTTGAATTGATTGTTGATTGTTTGAATTGATTTGACTTTTGACTGAATTTGATTCCCCAAGATTTGAATTGATTCCTCAAGATTCATCAAGATTTTAATTGTGATTGATTTGGCCCAGGTCTGATTATTATTCTTTTACCATCAAGTTTTATTTCCTTTTATTCAAAATGCCATTTCAGCATAGTCCCCCAGCCACAAATACTAGATCCCAAAGAATTCAAGCTGTTCTCACTCCTACAGCAAGGGCTCCTCTTGACCGCACACCATCAGTTCATCAACTGAGTGCAAACTTGGACAGAAGACCACCAATAGAAGGAGCAGCACCCTCAAGAAGAGGTGGAATGAAATCGAGAAGATCAAGATCCTTTCCTCGACTTTTGTGTGGCTACCTTGGCATGTCTGAAGGTGCAAGAGCAAGACAAGGGGAAGTTGAAGATGAAGAGGGGGAAGAGTCTGTGGAAGAGGAAGATTCTGGGGAAACTGAAGTGGCAGATGCCTTGGAAAATGCTCCAGAGGTGCCTCAGGGTTCTAGTCAACCTCTTGTCTCTCAAACTGATCCAAGTCTCCTCAAGTTGATGGAGCAGATGACTCAATTCATGGGGCAACTCACTAAAGCAGTTACCCCCAGGGACAATTCCAAGGCCCCTGCTTTCAAGAATCCATCCATGAAGGCACCTGATTCTTTTGATGGTAATCAAGCTCATAAATTGAGAGGATTTATCCAATCCTGTCAATTAATCTTTCATAATGATCCAGCAAATTTCTTCTCTGACAGGAAGAAAGTTCTTGACTCAACTTCTTTTCTCACTGGTAGAGCTGGAAGGTGGATTGAACCCTATCTCTCAAATATTTCCAATGAAGACCCTTCCTACCTCCTCAATAATTGGCCATTATTTGACTCTCAATTATTCACTCTGTTTGGTGACCCCAATGAAGTCAGGAAAGCTGAACAAGAGTTGGACAATTTGAGGATGAAGGAAAGTGGTCATGTTTCCTTGTATATTTCTGATTTCAGAAGCTTAATGTCAAGAATTGGAGATTGGGGTGAAAGGGCTTATATCCATGTGTACAGAAGAGGCTTGGCATCAAGATTGTTGGACCAATTGTCTTCTCACCCTGGAACTTTTGATAGTCTTCAAGAACTCATGGACATCACCTTGGAATTAGATACCAGGTACCATGAGAAGCAGAAGGAAAAGGGCAGTCATCAAGAGAAGAAGCCTCCAATCAGTGAATCCAACTGCTCCAAGCCCCCTCAAAGTTCATCATCACAGAAGCCTTATCACAAAAAGAATAAGAAGGGGAACAATTTTCAAGTGTCCAAAGACAAGCCTCATGCTGCTCTCCTCAATAAGGACAACAAATTAATTGGTTCTGAAAAGGAGAGGAGGATTAAAGAAGGCTTGTGCAATTATTGTGGTGGAAAGCACCCATTTGAAAAATGCTTCAAGAGGCCTGAAAATAGGCAAGGATCATCAAAAGGCTTCCCTAGCAAGCAGGGAAAAGCCTGAGTGGGGATCATTATGTGTTCAATGGTTCTCACTTATTTCCTTCAAGAGCACAGTTGTGCACTCTGAATACTAGTGTCAAGAAATCTTTAAAGTTTCTTATTTTTTATTCTATCTCTGATATTTTTTATAGTATTCTCATTGACTCTGGTGCTACAAACTCCTTTATTGCAAAGAATTTTGTTCTCAAGTACTCATTGACCATGTCAGAGCTCCCTGAAAAGATTCCTCTTTTCATTCTGGATTCTAATGAATCCCCTGCCTTGTTCATCACCCATTATACCAAGTGGGTAGTTGACTTGCCTTCCTTCCAAAGCTTTCAATGGGATTTCTTTATCATAGATTCACCCAATGGAGAAGACCTGATAGTGGGCTATGATTTTCTTTACCATTTTAATCCCATTCTTGATGGGAAAAATGGATTGATCACCTATGATTCTAGTCATAAGGATTCTAGTGGTATTATTCCTTCTACTAGTAATGACTTAGCCACTGCTGTCAACAGTGTTGCTCCGGTTGGTGAACTTAAGACACCTTCCATTCCTTCTTCTTTCCATATCCATTCCATAACTCCCTCTCAGTCATTACTTCCATTAAGAGATGAAGTCTTCAAAGAGATAAAGGATGTTGGAGAAGATGTTGCAATATCTTCACTTCATCTCTTTCAAGGGGATATGGACCTTCCTCCCTTGTCTTTTCATGCCTCCCTGGAGGAGCAGTGGGATGAGGAGGAAGAGCCAGAAGAAATTGAAACTGTGTTGAAGGTAGTCCCTCCTGCTTATCACCAATATTTGGATTTATTCTCCAAGGTGAAAGCAGAGAAACTTCCTCCACACCACGCCTGTGATCATCATATCGAATTGGAGGGTCTTCTACCTCCAATTGGTGTTATCTACTCATTATCAAATCAAGAGTCAGAAATACTGCGGGCCTACATTTCAGAGAATGTAGAGAAAGGTTTCATAAGACCAAGCTCCTCTTCAACAGGAGCACCTGTCCTTTTTGTCAAGAAAAAGGATTGAGGTCTTCGTTTGTGTGTTGACTACTGCAAACTCAATGCTGTCACTAGGAAGAACAGATACCCTGTTCCTCCTATTAGCCAGCTCCTTACCATATTCAACAGTTCCACTATCTTCTCCAAGATAGATTTGCGTGGTGCATATAACCTTCTGAGAATCGAAGAGGCGGATGAGCAGTTAACTGCCTTTAGAACCAAATATGGTAGTTATGAGTATTTGGTCATGCCATTTGGTTTGACCAATGCTCCTGCTTCTTTCCAGAATCTAGTAAATGATATCTTTGCAGATTTCTGGGATGTGTTTGTTGTGGTTTATTTAGATGATATTATGGTCTTTTCAAGTTCTGAGGAGGAACATGTCAAACATGTGGCCTCTGTTCTCCAAAGACTGAGGGACAATAATCTGTTTGCCAAAGCCTCCAAGTGTGTATTCCATGCCTCAAGTGTGGAATACTTGGGCTATGTTGTTTCAAGTGATGGCCTCAAGATGGATTCTTCAAAAGTTCAGCAAATCCCCAATTGGCCTCAGCCCAAAAACATCAAGGCCCCTCAATCTTTTCTTGGCTTTGCCAATTTTTAACGTTGTTTCATTACAAATTATTCTAAAAAAATCACTTCCCTCACTTCCCTCCTTAAAAAATATTCTCCTTTCATCTTCAATGAGGAGGCTCTTAGTCAGTTTCAAGCACTCAAAGAAGCTTTCACCTCTGCTCCTATCTTATCTCATTTTAAGCCTTCTCTACCTACTATTGTAGAGACTGATGCTTTTGATTATGCATTGGGTGCCGTACTGAGTCAGGTGAATGACTAAGGAAAGCACCCCATTGAATTTGATAGTCACAAGCTTCTCCCAGCTGAGCTGAACTATGAAATTCATGACAAGGAACTCCTTGGCACAGTTTGGGCTCTCAAGCGCTGGAGAGCATTTCTTCTTTCTCTTTCCAATCCTTTTGAGGTCTTGACAGAGCATTGTTCCTTGCAGTATTTCATGTCTTCCAAAGTTCTTACTTGTTGTCAGGCCCATTGGGCTGAATTTCTCTCAGAATTTCATTTCAATATCACTTACCGCCCAGGCAGGCTGGCCACTTTACCAGATGCCTTGTCACGTCAGGATGACCTGTAACTGGAGAGGGGGGTGGACTTCATCAGCAATAATCCTCAAAATTTTCATCAAGTACTTAAACAAGATGGAATTCAAGAGTTAAGATTCTTCTCAATCAAAGTGGAAATTTTCTCAGATTTAGTTGACAAGATTCAAAAAAAAGTATGGCAAGACAAAGACTATAAAGAAATACTCAAGAAACTAGCAAGAGGTGAATCAGTTCCAGATTATTCTCTTGAAGCTCAAGCCAAGTTGTTATTATTCAAAGATAGAGTGGTAATCCCAAGCAATGAAGAACTTCAACTCTATATTCTTCAAAAGCGCCATGACTCACCTTTGGCTGGCCATCCTGGCCAGGAGAAGACCCTCAAGCTCATCAAGAGGGATTTTTATTGGGCTGGCATGAATCAATTCATCAAGGACTATGTGTCCTCATGTCAGCAATGTTCAAGAAACAAGAACATTCATCACAAGAAGTTTGGATTACTCAAGCGTCTTCAAATTCCATCTGGTCCTTGGAATTCTTTATCAATGGACTTTATCACTCAATTGCCCTTGTCAAACAGCTTTGACTCAATTCTAGTAGTTGTGAACAGGTTCTCAAAAATGGCAATCTTCATTCCAACCTATGGAACAATCACTGCTCTGGACTTAGCTCAAATCTTCATTAGTCATGTATTTTCCAAGCATGGCCTTCCAGTCAGTATTGTTAGTGATAGAGGATCTTCATTTGTTTCATTATTTTGGACTCAATTATGTCAGCAGCTCAAGATATCAAGAGATCTTTCAACTGCTTTTCATCCTGAAACAGATGGACAGACAGAGAGGGTAAATCACATTCTAGAACAGTATCATCGGATGTATGTCAGCTATCATCAAGATGACTGGTACACCTGGCTCCCTCTGGCTGAATTCGCCTATAATAATGCAGAACATTCATCAACAAAGCAATCACCTTTCTTCACCATTTATGGAAGAAATCCCAGCTTTGACTCAATCCATATCTCTCAAGACTCACCTGCTGGAAAGTTATCAACAAAACTCCAATCAGTACAGCAAGTTGTCAAAGAAGAATTAGAGTCAGCAATAAGGAGATTCAGAAGTATGCAGAAAGAAATAGAGCAATTCCACCTGATCTCCAACCTGGGGACAAAGTGTGGCTAGCTTCTAAGAACATCAAGACAACAAGACCCACCAAGAAATTATCAGAAAGATGTTTGGGACCTTTTGAAGTTCTAAAGAAGATTGGCAGTCATGAATATCACCTCAAGTTGCCTCAGCAATGGAAGACAGTTACCCCTGTATTCCATGTGTCCTTATTAGAACCAGTCAATCATTCAGCTATCCTAAATCGTCATCAAATGCCGCCACCACCAGTTTTAGTGGAGGAGCAAGAAGAATGGGAAGTGGCTCAGGTTCTGGACTCAAAACTCAAAAGAGGTAAATTATGGTATCTTGTAGAGTGGAAAGGATTCAGTGAAGACCCAGAAAGAACCACTTGGGAACCAGCTTCCAACCTAACCAACTCACCAGACCTTGTCAAGGATTTCCATTCATTATATCCAGACAAGCCTGGTCCAAATACCTCAAGAGTTTGATTATGGTGCTTGGTGGGGAGAAGAAGTTATGAAAGTAAGTTCCTCTCCTGGCATGCACCTTTAAGGGGGTATTCCACCCATATGTTGTTGTAAGCATCACCTTGGCCACTTTGTGAGCACTTGTCAATTCTTTGGACAGGTTCAGGAAGCATACAACATCAATACCCTCCATTTGGACCTTATCAAGATATGGCCAAATGTTTTCTTTCTTTCTCTTTTTCTTTTCTCTATGTATCATTTCATTATGCCAATCATCATAATTCAAGACATTCATTACTTCAAGTCATTTACGGCAATTCATTTCAAAATTTATTTATGGAAAATTATTTCAGTTTTATGGTGCTTGGTGGGGAGTGGAAGTTATGAAAGTAAGTTCCATCTCCTGGTATGCATCCCTGAGGGTTCTACTTCTTGTAAAACATTACCTTGGCCACTCTATGAGCATCAAATGCTTGGTTTTCATTTTTCAGACACTTCTTGGCCAGAATCAAGTAGCTCACCACAAGGAGGACCAGCCACAGGATTTGTCTTTATTTCTTTTCTTTACTCTCATTTTCTCTTATCCTTTGATTTTTCTTTCTTTCTTTACTTGTATAATTTTCTTTCTTTTATTTCTTTAAAGCAGCAGCATCCCCTCCGGAAATCATGTACTGGGAGGTTCCATATATCTTTTCTTTTTTTTCTTTTTTTAGTACTATAAAAGTGAGAATAGAAGTCAATCCAAACGCAACAAGGACAAGGAAACTAGTTTCTCTACCCAATCATCAAAAGCTCACCAGAAGTCATTATTAGGTTCATCTTAATACCAGCCAAATGTGGGAATGCAGAAGCAGAAGATTCAAGATGTCCAAATCAGTCCATTTCAATCCAAAGGAAATTGACCTCAAGAAGGGGGCCATAACTCATTTATGGCCCCCCTCAAAGCCCCTTTGGGGCTGCATTCATCACTGTGGGCCTCCCCTGCATCTTTGGGGATGCCATGATCTTGGTGACCCTGGACCCCATCAATGGGTCCAGGCCATAAAGGTGGGTGTCTTGGACTCTGAGCCAATTTATGGTCCTCATCAAATTTGGGCCCAGGGGGTCCATTTTAGTCATGGGGGCCTCCAATAGCCCCCATGGACCGTGGACTGCGGCGTACGGCCCATGGCCCATGGACCGCAAGACCACGTACCACGGCATACGGCCCGCGGACCGTAGGACCCCAAAGACAAGAAAAAGGCCAATATGGCAATATGTCATAAAAAACACCATCAAGCCCAAAAAGACCCAAAACGGCCAAAAATGGCCATAAATCATGGAATCACCAAAATCACCAAAAAACACAAAAAGGCCCAAAAGGCCAGAAAATCAAAACTTATCAAGATTCATCAGGGAAGAGGCCAAAGCCCAAAACCACTTTTGAGGGCTATTGAGGCCATTTCCATGGACAATGGGGACAAGACCCCTTGGAGGAAAATTTTCATTTGGATTAAGCCTTGCCCAATGTGTAAACTTCATATACTCATTGGGAATCATTTTTTGAGCACAAGAGCTCAGTGGCCATCATTTTGGGATATATCCCAAGGCCATAGTCCAAGGCCAAGATGGATTGAATCAGAAGCAAGAAAAGCATATTTCGAAGTGGGATACTTACTCAAAACTTGAAAGAAGGGGGGAATCAATTTAATTTGACAGAGAAGAATTGAAGAAGGATTTTCAGGATAATGGTCAAGAGGAAAGGAAAATTAAAAAGAAATTTCTTTGAAAAAATGTGGGGATATTGAGATGCCACTCAACAGTGGCAGGGAATTATGGTGTTCAGGAGCCCACCAGTTTCAAGAGGGGGATGCTGTAACAACCATCCATCAGGGGTAAGGGTATTCATTCATATACCCACTCAAACACCTCAAAATCAGAAGATCCACTGTTGCATCAATATTCAGTTTCAGCAATCTTCATTCTGAAACATGCATACAGTTTGGTACATCAATACAGCCTGTCAATACCTGAACAGGTTGGATTCACCCAATACAGTTTCAATACACCAGCATGAAACTGTATGATCACTCAAATACACCACACCTC
The DNA here is from genome assembly GCA_023105745.1 of Austropuccinia psidii. Classification (NCBI taxonomy): domain Eukaryota; kingdom Fungi; phylum Basidiomycota; class Pucciniomycetes; order Pucciniales; family Sphaerophragmiaceae; genus Austropuccinia; species Austropuccinia psidii. The sequence goes on along the minus strand of JALGQZ010000013.1, from coordinate 31,723,878 downwards.
TTGTACAGGATCTGTATTGGCCAGACTCAATTCAATAATTCAATCCTCTCATGAAAATTCTTCCTCTGGACCAGGCCTGGTGTTTCTCACATATACCAGCCCCTCTTTCTCCCCCCTGGGGACTTTTCCCCAGTTAATTAATTTAGTTTATTTATTATTTCATAATTATCCTTATCCTTATTTTGGGTATTATAATTATTGGAGTTTAAGTTAGTCTTTGCATTTCTTTCTTTGCCTGTACAGTATGAGTTGGGTGGCCATATCCTTATTAACCCTTCTCTTTACATTCTGACAGGTTGAAACAGTGGACTTGGACTTGTTTGTGGTTGGCTCTTCTATTTCTTACTCTTATTTCTTTGTTGCTGCTTTTCTCATATCTCTTATTATAGTAATTCATTCCTTACACTCTTAAGTGTATTCAATTGCTTCTTACCATATCTTTGAGCCCTCCATAAGTGAGTGCCAGGCCCTCTTCACTTCAAAGAGCCCCTGTGACAGAAGGAAGATTCCACCTCCTTGATGGAATCCTTTACCATAGAACAAAACACACATGTGTTATGGCCTTAACAGATAGAACCCTGATAAACACTATTTTACATGAGTGTCATGATAGTGTTGCAGCTGGACACCTTTCAGAAGACAGAACACTAGAGAAGGTGAAAACCTGCTCTTGGTGGCCAAATTGGAAGAAAAATGTTATAGAATACTTCCAAACCTGTGACAGATGTCAAAAAGCCAACAGAGCCACAGGAAAGAAATTTGGAATGATGATCCAAATCCAAGAACCAAAATCCCCTTGGGAAATAGCTCATATGGATTGGGTAACAGCATTACCTCCAGGAGGAGACAGAAGCAATAATGCATGCCTAGTATCGGTTGAAAGGTATAGCAAAACCCCCATGTTCCTACCATATCATAAAGTTGACACAGCTATGGACACAGCCATAATGATATGGAATAAAGTTATTAGCCATACAGGCGTATTCCAGAATATTATAAGTGAAAGAGACACAAAGATCACTTCAGTATTATGGACAAATCTCCATAACTTGTTTGGGACAAAATTAACATTCTCAACAGCTTACCATACTCAAACTGATGGTTTAGCAGAATGAATGATACAGACCTTAGAGGACATGATCAGAAGATTCTGTGCTTATGGGCTAGAACTCAAAGATTCTGATGGTTTTACCCATTATGGGTGTACACTAATACAAGCTCTTGAACTGGCATATAAAACATCAATCCATTCTTCTACTGGCAAAACACCAGCAATGCTAGAAAAAGGTTGGAATCCAAGACTTCCTTATGATACCCTCAAAAAGGACTTTGTAAGGTGTGGATATGAAACTTTGATTAAAAATCAAGTACTTTTCCTGTCCTCAAAATTTGTATAAGGTAAAATTCAATTAAAAATGATATGAAATATTATTTTTAAGAGAAAACACGCCAAATTTATTGTTTATAACTTTATTAGTATAAAACAATAATATTATAAAAATTTATTGTTTTACCAACAATAAAAATTTATCCAAAAAATACTCTACAAGAGATATTTTAAGGCTACAAAAGAAATTTCTTCAAGAGCAATTTCAATTGGAATTAATTGAGCAAAGAACTGCAAGCAATTAATTAAAGAACAAAGTCTTTAAAAAGAATATTAAAGAGAAAACACGCCCAAAAGTGACCAGAGTGAATTTGGAAACAAAGTGACAAAGTTAGCAGTGATGAAAGATGCTTTAATTCACTTTTGGGGTGGTTCAGGGGTAAAAATGATTATAAGAGTTACAAACAATGATTATAATGATTTTTTCACGTGGTTAAAAGGATTAAAATGATTTAAAAGTGGTTGTTGGAATCTTTGATTGATTGGTTTAACAGTTTTAAACTAATTAATAAAAGGAAAAGATTCTAACATGAAGAGAAAAGTGGGGCAAAGAAGACATTCTTTTATAGCCATCAATTCTTTTACTCCAAAAGTAAAATTTACTCTTGTCAGTCGTGAAAAACAGTCTGACAACAGAAAAGCCAATTATGGCATCATTGAACCCTGGTTTAGACCAAAAAGGGCTGGTTTAAGCCATTTTTAGCCATTTTTAGCCATTTTAGACCCTTAAATCAGCCATTACTATAGCAATACCAGGCCTAGAGCCTTCAAAACACGTCAGAATGTGTGTCAGAGGCGTAGAAACCAGTTAAAACTGTTTTTATTATGATTGTTTTATCTTAAGGGTAGTTTTACCTTCTTGGCAACAGCTAAAACTACCCCAGTTGGTATCAAAACCTCATCATCAATTGAGTCCACAGACCCTGTAACTCAATTCCAGGCCGAAAGTGATGAACTTTTGCGTGAATTTTGACATCCCACGCCTGTCAGCAAGGATTTTGGGGGTCTAGCTCCCCCTTAGAGCTGGAGTTCCTTTTCCCCCCCAAATTTAATCTTTCCAATTTATTTTTCCTTTAATTCCTCATCATGTATTATACTTATAATTTACACATGTAATTAAATTCAATTGTACAGTACAATACAGTAATAATTGACACCTCATATGTAAATCAAAGTTCACTTATGTAATACACGCGCACATTTTGACATTTCAATTGAATTCAATTGAAAATACTTTAATTCCTCATAACTTCTAAACTAAACACAACACCTCAATTTTAACACAAAAATTGATGGTTAACACCACATGTGGTGTGAATTAAATTAAGGTTTTGAGGATTTTCAACTTTTGTATTGAAAATACTAAAAACTTAATTTAAGCTTATTTAGAGTTGAGTTACAAAAATTTCACTCAGAGGTGACCCCACCTGATTTTTTATGAGGAATCCAATGGTGAAATAAAATTTATATGTTTATTTATTGGATAAAAAGTTATAATAAATTTTATTTAACTTTTTTCCAAATTTATTTATTTTTTCACAATTTTTGTTAAAATTTCATTTTTACTTAATTTTTCAAGTATAAATGTAATTTTATATTTACAAAATTTAAAGTAATTTTATTTTTAAATTATAATTAATTTTTTATTTTTAATATAATTTTATATTTATATTTTTTATTTTTATTTTAATAATATAAATAAATTTATTTTATTTATATTAATATGTTATTTTTTATATTTGTGGTCTTTTGGGTATATGAAATTACCTCTAAGGCTCACATTCCCTCCCCCTAAAAAAGAATATTACTTTGTAATATTGGTGTTTCTAGTGTGTCTGAATCTCCTCAGGAGTTTGGTGGCTTCTGGTATATCTTTCTCTTCTAACCATTCATCTTCACAAGTTGGGTCACTGTACCTAACAAGGTATTCCCTTACTTTCTTGGTTCTTAATTTCCTTTCTTTAAGAACTTTGGTTATTTTCTTAGTACCAGATGTTTCAATAGGAAAGTATCTGTTTTTGTTATTATGTAAATCTATCCCATGCATCATTAAATTGTTATTTCCCAATAAAAATGGGTACTAGAGCAATTTTCCATAACAACCAATTCAGCTGTGATTCCCAAAGATTCCTAATGCTTTTATTGGGTTACTTGTACTGTTGAATTTTATACTATCAAGTAGGTGAAACCTTCCTTTATCATATGATCCTTTCCATACTTCATCCAAGGCATGTATTAGAGAGTTGTCTTTACAGTCTTTGTTCACTAATTGGTATAAGATGCTACAATTGTTATCTTGAATGTAACTATTTCTGACCTCTTCAAAGAAGGTGGTGTTCAAGTCTGTAACACTTATTCCTTCTATTGGGATTTGGTTTTCATAAGTTGTGCCCCTTGAGCTTTTGATAAATCAAGTTGACTATTGCTCAATTGTGGCAAGTGGGAATAAGATTCCATGATGTCAAAAGTGGCATTGATATTTTCTATATCTTTTGAAGATTCAGAAAATATGGATGATTTATCATCTGAATTGTCTTCAATTATGTCATCTTTTTCAACATCAGGTCCCTTTCCAATATTAATTTCATTGATTTTTCCCCTTTTTGGACATGTATTAGCTAAATGGGTGGTGCTTTGGCAAATATGGCACTTTTTGACTGTATCTGCAGATTTATACCCAACATTGTTAGAATTTTCTTTGGGGTTTTTGTCCACAGAATCTTTCCAAGGTGTATTAAACCTTGATTCAAGATTCACCCTACTAGAACCATTTTTTGTTCTGGTGGTTACTTCTTCTAATATATTGACAATATCCTCTGCTGAAGATTGTTCAGTAGTCCTGCTCTTGACAGCATGCTCTAAGTCACCTCCACATTGTCTCAGAATTTTTCTATGGATCATAAATTCTGACATGTCAGGATATAATGCTGTTAATCTGTCCTTTTGTTGGCAAAGCCATGGTAAAGCTTTGTCTTTATCAGCATTAAATTTGGCAGATTCAAAGGCTGTTTCAACTTTAAACCTCCAAGCATCATTTGCCCATTTGTTGATGATTTGGGTTTTCCACCAAGTCCAACTCTGGTGTCCATGTGCTTGTCTTATTTTGATGTACCATCTGTGAGCTGATCTGGTAAACAAGGTGTTAAAACTGGCTGTTACCAATCTGTCTGGTAATTCAAAATCTTCTTTGATCATGTCAATACCTCTAATGAATTCCATATGGTCATACTCTCCTTCACCACTGAAGTGAGGCCATTCTTTAAGTTTTGGAACTTCTTTCAAGAGTGCTTGGCCCATTGATGGTTCCAAGTTATGAAAAGAAGTGGATAATTCATTTTTTAATTGTGAATTATCAGGATCCAATACTTGTGGATTTGGAATTCTTGTGCCCTCATTTTGATTTAGAGGTGTAGACATTCTTGGTAAGGTGTTCAGTATTTGTTCAATGTCATTCATTTTACTGTTGCTACACCTTTGGGAATTTCTGTATTCATGTTGGAAGCTTTGTATTAAATTTATTACTTCAATTTTATACATGTCTTCTTTATGTGTAAGTTCTTGCCATAACTCTGTCTGTCTTGTATTATCAGCAGTGACTTGATTCAATTTCATTGATAATTTTGATACTTCTTCTTGTGAAGCATCAAAACACTTTTTCAAGGCAATGGTATATGTCTTTACTTCAGTAAATGAATTTGAAATGTCATCAAGGACTTTCTTGTTATCTGTCTTGATAATATTTATGGCTTGTTTAATTCTTGTTTCAATTATGTCATCAATATTGAATTTAGAATATTTATCTGTTAATTCTTTAATAATGGCAGATTGTTCATTTATTTTATTGTTAGAAGAATTGTCATTATTAGAATTTTTAATTGTTCTTAAAACTTTTTCAAAACACATAAGTGTTTCATTAATTTGGCACAGACTCAGGTTGTTTGTTTTAATGTTGTTACAAATGGTGTCATTTTTATCAGAAAGATGTTTTTTCACGTCATTTATAGCATTATACAACTCTGGGATGGAATCAAATATGTCAGAAATCATTTCTGGAACCTTCATCTGGCTTCCTCCTTCTTCTGTAATTCCATCATGGTTCTGGCCATCTGAAATACATTTTCCATGGCATCCTGCTGAATCTTTGGGATTCTGTAGCCCTGGCTGTAAGGTTTTGGGGCTGGTGCTTTCCCTTTGCCCTTGTTTGGAGTTTGTGGCTGCTTTTTCACGTTGGAATTGCTGCTGCTGGCCACTGGGGCTGTTTTTGGCACTGGTTTGGCTGGTGGAGGGTTGTTTTTCCTCCATTCTAGTGTCAAAAGCATCATGTTTTTCTTCTCCATCAATGGATGCCATCCATTGAGCAATTTGCAAGTGTTGGGATGGCCCAAGAATTTTCTTACTGTCAGGTAAGAATTCATGCAATTCTTCCACAGGTCTGCAAGGATCTGGTACTCCTTGAATTGGAGTGCATTGTTGTATGCACTGTGGCTGGCTTTGTATATGTCCACAGAGGCTTGTTGTGGCGGTGTCAGCTCTTTTTGAAGGTAAAATGGTATTATCAGCTTCAGAATGACCCATTTTAGTTGTTTGGAAGTCATCAACTGACCCTTTTCCTTCTGTACCTGGTTGGCCTCTGCCATAATCACGTCTATTACCTTTTTGGGAGCTGCTTGAGGGGTTGTAGCTGGCTCCTGACCTGGTTGAAGGCATTCTTATGGTTAAAAAAGGCTTAAAATAGTATTTTTACGTCAAAAACTTACTATTGGCCAAATTTTTGGCTTTCTGAAGTGTATTACTTATATCCAAGTTAATTAATTCAGAAGATATTGGTTCAGGTTGATTATTTTGAGTCACAATAACAGTACTATTATGATCAGAATTAACAGTACTGGCAGGGATAATGCTGGTTACTGTTGAGGCTGTTTCAATGTTTTCTTGTCTTACCACGCTGTCAGACACTAAAATTAATGAGAAAGCCAATTAATTAAGTAAAAAAAGGTTATTTCAAAAAAGAAATAAAAATATAAGCCTCACTTATAATATGAAAAATTTCTTTTTTATGGTTTTTTTTGAATTATAAGTATTTTTTATATGATTTTAAATTTTTCAATATAAGAAAAAGATTTAAAAAGAGTAAAAAAAATATGTCACAGGTAAAATATCACGGCTGGGCCCCCAAATGTAAGGTGTGGATATGAAACTTTGATTAAAAATCAAGTACTTTTCCTGTCCTCAAAATTTGTATAAGGTAAAATTCAATTAAAAATGATATGAAATATTATTTTTAAGAGAAAACACGCCAAATTTATTGTTTATAACTTTATTAGTATAAAACAATAATATTATAAAAATTTATTGTTTTACCAACAATAAAAATTTATCCAAAAAATACTCTACAAGAGATATTTTAAGGCTACAAAAGAAATTTCTTCAAGAGCAATTTCAATTGGAATTAATTGAGCAAAGAACTGCAAGCAATTAATTAAAGAACAAAGTCTTTCAAAAGAATATTAAAGAGAAAACACGCCCAAAAGTGACCAGAGTGAATTTGGAAACAAAGTGACAAAGTTAGCAGTGATGAAAGATGCTTTAATTCACTTTTGGGGTGGTTCAGGGGTAAAAATGATTATAAGAGTTACAAACAATGATTATAATGATTTTTTCACGTGGTTAAAAGGATTAAAATGATTTAAAAGTGGTGGTTGGAATCTTTGATTGATTGATTTAACAGTTTTAAACTAATTAATAAAAGGAAAAGATTCTAACATGAAGAGAAAAGTGGGGCAAAGAAGACATTCTTTTATAGCCATCAATTCTTTTACTCCAAAAGTAAAATTTACTCTTGTCAGTCGTGAAAAACAGTCTGACAACAGAAAAGCCAATTATGGCATCATTGAACCCTGGTTTAGACCAAAAAGGGCTGGTTTAAGCCATTTTTAGCCATTTTTAGCCATTTTAGACCCTTAAATCAGCCATTACTATAGCAATACCAGGCCTAGAGCCTTCAAAACACGTCAGAATGTGTGTCAGAGGCGTAGAAACCAGTTAAAACTGTTTTTATTATGATTGTTTTATCTTAAGGGTAGTTTTACCTTCTTGGCAACAGCTAAAACTACCCCAGTTGGTATCAAAACCTCATCATCAATTGAGTCCACAGACCCTGTAACTCAATTCCAGGCCGAAAGTGATGAACTTTCGCGTGAATTTTGACATCCCACGCCTGTCAGCAAGGATTTTGGGGGTCTAGCTCCCCCTTAGAGCTGGAGTTCCTTTTCCCCCCCAAATTTAATCTTTCCAATTTATTTTTCCTTTAATTCCTCATCATGTATTATACTTATAATTTACACATGTAATTCAATTCAATTGTACAGTACAATACAGTAATAATTGACACCTCATATGTAAATCAAAGTTCACTTATGTAATACACGCGCACATTTTGACATTTCAATTGAATTCAATTGAAAATACTTTAATTCCTCATAACTTCTAAACTAAACACAACACCTCAATTTTAACACAAAAATTGATGGTTAACACCACATGTGGTGTGAATTAAATTAAGGTTTTGAGGATTTTCAACTTTTGTATTGAAAATACTAAAAACTTAATTTAAGCTTATTTAGAGTTGAGTTACAAAAATTTCACTCAGAGGTGACCCCACCTGATTTTTTATGAGGAATCCAATGGTGAAATAAAATTTATATGTTTATTTATTGGATAAAAAGTTATAATAAATTTTATTTAACTTTTTTCCAAATTTATTTATTTTTTCACAATTTTTGTTAAAATTTCATTTTTACTTAATTTTTCAAGTATAAATGTAATTTTATATTTACAAAATTTAAAGTAATTTTATTTTTAAATTATAATTAATTTTTTATTTTTAATATAATTTTATATTTATATTTTTTATTTTTATTTTAATAATATAAATAAATTTATTTTATTTATATTAATATGTTATTTTTTATATTTGTGGTCTTTTGGGTATATGAAATTACCTCTAAGGCTCACAGACTTAGTGGATATACATCCAACAGCAAGCAGTTTTCAGATAATGCTTGACAAGGCAAGACACCATGCAAACAGATGTATGCAAGATTCTTTCAAATATGCAAAAGAAAGATGGGATAAAAGTCATAAGCCACCTGATTTCAAAATAGGAGACTTGGTCCTAGTATCAACTCTTAATTTCAATAAAATAAAAGGCCCAAAGAAATTAAAAGATTCCTTTGCAGGACCATTTATGATAAAAGCACTTCATGGACCCAGTGCTGTGCAATTGGAACTCACAGGTGAACTAATGAACAAACACCCAACTTTCCCTGTAAGCCTAATAGAACCTTACAGCTCAAGTGACAAGGAGTTATTTCCACTAAGAAATAAACCCCCACTTGAAATTCCCCCCTTGGAAGAAGGAGAGGAAAAGAAAATAGTAAAAGTCGTTAAAGAAAGAAGGACCAGAAAAGAAAAAGAAAGGGAATACCTTGTAAGGTATAGAAATTCAACTCAAGAAGATGAATGGCTACTTGAGAAAGATATGACAAATTCTGATAAACTACTAAGAAGGTTCAGACATGGAAGAAAGCCTGAAAATTAGAAAAGTTAAGCATTATTGAGCTTCAAGACTAACAAAGTCTATTGAAGAGGTAGGACAGTGGATGATACCCTAATTACACATATCATATTGTGGTACAATCTTTTTTGGTGGTAGGGAATATGAACCTTTGAGATATGACCACATACCCAAAAAGGTAACAAGAAATAATTAATATAATTATACATTAAAAATAAGTACCTTAAAACTATAAAAATACCATAAATTTGTACCAAACTCGGTTTAACTTAAAAACCAATGAATAAACATGTGAAATCAATTATACCATTGGATTCACCATGGTAAAATACACATATATCATTTTTATGGCATATCTGTAAAGTCAATATTTAATAAGTTATAAGTAATAATACCTTATAAAAAACACAAATCCTTATTTATTTCAAAAACCAATCAAACAACATGTAAAATAAATGGTACCATTGGATTCTCCATAAAAGTCCACATATGAAAAAATTAATAAGCTAAGCTTCAAAATCAATACTCAAGGAATTAACCTGAATATATGCACTTTTTTGGTCAACGCATATATTCAAGGATTTTAGCTAATATCTCTTGAAATATGCATGATAGAGTGATGAACCAAAGATAAAGTCATCACGTAATTACTGTAGGAATACATAAATGAAGTTTGTTTCATAAGCTATAAACAAGGTTAAAACCTGTAAGGAATTATTGATTAAAATCAACAGAGCTGTTGACCACTTTGTTGTGAAAGTGGTCCAAACTTAAAAAAAAAAGTAGACAGTTGGATTCTACTAGTTCATTCGTGAAGAATGATGTATCTCTTACTATAATATTAAATGTATAACCCCTTGAAATCATAGTTTGAAGTTCAAAATATTAAATTTTGACAGAAAAGATGAGTTACAAGAAAAATCATCAAAAATAGAGTTTTGATGATGTAATGAAATTCTCTTGAAAGCATAATAAGGCTATGCCAAGCTATTAGAATTCAGTCTCTTAAATGCTGTAGCGTGTAAATCTTCAAAAGTATTAAGGATCAAAGTTTGAGCTTAATTTGATCATTTATGATCACTCATTGTAACCTTAAATTAAGTTTAACAGTCATACAAGTGATAAAATTGGTGAATACTATTAGATGATGATTAAAACTAATAAAATCCACGAATTTTGGGGTTCTTCCAAGCCTTTGACATCATCAAACTTAGAGTTATAGTGATAACTCTAAATAATGGCGTAATAATGATGTAATATGGTATGATCATGATGTAATCATCACCAAACCTTAACATATTGATCAATTCCAGTGGATATGATCAGTACACGTCTACTAGAAGCCTGTTGAGCTCTATGAGGGAGGTATTTACTAGGAATAGAGCTCTTTTTACTCTGTTTTCCCCTCAGACGCATCAAAAACATTAAATCAATACAATTAAAAAGGTAACATCTTTATTGTGAGCCTTAGAGGTAATTTCATATACCCAAAAGACCACAAATACAAAAATAACATATTAATATAAATAAAATAAATTTATTTACATTATTAAAATAAAAATCAAAATATAAATATAAAATTATATTAAAAAATGAAAAATCAATTACAATTTAAAAATGAAAATACATAACATTTTGTAAGTATAAAATTACATTTATACTTGAAAAAATTAAGTAAAAATGAAATTTTAACAAAATTGTGAAAAAATAAAAAATTTTGGAAAAAAGTTAAATAAAAATTATTATAACTTTTTATCCAATAAATAAACACATGAAAATTATTTCACCATTGGATTCCTCATGAAAAATCAGGTGGGGTCACCTTTGAGTGAAATTCTTGTAACTCAACTCTAAATAAGCTTAAATTAAGTTTTTAGTATTTTCAATACAAAAGTTGAAAATACTCAAAACTTTAATTTAATTCACACCACATGTGGTGTTAACCATCAAATTTTGTGTTAAAATTGAGGTGTTGTGTTTAGTTTAGAAGTTATGAGGAATTAAAGTATTTTCAATTGAATTCAATTGAAATGTCAAAATGTGCGCGTGTATTGCATAAGTGAACTTTGATTTACATATGAGGTGTCAATTATTACTGTATTGTACTGCACAATTGAATTGAATTACATATGTAAATTATAAGTATAATACATGATGAGGAATTAAAGGAAAAAATAAATTGGAAAGATTAAATTTGGGGGGGAAAAGGAACTCCAGCTCTAAGGGGGGGCTAGACCCCCAAATTCCTTGCTGAGAGGCGTGGGATGTCAAAATTCATGCAAAAGTTCATCACTTTTGGCCTGGAATTGAGTTACAGGGTCTGTGAACTCAATTGATGATGAGGTTTTGATACCAACTGGGGTAGTTTTAGCTGTTGCCAAGAGGGTAAAACTACCCTTAAGATAAAACAATCATAGTAAAAACAGTTTTAACTGGTTTCTACGCCTCTGACACACATTCTGACGTGTTTTGAAGGCTCTAGGCCTGGTATTGCTATAGTAATGGCTGATTTAAGGGTCTAAAATGGCTAAAAATGGCTAAAAATGGCTAAAAATGGCTTAAACCAGCCCTTTTTTGGTCTAAACCAAGGTTCAATGGTGCCATGATTGGCTTTTCTGTTGTCAGACTGTTTTTCACGACTGACAAGAGTAAATTTTACTTTTGGAGTAAGAGAATTGATGGCTATAAAAGAATGTCTTCTTTGCCCCACTTTTCTCTTCATGTTAGAATCTTTTCTTTTTATTAATTAGTTTAAACACTGTTAAACCAATCAATCAAAGATTCCAACCACCATTTTTAAATCATTTTAATCCTTTTAACCACGTGAAAAAATCATTATAATCATTGTTTGTAACTCTTATAATCATTTTTACCCCTGAACCACCCCAAAAGTGAATTAAAGCATCTTTCATCACTGTAAACTTTGTCACTTTGTTTCCAAATTCACTCTGGTCACTTTTGGGCGTGTTTTTTCTTTAATATTCTTTTTAAAGACTTTGTTCTTTAATTAATTGCTTGCAGTTCTTTGCTCAATTAATTCCAATTGAAATTGCTCTTGAAGAAATTTCTTTTGTAGCCTTAAAATATCTCTTGTAGAGTATTTTTTGGATAAATTTTTATTGTTGGTAAAACAATAAATTTTTATAATACTATTGTTTTATACTAATAAAGTTATAAACAATAAAATTGGCTTGTTTTCTCTTAAAAATAATATTTCTTAATTGAATTTTTTCCTTATACAAATTTTGAGGACAGGAAAAGTACTTGATTTTTTATCAAAGCTTCATATCCACACCTTACATTTGGGGGCCTAGCCGTGATATTTTACCTGTGACATATTTTTTTTACTCCTTTTTAATCTTTTTCTTATATTGAAAAATTTAAAAAACATATAAAAAATACTTATAATTCAAAAAATCAATAAAAAATATTTTTTTTTTCATATTATAAGTGAGGCTTTAATTTTTATTTCTTTTTTTGAAATAACCTTTTTTTTACTTAATTATTTGGCTTTTTCATTAATTTTAGTGTCTGACAACATGGTAAGACAAGAAAACATTGAAACAGCCTCAACAGTTACCAGTATTATTCCTGCAAGCACTGTGATTTCAGACCATAATAGCACTGTTATTGTGACTCAAAATAACCAACCTGAGCCAATAACCTCTGAATTAATTAACTTGGATATAAGTAATACCCTTCAGAGAGCTAAAAATTTGGCAAATAGTGAGTTTTTTGACGTAAAATTACTATTTTTAACCTTTTTAATCATAAATATGCCTTCAACCAGATCAGGAGCAAGCTATAAACCCTCAAGCAGCTCCCAAAAAGGTCATAGACGTGATTATGGCAGAAGCCAATCAGATACAGAAGGACAAGGGTCAGTAAAAGACTTCCACAACAATAAATTGTCCAATTCTGAAGCTGATGACACTATTTTACCTTCAAAAAGAGCTGACACCGCCACAAGAAGCCTCAGTGGACATTTACAAAGCCAGCCAGAAGGCTTACAACAATGCACTTCAGTACAAAGAGTACCAGATCCTTGCAGATCTGTGGAGAAACTGCATGAATTCATACCTAACTGTAAGGAAATTCCTGGGCCATCCCAACACTTGCAAGTTACTCAATGGATGGCATCCATTGATGGAAAAGAAGAATATGATGCTCTTAACAGCAGAATGGAGGAAAAACAACCCTCCACCTCCCAAACCAGTGCCAAAAACAGCCCCAGTGGCCAGCATCAGCACTTCCAACGTGAAAAAGCAGCCACAACCTCCAAACAAGGGCAAAGGGAAGGCACAAGCTCCAAAACCTTACAGCCAGGGCTACAGGATCCCAAAGATTCAGCAGGATGCCATGGAAAATGTATTTCAGATGGCCAGAACCATGATGGAATTACAAAAGAAGGAGGAAGCCAGATTAAAGTTCCAGAAATGATTTCTGATATATTTGATTCCATCCCAGAGTTGTATGATGCTATAAATGACGTGAAAAAACATCTTTCTGATAAAAATGAATCCATTTGTAACAACATTAAAACAAACAACTTGAGCCTGTGCCAAATCAATGAAACACTTACATGTTTTGAAAAGGTTTTAAGAACAATTAAAACTCCTAATAATGATACTTCTTTTGGCATTAAGATAAATGAACAATCTGCAATCATTAATGAATTAACAGAAAAATATTCTAAACTCAATATTGATGACATAATTGAGACAAGAATAAAACATGCCATTAGTACTATCAAAGAGGACAATAAAAAGACTCTGGATTATATTTCAAAAGCATTTGCTGAAGTAAAGACAAATACAATTGCCTTGAAAAAGGATTTTGATACCTCAAAAGAGGAAATATCAAAATTAACAATGAAATTAAATGAAGTTATATCTGATAACACTAGACAAACAGAGTTATGGAATGAGCTTACATATAAAGAGGATGAACATAAAAAGAATGTCATAGACTCTATACAAAGCTTACAACATGAGTTAAAAAATTCTCAAAGGTGTAACAACAGTAAAATGAATGATATTGAACAACTGCTAAACACCTTACCAAGAATGTCTACACCTCTGAACCAGAATGAGGGTGCAAGAATTCCCAATCCACAAGTATTGGATGGAGAAAATTCACAGTTAAAAGATGAATTTTCTACCTCTTTTCATAACTTGGAACCATCAATGGGCCAAGCACTATTAAAAGAAGTTCCAAAACTTAGGGAATGGCTTCACTTCAGTGGTGAAGGAGAATATGACCATATGGAATTTATCAGAGGTATTGACATGATAAAAGAAGATTTTGAATTACCAGACAGATTGGTGACAGCCAGGTTTAACACCTTGTTTACCAAATCAGCTCACAGATGGTATATCAAATTGAGACAAGCACATGGACACCAGAGTTGGACTTGGTGGAAAACCCAAATTGTCAACAAATGGGCCAATGATGCATGGAGGTTTAAAGTTGAAACAGCCTTTGAATCCGCCAAATTTAATGCTGATAAAGACAAAGCCTTACCATGGTTTTGTCAACAAAAGGACAGGTTAACAGCATTATACCCTGACATGTCAGAATTTATGATTCATAGAAAAATTCTAAGACAATGTGGAGGTGACTTAGAGCATGCTGTCAAGAGCAGGACTACTGAACAATCTTCAGCAGAAGACATTATCAATATATTAGAGGAAGTAACCACAAGAACCAGAATTGGTTCCAGTAGGGTGAATCTCAAAACAAGGTTTAATACACCTTGGAAAGATTCTGTGGACAAAAACCCCAAAGAAAACTCTAATAATATTAAAAATAAGTCTGCAGATACAGTCAGAAAGTGCCATATTTGCCAAAGCACCACTCATTTAGCCAATACATGTCCAAAGAGAGGGAAAATCAATGAAATTGATGTGGAGAAAGAACCTGATGTTGAAAAAGATGACATAATTGAAGAAAATTCAGATGACAAGTCATCCATATTTTCTGAATCTTCAAAAGATATAGAAAATATCAATGCCACTTTTGACATTTTGGAATCTTATTCCCACTTGCCACAATTAAGCAATGGTCAACTTGATTTATCAAAAATCCAAGATGCACAACTCATGAAAACCAAACCAAACAGAGGAAAAGTTTATACAGCTGGTAACTCCTGTATAACAGAAGTGGTGATTGACAACAAACCCACTAAACTTTTGCTTGACCCAGGAGCCTTCTGCTCTTGTGTTGGTAAATCTTTTCTTAAAACTTGTGTACCAAACTTTGAAGATCAATTGTTGCCAATTGATGGCATAAAATTCAATAGTGCAAGTAACCCAATGAAAGCATTGGGAATATTTGAGACTAGTGTCATATTTCCACATATCAATGGAAATTTAAGAATCACTGTTGAATTTGTTGTTATGGAAAATTGTTCTAGTACCCATTTCATATTGGGAAATGATTATTTAATCATGTATGGCATAGATTTACACAACAACAAAGACAGATACTTTACTATTGGAGACAATAAGCGCCAAAAATTTGCCTTTTTACCATTTAAAAGACAAATTACAGGAAACAAAGTATCACCAGTCAACTTAGAGTTAGAGAAATTCAAGTCTGAACACTTAAGTGAAGCTGAAATAAGCCTTCATTTGAGTGATAAACAAGAAAATGAACTCTTTTCTCTTTTACATGACCATAAAGAAGCATTTGCCTCAGATAAAGAACCCCTAGGGGCAATTATTGGTCATGAAGTTGATATTATTCTTAATATTGAGAGACCTTATCCACAACTCTTAAGAAGACCTGCATATCCAGCAAGTCCAAAATCAAGAGAAGCACTAGAAAGCCATATTAAAGAGCTTTTAGACCTTGGTGTAATAAGAAGAGTAGGCCACAATGAAGAAGTAGAAATAACTACACCAGTCATAGTGGCTTGGCATAATGGAAAATCTAGAATGGTTGGGGACTTTAGAGCTCTGAACACTTATACTGTTCCAGACAGATACCCAATTCCAAAGATCCAGATTGCCCTCACTCAAATATCTCAAGCAGTATATATAAGCACTATGGATGCTCTTAAGGGATTTCATCAGAATGTGGTAACACCAAGAGCAAGAAAGTATTTGAGAATCATTGTTCATTGTGGAGTTTATGAATATTTAAGAATGCCTTTTGGTATCAAAAATGCACCTTCACACTTCCAAAGAATGATGAATGAAATCTTCCCTGAAAAACTTTCAGAAGGATGGTTAATCATTTACATTGATGACATTATAGTCTGCTCCAAAACTTGGGAAGAACATATGTACAGATTGTCCAGGGTTTTGACAAAAATTCAATCTGTCAATATGAAAATTTCTTTAAAGAAATGCCATTTTGGATTTAAAGAGCTTAAAGCACTAGGGCATGTAGTATGTGGTTTATCTCTTGGAATTGACAAAAACAAAGTTGCAGCAGTACTGCTTAAACCCATGCCTCAAAACAAAAAAGAAATTCAATCATTTTTGGGTTTTGCAGGGTATTACAGGCAACACATTAAAGATTTTGCATCCATAGCAAGACCTCTTTATAAGCTATGTGACAAAGACACAGTCTTTGAAATGACAGTTGACAGAGTAAAAGCCTTTGAATCTTTGAGACAAGCCTTGACCACTGCTCCACTCTTACTGATGCCAGACTTTAAGCTGCCCTTTAAGCTTTATATTGATGCATCAGGAGATGGGCTAGGTGCTGCACTTCACCAAGTTCAGATCATAAATGATAAACCTGTAGAAGGACCCATATGTTTCATATCTAGGCAAATCAAACCAACTGAAGCCAGATATGGAGCAAGTCAAATGGAGTGTTTATGCCTTGTTTGGGCTCTAGAAAAGCCAAATTACTTTCTAGAAGGATGTGTCTTTGAAGTAATAACAGATTGTACCGCTGTTAAATCACTTCTGAACATGAAAACACCCAACAGACATATGCTTAGATGGCAAATAGCCATACAAGAATATAGGGGCAATATGACTATTGTTCACAAAGATGGCAATATTCATAAAAATGCAGATGGACTAAGCAGATGGCCATTACCAAATGATATTGATAATCCTGCTTATGTACCAGAAGAAGCCTCCCCACAAATTCCAATAGAAGGGATAAGTGTTACAGACTTAAACACCACCTTCTTTGAAGAAGTCAGAAACAGTTACACTCAAGATAAGAATTGTAGCATCTTATGCCAATTACTTAACAAGGACTGTAAGGACAACTCTCTTACACATGCCTTGGATGAAGTATGGAAAAAATCTTATGATGGAGGAAGATTTCACCTACTAGATGGTATAATTTACCACAGAACAAAACACACATGTGTTATGACAGTTGTGGACAGGTCACTAATCAATCTTGTACTGAAAGAATGCCATGATAGTCCCTTTTCAGGACATCTTTCTGAAGACAGAACAAAAGAGAAAGTGAAGACCTGCATATGGTGGCCAATGTGGCAGAAAGATGTTGCAGAGTATTGCAAAACCTGTGACAGATGCCAAAAGGCAAATAAATCCACTGGCAAAAGACTTGGAAATATGATGAAAATCCAAGAACCAAGCAGACCTTGGGAAATTATCCATATGGATTGAGTAACTGGCCTACCACCAGGAGGTGACAGAAGCTATAATGCTCGCCTAGTAATTGTGGACAGATTCAGTAAAACTCCAATCTTTTTACCATGTCACAAAGATGATACAGCCATGGATACAGCTCTTCTGATATGGAATAGAGTAGTGTCATGTACTGGGATATTTACAAATATCATCAGTGATAGAGATCCCAAATTCACTTCAGCACTATGGACAAATCTTCACCAATTATTTGGCACTAAACTGTCTTTCTCTACAGCTTACCACCCACAAACTGATGGCTTGGCTGAAAGAATGATCCAAACCTTAGAGGACATGGTGAGAAGATTTTGTGCATATGGCCTTGAATTCAAAGATTGTGATGGATTTACCCATGATTGGTGTACTCTGTTGCCAGCACTGGAATTGGCATATAAAACATCAATCCATGCCAGTACCAATCAGACTCCTTCTATTCTAGAAAAAGGATGGAACCCCAAGTTACCCCAAGATTCCTTGAGAAAAGACTTAATTGAAATACATCCCACAGCTGCTAGCTTCAAAGGAATGCTAGACAAAGCTAGAAGGCATGCAGTAAGATGCATGGAGGATTCTTTTGCATATGCTAAAGACAAATGGGATAAATCACATGCAACTCCAGATTTCAAAGTGGGGGAGCTAGTTCTTGTATCCACCACTAACTTCAATAACATCAAAGGATGTAAAAAGCTGAAAGACTCCTTTGCAGGACCTTTTGTGATCAAGGCCCTCCATGGAGAAAATGCTGTTGAAGTAGAGTTATCTGAAGAACTTAGCAATAAGCACCCTACATTTCCAGTAAGCTTGATAAAGCCATATAAATCTAGTGATTCTGAGAAATTTCCCTTGAGGAATAAGATTCCCCAAGTTATACCTCCTATTGAGACATCTGGTACTAAGAAAATAACCAAAGTTCTTAAAGAAAGGAAATTAAGAACCAAGAAAGTAAGGGAATACCTTGTTAGGTACAGTGACCCAACTTGTGAAGATGAATGGTTAGAAGAAAAAGATATACCAGAAGCTACCAAACTCCTGAGGAGATTCAGACACACTAGAAACACCAATATTACAAAGTAATATTCTTTTTTAGGGGGAGGGAATGTGAGCCTTAGAGGTAATTTCATATACCCAAAAGACCACAAATATAAAAAATAACATATTAATATAAATAAAATAAATTTATTTATATTATTAAAATAAAAATCAAAATATAAATATAAAATTATATTAAAAAAAAATTAATTACAATTTAAAAATAAAAAATACATTAAATTTTGTAAGTATAAAATTACTTTTATACTTGGAAAAATTAAGTAAAAATAAAATTTTAACAAAATTGTGAAAAAATAAATAAATTTGGAAAAAGTTATATAAAAATTATCATAACTTTTTATCCAATAAATAAACACATAAAATTTATTTCACCATTGGATTCCTCATAAAAAATCAGGTGGGGTCACCTCTGAGTGAAATTCTTGTAACTCAACTCTAAATAAGCTTAAATTAAGTTTTTAGTATTTTCAATACAAAAGTTGAAAATCCTCAAAACCTTAATTTAATTCACACCACATGTGGTGTTAACCATCAATTTTTGTGTTAAAATTGAGGTGTTGTGTTTAGTTTAGAAGTTATGAGGAATTGAAGTATTTTCAATTGAATTCAATTGAAATGTCAAAATGTGCGCGTGTATTACATAAGTGAACTTTGATTTACATATGAGGTATCAATTATTACGGTATTGTACTGTACAATTGAATTGAATCACATATATAAATTATAAGTATAATACATGATGAGGAATTAAAGGAAAAATAAATTGGAAAGATTAAATTTGGGGGGGAAAAGGAACTCCAGCTCTAAGGGGGAGCTAGACCCCCAAATTCCTTGCTGACAGGCGTGGGATGTCAAAATTCACGCAAAAGTTCATCACTTTTGGCCTGGAATTGAGTTACAGGGTCTGTGAACTCAATTGATGATGAGGTTTTGATACCAACTGGGGTAGTTGTAGCTGTTGCCAAGAGGGTAAAACTACCCTTAAGATAAAACAATCATAATAAAAACAGTTTTGACTGGTTTCTACGCCTCTGACACACATTCTGACGTGTTTTGAAGGCTCTAGGCCTGGTATTGCTATAGTAATGGCTGATTTAAGGGTCTAAAATGGCTAAAAATGGCTAAAAATGGCTTAAACCAGCCCTTTTTGGTCTAAACCAGGGTTCAATGATGCCATAATTGGCTTTTCTGTTGTCAGACTGTTTTTCACGACTGACAAGAGTAAAATTTACTTTTGGAGCAAGAGAATTGGTGGCTATAAAAGAATGTCTTCTTTGCCCCACTTTTCTCTTCATGTTAGAATCTTTTCCTTTTATTAATTAGTTTAAAACTGTTAAACCAATCAATAAAAGATTCCAACCACCCTTTTTAAATCATTTTTAACCTTTTAACCACGTGAAAAAATCATTATAATCACTGTTTGTAACTCTTATACTCATTTTTACCCCTGAACCACCCCATAAGTGAATTAAAGCATCTTTCATCACTGTTAACTTTGTCACTTTGTTTCCAAATTCACTCTGGTCACTTTTGGGCGTGTTTTCTCTTTAATATTCTTTTTAAAGACTTTGTTCTTTAATTAATTGCTTGCAGTTCTTTGCTCAATTAATTACAATTGAAATTGCTCTTGAAGAAATTTCTTTTGTAGCCTTAAAATATCACTTGTAGAGTATTTTTTGGATAAATTTTTATTGTTGGTAAAACAATAAATTTTTATAATATTATTGTTTTATACTAATAAAGTTATAAACAATAAAATTGGCGTGTTTTCTCTTAAAAATAATAGTTCTTACTATTTTTAATTGAATTTTACCTTATACAAATTTTGAGGACAGGAAAAGTACTTGATTTTTTATCAAAGTTTCATATCCACACCCTACAAAAGTTCATCACTTTGGGCCTGGAATTGAGTTACAGGGTCTGTGAACTCAATTGATGATGAGGTTTTGATACCAACTGGGGTAGTTTTAGCTGTTGCCAAGAGGGTAAAACTACCCTTAAGATAAAACAATCATAGTAAAAACAGTTTTAACTGGTTTCTACGCCTCTGACACACATTCTGACGTGTTTTGAAGGCTCTAGGCCTGGTATTGCTATGGTAATGGCTGATTTAAGGGTCTAAAATGGCTAAAAATGGCTAGAAATGGCTTAAACCAGCCCTTTTTTGGTCTAAACCAAGGTTCAATGATGCCATAATTGGCTTTTCTGTTGTCAGACTGTTTTTTACGACTGACAAGAGTAAATTTTACTTTTGGAGTAAGAGAATTGATGGCTATAAAAGAATGTCTTCTTTGCCCCACTTTTCTCTTCATGTTAGAATCTTTTCTTTTTATTAATTAGTTTAAACACTGTTAAACCAATCAATCAAAGATTCCAACCACCATTTTTAAATCATTTTAATCCTTTTAACCACGTGAAAAAATCATTATAATCATTGTTTGTAACTCTTATAATCATTTTTACCCCTGAACCACCCCAAAAGTGAATTAAAGCATCTTTCATCACTGTAAACTTTGTCACTTTGTTTCCAAATTCACTCTGGTCACTTTTGGGCGTGTTTTTTCTTTAATATTATTTTTAAAGACTTTGTTCTTTAATTAATTGCTTGCAGTTCTTTGCTCAATTAATTCCAATTGAAATTGCTCTTGAAGAAATTTCTTTTGTAGCCTTAAAATATCTCTTGTAGAGTATTTTTTTGGATAAATTTTTATTGTTGGTAAAACAATAAATTTTTATAATATTATTGTTTTATACTAATAAAGTTATAAACAATAAAATTGGCGTGTTTTCTCTTAAAAATAATATTTCTTAATTGAATTTTTTCCTTATACAAATTTTGAGGACAGGAAAAGTACTTGATTTTTTATCAAAGTTTCATATCCACACCTTACATTTATTCTATATATATAAAGCTTTTATATTATCAAAGACCAAAGATCATCTTATTCAAATCATCAATTTTGACGTGATTAAACCATTTATTTAATTGTTTTTGTTAAAAATCTCTCTAAAACCTCATTTCCACGTAAAAATCAAGAATATTTGTAATTTCTCTATTTTTCATTGTAAATACAATTTATATAAGTTTTATTTACATTTTTTGGTGTAAAATATCTCAAAATTATTATATTAAGTATTAAAAGTAGGTTATTTTCTCTTATAATAATTTTCTCTTTATTATTCTTTTAATAATTCTTTAATTAATATAAATAGTATTTATATTAATTTTTAACTTTAATATTGGTAATATTATTGTTATTAATTGTTTTTTATTAATAAAAAACAATTTTTTTCACCTTTATTATCTGTATGTAACAATAATAAAGTGCTATTAAATATATTAATTATTTTATATTAATATATTTATTTTATTATATTATATTTTATGATATAAATTATATTATCATATTTTATTAATAATAAAATTATTTTTATGCCATAATTATAATAATTCTTTATTATTATGATCATTTTTATCTTATTTATTTCATTTATAAGGAAATTCATAGTACAATAAGTAAAATATTAGTAATTTTTACTTATTGTTTCATAGTCAAACCTTACAATAAGTGAGATTTTTTTCATTTCTCCTTTGAAAAATTTTTTTTTTACTTAATCAATTGGCTTTTTGATTAATTTTAGTGTCTGAAAACGTGGTAAGACAAGAAAATATTGAAATAGCCTCAACAGTAACAAGAATTATTCCTGCAAATACTGTAAATTCTGACCATAATAGTACAGTTATTACAGCTCAGAATAATCAACCAGAACCAATCACTTCTGAATTTATCAACTCAGATATAAGTGATACCCTTCAGAAGGCAAAGAATCTGGCCAATAGAAAGTTTTTTGACTTAGAATTACTATTTGAAGCTTTTTAATCATAAAATATGCCTTAACCCAGATCAGAAGCCAGCTATAGCCCCTCAAGCAGCTCCCAGAAGGGTCATAGACGTGATTATGGCAGAAGCCAATCAGTTACAAAAGGGCAAGGGTCAGTTTATGACTTCCAAATTAATAAATTATGTCATTCTGAAGCTTATAATACTGTATTACCTTCAAAAAGAGCTGCCACCTCCACAAGAAGCCTCAGTGGACATTTGAAAAGCCAGCCAGAAGGCCTACAACAATGCATTGAAGCACAAAGAGAACCAGATCCTTGTAGATCTGTGGAAGAACTGCATGAATTCTTACCTTACTGTAAGAAAATTCCTGGGACATCCCAAAACTTGAAAGTTACTCAATGGATGGCATCTATTGATGGAAAAGAAGAACATAATGCTTTTAAGAGCAGAATGGAAGACAAAAACCCTCTACCACCCAAGCAAGTGACAAAAACAGCCCCAGTAGCCAGCAGCAGCAATTCCAACGTGAAAAAGCAGCGACAAGCTCAGAATAAGGGCAAAGGCAAGGCACCAGCCACAAACACTTACAGCCAGGGTTACAGAATCCCAAAGATTCAACAGGATTCCATGGAAAATGTATTCCAGATGGCAAGAGAAATGATGGAATTACAGAAAAAAGAGGAAGGCATATCAAAATATCAGAAATAATTTCTGACATTTTCAATGCTATACCAGAGTTGTATGAAGCTATAAATGACATCAAAAGTAATTTTTCTGATGAAGATTCATCCATTTGTAACAATATTAAAACAAACAGCTTAAGTCTGAGCCAAATAAATGAAACACTTATGTGTTTTGAGAAAGTCTTAAGAACAATTAAAACTCCTAATAATGAAAATTCTTTTGCAAATAAGATAAATGAACAATCTGCCATTATCAAAGACCTAACAGACAAATCTTTTAATTTCAATATTGATGACATAACTGAAACAAGAATTAAACAAGCAATAAATATTATCAAGGCAGATAACAAGAAAGTCCTTCATGAAATTTCAAATTCATTTACTGAAGTAAAGAAATATACAATTGCATTGAAAAAGTGTTTTTATTCTTCACAAGAAGAAGTATCAAAATGAACAATGAAATTGAATCAAGTCACTTCTGATGATACAAGACAAACAGAGTTATGGCAAGAACTGACACATAAAGAAGACATGTATAAAATTGAAGTAATAAATTTAATACAAGCCTTCCAAGATGAATTAAGAAATTCCCAAAGGTGTAGCAACAGTAAAATGAATGATGTTTAGCAGATAATGAACACCTTACCAAGAATTTCTAAACCTCTGAATCAAAATGAGGGTACAGGAATGTACAATCCACCATTATTGGATGCTGAAAATTCACAGTTAAAATATGAATTTTCCACTTCTTTTCATAACTTGGAACCATCAATGGGCCAAGAACTTTTAAAGGATATACCAAAGCTCAAAGAATGGCCTCATTTCTGTGGTGAAGGAAAATGTGACCATATGGAATTATTCACAGGTATTGACATGAGTAAAGAGAACTTTGAATTGCCAGACAGATTGGTAACAACACAATTTACCACATTGTATGCCAGATCAGCCCACAGATGGTATATCAAATTAAGACAAGCACATAGACACCAAAGTTGGACTTGGTGGAAAACCCAAATTATCAACAAATAGGTTAATGATTCTTAGAGGTTTAAGGTGTAAACATCCTTTGAATCTGCCAAATTCAATGCTAATAAAGACAAAGATTTACCATGTTTTTCCAACAAAAGGACAGATTAACAGCATTGTATCCTGACATGTCTGGATTTATGATCCACAGAAAAATTTGAGACAATGTGGGGGTGTCTTAGAGCATGCTGTCAAAAGCAGTACTACTGAAGAATCTTCAGAAGGAGATATTATTAATATATTAGACAAAGGAACCCCCAAAACCAGAATTGGTTCTGGTAGGGATAATCTCAAAACAAGGTTTAATACACCTTGGAAAGATTCTGTGGACAAAAATCCCAGAGGAAATTCTAATGATATGAAGTATAAATCTTTAGATATAATCAGAAAGTGCCATATTTGCCCAATAACCACCCACTAAGCCAATAAATTTCCAAAAAGGGGAAAAATCAATGTAATTGACATTTAAAAGGAACCTGATGTTGAAAAAGATGATAATATAATTGAAGAAACTTCAGATGATAAGTCATCAATACTTTCTGAATCTTCAAAAGATATAGAAAATATCAATGCCACCTTTGACCTCATAGAATCTTATTACCACTTGCCACAATTAAGCAATGGTCAACTTGATTTGTCAAAAATTAAAGATGCACAACTTATGAAGACCAAATCAAACAGGGGAAAAGGTTATACAGCTGGTAACTCCTGTATAACAGAAGTGGTAATTGAAAACAAACCCACTAAGCCTTTACTTGACCCAGGAGCCTTCTTCTCTTGTGTTGGAAAATCTGTTCTGAAAACTTGTGTACCAAATTTTGAAGACCAATTGTTACCAATTGATGGCATAAAGTTGAATAGTGAAAGTAACCCAATGAAAGAATTGAGAATATTGGAGACCACTGTCATATTTCCACATATTAATGGAAATTTAATAATCACTGTTGAATTTTTTGTTATGAAAAATGGCTCTAGTACCCATCTTATATTGGGAAATGATTATCTGATCATGTACGGCATAGACTTGCAAGACAGCAAGGACAAATACTTCACTATTGGAGACGATAAGTGTCAAAAATTTGCCTTTTTACCATTTAAAAGACAAATTACAGTAAGCAAAGTAGCATCAGTCAACTCAGAGCTGGAGAAATTCAAATCTGAACAGTTAAATGAAGCTGAAATAAGCCTTCATCTGACTGATAATCAGGAAAATGAACTTTCTGCCCTTTTATATGACCACAAAGAAGCATTTGCAACAGACAAAGAACGTTTGGGGGAAATTATTGGTGATGAAGTTGAAATTCTCCTTAATATTTAGAGAACTTATACACCACTCTTGAGAAGACATGCATATACAGAAAGTATTAACTCAAGAGAAGCTCCTGAAATTCATATTCAAGAGCTTCTAGACCTTGGTGTAATAAGAAAGGTTGGCCATAATGAGGAAGTAGAAATAACTACACCAGTCATAGGGGCATGGCATAATGGAAAATATAGAATGGTTGGGGACTTTAGAGCTCTGAACACTTACACTGTTCCAGAAAGATACCCAATACCAAAATACAGGTTGCCCTTACCCAGATATCTCAAGCAGTGTATATAACCACTATGGATTCCCTTAAAGGATTTTGTCAGAATGTGGTGACACCAAGAGCAAGAAAATAATTAAGAATCATTGTTCATTGTGGAGTATAAGAATGTTTGGGAATGCCCTTTGGTATCAAGAATACACCTTCACACTTCCAAAGAATTATGAATGAAATCTTCCTGGAAGAACTTTCAGAAGGATGATTTATTCTTTACATTGATGACATTATTGTCTGTTCCAAGACTTGGGAAGAACACATATACAGATTATCCAGAGTTTTGACAAAAATCTAATCTGTGAACATGAAAATTTCCTCAAAAAATGTCATTTTGGATTTAAATAACTCAAAGTACTGGGACATTTAGTATTTGGTTTATCCCTTGGAATTGAAAAGAACAAGGTTTCGGCAGTATTTCTGAAACCCATTCCCCAGAACAAAAAAGAAATTCAGTCATTTTTGGGGTTTTCAGGATATTACAGGGAACATATTAACGATTTTGAATCCATAGCAAGACCTCTTTATCAATTATGCAACAGAGACACAGTATTTGAAATGGCTTATGAAAGAGTCAAAGCCTTTGAATCTTTGAGACAAGCCTTGACCACTACTCCACTCTTACTGATGCCAGACTTCAAACTGCCTTTTAAACTGTATATTAATGCATCAGGTGATGGGCTGGGTGCTTCTCTTCATCAAGTACAGATTATAAATGATGAATATGTGGAAGGACCCATATGTTTCATATCCAGGCAAATCAAACCAACTGAATCCAGACATGGAGCAAGTCAAATGGAGTGTTTATGCCTTGTCTGGGTGTTGGAAAAATTAAATTACTTCCTGGAGGGATGTGTTTTTGAAGTGATAACAGATTGTACTGCTTTTAAGTCACTTTTAAACATGAAGACACCTAAAAGACATATGCTCAGATGGAAAATAGCCATACAAGAGTATAGGGGAAATATGACTCTTTTTCACAAAGATTGGAATATTCATTAAACTGCAGATGGACTAAACAGTTGGCCACTACCAAATAATATTGATAATCCTGCTTATGTACCAGAAGAAGCTTCCCCACAGATCCCCAATGAAGGAATCAGTGTTACAGACCTGAACACCACATTCTTTGAAGAGGTGAGAAACAGTTATACTCAGGATACAAATTGTAGCATTGTATTCCAATTACTTACTAAAAACTATAAAGACAATTCTTTGATACATGGCTTAGATGAGATATGGAAAAAAACATATGGTGAAGGAAGATTCAACTTAATGGATTGTATAACTTACCACAGAGCTAAGCATACATGTGTCATGACAGTTGTGGTCAGGTCCTTAATCAATCTTGTACTTAAAGAATGCCATGACAGCCCTCTTTAAGGACATCTGTCTGAAGACAGAACAAGAGAAAAAATGAAAAATTGCATATGGTGGCCAATGTGGCAGAAATATGTTGCATAGTATTGCAAAATCTGTGACAGATGTAAAAACGCAAATAAATCCACTGGCAAAAGACTTGGAAATATGATCAAGATGCAAGAGCCCAGCACACCTTGGGAAATAATCCATATGGATTGGGTAACTGGCCTGCCACCAGGCAGTAATGGAAGTTATAATTCTTGCCTAGTGATTGTTGACAGCTTTAGTAAGAGTCCAATCTTTCTACCATGTCACAAGGATGATACAGCCATGGACATAGCTCTTCTGATATGGAAGAGAGTAGTATCATGGACAGGCATATTCACAAAAATCATTAGTGACAGAGATCCCAAATTCACCTCAGCACTATGTACAAATCTTTTCCAGCTATTTGGGACAAAAGTATCCTTCTCTACAGCCTACCACTCACAAACTGATGGTCTGGGTGTGTAAGGTGTGGATATGAAACTTTGATTAAAAATCAAGTACTTTTCCTGTCCTCAAAATTTGTATAAGGCAAAATTCAATTAAAAATAGTAAGAAATATTATTTTTAAGAGAAAACACACCAATTTTATTGTTTTTAACTTTCTTAGTATAAAACAATAATGTTATAAAGATTTATCCAAAAAATACTCTACAAGAGATATTTTAAGGCTACAAAAGAAATTTCTTCAAGAGCAATTTCAATTGGAATTAATTGAGAAATGAACTGCAAGCAATTAATTAAAGAACAAAGTCTTTAAAAAGAATATTAAAGAGAAAACAGGCCCAAAAGTGACCAGAGTGAATTTGAAAACAAAGTGACAAAGTTTACAGTGATGAAAGATGCTTTAATTTACTTTTGGGGTGGTTCAGGGGTAAAAATGATTATAAAAGTTACAAACAATAATTATAATAATTTTTTCACGTGGTTAAAAGGATTAAAATGATTTAAAAATGGTGGTTGGAATCTTTTATTGATTGGTTTAACAGTGTTGAAACTAATTAATAAAAGGAAAAGATTCTCACATGAAGAGAAAAGTGGGGCAAAGAAGACATTCTTTTATAGCCATCAATTCTCTTACTCCAAAAGTAAAATTTACTCTTGTCAGTCGTGAAAAACAGTCTGACAACAGAGAAGCCAATTATGGCATCATTGAACCCTGGTTTAGACCAAAAAGTGCTGGTTTAAGCCATTTTTAGCCATTTTAGACCTTTAAATCAGCCATTACTATAGCAATACCAGGCCTAGATCCTTCAAAGCACGTCAGAATGTGTGTCAGAGGCGTAGAAACCAGTTAGAACTATTTTTAATATGATTGTTTTATCTTAAGGGTAGTTTTACCCTCTTGGCAACAGCTAAAACTACCCCAGTTTGTATCAAAACCTCATCATCAATTGAGTCCACAGACCCTGTAACTCAATTCCAGGGCAAAAGTGATGAAATTTTACGTGAATTTTGACATCCCACACCTGTCAGAAAGGATTTTGGGGGTCTAGCTCCCCCTTAGAGCTGGAGTTCCTTTTCCCCCCCAAATTTAATCTTTCCAATTTATTTTTCCTTTAATTCCTCATCATGTATTATACTTATAATTTACATATGTGTTTCAATCCAATTGTACAGTAAAATACGGTACTAATTGACACCTCATATGTAAATCAAAGTTCACTTATGTAATACACGCGCACATTTTGACATTTCAATTGAATTCAATTGAAAATACCTCAATTCCTCATAACTTCTAAACTAAACACAACACCTCAATTTTAACACAAAAATTGATGGTTAACACCACATGTGGTGTGAATTAAATTAAAGTTTTGAGGATTTCCAACTTTTGTATTGAGAATACTAAAAACTTAATTTAAGCTTATTTAGAGTTGAGTTACAAGAATTTCACTCAGAGGTGACTCCACCTGATTTTTTATGAGGAATCCAATGGTGAAATAATTTTTATATGTTTATTTACTATATAAAAAGTTATAATAATTTTTATTTAACTTTTTTCCAAATTTATTTATTTTTTCACAATTTTGTTAAAATTTCATTTTTACTTAATTTTTTCAAGTATAAATGTAATTTTATACTTACAAAATTTAATGTATTTTTATTTTTAAATTGTAATTAACTTTTTATTTTTAATATAATTTTATATTTATATTTTGTTTTTTATTTTAATAATATAAATAAATTTATTTTATTTATATTAATATGTTATTTTTGTATTTGTGGTCTTTTGGGTATATGAAATTACCTCTAAGGCTCACATTCCCTCCCCCTAAAAGAGAATATTACTTTGTAATATTGGTGCTTTTAGTGTGTCTGAATCTCCTGAGGAGTTTGGTAGCTTCTGGTGTATTTTTTTCTTCTAACCATTCATCTTCACAAGCTGGGTCACTGTACCTAACAAGGTATTCCCTCACTTTCTTGGTTCTTAATTTCCTTTCTTTAAGAACTTTGGTTATTTTCTTAGTACCAGATGTCTCAATAGGAGGTATAACTTGGGGAATCTTATTCCTCAAGGGAAATTTCTCACCATCACTAGATTTATATGGTTTTATCAAGCTCACTGGAAATGTAGGATGCTTATTGCTAAGTTCTTCAGATAACTCTACTTCAACAGCATTTTCTCCATGGAGGGCCTTGATCACAAAAGGTCCTGCAAAGGAGTCTTTTAGCTTTTTACATCCTTTGATGTTATTGAAGTTAGTGGTGGATACAAGAACTAGGTCACCCACTTTGAAATCTGGAGTTGCATGTGATTTATCCCATTTGTCTTTAGCATATGCAAAAGAGTCCTCCATGCACCTTACTGCATGCTTTCTAGCTTTTTCTAGAATTCCTTTGAAGCTAGCAGCTGTCGGATGTATTTCAATTAAGTCTTTCCTCAAAGAATGTTGGGGTAACTTGGGGTTCCATCCTTTTTCTAGAATAGCAGGAGTCTGATTGGTACTGGCATGGATTGATGTTTTATATGCTAATTCCAGTGCTGGCAACAGAGTACACCAATCATGGGTAAATCCATCACAATCTTTGAATTCAAGGCCATATGCACAAAATCTTCTCACCATGTCCTCTAAGGTTTGGATCATCCTTTCAGCCAGGCCATGAGTTTGTGGGTGGTAGGCTGTAGAGAAAGACAGTTTAGTGCCAAATGATTGGTGAAGATTTGTCCATAGTGCTGAAGTGAATTTGGGATCCCTATCACTAATGATATTTGTAAATATCCCAGTCCATGACACTACTCTATTCCATATCAGAAGAGCTGTATCCATGGCTGTATCATCTTTATGACATGGTAAAAAGATTGGAGTTTTACTGAATCTGTCCACAATTACTAGGCAAGCATTATAGCTTCTGTCACCTCCTGGTGGTAGGCCAGTTACCCAATCCATATGGACAATTTCCCACGGTTTGTTTGGTTCTTGGATTTTTATCATATTCCCAAGTCTCTTGCCAGTGGATTTATTTGCCTTTTGGCATCTGTCACAGGTTTTGCAATACTCTGCAACATCTTTCTGCCACATTGGCCACCATATGCAGGTCTTTACTTTCTCTCTTGTTCTGTCTTCAGACAAATGTCCTGAAAAGGGGCTATCATGGCATTCTTTCAGTACAAGATTGATTAATGACCTGTCTACAACTGTCATGACACATGTGTGCTTGGTTCTGTGGTAAATTATACCATCCAGTAGGTGAAATCTTCCTTCATCATAAGATTTTCTCCATACTTCAGCCAAGGCATGTATTAGAGAGTTGTCTTTACAGTCTTTGTTAAGTAATTGGCATAAGATGCTACAATTCCTATCTAGAGTGTAACTGTTTCTGACTTCTTCAAAGAAGGTGGTGTTTAAGTCTGTAACACTTAGTCCTTCTATTGGAATTTGTGGTGAAGCTTCTTCTGGCACATAAGCAGGGTTATCAATATTATTTGGTAATGGCCATCTGCTTAGTCCATCTGCATTCTTATGAATATTCCCATCCTTATGAACAATAGTCATATTGCCTCTGTATTCTTGTATGGCTATTTGCCATCTGAGCATATGTCTGTTGGGTGTTTTCATGTTTAAAAGTGATTTGACAGCTGTACAATCTGTTATCACTTCAAAAACACATCCCTCTAAGAAGTAGTTCAATTTCTCCAAGGCCCAGACAAGGCATAGACATTCCATTTGACTTGCTCCATATCTGGATTGAGTTGGTTTGATTTGCCTGGATATGAAACATATGGGTCCTTCTACTGGTTTATCCTTTATCATCTGAACTTGGTGAAGTGCAGCACCTAGTCCATCCCCTGATGCATCAATATACAGTTTGAAAGTCAATTTAAAGTCTGGCATCAGTAAGAGTGGAGCAGTGGTCAATGCTTCTCTTAGAGAATCAAAAGCTTTGACTCTGTCAACAGTCATTTCAAATACTGTGTATTTGTCACACAATTTATAAAGTGGTCTTGCTATGGATGCAAAATCTTTAATGTTTTTCCTGTAATATCCTGCAAAACCTAAGCATGACTGAATTTCCTTCTTGTTCTGAGGCATGGGTTTTAGCAATACTGCTGCAACTTTGTTTTTGTCAATTCCAAGGGATAAACCAGATACAACATGTCCTAGTGCCTTAAGTTCTTTAAATCCAAAATGGCATTTCTTCAAGGAGATTTTCATGTTGACTGATTGAATTTTTTTCAAAACTCTGGACAATCTGTACATGTGCTCCTCCCAAGTCTTTGAACAGACAATAATGTCATCAATGTAAATGATTAACCATCCCTCTGAGAGTTCTTCAGGGAAGATTTCATTCATCATTCTTTGGAAGTGTGAAGGTGCATTTTTGATACCAAAGGGCATCCTGAAGTATTCATACACTCCACAATGAACAATAATTCTCAAGTATTTTCTTGCTCTTGGTGTCACCACATTTTGATGGAATCCTTTAAGGGCATCCATAGTGGTTATATACACTGCTTGAGATATTTGAGTAAGGGCAATTTGGATTTTTGGAATTGGGTATCTGTCTGGAACAGTGTAAGTGTTCAGAGCTCTAAAGTCCCCAACCATTCTGGATTTTCCATTATGCCATGCCACTATGACTGGTGTAGTTATTTCCACTTCGTCATTGTGCCCTACTTTTCTTATTACACCAAGGTCCAGAAGTTCTTTGATATGAATTTCTAGAGCTTCTCTTGATTTTGGACTTGCTGGATATGCAGGTCTTCTTAAGAGTTGTGGATAAGTTCTCTCAATGTTAAGAATGATGTCAACTTCATGACCAATAATTGCTCCTAGAGGTTCTTTGTCTGAAGCAAATTCTCCTCTGTGGTCATACAAAAGGGAAGAAAGTTCATTTTCTTGTTTATCAGTCAGATGAAGGCTCATTTCAGCCTCATTTAACTGTTCAGACTTGAATTTCTCTAACTCTAAGTTGATTGGTGATACTTTGTTTACTTTAATTTGTCTTTTAAATGGTAAAAAGGCAAATTTTTGGCGCTTATGGTCTCCAATTGTAAAGTATCTGTCTTTGTTATTATGTAAATCTATTCCATACATGATTAAATAATCATTTCCCAATATAAAATGGGTACTAGAGCAATTTTACATAACAACAAATTCAACTGTGATTCTCAAATTCCCATTTATGTGTGGGAATATGACATTGGTCTCAAAGATTCCTAATGCTTTCATTGGGTTACTTGCACTGTTGAATTTTGTACCATCAATTGGTAACAATTGGTCTTCAAAATTTGGTACACAAGTTTTAAGAAAAGATTTTCCAACACAAGAGCAGAAGGCACCTGGGTCAAGTAAAGGTTCGGTGGGCTTTTTGTCAATCACCACTTCTGTTATACACAAGTTACCAGCTGTATAACCTTTTCCTCTGTTTGGTTTTGTTTTCATAAGTTGTGCATCTTGAACCTTTGATAAATCAAGTTGACCATTGCTCAATCGTTTTAAGTGGGAATAGGATTCCATGATGTCAAAAGTGGCATTGATATTTTATATATCTTTTGAAGATTCAGAAAATATGGATGACTTATCATCTGAATTGTCTTCAATTATGTCTTCTTTTTCAACATCTGGTTCCTTTTCAATGTCAATTTCATTGATTTCCCCCCTTTTTGGACATGTATTGGCTAAATGGGTGGTGCTTTGGCAAATATGGCATTTTCTGACTGTATCTGCAAATTTATACTTAATATTACTAGAATTTTCTTTGGGGTTTTTGTCCACAGAATCCTTCCAAGGTGTATTAAACCTTGTTTTGAGATTCACCCAACTAGAACCAATTTTGGTTCTGGTGGTTACTTCTTCTAGTATATTGATAATATCCTCTGCTGAAGATTGTTCAGTAGTCCTGCTTTTGACAGCATGCTCTAAGTTACCTCCACATTGTCTCAGAATTTTCCTATGGATCATAAATTCTGACATGTCAGGATATAATGCTGTTAATCTGTCCTTTTTTTGGCAAAACCATGGTAAAGCTTTGTCTTTATCAACATTAAATCTGGCAGATTCAAAGGCTGTTTTAACTTTAAACCTCCAAGCATCATTTTCCCATTTGTTGATGATTTGGGCTTTCCGCCAAGTCCAACTCTGGTGTCCATGTGCTTGTCTTATTTTGATGTACCATCTGTGAGCTGATCTGGTAAACAAGGTGTTAAACCTGGCTGTTACCAATCTGTCTGGTAATTCAAAATCCTCTTTGATCATGTCAATACCTCTAATGAATTCCATATGGTCATACTCTCCTTCACCACTGAAGTGAGGCCATTCTTTAAGTTTTGGAACTTCTTTCAAGAGTGCTTGGCCCATTGATGGTTCCAAGTTATGAAAAGAAGTGGATAATTCATTTTTTAATTGTGAATTATCAGGATCCAATACTTGTGGATTTGGAATTCTTGTGCCCTCATTTTGATTTAGAGGTGTAGACATTCTTGGTCAGGTGTTCAGTATTTGTTCAATGTCATTCATTTTACTGTTGCTACATCTTTGGGAATTTCTGTATTCATGTTGGAAGCTTTGTATTAAATTTATAACTTCAATTTTATACATGTCTTCATTATGTGTCAGTTCTTGCCATACCTCTATCTGTCTTGTATTATCAGCAGTGACTTGATTCAATTTCATTGATAATTTTGATACTTCTTCTTGTTAAGCATCAAAACACTTTTTCAAGGCAATGGTATATGTCTTTACTTCAGTAAATGAATTTGAAATGTCATCAAGGACTTTCTTGTTATCTGTTTTGATAATATTTATGGCTTGTTTAATTCGTGTTTCAATTATGTCATCAATATTGAATTTAGAATATTTATCTGTTAATTATTTAATAATGGCAGATTGCTCATTTATTTTATTGTCAAAAGAATTATCATTATTGGAAATTTTAATTGTTCTTGAGCCTTTTTCAAAACACATAAGTGTTTCATTAAATTGGCAAAGAGTCAGGTTGTTTGTTTTAATGTTGTTACAAATGGTTTCATTTTTATCAGAAAGATGTTTTTTCATGTCATTTATAGCATCATACAACTCTGGGATGGAATCAAATATATCAGAAATCATTTTTGAAATCTTAATCTGGGTTCCTTCTTCTGTAATTCCATCATGGTTCTGGCCATCTGAAATACATTTTCCATGGCATCCTTCTGAATCTTTGGAGTTCTGTATCCTTGGCTGTAAGGCTTTGGGGCTGGTGTCTTCCCTTTGCCCTTGTTTGGAACTTGTGGCTGTTTTTTCACGTTGGAATTGCTGGTGCTGGCCACTGGGGCTGTTTTTGGCACTGGTTTGGGTGGTGGAGGGTTGTTTTTCCTCCATTCTAGTGTCAACAGCATCATGCTTTTCTTCTCCATTAATGGATGCTATCCATTGAGCAATTTGCAAGCGTTGGGATGGCCCAGGAATTTTCTCACAGTTAGGTAAAAATTCATGCAATTCTTCCACAGGTCTGCAAGGATCTGGTACTCCTTGAATTGAAGTGCATTGTTGTATGCGCTGTGGGTGGCTTTGTATATGTCCACAGAGGCTTGTTGTGGTGGTTTCAGCTCTTTTTGAAGGTAAAATGGTATTATCAGCTTCAGAATGACCCATTTTAGTTGTTTGGAAGTCATCAACTGACCCATTTCCTTCTGTACCTGATTGGCCTCTGCCATAATCACGTCTGTTACCTTTCTGGGAGCTGCTTGAGGGGTTATAGCTGGCTCCTGACCTGGTTGAAGGCATAATTATGGTTAAAAAGGCTTAAAATAGTAATTTTACGTCAAAAAACTTACTATTGGCCAAATCTTTGGCTTTCTGAAGAGTATTACTAATTTCCAAGATAATCAATTCAGGAGATATTGGTTCAGGTTGGTTATTATGAGTCACAATAACAGTACTATTATAGTCTGAATTAATAGTACTAGCAGGAATAATGCTGGTGACTGTTGAGGCTGTTTCAATGTTTTCTTGTCTTACCACGTTGTCAGACACTAAAATTAATGAAAAGACCAATTATTTAAGTAAAAAAAAGGATATTTCAAAAAAGAAGTAAAAATTTAAGCCTCACTTATAATATGAAAAAAATTATTTTTTATGGGTTTTTTTTGAATTATAAGTATTTTTTATATGTTTTTAAATTTTTCAATATAAGAAAAAGGATTTAAAAAGAGTAAAAAAATATGTCACAGGTAAAATATCATGGCTGGGCCCCCAAATGTAAGGTGTGGATATGAAACTTTGATTAAAAATCAAGTACTTTTCCTGTCCTCAAAATTTGTATAAGGTAAAATTCAATTAAACATAGTAAGAAATATTATTTTTAAGAGGAAACACGCCAAATTTATTGTTTATAACTTTATTAGTATAAAACAATAATACTATAAAGATTTATTATTTTACCAACAATAAAAATTTGTCCAAAAATACTCTACAAGAGATATTTAAGGCTACAAAAGAAATTTCTTCAAGAGCAATTTCAATTGGAATTAATTGAGCAAAGAACTGCAAGCAATTAATTGAAGAACAAAGTCTTTATAAAGAATATTAAAGAGAAAACACGCCCAAAAGTGACCAGAGTGAACTTGGAAACAAAGTGACAAAGCTTACAGTGATGAAAGATGCTTTAATTCACTTTTGGGGTGGTTCAGGGGTAAAAATGATTCTAAAAGCTACAAACAATGATTATAATGATTTTTTTACGAGGTTAAAAGTTGTAAAATGATTTAAAAAAGGTGGTTGGAATCTTTTATTGATTGGTTTAACAATGCTTAAACTAATTATAAAAGGAAAAGATTCTAACATGAAGAGAAAAGTGGGGCAAAGAGGACATTCTTTTATAGCCATCAATTCTCTTACTCCAAAAGTGAAATTTACTCTTGTCAGTCGTGAAAAACAGTCTGACAACAGAAAAGCCAATTATGGCATCATTGAACCCTGGTTTGGACCAAACCTTAAATCAGCCATTACTATAGCAATACCAGGCCTAGAGCCTTCAAACCACGTCAGAATGTGTGTCAGAGGCGTAGAAACCGGTTAAAACTGTTTCTATTATGATTGTTTTATCTTAAGGGTAGTTTTACCCTCTTGGCAACAGCTAAAACTACCCCAGTTGGTATCAAAACCTTGTCATCAATTGAGTCCACAGACCCTGTAGCCCAATTCCAGGCCAAAAGTGATGAACGTTGGCATGAATTTTGACATCCCATGCCTGTCAGCAAGGATTTTGGGGGTCTAGCTCCCCCTTAGAGCTGGAGTTGCGTTTCCCCCCCAAATTTAATCTTTCCAATTTATTTTTCCTTTAATTCCTCATCATGTATTATACTTATAATTTACATATGTAATTCAATTCAATTGTACAGTACAATACAGTAATAGTTGACAGCTCATATGTAAATGAAAGTTCACTTATGTAATACACGCGCACATTTTGACATTTCAATTGAATTCAACTGAAAATACTTCAATTCCTCATAACTTCTAAGCTAAACCCAACACCTCAATTTTAACACAAAATTTGATGGTTAACACCACATGTGGTGTGAATTAAATTAAAGTTTTGAGGATTTTAAACTTTTGTATTGAAAATACTATAAACTTGATTTAAGCTTATTTAGAGTTGAGTTACAAGAATTTCACTCAGAGGTGACCCCACCTGATTTTTTATGAGGAATCCAATGGTGAAATAATTTTTATATGTTTATTTATTGGATAAAAATTTATATTAAGTTTTATTTAACTTTCTTCCAAATTTATTTATTTTTTCACAATTTTGTTAAAATTTCATTTTTACTTAATTTTTTCAAGTATAAATGTAATTTTACACTTACAAAATTCAATGTATTTTTATTTTTATATTGTAATTAATTTTTTGATTTTTAATATAATTTTATATTTATACTTTGATTTTTATTTTAATAATATAAATAAATTTATTTTATTTATATTAATATGTTAATTTTGTATTTGTGGCCTTTTGGGTATATGAAATTACCTCTAAG
The DNA here is from genome assembly GCA_023105745.1 of Austropuccinia psidii. Lineage (NCBI taxonomy): Eukaryota > Fungi > Basidiomycota > Pucciniomycetes > Pucciniales > Sphaerophragmiaceae > Austropuccinia > Austropuccinia psidii. Next base: position 31,686,229 of record JALGQZ010000013.1, on the reverse strand, counting down.
GCTCACAGATTCTTTTGATTTATCTTTTTTGATAAATGGTTTATTTGGACTTTTAATGTCCAATTTCTTCCAAGTTCTGCCAATTTTTGTTCTTGTGACTATGTCTTCTAGTGCATTGATATACTCTTCTGTGGAGCATGGTTCTATACACCTGCTTCTTAGGGCATGTTCTAGCTCTCCTCCACATTTTTTAAGCATTTTCATGTGCACCATTTTCTGTGACATTTCTGGGTACAATGCATTCAGTCTTTAAACTTGTTTTAAGCACAAGTTAAAGGTTTGTCTTTGTCTGGGTCAAAGAAAGAATTTTCAAATGCATTTTCTATACTGTACCTCCAGGCATCATTAGCCCACTTGGTGATTATTTCTTGTTTCCACCAAGACCAGGTATTTTTGCCATTTGTTTGCCTTATGCCATAATACCATCTTTTTGCAGATTTTTCAAATAATGAATGTAATCTTGCAGTGATTAAGTCATCTGGTATTGCATAATATTCCTGCAGCATGTCAATTGTTTTGATAAATGACATGTGGTCATATTCACCTTCTCCTGTGAATGTTGGCCATTCTTTCAATTGAGGTGCTTCCTTCATTAAGACTTGGTTATTGTCTTGGTGACTCAAGTCTGTTATGAATGGATTTGTTAATTCCGCTTTAGGTTTAAGAGGGCTTCTTATGGGAGAAAATGGTGTTGATAACTTTGGCATTTTTGAGTTAGCCTCCTTAGTTTTATCCATTTTTTCAGTAATAAGCCTTATTTCACTTTGAATGTCATCTTTCAGATGCATTCTTTCTTCATCACTCTTTTCCACATGGTCCAAAAGTAATTTTTGGTGTGATGAAGTCTTTTCTTCAAATTTTTCTACAGAAATGCTTAATTTGTTTAATTTTTCTGTAAGATTATCAATGCTTACGTCATAATTGATTGTAAAGGTTTTTTCTTTGATATCACTTATGTATTTGTACAACTCTTGTTGTCCTTGTATTAATTTCTGAGTATTATCAATTAATACTTTTGGTTTATTATTTTCAATCATAAATTTTATGTTATCAATTTCTTTTTTATTTTGTACAACAAGCTTTGTTAAAGATGATAAGCTATTATTTATTTCTTGGAAAGATGATAAACTATTTTTAATGTCTTTAAGAGGTAAAATGCTATTTTTAAGCTCTGTTGAAGTATTTACAACATCAGGAGACAAGGTTATTTCTTTGGGAAATGGGGTTGTCTCATTCTTTGCTCCTCTTTGTCTTTGAATTCCATCAAAGTTCTGGCCATGTTGAGTACATTGTCCATGGAATCTTTTTGGATTTTGGGGATCCTGTAGCTTGGGGAATATGGTTTTCTCCAATTATTTCTCTTCTTCTTCTTCCCTTCTTGTGGAAGTGGGTTGGCTTGGGGCTTCTTCCTTGGTTGCCTCCTTCTTTTTGGCATGGTACTCCTTGATCGTTTTGATTTGAGGTTTGGATGATAGTGGATTCCATCCATTGGAGTATCTCACTATTTCCTCCTCTTTGAGGAACTTTTTCAGGATGTGCCAGCAGTTCATCACTCCTTGGTGTATTTGGGGCAACATTTCCCAATCTTTGTCCTTGTACACCGTGTAGTACTGTTTGTACTGGCTCATGTAAATGTCTATTTGAGCCTTCTGAATGTGATTTGTACCTATTTGAGTTACTCATACTTAGTTTCAATTCTGGTTCAGATATCATGCGCATTTCTGGGACTTGCCTTTGGGATAAGGCACTTCCTTGTGTGGATTCTGTTCCACTGGGGATATTTCCCTTCCTTTTACCTTTTGAGGAATCAATTCTACCTCTGAGTCCAGCTCCATCTGATTGGATGGATTATTGGGAGCCTCTTCTGGTAGTCATATTTCATGAAAAATAAGAAATAAGAAGATTTCAGAACAGGAATTCTTCTTATGGCAATTTATGAATGAGGTACTCACCTTCAGAGTCCTGAATAGTGGGTCCTGGAAAGTCCAATTTCGTGGCTTTCTTTTTCTTAGTGATTAGTGGTGTTGGAGAACTTTGGCAAGCTTCTTCCACCAATCTTTCAACAGTGGTTTGGTTGTCCTCTGTTGGATTGTCTTCAAACACTAAAAAAGACAAATAAATATAAGTCATTTATATAAAAGTGTTATGTTTGGTAAGATATGGCAATTTTCCATGTAAAAATTGGTTTTGTATCTTTTTATTATTAAAAAAAATGAAAATAATTAAAGAAATGAAATAAAATAACTTTTTTATTGGTTTTTAATATTTTTATTATTTTTTATGTTTTTATTTTTAAAGATGAAAATAAAATGAATATGATTCTTTTATAAAATTATTTTTGATTTATAAAATATCTTTTTTAATCACTAGAGTCACTCAAAGAAAGTTTTTGCAAGTCTAAGGATGTGAAAAACCATGTGTAAGACACTACAATTGCTTTCCAAATGCCTCAATAGCTTTTAAAATCAATAAATATAAAATTATTATATAATTTTATGATTATAATTATAATTTATTATTGGATAAACCCAATTACAATCTTTTTAAAGGTCTTTTAGAGTAAATATCAAGGCCAGGCCCCCAAATGTAAGGTTTGACTATGAAACAATAAGTAGAAATTACTAATATTTTACTTAAGTTTCTATTAATGTCCTTATAAATGAAATAAATAAGATAAAAATAATTATAATAATGAAGAATTATTACAATTATGGCCTAAAAATAATTATATTATTAAATAAATATGATAACATTATTTATATTATAAAATATAATATAATAAAAAAAATATATTAATATAAAAAAATTAATATATTTAATGGCACTTTATTATTGTTACAAACAAACAATAAAGGCGTAAAAAATTGTTTTTTATCAATAAAAAACAATTAATAAAAATAATATTACCAATACGAAAGCTATAAATTAATATAAATACTATTTATATTAATTAAAGAATTATTAAAGTAATAATAAAGAGAAAATAACCTACTTTTAATACTTAATATAATAATTTTGAGATATCTTATGCCAAAAAATGTAAATATAACTTATCCAAATTGTATTTACAATAAAAATAGAGAATATTACAAATCATCTTGATTTTTACGTGGAAATGAGATTTTAGAGAGATTTTTAACAAAAACAATTAAATAAAAAATTTAATGACATCCAAATTAATGATTATGATAAGATGATATTTGGTCTTTAATAATATAAAAGCTTTATATATAAAGAATAAAGATATTACCTCTTTAATTTTATTGATTTAATGTTTTTGATGCGTCTGAGGGGAAAACAGAGAAAAATAGCTCTATTTATAGTAAATACCTCCCTCCTAGAGTCCAACAGACTTCTAGTAGATGTGTACTGATCATATCCACTGGAATCGATCAATAATTTAAGGTTTGGTGATGATTACATCATGATCAAACCATATTACATCATTATTACTCCATTATTTAGAGTTATCACTATAACTCTAAGTTTGATGACGTCAAAGGCTTGGCAGAACCCCAAAATTCGTGGATTTTATTAGTTTTAATCATAAACTAACAGTATTCACCAATTTTATCACTCATATGACTGTCAAACTTAATTTAAGGTTACAGTGAGTGATCACAAATGATCAAATTAAGCTCAAGCTTTGATCCCGAATACTTCCTAAGCTTTACACGCTACAGCAATTCAGAGAGTTAATTCTAATAGCTTTCCATAACCTTATTATTCTGCCAAGAGCATTTCATTACATCATCAAAACTCTATTTTTGATGATTTTTCTTGTAACTCATCTTTCTGTTCAAATTTAATATTTTAAACTTCAAGCCATGATTTCAAGGGGTTATACCTTGAATATTATAATAAAAAATACATCATTCTTGACAAACGAGCTAGTAGAATTTAACTGTCTACTTTTTTTAAGTTTGGACCACTTTCACAACAAGGTGGTCAACAGCTCTGTTGATTTTAATCAATAATCCCTTACAGGCTTTAACCTTGTTTATAGCTTGTGAAATAAACTTCATTTCTGTATTTCTACAGTAATTATGTGATGAATTTATTTTTGATTAATCACTCTATCATGCATATTTCAAAAGATATTGGCTAAAATCCTTGAATATATGTGTCACAGGGGCTCTTCTAAATGAAGAGGGCCTGGCACTCAGTGAACAGACTTACTTATGGAGGGCTCAGAATAAGGTACTCAATTGATAAGAGTAATGAAATAAGATAATAATTTTCTAGTCATAAAATAATAAGAATTAAAAGATATGAGAGGAAAACAAAAGCAATAATAAAGAGCCAACCACAAATAATCCTGTACCACTGTTTCAACCTGTTCAGAAAAGAGAAAAGGATTAATAAAGGATATGGACACCAGGACTCTACTGAACAGGTGAGGGAAGGCAAAGACTAACTTAATAAATAATAAAATAATATTTCTTAATGAGAAATAAAATAATATTAAATCATAAATCCAATATTTTAATTAACTGGGGGAAAAACCCCCAGGCGGATGAAGAGGGGCTGGTATATGTGAGAAATACCAGCCTTGGAGTTTGAGTGTTGAGATACTGGCCTGTATGCTAGAAGAAGTTGGATGTGGGATTGAATCCTGTATTGGTGAATCTAATACAGGTTATACAGTCAATACAGGTATTTGCGCCTGTATTGATGACAGGCCTGTATGAAACTGTATTGAGGTCTGAAAACTGTATTTGGAGAATGTTGAATGAAACCCCCTTGCTGATTGGGTTTTGAAGGGTATCAATGAAATAATGATTGTTGCTGATTGGGTTTTGAAGGGTATCAATGAAGTAATGATTGTTGAAGATGATTGGTAATGCCCCTGCCTCCTTGGCTGTGACATTATCCCCCTCTTGAAAGTGGTGAGCTCTGAGGACCATAAGTATAGTGAGTCTTGATTAGCTTGCAATCAATCCATACAGTTCTTTCCCCCAATTCCTTAAATTTATCCCATTAACTTTCTTCTTCAATCAATGCTCAAACAAAAATCTTCATTTAGTCACTTGTAGATATCTTCTCCTTGATCTTGATTCTGAATTCCCTCTTTTCCTTCAAAATGCCTTCATTCTTCTAAAATAATGTTCATTCTTGTCTTGAGTGTCTTCACTAAACTCTTCTTGAGTCCTCACGGCTTTTGAAAACGGGGTGACCTGGGCTTATGTCCCAAGAACACCTGATTTCATCATAATTTTGAATCTTGACAGTGTTGGCATGAAGTGGCCAATACTTGAGGTTTTGGACCATTTCAGAAGTCCTGGCCAAAATCCCTGATTTTGTGATTTAAGTGGTTTTTGGCCAATTTGCGCAAAGTGCGCAAATGCGCATATATTCCATAATGGCATATATTGGTGAAAAAATTGAAAAAATCTGATTAATGATGAAAAATGGCCTTATAAAGTGTTCTGGCCATTTTGTGCTTTTTTGCGCAAAATGCGCATATATTGGTGAAAAAAATGAAAAAGTTGATTAATGATGGAAAAATGGCCTATAAGGTGTTCTGGCCATTTTGCGCAAGATGCGCAAAATGTGCAAAGTGCGCAAATGCGCAATTATGATGAAATTGGCCAAAAAGGCCTTTTGAAGCCTTTTGACAAGATAAACAGGCCTTTTGCGCAAAATGCGCAAATTTTCCAATATGCCTAATTCAGCATATTTTGATGAAAAATGATAATACTGAGCTATTTTGAAGTTTTGAGGTTTGATATGGCCATTTGTGCCAAAGTGCATAAATTCATGAAATTGGCCAATTGGGCCATTTGAAGCAGGGTTTTCCTTTTTGATCTTTATTTCTTCCTGAATGTCTTTCTTCTTATCTCCTCCTTGACTGGTCAATTGCCATAAATGCCTTGCTGATTGGGTTTTTGGCTTTCAATTTTGATTTTAAGGAATGAGTTTAAGGCTGACTTGAAGAAGTTTTGATGAGGGTTATCTGTAGCTGGTCTTTACCATTACTAGTGTTTTGCTCTTTGATTATTGAATGAATTGACTCCCCAAATGTGATATGGGAGTGATGACTACTGCGTCTTGAAATAAGAAATAAAGATAAAAATAAAAATAAAAAATAAAAATAAAACATACAAGTAAAAGAAAATTAAATGAAATAAAAATGAAAAATAATTGAGAGAAAAACAGAGTAAAGAAATAGAAATAAGAAAATTCCTGAGGGTTGTCCTTCTTGTGGTTAGTTGCTTGATTTTGGCCAAAATGTTCTGAAATATAAAATCAAGCATTTGATGCTCACAGAGTGGCCAAGGTAATGTTTTACAAGAAGTAGACCCCTCAGGGATGCATACCAGGAGATGGAACTTACTTTCATAACTTCCACTCCCCACCAAGCACCATAAATGAAAAAGAAATCATGCCATAACATGAATTGTGGTAACGAACGTCTTGGAAGATATTGAATGGCATAATTTGGAATAAAATTTGTGAAAGAAGGAAAAGAATAAAAAGAAAAAGGGGAATTTGGCCATATCTTGATGAAAGGTTCAAATTTGGGGTATTGATGTTGCAACGCCTTCTAAACCTGTCCAAAGAAATTGACAAGTGCTCACAAAGTGGCCAAGGTGATGCTTACAACAAATTTGGGTAGAATACCCCCTTAAAGGTGCATGCCAGGAGAGGAACTTACTTTCATAAACTCCAATCCCCACCAAGCCCCATAAATCAAACTCTTGAGGCATTTGGGCCAGGCTTGTGTGAAAATCCTTGACAAGGTCTGGGGAGTTGGTAAGGTTGGAAGCTGGTTCCCAAGTTGTTCTTTCTGGGTCTTCATTGAATCCTTTCCACTCCACTAAATACCATAATGAACCTCTCTTGAGGTTTGAGTCCAGAACCTGAGCCACTTCCCATTCTTCTTGCTCTTCCACTATTACTGGAGGTGGTGGCAATTGGTGTCGATTTGGGATAGTTGATTGCTTCACTGGTTCTAACAAGGACACATGGAAGACAGGGTGAGCTGACTTCCATTGTTGAGGCAACTTGAGGTGATATGCATGGCTGCCAATCATCTTGAGAACTTCAGAGGGTCCCAGCCATCTTTCTGAAAGCTTTTTGGTGGGTATTGTTGTCTTGATGTTCTTGGAAGCTAGCCATACTTTGTCCCCAGGTTGAAAATCAGGTGGAATTGCTCTATTTTTATCTGCATACTTCTTAAAACGCTTTATTGCTGACTCTAATTCTTCTTTGACAACTTGCTGTACTGATTGGAGTTTTGATGATAACTTTCCAGCAGGTGTATCTTGAGAAATGTGAATTTAATCAAAGCTGGGATTTCTTCCATAAATAGTGAAAAATGGAGACTGTTTTGTTGATGAACGTTCTGCATTATTATAGGCAAATTCAGCCAGAGGGAGCCAGGTGTGCCAGTCATCTTGATGGTAACTTACATACATCCAAAGATACTGTTCTAGAATCTGATTTACCCTCTCTGTCTGTCCATCTGTTTCAGGGTGAAAGGCAGTTGAAAGATCTCTTGATATCTTGAGCTGCTGACACGATTGAGTCCAAAATGATGAAACAAATAATGAACCTCTATCACTAACAATACTGATTGGAAGACCATGTTTGGAAAAGACATGATTAATGAATATTTGAGCTAAGTCCAAAGCAGTGATTGTTGAATAAGTTGGAATAAATATTGCCATTTTTGAAAATCTGTCTACAACTACTAAAATTGAATCAAAGTTGCTTGACAAGGGCAATTGAGTGATAAAGTCCATTGATAAAGAATTCCAAGGACCAGATGGAATTTGAAGAGGCTTGAGTAGTCCAAACTTCTTATGGTGAATGTTCTTGTTTCTTGAACATTTCTGACATGAGGACACATAGTCCTTGATGATTTGATTCATGCCAGCCCAATAAAAATCCCTCTTGATGAGCTTGAGGGTCTCCTCCTGGCCAGGATGGCCAGCCAACGGTGAGTCATGACGCTTTTGAAGAATGTCCAATTGAATTTCAAGATTGCTTGGAATGACTACTCTATCTTTGAGCAATAATAATTCTGCTTGAGGCTCAAGAGAATAGTCTGGACTGATTCTCCTCTTGCTAATTTCTTGAGGATTTCCTTATAATCTTTGTCTTGCCATACTTGTCTTTGAATTTGATCAACTACATCTGAAAGAATATCCACTTTTATTGAAAAGAATCTTGACTCTTAAATTTCATTTTGCTTGAGAACTTGATGAAAATTTTGAGGATTCTTGCTGATGAAATCCACCCCCCTCTCTGGGTACACGTCGTCCCGACATGACAAGGCATCTGGTAAAGTGGCCAGCCTGCCTGGGCGGTAAGTGATGATGAAATGGAACTCAGATAGAAATTCTTCCCAACGGGCTTGACGAGGAGTAAGGACTTTAGAGGACATAAAATACTGAAGTGAACAATGGTCTGTCAAGACCTCAAAGGAATCAGAAAGAGAAAGGAGAAAAGCTTTCCAGCCCTTGAGAGCCCAAACTATGCCAAGGAGTTCCTTGTCATGAATTTCATAGTTGAGTTCAGCTGGTAAGAGCTTGCGACTATCAAATGCAATGGGATGCTTTCCTGAGTCATTCACCTGACTCAGTACAGCACCCAAGGCATAATCAGAAGCATCAGTCTCTACAATAGTTGGTAGAGAAGGATTAAAATGAGAGAGAATAGGAGCAGTGGTGAAAGCTTCTTTTAGTATTTGAAACTGACTAAGAGCTTTCTCATTGAAGATAAAGGTAGAATCTTTTTTAAGGAGGGAAGTGAGAGCAGAGATTTTTTTGGAATAATTTTTAATGAAACAACAATAAAAGTTGGCAAAGCCAAGAAAAGATTGGAGGGCCTTGATGTTCTTGGGCTGAGGCCAATTGAGGATTTGTTGAACCTTTGAAGAATCCATCTTGAGGCCATCACATGAAACAACATAGCCCAAGTATTCCACACTTGAGGCATGGAATACACACTTTGAGGCTTTAGCAAACAAATTATTGTCTCTCAGTCTTTGGAGAACAGAGGCCACATGTTTAACATGTTCTTCCAAAGAGCTAGAGAAGACCATAATATCATCTAAGTACACTACAACAAAAACATCCAAATAATCTGCAAAGATATCATTCACAAGAGTTTGGAATGCAGCTGGAGCATTGGTTAAGCCAAATGGCATAACCAAATATTCATAACTGCCATATCTGGTTCTAAAGGCAGTTAAGTGCTCATCCCCCTCTTTGATTCTCAAGAGATTATAAGCACCACACAGATCTATCTTGGAGAAGATAGTAGCACCATTGAATACGGTAAGAAGCTGATTCATTGGAGGAACAGGATACCTGTTCTTCCTAGTGACAGCATTAATTTTGCGGTAGTAAACACACAAACGAAGACCACCATCCTTTTTCTTAACAAAAAGGACAGGTGCCCCTGTTGAGGAGGAGCTTGGTCTGATGAAACCTTTCTCTACATTCTCTGAAATGTAGGCCCGCAGTGTTTCTGACTCATTCTTTGATAAAGAGTAGATAACACCAACTGGAGGTAGAAGACCCTTCAGTTTTATATGATGATCACAGGCACAGTGTGGAGGAAGTTTCTCAGCTTTCACTTTGGAGAATACATCCAAATATTGGTGATAAGCAGGAGGGACTACCTTCAGCACAGTTTCAATATCTTCTGGCTCTTCCTCCTCATCCCACTGCTCCTCCAGGGAGGCATGAAAAGATAAAGCAGGAAGGTCCATATCCCCTTGAAAGAGATGAAGTGAAGATATAGCAACATCTTCTCCAACATCTTTTATCTCTTTGATGACTTCATCTCTTAATGGAAGTAATGACTGAGAGGGAAAAATGGAGGGGTTATGGACAGAAGGAGGAAAGGAAGGTGTCTTGAGTTCACCAACCAGAGCAACACTGTTGACAGCAGTGGAAAAGTCATTACTAGTAGAAGAAATAATACCACTAGAATCCTTATGACTAGAATCATAGGTGAGCAATTCATTTTGCCAATCAATAATGGGATTAAAATGGTAAAGAAAGTCATAGCCCAATATTAGGTCTTCTCCCTTGGGTGAATCTATGATAAAGAAATCCCATTCAAAGCTTGGGAAGGAAGGTAAATCAACAACCCACTTGGTATAATGGGTGATGAACAGGGAGGTGGATTCATTGGAATCCAAAATGAAAAGAGGAATCTTTTCAGGGAGCTCTGACATGGTCAATGAGTACTTGAGAACAAAATATTTTGCAATAAAGGAGTTTGTAGCACCAGAATCAATGAGAATACTATAAAAAATATCAGAGATTGAAGAAAAATAAGAAATTTTAAAGATTTCTTGAAACTAGTATTCAGAGTGCACAATTGTGCTCTTGAAGGAAATAAGTGAGAACCATTGAACACATCATGATTCCCACTCAGGCTTTTCCCTGCTTGCTAGGGAAGCCTTTTGATGACCCTTGCCTATTTTCAGGCCTCTTGAAGCATTTTTCAAATGGGTTCTTTCCACCACAATAATTGCACAAGCCTTCTTTGATCCTCCTCTCCTTTTCAGAACCAATTAATTTATTGTCCTTATTGAGGAGAGAAGCATGAGGCTTGTCCTTGGACACTTGAACATTCTTCCCCTTCTTATTCTTCCTGTGATAAGTCTTCTGTGATGATGAACTTTGAGGGGGCTTGGAGGAGTTGGATTCACTGATTGGAGGCTTCTTCTCTTGATGACTGCCCTTTTCCTTCTGCCTCTGATGGTACCTGGTATCTAATTCCAAGGTGATGTCCATGAGTTCTTGAAGACTATCAAAAGTTCCAGGGTGAGAAGCCAATTGGTCCAACAATCTTGATGCCAAGCCTCTCCTATACTCATGAATATAGGCCCTTTCCCCCCAGTCTCCAATTCTTGACATTAGACTTCTGAAATCAGCTATGTACAATGAAACTTGACCACTTTCCCTCATCCTCAAATTTTCCAACTCTTTTTCAGCTTTTCTGACTTCATTGGGATCACCAAACAGAGTGAATAACCGGGTTTCAAATAACTGCCAGTTATTGAGGAGATAAGAAGGGTCTTCATTGGAGATATTTGAGAGGTAACGTTCAATCCATTTTCCAGCTCTACCAGTAAGAAAAGAAGTTGAACAAAGCACCTTCTTCGTGTCAGAGAAGAAGTTTGCTGGGTCATTATGAAAGATTAATTGACAGGATTGAATGAATCCTCTCAATTTATGAGCTTTAGTACCATCAAAAGAATCAGGTGCCTTCATTGATGGGGTCTTGAATGCAGGGACTTTTGAAGTGTCCCTTGGGGAAACTGCTTGAGTGAGTTGTCCCATAAACTGAGTCATTTGCTCCATCATCTTGAGGAAATTTGGTTCATATTGAGAGACAGAAGGTTGATTAGAAAGGGCTAGATTTGGAGCCTCAGGAGCTTCAGGAGGACCTGCCAAGGCAGCTGCCACTTCAGTCTCCTCAGATTCTTCCTCTTCCACAGACTCCTCCCCCTCCTCATCTTCAGCTTCCCCCAATCTACTTCTAGGCCCTTGAGAAACACCAGGATAACCACCCAATAGTCCAGAGAATGATCTTGATCTTCTAGACTTCACACCTCCTCTTCTGTAGGGTGCTTCTCCTTCCATTGGTGGTCCTCTGTCCAAATTTGCACTCAGTTTATGAACTGATGGTGTGCGGTCAAGAGGAGCCCTTGGTGTAGGAGTGAGAACAGCTTGATGTCTCTGGGATCTTGTATTCTTGGCTGGTGGGCTATGCTGAACTGGCATCATGAAAGAAGAATGAATAAAAACTTGATGATACTTTGAATAAAATAAGGCTTTACCAAAACAATCAAATGAGAATCTTTATGAACTTGAGAAATCAATCAATAGTCTTGAAGTGAATCAATATGAATAAATCTTGAAGAGTGAAGATGAAAAAGTCAAATTCTTATGAATAATCAATTTCAAGCAATAAGTCAAATCAAGTAAATCAAGTCAATTCAAAATCAAATCAATTAATTCTTGAGGAATTCAATCAATATCTTTAAAAATCAATTCAATTTTCTTGAGGAATAAAATTCAAATCAAATCTTGAGGATAAATCAGCTATCTTGAGGAATCAAATCAGATCAATAAATTAAATCAAATCAGAGTCTTTAGGTCAGTCAATTTCTTGAGCAATCAATCAATAAATCAATAATCTTGATAAATTTTGAAATCAACCAATGATCACCCCAATTCAATAACTCCTGAAATGATAAATCAATTAATCCCAAATTCCAATCAATTAAGCTTGATAAAAAAACCTGAATTCAGACAGAAAATGAAAATCAAAGTTTATTGAGAATTAAGAGAAAATGAAATGGTCAGCAAAATTTTGAAATGAGAAAGAGAATCAATTTTCATTTGAATTAAATGAATGATATGAAAATTGATGAGAGAGAAAAAATCATAAAAATCATAAAAATCATAAAATCATGAAAAGATCATAATTGAAGAATGAGAGAAATTAATATAAAGCAATGAAAAGAAAGAATCAAATATGAGTTAATTAAAATAATGTCACAGGGGCTCTTCTAAATGAAGAGGGCCTGGCACTCAGTGAACAGACTTGCTTATGGAGGGCTCAGAATAAGGTACTCAATTGATAAGAGTAATGAAATAAGATAATAATTTCCTAGTAATAAAATAATAAGAATTAAAAGATATGAGAGGAAAAAAAAGCAATAATAAAGAGCCAACCACAAATAATCCTGTACCACTGTTTCAACCTGTTCAGAAAAGAGAAAAGGATTAATAAAGGATATGGCCACCAGGACTCTACTGAACAGGTGAGGGAAGGCAAAGACTAACTTAATAAATAATAAAATAATATTTCTTAATAAGAAATAAAATAATATTAAATAATAAATCCAATATTTTAATTAACTGGGGGAAAAACCCCCAGGCGGATGAAGAAGGGCTGGTATATGTGAGAAATACCAGCCTTGGAGTTTGAGTGTTGAGATACTGGCCTGTATGCTGGAAGAAGTTGGATGTGGGATTGAATCCTGTATTGGTGAATCCAATACAGGTTATACAGTCAATACAGGTATTTGCGCCTGTATTGATGACAGGCCTGTATTTGGGTCTTGCCTGTATGAAACTGTATTGAGGTCTGAAAACTGTATTTGGAGAATGTTGAATGAAACCCCCTTGCTGATTGGGTTTTGAAGGGTATCAATGAAATAATGATTGTTTCTGATTGGGTTCTGAAGGGTATCAATGAAGTAATGATTGTTGAAGATGATTGGTAATGCCCCTGCCTCCTTGGCTGTGACAATATGCGTTGACCAAAAAGGTGCATATATTCAGGTTAATTCTTTAAGTATTGACTTTGGAGCTTAGCTTCTTAATTGTTTTATATGTGTATCTTTATGGAGAATCCAATGGTATCATTCATTTCACATGTTGTTTCATTGGTCTTTGAAATAAATAGGGATTTGTTGTTTTATAAGGTATTATTACTTATAACTTATTAAATATTGACTTTACAGATATGCCTTAAAAATGATATATGTGTATCTTACCATGGGGAATCCAATGGTATAATTTATTTTACATGTTTATTCATTGTTTTTTAAGCTAAACCAAGTTTTATGCCAATTTATGGTATTTTTGTAGCTTTAAGGTAATTATTTTTAATGTATAATTATTTTAAATATTTCTTGTGACCTTTTTTGGGTATGTGGTCATATCTGAAAGGTTCACATTCACTCTGTGGAGCTACCCTAGGTTAAATTCTGTGTAGAATCCAAATCTGGCCTTAAATCCATGGATTTACTTACTCAATAAAAAGGTATTCCTCTTTTTTGAAATCAAAAAATGATGAATTTTGAATATATGCATGACTTATGGGTTATGCATAGATCAGAATTTATTTTTGGAGATGGTTGTGGCCTATTTGGGTATGTAAAATATACCTCAAGGCTCACAGCTAAGGACAAATGGGACAAAGCACATGCCACTCCAGATTTAAAAGTGGGGGATCTAGTACTTGTATCTTCCACTAACTTCAACAACATCAAAGGATTTCAAAATCTCAAAGACTCCTTTGCAAGACCTTCTTTTATTAAGGCCGTCCATGTAGAAAATGCTGTCAAAGTAGAATTATCTGAAGAGCTTAGCAATAAGCATCCTACATTTCCAATAAGATTGATAAAGCCATACAAATCTAGTGATGCTGAAAAATTTCCTTTGAGGAATAAAGTTCCCCAAGTTATACCTACTATTGAATCATCTGGTATTATGAAAATTACCAAATTTCTCAAAGAAAGAAATTTAAGAACCAATAAAGTAAGGGAATGCCTTGTTAGGTACAGTGACCCAGCTTGTGAAGATAAATGGTTAGCAGAAAAGGACATACCTTCAGCTACTAAAACTATAAAAAGGTTCAGACACACTAGAAATAACAATATTGAGAAGTAATATTCATTTTTAGGGGGAGGGAATGTGAGCCTTAGAGGTATTTTGTAACAACCACTCACTAGGGGTAAGGGTATTCATTAATACACCCACTCAAACACCTCAAATCAGCAGATCCACTATTTGCATCAGCATTCAGTTTCAGCAATCTTCCTTTCTGGAACATGCATACAGCTTGGTACTTCAATACAGCCTGTCAACATCTGTACAGGTTGGATTCACCCAATACAGTTTGGATACACCATTATGAAATTGTATGATCACTCAACTCCACCACACCTCTTGTACAGGTTCTGTACAACTTTACAGTACCTGTATTGGCCACACTCAATTCAATCATTCAATCCTCTCATGAAAATTCTCTCTCTGGATCAGGGCTGGTGATTCTCACATATACCAGCCCCTCTTTCTCCCCCCTGGGGACTTTTCCCCAGTTAATTAATTTAGTTTATTTATTATTTCATGAATATTATTATCCTTATCTTGAGTATTATATTTATTTAATATTAAGTTAGTATTTGCATTTTCTCTCTTTGCTGGTACAGTATGAGTTGGGTGGCCATATCCTTATTAACCCTTCTCTTTTCATTATGACAGGTTGAAACAGTGGACTTGGACTTCTTTGTGGTTGGCTCTTTTATTCTTTACTCTTATTTCTTTTGTTGATGCTTTCTTATATTCCTTATTTTAGTAATTCATCTCTTTGCACTCTTAAGTGTATTCTTTCTTACTATATTATTGAGCCCTCAATAAGTGAGTCCCAGTTTACTGAGTGCCAGACCCTCTTCACTTAGAAGAGCCCCTGTGACATATTTTCATATACCAAAAGACCACAAATAACAAAATAAGATAAAAATATAAATAAAATAATATTATTTATATTATCAAAATGAAAACTTATATACAAAATTAAAAATTTCATTTTAATTTCAAATAAAAATTACATTAAATTTTGAAATTATAAAAATGCATTTTTACTTGAGAAAATTAAGTAAAAATGAATTTTTAATAAAATTAATGAAATTAAAATATTTTTGGTACAAATTTACATAAAATATATTATAAATTTTCTCCAATAAATAAACATAAGAAAATTTTCTCATCATTGGATTCCTCATAAAAAATAAGGTGGGGTCACCTCTGGGTAAAATTTCTGTAACTCAACTCTAAATAAGGTTAAATCAAGTTTTTAGTATTTTCTATACAAAAGTTGAAAATCCTCAAAACCTTAATTTAATTCACATCAAATTTGGTGTTAACCAACAAATTTTGTGTTAAAATTGAGGTGTTTTGTGTAGCTCAGAAGTTATGAGGAATTGAAGTATTTTCAATTGAAATGTCAAAATGTGCACATGTATTACATAAGTGAACTGTAATTTACATATGAGGTATCAATCATTACAGTTTTGTACTGTAAAAACTCAATTGAAGTGCATGTGTAAATTACAAGTGTATTAAATGATGAGGAATTAAAGAAAAAATAAATTGGAAAGATTAATTCTGGGGGGGAAAGGCACTCTAGCTCTAAGTGGGAGCCAGACCCCCAAAATCCTTTCTGACTGGCATGGTTTGTCAAAATCCATGCAAAGGTTCATCACTTTTGGCCTGTAATTGAGTCACAGGGTCTGTGTGAGCCTTTGAGATATGACCACATACCCAATAAGGTCACAAAAAGATTAAGAATAATTATACCTTTAATATAATTATACTAAAATTACTTAGAATAATTATACATTAAAATTAATTACTTAAATATACAAAAATACCATAAATTGACACAAAAATTGGTTTAACTTAAAAACCAATGAATAAACATGTAAAATAAATTACACCATTGGATTCCTCATGGAAAAATACACATATACCATTTTTATGGCATATCTGTAAAGTCAATATTTAATGAATTATAAGGTATAATACCTTATAAAAACCATAAAATCCTATTTATCTCAGAAACAAATGAAACAACATGTGAAATAAATTGTACCAGTGGATTCCCCATAAAAATCCACACATAAAACAATTAATAAGCTAATTCTCAAAACCAATACTTAAGGAATTATCCTGAATATATGCACTTTTTTGGTCAACGCATATATTCAAGGATCATAGCTAATATCTTCTAAACTATACATGATAGAATGATGAACCAAAAATAAAGTTACCACGTAATTACTGTAAGAACACAGATATGAACTTTATTTTACAAATTATAAACAAGGTTAAAACCTATGATGAAATATTGATAAAAATCAACAGAGCTGTTGACCACTTTGTTGTGAAAGTGGTCCAAACTTAAAAAAAAGTATACAGTTGGATTCTACTAGTTCATTCGTGAAGAATGATGTAATTTTTATTATTAAATTCAGGGTATAACCCCCTGAAATCAAGGTTTGAAGTTTAAAATATTGAATTTCGACAGAAAAGATGAGTTACAAGAAAAATCATCAAAATTAGAGTTTTGATGATGTAATGATAAGCTCTTGGCAGCATAATAAAGTTATGCCAGGCTATCAGAATTCACTCTCTGAATTGCTGTAGCGTGTAAATCTTAAAAGTTATTGAAGATCAAAGTTTGAGCTTAAATTGAGCAGTTATGATCACCTACTGTAACCTTAAATTAAGTTTAACAGTCACAAGAGTGATAAAATTGGTGAATACTATTAGTTTATGATTAAAACTAATAAAATCCACGAAATTTGGGGTTCTGCCAAGCCTCTGATGTCATCAAACTTAAAGTTACAGTGATAACTTTAAATAATGGTGCAATAATGATGTAAGATGGTTTGATCATGATGTAATCACCCTCAAACCTTAAAATATTTATCAATTCCAGTGGATATGATCAGTACACGTCTACTAGAAGCCTGTTGGACTCTAGGAGGGAGGTATTTACTATAAATAGAGCTCTTTTTACTCTATTTTCCCCTCAGACGCATCAAAAACATTAAAATCAATTAAATAAAAGGTAATTTCTTTATTCTTTATATATAAAACTCTTATATTATTAAAGACCAAAGACCATCTTATTATTAATCACCACTTTTACGTGATTAAATCAATTTTTTAATTGTTTTTGTTATAAATCTCTCTATAAACTCATTTCCACGTAAAATCAAGAATTTTAGTAAAAATTCTTTATTTTTTATTGTAAATACAATTTGAAAAAGTTGTATGATATTCTTTTGGCGTAAAATATCTCAAAATTATTATCTTAAGTGTTAAAAGTAGGTTATTTCATCTTATTATAATAATTTCTCTCTTATTATTACTCTTAATAATTCTTATTTAATATAAATAGTATTTATATTAATATATAACATTAATATTGGTAATATTATTGTTATTAATTGTTTTTTATTCATAAAAAACAATTTTTTACGCCTTTATTATTTGTTTGTAACAATAATAAAGAGCTTTATAATATATTAATTATTTTATATTAATATATTATTTTCAATATTATAATCTTATATAATATTAATTATATTATTATATTTATTTAATAATATAATATTTTTACGCCATAATAATAATATTTCTTTATTATTATTATTATTTTAATCTTATTTATTTCAATTATAAGGACATTCAGAGTACAATAAGTAATAAATTAGTAATTTTTACTTATTGTTTCATAGTCAAACCTTACATTTGGGGGCCTGGCCGTGATATTTACTTAAAAGACCTTTAAAAAAGATTCTATTTGGGTTTATCCAATAATAAATTATATTTATAATCATAAATTATATAATAATTTTATATTTTATTGATTTTAAAAGCTATTGAGGCATTTGTAAAGCAATTGTACTGTCTTACACGTGGTTTTTCACATCCTTAGACTTGCAAGAACTTTCTTTGAGTGACTCTAGTGATTAAAAAAGATATTTTATAAATTGAAAATAATTTTATTATAATTAATTTTATAAGAATCATATTCTTTTTTATTTTATTCTTTAAAAAATAAAAAATACATAAAAAAATATTAAAAAATATTAAAAACCAACAAAAAAAGTTATTTTTATTCATTTTTATTCATTTCTTTATTTTATTTCTATTTTTTTAAGATATAAAGCAATTTCTACGTGGAAAATTGCCATATCTTGCCAAAAATAACACTTCTTATATAAAGACTTATATTTATTTGTCTTTTTTAGTGTTTGAAGATAACCCAACAGAAGATAACCAAGCTACTGTTGAGAGGTTGGTGGAAGAAACTTGTCAAAGTTCTCCAACACCAGTTATCACCAAAAGAAAGAAAGCTAAGAAATTAGACTTTCCAGGACCCACCATTCAAGACTCTGAAGGTGAGCACCTCTTTGTATAATTGCCATAAAAGAATTTTTATTCTAAAATACTTTTATTTTTTCTTATTCTTTAATTATGACTACCAGAAGAGGTTCCCAATACTCCATCCAATCAGATGGAGCTGGACTCAGAGGTAGAATTGATCCCTCAAAAGGGAAAAGAAAGGGCAATATCCCCAGTGGAACAGAATCCACACAAGGAAGTGCCTTATCCCAAAGGCAAGTCCCAGAAATGCCCATGATATCTGAGCCTGAATTGGAACTAAGTATGAGTAACTCAAACAGGTACAAATCACATTCAGAGGGCTCAAATAGACATCTACATGAGCCAGTACAAGCAGTATTGCACAGTGTACAAGGACAAAGATTGGGAAATGTTGCCTCAAATACACCAAGGAGTGATGAACTCCTGGCACATCCTGAAAAAGTTCCTCAAAGAGGAGGAGATAGTGAGATACTCCAATGGATGGAATCCACTGTCATCCAAACCTCAAATCAAAAAAATCAAGGATTACCATGCCAAAAAGAGGGAGGCAACCAAGGAAGAAGCCCCAGTAGCTTCTACCAGCAAGCCCCAAGCCAACCCACTTCCCCAAGAAGGGAAGAAGAACAAGAAAAAGCATTGGAGGAAACCATATTCCCCAAGCTACAGAATCCCAAGAATCCAAAAGGATGCCATGGACAATGTTTTCAACATGGCCAGAACCTTGATGGAATTCAAGGACAAGGAAGAGCAAAGAATGAGACAACCTCATTTCCCAAAGAAATAACCTTGTCCAAAGATGTTGTAAATACTTTAACAGAAATTAAAAATAGTATATTACCTCTAAAAGAAATTAAAGACAGTTTATTATCACTACAAGAAATAAATAACAATTTATCTTCTTTAACAAAAATTGTTGTGCAAAACAAGAAAGAAATTGACAACATTAAGTTTATTGTTGAAAATAATAAACCAAAGAATTTAATTGACAATACTCAAAAATTAATACAAGGACAACAAGAATTGTATAAATACATAAAAGATATCAAAGACAAAACTTTGACAATCAATTATGATGTGAGTATTGACAATCTTACAGAAAAATTGAATAAATTAAGTATTTCTGTAGAAAAATTTGAAGAAAAGACTTCATCACACCAAAAATTACTTTTGGACCATGTGGAAAAAAGTGATGAAGCAAGAATGCATCTGAAAGATGATATTCAGAGTGAAATAAGGCTTATCACTGAAAAAATGGATAAAATTAATGAGGCTAATTTAAATATGCCAAAGTTATCAACACCATTTTCTCATATAAGAAGCCCTGTTAAAACAAAAGAGGAATTGTCAAATCCTTTCATAACAGACTTGAGTCACCAAGATAATAACCAAGTCTTAATGAAGGAAGCACCTCAATTGAAAGAATGGCCAACATTCACAGGAGAAGGTGAATATGACCACATGTCATTTATTAAAACAATTGACATGTTGCAAGAAGATTATGCCATACCAGATGAATTAATCACTGCAAGATTACATTCTTTGTTTGAGAAATCTGCAAAAAGATGGTATTATGGCATAAGACAAACAAATGGTAAAAATACCTGGTCTTGGTGGAAACAAGAAATAATCACCAAGTGGGCAAATGATGCCTGGAGGTATAAGATAGAAAATGCATTTGAAAACTCTTTCTTTGACCCAGAGAAAGACAAGCCTTTAGCTTGGTTCTTGAAACAAGTTGAAAGGCTTAATGCACTGTACCCAGAAATGTCACAAAAGATGGTGCACATGAAAATACTTAAAAAATGTGGAGGAGAACTAGAACATGCCCTAAGAAGCAGGTGTATAGAACCATGCTCCACAGAAGAGTATATAAATGCACTAGAAGATATAGTGACAAGAACAAAAATTGGCAGGACTTGGAAAAAATTGGACATTAAAAGCCCAAATAAACCATTTATCAAAAAAGATAAATCAAAAGAATCCTTTAAGCCCAATACATCCAACAATAATGAGCAAAGAAAATGCCATAAATGTGGAGGTATTGGACACTTAGCCAATAATTGCCTTAAAAAAGCAAAAATTAATGAAATTGTGGAAACAGAAAGCCACAATGACAAAGAAGAGGAATCTGACTCTGAAAAAGAGACAGAGTCAGAAAGCTCTGAAAGTGATGAAATCAATATAATTAATGCACAAATTAATAATATTGACTTGATTTATGAAGTACTGGATGTTAATTCAAACTTACCACAAGTTGGAACATCTGACACAAACCTAACAAACATACAAGATGCCAAAATGTATAGAACCAAACCTGCAAGAGGAATGGGATATACAGCTGGAAAATCAAGTATAAGTATTGTTATGGTTGATAACCAGGAAAGAAAAGTTAACTTGGATACAGGAGCATATTGCACCTGTGTTGGCAAAAATTATTTAAAAACCATTGTCCCAAATTGGCAAGAAAAACTTATGCCAATACAAGGTGTCAAATTTAGTAGTGCAAGTGAGAGCATGAAGCCCCTAGGAATAATTGATTTAACACTAATTTTTCCTCATCCCTCACAATGTGTCAGAATTAAAGTAGAGTTTGTAGTAATGGACAACTGTACTAGTAATCATTTCATACTTGGAAATGACTACTTATCAATCTATGGTATAGATATCTCCAACCAAAAAGACAGATATTTTACCATAGGAGATAACAAAAGACAAAAGTTTGGCTTCTTAAACAACAAAAAACAAATCACAGTTATTAAGAAGGAAGAAAAAATTCCAGAAAAGGAAATTTTTATATCTGAACAACTTAAAGAGGCAGAATTCAATCAAGAATTAACAGAAAAAATGAGAGAAAAATTGATTGACCTCTTATTTAAGTATAAAAATGCCTTTTCAACTGACAAAGAGCCACTAGGTGCCATAATTGGACATGAAGTGGATATAATTCTTAATGTAGAAAAACCTTACCCACCTTTATTAAGAAGACCTGCTTATCCAGCCAGTCCAAGAGCTAGAGAAGCCTTAGAGGTACACATTAAAGAATTAATGGACCTTGGAGTATTAAGAAAGGTTGGACATAATGAACAAGTAGAAGTTACTACACCTGTCATTATAACTTGGCATAATGGAAAGTCAAGGATGGTAGGAGACTTCAGAGCCCTGAATACCTATACCATTCCAGACAGATATCCAATACCCAGAATCCATGAAACATTGACCCAATTGTCACAAGCTAAGTTCATCACAGCTATGGATGCTCTTAAGGGTTTTCATCAAAATGTCTTAACAGACAATGCCAAGAAACTACTAAGAATAATAGTCCATTGTGGGATTTTTGAATACTTAAGAATGCCATTTGGAATAAAAAATGCACCTTCCCATTATCAAAGAATGATGAATACCATATTTCCTGAGGAATTATCAGAAGGATGGTTAATTATCTATATTGATGATATTATAGTTTGCTCAGAAACTTGGGAAAATCACCTTACAAGACTAGAAAGGGTACTACAGAAAATAGTCCAAGTGAATATGAAAATCTCCTTGAAAAAGTGTCATTTTGCATATAGTGAATTAAAAGCACTAGGACATGTGGTATCTGGACTTAGTCTAGGCATAGACAAAAATAAAGTAGCAGCAGTACTACTTAAACCAATGCCTCAAACCAAAAAAGAAATGCAATCATTTCTAGGATTTGCTGGTTACTATAGACAGCATATAAAAGACTTTGCAAAAATTGCTAAATCCTTGTATAAGCTATGTGACCAACAAACAGTCTATGAGATGACAGAAGAAAGAGTCAAGGCATATGAAGAATTGAAAAATTCCTTAACAAATGCCCCATTCCTTCTAATGCCAGATTGGAAACTACCCTTCAAACTGTACATTGATGCTTGTGGAGAAGGACTAGGTGCTGCACTTCACCAAACACAAATTATCAATGATAAACCAGTGGAAGGACCAATTTGTTTCATTTCAAGGCAAATAAAGCCAACAGAAGCAAGGTATGGAGCAAGCCAAATGGAATGCTTATGCCTAGTGTGGGCTTTGGAAAAATTGCATTATTATTTGGATGGCACAGTATTTGATGTAATCACAGACTGTAATGCTGTGAAATCACTATTAAATATGAAGACTCCAAACAGACATATGCTGAGATGGCAAATTGCTATCCAGGAATATAGAGGAAATATGACTATTGTTCATAAATCTGGAAATATTCACAAAAATGCAGATGGTCTCAGCAGATGGGCTCTAGCAAATACCCCTGACAATCCAGCATGGGTACCACAAGAAGAGCACCATATAGAAGGAATATGTGTTACAGACATTGGCACAGAATTCTTTAACCAAGTTAAAGAAAGCTATAAGACAGACAAAAATTGCCATATCTTAAGCCAACTTCTAATGAAAGACTGCAAAGATCCATCACTTTCATCAAAACTAGATGAAATATGGAAAAAGGCATATGATGAAGGAAGATTTCACCTCCTTGATGGAATCCTTTACCATAGAACAAAACACACATGTGTTATGGCCTTAACAGAAAGAACACTAATAAACACCATTCTACATGAGTGTCATGATAGTGTTGCATCTGGACATCTCTCAGAAGATAGGACACTAGAGAGGGTGAAAACCTGCTCTTGGTGGCCAAATTGGAAGAACGATGTTGCAGAGTACTGCCAAACCTGTGACAGATGTCAAAAAGCCAACAGAGCCACAGGAAAGAAATTTGGAATGATGATCCAAATCCAAGAACCAAAATCCCCATGGGAAATAGTTCATATGGATTGGGTAACAGCCTTACCTCCAGGAGGAGACAGGAGTTTTAATGCATGCCTAGTGTTAGTTGACAGATACAGCAAAACTCCCATGTTCTTACCATGTCATAAAGATGACACAGCTATGGATACAGCCATAATGATATGGAATAAAGTCATTAGCCATACAGGCTTATTCCAAAATATTATAAGTGACAGAGACCCAAAGTTCACTTCAGCATTATGGACAAATCTCCATAACTTGTTTGGGACAAAATTATAATTCTCAACAGCTTATCATCCCCAAACTGATGGTTTAGCAGAAAGAATGATACAGACTCTAGAGGATATGATCAGAAGATTCTGTGCTTATGGGCTAGAATTCAAAGATTCTGATGGTTTTACCCATGATTGGTGTACACTAATACCAGCACTTGAACTGGCATACAAGACATCAATCCATTCTTCTACTGGCAAAACACCAGCAATGCTAGAGAAAGGTTGGAATCCAAGACTTCCTTATGATACCCTCAAAAAGGACTTAGTGGATATACATCCAACAGCAAGCAGCTTCAAGATAATGCTTGACAAAGCAAGACACCATGCAAACAGATGCATGCAAGATTCTTTTAAATATGCAAAAGAAAGATGGGATAAAAGTCGTAAGCCACCTGATTTCAAAATAGGGGACTTGGTTTTAGTATCAACCCTTAATTTCAATAACATAAAAGGCCCAAAGAAATTGAAAGATTCCTTTGCAGGACCATTTATGATAAAAGCACTTCATGGGCCCAATGCTGTGCAATTGGAACTCACAGGTGAACTAATGAACAAACACCCAACTTTCCCTGTAAGTCTGATAAAACCTTACAGTTCAAGTGACAAAGAGTTATTTCCACTAAGAAATAAACCCCCACTTGAGATTCCCCCCTTGGAAGAAGGAGAGGAAAAGAAAATAGTAAAAGTCCTTAAAGAAAGAAGGACAAGAAACAAAAAAGAAAGAGAATACCTTGTAAGGTATAGAAATTCAACTCAAGAAGATGAATGGCTACTTGAGAAAGATATAACAAATGCTGATAAACTACTAAGGAGGTTCAGACATGAAAGAAAACCTGAAAAATAAAAAAGTTAAGCATTATTGAGCTTCAAGACTAACAAAGTTTATTGAAGAGGTAGGACAGTGGATGATACCCTTATCATACATATCATATTGTGGTACAATCTTTTTTGGTGGTAGGGAATGTGAGCCTTTGAGATATGACCACATACCCAATAAGGTCACAAAAAGATTAAGAATAATTATACCTTTAATATAATTATACTAAAATTACTTAGAATAATTATACATTAAAATTAATTACTTAAATATACAAAAATACCATAAATTGACACAAAAATTGGTTTAACTTAAAAACCAATGAATAAACATGTAAAATAAATTACATCATTGGATTCCTCATGGAAAAATACACATATACCATTTTTATGGCATATCTGTAAAGTCAATATTTAATGAATTATAAGGTATAATACCTTATAAAAACAATAAAATCCTATTTATCTCAGAAACAAATGGAACAACATGTGAAATAAATTGTACCAGTGGATTCCCCATAAAACTCCACACATAAAACAATTAATAAGCTAATTCTCAAAACCAATACTTAAGGAATTATCCTGAATATATGCACTTTTTTGGTCAACGCATATATTCAAGGATCATAGCTAATATCTTCTAAACTATACATGATAGAATGATGAACCAAGGATAAAGTTACCACGTAATTACTGTAAGAACACAGATATGAACTTTATTTTACAAATTATAAACAAGGTTAAAACCTATGATGAAATATTGATAAAAATCAACAGAGCTGTTGACCACTTTGTTGTGAAAGTGGTCCAAACTTAAAAAAAAGTATACAGTTGGATTCTACTAGTTCATTCGTGAAGAATGATGTAATTTTTATTATTAAATTCAGGGTATAACCCCCTGAAATCAAGGTTTGAAGTTTAAAATATTGAATTTCGACAGAAAAGATGAGTTACAAGAAAAATCATCAAAATTAGAGTTTTGATGATGTAATGATAAGCTCTTGGCAGCATAATAAAGTTATGCCAGGCTATCAGAATTCACTCTCTGAATTGCTGTAGCGTGTAAATCTTAAAAGGTATTGAAGATCAAAGTTTGAGCTTAAATTGAGCAGTTATGATCACCTACTGTAACCTTAAATTAAGTTTAACAGTCACAAGAGTGATAAAATTGGTGAATACTATTAGTTTATGATTAAAACTAATAAAATCCACGAAATTTGGGGTTCTGCCAAGCCTCTGATGTCATCAAACTTAAAGTTACAGTGATAACTTTAAATAATGGTGCAATAATGATGTAAGATGGTTTGATCATGATGTAATCACCCTCAAACCTTAAAATATTGATCAATTCCAGTGGATATGATCAGTACACGTCTACTAGAAGCCTGTTGGACTCTAGGAGGGAGGTATTTACTATAAATAGAGCTCTTTTTACTCTATTTTCCCCTCAGACGCATCAAAAACATTAAAATCAATTAAATAAAAGGTAATTTCTTTATTCTTTATATATAAAACTCTTATATTATTAAAGACCAAAGACCATCTTATTATTAATCACCACTTTTACGTGATTAAATCAATTTTTTAATTGTTTTTGTTATAAATCTCTCTATAAACTCATTTCCACGTAAAATCAAGAATTTTAGTAAAAATTCTTTATTTTTTATTGTAAATACAATTTGAAAAAGTTGTATTATATTCTTTTGGCGTAAAATATCTCAAAATTATTATCTTAAGTGTTAAAAGTAGGTTATTTCATCTTATTATAATAATTTCTCTCTTATTATTACTCTTAATAATTCTTATTTAATATAAATAGTATTTATATTAATATATAACATTAATATTGGTAATATTATTGTTATTAATTGTTTTTTATTCATAAAAAACAATTTTTTACGCCTTTATTATTTGTTTGTAACAATAATAAAGAGCTTTATAATATATTAATTATTTTATATTAATATATTATTTCCAATATTATAATGTTATATAATATTAATTATATTATTATATTTATTTAATAATATAATATTTTTACGCCATCATAATAATATTTCTTTATTATTATTATTATTTTAATCTTATTTATTTCAATTATAAGGACATTCAGAGTACAATAAGTAATAAATTAGTAATTTTTACTTATTGTTTCATAGTCAAACCTTACAGTCTGTGACTCAATTGATGATGAGGTTTTAATACCATCCAGGGCAGTTTTAACTATTACCATGAGGGTAAAGCTACCCTTAAGTTAAAACAATCTTAGTAAAAACAGTTTTAACCGGCTTCTAAGTCTCTTACACACATTTTGAGGTGTGTTTAAGGCTCTAGACCAGTTATCATTATAGTAATGGCTGATTTAAGGGTTTAAAATGGCTAAAAATAGTCAAAAATGGCTAAAACCAGCCCTTTTTTGGTCTAAACCAGGGTTCACTGATGCCATAATTGGCTTTTCTGTTGTAAGAGTGTTTTCCACAACTGAGAAGACTAAGCTTTACTTTTTGAGTAAGAAAATTGATGGCTATACAAGAATGTCTTCTTTGCCCCACTTTTCTCTTCATGTTAGAATCTTTTCCTTTTATAATTAGTTTAAACAATTTTGAACCAATTAATAAAAGATTCCAACCACCCTTTTTAAATCATTTTAACCTTTTAATCACATAAAAAAATTATTATAATCATTTTCTGTAAGCTCTTATAATCATTTTTCCCCCTGAGACACCCCATAAGTGAATTAAAGCATCTTTCATCACTGTAAACTTTGTCACTTTGTTTCCAAATTCACTCTGGTCACTTTTGGGTGTGTTTTCTCTTTAAATATCTTGTTGAAGACTTTGTTCTTTATTGAATTTATTTCAGTTCTTTGCTCAATTAATTCCAATTGAAATTGCTCTTGAAGAAACTTCTTTTGTAGCCTTAAATATCTCTTGTAGAGTATTTTTGGATAAATTTTTATTGTTGGTTAAACAATAAATCTTTATAATATTGTTGTTTTATACTTATAAAGTTAAAAACAATAGAATTGGCATTTTTTCTCTTAAAAACTATTTCATACTATTTTTCAAGCATTTTTTACCTTATACAAATTTTGAGGACAGGAAAAGTACTTGATTTTTGATCAAAGTTTCATATCCACACCTTACATATTTACTCTATGTAGCTACCCTAGGTGAATTCTCGTTTAGAATTCAAATATGCCCTTAAATCCATGGATTTCCTTACAGAAAAAAGTTCATCTTTTCTGAAATTCAAAATTATGAATTCTGAATATATGCATGACTTATGGGTTATGCAAAGTTCAGAATTTATTTTAAAGATAATTGTGGCCTATTTGGGTATGTAAAGTATACCTCAAGGCTCACACTCCTGCTTTCCACCATCCTAATTTTACAAAAGATGGTGAGACTGTAACTCTGTGAAATTTTAGAACTGAAGGTAATTTTTTATTAACATAGGTACTCAAATAACAAACTAAAGAAACAAATGTACCTGAAGGTGGAGAGCAGTGCAACAACAATAAAAGATACTATGCAAAAACAATACAAGAACAAGGGACTAATAGCACTGATTGGAGCATGGGTCAGTGAAAGATTCATTAGGTACAAAAGAAAGCTTTTGAATCATAGTTTAAAGAGGAAATAAGTAAAAATGAAATAATAGAACAATAAAGTAATTCAGTTGTGTTTTTTACAAGGAGAGTGATTTTATAAAGAGAAATGAAAGAGTGATAAATAGGAAAATTGTAAGTGTCAATTTAACAGCTGATAGCAAAGGAGCGATTCAGAAAGGGAGAGGAGCTTTTTTATAACCTCCTCTTTGTTTTGAAAAAAGAGGAGGTTTATATCATGGAACCACATTGTAGACCCAAGGAGGAGTCATTGGATAATGCACAGTGCCTATAATAGTAAGCAACTGGTTAGAGACGGTATTACGCTTTTAATTAACAATCAGAGCAGTTTTGGGACAGGAGTGATCAGTATGGTTCTGACCTAGGATGTTTAGGGTCAGGGAATTCAACAATTGATTCATTTGCTGTATCATGTTTTCAGGATTTTTTCCAAATGGACTCAAAGACCAAAAAATTGTCCAATTTATTATTTTATTTCTTTTTTTAAATATTTACACCTTGTGTTGTATTTTACATTAAACTTTTGTGACATTGTTTTTACTTTACATGTTTTGTCGGGCAGAAAAAAATAACCTATAAGCTAAATTTCTCAAAACATAGGTACCATAACTATGCCTACAGGGAGGGTTGAGCTTTTTATTTATGCTTATCGGCGAAGTAAGAATACTTCGCATTAGGCATAAAAAAGCTGCAGACCATTGTGATGCTTATTGCGCGGTCTCACTGTAACATGTTTTAGAGCCTAGTTTGAATCCCTGTGCTTGGTCAGGTGGGGCATCGCCAGCCTGCCAGGCATCCGGGAGACGCAAAGTCGATTCCGCTTGGTGTAACTTTACCAGGGAACTTAGCCCAGGCTTCTCCGCCTGCGAGGGAACATCCGCCTTTCAAATTAAGGTTTGGCCGTGACGTGCGCCTGACGTCATTTGGTCAACGGCCAAGAGTGCTGTGCTGTTGACCGACCCTGGTGACGGATGGTCAGGAAAGCGCCTCTGACCACTTGAGCCAAGCATAAAGACCGCACCCACAAGACTGCTGAGAATCACCGACCGAGATTGTGAAGCGTATACCTTTAGTTCAGCTGCTATCGATTTCGGCTGGCATCAAATATCAACATGTCTAACGACCTGAGAGCTTCGTCGGATCAGCCACAACCCATCCACGTTGGGGAAAACACGCCCTTACTAGCTGCAGAAACCGATTCATCAGCGAGTCCCCAGCCGTTGCCGGCCCCGACGCAAAATCCTGCACAAGCTTATCGTCCAGAATATAGTCTGTCCTCCTTGGTGGAGGCTCATTCGCAATCCAACAGAGCGGTTTTTTTCTTTTGGATAACTGAGGTGTCTATTTCAATCAATAAACTGCAGCCTTAGAACGAGCAATAACTTGAGGTTTGATTGCTCATGCGCTCTTTCTGTTGTTGTTTTTTGTAAAAGATCGCATTACTGGTTTGGTTGATTACCATCCTTACTACGGTCTTGACCCATCAAGCCGGCGTATTCACCTTTCATCCAATCTTTCAAGCTTTGGCAGTTTTTGCTTTGTATCAGGGTTGGCATGAAATCTTTACAAATACATTGCAAAACAAATCTGGGCTGATGTTTGGAATTGTGAATTCTTGCGCAATTGTAGGAATTCTTATCTTGCAGCCGACTGACAGTCCCAGCTCAAAGAGGACTGGATTGCTATTCCATCAAGCTTTTCAAATCTTTGGAACGGTCTCAATAATCATCGGGTCCTCGGCCATCCTCTACAACAAAATCCTGCATTCAGGTGCGTTATCCTCCAAGTTTACTATACAATAACTTTCAATTAATTGTTCCATCGTACCTTGTAGCGCCCCACTTTACCTCATGGCATGGCTTGTTCGGTATCATCACTGCCTCTCTCATAATCCTTCAGGCTGTATTTGGTGCTTTGGTTGGATTCGAATTCAGCCGGGACTTTATCTTAGGTGATACATTTGGGCGAAAGCTGTGGAAGTATCATCGGTCAGTGTTTATTTTGGTTACAGCGACCTGTCTTCGCTTGATTGTGTTAGATTTTCTTCTAAATGAAAAACCAACGCTGTCCTTATCATAATCTATGTACAGGGCGTCTGGTTACCTAATTGTCGCCTTAATGACTATAACCATATTGACTGCCACCAAGTCGGATTGTAAGTAACTTTTTGGTTTATACCCGATGTTTCTCCGTCCCAGTACATCTCAAAAAATTTGAATTGCAGGGCTTCTGCTTGTTTCCAACGCCTTTTCTATTTGGGTATTGAGACTTTCATCCCTCATAGCCGTCGTTGGATTATCATCATTGATAAAGTTGAGTGGAACTTCACCCACATATAATTGACATTTTTTATCTAATGATGGGGTGGTTTTTCTCGCTAGTTTCAGGAAAATTTTCCGTCGGTGAAATGCTCAATTGTTTCATGTATGCCGCTTTCAAACACACGCTTCTTTTCTTTTCTTCTTTTTTGTAAAATTGGGGACCTTTTGTATAATATGAGTGGAAATGGAGATTCTTGATATAGTCCTATTTTCTCTAGTGTTTTCATCTGTTGTTTTTTTAGTTTTATTTGAGAAAAAAAATTAAATGATTGGGACAAGAGGTGTTACGAACATCAACTTGCTAAGTTAGGAAAAAAATAGCCATTACTTGAATTGTGTAAGCGTGCGTTGTATAGAAACTGGTATCTGAGAAATATAATAAGCCGTCGAAAAATCAGCTAATCAACTGATTTCTGCTGAAGGTGACCCTACTTTTTTCAGCACATTTTTCTCATATTTCCTCCATTCTGCCTATGCTGAAGCTAGTATTTGTAGAGCTTTGTTGGCTTTTCCCCTGAGCTTTATCAGCTTAAGCAGAAAGTATCCAAAATGTGCCTTATTGTAAGGAAATAATTTAGGCAGCAAAAAGAAAGCCACACAGGCAATGCCTCAACTTTTACAATTAACCACAAGTAATGTTTTCGGAAGGGCACATCAAATTGCAGAAGGTATTTTTTGATATACTGATAAATGACTAATAATTTAGATAGGTTTGAAATTGAGTATGCAAAGGATAGCTGTGAGCATTTGAGATATGACCACATGCCCAATAAGGTCACAAGAAAGACTCAGAATAACTATACCTTTAAGATAATTATACTAAAATTACTTAGAATAATTATACATTAAAAATAATTACTTCAAAAATACAAAAATACCATTAATTGGTACAAAAATTGGTTTAACTTAAAAACCAATGGATCAACATGTGAAATAAATTATACCATTGGATTCTCCATGGTAAAATACACATATACCATTTTTATGGCATATCTGTAAAGTCAATATTTAATGAGTTATAAGGAATAATACCTTATAAAAACCATAAATCCTTATTTATTTCAAAAACCAATGAAACAACATGTGAAATAAATTGTACCATTGGATTCCCCATGAAAATTCACACATAAAACAATTAATGAGCTAATTTCCAAAGTTAATACTTAAGGAATTAACCTGAATATATGCACTTTTTTGGTCAACGCATATATTCAAGGATCATAGCTAATATCTCTTAAACTATACAATATAGAGTGATGAACCAAAAATAAAGTTACCACGTAATTACTGTAAGAACACAGATATGAGCTTTATTTTACAATTTATAAACAAGGTTAAAACCTATGATGAAATATTGATAAAAATCAACAGAGCTGTTGACCACTTTGTTGTGAAAGTGGTCCAAACTTAAAATAAAGCACACAGTTGGATTCTACTAGTTCATTCGTGAAGAATGATGTAATTTTTATTATTAAATTCAGGGTATAACCCCCTGAAATCATGATTTGAAGTTTAAAATATTGAATTTCGACAGAAAAGATGAGTTACAAGAAAAATCATCAAAATTAGAGTTTTGATGATGTAATGAAAATCTCTTTGCAGCATAATAAGGTTATGTCAGGCTATCAGAATTAACTCCATGAATTGCTGTAGCGTGTAAAAATTAAAAGTTATTAAAGATCAAAGTTTGAGCTTAAATTGAGCAGTTATGATCACCTACTGTAACCTTAAATTAAGTTTAACAGTCATATGAGTGATAAAATTGGTGAATACTATTAGTTTATGATTAAAACTAATAAAATCCATGAAATTTGGGGTTCTGCCAAGCCTCTGATGTCATCAAACTTAGAGTTATAGTGATAACTCTAAATAATGGTGTAATAATGATGTAATATGGTTTGATCATGATGTAATCATCCTCAAACCTTAAAATATTGATCAATTCCAGTGGATATGATCAGTACACGTCTACTAGAAGCCTGTTGGACTCTAGGAGGGAGGTATTCACTATAAATAGAGCTCTTTTTACTCTGTTTTCCCCTCAGACCCATCAAAAACATTAAATAAATTAAATCAAAGGTAATTTCTTTATTATTTATATATAAAACTATTATATTATTAAAGACCAAAGATCTCCTTGTTATAATCATCTATTTTGACGTGATTAAATCATTTATTTAATTGTTTTTGCTAAAAATCTCTCTAAAACTCATTTCCACGTAAAAATCAAGAATATTAGTAATTTTTCTTTATTTTTATTGTAAATACAATTTGAAAAGGTTGTATTTATATTTTTTGGCGTAAAATATTTCAAAATTATTATATTAAGTGTTAAAAGTAGGTTATTTTCTCTTATTATAATAATTTTCTCTTTATTATTATTTTAATAATTCTTTAATTAATATAAATAGTATTTATATTAATTTATAACTATAATATTGGTAATATTATTGTTATTAATTGTTTTTTATTAATAAAAAACAATTTTTTACGCCTTTATTATTTGTTTGTAACAATAACAAAGTGCTTTTAAATATATTAATTATTTTATATTAATATATTTAGGGTGTTGGTAAACACACGTAAGCTTTTAGTAAAAACACGTAAGCCCTTACGTGTTTTTACTAAAAACTTACGTGTTTTTACCAATTTATGGTAAAAACACGTAATTATATGTTAAAAAGACATAAGGGGTGGCTTTTAAATGAAATATGCCTATTTATGGCATTATAAATGCAATAAAGGGCGTTATTAATTCCATCAATGGAATTGTTAATGCCATTGATGGTATTTTGAAGGCCATTAATGCCATTTATGGCATTGTTAAGGCCACAAATGACATTAACAATGCCATTTATGGAAATTTTAAGGCTATAAATGACATTAACAATGCCATGAATGGCATTTTTAAGGCCATTAATGCCATTTATGGAATTATTAATGTCATTTATAGCCTTACCAATTCCATAAATGGAATTTTTAATGGCATTTATAGCCTTAAAAATTCCATAAATGGCATTGTTATTGTCATTTTTGGGCCCAACATTTTTAGTAAAAACACGTAAGGGCTTACGTGTTTTTACTAAAAGCTTACGTGTGTTTACCAACACCCTATATTTATTTTATTATATTATATTATTATATTTTATTAATAATATAATTAATTTTACGCCATAATTATAATAATTATTTTTTATCTTATTTATTTCATTCATAAGGACATTCATAGTACAATAAGTAAAATATTAGAAATTTTTACTTATTGTTTCATAGTCAAACCTTACAATAGCAATGCTACAAAGATTTCTTGAACTGAACAGTTTTGCCATCAAGCCAAACAACATTGAGACTACTTATTTTGACTCAGCAAAAAAAAGAAAACAAAAGCCATCTCCTCAAAAGCCTATTCTGACAAAAAGGATACAAATAATTCAAAAACAATATAGGGAAGCATACTAAAAAATAATAAAGTCATGGAAAGTTAAATGACTCTTTGGGGCCCATTTATGTTATAAACAAATATGGGCTTTTGAGACTAACACATCTCAGGCTTCTTCAACAACTGGATTTCAAGAAGTTGAGTTCTTTCATTATATCATACATGATTACTGAGATTATTCCATAACACTACAGACCTATGGCTGGGAATCTTAAATTCTTCTGTTTGATACGCAAATGCCCAGTTAACCTTCTCAAACCATTTATTTTAAATAAATTACATACTCTTTTGTCCCTTGCAGACCTAAAATATTTTTATAACTTTTGATTGCAAAAAAAAACTTAGAATTTTAACGCTAAGTTATTCTTGAGATAATAATGATCATGATGATGATAATAAAAAAAATCATCAATTGCTTTCTTTTAAAAAGTTAAAAAAATAATTGCAAGTTTTTACAAAATTGGGAAAAAAAGGACAATGAAATATTCAAAGACAGGGAATAAAATGATTAATTTATGAAATAAAAAATAAAAAAACATGAGTTGTGTTTAAAGCTTTTCACTTGTTATTTGTACAAAAAAGCATTTAATTTTCAAAGGAGGATCTTTTTGTGAACTTTTCCAAAATTAATTCAATAAAATTTTAATTGGAATCTTTAAGAAAATATGCATTTAACTTCCTTCATTTTTTTCACGCTTGCCAAATATATTACTTATTTTTAACTTATTTTTATTTTTATATAATTTGAATTTTCTAAAAAATGGATTTTTCCTTTAATTATTTTTAGGGTGTTGGTAGAAGCACGTAAGCTTTTAGTAAAAACACGTAAGCCCTTACGTGTTTTTACTAAAAATGTTAAGGCCAAAAATGACATTAACAATGCTCTTTATGGAATTGTTAAGGCTATAAATGAAACTAATAATGCCATAAATGGCATTGTTAAGGACATTAATTCCATTTTTAATGTCATTTATAGCCTTAAAAATTCCATAAATGGCATTGTTAATGTCATTTGTGGCCTTAACAATGCCATAAATGGCCTCAAAAATACCATAAATGGCATTAACAATTCCATTGATGGAATTAATAATTCCATTTATGGAATTAAAAATGCCATTTGTGACATTAAGAATTCTATTTGTGGCATTCAAAATTCTATTTGTGGTATTAAAAATGCTATTTATGGCATTAATAATTCCCTTTATTGAATTTATAATGCCATTTATGGCATTAATATGTACCTCTATTGCATTGATAATGCCATAAATAGCAATAATAAGGACCTTTATTGCATTTATAATGCCATTAATGGCCTTAAAAATGCCATAAATATCCATATTTCATTCAAAAACCACCCCTATGTCTTTTTACCATACAATTACGTGTTTTTACCAATTGATGGCAAAAACACGTAAGTTTTTAGTAAAAACATGTAAGGGCTTACGTGTTTTTACTAAAAGCTTACGTGGGTTGACCAACACCCTATTTTTATTTGATCTAGATTTGCTGAAAAATACAATTAGTAGCTATCAATTTAATGAACTTAAAATATGAAATTGAATTCTTATTTCAAATATTCAAAAAATAATGATACCTTTGAATGAAGTTTTGATACCAAAAAAAACTAATTTTCAGGTTATCAAAATTAGATTGAATTGAAAGTACAAAAAAGTAGAAATTTCAGAATTTGATCTGGAATATAAAATCAGAAGACATACTAAAAATGTTGAAAAAATTGTGAAAATATATCTATTCAAATTGTTGTGTTTTAGATATTGAGAAAATAAAGTCAATAACATGAAATTGGCGAATAGGTTTTAATTAATTAGTCATATTGATATCTTTATTTAAAAAAATAAGAATTATTTATATAATCATATATAAGTAGAAATTAATCAAATATTTATATGAAATCAATTAAAAAATTGTAAGCCTGTGAGATATGGATGACATACCCATAAGGCCACAAACAACTTTATACATAGTTGATTTAGTCTTAAACAGACCTATCAATTAAATTCAAAATAAAAAATAACAAAAAATAAGTATAAATTTATTTTGGATAAAAAATTTGTAATTATTATGGCATTTTTGGATTCAAAACCAAAAATAACCTAAGGTAGACCCATGGGGCAAATGCCCAAAAATGGTTATTTCTTATGTTATTAGAAGATTTAAGGATCTCACAGTAAAATTGAAGCTTTTTCAAAAAAAATTGAAAATTGTTACATTTAAGCTTATTTAATGTTAAGCTTAAATTGACAGTTGCATAAGGTTTATGCAAACTTACCAAAAATTGAGCTAAATTCAAGGTGTTGTGTGAATTTACTGAATTGGCTAAGGATTTGCCATACAGAATATAAATCATGTGTGAGCTTGATTAAAAAGGGATAAAGGCCATAATATGGCTTTAAATAAATAAAAGGGCAAAATCTACACAGAAAGGTGGGAAAAAGGAAAAAGACCAAACAGAGCTGGGGTACCCACCTTTTTGGATCTGCAAGGATTCAATTAAGGTTATTCAAGTGTATTGGGGAATTTACAACCTTATTTAAACTTTAATATCTGACTTTGATTGAACCTTAAAGTTTCAACTGGTTTTATCAAAATTTGGACAGGAATTTCAAGCTGCCAAAGAGTAAATCCCAATATGCAAGCTTGAAATAAAGGTTTTAAGAACTGTCAAAGCTTAATTAAGGCTAAAAAGCTTAAATAAGCTCAACAATTTAAATTTAAAAGTATCAAAACCTTATCAAAAGCTAAGGTATGGTGTGTATTGCTATCTTACATGGAAAAATAGCAATAACTTCAAAAATTCATTAAATATCCAATTCTAGATGAATTTGCTTGAAAGTCTCACACAGCTTACAAATTAATGTTATTTTGTATACATTAAATTTCAAGCATCTTTATTTAGCAAGTTTAATTGATCATTAGTCTTGAAATTAACCATTTTAATTATTCTTAAAGAAAATTAAGATTTCTTTAAAAATTAATTAAAAGTTCAGTTTAAGGTTTTTTTTGTTAAAACTTGATTTTGGAGTTGTTCATGTGATTTAATTTAATATTGATAAGCGTGATTCATATTAAAGCTGAAAATAATAAATACCAAAGAGGATTAAAGTTACTTGGATTTAAGAAAAACACTAGTAACTGTAAATTGCAATTAAAAATAAGTTACCTTATGTTAAGAACCTTATTTTGAGCATGATTTTTAATTTTTGACCTGAGAATTCCCTCTATGTTCATTATTAATCATAAGAGCTGCTCTGTAGGCATAAAAAGAGCCTACAAATCACTGTTTTGGCCAATAACCAATCATCATTTCAATTATATTAGACAATTAAACAGGTAAAGTTTTATTAATTATAAAATCTTATTATTAAAGTATCTTATGGATTATTTTATTCTTTATTAATCTTAATTTAAAGAATTGAAATCATAGGAATCAGATTCTTGTTTTAATCACCAATAATATATTTTATTATATAAAATTATTGTCTTAAATATCTTTTTAAATCCACAAATTCTTCTACAAAACTCTTAAATCTTATTTTTATCATGAAAGGCTGTTTATCTTTCAAAATATTTATATTTGGTCTGTTTTTAACTTATAAATACTGTTTAATAGAATAACTATTTTTTTACTTGTTGTATTAAATGAATATTATCACTCAGTTTTCTCTAAAACTTCTATATTTTTTATCTATTATTGGTTTTTTTATAAAATTTTTCTATAAGAATTATCTCTGCACAGTTTGTGAGATAATTTCTTCCATAAATAATATTTATATATCATTTGTAAGTGGATAAATATAATTACTTTCCACATTTGATTGTCTCATTAACAGATTTACACTTCTTATTGTTATAATTGTCAGTGACTATAACAATAATAGAAAAATTCTAATTTATGATAATTATTAAGATTTTATTATTATTATAAAATTATTTAAAAATACATGAAATTTATTTTTATATATATATATTCATTTTATAATCATTATATAGATTTGTGGCTATAATATTTAATTATAGGGTATTGGTAAAAACACGTAAGCAAATTGGTAGAAATGCATAAGAACTTATGTGTTTTTACCATCAATTGATAAAAACATGTAAGGGGTGGTTTTTATATGAAATATATCTATTTATGGCAGTTTTGATGCCATTAATGTCATTTATGGAATCAACAATGCCATTTATGGCATCAACAATGCCGTTTGTGGCATTAACAATGCCATTTATGGCACTAACAGTGCCATTAATGGCATTATCAATGCAATATTTCTGATTCCATTAATGCCATTTGTGGCATTAAAAATGCAATCTTTCTGATACCATTAATGCCATAAATGGCATTGTTAATTCCATAAATGGCATTGTTAATTCCATAAATGGCATTATTAATTTCATAAATGGCATTATTAATTCCATAAATGGAATTCTTAATTCCATAAATGGCATTATTAATTCCATAAATGGAATTCTTAATTCCATAAATGGCATTATTAATTCCATAAATGGAATTATTAATTCCATAAATGGAATTATTAATTCCATAAATGGCATTATTAATTCCATAAATGGAATTATTAATTCCATAAATGGAATTATTAATTCCATAAATGGAATTATTAATTCCAAAGATGGCATTATCAATTCCATAAATGGCATTATTAATTCCATAAATGGCATTATTAATTCCATAAATGGCCTTATTAATTCCATAAATGGCATTAATAGTTCCATAAATGGCCTTATTAATTCCATAAATGGCCTTATTAATTCCATAAATGGCATTAATAATTCCATAAATGGCCTTATTAATTCCACAAATGGCATTAATAATTCCATGAATGGCCTTATTAATTCCATAAATGGCATTAATAATTCCATAAATGGCCTTATTAATTCAACAAATGGCATTAATAATTCCATAAATGGCCTTATTAATTCCATAAATGGCATTAATAATTCCATAAATGGCCTTATTAATTCTATAAATGACATTAATAATGCCACATTAAATATTCCATTAATGGTATCGCATAAATGACATTAATAATTCTATATTAACAATGCCATTAATGGAATTATTGATGCCATAATGCCATAATGCCATAAATGGAATTTTTAATGCCACAAATGGCATTGTTGATTCCATGAATGGCATTGAAAATGCCATATATGGTATTGTTAACGCCATTAATTCCATTTTCAAGGCCAATGTTAAGGCCATTCATGCCATTTTTAAGGCCAATGTTAAGGCCATTAATGCAATTGTTGAGGCCATTCAATTCAATTTATGGCATTGTTGTAATGTCACTTAGGCCAATTTTCTGGTCATAAATCGCATCTGTATGTCATTCTTGATGCCATTTATGGCATTATTATGTCATTTGTGAGGCCATTTATGGCACTTTTGATGTCATAAATTGCACTGTTAATTCCAAAAATGAAGTTTTAACTTCCACTCATCATAAATTACATTTTGAATTCAATTTATGTCATAAATGGCATTTTAAATTTAAATACAAATGTGAACAAAAAAACGTAAAGAAACAAGGACCTTTTGGGCCTACAAATGTCCCGGAAAAAGAAATCCCAAAATGTTGGGCTTCTGGTTTTTTATTCGCCAGATTTTTTCCTTTATTTTAAAAAAAATTTTTGAAATTTATAAGTGGGATCATATTTAATGAATTTTCTTGAAAAAATAGGCCATTTTGCCAAATTGGCCAAAATGGAGAAATTGGGCAAAAAACAAAAATTGAAAAAATTTGGGGACATTCACATCCCATTTTGGAAAAAATATGGCAAAAAAATTATAGAAAAGCTCAAAACTGAGCCTGAGCAGTTTTTTTAAAAAAAGAAGTTACTTACATGTTTTTACCATAAAATTATGTGTTTTGGCCATAAATTGGTAAAAACATGTAATTTTATGGTGAAAACAGGTAAGGCGTTATGTGTGTTTACCAACACCCTAATTATATTATATTTACTAATGAGAACAGTCATAGTACTCTTAATATTTTCTACTATTATCAAGAGTTTCATAAACAATCCTTCCATTTGGGGGCCTGGCCATGTTTTTAACCATTTTTTGCGCCATAAATCATATTCTAGACCTTATTTTACTCTTTTTTGATGTAAAAGTTCCATTTTTACCTTAATATTGGCTTCACCTTTTTTGGGACGTATCTATTCTTAATAAGCTTTGTAATATTAAGAAAGTTATTTTTCATAATAATTTTTTTTGCAACAATATACTATTGAGTGATTTGGAATAAATTTCTATTGTCTAACTAGTGGACTTTTCTCATCCTAGACTTGAAATTAATTCTTTGAGTTATTCTAGTATAAAGTCAATAATAATACAATTTTGATT
The DNA here is from genome assembly GCA_023105745.1 of Austropuccinia psidii. Lineage (NCBI taxonomy): Eukaryota > Fungi > Basidiomycota > Pucciniomycetes > Pucciniales > Sphaerophragmiaceae > Austropuccinia > Austropuccinia psidii. The sequence continues at coordinate 31,645,867 of JALGQZ010000013.1, read as the reverse complement.
AATGAACTTATTAATTTCATAATTATTATTTCTTAAAATAAAATAAAGCTCAAATAAAACAAAAAATTGAACAGTTAGAAGATTTCCTTCAAAATATTTCTCTTACCTCTTTAGAAATTTTTCTTCATTTTTGACCTAATTTGCAATAAATTACATTAACAAACTTTCTTCAAAAAGCTGAGTTAAATAAGTTATTATTAGTTCTATAAAAAAACCTTATATTATTTGTTTTCTCTAGTGTCATCCATTAGAGAAAGCTCATCTGACTCTAGAATTTCACAGTCAAGTATTGGAGTTCAAACCTTCCCAGAACAAAGGAATTTAATTACCAAGGAACTCTTTGAAGGTCCGGCAGGTAAATTCAATCCATTTGTTAGTCTAACTTCCTTTGAATTGATGTGAAACAACTTCTAAAAAAAGTGGAAGTGACCAATTCATCCAATAAAATGAATCTGGACCAGGAAATTTAATTCATAAAGAAAAAAAGATAAGAATACCAGCCCAGAGGAAAGGAAAAAATGGAGGATGCAAGAACTTCCACTAGTCACCAGGGAAAATGTTGCATCAATCCTCAGAAATTGATTTCATGTAAAGCAAACATCAAGCAGGATAAAATTCAAGCTCATGTCAAGTGAAAATGAAGCAAATGTCAAGCACACATCACACTCTGGTATTACACCAAATCCTGTGACATCCACCAAAATTGGTCCCTCTGTGCCTTCAACTGTGATTCCTCACCACCTGATCCTCCCACAACCATCCAAAGGTTGGTAAAAATTACAAAAGACCAGCCTGTTTCCACACACACACACATCAAAGAGGTCCTTCAGCCAGTCTTGATGTAGAGAAGGGGTGTGTGACTTCCCAGGGCATCCATGAAAGGACACCACCTTAGTGGGATTGACATTTTGCAGGTGACACTGGTGGAACCCACCACACAATACCCTGGGTGCATGGGTGTGACACATGCACACAAAGGAAAAGCATGTGAGCGCCTAATGTCAAGTGGCATTGACAATTTTCAGGTGACACATGTGAAACCCCTTGCAGGGACAGGTGTGGGTGCTTGTGCAGTGGGGGGGGGCTGGTTTGTAAGTGTGAGACATGCGCAAGAAGGTAAGAGCATGTGCCAATGTAACTTTTTGAAACCTACCTGCACAAAGCACTCATGAGGGCATGTGACTAGCTCCATGCAGCTACCAAAATTCCAAACTCTCATGGACACAATGTAAAGCTGAGGCCCACTTGGATAATGGGCCTATTCCCCTTCCAATGTGATGATGGTGCTGTTGTGTCATTTTAAATGCTGTGATATGTGAGTATGTGGGTAATTTGATCATTGAAATTGGAGTTGTAAGGTGTGGATATGAAACTTTGATTAAAAATCAAGTACTTTTCCTGTCCTCAAAATTTGTATAAGGTAAAATTCAGTTAAAAATAGTATGAAATATTATTTTTAAGAGAAAACACGCCAATTTTATTGTTTATAACTTTATTAGTATAAAACAATAATATTATAAAAATTTATTGTTTTACCAACAATAAAAATTTATCCAAAAAATACTCTACAAGAGATATTTTAAGGCTACAAAAGAAATTTCTTCAAGAGCAATTTCAATTGGAATTAATTGAGCAAAGAACTGCAAGAAATTAATTAAAGAACAAAGTCTTTAAAAAGAATATTAAAGAAAAAACACGCCCAAAAGTGACCAGAGTGAATTTGGAAACAAAGTGACAAAGTTTACAGTGATGAAAGATGCTTTAATTCACTTTTGGGGTGGTTCAGGGGTAAAAATGATTATAAAAGTTACAAACAATGACTATAATGATTTTTTCACGTGGTTAAAAGGTTTAAAATGATCTAATAAAGGTGGTTGGAATCTTTTATTGAATGGCTTCACAGTGTTTAAACTAATTAATAAAAGGAAAAGATTCAAACATGAAGAGAAAAGTGGGGCAAAGAAGACATTCTTTTATAGCCATCAATTCTCTTACTCCAAAAGTAAAATTTACTCTTGTCAGTTGTGAAAAACAGTCTGACAACAGAAAAGCCAATTATGGCATCATTGAACCCTGGTTTAGACCAAAAAGGGCTGGTTTAAGCCATTTTTAGCCATTTTAGACCCTTAAATCAGCCATTACTATAGCAATACCAGGCCTAGAGCCTTCAAAACACGTCAGAATGTGTGTCAGAGGTGTAGAAACCAGTTAAAACTGTTTTTATTATGATTGTTTTATCTTAAGGGTAGTTTTACCCTCTTGGCAACAGCTAAAACTACCCCAGTTGGTATCAAAACCTCATCATCAATTGAGTCCACAGACCCTGTAACTCAATTCCAGGCCAAAAGTGATGAACTTTTGCCTGAATTTTGACATCCCGAGCCTGTCAGCAAGAAGTTTGGGGGTCTAGCTCCCCCTTAGAGCTGGAGTTCCTTTTTCGCCCCCAAATTTAATCTTTCCAATTTATTTTTCCTTTAATTCCTCATCATGTATTATACTTATAGTTTACATATGTAATTCAATTCAATTGTACAGTACAATAAAGTAATAATTGACACCTCATATGTAAATCAAAGTTCACTTATGTAATACACGTGCACATTTTGACATTTCAATTGAATTCAATTGAAAATACTTCAATTCCTCATAACTTCTAAACTAAACACAACACCTCAATTTTAACACAAAAATTGATGGTTAACACCACATGTGGTGTGAATTAAATTAAAGTTTTGAGGATTTTCAACTTTTGTATCGAAAATACTAAAAACTTAATTTAAGCTTACTTAGAGTTGAGTTACAAGAATTTCACTCAGAGGTGACCCCACCTGATTTTTTCTGAGGAATCCAATGGTGAAATAATTCTTATATGTTTATTTATTGGATAAAAAGTTATAATAATTTTTATTTAACTTTTTTCCAAATTTATTTATTTTTTTTACAATTTTGTTAAAATTTCATTTTTACTTAATTTTTTCAAGTATAAATGTAATGTTATACTCACAAAATTTAATGTATTTTTATTTTTAAATTGTAATTAATTTTTTATTTTTAATATAATTTTATATTTATATTTTGATTTTTATTTTAATAATATAAATAAATTTATTTTATTTATATTGATTTGTTATTTTTGTATTTGTGGTCTTTTGGGTATATGAAATTTCCTCTAAGGCTCACAGGCGTATTCAAAATGTACCCAATGTCAAAATAGTAATTTACTTGTGGCAATGTGAAATAATTGGCTTTGCTTGTCACAATGGCATGTCACTATCAGAAAATGTTGAGGAAGTGTTTTCTCTAGCACAATTACTAATGAATATTAGAGATTTGCATTCTTGTGTCACTATATTCTCAGCAAAATGTGGAGACTAAATATCATTAAACAATGGTTTTATCATTACAAGCAGCCCACATGACATAACTTTGTTATCATACAATCCACAGTGACCTTCTATTTCTTCTTGAGATATAATTGAGTGTCTATAATCAAAACCAACAGCTTTATAAATATTGAGATGTGGCCAATCTGGTAAGAAAGTCACATTAATCTTCAAAGTTTTTGAGATCAGAAAGATATTGTTCAGAATGCAGGATGGCTCAGAGACTTTAAAAATCATATTAATAATACCGAATTGGCGTGAGTTACCCCTCAGAAAACATATCACACTGTTGCTGACATTTTTGGATTCAGTTGAAAATATATTGTTCCCAATATTAATGTTTGAAACTGGAAAATACCAAGGTGAGATGACTTGTGGATTGTACCATAGTGTCTAAGCTGATGCATTAAGCTATTTACCATGTTGAATGAAAATTATGTAAGTACTCAACCCGGCAATCATAATGTTGTTGATCATGGCAGGATGGCTTGTTATATTTTTGGTGATTGAATGGGGCAGGTGGCTGTGATTAAAAACATTTTTTTATTTAATATGGGATGGATGGGGATTTCAGGATAACAGAAAGGTTGGAAAATTGATAGATATGTTGAAGTAAGGTTTTATCCATATCATCTATTCAGAGCTGCAAGAAGTTGGTCTTATTCAGTTCATGTGTTTAATCAATGTGAATATATTTCTCTTATTAATTAATGTACATATTTTTTTATTTGTTGGAATATTTGAAAATACTCCAATCAAGAGCTCATAACCCTATGTGTCTGAGGCTTGTGCTGGGCCCCAACATTGGAAGAGTTCTGGAATATGGTCAGCAAAATGATGATTTGGTTTACTTTTCTGCGTTGGGAACAGGTGTTGATTGGAAAGGCGGGATTCTTTCCAATTTTCAGCAAATGGAGTCACATCATCCATTGAAACAGTCCAACTTGTGGCAATGTTGATAGCAATAATCCAATAGAATGTATCCTTGGTTAGTTCATTTGCAAGTTCTTCTGATTGACCCATTTCTCTTTGAGGTTTGGGGGAATTGTGTTCATATAATGACATCTATTGACTGAGCATTAAAAATGGAATATACACCTTGTATAAGAGACCCATTCAGAAGCTTTTAAACTGCCATGAGAGGGGGAACCCATTTTTCAGGGTACTCTTGTCCATGATGAGGAAATTATGGTATCAGATATTATTTGTCAGGGATGCTCCAGAGCCTCACCCTTGATCTGGTGATCACTCAGTTCACTGATATCCAATTCAGAGGGGATTTTGGAAGTGGGGATGTAATCTGTGTCAAATGAGGGAATCTCCACAGAACGACTAGATAGATGTTGTGTGTGAGGGGTGGGCATTGGGAGGTAATTCTTTTGGGTGGAAGTAGTGGGGAGGGACTCATTTATTATTTTTGCTGCCTCTCTTCTCAGGGAGTGGGCCTCTATCAATGTGATTTGATCAAGAGAGCTGTTGGAGGTCATGGAATCTGAGTCTGAACTGCTGGTGTCATTGGATTTCCTGCCGGACCTGAAGTAAATTTTTGGTTTGGACTCTGGAATGCACATTTTGAAAGATGCATGATCCTTCAAAATTCCAAGTATTAAGTTATGCATTATGTCAATATTAACCATTCTGGTTGCATCCCAATACAGAAGGTCTTCCAAAATTGAATATCACACTCCATACTCAGAGAGAATTGCTTGTCTTTGTTGTGGGGATGCCTGAAGCCATTTTGCAATGGTTGATTTATGATTTTGGTATGCACGTGTGTAGTGAAATCGAGCACCAATTTATTCAATTGGAGCTTTGTGAATAGCGCAAAAACTACAAAAGCCATTGCCTGAATGAGAAATAAATCCAGTAAGCTGGCGCATGGCAGCCACATCTGCAATGGCCATGAGGATGGCAACACGGATAAAGGATCTTGAAGAACCTGTTGAGGTGGGTGAAAAGTGGTAACCTTGCCATAGCTTTTTGAGCTCCTTGATGAGTGGCATTGATAGGTACTTCAATTGAAGGGCAGTTGGCTCCTTTGGACCAGGGATGATTCCTTAAACATAGAAATTCTCTGGATTCAATCTTTCACTTGGGGGGGAGATTAAGACAAATAAGTATGATAAGTCCAATGATGGCAAACCGGGTGGACTTTCCATGTGCATTAAACCAGTACACATAAATGGAGAATGCCAATGCCCAGGAATGGACATGAATGGAGGGTCATTGATATTTCTAGTGCCAGTGAACCATCTCCAGACCAATCCATCCCAGATTCCACATCTGGGAGAACCTTTGGGAATTTGGGATTGTTGATGTTGATGCAGAATTTGCATGATTTCAGCCTGCTGGAGAAATCTGGCAAGCCAATTTCTAAATGGCTGATAAATGAAATGATTTGTTGGGATAAATCTTTCTTGATGTTGGTTGTGTTTTGGGTGCGGGGTTCAAATGAATTTTTGAATTTGCCTAATGATTGTGTGTAAGGGCGATCATGATAATTTGAGTCATTATTGCATTGACAGTGGGGTTAGTCAGTTGTGACATATTCATTAAGGCCATTAAGAGGAAACATTGAGGACAAAATATATAGTTTTGAATCACTGGCCCCAATTGGACATGTTCAAATATGGTTCTGAGATCTTGAGGTATATGGAATGCAGGAGTGGGATAACCACCTGAGCTTGAGATACTGGACTTGATCAGCAGGTTCATGGAGGGGTTGAGGATGCATGAAGCGCTCTTGGTGTATTATAACTTAATAATAGAATGGCAGATATTATCATTCCAAGGTCTTGTGGGGGAAGGTTTGGACTTCTGCTGTATGCGTTCTGTGCAGTTGAATTGAGACCTGGTGGTGTGGAGAATGTGGTTTGGGTTTATTGAGAATAATCCAATGGGAAAATCTGATCCAACAGAATTTGAGGACATTCAGATCCTGATGCAGAAGTAGGGATGTTTGGAAGAGATTTGGGTGCAATGGTTGATTTGAGCTTTTTGATGTACTGTTTATATTGGGAAGGTGTGAAGGCAGCTTCTTGCCTATAACCCTCAGGGGAAGAGTGTGTTTGATTTGAGAAGTGTTGACACATTCATACGCACATTGAGGAGCAGCAGTGGGTTGAAATTGTTGTGGGAATTGTGAATAAGGTTGGTTTGTTAATAAATGTCTATGGTTGATATGCAAGTGCTAATGGGTGTGATTAATTAAGAAAAGAATTGAGTGATTATTTATGAAGGGGGAGATGATTTGAAACAGTTGAGGATTTCATCCCTTTGTAATGGTGGCTGAGCTGCAGGGGATAAAGTGTAACATGTCACATCTGGATGAGAGAATTGGTTAGGAGTTTACATGGGTAAAATTACATGCTTCTCAATGCTTGTACAAATTTGAGTTCATTTACACATGGTGATACTGCAGGTTTGACCCTTGAGGGGCATTCCATTAGTGATGTGTCAAAATTGAATTGGGGGGCTCAACATTTGAACCATGTATGCTGGCACCCCATTGGACATGGTTTAAACCTTATTACACAAATACTGGTATAACTCTCTTACATAAGCGTTTCGAATGGAGCTAAAGTCTTGGTATTTGGTTTCAGAGCAGCAGGCTTTTACTTGGTTGTAATGTGATTTGGATTGTCTTGCCTTTCTTAAAAAGGTGATGTTTATTTCATGGGTGAATCCTTCATGAATATACACTTATACAGATATAGAATGCTGGGGAATTTTGATGCATATATTGGAGTTTTGTATAATTCACACACTGTGAGAATGAGGAGGGGGAAATGTTGATTGAATCTGAATACTTATGGATGATGGGTCCCCTTTGAGATCAAGGAAATATCACATTATATGCTGGTAGGCTGTGCAGTTTTGTTTCCAACAAAAGCAGAGGGGCTCAAGAGTGGGCAGGGAGAATTCTCCTAAAAATAGTCTTATTAGACTTCCATGAGAGACATGATTCCCATTATTCATAGAATTTCTCTATTGAAAATTTTAAAATATTTCATCTCATATCACTCTATTTTATCATAATACTGAGCTGTTTTATCAAGTTGAAAACATTACGCTAGTTTTTTAGCCCATATGTAATCTTCCAAGGCACATAGGTCCCACTCAGGTTCTGTTCATGACTCAGATGTTGAATCTAGCATAGAATATGTCAAAATACAGTCACCAATGAGTCCCAACACTCCACTCACTACCCCTATTGCATCCTCAATGAATGTATCAGGTCTCAACATTGATGTGGGAAATCCGACAGATCAAACTTCAAGCACTTGGTCGAGCCCAAATATTTCTGTCACTCCAATTTTCCCAAATCCCACTAATACAGAAATGCATGTGTCTGATGGGCCAGGAAGCACACCTGAAATATCATCAAAGACTAATCCCCAATCAAAATTTCCATGTGACTTCTTCCTTAATGATGGTGGGAATCCAGTTGCATCCAGGAACCCTTTGGGCAAAGTAAACAGCCAACCCTCAATGTTCCATCAGGATCTCAGGTTCATGTGGGTGATGAAAAGGGGCTTAATGGGGGGCAACAAAAAAATAAAATTGGAAAATGTTATTTGGAGTGGTCTGTTGGAGGGAAATCTGGGATTGATGCTTTGTCAAAGTAAGTAGTTTTGATGTTGGAGTATAAACGTTTTCACAATTTGATATGTTTGTTTCATGGGTTAGATATGGCACCCAAAGGCAAGTCAGTCCAATCTTGGGAGCCAATCCAATATTGTGCGTATGACCAGTCTTTATTAATTTTTTAATGTGTTAACTGATGAATTTCATGGCAGGTGATGAGCTTTATGCATCTTTCACAGGGACTCTTGGACACAAAACAAGAGTGGCCTGGCACTAAGGAATCAAGAACTCACTTGGAAGGCTCCAAAAGGATAAAAGAGATAAAGCAGAATGAATTTCTTTAAGAAGGATAAGAGTAAGAGTAAGGACAAGTATGTCAAAGATAATAAAGAGTAAGTGAAGCCAATGGCCAGAGGAATAAGAAAGCCAAAAGCCAAGAAGCCAACCAAGTGAATCCCCAATTCACTGTTTCAACCTGCCAGAAAAGGAAATGGAATTAGTAAAGGGTATGACCACCAATATCCACTGACAGGCAAAGAAGAGGGGTGCAAATGACTGACTTAAGAATATCAATATTTACTTTAATAAAATGAAAAGAAAATAAAGATAAAAATAAATCCAATATATTAATTAACTGGGGGAAAGTCCCCAGGTGATGAAAGGTGGCCAGTATATGTGAAAAACTGAGAGGCTGATCCTGGAAGGTGAATCATCCGGCTGTACTGTCTGAATTGGGTCAATACAGTTCTGGCCATCTTGAAAACTGAACTGTGTGATTGAATTCCTAAAGTGAAATATGAATTGGGCTGATTGGGCCAAGGGCATACAGGTATAATTGATTGCTGCCTGTATGGAACAATTGAGTTGTCCAATGAGTATTTAAGTACTTGCTGCCTTGACAACTAATTAAATGATGAATAACCTCTGAGAATGGCCCTTGAAATAATCCTGAGATAATTTAAAACCCAACTCCTGCAGAGCCAGGTGGTTGGGGTCCTTGAATAGTCTTCTCATAGCCGCCATGGATTGCCATACTGATGAGCTGAAACATCCTCCTTCAAAATGGGCGTTGGATTTTGGGACCTTGATTTGGAATCATTTAATTTGGTCCTGAAAAGATCACCATTGAATTGCTGAGCAAAAATGGTGCATAATGGTATATACTACCATATATGCACCAGTCCTGCAACCTTGAGTATGGGGTTGCATGCAGGAATGGGAGGAATCCCCCTTAAGTAGGAGGGAAGGACTGAGCTTAGCTGATCTGGTGGTCTCTGGTGGCTACCCAAGGTCATGGGCTGAAAAGTGGTCCATGGTGGTCCTGAGGGTCTTTATGGGATTTGGGGCCAAGAATGGCTCAGGTGTGCCCAATTGTGGTTTAGGACCCACCTGGCCTTGGGGGCTAATGGGCTGCCCCATTTTTGGCCACATTGGATTAGGCGAAAATAGGCCTGATTGGCCCACGGACCATGGACCGGGGGCTGTAGAGGCCGTAGGGGGCCTAAATGGCCCAAAAAGGCCATTTAGGTCCTGGAACCCCTAATGAAAAGGGGTGGTTATGGCTAGGGGGCCCAGAACCCCCTAGGAGACAAAGGGACACCCCCAGGCCCCAAAACAAAGATAGAGGCCTTGGGGTTGGGGATATGGAAATTGGCTAGGAAGGCCAATGATGGCAGGATATGGCCTGAGGCCATAAATGATGATTGGGGGCATGAAAGGGCAGGGGAAGGTGCTATGGCCAAAGGGCCATAGAACACAAAAGGGGGAAAATTGGCCATAAAAGATATGGTGTGGCCAATTGGCCCCAACTTGGTCCCAGCCTAAATTGCTGCAGCACCCCTGGAGGGGAGCCACTATTTGTGGTTGTGACAGTACCCCCCTACCTTTAATGGTGATCCCTGAGCACCAAGAGAAGGTAAGAGCCTGCTGAGGCTGTTAAGATGGATTGGACGTAGGGATTCCAGAGGTATTGATTCTTGAAAGGAAAATTTTGAACTGATACTGAGGATGGCATATGAGATGGGGTTGACTTGGTCTTCTCTTGACATTTGGCTTTGAAAGTGTTGACAGATTGATTTTGGCATTATTGATTATAATAAAGAAAACCTTTAAGGAATATAAAGAACAAAGATTTTGAGGAGGATTCCAATCTTCATCACAGATTTTGACATTTAATTTTGAAAGTGGCCGAGCACCTGGAAAACAGAATTTGATGCCAGGTGCTCACAGAGTGGCCAAGGTGATGTTTTGAAAGATTGTAGACCACTCAGGGAAGTGCACACCAGGAGAGGAACTTACTTTTGGTAGTTACCACTCCCGCCAGTTCCATAAACAAAGAAAAATCTTGTTAAAGGAGTGTGTTGAATGGATAATGTATTGGAAAGGAAATAAGAAAAGGAATGGTCCATTTACCAAAGTGTAAATGGCCATAAAGTGGAATTGATGTTGAAGCCAGGCCAAAGATCTGTGTCCAAATTGCAAAGTGCTCACAGAGTGGCGAAGGCAATGCTTACAACAAAGAAGAGGAGAATACCCCTAAAGGTGCATACCAGGAGTGGGACTTACTTTTGGTAATTCCTCTCCCCACCAAGCACCATAAAGAATCAAGCTTTTGAAGAATTGGGTCATAGCTTGTCAGGATATAAAGAATGAAAATCTTTGAGGAGTTCAGGACAATTCTTCAGGTTTTCAATTGGTTCCCAAATGGATCTTTCTAAGTCTTGACTGAAACCTTTCCATTCCACCAGATACCATAATTTTCCTCTCTTGAGCTTTGAATCCAGTATTTGAGAGACTTTCCATTCCTCTTTTTCTTCAAAGATGATTGGAGGAAGAGGCTCTTGATGCCAATTGGGGATTGTTGATGTCTTGACTGGTTCAAAGAGATAAATATGGAAGACTGGGTGGATGGATTTCCATTGAGATGGAAGTTTGAGGTGGTAAGAATGAGTACTGACTTTCTTCAAGATTGGAAATGGACCCAATCATCTTTCAGACAGTTTTTTGGTGGGTCTGGTTGATTTGATGTTCTTGGAGGAAAGCCATACCATGTCACCAGGATTGAAAACAGGTGGACTTGCTCTAATTTTATCTGCATACCTCTTAAACCGGTTTATGGCAGCTTCAAGTTCTCTCTTGACATCTTGCTGTACTGATTGTATTTTTGTCGATAACTTTCCAGAAGAATTGTCTTGAGTGATGTGAACTGAATCAAATTGTGGATCTCTTCCGTAAACAGTGAAAAGTGGCGATTGCTTGGTTGAACAGTGGTCAGAATTATTGTAGGCAAATTCAGCCAGAGGGAGCCCGGTGTTCCAATAATATTGATGATAACTGACATACATCTGAAGATACTTTTCTAGTATCTGATTTACCCTCTCTGTCTGTCCATCAGATTCTGGATGGTAAGCAGCTCAAAGATCTCTTGAAATCTTGAGCTGCTGACAAAGATTGGTCCAGAAGGAAGAAACAAAAAGGGCACCTCTATCACTGACAATGCTTGAAGGAAGGCCATGCTTTGAAAATATATTCTTGATAAATAAATGGGCCAATTCTAGTGAAGCGATTGAAAAAATTGTTGGAATAAAAACTTCCATTTTTGAAAATCTGTCCACTATGACAAGGATTGAGTCAAAGGAATTGGACAGTGGCAATTGAGTGATGAAATCCATTGAAAGACAAATCCAAGGACCATTTGGAATCGGGAGAGGTTTGAGTAGTCCAAACTTCTTATGATGAATATTCTTGTTTCTTGAACACTGTTGACAGGATGAGGCATAATCCTTGATAAATTGAGTCATGCCGGACCAGTGGAAATCCCGCTTGAAAATTTTGAGAGTCTTCTCTTGGCCAGGGTGTCCAGCTAGAGGAGAGTCATGACGCTTTTGAAGGATGCTGAGTTGGATTGTGGGGTCATTTGGGACCACCACCCAATCTTTGAAGAGAAGAAGCTGGGAAGAGGAATCAAGAGAATAATCCTGAACAGATTTATCTTTTCCCAATTCTTGAAGGATACTTCTGTACTGAGAATCTTGCCATAACTTCTTCTGAATTGATTCAATCAAGTTTGAAAAAGATTCCACCTTGACTGCAAAATATCTTGAGGGCTGAACTTCATCTTGCATAATGAGGTGTTGAAGATTCATTGGATTCTTGCTGATAAAATCCTCCCCCCTCTCCGGATGAACGTTGTCCCAATGTGACAAGGCATCCGGAAGAGTAGCTAGGCGGCCAGGGCAGTAAGTTATTGAGAAAGAAATTCAGAAAGGAATTCAGCCCAGTGGGTTAGATGGCGAGTCAGGAATTTTGAAGACATGCAGTATTGAAGGGAACTGTGATCGGTGAGAAATTCAAAAGGGGAAGAAAGAGACAGAAGAAAAGCCCTCCACCACTTGAGAGCCCAGACTATGCCAAGGAGTTTATTTTCATGAATCTCATACTTGAGCTCAGCTGGTATAAGCTTGCGGCTTTAAAATGCAATGGGATGTTTTCCTGAGTCAGAAACCTGACTCATTGGTCTCTACAATGGTGGGTAGAGAAGCATTGGGGAAGTGGTGAAACTGACTGAGAGCTTCCTCATTGAGGGGGAAACAGGATCATTTCTTGAGGAAACTGGTGAGTGAACTTATTTTCTTTGAATAATTCTTGATGAAACAGCGGTGGAAATTGGCAAAGCCAAGAAATGATTGAAGATACTTGAGGTTTCTTGGAGGAGGCCAGTTGAGAATCTACTGGAATTTTGCTTGGTCCATCTTGAAGCCTTCAGAAGAAACAACATAACCAAGATACTCTACACTAGAAACATGAAAAAGGCACTTCGAAGCCTTAGCAAAGAGGTTATTGGCTCTGAGTCTGGAAAGAACAGTGGACACATGAGTGACATGTTCTTCCTCAGATTTGGAAAAGACCATAATGTCATCCAAATAAACCACAAAATAAACATCAAGAAGATCTTGGAAGATATCATTGACAAGATTTTGAAAGGAGGCAGGAGCATTGGTGAGTCCAAAAGGCATGACCAAGTACTCAAAACTGCCATATTTAGTTCCAAAAGCTGTCAAATATTCATCACCCTCCTTGATTCTGAGCAGGTTCTATGCACCACGCAAATCAATCTTGGAGAAGATAGAAGAACCATTAAATACATTGAGAATCTGATTCATAGGAGGAACAGGATATTTGTTCTTCCTAGTAACAGCATTGAGTTTGCAGTAATAAACACACAAACGGAGGTCACCATATTTCTTTTTGACAAAGAGGACAAATACTCCTGTTGAAAAGGAGATTGGACGGATGAAACCCTTCTCTACATTCTCTGAAATGTAGGCCCTGAGTGTATCTGACTCTCCATTTGATAAAGAGTAAATAACCCCAGCTGGAGGGAGAGACCCCTCCAGCTCAATATGATGATCAAAGGCATGATGAGGAGGAAGCCTCTCTGCTTTCACCTTGGAGAATACATCCAAATACTGATGATAAGCAGAGGGAAAAACCTTCATCATGGTTTCTATTTCTTCTGGCTCTTCCTCTTCATCCCACAACTCCTCCAGGGAGTCATGATAAGATGAAGCAGGAAGGTCCATATTCCCAAAGAAGAGATGAAGTGAAGATACAGAATTATGTTCTCCAACATCTTGAATCTCTTTGAAGACTTCATCTCTAGATGATGGTAATGACTGATGGGAATTAGGGGAAGGAATATGGACAGAAGATGGAATGGCTGCTTCTCTTGATGATAATTTTTCTCCTTTTGCCTCTCATGGTACCTGGTATCAAGCTCCAGGGTAATATCCATTAAGTCTTGAAGAGAATCAATGCTTGAAGGATGGGAAGCCAATTTATCCAGAATCCTGGAGGCCAACCCTGTCCTGAAATGATAAATGAGAGCCCTTTAACCCCAATCCCCGATTATTGAAACTAAGCTTCTAAAATCAGCAATATATAAAGATACATGCCCACCTTCTTTCATTCTCAAAGAATCCAAGTCTGCTTCAGCTTTTCTGACTTCATTCAGGTCACCAAATAAAGTGAAGAGTTGAGATTAAAATAATTTCCAATAATTGAGAAGGTAGCTTGGGTCTTGATTAGTGAGATTCGACAGATAAGGCTCAATCCATTTTGAAGCCCTGCCAGTAAGAAATGAAGTGGCATAAAGAACTTTCTTTCTATCTTGAGAGAAATTTGCTGGATCATTGTGAAAGATTAATTGACAAGACTGAATAAAGCTTCTGACTTTGAAGGGCTGAGTCCCATAAAAGCATTCTGGTGCCTTCATAGATGGAGTCTTGAAGGCTGGTGGTCTTGATGATTCAGAAGAAGAAGCTTCTTGAAGATTGGCCATAATTTGAGTCATCTGCTGCATAATAGCCAATAGAGATGGTTTGAATTGATGAGAGACAGGCTGATCAGACTGGGCTAGAGTTGGTCTTCCAGTACCTTGAGATGCCCCCACAGGAGCAGGAGCAGCGTCAGTACCATCAGACTCTTCCTCTTCCACAGAATTCTCCTCCTCCTCTTTATCATCTTCACCTGGAACCTTGAGACTGATTCTTGAAAGTCCTGGAAAACCATCAACTACTCCTGAGAATGAGCTTGATCTCCTTGGCCCTCTTCCTTCCTTCCTGGATGGTTCTTCTCCTTCTATAATAGGTCCTCTGTCTAATTGGGCCCTCAGTTGAGGAACTTCCAGGGTGCCATCAAGAGGAGCTCTTGGAGTTGGAGTAAGAACAGCTTGATTTCTGGCCTGAGATCTGGTCTTTCTTGCAGGAGGTGAATGTTGGATAGGCATGATTTCAGGAATAAAATGAATTAAAGAAAATAAAGATCAAAATTTAAATGGATAACTTGAGGCAATCAAAAGTGAGAGCTTGAAGTCAAATCAAATAAAGTCTTGAAGTGAAAAGAATGAATCAACAAAAATCTTCAGGTATGTCAATCAATAAAATATCAAATGAAAACTTGAAGTCAATGAGTCAATATGTCGAATAAATCAAAATCAAAAACTTGCAGAATATCAATCAATAAAAATAAATTCTTGAGGACAAATCAATTTATGTAAAAATTCTTGATGTGAGTAATCAGCAAAGTCAATGGAATCTTCAGGTCAAGAAATTTTCTTGAAGTCAATGTCAACTATGTCAAATAAATCAATCAAATAAATATCAAGTAAATTCTTCCTTAAAAATCAAAATTCTTGAAGAAATGATCAAAATGAATCTTGATGTGAAGAAGGTGTCTGAATTAATCTGATGAGAAATTTGAGAATCAAAAGCAAAAATACGCCTGAATTATGATTAAAACGAGATTTGATGATTTGAAATTGAGATTTAAAAAGAAGATAAATAAAAATAAAATAAGAATGGGTCAGTTATCAATTTTCAAGAATGAAGAATGAATGAGAGAAAATTGAGAAGTGACAAAGAATCATTGAGTTCATAAGCGTTAAAGAGTCATAATTTCAATGAATGAAAGAATGAAAATGATAAAAGAATGAATGAAAAGAATGAAAAGAAATTATGAGTTAATTAATAGAATGTCACAGGGGCTCTTGGACAGAAAACAAGAGGGGCCTGGCACTCAGGAATCAAGAACTCAATGGGAAGGCTCCAAGAGGATAAAAGAGATAAAGCAGAATGAATTTCTTTAAGAAGGATAAGAGTAAGAGTAAGTTCAAGTATTTAAAAGATAATAAAGAGTAAGTGAAGCCAATGGCCAAAGAAATAATAAAGCCAAAAGCCAAGAAGCCAACCAAGTGAATCCTCAATTCACTGTTTCAACCTGCCAGAAAAGGAAATGGAATTAGTAAAGGATATGACCACCAATATCCACTGAAAGGAAAAGAAGAAAGGTGCAAATGACTAACTTAAGAATATCAGTATTCACTTTAATAAAATGAAAAGAAAATAAAGATAAAAATAAATCCAATATATTAATTAACTAGGGGAAAAGTCCCCAGGTGATGAAAGGTGGCCAGTATATGTGGAAAACTGAGAGGCTGATCCTGGAAGGTGAATCATCCGGCTGTGCTGTCTGAATTGGGTCAATACAGTTCTGGACATCTTGAAAACTGAACTGTGTGATTGAATTCCTACAGTGGAATACAAATTGGGCTGATTGGGCCAAGGACTAAAGGTATAATTGATTGCTGCCTGTATGGAACAATTGAGTTGTCCAAGGAGTATTGAAGTACTTGATGCCTTGAAAACTAATTGAATGATGAATAACCTCTGAGAATGGCCCTTGAAATAATCCTGAGATAATTCCCAATTCAACTCCTGCAGGGCCAGGTGGTTGGGGTCCTTGAATAGTCTTCTTATAGCCACCATGGATTGCCAGACTGATGAGCTGGAAAGTCCTCCTTCAAAATGGGCGTTGGATTTTGGGACCTTGATTTGGAATCATTGAATTTGGTCCTGAAAACGGCACTATTGAATTTCTGAGCAAAGATGGTGCATAATGGTATATGATACCATATATGCACCACTCTTGAAACCTTGAGTATGGGGTTGCATGGAGGTATGGGAGTAATCTCCCTTAAGTAGAGGGGAAGGACTGAGCTGAGCTGATCTGGTGGTCTCTGGTGGTTACCCAAGGTAATGGGCTGAAAAGTGGTCCATGGTGGTCCTGAGGGTCTTTATGGGATTTGGGGCCAAGAATGGCTCAGGTGGGCCCAATTGTGGCTTGGGACCCACCTGGCCTTGGGGGCTAGTGGCCTGCCCCCTTTGGCCCACGCACTGCAGACTGTGGGGGGCCTAAATGGCCCAAAAAGGCCATTTAGGCCCTGGACCCCCTAATGTAAAGGGGTGGTCCCAGGATGGTGGTTATGGATAGGGGGCCCAGAACCCCCTAGGAGACAAAGGGACACCCCCAGGCCCAAAAACAAAGATAGAGGCTTGGGGGTTGGGGATATGGAAATTGGCCAGGAAGGCCAATGATGGCAGGATATGGCTTGAGGCCAAAAATGATGATTGCAGCCATGAAAGGCCAGGGGAAGGTGCTATGGCCAAAGGGCCATAGAACAACAAAGGGGGCCAATTGGCCCCAGATTGGTCCCAGGCTAAATTGCCGCAACACCCCTGGAGGAGGGTCATTACTTGTGGTTGTGAAAGCATCTTTGCCTCTGTTCCATAAAGAGAAAGTCACTTGATTTCATCATACATATTTGTCCAAACCAAGAACATCTCATGCCATTTCATCAAGAGAAAAAATTGTGGGTGATGAGGATGAGAACATGTTTCCCAATCACAGTGAAAAATATGATGAACCAAGGAGGGATAATTTCATGGCACATGAGGAGGGCACTCAGTCAAATAGTGAGTTCACCCACCCTAAAATGCCCCTTGCCCAGAGTATTCTTGAACAATCTGAGATCAGAAAGCAAGCAAGCAAGGCTTGCAAAGCTCACAATGTGGCAAAATGTGCAAGCCAGAAGGAGCAACAAAGATGGCTGAAAGCAGAACTTCCAGAAAATGTCCATGTGATGAGATCAGTTGTACATTCCCATTGCCTGCCCCTACTCAAAGTGAGGGATAAGGATTTTTCCTCACTACCAGAACCACCCAACACAGAAGAGCATGAAATTGCAATGCAAATTGCTTGTCATCTGGGATATGTCCGCAAGGATGTTTTAAAGGAGCCATCAACACAGGTTCAGTCTCAGGGTTTCCAAAGCTACTGCAAGAATTAGCTCCATACGTTAGGACTGGGAGAGCTTGTGGCAGCATCCATTCAACAAGCTGATGTCTATGGTCTTTTACTGTACCTTCTGTCTCGCCCTTTTCAGAACTGAGTATCATCATTACTGTTGGAACAAGGATTATAATAACTATGAGGTTGTGGCAGCTTTAATGGAGCAATATTTCACTTATTTGAAAAGATAATGGAAGTATATTCAAAAGGATGCGGAGTATTTGGTAAAAAAGAAGGAGAGAAAAGCTTGCAAAGAGTCCTCAAAGGGTTAGTTACTGTATCTCTTCTTCATTGTGAAGTAAGTCTGATGATAATCTCATTGATGATTTGCAGACCTGTGAGTGCCGCCATGAATGGTGTGATATAGCTAAATTTCCCATTCTAGAATCAAAATTCAATTTCCCTTGGGTATGCTCAGATACTGAGGAGGTACTGGAAAATGGACATCAAGCTTACCGCAGAGTGGGATTACAGTGGCGCTCATGCTTATTTAATGATTTGGTATGAAAAATTGATAGAGACATAGAGTTTTGTATTTGGATTAAAAAAAAGGATAAAAAAACTATTGATAGATTACCCGAAATTGGATCAATAGATGATGGTGATATTCCTGAAGGGCTATCTTCTCAGGTATTTGATCAAGATTGGCTGAAAGGTTGTAGTAAGATGGAGAATATTGGCCTCAAGATACTTGAAATGCCAGTTATCAGTGCAAATGGGGATGCTCTCCAATAAGTGAGTAAGATAAATGTAAAGCACAGCTACCAATTACAATTTTTTGAAGTGTTTGTGTGGGTGTAATACAATCTGATCATTATTTCTTAAATATCCAACATCTTTCTACATAAGTTAGAATATAAACAATATGAATTGGAATGTATCACTGTCTCCCTTATAAATAATACTCTATTTCTCATTTTCATTGAGGAAATATTGAATAATTTTGATGCAGCTCATGGTGTTCATAATTGTGGACCGGTTACAGTGTGAAAAGGAGTTATCAGCTTTGTCAAACATAAATTAGATAATATCAGGAAGGCTCACGCAGTTAGTGAATTTTTCTTTTCTTGGACCTATTGGTGATTGGAATATGGGATTCACATAAAGAAAGATTTTGAATAGAAATACAATAAGGGACAAAGATGAGCTTGAAAGGTACCTTCTGCATGTTGACCTCTACTTAATGACCTTCACAGGTTGTTTTTGGCAAATACAATGGAGTCAATAAACAGCCTGGGCCTCAATGGCTGAGTTCCAATTGGGCTCCTGGAAAGGTGGATGTCAGAGTCCAAAAATCAGGGTAGAAGTTTGTGGGTCCCCTCACCATTAAGTAGACAATATTAGTGAAAATTATATTGAGGTCAACTCCAGATGCAGCAATAGATGCAATGAGTACTTCACATTCAGGATTATTGAGGACGTTCTCCTGGGCCTTCTCCTGCGCTTGTCCTGTGGTTGTTGCATCAATTTGTGCTGAAAGGATAGAGTGATGGGCAAGTGCAATACCAACATACTATAAAAAAAGTTCAGATGAATTCAATCAGTAATGGATGAATATTACAATTAACTCACAAATAAAGAAATTGGGTCCATTGGGTATAAAGCACCAATTTGGTTGGACCACACTTTAATTGTTTGTTCTCCAGTAAGCCTTTTAGGAGTTGTGAAATTTTGCTACTCATCATGCATGTTTCCAAATCCAAAATAGCTTGGGTGATTGTTGAGGTGTTATCCTGAGTGCTCCTGCACTCATGGTCTTCCAAATCCGCATCCGCCATACTGTTAAGCATTATATGATTGTTACAGCATATTCACAGCTTATTAATAATTCTGAAATGTTCTCCTGGTCCTTTGCTTTTGGATTATAGGAGTTCTTTGTATAATGTGGAATATTCTTGCTGCATTGTCAGGTTAAGTGGGAGCAGTTCATAGTGATGGCTAATAGTGGGGAGGGATTGGAGATGTGTGGTTTTGGTGTGGCACAAGCTTAAATTATGTAATTCCAAATACAAAATATCATTTCTACCTTTGGAAAGACTATTCAGGATGAATGATGACCAGTTATCTTTATCTAAGCTCTGGGGTTGGGTGATGAATGATATTATCCCCAAAAGGTCATAAATGGTGTTGTGAATAGGTGCTCCAATTAAACATATTTCATGGGATGATATGAGGCTATTGATGGCATGGTGAGTGGCACTGTATTGAGAGCAAACATAGCTATAATATGTAGGAAGGGTGATTGGATATAATAGGTAATTCAAATTATCAAAAGATCAGACACTCACTGTTCTTCATCAAAAATTATACAATGCCAATTGATTTTAAAAATGCATGATGGTGAGGTATTGCTTTGTTTAAATTCTTGGGCTATATTATTGTAAGAAGTGATGATGATATCACATTGTAAGATGTTGGCCTTGGATAATGAGTGACAAGTGGGGCCATGGTAGATTTTGGCTTTCAACGCTCCAGCCTGAGCATGCTTGGATATTTCTGTTTGGGAGCTGGTGATTAAGGGAGGTGGACATGGAGCGTTGGGGGTTTGTAATTCGCCAATTGTTGGATGTACCAATTAGTGCAATGGCCTTAATGGTTTGCACCTAATCCAATATTATCTTCAATAAGTCCTCCAAGAGGGGTATTGCTTGAAAGGGATTTGAATAAGCTGATTACCTTGTTTGTAATTATTTTCCTGGAATTAAAAGTGGATCCAGGGGGTGAGGTAGCCCAAAGGTTACAGGAGGATTGTCCATTGGGGATTTCTTGATCCCCAATAAAAGCTAGTCTGGTTTTTTGATGAGGGAGGAGGGGGCTGTGAATCATGGGAAGTTCTGATCCACTTGGTAATTGTAGCAGTTTTTGCTTGAAAGTCAATGAAAAGATACAGGATATGAGGGTGGCGTCAAGTTCGAAGTGGTAAATGTGGGAGTACAAATTTGAAATTGAAAATGAGTATTACAATCATATTCTTGAGGAATTTTAAGCTTGAAGTGTTGTTTTCAAAAACTTTCAATCATGAATAGAATGTTTGGATACTATGTGAAGAACATCAACACTAGATTGGGTTTCTGAGATGAGGAAGGATAATTTGGATCAGTCTTAAATACTCCCTCAAAAAATAATGTTTGAGTAGGATTGGATAGGAAATTTTCAATCCATGCCCCACCAGGACTGCAGTGCATGAAAGGTTGCAGTGCCCCAAGGAATGGTATCAACATTTTAGCAAGAGTTTCAGGTAGAGAGCCAATAGGATTCAGCTGATTGGGGAGATAAAACAAAAGATTATGTTGATTGTGCCATAGGATAATCCAAGAAGGCAAGTGGGAATTATCATGATTTAAGGCTATATCACTATTTATTTGAATACAAAGATTAATAATCCCAATGCAAAGTGGTTGTGAAGGGGTTGACATTAGGGCAAATATGAATTATTTGGGGACAGTGGGAAATGATCTGATCAGGAAGGGTTAGGTAAAGGGAATTAAGAGCAAAACGTGCAGGTGGTGGACATTATATGAGTGGCAGAAATGGGCCCAAAGGGGGATGGCCTGTGGCTACATGCATGGTAGTTTGGAACATGGGCCTCTTGGATTTATAATTTTCATATCCAATTTGGTGCATATATCAAGGAAGGGTGGGAAGAATTTGGGTGCCCAATATTACTTCTGGATCTTCCACATATTACTGCAAGCCTATGAGGTATATATGACATACCCATAAGGCCACACATAACTTTATATACAGCTGATTTAGTCTTGAACAGACTCCCAGATGAAATCAAAATAAAAAAAAATAAGTATAAATTTTTGTCTGGATAAACAAAGTTATAATTATTATGTCATTTTTGGATTCTACACCAAAAGTAACCTAGGGTACACCCATAGGGTGTTATACCCAAAAATGCTTATTTCTTAAGTTATTGGAAGATTTAAGAATCTCACAATACTAGTGTAAATTTTTTAAAATTTTCTTAAAATTGGTGAATTTAAGCTTAAATTAGCTTAAATTTAAAGTTTCATAAGGTTTATGCAAACTTACCAAAATTTTAGCGAAAATTGAGGTGTTTTGTATATTTACTGAATTGGCTAGGGATTTGCCATACAGGATGTAAATCCTGCGTAGGCTCAATTTAAAAGTGTGTAAGGCCATAGTATGGCTTTAAATAAATAAAAGGGAAAAATCCACACAAAAAGGTGGGACCAAGGAAAAAGACCAAAAAGAGCTCAGGTACCCAGCTTTTTGGATCTGCAAGGATTCAATTAAGGTTGTCCACCTGTATTGGAGGATTTTTAACCTTATTTAAACTAAAAGATTAGACTTTGATCTAACCTTAAAGTTTAAACTATTTTTATCCCAATTTGGACAGGAATTCCAAGCTGCCAAAGGGTAAATCCCCATATGCAAGCTTGAAATTAAAGTTTTAAGAGCTGTCAAAGCTTAATTAAGCTTAAAACTTCAAATTTGAAAGCATTAAAACCTGATCAAAAGTTATGGGTAAGTGTGTATTGCTATTTTAAATGGAAAAATAGCAATAAATTCAAAAATTCATTAAAATCCCAAATCTCAATGAATTTGCTTGAAGGTTTCACACAGCTTACAATTAAATGTCATCTAATTATAAATTAAATTTGAGATATCTTTTCTAAACAGGGTTTATTTATCATTAGCCTGGAAAACTACTCTTTTAATTATAGTTAGAGAAAAATAAGATGTCTTTAAAAATTAATTAAGAATTGAGTTTAAGAGATTTCTGCTTGAAACTTTAATTATTGAGTTTTTCATGTGATGAAATTCAATATGAAGAAACCTATTTTATATTAAAATCTAAAATAGTTGAATTAAATGAGGAGTAAAGTGACTTGGAGTTAAGAACAACACCAGTAACTTTAAATTGGAATTAAAAATAAGTTACCTTAAGTTAAGAAACTTATTTTTAGGCATGGCTTTTTGGTTTTGACCTGAGAACGCCCTATATTTCCATTATGAATAATGAGAGCTGCTCTGCAGACATAAGAAGAGTCTATTAATCACTGTTTTTTCCCATAAACTCAATCCAATCCAATTATATTAGAAATTTAAACAGGTAAAGTTTTATTAAATATAAAATCTCATTATTAAGGTAGTTCATAAGTTATTTTATTCTTTATTTATTTTAAATTGAAAAATTGAAATCATAGAATTCAGATTATTGTTGTAATCACCAATAATATATTTTATTTTATACACTTGTTGTCTTTAAAATATCTTTTAAATCCCCAAATCCCTCTTAGAAACTCCTTAATCATATTTTTTTATTATAAAAAGTTGTTTTATATTTTAAAATATTGATTCTTGGTGTGTTTTCAATTTATAATAATTATTCAATATAATAGCTTTCGTATTTGACTTGTTGTATTAAATGTATATTATAAGTAAGTTTTCTCAGAAATTCTATATCTTTTTTATCTATTATTGGTTTTTTTATAAATAATTTTTCCATAAGACTTATATCTGCACAGTGTGTGTTATACTTTCTTTTTATAAATAATATTTATATTTTCCATGTCTAATTGTCTTATTAAGAGCTTTACACCTCTTATTGTTATAACTGTCAGTGACTATAACAATAATAGAATAATTATAATTTATCATAATTATTAATAATTTTTTGATTATAATATAACTTAATAATAATTAAATTTATTTTTTTAATATAATTATTTTTAATAATTATATTTAATTTGTGGTTATAATATTTTGTTATATTATATTTTTCTACTGGGGACAGTCATAGTACTCTTGATATTGTTACTATTATCAAGCGTTTCATATACAAACCTTACATTGGGGGGCCTTTCCGTGACTTTAACCAACCTTTGGGACCTAAATCATATTCTAGACCTTATTTTACTCTTTTTTGATGTAAAATTGCCATATTTATCTCAATATTGGCCTTTTTGGGACTTATCCTTTATAAATAATCTTTATAATATTAATAAAGTTATTTTTTTTTAGGAATATTGTTTGCAAAAATATATTATTTAGTGACTTGGAATAAATTTCTTTTGTCTAACCAGTGTCTTTTTCACATCACAGACTTGAAATTTATTCTTTAAGTTATTCTAGTACAAAGTGAATAATAATACAATTTTGATTAATAACTTATTAATTGCATAATTATTATTTCTTTAAAGAAAGTATAAAATAAAAAAAAAATTAAAAATCTTTATTAAAACAATTTTTTTCTTTGATTTTTGGACATTTTCTCTTAATTTTGAAGTAATTTGCCATAAATTACATTAAAACGAGTTTCTTCAATAAGTTGAGCTTATAAGTGTTGTTTTTGGCTAAAATGACTTATATTTATACTTTTACCCAGTGTAATCCATCAGAGAAAGTTCTTCAGACTCTGAGGCATCAGAGTTTAGTATTGAAATTCAAACCAGGCCAGCACCAAGGGGCTTAATTACCAAATAACCCTTAAAAGGTCCAGCAGGTGAATTGAATTCATTTCTTAGTCCATTTTTTCTTAAAATTGATGTGAAATGACCCCTGATAGAAGTGAAAGCAATTAATCCATTCAATCAAATGGATCTTGACCAGGACATTCAAGTGAAAAATCCAAAATACAAGAATTTCAGCCCAGAGGCAAGGCACAAATGGAGGATGTGAGAACTTCCACCAGTTCCCAAAGGTTAGACAGCACCTTTGACACTCTTATTGAGAGTCCAGAAGCTGAAATAACTGCTATTCCTGTTGTCAGACCTGAATCATTTCTAGCAGGAAGCAATAGAGATATACCAGTCTCAGTACAAGAACTGGTTTATGGCGGCAAAGCAGCAGGAGTTGGAACTTCTGCCAAGTTGTTGGATAGGCAAAATGAGCTCTTATCTTCAAGTGAAGAATCTCATGGGCCCAGAAAAGACAGAAGAACTTCTGAGGGGTTGAACACCCATGTATTGCAAGGGACAAGTCCAACAGATAAAAGCTTGGTTGAAAAACCAAAGCATGTTGTCAGAGGACCAGAAGAAGAATTGGCCCAAGGAAAAAGAACAGGGAAGTGGAAGTTCCCAAAGCCTCCACAAGCAAAGATACGCCTCAACAAGCGCCAAACAATGACAAGCAAGCCCCAAAGGGCAATCAGAAAAGCAAGGAAAAAGAAAATGGAAAGGCAAAATCCAAGTGGAACAAGCCTTACCCACAGAATTACAGAATCCCCAAAAAGGAGAAGACAGCCATGGAGAATGTGTTCAATATGGCAAGAACTCTTGTGGAATTCAAAAACAAGGAGGAGGAAAGATTGAAACAATCATTTCCAAAGAAGTAAGCCTTGTAAAGCTTGTAACTCATTTTGAAGCTTGTAATAAAGAAATTTTAGAAAAGTTTAATAATTTTGAGTATATCCAAGAGAAGTTGTGTAGAGAGATATTGAAAGTAAAACAGTCACAAAAGACCATAATTGGTCTAGAAAATGTGAATAAAGACGATATCTTGTCTTTGATGCAAATTTGTGAAAGAATTGAGTATAAAGTTACCTTACTCAATCAACCAGATGACAATTATATTTCTTTTATAGCTAGACAGTTGAAAGAGTTAAGAATAGAAGCTCAGAACTTGGAAAACTCAACTGCCCACGATGCAGCTCTTCTTCAAGAACAACTGGAAAAAAGTGATAAAGCAAGACTTGAATTGAAAGAAGATATTAAATCAAATATTAATAATATATCACTGAAGAATGATTTGCCAAGACAGTCCACACCAATTCTTGACAGAAACGTGCTAAAATTGAATAATGACTTACATCATACAATTTCAAGTAACGCAGAAGTGGAGACTGCTTGTAATTTCAAAGACATTTCAAGATTAGAGGAATAGCCAACCTTCAGTGGTGAAGGAGAATATAATAATATGGAATTTATGAAAAGAATTGTTATGTTTAGAGAAGACTTTAACATACCAGATGAATACATAAGTGCCAGATTACACTCCCTGTTTACCAAATCAGCAAATGAATGGTATTACAAAATGAGGCAAGACCATGGTAAACATTCTTGGCCTTGGTGGAAAGAACAAACTATTCCCAAATGGGAAAATGATTCCTGGAGATTTGAAATGGAAAATTTCTTTTGAGAAGCCATTTTTAATATTGAAAAGGACAGGCCCATGTCTTGGTTTATTAAACAGAAAGACAGATTTACTGCTCTTCATCCTGATATGTCTAAAACAATAATTCATAAAAGGATATTAAGGAAATGTGGTGGTGACCTTGAGAATGCTAAAAGAAGCAGATGTATTGGGCCTTGGTCTACAGAAGATTATATCAATGCCATTGAAGACATCAGAACTAGGACAAAAATTGGTAGAAATTGGTATATATCCCCCATAGACAATACGACCAGTGGAAAAACAATTTCAAAACCAAAAAACCCACAACACAGAGCGCCTTTGAAATTTCATTAATGGGGAAGTCCATCTCATTTGGCTAATAATTGTCCAAAAAAGACAAGTATCAATGAGATAGAAATTGAAAAAGCGGACGACACAAAAGAAACAAATGATGTATCTTTACATGAGCGTGATTCTGAGCCTTCTGAAGAAGAATTACCAGATAAACTTAGTATAGAAAAAATACATGTATCCTTTTAAGTCACAGAAGTGCATACTCACTTACCAAACTACAGTGATGAATGCACGGATCTCATGAATTTGCAAGATGCTAAAACTGAGAAGACCAAACCTGCCAGAGGTAAAGGTTATAAAGCTGGAGAATCTTGTATCACTAACATTGTGATAAACAACAGAGAAGCCAAGTTACATCTTGACTCAGGTGTTCTTTGTACTTGTGTTTGAAAAGATTACCTTGAAAGGATTTATATCAATTGGAAAGAAAGCTTAATGCCAATGGAAGGTATAAAATTCAGCAGTTCTAGCCAAGATATGCACCCCTTCGGCATTTTTGGAGCAGCAATGATATTCCCTCATCCTGAAGGAAGTATAACATTAAAAGTTGAATTTGGGCTTATGAATAACTTTACTTCACAACACTTTATACTTGGAAATGATTATCTCAATATTTATGGAATTGATATTAACAATCATAAAGGCAGGTGTTTCATTATAGGGGAAAATAAAAGGCAAAAATTTGCTTTTAATCCAGAAAAAAGAGAAATAACCGTCATTATACAAGTAAAGGATGTTAATAAAGAATAATTTGTGTCAGATCAGTTAATTGAAGCACAAATTAGTACTGAACTAACATTAGAAATGAAGGAAGAACTTATTAAAATTTTATTTCAATAAAGCAAGGCCTTTGCTTGTGATCATGAACCACTTGGGGCTATCAAAGGCCATGAGGTGGACATCATGCTTAATGTGGAAAGACCTTACCCTCCAATATTAAGAAGAACAGCTTACCCAGATAGCCCTAGGGCTAGAGAAGCATTACAAAGTCATATTAATGAACTAATGAAAGTGGGAGTTCTTAGAAAGGTTGGGCACAATGAAGAAGTAGAAGTCACAACACCTGTAATCATTACTTGGCATAATAATAACTCAAGGATGGTTGTTGATTTTAGAGCATTGAATACCTACACTATTACAGATAGGTATCCAATCCCTAGTATCCATGAGACTTTGACTCAATTATCGAAAGCAAAATTTATCACTTCTATGAATGCTCTTAAAGGGTTCCATCAGAATTTTTTAACACCTAATTCTAGGAAATTTTTGAGGATTATTGGTCAATGTGGTATTTATGAATACTTAAGGATGCCTTTTGGTATTAAAGATGCACCCTCTCATTATCAAATAATTATGAATACCATTTTCCCACATGAATTATGAGAGGGATGGTTAATCATTTATATTGATGACATTATCATTTGTTCAGAAACCTGGCAATTGAATTTAGAGAGACTTTCATTACTAATTAGAAAAATTCCTCAAGTGAACATGAAAATATCTCTTAAAAATGTAATTTTGGGTTTCATGAGCTTAAAGCTGTAGGACATGTAGTATCAGGAGTGAGCCTTGGTGTTGATAAAAACAAGGTTGCAACAGTTTTACTGAAACAAAAGCCCAAGAACAAAAAAGAAATGATTTCTTTCTCAGGCTTTGCCAGTTATTACAGACAAAACCTTAAAGATTTTGCAATCCATGCAAAATCATTGCACATAATTTATGATCAACAAACTGTCTTTGAGATGACACAGGAAAGAACTCAAGCATATGAAAAAATTGGGTATTACTTGAATAATGGACCATTATTATTGATGCCAGACTGGAAAATTCCTTTCAAGCTGTATATTGATGCATGTGGCGAAGTCCTAGGTGCAGCTCTTCATCAAGTCCAAATTGTCAATGACAAGCCTTATGAGGGTCCAATTTGTTTTATCTCAAGACAAATAAAAGCTACTGAGTACAAATATGGAGCTAGCCAAATAGAGTTCCTTTGCCTTATTTGCGCTCTGGAACAACTTCATTATTATCTTGATGGTAGTGTGTTTGAAGTAATTACTGATTGTAACACAGTAAAATCGCTTCTTAACATAAAGACTCCAAACAGGCACATGTTAAGATGGAAGATTGCTATTCAGGAGTATAGAGGCAATATGACCATAGTACATAAAGCTGGAAATATTCACAAGAATGCTGATAGCTTGAGTGGATGGGCATTACCAAATACATATGAAAATCCTTCCTATGTTCCTACAAGTGCAGAACCTCAAATTCCAATTGAAGGAATTAACATCACAGAGGTGGGAGCAGAATTCTTTGAAGAAGTTAGGGAAAGCTATAAGAAAGATAAGAATTGTCATATTATTACTGCTCTACTTGACAAATATTGAAAAGATGCACCCTTGGCTAATTCTCTGGATGATATTTGGAAAACATCTTATGGCAACGCAAGATTCCATTTGTTTGATGGTATCTTAAATCATAGGTCTAAACACACATGTGTCATGATCTTATGTAGTAGAATGTTTATCAACGCAATACTACTGGAATGCCATGATAAAATTTATTCTGGACATCTGTCTGAAGACATAACAATGGAAAGAGTTAAGACATGTGCCTGGTGGCCATCTTGGAGAAAAGATGTTGTTGAGTACTGTCATAGTTGTGATAGATGCCAGAAAGCCAATAAAGCTATTGGTAAGAGGTTTGGATTAATGATTCATATCCAAGAGCCAAGTAACCCATGTGGAGTGGTTCATATGGATTGGGTAACTGCCTTACCACCAGGAGATGATAAACATTACAATGCATGTCTTGTCATTGTTTGCAGATATAGCAAAACCGCAATATTTTTACGATGTCATAAAGATGACACAGCTGTGGATACAGGTATTTTGATTTGGAACAGAGTTATACCCCATACTAGTCTCTTTGAAAATATCATTAGTGATAGAGACCCAAAACTTACATTAGCTTTATGGACTAATCTACATAAGCTGTTGGGTAAAACATTCATTCTCAACAACATACCATCCACAAACAGATAGGCTAGCAGGAAGAATGATTCAAGCCCTTGAGGACATGATCAGAAGATTTTATGCTTATAGCCTGGAGTTCAAAAATTCTGACCACTTTACCCATGAATGGTGTACTCTCATACCAGAATTGGAATTAGCCTATAAGACTCCTATCCATGCTTCAGCAGGCAAGACTTCTGCAATGTTGGAAAATGGATGGACCCTTAACTTCGAGTTGATACTTTGAAGAAAGATTGAGTTGATATTAATCCAACTGT
The DNA here is from genome assembly GCA_023105745.1 of Austropuccinia psidii. Classification (NCBI taxonomy): domain Eukaryota; kingdom Fungi; phylum Basidiomycota; class Pucciniomycetes; order Pucciniales; family Sphaerophragmiaceae; genus Austropuccinia; species Austropuccinia psidii. The sequence goes on along the minus strand of JALGQZ010000013.1, from coordinate 31,616,476 downwards.
TTCAAGCTTTAAATTATTGCTTGATAAATGAGGCATAATGCAAGAAAAAGTGTGAATGATGCCTTTGAATATGCTAAACCAAAATGGGATAAAAGTAATAAAAACCCAGGATTCAAAGTAGGGGACTTAATACTAGTTTCAACCTTGAACGTTCATAATATTAAAGGTCCAAGGAAATTGAAACATTCCTTTTCAGGGCCATTTATTATGAAAGCCCTTCATGGGACAAATGCAGTAGAGGTAGAACTTTTAGGTGAATTGGAAGATAAGCATCCAACTTTTCCTATTAGTCTAGTAAAGAATTACACTTCAAGTGATAAGGAATTATTTTCTTTAAAAAATGAAACACCCTTAGACGTACCTCCACTTGATCAAAGCGAAGAGAAGAAAGTACTAAAAGTCTTGGAGAAAAGAAGACTTAGGGGAAAAGTTTAAAGAGAATACATAGTGTCAGCCTGTGACTCAAAGCCAGAGCACAAGCATGACAGCCAAATACCATAAACCAATGGTATAGCCAAGATACCACAAAAACATGGAGCTGAGCCAAATCATCTCAAAAGGTATCAAAAGAAAGGGGACACTCATCCCTTTCCAAAGATACAATTCCCATCATCATAGGACAAAGAATAACAAAGTTAGTCCTGCTCAAATTTGTTGCTGAGCATAAACCTTAATTTTCACCTTGCATCTGAAATACAGGGTAAGAGGCTTAACACCATTAAATGGGAATTCAAAATTAATCTCTACGTCAGGGCTATCCAATTGTACCAGAAAACCTGAGCTAGCACCAGTATTACAGAGGTTATTGCCAAATTGAGGCCAAATAAGGGTGAATAAAATATTCACCTCTTATCTAACTTCTACAGTTTTAGTATGAGATACCTAAAGTGGGGTCTTTTTCAAAAGAGGACAATCAGGGCTATCTGATGGTGCCATCCATTTCCCCATATCTCATCTAGAACAATAGTCATAAGGCAAACAAGCCCAATACAGCTTTTGCCTAAAACACACATATGTACAAAAAATCTTGTACATGGGATACCTTCGCCATATTCAATAATAACCATATCAAAAGAGGTACCATTTTGTAAAGCACATAGAGGGCTACACACCAAACCAATTTTGAGGTTGATATCTCAAAAACTGACAAAGGTATGGCTGTTTAAAGGTCAAAATTCCAAAGTTTGGTAAATACAGCCTTACCATGGGATAATATCCCACAACCATGATTATGAGGTGTCAAACAGACAAAGAAGCTTGTTTTTACTTTAATACCTCATAGTTCACTCAATACTGGGGTCCCATACAGGTTATGTACAGTATTCTACGCGTCATACACGTCAGAATCAGGCTGTTTGGTCCCCAGATAAACTTTTTCACCCTGTATTGGTGAAAACTTCTCAGAGGTGGTTTCAAAACCCCATCTGAACCCAATACAGGATATGAAGGCCTTTTGCAAACCAAAAGCCTGTACTTGTCAGGCTGAGTCTATATTGAAGTGGTAATAAGAGTATTTACAACTAGAATTATGACTGTGACACGTAAAAAATTGATTAAAAATAAGGGTTTTTGATTTAAAAGATGATTTATAATATATTTAAAGGGTTCTACTATTGAAGAATAGTGGTGGTGAGCGCTATTGAGAACCCAGGGTGCAATCCTACCAGTTGGGTTACTATAATAAGAGTTACAATAATTAAATATATAATTATAGCTGTTTATTACCCAAGAGTAAAACTGTTTTTGATAGTTTACTACATAGGGTATTCAAGAGCAGGATGAGGAAAGGCTTTTGGCTGTGAAAAGCCCTCCTTTTATCCTGAAATTGAGGTGGAAAGGCTGCTAGACCTTTCCACATAGAGGAAGTGAAGATTTTTCACTCTCTATGACAGGCTTGTGGTTTGCAAACAGCCTGTATACCCTGTATTGGGCTCAGACGTGGTTTTTAAACCACATCTGGGCGGTTTTCACCAATACAGGGTGAAAATTTTCATCTGGGGACCTCACAGCCTGATTCTGACGTGTATGACGCGTAGAATGCTGTACAGAAACTGTATGGAACCCCAGTATTGACTGACATTTGAGGTATTGAAGTAAAAACATGATTCTTTGTCTATTTGACACCTCATATTCATGGTTATGGGATATTATCCCATGGTAAGGCTGTATCTGACAGCAGGTGGGATTTTGACCTTAAAATGGTCATAACTCTGTCGGTTTTTGAGATATCAAGCTCAGAGTTGGTCCATTGAATAGCTCTGTATGAGCTCTACACAATGGTACCCAACTTGACATGGTTATCATTAAATATGACAAAGTTATCCCATGTACAAGTATTTTTGTACATTGGTGTGGTCTGGGCAAAAGCTGTATTAAGCTTGTTTGGCCAATAACCTCTGTTGTAGTTGAGCTATGAGGAAATGGATGGCTCCATCAGATAGCTCTGATTGTGCTCTTTCCAAAAAGACCCCACTTTAGGTATCTCACACTAAAACTGTAAAAGTTAGATGAGAGGTGAATGTTTTGTTCACGCTTATTTGGTCTGAATTTGACCATAACTCAAGTAATACTGGTGCTAGCTCAGTTTGGCTAGCACCATTAGATAGCCCTGGCTTAGAGATTCATTTTGAATACCCATTTGATGGGGTTAAGCCTCTCCTTCTAGATTTTAGATGTGAGGTGAAAATTAAGGTTTATGCTCAGCAACAACTTTGAGCAGGGATAACTTTGTTATTTCTTGTCCTATGGTGATGGGACTTATATTTTCAGAAAGAGGTGAGTTTCCTCTTTCTTTTAATACCTTTTGAGCTGATTTGGCTCAGCTCCAGGTTTTGGTGGTATTTTGGCTATACCATTGGTTTATGGTATTTTGGCTGTCATGCTTGTGCTCTGGTTTTGAGTCACAGGCTGACATACCCTCCCTCTAAAAAAGGCTCATCATGGATGAGACTTTTCAGTCCTCCTAGAGGCTCTGAATCTCCTTAGATGAAGGTTTCCATCTGGTATGGCATCCTCTGCCAACCATTTGTCTTTGTCAGCTGTCTGGTTCTTGAATCTGACTAGATATTGTCTCTGATCCTTCCCATTAAGTCTGATTTTTCTGGCCCTGATGATTTTACTCACAGGTCCAGGAGAGTCTTCTACTTCCACTATTTCTGGTGGAGTGATGTTTTTCTTCCTGGAGGGGAATTTATCCTCCTCTGTTTGGAAGTATGGTTTGACCAGGCTTACTGGAAAGACTGGGTGTTTCCTAGAAAACTCCTCAGTGAGCTTGACCTCTACTGCATTCTTCCCTATCAACTTAATGATAGTGAAGGGCCCTACAAATGAGTCTCTCATCTTCTGGGGTCCTTTGAGATTGTTAAAGTTCAGTGTAGACACTAACACCTGGTCCCCTTCCTTGAAGTCAGGTTCCATATGTGATTTGTCCCACCTCTGCTTGTTATACTCTTTGGCCTCAGCTATGCATTTGGCAGCAGTATCACAGGATTTCTTCCACATATCATGGAAGTCTTTGGCTGTGGGTTGGATGGTCAGAAGATTTTTCTTCAAGTGATCCACAGGTAACAGGGGATTCCACCCTTTCTCTACCAATGCAGGTGTTTTTCCTGTGGTAGAGTACTGGCTTGTATTATAAGCCAGTTGGACTGCTGGTAAGAGGGTGACCAAATCATGGGTGTATCCCTCATGGTCCTTGTATTCCATGCCATAGGCACAGAACCTCCTGAGGATGTCCTCCATTGTTTGGATCATCCTCTCAGCTAGGCCATCTGTTTGTGGATGGTAAGCTGTGGAAAAAGCAAGCTTGGTGCCAAGCATGTCATATAAATTGGTCCAAAATTCAGATGTGAATTTTGGGTCCCTGTCACTAATTATGATCTTAGGGACTCCACAGGTGGCTATGATGTTATTCCAAAATAACAGAGCAGTGTCCATGGCTGTGTCCTCTTTATGGCATGGTAGACATCTCATGCTCTTGCTGAACCTATCAGCTATGATTAAGCAGGCATTGTAGTTTTCTTTGCCTCCTGGGACAAGTACTGTGACCCAGTCCATGTTGATGGTTTCCCATGGGTGTTTGGGTTCTTCTATGTGCTGAAGCAACCCATATTTCTTCCCATGTTTTCTATTTGCCTTTTGGCATCTTTCACAAGTGTTGATGTATTCACTCAACTCTTGCTCCCACTTGGGCCACCAAGCTGTGCTTGCTACCCTCTCTTTAGTCCTGTCCTCACTCATGTGTCCCATGTAGGGGCAGTCATGGCATTCCTGCAGGATTAAAGAGATGTGGTCTCTGTCTATCACTGTGAGTGCACTGGTGTGCTTTTCTCTGTGATAAATCAGGCCATCTATAAGGAAGAATTTATTGTCCTTATAGGCCCTCAACCAGGGTTCCTCCAGCTGGGTTTCCAGTTCTGGGCTCCTGTATTTTTGTTGAAGGAGTTGGAGTAGTATTCTACACTGTTTGTGTTTAGCATATGATTTCAGCACTGCATTGAAAAATTCATTGTGCAGTTCTGAGGAACTTATTCCCAGTATGGGGGTTTCTGTCCCTTCTGAATCAGTGTTTCCACTGTCAAGGGTACCACTCCCTGGTGCCCATTCAGAGAATCTGAAGCTCTTCTTCCTATTTATTTCCATAAAATGGATAGGAATTTTTGCAGCAACTTCAGGGTCATAAGCTGGATTGCTTTTGACATTGTCCAGTGGCCATCTGCTAAGGCCATCTGCATTGGTATGGCTTTTACCTTCCTTGTATATGATGGTCATGTTCCCTCTATACTCCTGGATGGCTATTTGCCATCTCAGCATGTGTCTATTAGTAGTCTTCATGTTTAGTAAAGACTTCAAGGCTGTGCAGTCTGTGTAGACTTCAAAGACTGCACCCTCCAAATAATAATGGAGTTTTTTTAGAGCCCAGACTAGACATAGACATTCTGTCTGGGTGGCCCCATACCTGGCTTCTGAATCTTTCAGCTGCCTGGAGATGTAACATATTACACCTTCTCTTGGTTCACCATCCACAATTTGTCTTTGGTGAAGGGCTGCTCCCAAGCCTTGGCTGCATGCTGCATCTATATATAACTTGAATGGTAGTTCAAAGTCAGGCAAGATAAGCACAGGTGCATTTGTGAGTTCATATTTTATCCTCTCATATGCATCCCTCCTTTCCTTGGTTATTTCAAAAACTACATCCTTTGAGCATAAATTGTATAAACTACTAGTTATGTGGGCAAAGGTTTTGATGTGGTTTCTATAGTAGCTAGCAAATCCAAGGAAAGATTGCATCTCTCTGATGTTCTTTGGTACTGGCTTTTGCAGTACTGCTGCTACTTTGTTCTGGTCAATTGCCAGACTAAGGCCTGAGACTTTGTGTCCTAGAGCTAGTAGCTCTTGTTGGCCAAAATTACACTTTTTAAGTGAAATTTTCAGATTGATGGGTATACATTTACTTAGCACTCTGTCTATGTATTGTACATGGTCTTCCCATGCCTCTGAGTATATAATGATATCATCAATATATACTACCATCCAGCCTTCCATTATTTCTTCTTGAAATATGGTGTCCATCATCCTTTGGAAGTGGGCTGGTGCATTCTTGATGCCAAATGGCATTCTGGTGTACTCATATATGCCCATATGGCATATTATTCTGAGCAACTTCATGGAGTTTGGTTTAACTCCATTTTGGTGGAAGCCTTTCATACAATCCATCTTGGTTATGTATTTGGCTTTGGCAAGCTTATCCAAGGCATGAGGTATCCTTGGTATAGGGTACCTGTCTGCTTTTGTGTAGTTATTCAGGGCTCTGAAGTCTCCACACAATCTAGACTTGCCATCATGCCAGGTGATCAGGACAGGAGTGGTGATTTCCACTATTTCATTATGTCCAATCTTCCTGATGACATCCATGTCCAGGAGTTCATTGATGTGTTTTTCAATTTCTTTCCTGGTTTCCAGACTTGCTGGATAAGGAGGTCTCCTCAGCATGGGTGGATAAGGTCTTTCCACATCCAGATATAGTTCTATATCATGGCCTTTAATCTTGCCTAGTGGCTCTTCACCAATGGCAAATGCTGGTCTGTTCTTCCTCAGCATCTTCAGTAAACTTAGTTTTTGGTTACTGGTGAGGGTAGTGCTAAACTGTCCCTCCTTGAATTCCTTCAAGAGTTCTTCTAGTGGATCCTGTGAAGATATGTGGTATATATCAAGTGAAAATTTCTTTTCCTTGTTGGTACCAATGGTAATGTGCCTGTTTTTACTGTTGTAAATATCTATGCCCTACATCCTCTGGTAATCTGTTCCCAGTAAAAACCCTTGGATGTGGGCATCTTCAAGCACTACAAACTCTGGGTTGAGTGTGATATTACCCTTCCTGTGGGGTATAATTATCTCTTTGATAATTGTCCCAATGGAAGTCATCTTCCCTGATGCACTTTTGAAGTTCCTTGCCTTAGTGGGCAAGAGCTGCTTTTCCCAGTTTGGGAAGTGGTTATCCAGATAATTTCTGGCCACTATGGAGCAATGTGCTCCACTGTCAATGATCAGTGGGTGCTGAGCATTGTCAATACATACAGTCATTTTTGTGGCTGTTCCATGTATATATGCCATTCCTTTGGTTGGTGTAACCAGGAATGTTTGTGCATCTTGTGTGTGTTTGCACAAGTTCTTGTTGGAAGTGTCCTGTGGCATGCCTGCTTCCAACTGTATATCCTGGATTTCCAATGGGGTTTCCTCTTGGTATTCCACTAGAAATTCCTCTCTTGGGTCTTGATCATCATCAGATGGTTCTCTGATGTCATCTCCCATAGAGTCTGATTCAGAATCCTCTGTTGGAGGTTCTTCTTCAGGGACTTTTTCTATAGCATAGACTTTTTTCTTTGCTTTTGGACAGTTGTTGGCATAGTGGTCTGTTGAACCACAATTGTGACAAGAATTCTTCTTCTTTACCACTTCTGCCACTCTTTCTCTGGGTTTTTCTTTAAACTCCACCCTGAAAGGTTGTTTCTGCTTGAAACTACTGCTTCTATATGGGGTGAATTTCCCTATATTTGTCCTCTTCCTTATGTCTTGTAAGGTATTGGCTATGTCATCTAGAGTTCAATTTTGGTTGCATCTGCATTTCACTGCATGCTCTAATTCTCCTGCCAGTTGTGTCAGAAGTTTGTGATTCCTCATCTGGATGTTCATATGAGAATCAATGGCTTTAAGTCTTTTAGACTGTGTGAGACACCACTCATATGGATCTTTGTCCACAGAGTATTTGTCATTTTCAAATGACATGGTCTTTTGCCATATCCAAGTTCCATTACTGTACTTTTGGATTATTTGACTCTTCCACCATGGCCAGTTTCTTCTGCCATGGATTTCTTTCATTTCTGTGTACCATATACTTGCATGACCTTTAAATGCAGTATTCAGTCTAGCAGTAATCCAGTAATCTGGTATGCTGGGTACATCAATGAAGAGTCCATCAATATAATCTATGAGTTCCATATGATCATATTCTCCTGATCCAGAGAGTTTGGGCCAGTTTGAGGCCTCAGGAAGCTGTTTCAAGGCTTCCTTCTCTGAATAAGACATGCCATCTCCATCCTGGTATTGTGATGGAGATCTTTCCTTATTCAACAACATGGCATCTGGTTTGATGTCATCTGGTTGATATGGATTCTCCATAGCTTGGCCTTGTGGTTGGGGCTTCAAGCTATGGTAGGCATTAAACAATTTGTTAATGTCTTGATCCAGACACTCCCTCTCCCTTGTGCTGTGGTGTTGTTCCTCAAAGACTTGGTTCAGTCTTTTGTTGGATTCTTCAGAGGCTTTGCTCAGTTGAGCATATCCTTCTTGGAGATTCTTAACTATTTGTTCCAAGGAGGCTTGAGTTTGTCTCATCCTCTCTTGGCTAGCTTTAATTTCTGCAAATTGCTTTGCAGATTGTTCAGCATATTGGGACACTTGTAACCACAGTGTATCACTGTTGATGTTACTCTCAGATGTGACAATGTTATTTTCAGTCTGAGTGGGGGTAATGTTTCTATTACTAGGACTACTGATTCTAGAGTGGTTTACAACTACTTCTGGTTCTTGTGTACTTCCTTTACCAAATCCAACAGCTTCTGGATCATGGGGTCTGACTCTTTCCTCCTCTGGTTGAAGGAGGTTTTGTTCTTGCCCTTGTTTCCTTGTCTTCTCCTGGAAAATTCCTGGAATTGTGAAGAATGGTGACTCTTGGCCACTGATCTGCTGGTGTCTGAATGGTGTGAAGCCACTGGAGAGTTGATTTGGCCTGCTCCTTGTGAACATGAAGGAATCTGAGTAGGCCCTGTCTGGGTCAACTGTTCTTCTATAGCTAGGATAGTGGCTTGATTCTCCCTTATCCTCTGTGCCCTTGCCTCCAGGAGTCTGTGCTGCCTGGTAGGATTCCAACCTTTGGTGATTACCATAAGGTCTTTGAAGTCTATCTCTTTGAGACAGATCTTCTGGCAACTTGATCCCAGTTCTGCCCAGTGAGTTGCTAGGTTGAACCTCTTGTTGTCCATGCTCCATTGAAATAAATCTTTGAGGAGTTGGTGGATCTGAAGAACTTGATCCATATCCTTCCAGTCCTCTGGTTTGAGGTTTCTGTTGAATTGGAGTGTGAATGGCAAGATTGATATTATCTCCCTCATTGTTTTGCCATCCACCACTGTGTCCAGGGTGTCCTCTTTCAGGTCTTCTGGTTCTGGACAATCCTCCTCTATCCTCTGGCTGGTTCCTTTGGAAGCCAAGGTCTCTGAGGTATACAGGGGACATATCAGTGTTTGCAAGCAGTCAAAAACTTTATGTTCTTAGGGTATTTACCTTTGAATGTGCCTTGTACAAATTTACTGTCTGCTGACTTGGGCAGTTTGCCTTTGAAAGTTACAACTGGGTTAATAATTGTAATCTTTCCTGTACAAGTGGTTAAGGCTGGTTTACCTTGTATGGATGCAGAGTTTTGTGGTTTTCTACTTCTCTGAGTGGCTATTGGTGTCCACTTCTTGGCTGTGATGAGACCTTCACTGTGCCTCTTTCCTTTGCCCTTTCTGCCCTCTGGTTCTGAGTGTGTCACTGGTGTGTTGGCCTGTGACTGGGTCTCAAGTGGGATGTAATTTTCTTCCACTTAAATCAAGGCAGAAAAGGGAGGACTTATGTCAGTTAAGACTTCCTAAAAATGCTGGTTTTGCACTTCTAAGATTGGTCTCTGGGCTTGTATGTTACTACAATGTGCCCTGTATAATGACAGTGTAATTGAATCAACAATTCCACGTCAGAATTACAGCTTTTGGTACCCTGTCACACTGTTTGTGTGCCAGTATCCCACAGATACACTTGTGGTTTTCAAGTGTATTCTGTACAAGTGGTTTTGTATAAGTGTTATTGAGTTAACAATACACTTAATCCACGCCTCAACTGATGGTTTTTCAGTCAGAGGTGTCCTTATTCAGTCAAGAATACAGGACTTTTTGATGGCTTATGTGTTTTTATATACAAAACACGCCAAAAATAGTTATATTCAGTGGGTATTAGCCACGTGAAAAATACTCTTATAATATGAGTATATATATAAAAAAGGGATAAATATATATAAAATATATATTTAAAAGAGAAATTACGCCTAAAAAAGATAAAACACTGGCTAATAAGTCATAAAGAGAGAAAAGACTTACTTATAAGGTCCAAAAAAAGATTTAAAACACGGCCAGGCCCCCAAAATGTCAGGCTGAGTCTATATTGAAGTGGTAATAAGAGTATTTACAACTAGAATTATGACTGTGACATGTAGAAAATTGATTAAAAATAAGGGTTTTTGATTTAAAAGATGATTTATAATATATTTAAAGGGTTCTACTATTGAAGAATAGTGGTGGTGAGCGCTATTGAGAACCCAGGGTGCAATCTTACCAGTTGGGTTACTATAATAAGAGTTACAATAACTAAATATATAATTATACCTGCTTATTACCCAAGAGTAAAACTGTTTTTGACAGTTTACTACGTAGGGTATTCAAGAGCAGGATGAGGAAAGGCTTTTGGCTGTGAAAAGCCCTCCTTTTATCCTGAAATTGAGGTGGAAAGGCTGCTAGACCTTTCCACGTAGAGGAAGTGAAGATTTTTCACTCTCTATGACAGGCTTGTGGTTTGCAAACAGCCTGTATACCCTGTATTGGGCTCAGATGTGGTTTTTAAACCACATCTGGGAGGTTTTCACCAATACAGGGTGAGTATTTTCATCTGGGGACCTCACAGCCTGATTCTGACGTGTATGACGCGTAGAATGCTGTACAGAAACTGTATGGGACCCCAGTATTGACTGACATATGAGTTATTGAAGTAAAAACATGCTTCTTCGTCTATTTGACACCTCATATTCATGGTTATGGGATATTATCCCATGGTAAGGCTGTATCTGACAGCAGGTGGGAATTTGACCTTAAAATGGTCATAACTCTGTCAGTTTTTGAGATATCAAGCTAAACGTTGGTTCATTGAATAGCTCTATATGGGCTCTACACAATGGTACCCAACTTGACATGGTTATCATTAAATATGACAAAGTTATCCCATGTACAAGTATTTTTGTACATTGGCATGGTCTGGGCAAAAGCTGTATTAAGCTTGTTTGGCCAATAACTTCTGTTGTAGTTGATCTATGAGGAAATGGATGGCACCATCAGATAGCTCTGATTGTGCTCTTTCCAAAAAGACCCCACTTTAGGTATCTCACACTAAAACTGTAAAAGTTAGATGAGAGGTGAATGTTTTGTTCACCCTTATTTGGTCTGAATTTGACCATAACTCAAGTAATACTGGTGCTAGCTCAGTTTGGCTAGCACCATTAGATAGCCCTGGCTTAGAGCTTCATTTTGAATACCCATTTGATGGGGTTAAGCCTCTCCTTCTAGATTTTAGATGAGAGGTGAAAATTAAGGTTTATGCTCAGCAATAACTTTGAGCAGGAATAACTTTGTTATTTCTTGTCCTATGGTGATGGGACTTATATTTTCAGAAAGAGGTTGGTTTCCCCTTTCTTTTGATACCTTTTGAGCTGATTTGGCTCAGCTCCATGTTTTGGTGGTATTTTGGCTATACCATTGGTTTATGGTATTTTGGCTGTCATGCTTGTGCTCTGGTTTTGAGTCACAGGCTGACAGTCCTGGAGAGTTAAAAATCTTCACTTTCTCCATGTGAAAATGTCTAGCAGCCTTTTCATCCCATTTCAGGATAAAAGGAGACCTTTTCACTGCCAGAAAAGGAATCCCCATCCTGCTCTTGAATTCCTACATAGTACAACTTTCAAAAACAGTTATACTCTTGGAAAAGAATCAGGTTATACTATAAAACTTGGTATTTCAGTCTTTTATTATTGTAACCCAACAGATAAAGCTTCACCCAGGGCTTTCAACAATGCTCACCACCACTAATTCTCATTATTAAAGCCCTTTTTATTTATAATTAAAACCTTTTTTAATACTTTGATCCATGTCACAGTCATATTTAAAGCTGTAAATAGCCTTATTACGTCTTTATCATAGACTCATCCTGACATTTTGGGGGCCTGGCCATGTTTTTTAACCTTTTTGGACCTTATAAGTAAGTTTTTTCTCTTAGTTTCTCTATTTCTGACAAATTTTTTATCTTTTTAGGCATAATTCTTTTTTAAAAAAAAATTCAAAACAAATATCTTATATATATTTTTAAGTGGTTCATGATATATACCACCAATATTTATTTCTTTTGATGATATTGTGGCATGGTTGATTTTAATCTAATTACCACAAGACCCTTATTTTTGGCGTGTTCTACATATAAAACCACTTTCAGCCATTAATGAAGTCCTTTTTTTAATTAAATAAGGACACCTCTTACTGTAAACGCAACAGATGAAGCATGGTTGGTTGTATTGTTAATTCAATTACCCTCTTACATACCACTTTTATCTGATTATACTTGCTAATTACACAACTGGCAAGAACCTGACGCTGTGGCATGCAGAATTGTCCTGACCCTGCTAAGGTTTCAACATCTTTAACCTAGTTTCCCAGAATATAAACTACAAAAGAACCCTTTTTCAGTTCTGAAAAACTCCAGAATTCAGATTCTGAGAAGAACTTTGATCTAAATGAAGTAAACTACTACACTGTATAATTTATTGGATTAACTAAGGCATAAGTGTTTCCCTTGAAAGATCTTTTGCTCTAATATTTCAATTTGTACACTCAAGCACTTGAAATTAAACCAATGTGCTTCAAGGGAAGGGAAAATCCCCTTAGACAAATAATAAGTTTCTAAGCGTTTGGAAAGAAAAATTTTTATAAAAAGATCTGTGCTCATTCAATTTTTAATAAAATCAATAACTCAAGATTCAGCTAACATATTTTGAACAAAACCGGCGAGTCTGCAAGAAGCTTTCTCTGTTAAACAGCCCAGTTGGCTCAAGCATTTTAGTCAGGAATTCTTAATAATGGCTCCATTATTCATCAATTCCATTCACTCCAGAAGTGGTTTAGACACTTCTCAGTTGTCTTAAGTAAAGCATGCTAACTTCTAGTTATTCACATCAATTAATTGTAAATCCTCATCTATTTTTTTGAAAACTCTCTGTAAGATTTGTTCAATTGATTTGAGCACCAGCTTTCTTTATTGATTTCCTCATAGTAGCTACTGGGTTGGCTTCTTTTTATCAATTTACAATAAAACATTCTTTGCTGATTACCCTTGAGTTAGCTCTTATCTTTTTTAATTGAGTTTTATGAATTCTTTTTCTTGCTATTACAAAACCAGCTACTCACATATTATTTTAAACCTTACTCCATAAAATCAAATTCTTGAACCTTTGGCTTTCTCCCTTGATCCAAAAAAATATTTTATCCATTTGTAGCCCAACCATCATTATTTTCTTTTGATTACTTCAGTATGATTAATTCTTTGAATTGCTTCTTGAAACAGAATGAGATTTCCAAATAATAACCCTTACGATCAACCTATTTCAGGAAGCTCATTGGGTCAGGATGCACTTTAACAAATGAAAAATGCACTTTCTCAATGTGATCAACTAATTGCAAAATTAATGCACCAAGCAGAAGATGAAGATGAAGAAAAAAATCACCCTTGGGGGAGCAGCAACAACAAAGGGAATGGCCGCAGTATTCCTTTGCAAGATAATACGGCCAATTGATCATTGGACTCAAACTCCTACAACCCATCACACACAGTCAGTGAAGCGCAATCCAATCCAAATTTTTATGCGAGATGCTCCCCCAGACTTCAAGTATACAAAGGTTAGAGAGCTCGTCATTCTACTTTCTTTTCAAATCGCTGATTTTCTTAAATTTTATTTAGGAGGCATTATTTGTGCACATTAAGCTCTTGGGGGGATGCTTACACCAGCAGCAATACCATCCACACCAGACAAACAGTTACTGAAGGAATTCTACCAGTGATTTTCAAGCGTCAACAAGGTACAAAGCGTTGCACAAAACTCTCAAGGTGTTAAATTAATCAATGAAGCCCAAGTCCAAACTTTATGCAATGCATGTTCTGGAAAAAGAAAAATAGGTAAAAACATCATCAACATGCAAGAATTTTACATTACATATGTGCATGCAATGCTCTCCAAACTAGGAATTCGTACCTGGGAACCAGATCTTGAAGAGGCACCCAACTCCTTGTAAAAGGAGGCCTGTTGTATTGTTTCATTGATAACCCTTTGACAAATTGCCTGCAGTGGTGCTTATCAGTACATTCGCGCAAACCTTACTAACTGTAATGATCTCGGTTTGCTTTGTACTGCATATGATCACTATGTCCATTATGTTTTGGCTGAAAAGTATAAAAAAGGAAATAGAGAGAAAGGATAGAATGCACGAGATGTGGAGAGAAACGTAGTACAGCATGCAAGAAAAAGAGTAAGATTTCTCTAAAATCTTAAGAATTAATAAAAGGAATTAAACTAACCAATATTGTAAGGTTTGACTATGAAAAAATGAGTAAAAATTACAAATGCTTTACTTATTGTACTATGAATGTCCTTATAAATAAAATAAATAAGATAAAATATCATTATACTAATAAGAAATTATTATAATTGTGGCATAAAAATAATTATATTATTAAATAAATATAATAATATAATTCATATTATAAAAAAATAATATAATAAAGAAATGTATTAATATAAGATAATTAATATATTTAAAAGCACTTTATTATTGTTACCAACAAAGAATAAAGGCATAAAATACTGTTTTTTATTAATAGAAAACAATTAATAACAATAATATTACTAATATCAAAGCTATAAATTAATATAAATAGTATCTATATTAATTAAAGAATTATTAAAGTAATAATAGAGAGAAAATTATTATAATAAGAAGAAATAACCTACTTTTAATACTTAATATAATTATTTTGAATGATTTTACACCAAAAAATATAAATAAAACTTATTTAAATTGTATTTACAATAAATATTAAGAGAAATTAAAATTGATCTTGATTTTATGTGGATTTGAGGTTTTTTAAGAGAAATTTAAACAAAAAGGTTGAATAATTGAAGGAATCATGTCAATAATGATGATTATAATAAGGATTATCTTTGGTGCTTAATAATGTAAGAGTTTTATATATAAAGAATAAAGAAATTACCTTTTTGTTTTAACTATTTAGTGTTTTTTAAGTGTCTGAGGGGAAAATAGAGTAAAAAGAGCTCTATTTATAGTAAATAAATCCCTTCTAGAGTCCAGAAGGCTTCTAGTAGACGTTGAATGATGCTTTCTACTAGAATTTATCAATATTTTAAGGTTTGGTGATGCTTAAATCATGATCAAACCATCTTTCCTCATTATTACGCCATTATTTAGAGTTATCACTGTAACTGTATGTTTGATGACATCATATGCTTGGAAGAAGTCTAAACTTGGTGGATTTTATTAGTATTAATCATAATCTAATAGTATTCATCAGGTCTATCACTCATATGACTGTTAAACTTAAAATAAGATTACAGTGAGTGATTATAAATGATCAAATTTAAGCATAACATTTGATCATTAATAACTTAGAAGTTATACACGCTACAGCTATTTTGAGTGTGGATTCTGATAGCTTGGTATGTCCTCATTGAACTTCCAAGAGCATTCCATTACATCATTAAAACTCTATTTTTGATGTTTTTTCTTATAACTCATCTTTTCTGTAGAAATTTAATATTTTAAACTTAAAACCATGATTTCAAGGGGTTATACCTTAAATATTGTAATCAAATTACATCATTGTTCATGAATGAACTAGTAGAATATAACTGTTTACTTATTTTTAAGTTGGGACCACTTTTACAACAAAGTGGTCAACAGCTCTATTGATTTTATTCAATAATCCATTAAAACTTTAACATTGCTTACAACTTGTGAAATAAAGTTAATATATGTATTCTTAGAGTAATTATATCACCAGGGCAAATCTCATGTCAATCGTCGGCGATTGACTTCACGTCAAGCAAGATAAAAGTTGAGCTCACATCAAGCAAAAATCAAGCAAACGTCGAGCACACGTCCTACTCTTGTCTTACACCAAATCCTGTGACATCCACCAATATTGGTTCTCCTGTGCCTTCAACTCAGATTCCTCACCACCTGATCATCCCGCAACTGTCCGATGGTTGGTAAAAATTACACAAGACCCGCCTGTTTGCACAAACACACATCAAAGAGGTCCTTCAGCAAGTCTTGATGTAGGCGGGGGGTTTGACTTCACCAGGTCATCCATGAAAGGACTCCGCCTGAGCGGGATTGTTGTTTTGCAGATGACACTGGTAGAGCCTGCTGCACAATACTGCGGGTGCGGGTGCAGGTGCGCTTGCGTGTGCAAGTGCATTGGCATGTGTAGGTGTGCTTGCGTGTGCATTGGCGTGTGCGGGTGTGGGTGCGCAAGGGCCGATTCCCCTTCCAACATGATGATGGCGCAGTTAGAAATTTTGGATGCTGTGAAAGGTGAGTGTGCTGGTCATTTGATCATTGAACCTGGCTTATTCACACTGTACCCAATGTCAAAATAGTAATTTCTTTGTGGCAATGTGAAATAATGGGCTTTGCTTGTCACAATTGCATGTCTCTGTCACTAGATTTTGAGGCAGTTATTTCACTAGCAAAATTGCTAATGAATCTGAGAGATTTGCATTTTAGTAGACTAAATATCATGAAATAACGGCTTTATCATTACAAGCAGTCCACATGACAGACCTTTGTTATCATACAATCCACAGTTACCTTCTATTTCTTCTTCAGATATAATCAAGTGTGCATCATCAAAACCAACAGCTTTATAAATATTCAAATGCGGCCAATCTGGTAAGAAATTCACATCAATCTTCAAAGTTTTTAAGATCAGAAAGTTATTGTTCAGTATGCTAGATCGCTCAGAGACTTTAAAAATGCTATTATAAATACCAAATTGTTGTGAGTTGCCCCTCAGAAAACATATCACACTGTTGCTGACATTTTTGGATTCAGTTGAAAATATATTGTTCCCAATATTAATGTTTGAAACTGGAAAATACCAAGGTGAGACAATCCTTGAAGTGGGAGGACTTGTGGATTGCACGGTAGTGTCTAAGCTGATCCAATCAACTATTTTCCTTGTTGCATGAAAATTCTGTAAGTACTCAACCAGGCAATCATAATTTTCTTGGTAATGGCGGGATGGTTTATCATATTTATGGTGATTGAACAGGGAAGGCGGCTGTGATTCAAAAAGCTTTGTTATTTCACATGGCACGGATGGGGATCTCAGGAGAGCGGAAAGGTTGGAACATCGACAGATATGTTGAAGTAAGGTTTTATCTATATCATCTATTCAGAGTTACAAGAAGTTAGTCTTATTAAGTTCAGGTGTTTAATCAATGTGAATATATTGATCTTATTAATTGACCTACATATTTTGTTATTTGTTGGCATTTTTGCAAATACTCCAATCAAGCGCTCATAAACCCATGTGGCTGAGGCTTGTGCTGGGGCCCAACATTGGAAGAGTTTGGGAATATGATCAGCAAATTGATTATTTGGTTTACTTTTCTGTTTTGGGAACAGGAGTTGATTGGAAAGGTGGAATGCTTTCCAATGTTCAGTAAATGCAGTCGCATCATCTATTGAAACAGTCCAACCTGTGGCAATGTTGATAGCACTAATCAAATGGAATGTATTCTTGGTTAGTTCATTTGCAAGTTCTTCTGACTGACCCATTTTTCTTTGAATGTTAGTGGATTGGTGTACATCTAATGAAATCTGTTGACTGAGCATTAAAAATGGAATATAGACCTTATATGAGAGAGCCCATTCAGCGGATTTTAAGATACCTTGAGAGGGGGAAGCCATGTTGCGAGGTACTCTTGTCCATGATGAGGGAATTATCGTCTCAGATATGATTTGTCGGAGATGCTCCAGAGCCTCACCCTTGATCTGGTGATCACTCAGTGCAGTGATATCCAATTCAGAGGGGATTTCAGAAGTGGGGATGTAATCCGCATCAAATGAAGGAATCTCCGCAGAACCACTAGATGGATGTTCTGTGTGAGGGGTGGGAATTGGGAAGTAGTTTTTTCAGGTGGAAGTAGTGGGGAGTGGCTCATTTATTATTTTTGCTGCGTCTCTTCTCAGGGAGCGTGCCTCTCTCAATGTGATTTTATCAAGAGAGCTGTTGGAGGTCATGGAATCTGAGTCTGAACTGTTGGTGTCATTGGATTTCCTGCAGGACCTGAGGTAAATTTTTGATTTGGACTATGGAATGCACAATTTGAAAGCTGCATGATCCTTCAAAATTCCCAGTATTAAATTATGCATTATGTCAAGATTAACCATTCTGGTTGCATCCCAATACAGAAGGTCTCCTAAAATTGAATATCGCACTGCATACTCAGAGAAAACTGCTTGTCTTTGTTGTGGGGTTGCCCAAAGCCATTTGGCAATGGTTGATTTATGATTTTGATATGAGCGTGTGTAGTGAAATTGAGGACCAATTTCTTCAATTTGAGCTTTGTGAATGGTGCAAAAATTACAAAAGTGGTTCCCTGAATGGGAAATAAATCCAGTAAGCTTGCGCATGGAAACCACATCCCCAATGGCTGTGAGAATGGCAACATGCAAAAAGGATCCTGAAGGACTTGTTAAGGTGGGTGAAAAATGGTAAGCTTGCCATAGCTCTTTGAGCTCCTTGATGAGTGGTATGAATAGGTAATTCAATTGAAGGGAAGTTGGCTCCTTCGGACCAGGAATGATTCCTGCAACATAGACATTCTCTAGCTTCAATCTTTCACTTGGGGGGAGATTAAGACAAATAAGCATGATAGGTCCAATGCTGGCCAACCGGGTGGACTTTCCATGTGCATTAAACCAGTCCACATAAATGGAGAAGGCCAATGCACCAGGAATGGACATGAATGGGGGGTCATTGAGATTTCTAGTGCCAGTGAAGTGTCTCCAGACCAATCCATCCCAGACGTCACATGTTGGGGAACCTTTGGGAGTTTGGGATTGTTGATGTTGATGCAGAATTTCCATAATTCCTGCTTGCTGGAGAAATATGGCAAGCCAATTTTTGAATGGTTGATAAATGAAATGTTTTGATGGTATAAATTTTTGCTTCATGTTGGTTGGGTTTTGGGTGTGGGCTTCAAATGAATAGATGAATTTGCCTAATGATTGTGTGCAAGGGGGATCATGATCATTTGGGTCGTTATGGCGTTGACAGTGGGGTTGGTCAGTTGGGACTGATTCAGTAAGGCCATTAAGAAAGAAACATTGAGGACAACATATATAGTATTGAATCACTGGTTCCAATTGGAGATGTTCAAATATGGTACTCAGATCTTGAGGTATATGGAATGCAGGAGTGGGGGGACCACCGGAGCTTGAGATGCTGGACTTGATCAGCAGGTTTAGGGCAGGGTTGAGCATGTGTGAAGCCCTGTGGGGTATATTATACCTTAATGATAGAATGACAGATCTTATCATTCCAAGGTCTTGTGGGGGAAGGGTTTGACTGCTGCTGTATGGTTTCTGTGCAGTTGAATTGAGACCCGGTTCTGTGGAGAAGGTGCTTTGGATCAATGGTGAATAATCAGCTGGGAATATTTGATCCAATAGAAGTTGTGGGAACTCAGATCCTGATGCAGAAGTAGGGATGTTTGGAAGAGATTTGGGTGCAATGGTTGATTTGAGCTTTTTAATGTGCTGTTTATATTGGAAAGGTGTGAAGGCAACTCCAGGCCTATCACCCTCAGGGGAAGAGTGTGTATGAGTTGAGTAGTGTTGACACATGCATATACGCATTGAGGAATAGTGGCGGGTTGTCATTGTTTCAGGAATTGGGAGTACGGTTGGTTTGTGTATAAATATCTATGGCTGATGTGAAAGTGTTTAGGAGTGTTATTAATTGGCAAAAAAATTGAGTGATTATTTATGAAGGGGGAGATGATTTGAGCCAGATGAGAATTTTATCCCATTTGTAATGGTGCGTAAGCTGCAGCTGATAGAGTGTAACATGTCTCATCTGGATGGCGGAATTGGTTAGGATTTTAATAGGGTAAAATGCCATGCTGTTCAATGCTCATACATATTCTATTTTATTTACATCTGGTGATACCGCGGTTTTGACCCTTGAGGGGCATTTCAATAGGGATGTGTCAACATTGATTTGAGTGGATTGACATTCAAACCATCTACGCTGGCATGCCATCATACATGGCTTAAACCTTATTACAGAAATAACGATATAAATCTATTACATAAGGGGTTTGAGTGCAGCTAAAGTCTTGGTATTTAGTTTGAGTGCAGCAGCCTTTTAATTGGTTGGAATGTGATTTGGATTGTCTCACCTTTCTTGAAAAGGTGATGTCTCTTTTGGGGGTAAATCCTTCATGAATATACCCCTTTACAGATGTACAATGCTGTGGAATTTCAATTCATATATTGGCAGTTTGGATAATTCACAAAATGTGACAATGGGGAGGTGCAAATGTTACCAAATATGATTACTTATGGATGATGGGTCCCCTTTGACATCAAGGGAATATTACATTATATGGTGGTAGGCCATGCAGGGTGATTTCCAACAAAAGCAGAGGAGCTCAAGAGGAGGTAGGGACTTCCAATAAGACTCTTTTTAGAGATATTCATAGAATATCTCTATTTTAAATTTGAAAAGATTTCATCTCATATCACTCTATTTTATCATAATACTGAGGTGTTTTATCTAGTTAAAAATATTACTGTACTTTTTTGGCCCTTATGTCATCTTCCAAGTCACATAAATCCTGTTCAGGTTCTGTTCATGACTCAGATAGTGAATCTAGCATAGAATATGTTCAAACACAGTCACCATTGAGTCCCAACATTCCTCTCACAACCCCTATTGCATCCTCAATGAATTTATCAGGTCTTAACATTGATGTGGGAAATCCAAAGGCTCCAACTTCAAGCACTTGGTCGATCCCAAATATTTCCGTCACTCCAATTCCCCCAAATCCCACTAATACACAAACACATGTGTCTCAGGGGCCAGAAGGCACACCTCAAATCTCATCAAATGCCAATCCCCAATCAAAATTTCCATGTGAGTTCCTCCTTAATCCTGGTTGGAATCCAATCGCATCCCAGGATCCCTTTGGCCAAAGTAAACAGCCAACCCTCCATATTCCATCAGGATCTCAGGTTCATGTGGGCAATGAAAGTCGTGTGGATGGGGGGCAACAAACAAGAACATTGGAGAATGTAACTTGGAGTGGTCTGTTGGAGGGAAATCCAGGATTGACGCTTCATCAAAGTAATTCATTTGAATTTCGGAGTATAACCTTTTTCACAATTTGATATGTTTGTTTCATGCGTTAGATATGGCACCTAAAGGCAAGTCAGTCCGATCTCAGGAGCCAATTGAAGATTGTGAGTATGACCAGTCTTCATTAATTTTTTGATGTGCATGGCAGGTGATGAACTTTATGCATCTTCACCTCTGGTCCATAAAGAGAAATTCACTGGACGTCATCATCCATATGCCTCCAAACCAAGAACAGCTCATGCCAGTTCATCGAGAGAAAAAATGGTGGATGATGAGGATGAGAACATGTCTCTGACTCAAATGGAAACAAATGATGAACCAAGGAGGGAAAATTTCACGGGGCATGAGCATGGCACTCAGTCAAATAGTGAGTTCACCCATCCTCAAATGCCCCTTTCCCAGAGTATGCTTGAACAATCCGAGGTCAGACAGCAAAGGAACCAGGCTTGTAAAGCTCACAATTTGGCAAAACGTGCAAGCCAGAAGGAGCAACAAAAATGGCTGAAAGCAGAACTTCCAGAGAATGTCCATGGAATGAGATCAGCAGTACATGACCATTGCCTGTTCCTACTCAAAGTTAGGGATAAGGATTTTTCCTCACTACCAGCACCACCAAGCACAGAAGAGCGTGAAATTGCAATTCAAGTGGCTGGTCATCTCGGATATGTCCCCAAAGATGTTCTCAATGAGCCATCAACACAAATTCAGTCTCAGGGTTTCCAAAGCTACTGCAAAAATGAGCTCCACAAGCTAGGACTAAAGCGATTTACTTGGGACTGGGAGAGCTCATGGCAACATCCGTTCAATGAGCTGACGTCTATGGTGTTTTACTGTACATTCTGTCTTGCACTGATCAGCACCAAGTATCATCATTACTAGTGGAACAAGCATCATAATAACTATGGGGTTGTGGCAGCTTTAATGGAGCAATATTTCACTTATTTGAAAAGAGAATGGAAGTCTATTCAAAAGGATGCGGAGTATTTGGTTAAAAAGAAGGAGAATCAAAATATTTCAAAGATTCATCAAAGGGTTAGTTAATGTATCTTTTCTTCATTGTGAGAAAAGACTGATAATGCTCTACTTGATTATGTGCAGACCTGTGAGCGCTGTCGTGAATGGTGTGATACGGCTAAATTTCCCATTCTAGCATCACAATTCAATGACCCTCAAGTATTTTCAGATACTGAGGAGGTACTGGAAAATGGCCATCAAGTTTACCCCAAGGTGGGATTACGCTGGCGCTCCCAGTTATTTAATGAATTGGTATTAAAAATGGATCGAGACATAGAGCTTTGTAATTGCATTAAAAAAAGGGTAAAGAAACTATTGATAGATTGCCAAAATTATGATTGACAGATGATGGTGATATTCCGGAAGGCTTATCATTTCAGGTATTTGATCAAGATTGGCTCAAAATCTGTAGTAAGATGCAGACTAGCGCCCTCAAAATACTTGACATGCCAGTTATTAGGCCGAATGGTGATTCTCTGCAATAACTTAGTAATATAAATGTATAGCACCATTACAAATTAACATTTTGTGAATTATTTGTGCAGGTGTAATACAATCTGATTATTATTTCTTGAAGATGCAACAACTTGCTACATATGTCAGAATATAGACAATATGAGTTGGACTGTATCACCATCTCCCTTAGAAATAATACTCTATTGCTCATTTTCATTGAGGAAATATTGAAGGAGTTCGATCCCGCTCATGGTGTTCATAATTGTGGACCTGTGCCAGGGTGTGCAGGTGTGATCAAATTGGTCAAACACAAATTATATAATATCAGTAAGGCTCACGCAGTTAATGATTTTTTCTTTTCTTGGACCTATTGGTGTTTGGAAAATGGCATTTCCATAAGGAAGGATTTTAGAATAGCAATACAATTAGGGTCAAAGATGATCTTGAAAGGTACCTTCCGCATGTTGACCTCAACTGAATGAGGAGTGATATAGTGGATGACCTTTACAGGTTGTTGTTGGCCAATACGATGGAGTCAATCAACAGCCTGAACCTCAATGGCTGGGTTCCAATTGGGCTCCTGGAAATGTGGATGTCAGGGGCCGCAAATCAGGGCAGAACTTTGGGTGTCCCCTCACCACTAAATAGACCATATTAGCACAAGTTATATTGAGGCCAGTTCCAGATGCTGCAATGGATGCAATCAGTACTTCACATTCAGGATTATTGAAGAAATTCTCCAGTGCCTTCTCCTGTTCTCGTGCTGTGATTGTTCCATCAATTCGTGCTGAAAGGATAGAGTGATGGGCAAGTGCAATACCAATTCTACAATATAAAAACGTCAGATGGATTGAATTGTTAATGGATGCATATTAGAATTAACGCACAAATCTAGAAATTGGGTCCATTGGGTATAAACCACCGATTTGGTTGGACCACACCTTGTTTGTCTCTTCTTCATTAAGCTTTGTAGGAGGTGTGAAATTTCACTACTCATAATGCATGTTTCCACATCCACAATAGTTTGTGTGATTATTGGGGAGTTATCCTGAGTGCTCCTGCCCTTGGGGTCTTCCAAATCCGCCTGCGCAATTGTGTTAAGCATTGTCAGGCTGAGTCTATATTGAAGTGGTAATAAAAGTATTTACAACTAGAATTATGACTGTGACACGTAGAAAAATTGATTTAAAATAAGGGTTTTGGAAGTCTAAGATGATTTATAAGATAATCAACGGGTTCTACTATTGGATTATAGTGGTGGTGAGTGCTACTGAGAACCCAGGGTGCAATCTTACCAGTTGGGTTACTATAATAAGAGTTACAATAATTAAAATATATAATTATACCTGTTTATTACCCAAGAGTAAAACTGTTTTGGACAGTTTACTACGTAGGGTATTCAAGAGCAGGATGAGGAGATGATTTTGGCTGTGGAAAGCCCTCCTTTTATCCTGAAATTGGGGTGGAAAGGCTGCTAGACCTTTCCACGTAGAGGAAGTGAAGATTTTTCACTCTCCAGGACAGGCTTGTGGTTTACAAATAGCCTGTATACCCTGTATTGGGCTCAGATGTGGTTTTGAAACCACATCTGGGTGGTTTTCACCAGTACAGGGTGAGTATTTTCATTTGGGGACCTCACAGCCTGATTCTGACGTGTATGACGCGTAGAATGCTGTACAGAAACTGTATGGGACCCCAGTATTGACTGACATATGAGGTATTGAAGTAAAAACATGCTTCTTTGTCTATTTGACACCTCATATTCATGATTATGGGATAATATCCCATGGTAAGGCTGTATATGACAGCAGGTGGGATTTTGACCTTAAAACAGCCATAACTTTGCCAATTGTTGAGATATCAACCTCAAAATTGGTTCGGTGTGTAGCCCTGTATGTTCTATACACAATGGTACCTCATTTGATATGGGTATCATTAAATATGGCAAAGTTATCCCATGTACAAGATTTTTTGTACCTTTGCATGTTTTAGGCAGAAAGCTGTATTGAGCTTGTTTGCCCCATAACTTTTGTTCTAGTTGGGCTTTGGGTAAGTGAATGGCACCATCAGATAGCCCTGATTGTGCCCTTTCCAAAAATACCCCACTTCAGGTATCCCACACTAAAACTGAAGAAGTTAGATGAGAGGTGAATGTTTTGTTCACCCTTATTTGGCCTGAAATTGACCATACCTCCAGTAATATTGGTGCTAGCTCAGTTTGGCTGGTACCATTGGATAGCCCTGGCTTAGAGCTTCATTTTGAATACCCATTTGATGGGGTTAAGCCTCTCCTTCTAGATTTTAGATGAGAGGTGAAAATTAAGGTTTATGCTCAGGAATTACTTTGTTATTCCTTATCCTATGGTGATGGGACTTATATTTTCAGGAAGAGGTGGGTATCCTCTTCCTTTTGATACCTTTTGAGCTGATTTGGCTCAGCTCCATGTTTTGGTGGTATCTTGGCTATACCATTGGTTTATGGTATTTTGGCTGTCATGCTTGTGCTCTGGTTTTGAGTCACAGGCTGACAAGCATGATGTGATGGTTACAACATATTTGCAGCTTATAAATATTTCTGAAAATTTCTTCTGGTCCTTTGCTTTTGGATGATAGGAATTCTTCATATAATGTGGAATATTCTTGCTGCATCGTTGGGTTGAGTGGGAGCAGCTCATAATCACCGGGGCGAATCTCGTGTCAATCGTCGGCGATTGACTTCATGTCAAGCAGGTTAAAAGTCGAGCTCACGTCAAGCAAAAATCAAGCGAACGTTGAGCACACGTCACACTCTGGTCTTACACCAAATCCTGTGACATCCAATAATATTGGTTCCCCTGTGCCTTCAACTCAGATTCCTCACCACCTGATCATCCCACAAACGTCCGATGATTGGTAAAAATTACACCAGACCCGCCTGTTTGCACACACACATCAAAGATGTACTTCAGCCAGTCTTGATGTAGGCGGGGGGTTTGACTTCACCAGGTCATCCATGAAGTGTGCGTGTGCATGCGTGGGGGCGGGTGCGTGGGCGTGTGCATTGGCGCGTGCGGGTGGGTGTGCGTGTGCATTGGCGTGTGCGGGTGCGTGGGCGTGTGCATTGGCGCGTGCGGGTGGGTGTGCGTGTGCGGGTGCGTGTGCGTGTGCATTGGCGCGTGCGGGTGCACATGCGGGTGTGGGTATGCAAAAGCCAATTCCGCTTCCAACATGATGATGGCGCAGTTAGAAATTTTGGATGCTGTGAAGGGTGAGTGTGTGGGTCATTTGATCATTGGACTTGGCTTATTCACACTGTACCCAATGTCAAAATAGTAAGTTCTTTGTGGCAATGTGAAATAATGGGCTTTGCTTGTCACAATGGCATGTCTCTGTCACTAAATTTTGAGGCAATTATTTCACTAGCAAAATTGCTAATGAATCTGAGAGATTTGCATTTTTGTAGACTAAATATCATGAAATAATGGCTTTATCATTACAAGCAGTCCACATGACAGAGCTTTGTTATCATACAATCCACAGTTACCTTCTATTTCTTCTTCAGATATAATCAAGTGTCCATCATCAAAACCAACAGCTTTATAAATATTCAGATGCGGCCAATCTGGTAGGAAATTCACATCAATCTTCAAAGGTTTTAAAATCAGAAAGTTATTGTTCAGTATGCTAGATGGCTCAGAGACTTTGAAAATGCTATCAATAATACCAAATTGTCGTGAGTTGCCCCTCAGAAAACATATCACACTGTTGCTGATATTTTTGGATTCAGTTGAAAATATATTGTTCCCAATATTAATGTTTGAAACTGGAAAATACCAAGGTGAGACAATCCTTGAAGTGGGAGGACTTGTGGATTGCACGGTAGTGTCTAAGCTGATCCAATCAACTATTTCCCTTGTTGCATGAAAAGTCTGTAAGTACTCAACCAGGCAATCATAATTTTGTTGGTCATGGCGGGATGGCTTGTTATATTTATGGTGATTGAACACGGCAGGTGGCTGTGATTTGAAAAGCTGTTTTATTTCACATGGCACAGATGGGGATTTCAGGAGAACGGAAAGGTTGGAACATCGACAGATATGTTGAAGTAAGGTTTTATCTATATCATCTATTCAGAGTTGCAAAAAGTTAGTCTTATTCAGTTCAGGTGTTTAATCAATGTGAATATATTGATCTTATTAATTGACATACATATCTTGTTATTTGTTGGAATCTTTGCAAATACTCCAATCAAGCGCTCATAACCCCATGTGGCTGAGGCTTGTGCTGGGCCCCAACGTTGGAAGAGTTCGGGAATATGATCAGCAAAATGATGATTTGGTTTACTTTTCTGTTTTGGGAACAGGTGTTGATTGGAAAGGCGGAATTTTTTCCAATTTTCAGCAAATGCAGTTGCATCATCTATTGAAACAGTCCAGCTTGTGGCAATGTTGATAGCACTAATCAAATGGAATGTATTCTTGGCTAGTTCATTTGCAAGTTCTTCTGACTGACCCATTTTTCTTTGAGTGTTGGCAGATTGGTGTGCATCTAATGACATCTGTTGACTGAGCATTAGAAATGGAATATAGACCTTATATAAGAGAGCCCATTCAGCGGCTTTTAAGCTACCATGAGAGGGGGAACCCATTTTGCGGGGAACTCTTGTCCATGATGAGGGAATTATGGTCTCAGATATGATTTGTCGGAGATGCTCAAGAGCCTCACCCTTGATCTGGTGATTGCTCAGTGCAGTGATATCCAATTCAGAGGGTATTTCAGAAGTGGGGATGTAATCGGCATCAAATGAAGGAATCTCCGCAGAACCACTAGATGGATGTTCTGTGTGAAGGGTGGGCATTGGGAAGTAGTTTTTCCGGGTGGAAGTAGTGGGGAGTGGCTCATTTATTATTTTTGCTGCGTCTCTTCTCAGGGAGCGGGCCTCTCTCAATGTGATTTTATCAAGAGAGCTGTTGGAGGTCATTGAATCTGAGTCTGAACTGTTGGTGTCATTGGATTTCCTGCGGGACCTGAAGTAAATTTTTGATTTCGCCTCTGGAATGCACAATTTGAAAGTTGCATGATCCTTCAAAATTCCAAGTATTAAATTATGCATTATGTCAAGATTAACCATTCTGGTTGCATCCCAATACGGAAGGTCTTCCAAAATTGAATATCGCACTCCATACTCAGAGAAAATTGCTTGTCTTTGTTGTGGGGTTGCCCGAAGCCATTTGGCAATGGTTGATTTATGACTTTGGTATGAGCGCGTGTAGTGAAATTGAGGACCAATTTCTTCAATTTGAGCTTTGTGAATGGTGCAAAAATTACAAAAGTGGTTTCCTGAATGGGAAATAAATCCAGTAAGCTTGCGCATGGCAACCACATCCGCAATGGCTGTGAGGATGGCAACACGGATATAGGATCCTGATGGACCTGTTGAGGTGGGTGCAAAATGGTAACCTTGCCATAGCTCTTTGAGCTCGTTGATGAGTGGCATTAATAGATAATTCAATTGAAGCGCAGTTGGCTCCTTCGGACCAGGGATGATTCCTGCAACATAGACATTCTTGGGCTTCAATCTTTCACTTGGGGGGAGATTAAGACAAATAAGCATGATAGGTCCAATGCTAGCCAACCAGGTTGACTTTCCATGTGCATTAAACCAGTCCACATATATGGAGAAGGCCAATGCACCAGGAATGGACATGAATGGGGGGTCATGGATATTTCTAGTGCCAGTGAAGCGTCTCCAGACCAATCCATCCCAGACGTCACGTTTTGGGGAATCTTCGGGAGTTTGGGATTGTTGATGTTGATGCAGAATGTCCATAATTCCAGCCCGCTGGAGAAATCTGGCAAGCCAATTTTTGAATGGTTGATCAATGAAATGTTTTGTTGGTATAAATTTTTGCTTCATGTTGGGTGTGTTTTGGGTGTGGGGTTCAGATGAATAGATGAATTTGCCTAATGATTGTGTGCAAGGGGGATCATGATCATTTGGGTCATTATGGCGTTGACAGTGGGGTTGGTCAGTTGTGACTCATTCAGTAAGGCCATTAAGAGAGAAACATTGAGGACAACATATATAGTTTTGAATCACTGGCTCCAATTGGAGATGTTCAAATATGGTACTCAGATCTTGAGGTATATGGAATTCAGGAGCGGGGGGACCAGCAGAGCTTGAGATACTGGACTTGATCAGCAGGTTCAGGGCGGGGTTGAGTATGCGTGAAGCCCTGCGGGGTAAATTATACCTTAATGATAGAATGGCAGATATTATCATTCCTAGGTCTTGTGGGGGAAGGGTTTGACTGCCACTATATGGTTTCTGTGCAGTTGAATTGAGACCCACTGGAGTTGGGAAAGTGCTTTGGGTCAAACGTGAATAATCAGCTGGGAAGATTTGATCCAATAGAATTTGTGGGCACCCAGATCCTGATGCAGAAGTAGGGATGTTTGGAAGAGATTTCGGTGCAATGGTTGATTTGAGCTTTTTAATGTGCTGTTTATATTGGAAAGGTGTGAAGGCAACTCCTTGCCTATCACCCTCAGGGGAAGAGTGTGTTTGAGTTGAGCAGTGTTGACACATGCATATACGCATTGAGGAATATGGCCGGGTTGTCATTGCTGCAGGAATTGGGAGTACGGTTGGTTTGTGTATAAATATATATGGTTGATGTGAAAGTGTTTAGGAGTGTTATTAATTGGAAATAAAATTCAGTTATTATTTATGAAGGGGGAGATGATTTGAGCCAGCTGAGGATTTTATCCCATTTGTAATGGAGCATGAGCTGCAGTGGATAAAGTTTAACATGTCTCATCTGGATGGCGGAATTGGTTAGGCGTTTAATTGGGTAAAATGCCATGCTGCTCAATGCTCATACATATTCTAGTTTATTTACACATTGTGATAGTGCGGGTTTGACCATTGAGGGGGTTCCATTAGTGAAGTGTTACCATTGAATTGAGGGGATTAACATTTAATCCATGTACGCTGGCACGCCATCGTACATGGTTTAAACCTTATTACAGACATAACTATATAACTCTATTACATAAGGGGTTGGAGTGCAGCTAAAGTCTTGGTATTTGGTTTGAGTGCGGCGGGCTTTGAATCAGTTGGAATGTGATTTGGATTGTCTTGCCTTTCGGGAAAAGGTGATGTCTCTTTTGTGGGTAAATCCTTCATTAATATACCCCTTTACAGATGTACAATGTTGTGGAATTTCAATGAATATATGGGCAGTTTGGATAATTCACAAAATGTGACAATGGGGAGGCATAAATGGTACTGAATATGATTACTTATGAATGATGGGTCCCCTTTGAGATCAAGAAAATATCACATTATATGCTGGTAGGCCGTGCAGGGTGGTTTCCGACAAAAGCGGAGGAGCTCAAGAGGAGGCAGGGAGGATTCTCCTCAAAAGAGTCTAATCCGACTTCCACACAACACTTAGTTCCAACTATTCATAGAATTTCTCTATTCTAAATTTGAAAAGATTTCATCTCATATCACTCTATTTTATCATAATACTGAGGTGTTTTATCTAGTTAAAAATATTACTGTACTTTTTCGGCCCTTATGTCATCTTTCAAGTCACATAAATCCCGTTCAGGTTCTGTTCATGACTCAAATAGTGAATCTAGCATAGAATATGTTCAAACACAGTCACCATTGAGCCCCAACATTCCTCTCACAACCCCTATCGCATCCTCAATGAATGTATCAGGTCTTAACATTGATGTGGGCAATCCAAAGGCTCCAACTTCAAGCACTTGGTCGATCCCAAATATTTCCGTCACTCCAATTCCCCCGAATCCCACTAATACACAAATTCATGTGTCTCAGGGGCCAGAAGGCACACCTCAAATCTCCTCACACGCTAATCCGCAATCAAAATTTCCACGTGAGTTCCTCCTTAATCCCGGTCGGAATCCAGTCGCATCCCAGGATGCCTTTGGCCAAAGTAAACAGCCAACCCTCAATATTCCATCAGGATCGCAGGTTCATGTGGGTGATGAAAGGCGCGTGGATGGGGGGCGACGAAAAAGACCTTTGGAAAACGTATCTTGGAGCGGTCTGTCGGAGGGAAATCCAGTATTGACGCTTCATCAAAGTAAGTCATTTGAATTTTGGAGTAGAAACTTATTCACAATTTGATATGTTTGTTTCATGGGTTAGATATGGCACCTAAAGGCAAGTCAGTCCGATCTCAGGAGCCAATTGAAGATTGTGAGGATGACCAGTCTTCATTAATGTTTTGATGTGTTAACTGATGATTTGCATAGCAGGGGATGAACTTTATGCGTCTTCACCTCTGGTCCATAAAGAGAAAGTCACTGGACGTCATCATCCATATGCCTCCAAACCAAGAACGGGTCATGCCAGTACATCAAGAGCAACAATGGTGGATGATGAGGATGAGAACATGTCTCCGACTCAAAGTGAAAGAAATGATGAACCAAGGAGGGACAATTTCACAGCGCATGAGCAAGGCACTCAATCAAATAGTGAGTTCACCCATCCTCAGCTGGGCCTCGCCCAGAGTATGCTTGAACAATCCGAGGTCTGACAGCAAAGGAACCAGGCCCGCAAAGCTCACAATGTAGCAAAACGTGCAAGCCAGAAGGAGCAACAAAAATGGCTGAAGGCAGAACTTCCAGAGAATGTCCATGGAATGAGATCAGCAGTACACGCACATTGCCTGTTCCTACTCAAAGTTAGGGATAAGGATTTTTCCTCACTACCAGCACCACCCAGCACAGAAGAGCGTGAAATTGCAATTCAAGTGGCTGGTCATCTCGGATATGTCCCCGAGGATGTGTTCAATGAGCCATCAACACAGGTTCAGTCTCAGGGTTTCCAAAGCTACTGCGAAAATGAGCTGCACAAGCTAGGACTAAAGCGATTCACTTGGGACTGGGAGAGCTCATGGCAACATCCGTTCAACAAGCTGATGTCTATGGTGTTTTACCGTACATTCCGTCTCGCACTTGTCAGCACTGAGTATCATCACTACTGTTGGAACAAGGATCATAACAACTATGGGGTCGTGGCGGCTTTAATGGAGCAATATTTCACTTATTTGAAAAGAGAATGGAATTCTATTCAAAAGGATGCGGAGTAGTTGGTAAATAAGAAGGAGAATCAAAAGCTCGCAAAGATTCGTCAAAGAGTTAGTTACTGTATCTCTTCTTCATTGTGGACCAAGTCTGATGATGATCTACTTGATTATATGCAGACCTGTGAGCGCCGTCATGAATGGTGTGATACGGCTAAATTTCCCATTCTAGCATCACAATTCAATGACCCTCGAGTATGCTCAGATACTGAGGAGGTACTGGAAAATGGCCGTCAAGTTTACCGCAAAGTGGGATTACGCTGGCGCTCCCAGTTATTTAATGATTTGGTATTGAAAATGGATAGAGACATAGAGTTTTGTAATCGGATTAAAAAAAAGGGTAAAAAAACTATTGATAGATTGCCAGAATTACGATCGACAGATGATGGTGATATTCCGGAAGGCCTATCATTTCAGGTATTTGATCAAGATTGGCTCAAAGGCTGTAGTAAGATGCAGACTAGTGCCCTCAAGATACTTGAAATGCCAGTTATTAGGCCTAATGGTGATGCTCTGCAATAACTTAGTAATTTGTCACGGTATAGCACTGTGACAAATTAAAATTTTGTGAATTATTTGTGCAGGTGTAATAAAATCTGATTATTATCTCTTAAGGATGCAACAACTTGCTAAATATGTTAGAATATAGACAATATGAATTGAAATGTATCACCGTCTCCCTTGCAATAATACTCTATTGCTCATTTTCATTGAGGAAATATTGAAGAAGTTCGATCCAGCTCATGGTGTTCATAATTGTGGACCTGTGCCAGAGTCAACAGGAGTTATCAACTTTGTCAATCACAAATTATATAATATCAGTAAGGCTCACGCAGTTAATGATTTTTTCTTTTCTTGGACCTATTGGTGATTGGAATATGGCATTCCCATAAGGAAGGATTTCAGAATAGTAATACAATCAAGTGAAAGATGAGGTTGAAAGGTACCTTCCGCATGTTGACCTCAACTGAATGAGGAGTGATATAGTGGATGACCTGTACAGGTCATTGTTGGCCAATACGATGTAGACAATCAACAGCCTGAGCCTCAATGGCTGGGTTCCAATTAGGCTACTGGAAATGTGGATGTCAGGGTCCGAAAATCAGGGGAGAATTTTGGGGGGCCCCTCACCATTAAATAGACTATATTAGCACAAGTTATATTAAGGCCCGTTCCAGCCGCGGCAATGGATGCAATCAGTACTTCACATTCAGGATTATTGAAGAAATTCTCAAGCGCCTTGTCCTGCGCTTGTGGTGTAATTGTTCCATCAATTCGTGCTGAAAGGATAGAGTGATGGGCAAGAGCAATACCAATTCTACAATATAAAAAAGTCAGATGGAGTCAATTGGTAATGGATGCATATTAGAATTAATGCACAAATCTAGAAATTAGGTCCATTGGGTATAAACCACCGATTTCGTTGGACCACACCTTGTTTGTTTGTTCTTCATTAAGCTTTGTAGGAGGTGTGCAATTTTACTACTCATCATGCATGTTTCCACATCCACAATAGTTCGTGTGATTCTTGGGGAGTTATCCTGAGTGCTCCTGCCCTCGGGGTCTTCCAGCTCCGCCTCCGCAATTGTGTTAAGCATGATGTGATGGTTACAACATATTCGCAGCTTATTAATATTTCTGAAAAACTCTCCTGGTCCTTTGCTTTTGGATGATAGGAATTCTTCATATAATGTGGAATATTCTTGCTGCATCGTCGGGTTGAGTGGGAGCAGCTCATAATGATGGCTAATAGTGGGGAGAGATTCGAGATGTGTGGTTTTGGTGCGGCGCAAACTTAAATGCCGCAATGCCAAATGCAAAATATCATTGCAACCTTTTGAAAGACTACTCAGGATGAATGGTGACCAGTTATCTTGATCGGCGCTCTGGGGTTGAGTGATGAAGGATATTATGCCCAAAAGGTCATAAATGGTGTTGTGAATAGGTGTGCCCGTTGAACATATTCGACGGGATGAAAGGAGGCTATTAATGGCACGGTGAGTGGCAGTGTATTGAGAGCGAATATAGCTATAAGAGGGGGCAAGGGTTATTGGATATAAAAGGTAATTTGAATCATTTAAGCTCAGCCACTCACTGTGCTTCATCCAAGATTATACGATGCCAATTGATTTGAAAAATGAATGATGTAGAGGGATTGCTTTGCTTAAATTCTTGGGTGATAGTATTGTAAGAAGTGATGATGATATCATATTTTAAGATGTCGGCTTGGGATAATGAGTGACGAGTGGGACCATGGTAGATTTTGGCATGCAGTGCTCCAGCCTGAGCATGCTTGGATATTTCTGATTGCCAGTTGGTAATTAAGCGAGGGGGGCAGATGATCATGGTGGGCATGGAGCAATGGGGGTTTGCAATCATCCGCTCCTTGGAGGTACCAATTAGAGCAATGGCCTGAATGGTTTTACCTAATCCCATATCATCCGCAAGCAGTCCTCCAAGAGGGGTATTGGTCAAAAGGGATTCAAATGAGCTAACAACCTTGTTTGTAATGATGTGCCTGGCATTAAAAGTAGATCCTGGGGGTGAGGTTGCCCAAAGGTTACGGGCTGATTGGCCATTGGGGATTTCTCGATCCCAGAGAAAAGCTAGTCCGGTCTTTTGATGAGGGAGGAGGGGGGTTTGAATAATGGAATGGGGCGGGGTCATCATGGGGAGGTCTGATCCACTGGGTAATTGTATCAGTTTTTGCTTGGAAATCAATGATGAAACAGCAGGATATGAAGCAGGCGTCGAGTTTGAAGCGGGAAATGTCGGAGTAAAGAGTTGACATTGACAATGAGTAGTACAGTCATATTCTTTGGGCATTTTAAGCTTGAAATCTTGTGTTCGAAAGCTTTCCATTATGAATAGAATGTTTGGATACCATGTGAAGAACATCAATGCTAGATTGGGTTTCTGAGATGAGGAGGGATCATTGGCATCAGTCATAAATACTCCCTCAACGAATAATATTTGAGTAGGATTGGATTGGCAATTTTCAATCCATGCCCCACCAGGACCACAGTGCATGAACGTTTTTGGTGCCCCAAGGAATGGTATCAACGTTTGGGAAAGGGTTCCCGGGAGAGAGCCAATAGCATGCTGGTGATTGGGGAGATATACGAATATGTTGTGTTGATTGTGCCATAGGATAATCCAAGAACCTAAGTGGGACTTCTCAGGCTTTGAGGTTATATCACTATTTATTTGAATACGAATATTAATCATCCCAATGCAAAGTGGTTGTGAAGGGGTTGACATGATGGCTATTTTAAATTATTTGGGGACAGTTGGGAATTATATGATCGGGAAGGGTTAGCTAAAGGGAATGAAGAGGAATAAGCGCAGGTGGGGAACTTATATGAGTGGCAGCAACAGGCCAAAAGGGGGATGGCCTGTGGTTACGTGCATGGTCTTGATGGAGGTGGGCCTCTTGGGCTCATAATTTTCATATCCGATTTGGGGCATATATCAAGGCAAGGTGGCCAAAATGTGGGTGCACCATTATGACTGCTGGATCTGCAGCGAGTTACGAAACATTTGGTGGAACAAGGCTGACATTAGCACATCCGAAATTGGGTGGGTTGTAGCAGCTTATTGTGGAGGGCATATTAGAGGCATGCGGTCATGTTTGCTGGTGTGACAGCGAACAATGAGCGTATCCTCCCCAGGTTAATTATTCACAGGACCTACTGGGCAATGTTGGCAGTTTCAAAGGGCAATCTCACTGTGGGGATGTTTGTGTGTGGGCGGGTGAGATATGTTTGGTGGCATGCCACCAAACATGACTTTGGTTTGGCCTGAAGTTTTTTGCTGACTGATGCATACTGGGCTTTCAGGGGGAATGTGTGGGATGATCAAAGGGGGCGCCAGCCGTGAGCCGTGATCCACATATACATTCAGCCCTATGGCGTTTGAGGCAAGTACTAATCCACCTAGATTGGCATCCGGGTCTTTGCCTCACGCGCGTACAGAACTCCGGAGAAAGAGGCCACACGCCCAAGGGATTTTTTGGCTGCAAGCCAGGTGCCACAACTTGCGCGGGGCGTGTGAGAACGTAAAGAAAATGACCCGCGGTGGGAGATCCCCACGCAAACATAACCAGCTTCAGCAATCATAGGCTGGGATTATTCTAATGTGGATGAGGCTGAAGCAAATCCACACTGATTGGCCTCAGGTTTCCACGCGCAAGCGGGTGAGCGTCTGCAGTCAAGCTGACAACCCGAGCAAGAAAATACGCAGCTGGAAGACTGGCAGTAAAATGTGTTCCAGGCGTGTGAAAGTTGCCTGCGTATGACCCATCGGGGGTGCGTATGAAAGCGTGTGGCTGCCCGACAATGAACAAGCGGGCCAGTCATTGTTTGCCCCAACCATGGCACCGGAGTGAATCAACTCTTTGTGTATGACCCAAATATTAAGTCATCCCATTATGACCCACTTACATTAACTTGGATTACATGCGCATCTGTGCCGTAGTTAGGCAGAGCTGTCCAACAAGGTGCATCAAAGGGATGCAGGTGAGAGATATGACTCGATGGCTTGACGTGATTGCATGTTACATTGTTGAACAGCTTTTTGCTCTGCCCCGCAGTACACATTTACAAAGGTGTACTGCGTACTACAGTGTCGACTGTACTGTACAGATCAGGAAGGTGTAATACTACTTGAGCCTGCATGCACATAGCAAATGTGCATGCACGTTCCGATCGTTTGCATTTACGTAGCTCATGTGCCACATGCTCAGCATTGCGTTTCACCCGATTTGCACACGCAAGCTGTACATGTCATGGTCAAAATCACCGTGTGAAAGTTCTCAGTAAAGCCATGGAATGAACTAATTCTGCAATAGCTCACTGGAAGGCTCAGTTTGGAGCACTTCACCAAAGCGTGTGAAATGCTGCACCTTGCTGAAATGTCATCCGATGCTGTGCCAAATGCTCAGAGTGCGCGCATACAAAAACGACTGAGCAATGGCTCAGCATGGTGCATTTGATATTGTTATATCTATAGCTCAATCACTGTGCAATTCCAATTTTCAGCCACTGAGCATTTCAATTATGACCCGAAAGCAAACCTGAGCAATGGGTCGAGGCAAGCTCACGCTGTATTCACTTGTCTTACAGCCCCCCCCTTTGTTCACATACTATTACCAGGCCATATGGCTGGTAATCTCGCCGCGGTCACTTGTGACCAAATGCACCGGGTGCTTTTCTGCATGGGTCACTTGTGCATTGCACCCACAATGCACATTCAACATGGGCCTCACGACCACCCTCCTGGGTTATTGGGTGACTATTTAAGGAAACAAAGGGGATTTGACTCAGCTTGACAATTCAATAAATTGCAATACTCAGCGGTGCATTTGACATTGTTATATCAATTGTTCAATTACTGTGCAATTCAAATGTTCAGCCATTGAGCATTTCAATTATGACCCGAAAGCAAACCTGAGCAATGGGTCGAGGCAAGCTCACGCTGTATTCACTTGTCTTACAGCCCCCCCCTTTGTTCAAAGACTATCACCAGGCCATAAGGCTGGTGATCTTGCTGCGGTCACTTGTGCATTGCACCCACAATGCACAATCAATAAGGGCCTCACGACCACCCTCCTGGGTGATCGGGTGGCAATTTAAGGAAACAAAGGGGATTTGACTCAGCATGACAATTCAATAAATTGCAATACTCAGCCAGACCCCCATTGTTCTTCTGCCTCACGCGAGCATTTCACCTCTCAGTTGCAGCATTCGCTGAGACTCAGCTTCAATTTTGCCCACACGCCTTGAAGCTGAGACTTTTGCGGGTGCTGCAACTGCTGAGATCGTCTCAGCTTCACCTTGGTATAAAAGACCATCTTCACACGACACGCACTTCACTTTCTTTCTCACCCGCTCCACTTTGTTCAACCTCACCCGCGTTTGTCCTTCTTGTGCGTATTCCCCCTCGTCTTCCTGCCTTTCCAGTCTTTTCTTTCGCACTCGACTAACCCCACTCCCCTTCCTGCTCGCTTTTTGTTTTTCCTGCTAATACTTTCAGAACCCCACTTCTATCTACTTTGTACGTTTTCTCCAATTAAACTTTCGTCAACATTATGTACCGATATTAATATTTTTCTTTCTTCACGACTTCCTTCCAGACTTTTAAAAACTTCCGACTAGAGCGTCTTTAATTTGATTCCGTTTTATATTTATATAAATCATCGTATGTCTTCCTTTTCTTTCTTGATTGCTTATTTTCTATTCAGTTACTAACCTGTTTTGTTTTGTTTTTAGATGTCGTGCACGTTATGCACCAAGCGGGGTATCCCCTGCATTCGTTCCTCAACGACGAACGACGCTTGTGATGCTTGCCGACAAGCACACAAGAAATGTTCGTTCGTTGTCCGCCCCTTCCGACCACGAGGCCAGACGAGTTCTCGCCCAAGATGCGCTCGCGAGGACTCCTTTGTGGTCGACGATGATGAAACCATTTCCGAGCGTGAATGGACGCCGGGCCCCCAAACAGGCCAACGGGAATGATTCCGGACGATTAGCCCTGTCCCCTCCAGTATCGATTTGTCCACTCCCCCTCCTAGGCCACCATCCGATGGTCACTTCACTCCTCGACCGGAGCGAAGTGATTATCCGGCCGATGAAGGATGGCGATGGCGAGAGGACATTTGAGCTTGGGCTGATCGTCACCATGTCTTATCACCGATGGGATTCAAATGCCAAAGTAAGTTTTATTTCTCCTCTTTATCTCATTTCTCTTCACGCAATAATACTGACTTTTTTCCATTACTCATAGAACCAAACCCCCCGAATCCCCCCCAACACGACTCTCCCGTTCCCAGTTTGCCTCGCGAGCAAACCCCCCGGCAACCCACTCCAGGCCCGAGTGGCACCCGATGGTCTGAGGAATTATTCCGTGGTAAGCAGCCAAAGTTTCATTTCATTTTCACTTTCACTTTCGAGTCGAGTGAACTGACACTTACTCCTTTTTTAGAACCCTCCCGAACCGAAGAGCCACCTATTCCTGGCCCGAGTCCATCGTCCCAACCACCTGAGGACGATACAACTCGTGAGCCAGAACCTGAGGTGGCTCCTACGCAATCCACGGAGGAACCTTATGGTAAGTCACCCCTTTTTTCTCTTCGATCCATATCCACATTTCCTCATTTTTTCTTCGACCGTCTCCAGATCGTCCCGCCACTCCTCGCTCGATCATCATCATCGACGATACGCCCGTGGGATCACCCCATCCCCCTCCCCCTTCTTCTTCACCGACTCCACCATCTTCCCCTTCCACTCCAACCCCGGTTCCCTCCCCAGAGATCCCTTCCAGTGCCCCCGAGAACCCCAACGCCTCCTCCCCCCCGGTGCCAAGCTCCTCTCATTCCCACGATGACGCTCGCCAGGAATTCACCGACCTGCGACCGACCCTAATGATTCCTCGAGCCATCGTCCACGATTCGATCAACCGAATCTTGTTGGAGCATCGTCGCTTGCTCCACATGATTCCTTTCGTGGATGCAACTCATCGAAATGAGATGCACCGGGAATTCCGGGAGGAACTAAACTCCCTCCTTGCCCAGGCACTGGAGGCTTATCCAAAGGAGGACATAACCGGGATAGTCTCCAAATTCCTCGAAAAATAAAAATTTAAAAAAAATGTCATTATTTCCTCTTTTTATTTTTTGTAATACTTTCTTTTGGATAAAATATTTGTCTGCAATTATTGTTATGTTCAAATTCTATTACATTCTTTGTTCACGTAAAAATTACTTATTTCCTCCTTAGAGAAAAACCCTGATTGCGTGAGAATTATTTTTGTAAGTGCCCCACCAAGAGTTTGAGTGAGTATTTGTTTTTGTGAACCTCTTTTTCTCAAAATGCGCCAATAGTTGCCGTTATCCTCTCCTATATTTTCTTCTTCCATGGTTTAGAGCCATACCCATTCCTAACTGTAAAAAAGCGGGAGGTTCCCGTATGTGAGCAATCGAGTCCAGATTCGTGAAACATGGCCTTTGCTATGGTCACACGCTATTAGTCTTACTCATGTATTGAATTGTTTAAATTGTCTAGAACCTTCACAAGCGTAAGGATTGGCGTGTGACTTGTCGGGAGGCTGCACAGGCGTAAGGATTGGCGTGTGAATTGTTGGGAGCCTGCACAGGCATAAGGATTGGCGTGTGAATTGTTGGGAGCCTGCACAGGCATAAGAATTTGTCAGCATTGTTGGCAACCCTCCCCAAGCATAAGGATGGGCGTGTGAATTGTTGGGAGCCTGCACAGGCGTAAGAATTGGCGTGTGAATTCTTGGGATCCTGCACAGGCTAAAGAAAATTTCAGCATTGTGGGGAAGCTTCACAAGCGTAAGAATTGGCGTGTGAATCGTCGAAAGCCTGTAAAGGCGTAAGGATTGGCGTGTAAATTTTCGGGAGCCTGCACAGGCCCAAGGATTGGCGTGTGTAGCGTTGGCATCCCGCATAGGCGTAAGGAACTTTCAGCATTGTCAGAACCTGCACAAGCATGAGGATTCGCGTGTGAAGCATTGGCATCCTGGACAATAGCTACAAACCAGGACAGATGTACGATGGCATGCCACCGTACATAATCCACTTCACCCCTTTTTCATGTGAGACACCCCATCTCCGGCACTCGAATCCATCCAATCCTGGTGTATATTGTCCTCTGCCTTACCTCACCATTACTTACCCAACCCACTTGCAAATCTCCTCATTCTTTGAATCGGCATGAGATTGTATTACCATCCCTGATTTGATAGCCCGCTCTCTCGCCAATCTCATAATAGCCATTGCTTTTTTGCCGCATTGTTTTTGCTAACCTGCTTGAGCATTGTGCCGACATACCCACTAGTGTCGTGCTTTCATTGTCCTGTGCTGGATCAGTATAATGAACAAATGTACTACTGGCCCACACTACCTGAATGAGCCCATGACATGCGGATAGATCAATCCAAAAATGCTCATTTGGGAAAATCAATTTTCCCCCTGTACACCGCTTTGACGCATCTCTTTGAATTTGGCCGGTCCGCTTATCAGCTTGAAACCACCATCCCAAAGCATACAGCGATGCATCCTTATCAACATGAGGTGCGTTTTTGAATCCATTCATGGTGAAAGTGAGTGCGGAAGCGAACTCGAATGCACCCTGATTTGCCGGAATATCGCCTTCATAGTTGACTTGATCAAAAGATGGAACCCCCAATGAGTTGTAGCAATTTTGAATCTTCTGAAATAAATTATCCCCAACATATCGTAAGGATTGACCTAGAATGCGACCCACCGAGCTAAGATTGGCACCTCGGTCCCGCCATTCATCTTTTGCATTTTCAATTTTGCCAGCACTACCATACAGACCAAATTGTTCATTCTTCGTGGTGCATTTGCGCCACCCACTCGCGAACATAAATCCCTCCAGTAATGCTCCATTTGTTGCAATAGGGTCGGTGAAACTCTTTTCGCGAAATAGGAATTGTGATAATTCATCCCATTGATTGACCTCGACTTCACTCATTGTTGTGAATGGTCGGAATTCAACAAGGGCAATGAGTAATCCGGTTGAAGAGAAAATTGCCACACGCCCAAAGTGAATGCGTTTGATCTGATTGACATCCACAAGCCTCCAAATTTCACTTGGGGTGATATTTGCTGATACTGGCATTGATATTTGTGCTGTTGGGCGAGAGGAGGAAAACAACCTATTCATTTGGGTCGTTTTGCGCTCATTTGTCTTTTGGGATCTGCTACTATTCCCGAGTGGTTGAGGGATCACTACGTGTTGAAGCACACAAGATATCAGATACTGCCAAGGAGCTTTCTTCGGCACACATCCTTTGACTTCCCTGTTGGAGCCCACATGACATTGGCACAATCTGAACCGACTAAAGCCCATGTTCTTCAGTGGGGCCCAATGAGGGTGCCACATAAATGTGGAAGCATATATATATATCTATATATATACACTGAGATTAAGCGAGTAACTCACACTTTCCTTCCTCAGCCCGACGCTTTCTCGCGAGTTCCCTTTTACGCTCTTTTCCTTTTTTCATGAATGGCATGCTTTCAGCAGAAAATGAAATGAAACCGAATGATTACTGATTTCTTAATATCACCTAAATTGGATTGCAGTGGATGAATCTTTTTTAATTGCGGCTAAAAAGAAAGCTCACGCCTGACCTTGGCAAATTCACGATCTCAAATACCTGAACCTGAAAATTGCAGTGGATAGTGCATTATTCAATTTTACACATTGATGTTCCCATGCAATCACTTTCCAATCCAACCATTTGGAATATTGCAAGCACACGCAAATGCAATATGCATCCTGCTGCGGATCCCTAGCTATCCTAGTCCTCTTGAAAGACACAGGAACATTTGGCCTATTATGGGCTGGCGGGAAGTGATAAACGCGACTTCGCGCAATGCACCCGCATGTGCTACTCGCGGGCACATCGCCTGACTCAGCTTGCATCTTGTCGGAGTCTTTGCAATGATGTACGGAGGCATGCCGCCGTACAATTACTATTGGTACTCAGACTGTGGCATCCGGGAAGTAGTAGGATAGGAAGTCATGATTATTAAATTCATAAATCACTTTGCAAAATTCAATTACAATCTATCTAGTACAAAGCTAATCTAAAACGGGTCAATCCTGGTTGTGAGTTTAGCTGACCTGGGTACCGTCAAGGTGACCTCATCACTTGAACCAAGCCCGCGATTCGCCACCCAGGCATCACCAAAGTCTAATACTAAGCATCGTGCAAAATCAAATCTAAGAGGTACAGTGGGGTTAAAAGACTCTGATGAGAAGAAACTTTTATTCAGTAAATTACATATATACTTATTAGTATGTAGCCACACTGGCTCCACTAGATTTTTACCCTCTGAAAGTTTTGCGGGAATGTCAATTAGTGCTAAAGCCCCTTTAACTGAGCTTGTTCTCCAGTCATCTGAGCATACCATCAAACCACGAACCCCCGCCGCACAGAATGCCGCTAATATACCATAGCAAATTCGATTAATTCCAAGATTCTTGTGACACGCCAAAAGATCTTTGATGGCCTCATTTTTTTTTGAGTTCGTGAGTTTGCCTTTGATGCCATTAACTTCGACCTTTGTATGTGCACGTACCATGTTGTATGCAATCATCAAATGGATAACTGTATCCATTAGATCCTCCAGGTTCTTGTGCGGCTTTGTGGATATCTCATTGTCAGCCCCGCCACCTTCAATGCTGAGTTGGGTTGCACGTTGATTCGATTTACTCAAGCAGGAGGCAAGGTATTCAACTGCTCCCCGTTCGAGTCCAAGAGGATCGGTCGAATTTGATGTTGGTGCAACATATGGTTTGGGTGCAATCACATCGTATGAGACTAAACTAATGGATTCAAACATAACATTTGCCCAAAAATGTTTAACTGGATTGGCGGGGTAAAGAAGGCTCTGAACCATTTTGAAGAAGGAGTGTTCAGATTTTGCGAGATTATCTGGAGGTTTAGCTGATTCCTTCATCAATTTGAGATTCCAAATGTTGTGATCAAAAAACGCTTCTGTTTTGGTTGGCTTAAAAAAATCTAACCCTGTATATTGCAATTTATATCACCAGTCAACAGCCAATAATCAAGTATCATGCACAAAGATAAAAAAAAACTCACCTGCCATCTCAAGGTCCTGCAGCCAAGCCGACATTTTAAGATCTTGGTTACTGATCACCTTAATACCAACGGGCAGGAATGTATGAGCATCCTTTGTTGGTAAATTGTCCCATCTATTTTTGTAAATCCTATTGATATTATCAAGCCCCCTTTTCCATGATTGTTGAGTAATATTGGAATGATAATTCAAAATGCCTGCAAACTCTTCCATGCGGGATAAAAATATTCCTTGAAAATTCGCAGCGGATGACACTTCGGGCTCAGCGTCGGGAATTATATCAGTCATATCTTGTACCATTGTATCATGTTTAATTGTTTCCCTTTCTTGAAAGGCTTGAATATTCCGAGGAGAGGCGGGAGGGGTTGCATCATGCATTGTTTCATTGGGTATCGGGGGACTTTCTGTATGTGGAGCTTCATCATGCATTTTTTCATTGAGTATTGGGGGGGGTTCAGTATGCGGAGGTTCATTATCAATATGGTCCCCTTCAACATTGATAATTTCATCACCTTGATCGCGAGAATCGTTTGCGGCTTCAAAGGTACGGCGTTTTTTGTTTGTTTTTTTGGTCGCATGTATATTTGGTCTTTTTCCTAATCCTTTGCCTGGAAATCCAATTACGACTCGAGATCCTTCAGGTAGAGATTCTCCCACCTTCACACCTGCCCATATATTGTAAGCAGCTATTTTTATCAATTTTGTTTTGAATTAGTAATGGACTTACGGTTCAAATCCATTTTGAGCAGGCTCATGGCTTCAGCAATCTTTTGACGCACATAATCAGGAATTTTACTATCATTTTGGATTTTTTCAAGCCTTGGGATTTTTTGAGCAATGTTGGAGACAAATTGTTCCTTGGATATAATTTCCACCTCCCCACTGAAAATTACATCATCTTGCCCATCATCTTCTGTCGGTGCACAAGGTTCAACAGTCTTTTCCTTCTCATAACTTTTAAAATTCGGTTTCTGAGAGCTTGGAGGCTGCCCTGAAATAAAGGCTATGACACAATATCAGGTTTTGAGAGATTTGAAATATTCAAGATGGATGCATACTCACATTCCGGAAGAACTGGTGGATCTTGATTATCTTCATGTGACTGGCTCTCTACTTCAATGCCTAATTCACGACTACCTGCGATATCAGAGATTTCACTTCCACTCTCTGGGGCTGAAGTTGGTCGTTCATTGAATTCAGTTGAATTTCCCGGGGTTCGGGCCATAGCGGAGGTAGTTTATTAAGCAAATAGATGGTGACGAGTTGATTGATAACTTGTTTCAAAATTTTTTGATAAAAGATCCAAATTCAAGAAAAAAGGTGCAAGTAAAATAATCGCATTTGCAAAATGCAATTTGGCGGGAAATTGAAGGAGGCGATGTTTTGCAAATTATTTCATATCATGCAAATGAAATCACTTCCCTGTGAGACATTGAATAAAGTTGACTAGTGAGAAACCTACTAAAGTCAACTTTTGAACTATTCAATGCTCATGAGGTAAGGACTAAGCAAAGTGTTTATTTGATTGATATGAAATAAAATGGTTTTGTCGGCAAAACAGGAGACACAATTCTTGTCTTAAATAGTCCACTTA
This sequence comes from Austropuccinia psidii, assembly GCA_023105745.1. Taxonomy (NCBI): domain Eukaryota; kingdom Fungi; phylum Basidiomycota; class Pucciniomycetes; order Pucciniales; family Sphaerophragmiaceae; genus Austropuccinia; species Austropuccinia psidii. The sequence continues at coordinate 31,571,805 of JALGQZ010000013.1, read as the reverse complement.
TTAGGTTTTAATTTGTGAGTCTCATGATTTAAACCCTAGCCACAACATGGTGAATATACTGACCAATATCCCCTTAGGTCCTGTTGGCAGAGAAGGCCACTCAGCATATTTCGGCAATTGCGTTCATTGTGTACGCCAACAAGCCACCGTACTGTACACTATGGATGTAATACGGAAGCGTGAGGAGGGTAACTGTTGTCGGAGGCATGTCGGGAGGGCACTACATGAGCGTAAGGATGGTAAGCAGTGTCGGGAGGGAGGGTAACTGTTGTCGGAGGCATGTCGGGAGGGCACTACATGAGCGTAAGGATGGTAAGCGTTGTCGGAGGCATGTCGGGAGGGCACTACATGAGCGTAAGGATGGTAAGCGTTGTCGGAGGCATGTCGGGAGGGTACTACACAAGCGTGAGGATGGTAGGGGTGGGGGTGTGAAAGCGTAAGGAGTGGTGAGGACGGAGAGGGGCGGGCAGTGTCGGAGTCTCATCCGGATGGAGGGTGGTGCGGGTGCGTAAGCATGCTAAGCGTCGGGGAGGCGGAAGCCAATGAGGTGAAATTACACGAACGTTGCGCATAGTGTTGAAATGGGTTTGGGCTTTGAGTGACATTCTCATGTGACACATGTGATGATTGACGTTGTCTTGACGCTGACGTGACGTGACCCACTAAATCCAGTGACTATAAAGTGACACTAACGCGACTGAAGCAAGATTTTATACTGACCGCGGTGCGACGTGAAGTCAATCGCCGACGATTGACGCGCGATTCACCCTGGTGAATGATGGCTAATAGTGGGGAGGGATTTGAGATGTGTGGTTTTGGTGCGGCGAAAACTTAAATGCCGCAATTCCAAATGCAAAATATCATTGCAACCTTTGGAAAGACTACTCAGGATGAATGGTGACCAGTTATCTTGATTGGCGCTCTGGGGTTGAGTGATGAATGATATTATTCCCAAAAGGTCATAAATGGTGTTGTGAATAGGTGTGCCCATTAAACATATTCAACGGGATGAAAGGAGGCTATTAATGGCACTGTGAGTGGCAGTGTATTGAGAGCGAATCTAGCTATAAGATGGGGCAAGGGTTATTGGATATAAAAGGTAATTTGAATCATTTAAGCTCAGCCACTCACTGTGCTTCATCCAAAATTATACGATGCCAATTGATTTGAAAAATGAATGATGTAGACGTATTGTTTTGCTTCAATTCTTGGGTAATAGTATTGTAAGAAGTGATGATGATATCATATTTTAAGATGTCGGCCTTGGATAATGAGTAATGAGTGGGACCATGGTAGATTTTGGCATGCAGCGCTCCAGCCTGAGCATGCTTGGATATTTCTGATTGCCAGTTGATAATTAAGCGAGGGGGGCAGATGATCATGGTGAACGTGGAGCGATGGGGGTTTGCAATCATCTGCTCCTTGGAGGTACCAATTAGAGCAATGGCCTGAATGGTTTTAACTAATCCCATATCATCCGCTAGCAGTCCTCCAAGAGGGGTATTGGTTGAAAGGGATTCAAATGAGCCAACAACCTTGTTTGTAATGATGTGCCTGGCATTAAAAGTGGATCCTGGGGGTGAGGTGGCCCAAAGGTTATGCGCTGATTGGCAATTGGGGATTTCTCGATCCCAGAGAAAAGCTAGTCTGGTCTTTTGATGAGGGTGGAGGGGGGTTTGAATAATGGAATGGGGCGGGGTCATCATGGGGAGGTCTGATCCACTTGGTAATTGTATCAGTTTTTGCTTGGAAGTAAATGATGAAACAGCAGGATATGAAGCTGGCGTTGAGTTCGAAGTGGGAAATGCTGGAGTAAAGAGTTGAAATTGACTATGAGTATTACAGCCATATTCTTTGGGCATTTTAAGCTTGAAATATTGTGTTTGAAAGCTTTCCATTATGAATAAAATGTTTGCATACCATGTGAAGAACATCAATGCTAGATTGGGTTTCTGAGATGAGGAGGGATCATTTGAATCAGTAATAAATAATCCCTCAACAAAAAATATTTGAGTGGGATTGGATTGGCAATTTTCAATCCATGCCCCACCAGGACCACAGTGCATGAAAGGTTTTGGTGCCCCAAGGAATGGTATCAACATTTTGCAAAGGGTTCCAGGTAGAGAGCCACTAGCACGCTGGTGATTGGGGAGATAAACAAATATGTTGTGTTGATTGTGCCATATGATAATCCAAGAAGCTAGGTGGGAATTCTCAGGATTTAAGGTTATCTCACTATTTTTTTGAATACAAGTATTAATCATCCCAATGCAAAGTGGTTGTGAAGGGGTTGACATGATGGCTATTTTAAATTATTTGGGGACAGTTGGAAATTATATGATCGGGAAGGGTTAGCTAAAGGGAATGAAGACAAATAAGCACAGGTGGGGAACTTATATGAGAGGCAGCAATGGGGTCAAGGGGAGATGGCCTGTGGTTATGTGCATGGTCTTGATGGGGGTGGGCCTCTTGGGCTCATAATTTTCATATCCAATTTGGGGCATATATCAAGGCAAGGTGGCCAAAATGTGGGTGCACCGATAAGACTGCTGGATCTGCAGCAAGTTACAAAACCTTTGGTGGAACAAGGTTGACATTAGCATATCCAAAATTGGGTGGGTTGTAGCAACTTATTGTGGAGGGGCATATTAGAGGCATGCAGCCATGTTTGCTGGTGTGACAGCTAACAATGAGCGTATCCTCCCCAGGTTAATTGTTGCACAGGGACCTACTGGGAAATTTTGGCAGTTTCAAAGGGCAATCTCACTGTGGGGATGTTTGTGTGTGGGCGGGTGAGATATGTTTGGTGGCGTGCCACCGAACATGAGTTTGATTTTGCGTGAAGTTTTTTGATGACTGATGCCTACTGGGCTTCCAGGGGGGGATGTGTGGCATGATCAAAGGGGGCACTGACCATGAGCCATGATCCACATATACATTCACCCCTATTGCGTTTGAGGCGGGTACTAATCCATCAAGATTGGCATCAGGGTCTTTGCCTCACAGGTGTACAAAACTCCGGAGAAAGAGGCCACCCGCCCAAGGTAATTTTTGGCTGCAAGCCAGGCCCCACAGCTTGTGCAGGGGGCGTGAGAACGTGCAGAAAATGACCTGTGGTGGGAGATCCCCACGCAAACATAACCAGCCTCAGCAATCATAGGCGGGGATTATTCTAATGCGGATGAGGCTGAAACAAATCCACACTGATTGGCCTCAGGTTTCCACGCGCAAGCAGGTGAGCATCTGCAGTCAAGCTGACCACCCGACCAAGAAAATAGCCTGTCGGAAGACTGGAATTAAAATGTCTTCCAGGAATGTGAAAGTGGCCTGCGTATGAACCGTCCGGGGTGCGTATGAAAGTGTGTGGCTGCCGAACAATGAGAATGCGCAATCAACAAGTGGGGCCAGTAATTTTTTTCCCCGACAATGGCACCGGATGGAATCCACTGTTTGTGTATGACCCAAATAAACTGTCATCCCACTATGACCCACTTACATTAACTTGGATTACATGCACATCTGTGCTGTAGTTAGGCAGAGCTGTCCAACAAGGTGCATCAAAGGGATGCAGTTGTGATATATGACTCAATGGCTTGATGTGATTGCATGTTACATTGTTGAACAGCTTTTTCTCTGCCATGCAGAATACATTTACAAAGGTGTACTGCGTGCTACAGTGTTGGCTGTACAGATTAGGAAGGTGTAATACTACTTGAGCCTGCATGCATATAGCGAATGTGCATGCACCTTCTGATTGTTTGCATATACATAGCTCATGTGCCACATGTTCAGCATTGCGTTTCACCTGATTTGCACATGCAAGCTGAGCATGTCATGGTCAAAAGCACCGTGTGGAAGTGCTCAGTAAAGCCATGGAATGAACTATTTTTGCAATAGTTCATTGGAAGGCTCAGTTTGGAGCACTTCACCAAAACATGTGAAATGCTGCACCTGGCTGAAATGTCATCCGATGCTGTGCCAAATTCTCAGATTGTGTGCATACAAAAACGACTGAGAAATGGCTCAGCATGGTGCATTTGATATTGTTATATCAATAGTTCAATTACTGTGCAATTAAAATGTTCAGCCACTGAGCATTTAAATTATGACCCAAAAGCAAACCTGAGCAATGGGTCGAGGCAAGCTCACGCTGTATTCACTTGTCTTACAGCCCCCCCTCTGTTCAAAGACTATCACCAGGCCATACGGCCGGTGATCTTGCCGCGGTCACTCGTGACCAAATGCACTGGGTGCATTTCTGCATGGGGCATTTTGGAATTGCACCCACCATGGACATTCAACAAGGGCCTCACAGCCACCCTCCTGGGTGATTGGGTGGCTATTTAAGGAAACAAAGGGGATTTGACTGAGCTTTACAATTCAATCAATAGCAATACTCAGCCAGAACCCCATTGTTCTTCTGCCCCACGCCAGCATTTCCCTTCTCAGTTGCAGCATTCGCTGTGACTGAGCTTCAATTTTTCCCACATGCCTTGAAGCTGAGACTTTTGCGGGTGCTGCAGCTGCTGAGATCGTCTCAGCTTCACCATGGTATAAAAGACCATCTTCACACGACACGCCCTTCACTTTCTTTCTCACCCGCTCAACTTCATTCAACCTCACCCGCGTTTGTCCTTCTTGTGCGTATTCCCCTTCGTCTTCCTGCCTTTCTACTTTTGTCTTTCGCACTCCACTAAACCCACTCCCCTTCTTTTTTCCTGTTTGTTTATTCTGCTGATCCTTTCAGAACCTCACTTCTATCCACCTTGTGCATTACCTCTTTTTTAAACTTTTGTCAACATTATGTACCGATATTAATACTTATTTTTCTTCACGACCCTCTTCCAGAATTTTAAAACCTTCCAAAGAGAGCCTCTTTATTTTGTTAACGTTTTAAATTGATAATTCATTGTATGTCTTCATTTTCTTTCTTGATTGTTTACTTTCTATTCAGTTACTAACCTGAATTGTTTTGTTTTTAGATGTTGTGCACTTTATGCACCAAGTGGGGTATCCCCTGCATTTGTTCCTTGACAACGACCAATGCTTGTGATGCTTGCCTACAAGCACACAAGAAATGTTCATTTGTTGTCCGCCCCTTCGGACCACGAGGCCAGAGGAGTTCTCTCCCAAGACGCCCTCGCGAGGACTCCTTTGTGGTCGTAGATGATGAAACCATATCCGAGCGCGAATGGACACCAGGAATGATTCCGGACGATTAGCCCTGTCCCCTCAAGCATTGATTTGTCACTCCCCCCTCCTAGGCCACCATCCGATGGTCACTTCACTCCTTGACCTGAGCAAAGGGATTATAATGCCGATGAAGGATGGCAATGGAAAGAGGACATTAGAGCTTGGGCTGATTGTCACCATGTCTTGTCACCAATGGGATTCAAATGCCAAAGTAATTTATGTTTCTCCGCCTTATCTCATTTCTCTTCAGGCAATAATACTAACTTTTTTCCATTAATCATAGAACAAAACCCCCCCGACAAGACTCTCCCGTTCCTAGTTTGCCTTGCGAGCAAACCCCGCGGCAACCCACTCCAGGCCCGAGTGGCACCCGATGGTCAGAGGAATTATTCCGTGGTAAGCAGCCAAAGTTTCATTTCATTTTCAATTTCACTTTTGCGTTGAGTGAACTGACTCTTACTCCTTTTTTAGAACCCTCCCAAACCAAAGAGCCACCTATTCCTGGCCCAAGTCCATCCTCTCAACCACCTGAGGACAATACAACTTGTGAGCCAGAACCTGAGGTGGCTCCTACGCAATCCATGGAGGAACCTTTTGGTAAGTCCCAATTTCACTTTTTTAACTCTACTAAGCTTTTCCTCACCCCTCCTTTGACCATCTCCAGCTTGTCCTGCCACTCCCTGCTCCATCCTTATCATCGACGATACGCCCGTTGGATCCCTCCCTCCCCCTCCCCCTTCTTCTTACCCGACTCGCCCACCTTCCCCTTCTTTTCCCCCCGGTTCCATCCCCAGAGATCCCTTCCAGTGCCCCCAAGAACCCCAACTCCTCCTCCCCCCTGGTGCAAAGCCCCTCTCATTCCCGCGATGACACTTGCCAGGAATTCACTGACTTATGACCCACTTTGATGATTCCTTGAGCCATTGTCCACGAATCTTGTTGGAGCATCGCCGCTTGCTCCACATGATTCCTTTCGTGGATGCAACTCATTGAAATGAGATGCACCGGGAATTCCGGAAGGAACTAAACTGCCTCCTTGCCCAGGTACTGGAGGCTTATCCAAAGGAGGACATCACCGGGATAGTCTCGAAATACTTAGAAAAATAAAATTAAAAAAAATCTCATTATTTCCTCTTTTTATTATTTGAAATACTTTCTTTTAAATAAATTATTTGTATCCAATTTTTGTTATTTTCCATTTCTATTACATTCCTTGCTCACGTGAAATTATATTTTCCTCAATGGTTCAAATATCCTATTGCGTGAGAAAAATTTTTATAAGTGCCACACCAAAAGTTTGAGTGAGTATTTGTTTTTGTGACCCTCTTTTGCCAAAAATGCGCCAATAGTTGCCGTTACCATCTCCTATATTTTCTTCTTCCATGGTTTAGAGCCATATCAATTCTTAACTGTAAAAAAGCGGGAGGTTCCCACATGTGAGAAATCCACTTCAAATTCGTGAAACATGGCCTTTCCTATGGTCACACGCTATTAATCTTACTCATGTATTGATTTGTTTAAATTGTTGGGAACCTTCATAAGCGTAAGGATTGGTGTGTGAGTTGTCGGGAGGCTGCACAGGTGTAAGGATTGGTGTGTGAATTGTTGGGCACCTGCACAGGCGTAAGGATTGGCATGTGAACTTTTGGGAGCCTGCACAGGCGCAAGAATTTGTCAGCATTGTTGGCAACCTTCACAAGCGTAAGGATTGGCGTGTGAATCGTTGGAAGCCTGTACAGGCGTAAGGAATTTGTAGCATTTTTGGGAGCCTTCACAAGCGTAAGGATTGGTGTGTGAATTGTTGGGAGCCTGCACAGGCGTAAGGATTGGCGTGTGAATTGTTGGGAGCCTGCACAGGCGTAAGAATTGGCGTGTGAATTCTCGGGATCCTGCACAGGCATAAGAAATTTTCAGCATTGTGGGGAACCTTCACAAGCGTAAGGATTGGCGTGTGAATCATTGGAAGCCTGTACAGGTGTAAGGAATTTTGAGCATTTTGGGGAACCTTCACAAGCGTAAGGATTGGCATGTGAATTTTCAGGAGCCTGCACAGACGTAAGGATTGGCATGTGAAGCGTCGGCACCCTGCATAGGTGTAAGGAACTTTTAGTATTGTCGGAACCTGCACAAGCATAAGGATTCGCGTGTGAACCATTGGAATCCTGGACAAGAGCAACAAACCACCACATATGTACGATGGCATGCCACCGTACATAATCTACTTCACCCCTTTTTCATGTGAGACACCCCATCTCCTGCACTCAAAACCATCCAATCCTGGTGTATATTGTCCACCGCCTTACCCCACCATTATTTACCCAACACACATGCAAATCTCCTCATTCTTTGAATTGTCATGAGATTGTATGACCATCCCTTCTTTGATATCCCGCTCTCTGGCCAATCTCATAATACCATGGCTTTTTTGCCACATTGTTTTTGCTAACCTGCTTGAGCATTGTGCGGACATACCCACTAGTGTCGTGCTTTTGTTTTCCTGTGCTGGATCAGTATAATTGTGAGCCTTAGAGGTAATTTCATATACCCAAAAGACCACAAATACGAAATTAACATATTACTATAAATAAAATAAATTTATTTATATTATTAAAATAAAAATCAAAATATGAATATAAAATTATATTCAAAATAAAAAAAAATTAATTACAATTTAAAAATAAAATTACATCAAATTTTGAAATTATAAAATTACATTTATACTTGAAAAAATTAAGTAAAAATGAAATTTTAACAAAATTGTTAAAAAATAAATAAATTTGCAAAAAAGTTAAATAAAATTTATCATAACTTTTTATCCAATAAATAAACATATAGAATTTATTTCACCATTGGATTCCTCATAAAAAATCAGGTGGGGTCACCTCTGAGTGAAATTCTTGTAACTCAACTCTAAATAAGCTTAAATTAAGTTTTTAGTATTTTCAATACAAAAGTTGAAAATCCTCAAAACCTTAATTTAATTCACACCACATGTGGTGTTAACCATCAATTTTTGTGTTAAAATTGAGGTGTTGTGTTTAGTTTAGAAGTTATGAGGAATTGAAGTATTTTCAATTGAATTCAATTGAAATGTCAAAATGTGCGCGTGTATTACATAAGTGAACTTTGATTTACATATGAGGTGTCAATTATTACTGTATTGTACTGTACAATTGAATTGAATTACATATGTAAATTATAAGTATAATACATGATGAGGAATTAAAGGAAAAATAAATTGGAAAGATTAGATTTGGGGGGGAAAAGGAACTCCAGCTCTAAGGGGGAGCTAGACCCCCAAAATCCTTGCTGACAGGAGTGGGATGTCAAAATTCACGCAAAAGTTCATCACTTTTGGCCTGGAATTGAGTTACAGGGTCTGTGGACTCAATTGATGATGAGGTTTTGATACCAACTGGGGTAGTTTTAGCTGTCGCCAAGAGGGTAAAACTACCCTTAAGATGAAACAATCATAGTAAAAACAGTTTTAACTGGTTTCTAGGCCTCCGACACACATTCTGACGTGTTTTGAAGGCTCTAGGCCTGGTATTGCTATATTAATGGCTGATTTAAGGGTCTAAAATGGCTAAAAATGGCTTAAACCAGCCCTTTTTGGTCTAAACCAGGGTTCAATGATGCCATAATTGGCTTTTCTGTTATCAGACTGTTTTTCACGACTGACAAGAGTAAAATTTACTTTTGGAGTAAGAGAATTGATGGCTATAAAAGAATGTCTTCTTTGCCCCACTTTTCTCTTCATGTTAGAATCTTTTCCTTTTATTAGTTAGTTTAAACACTGTTAAACCAATCAATCAAAGATTCCAACCACCATTTTTAAATCATTTTAATCCTTTTAACCACGTGAAAAATCATTATAATCATTGTTTGTAACTCTTATAATCATTTTTACCCCTGAACCACCCCAAAAGTGAATTAAAGCATCTTTAATCACTGTAAACTTTGTCACTTTGTTTCCAAATTCACTGTGGTCACTTTTGGGTGTGTTTTATCTTTAATATTCTTGAATTAATTGCTTGCAGTTCTTTGCTCAATTAATTCCAATTGAAATTGCTCTTGAAGAAATTTCTTTTGTAGCCTTAAAATATCTCTTGTAGAGTATTTTTTGGATAAATTTTTATTGTTGGTAAAACAATAAATCTTTATAATATTATTGTTTTATACTAATAAAGTTATAAACAATAAAATTGGCATGTTTTCTTTTAAAAAGAATATTTCATACTATTTTGAATTGATTTTTTTACCTTATACAAATTTTGAGGACAGGAAAAGTACTTGATTTTTAATCAAAGTTTCATATCCACACCTTACAATAATGAAAATATGTACTACTGGCCCACACTACCTGAATGAGCCCATGACATGCGCATAGATCAATCCAAAAATGCTCATTTGGGAAAATCAATTTTCCCCCTGTACACTGCTTTGACGCATCTCTTTGAATTTGGCCGGTCCGCTTATCAGCTTGAAACCACCATCCCAAAGCATACAGCGATGCATCCTTATCAACATTAGGTGCGCTTTTGAATCCATTAATGGTGAAAGTGAATGCGGAAGCAAACTGAAATGCACCCTGATTTGCGGGCATATCGGCTTCATAGTTAACTTGATCAAAAGATGGACCCCCCAATGACTTGTAGAAATTTTGAATCTTCTCAAATAAATTATCCCTAATGTATTGTAAGGATTTACCTAGAATGCAACCCACTGAGCTAAGATTGGCACCTTGGTTCCGCCATTCATCTTTTGCATTTTCAATTTTCCCAACACTTCCATACAGACCAAATTGTTCATTCTTTGTGCTGCATTTGCACCACCCAATCGCGAACATAACTCCCTCCAGTAATGCTCCATTTGTTGCAATCGGGTCAGTGAATCTCTTTTCGCGAAATAAGAATTGTGATAATTCATCCCATTGTTGACCTTGACTTCACTCATTGTTGTGAATGGTCGGAATTCAACAAGGGCAATGAGTAATCCGGTTGAAGAGAAAATTGCCACACGGTCAAAGTGAATGCGTTTGATCTGATTGACATCCACAACCCTCCAAATTTCACTTGGGGTGATCTTTTCTGATACTGGCATTGATATTTGTGCTGTTGGGCGAGAGGAGGAAAACAACCTATTCATTCGGGTCGTTTTGTGATCATATGTCTTTTGGGATCTCCCACTATTCCCGAGTGGTTGAGGGATCACTATGTGTTGAAGCACACAAGATATCAGATACTGCTTCCTGCCATTTGATGCTAAGGAGCTTTGAGTCCAGAATGGTGCCTAATGCCCAAGGATCTTTCTTTGGCACACATCCTTTGACTTTCCTGTTGGAGCCCACATGACACTGGCACAATCTGAACCGACTAAAGCCAATGTTCTTCCGTGGGGCCCAATGAGGGTGCCACATAAATGTGGAAGAATATATATATATCTATATATATACACTGAGATTAAGCGAGCAACTCACACTTTCCTTCCTCAGCCCGACGCTTTCTCATGAGTTCCCTTTTACGCTCTTTTCCTTTTTTTGTGAATGGCATGCTTGCAGGAGAAAATGAAATGAAACCAAATGATTACTGATTTATTAATATCACCTAAATTGAATTGTGGTCTATGAACCTTTTTTAATTGCGGCTAAAAAGAAAGATCACACCTGACCTTTGCCAATTCGCAATCTCAAGTACCTGAACCTGAAAATTGCAGTGGATAGTGCATTATTCAATTTAACATATTGGTGTTCCCATGCAATCACTTTCCAATCCAACCATTTGGAATATCGCAAGCACACGCAAATGAAATATGCATCCTGCTGCGGATCCCTAGTTATCCTAGTCCTCTTGAAAGACACAGGAACATTTGGCCTATTATGGGCTGGCGGGAAGTGATAAATGCAACCTCCCGCAATGCCCCCGTGTGTGCTACTCGCGCACACAACTGCCTCACTCAGCTTGTGTCTTGTTGGGGTCTTTTCAATGATGTACGGAGGCATACCACCGTACAATTACTATTGGTATTCAGACTGTGGCATCCGGGCAGTAGTAGGATAGGAAGTCATGATTATGAAATTCATAAATAACTTTGCAAAATTCAATTACAATCTATGTAGTACAAAGCTAATCTAAAACGGGTCAATCCTGGTTGTGAGTTTGGCTGACCTCATCACTTGAACCAAGACCGCGCTTCACCACCCAGGCATCACCAAAGTCTAATACTAAGCATTGTGCAAATTCAAATCTAAGAGGTACAGTGGGGTTAAAAGACTCTGATGAGAAGAAACTTTTATTCAGTAAATTACATATATACTTATTAGTACATAGCCACACCGGCTCCACTAGATTCTTACCCTCTGAAAGTTTTTTGGAAATGTCAATTAGTGATAAAGCCCCTTTAACTGAGCTTGTTGTCCAGTCATCTGACAATACCATCAAACCACAAACCCCCCCGCACAGAATGCTGCTAATATACCATAGCAAATTCTATTTATTCCAAGATTCTTGTGACACGCCAAAAGATCTTTGATGGCCTCATTTTTTTTGAGTTCGTGAGTTTGCCTTTGATGCCATTAACTTTGGCCTTTGTATGTGCACGTACCATGTTGTACGCAATCATCAAATGGATAACTGTACCCATTAGATCCTCTAGGTTCTTGTGCGGCTTTGTGGATATCTCATTGTCAGCCCCGCCACCTTCAATGCTGAGTTGGCTTACACGTTGCTTCAATTTACTCAAGCAGGAGGCAAGGTATTCAACTGCTCCCTGTTCGAGTCCAAGAGGATCGGTTGAATTTGAAGTTGGCGCAACATATGGTTTGGGTGCAATCACATCGTATGAGACTAAACTAATGGATTCAAACATAACATTCGCCCAAAATGTTTTAACTGGATTGGCAGGGTAAAGAAGGCTCTGAACCATTTTGAAGAAGGAGTGTTCAGATTTTGGGAGATTCTCTGGAGGTTTAGCTGATTCCTTCATCAATTGAAGATTCCAAATGTTGTGATCAAAAAACGCTTCTGTTTCTGTTGGCTTAAAAAAATCTAACCCTGTATATTGCAATTTATATCACCAGTCAACAGCAAACATTCATGTATCATGCACAAAGATAAAACTCACCTGCCATCTCAAGGTCCTCCAGCCAGGCCAACATTTTAAGCTCTCAGTTACTGATCACCTTAATACCAACAAGCAGGAATTTATGAGCATCTTTTGTTGGTAAATTGTCCCATTGATTTTTGTAAATACTATTGATATTCTCAAGCCCCCTTTTCCATGATTGTTGAGTAATATTGAAATGATAATTCAAAATTCCTGCAAACTCTTCCATGCGGGATAAAAATATTCCTTCAAAATTAGCAGAGGATGACACTTCGGGCTCAGGGTCAGGAATTATATCAGTCATATTTTGTCCCATTGTATCATGTTTAATTGTTTCCCTTTCTTGAAAGGCTTGAATATTCCGAGGAGAGGCAGGAGGGGTTTCATCATGGATTGTTTCATTGGGTATTGGGGGGCTTTCAGTATGTGGAGCTTCATCACGGATTTTTTCATTGAGTATGGGGTGTTCAGTATGTGGAGGTTCATTATCAATATGGTCCCCTTCAACATTGATCATTTCATAACCTTGATCCCAAGAATCCTTTGCGGCTTTGCCTGGAAATCCAATTACAACTCGAGATCCTCCAGGTAGAGATTCTCCCACCTCCACACCTGCCCATATATTGTAAGCAGCTATTTTTATCAATTTTGTTTGGAATTAGTAATGGACTTATGGTTCAAATCCATTTTGAGCAGGCTCATGGCTTCAGCAACCTTTTGACGCACATAATCAGAAATTTTACTATCATTTTGAATTTTTTTGAGCCTTGGGATTGTTTGAGCAATGTTGGAGACAAATTTTTACTTGGATATAATTTCCACCTCCCCACTGATAATTACCTCATCTTGCCCATCATCGTCTGTTGGTACACAAGGTTCAACAGTCTTTTCCTTCTCATAACTTTTAAAAATTGGTTTCTGAGAGCTTGGAGGCTGACGTGAAATAAAGGCTATGACACAATATCAGGTTTTGAGAGATTAGAAATATTCAAGATGCATGCATACTCACATTCTGGAAGAACTTGTGGATCTTTATTATCTTCATGTGACTGGCTCTCTACTTCAATGCCTAATTCATGACTGCTGGCGATATCAGAGATTTCACTTCCAATCTCTGGGGCTGAAGTTGGTTGTTAATTGAGTTCAGTTGAATTTCCTGGGGTTTGGGTCATAGCGGAGGTAGTTTATTAAGCAAATAGATGGTGATGAGTTGATTGACAACTTGTTTGAAATTTTTGAATAAAAAGATCCAAATTGAAGAAAAAAGGTAGAAGTAAAATAATTGCATTTGCAAAATGCAATTTGTCTGGAAATTGAAGGAGGCGATGTTTTGCAAATTATTTCATATCATGCAAATGAAATCACTTCCCTGTGAGACATTGAATAAAGTTGACTAGTGAGAAACCTACTAAAGTCAACTTTTCAACTATTCAATGCTCATGAGGTAAGGACTACGCAAAGTGTTCCATTTGAATGATATGAAATAAAACGGTTTTGTCGGGGAAACAGGAGACACAATTCTTGTCTTAAATAGTCCACTTATTAGGTTTTAATTTGTGAGTCTCATGATTTAAACCCTCACCACAACATTGTGAATATACTGACCAATTTCCCCTTAGGTTCTGTTGGCAGAGAAGGCCACTCAGCATATTTCGGCAATTGCGTTCATTGTGTACGCCAACAAGCCACCATACACTATGGATGTAGTACGGAAGCGTAAGGATAAGTCGTGTCGGGAGGATGTCGGGAGGGCACTACACAAGCGTAAGGATAAGTGGTGTCGGGAGCATGCCGGGAGGGCACCCTGCAAGCGTAAAGATGGTAAGCAGTGTCGGGAGCATGTCTGGAGTGCACTGAGCGAGCGTAAGGATGGTAAGCAGTGTGGGGAGCATGTGGGGAGGGCACCCTGCGAGCGTAAGGATGGTAAGCAGTGTTGGGAGCATGTTGGGAGTGCACTCCGCGAGCGTAGGGATGGTAAGCAGTGTTGGGAGCATGTAGGGAGGGCACTACACAAGCGTAAGGATAAGTGGTGTCGGGAGCATGTCGGAAGTGCAATCCACGAGTGTAAGGATGGTAAGCAGTGTTGGGAGCATGTCGGCAGGGCACTACACAAGCGTAAGGATGGCTAGCGGTGTCAGAGGCATGTTGGGAGGGCACCACGTGAGCATAAAGATGGTAAGGGCGGGGGTGTGGAAGCGTAAGGAGTGGTGAGGACGGAGATGGGGGGGCAGTGTCGGAGTCTCATCTGGAGGGTGGTGAGGGCGCGTAAGCATGCAAAGCGTCGGGGCGGATAAGGTGGGGATGTGCAAGCCAATGAGGTGAAATTACCCAAACATTGTGAATAGTGTTGCAATGGGTTTGGGTTTTGAGTGACATTCTCATGTGACACATGTGACAATTGACGTTGTCTTGATGCTGACGTGACGTGACCCACTAAATGCAGTGACTATAAAGTGACACTAACGCGACTGAAGCAAGATTTTATACTGACCGCGGTGCAACGTGAAAGCAATTGCCAACAATTGACGCGAGATTTGCCCTGGTGTATGGTGACTTCATTTTTGGTTCATCTCTCTATCATGTATATTTCAAGAGATATCAGCTAAAAACCATGGATATATGTGTTGACCAAAAAAGTGCATATATTCAGCTTAATTCCTTAAGTATTAACTTTAGAGATTAGCTTTATAATTGTTTTGTATGTAGATATTTATGGAGAATCCAATGGTAGAATTTATTTCACATGCTGTGTCACTGGGTTCTGAAATAAATGAGGTTTTGAACCTTTTTTAAGGTATTATTACTTATTCTTCAGTAATTGTTGAATTTTCAGATATGCCATAAAAGTGACATATGTGTATTTTACAATGAGTAATCTAATGGTGTAATTTATTTCACATGTTTAGTCATTATATTTCTAGTTAATCTAGATTTTGTACTTATTTATTGTATTTTATTAACTTTTGAGATAATTATTATAAGTGCAATTATCACAGAAATTTTGCTGTGACCTTTTTCAATATGTGGTCATATCAAAAAGGCTCAAATTCCCACCACCAAATAAGATTGTATCACAATCTGATATAGCTAATGAGGGTATCATCCACTGTCCTGCCTTTTCAATAGACTTTGTTAGTCTTGAAGCTCAATAATGCTTTATTTTTCTATTCTTTAGGTTTTCTTTCATGTCTGAACCTTGTTAGGAGTTTATCAGCATTTTTTATATCTTTCTCAAGTAGCCATTCATCTTCTTGAGTTGGATTTCTATACCTTACAAGGTATTCTCTCTCTTTTTTATTTCTTGTCCTTCTTTCTTTAAGGACCTTTACAATTTTCTTTTCCTCTCCTTCTCCCAAATGGGGGTTTATTTCTTAGTGAAAAGAATTCCTTGTCACTTGAGCTGTAAGGTTTTATCAGACTTACAGGGAGCATTGGGTGTTTATTCATTAGTTCACCTGTGATCTCCAATTGCACCCCATTAGGTCCATGTAGTGCTTTTATCATGAATGGTCCTGCAAAGGAATCTTTCAATTTCTTTGGTCCTCTTCTATTATTGAAATTAAGAGTTGACTCTAGGACCAAGTCTCCTCTTTTGAAGTCAGGTGGCTTATGACTTTTATCCCATTTTTCTTTTGCATATTTTAAAGAATCTTGCATACATCTGTTTACATGGTGTCTTGCTTTGTCAAGAATTATTTTAAAACTGCTTGCTGTTGGATGTATACACACTAAGTCATTCTCTGAGGGTATCATAAGGAAGTCTTGAATTCCACCCTTTTTCTAGCATTGCTGGTGTTTTGCCAGTAGAAGAATGGATTGATGTTTTATATGCCAGTTCAAGAGCTGGTATTAATGTACACTAATCATGAGTAAAACCATCAAAATCTTTAAATTTCAGTCCATAAGCACAGACTCTTCTGATCATGTCCTCTAAGGTTTGTATCATTCTTTCTGCTAAGCCATCAGTTTGGGGATGGTAGGCTGTTGAGAATGAAAATTTGGTCCCAAACAGGTTATGGAGGTTTTTCCATAATGTTGAAGTGAACTTTGGGTCTCTGTCACTTATTGTGAGCCTTAGAGGTAATTTCATATACCCAAAAGAACACAAATATAAAAAACAACATATTAATATAAATAAAATAAATTTATTTATATTATTAAAAGAAAAATCAAAATATAAATGTAAAATTATATCAAAAATAAAAAAGTAATTACAATTTAAAAATAAAAATACATTAAATTTTGTAAGTATAAAATTACATTTATACTTGAAAAAATTAAGTAAAAATGAAATTTTAACAAAATTGTGAAAAAAGTTAAATAAAAATTATTATAACTTTTTATCCAATAAATCAATACATAAAAATTATTTCACCATTGGATTCATCATAAAAAATCAGGTGGGGTCACCTCTGAGTGAAATTGTTGTAACTCAACTCTAAATAAGCTTAAATAAAGTTTTTAGTATTTTCAATACAAAAGTTGAAAATCCTCAAAACCTTAATTTAATTCACACCACATGTGGTGTTAACCATCAATTTTTGTGTTAAAATTGAGGTGTTGTGTTTACTTTAGAAGTTATGAGGAATTGAAGTATTTTCAATTGAATTCAATTGAAGTATTTTCAATTGAATTCAATTGAAATGTCAAAATGTGCGCGTGTATTACATAAGTGAACTTTGCTTTACATATGAGGTGTCAATTATTACTGTATTGTACTGTACAATTGAATTCAATTACATATGTAAATTATAAGTATAATACATGATGAGGAATTAAAGGAAAAAATAAAATGGAAAGATTAAATTTGGGGGGAAAAGGAACTCCAGCTCTAAGGGGGAGCTAGACCCCCAAAATCCTTGCTGACAGGCGTGGGATGTCAAAATTCACGCAAATGTTCATCACTTTTGGCCTGGAATTGAGTTACAGGGTCTGTGGACTCAATTGATGATGAGGTTTTGATACAAACTGGGGTAGTTTTAGCTGTTGCCAAGAGGGTAAAACTACCCTTAAGATAAAACCATCATAGTAAAAACAGTTTTAACTGGTTTCTACGTCTCTGACACACATTCTTAAATGTTTTGAAGGCTCTAGGCCTGGTATTGCTATAGTAATGGCTGATTTAAGGGTCTAAAATGGCTAAAAATGGCTAAAAATGGCTTAAACCAGCCCTTTTTGGTCTAAACCAGGGTTCAATGATGCCATAATTGGCTTTTCTGTTTTCAGACTGTTTTTCACGACTGACAAGAGTAAAATTTACTTTTGGAGTAATAGAATTGATGGCTATAAAAGAATGTCTTCTTTTCCCCACTTTTCTCTTCATGTTAGAATCTTTTCCTTTTATTAATTAGTTTAAACACTGTTAAACCAATCAATCAAAGATTCCAACCACCATTTTTAAATCATTTTAATCCTTTTAACCACGTGAAAAATCATTATAATCATTGTTTGTAACTCTCATAATCATTTTTACCCCTGAACCACCCCAAAAGTGAATTAAAGCATCTTTCATTACTGTAAACTTTGTCACTTTGTTTCCAAATTGACTCTGGTCACTTTTGGGTGTGTTTTCTCTTTAATATTCTTTTTAAAGACTTTGTTCTTTAATTAATTGCTTGCAGTTCTTTGCTCAATTAATTCCAATTGAAATTGCTCTTGAAGAAATTTCTTTTGTAGCCTTAAAATATCTCTTGTAAAGTA
Organism: Austropuccinia psidii; assembly: GCA_023105745.1. Taxonomy (NCBI): domain Eukaryota; kingdom Fungi; phylum Basidiomycota; class Pucciniomycetes; order Pucciniales; family Sphaerophragmiaceae; genus Austropuccinia; species Austropuccinia psidii. The sequence goes on along the minus strand of JALGQZ010000013.1, from coordinate 31,553,808 downwards.
TTTTTTGGATAAATTTTTATTGTTGGTAAAACAATAAATCTTTATAATATTGTTGTTTTATACTAATAAGTTTATAAACAATAAAATTGGCGTGTTTTCTCTTAAAAATAATATTTCTTACTATTTTTAATTGAATTTTACCTTATACAAATTTTGAGGACAGGAAAAGTACTTGATTTTTAATCAAAGTTTCATATCCACACCTTACACTTATGATGTTTTGGAAGAAGCCTGTGTGGCTAATGACTTTATTCCATATCATTATGGCTGTGTCCATAGCTGTGTCATCTTTTTAAAATGGTAGGAACATAGGGGTTTTGCTATACCTGTCAACTAACACTAGGCATGCATTATAGCTTCTGTCTCCTCCTGGAGGTAATGCTGTTACCCAATCCATATGAACTATTTCCCAAGGGTATTTTGGTTCTTGGATTTGGATCATCATTCCAAATTTCTTTCCTGTGGCTCTGTTCGCTTTTTGACATCTGTCACAGGTTTGGCAGTATTCTGCAACATCTTTCTTCCAATTTGGCCACCAAGAGCAGGTTTTCACCCTCTCTAGTGTTCTATCTTCTGAGAGATGTCCAGTTGCAACACTATCATGACATTCATGTAGAATAGTGTTTATTAGAGTTCTTTCTTTCAAGGCCATAACACGTGTGCGTTTTGTTCTATGATAGAGGATTCCATTGAGGAGGTGGAACCTTCTTTCATCATATGACTTTTTCCATATTTCATCTAATTTTGATGAAAGTGACGGGTCTTTGCAGTCTTTCATTAGAATTTGGCTTAAGATATGTCCATTTTTATATATTTTATAGCTTTCTTTAACTTGGTTAAAGAATCCTGTGCCAATGTCTGTGAAACATATCCCTTCTATATGGTGCTCCTCCTGTGGTACCCATGCTGGATTTTCAGAAGTATTTTCTAGAGCCCATCTGCTAAGACCATCTGCATTTTTATGAATATTACCAGATTTATGAGCAATAGTCATATTTCCTCCATATTCTTGGATAGCAATTTGCCATCTCAGTATATGTCTATTTGGAGTTTTCATATTTAATAGAGATTTTACAGCATTACAGTCTGCAATCACATCAAATACTTTTCCATCCAAGTAATAGTGTAATTTTATAAAACCCACACTAGACAGTGGCATTTCATTTGGATTTCTCCATATCTTGTCTCTGTTGGCTTTATCTGTCTGGAAATAAAACAGATTGGCCCTTGCACTGGTTTATCCTTGATGATTTGTGTCTGGTGTAGTGCAGCACCTGGTCCTTCTCCACAAGCATCAATTTAAAGCTTAAAGGGTAGTTTCCAATTTGGAATTAAAAGAAATGGGACATTTGTTAAGGATTTTTTCAATTCCTCATATGCTTTAACTCTTTCTTCAGTAATTTCATAGACTGTTTGTTGGTCACATAGTTTATACAGGGATTTGGCAATTTTTGCAAAGTCCTTTACATGCTGTCTATAGTAACCAGCAAATCCTACAAATGATTGCATTTCTTTTTTGTCTTGAGGCATTGGCTTAAGTAGTAGTGCTGCTACTTTATTCTTGTCTATGCCTAGACTAAGTCCAGATACAAAATGTCCTAGTGCTTTTAGTTCACTATATGCCAAATGACACTTTTTCAAGGAAAGTTTCATATTCACTTGCACTACTTTTTGTAGTACCCTTTCTAGTCTTGTAAGGTGATTTTCCCAAGTATCTGAGAAAACTATGATATCATCAATATAAATAATGAGCCATCCTTCTGATAATTTTTCTGCAAATATGGTATTCATTATCCTCTGGTAGTGGGATGGTGCATTTTTTATACCAAATGGAATCCTGAGATATTCAAAGATTCCACAGTGGACTATTATCCTAAGTAGGTTCTTGGCATTGTCTGTTAAGACATTTTGATGAAAATCCTTTAGAGTATCCATGGCTGTTATGAACTGAGCTTGAGATAATTGTGTTAATGTCTCATAGATTCTGGGTATTGGATATCTGTCAGGGATAGTATAGGTGTTCAGAGCTGTAAAGTCCCCTACCATCCTTGATTTTCCATTATGCCAGGTGTAGTTACCTTGTTAGCCTGGGGCCTCCAATGTGGTTTCCAGTCTAATTAATAGTACTTTTAATAGACTCAAAAGGCAGTGGAATACTATCAGGTTAAATTGATAGGGAAGTCACTATTGAAAAGGTATTTAATTGGTGGAATGATCTTCACCAATATGAAAAATACTGAAAGTAATTTTTATTACTTATATTTGCGAGATCTAATAACAAAAGTTTGTTATGGATTTATTTGAAAAAATATATATTTGTAAGAGCTCTGAGGAATAATTCTCAAGTAAAATGTTCCTCTTTAAATTCTGTAGGTATAAAATCAAAAAAAAACACAAATGTACTAATACATTTTTTTATATTCTTTTTTAGCAGAAAGGGTATTGTCATAGTAACAAGATATGTAAGCAAGCATATGCTGTTGTTATAGAAGAAAATTTACTATATCAACAAAGTAAAATGGTTTTATATAAAAAATATTTCTATAGCTACAAGTATTGAAGATTTGACTTGGTAGCAATATTATTATAGCAACAGATCTTGAATGAGTGACTTGTAAACAAAAATAGAAGAAAACCAAATCAAAAGTGAATTTACACAGATGAATTGAAATAATTCAAAGAAAATTTAATGAAAGTGTTTGGAGCTTGTGTAGAATGTAATTATTTTCATTCTTGCAGGCTCACATTTGGTAACACAAAAAAAAGGTAAAAGAAGTTATACTTTGTGAAATCAATTGTATGGATTTTGAATTTTTGAAATGACATTCTTTCCTTTCAAGTCATTGTAATAGCTTGATTTTTTGTCTTGAATTTTTAAATTGTTGAAGGTTTCTAATATCTTTAATTCTTGTTCAGTTACTAGTTCTCTAAAATGTCCTCTTTTTTTAACGTTAAATTTATTTGAGATCGTAGCACATTGAAAGTTTCTTCATGTAGTAATTCATATACCTCAATTTCTTGATTCAATCCTTTCAATACTTGTGTTATTTTTGTTGATATTGATTTATCTTTCAAAATTTTTTGAATGTAAATCTGAATTGAATTTGAAATTTTGGAACTGGTAGATGCATTGTTGATTTTTGAACAACTTTTTTCAATTTTACTGGTTGTATTTGTTTCTTTGTTAATATTACTACTAAATTTTTTATTGTTTCTTTTTCAAAAATTAGTTGAATTTCCATCAGAAGTAACTAGGTAGGGGCCTCTATTGCTAGAGTCCTTAGAAATCGCATCATTGTTAGTCTTAGTAACAGTCGTCTCTATTGTTTCATTGAGAGTTGTATTGATATTAGAGCTAATGTAACTAGTATTAGGTTTTAGATTCTGTTCATCCCTTTCATATATTGCATTGCTTCTTTCATCGGGCTTCTTGATAGCATTCTTGTTGATCCTTTTACTAGCTAAACTACTAATATACTCCTCAAGCTTATCAGGCTTGAATGCTAGGGAAAGATCTGGATCCGATGAGAAGTTGACCGTTTTATTACCACTGTAAACTTCTGAGCCTGTATTCTCCATGCGCTTTTCTGCTAATTCAATTGATAACTTGTTGAGTTCATTATGTTTCTTTCTTTCTTGATCCTTACTAACAGCAAGAGATGCTGTATGTCGTTTAAATGGTTTTTCTGTCTTAAAAACAGGAGTGCTAGTACTTACAAGATTTTGTAAGATACTAGTTTTGCAACTGATTGAGTTATTGTTGTCTGAGTGATACCAATGCTTCCAAGCATTCAAAAAAGGAGTAGGTTTTCCTTGCTGACGACAATAAACTAACTGGTTGATATATATATTACTAGTAATAATATTTGATAGATGACTAGTAATCAAACTAATGTCTTTCATGCGCAAAGAAATCTGGTTAAAAGCTTGAAGCACTGTTGGGTCCACGAAAGTAATAGCTTGCTTTCTCATGTTGGATGGTGATACTGGCGAATCCAACAAGCTTCAAAGAATTTTAACAATAAATTGAGTGTTTTGGTATTTGATTCTTCAAAATGTTTAATAAAAAAATATCAGAATGACGTCAATATTTTACTTTGGATGGAATAGTGGATTGTAGAGGTAAAATTTATTGTCAATTAGGTATTCCAACGTCTAATTAGTCTATTAGAATTAATGAATTAACTAATTAGTTTGAATTGGAATGTTAAATTTTAATATATTAAATGTTAGCCTGGAGCCTCTAATGTGGCTTCCAGTCTGATTATTAGTAATCTTAATAGACACAAAAGGAAGTGGAATACTATCAGGTTAAATTGATAGGGATGTCACTATTAAAAAGGTATTTAATTTGTGGAATGAGCTTCACCAATATGAAAAATACTGAAAGTAATTTCTGTTACTTATATTTGAGAGATCTAATAACAAAAGTTTGTTATGGATTTATTTGAAAAAAAATATATTTGTGAGAACTCTGAGGAATAATTCTCAAGTAAAATGTTCCTCTTTAAATTCTGTAGGTACAAAATCAAAAATAAAACACAAATGGACTAATACATTTTTTTATATTCTTTTTTAGCAGAAAGGGTATTGTCATAGTAACAAGATATTTAAGCAAGCATATGCTGTTTCTATAGAAGCAAATTTAATATAACAACAAAGTAAAATAGTGTTATAGAAACTATATTTCTATAACTGCAAGTCTTGAGGATTTGACTTGGTAACAAGATTATTATAGCAACAGATCTTGAATGAGTTACTTGTAAACAAAAATAGAAGAAAACAAAATTAAAAGTGAATTTACACAGATTAATTGAAATAATTCAAAGAAAATTTAATGAAAGTGTTTGGAGCTTGTGTAGCATGTAATTCTTTTCATGCTTGCAGGCTCACATACCTCTACCTGCTCATTATGTCCTACTTTCCTTAGTACTCTAAGGTCCATTAGTTCTTTAATGTGTACCTCTAAAGCTTCCCTAGCTCTTGGGCTGGCTGGATAAGCTGGTATTCTTAATAGAGGTGGATAAGGTTTTTCTACATTAAGAATTATGTCAACCTCATGTCTAATTATCGCACCTAGTGGTTCTTTGTCAGTTGCAAAGGCATTTTTATATTTAAATAAGAGGTCAATCAATTTTTCCACCATTTTTACTGTTAATTCATGATTTAACTCTGCCTCTTTTAGCTGTTCAGTTATGCAAAAATCCATTTCTGGGCTTTTTTCTTCATTCTTGACAACTGTTATTTGTCTTTTATTATAAAGATAGCCTTATTTTTGTCTTTTGTTGTCACCTATGGTAAAATATCCATCCTTTTAGTAAAAGATATCTATGCCGTAAATTCACAAGTAGTCATTTCCAAGTATAAAATGATTACTAGTACATTTGTCCATTACCACAAACTCTACTTTAATTCTGACACATTGTGAAGGGTGAGGAAAAATGAGTGTTAAGTCAATTATTCCAAGGGGCTTCATGCACTTACTTGTACTACTAAATTTCACACCTTGTAGTGGTATAGGCTTTTCTTGCCAATCTGGAACAATTGTTTTAAGATAACTTTTACCCACACAGGTGCAATATGCTCCTGTATCCAAGTTCACTTTTGCTTCTTGGTTATTAACCATAACAATACTAATACTTGATTTTCCAGCTGTATATCCCATTCCTCTTGCAGGTTTGGTTCTATACATTTTGGCATCTTGTATGTTTGTCAGATTTGTGTCAGATGTTCCAACTTGTGGCAAATTTGAGTTAAAATCCAGTACTTCATAAATTATATCAATATTATTAATTTGTGCATTAATTATATTAATTTAATCACTTTCAGAAGTTTCTGACTCTTCTGTCTCTTTTTCAAAGTCAGATTCCTCTTCTTTGTCATTGTGGTTTTCTGTTTCCACAATTTCATTGATTTTTGCTTTTTTAAGGCAATCATTGTCCAAGTGTCCAATACTTCCACATTTATGGCATTTTCTTTGCTCATTATTGTTGGATTTATTTGGCTTTAAAGCTTCTTTTGATTTATCTTTTTTGATAAATGGTTTATTTGTACTTTTGTTGTCCAATTTTTTCCAATTTCTGCCAATTTTTGTCCTTGTAACTATGTCTTCTAGTGCATTGATATACTCTTCTGTGGATCATGGTTCTATACACCTGCCTCTTAGGGCATGTTCTAGCTCTCCTCCACATTTCTTGAGTATTTTCATATGCACCATTTTTTGTGACATTTCTGGGTACAGTGCATTTAGTCTTTTAACTTGTTTTAAGAACCAAGTCAAAGGTTTATCTTTGTCTGGGTCAAAGAAAGCGTTTTCAAATGCATTTTATATTTTGTACCTCCAGGCATCATTAGCCCACTTGGTGATTATTTCTTGTTTCCACCAAGACCAGGTATTTTTGCCATTTGTTTGTCTTATGCCATAATACCATATTTTTGCAGATTTCTCAAACAGTGGATGTAATCTTGCAGTGATAATTCATCTGGTATGGCATAATCTTCTTGTAACATGTCAATTGTTTCAATAAATGACATATGGTCTTATTCACTTTCTCCTGTGAATGATGGCCATTCTTTTAATTGAGGTGCTTCCTTCATTAAGACTTGGTTATTGTCTTGATGACTTAAGTCTGTTTTGAATGGAATTTTTAATTACTCTTTTGGTTTAACAGGGCTTCCTATGTGAGAAAATGGAGTTGATAACTTTGGCATATTTGAGTTAGCCTCATTACCTTTATCCATTTTTTCAGTGATAGGCCTTATTTAACTTTTAATATCATCTTTCAGATGCATTCTTGCTTCATCACTTTTTTCCACATGATCTAATAGTAATTTCTGGTGTGATGAAATCTTTTCTTCCAATTTTTCTACAGAAATACTTTATTTGTTTAATTTCTCTGTAAGATTATCAATACTCTTGTCATAATTGATCGTCAAAGTTTTATCTTTGATATCTTTTATGTATTTATACAGTTCATGTTTTCCTTGTATCAATTTTTGAGTATTATCAACCAAAATTTTTGGTTTGTTATTTTCAACCATAAATTTAATTTTATCAATTTCTTTTTTATTTTTTACAACAAGTTTTGTCAAAGATGATAAGATATTATTTATTTCTTGTAAATATAATAAGCTATTTTTAATGTCTATAAGAGGTAAAATACTGTTTTTAACCTCTGTTAAAGTAGTTACAACATCAGGAGATAAGGTTATTTCTTTGGGAAAGGGGGTTTTCTCATTCTTTGCTCCTCCTTGTCTTTGAATTCTATCAAATTTCTGGCCATGTTGAAGACATTTTCCATGGCATCCTTTTGGATTTTTGGAATCCTGTAGCTTGGGGAATATGGTTTCCTCCAATTCTTTTTCTTGTTCTTCTTCCCCTCTTGGGGAGGTTGGTTGGCTTGAGGCTGGCTGGTAGAAGCTACTGGGCCTCCTTCCTTGCTTGCCTCCTTCTTTTTGGAGTGGTACTCCTTGATCCTTTTGATTTGAGGTTTGGATGACAGTGGATTCCATCCATTGGAGTATACCACTATTTCCTCCTCTGTGAGGAATGTTTTAAGGATGTTCCAGGAGCTCATCACTCCTTGGTGTATTTGTGGCAACATTTCCCAGTCTTTTTCCTTGTAAACTTTGTAGTACTGCTTCTGGTGGCTCATGAGAATGTCTATCTGAGCCCTCTGAATGTGATTTGTTTGTGTTTGAGTTACTCATACTTGATTTTAACTCTGGTTCAGATATCATGGGCATTTCTGGGACTTTCTTTTGGGATAAGGCACTTCCTTGTGTGGAGTCTGTTCCACTGGGGAATTTGCCCTTTCTTTTCCCTTTTGAGGGATCAATTCTACCTCTGAGTCCAGCTCCATCTGATTGGATGGAGTATTGGGAGTCTCCTTTGGTAGTGATAATTTAAGAAATAAGAAATAAGAAGATTTAAGGACAAGAATTCTTCTTATGGAAATTTACAAAGGAGGTACTCACCTTCAGAGTCCTGAATAGTGGGTCCTGGAAAGTCTAATTTCTTAGCTTTATTTTTCTCAATGACAATTGGTGTTGGAGAACTTGGACAAGTTTCTTCCACCAATATCTCAACAGTGGCTTGATTGTCCTCTGGTGGATTGTCTTCAAACACTAAACAAGACAAATAAATATAAGTCTTTTATGTAAGATGTGTTATTTTTGGTAAGATATGGCAATTTTCCACGTAAAAATTGCTTTTATATATTTGAATAAATGAAATGAATAAAGAAATGAATAAAAATAACGTTTTTTATTGGTTTTGAATATTTTTTATTATTTTTTGTGTTTTTTTATTTTTAAAGAATGAAAAAAAATGAAAATGATTCTATTATGAAATTGATTTATAAAATATCTTTTTTAATCACTTAGTTCACTCAAAGAAAGTTCATGCAAGTCTAAGGATGTGAAAAACCATGTGTAAGACAGTACAATTGCTTTCCAAATGCCTCAATAGCTCCTAAAGTTAATGATTATAGGATTACTATAGAATTTTATGATTATAATTTATTATTGGATAAACACAATTAGAATATTTTTCAAAGGTCTTTTAAATTAAATATCACGGCCAGGCCCCCAAATGTAAGGTTTCACTATGAAACAATAAGTAAAAATAACTAATATTTTACTAATTGTACTCTAAATGTCCTTAAAAATAAAATAAATGAGATAAAAATAATTATAATAATAAAGAATTATTATAATTAAGGCATAAAAATGTAATTATATTATTAAATAAATATAATAATATAATTTATATTTTCAAAGTAATATAATAAATACATATATTAACATATAATAATTAATATATTTAAAAGCACTTTATTATTGTTACCAACAAATGATAAAGGCTTAAATAATTGTTTTTTATTAATAAAAAACGATTCATAACAATAATATTACCAATCTTAAGGTTATATATTAACATAGATACTATTCATGTTAATCAAAGTATTATCAATAGTAATAATAGACAGAAATTATTATAATAAGGGAAAAGAACCTACTTTTGATGCTTAATATAATAACTTTGGATGAATTCACACCAACTAAAGTAAATAAAGTGTATTTAAATTGTATTTACAAATGAAAATAAGAGAAATCACAAATTTTCTTGATTTTACATGGAAATGAGATTTTTAAGAGAATTATAGCAAAACATCAGAAAAATTGAATTAATAATGTCAAAAATGATCATTATAATAAAGATTAACTTTTGTATTTGATAATATACATAATTTATATATAAATAATAAAGAGTTTACCTTTTGATTTCAGTGTTTTAATGTTTTGATACGTCTTGGGGGAAAATAGAGTACAAAGAGCTCTATTTATAGTGAATATCTCCCTTCTAGAGTCCAGTCTGCTTCTAGTAGATGTTTACTGAGTTGATCTACTAGAAATGATCAGTATTGTAAGGTTTAGTGAGGATTACATCATGATCAAACCACTTTATCTCATTATTACACCATTATTTAGAGTTATTACTATAACTCTAAGTTGAAGGCATCATAGGCGTGGAAGAAGCATAAAATTCGTGTATTGTATTAGTATTAATCATAATATAATAGTATTCACCAATTTTATCACTTATATAACTGTTAAACTTAAAATAAGATTACAGTGAGTGATCATAAATGATCACATTTAAGCTTAAACTTTGATGATTAATAACTTTCAATTTATACACGCTAAAGCTATTCTGAGAGTGGATTCTGATAGATTGAAATGTCCTTATTAAACTTCCTAGAGAATTTAATTACATAATCAAAACTCTATTTTTGATGATTTATCTTGTAGCTCATCATTTCTGTCAAAATTCAATATTTTATGCTTCAAACCATGATTTCAGGGGGTTATACCTTGAATATTAGAATAAAAACTACATTATTCTTCACGTATAAGCCAGTAGAGCCTTACTGTCTACTTTTTTTAAGTTTGGACCACTTTCACAACAAAGTGGTCAACAGCTCCATTGATTTTAATCAATAATCCATTAGAAGTTTTAACCTTGTTTATAACTTGTAAAATAAAGTTCATATCTTTCTCTTGAAGTAATGATGTGGTGACTATCTTTTTGGTTCATCTCTATATCTTGAATATTTCAAGAGATATTAGCTAAAAACCATGAATATATGCATTGACCAAAAAAAGTGCATATGTTCAGCTTAATTCATTAATTATTGACTTTAGATAACAGCTTTATAATTGTTTTATGTGTGGTGCTTTATGGAAAATCCAATGGTACAATTTATTTCAAATTGTTTTTCATTGGTTTCTGAGTTAAAAAAGGCTTTATACCTTTTTTAAGGTATTATTACTTATTCTTCAGTAATTATTGACTTTTCAGATATGCCATAAAAATGACATATGTGTATTTTACCATGAGGAATCTAATGGTGTAACTTATTTCACATGTTTCCCTATTAGATTCTGAGTTAATTCAGATTTGGTACTTACTTATGATATTTTGACTAGTCTTTGAGATACTTATTCTAAGTATTATTATTACAAAGATTTTCTTTGTGACCTTTTTGGATATGTGGTCATATCTCAAAGGCTTACAATCTGTACAGGATCTGTATAGGAGGAGTGGTAGTGTTGAGTGATCATACAGTCTCAGGGTGGTGTATCCAAACTGTATTGGGTAATTCCAACCTGTACAAGTATTGAAAGGCTGTATTGATTAAACAGACTGTATGCATGTTTCAGCAAGGAATATTGCTGATACACACAGTGGATTGCTCATTTGAGGTGTTTGTGGTGGTGTAAGATTGAATATCCTTACCCCTAACTAGTGGTTGTTACAGTATCCCCGTCTTGAAACTGTATCCCAAAACTAAGGTCATAGATCTCTTCACCTCCAAAAATTATTGATAATGGTGATATGAACATATATACCCATTATTGACTAGAAAATTGTTTCTCTTGGTTCCCCTTAACCATCATTGGTCTTTGGCATCACCCAAGGAGGGGGCATGTCCCCATTATCCTTGAAATTTGGTTGTTGGCCATTTTGAACCCTCTTCAGTATTTTGGGTCCTGGCCATTACCATGGCCATTTTTGATGGATTGGTGATGGGGGGGCCTTTTTGGCCTTTTGGTTCATCTTGGTGTTTGGCATGTCCTATGGTCCCTGGGCCATGGAATGCCGTCCTTGGGGGTTACTAGAGCCCCCCAGGGCCAAAATGAGCCCATCAGCCAGAATTCCAGGGGGTCCATGGGACCATAAAAAATGGCCATGGACCATTTCCTCATCCAGATGGCCTGGGCCAATTGAGAAGTTCCAGGATCATAAAAATCTGACCTTCCCCAATATTTCAGGGAAGGTCTTGGGTGATGGATTGAAGGTCAAAGCTGCCTTCTGGGCCAGATTCATTGATGAAATCTTCAGGATTGAAGTGCTTTATTCTGATGCATTGAATTCTTCTTTTGCCCAATTCTTTAGCCATGATTTCCAAACTTACAGAACTCACTGACTCTTCTCCTTCTGCGCCACCACCATCTGTTCTATGTGGTTCTGGCTTCCTCAGTCGGTTGGCTTCCTCTGGGCACTTTGATCCTGGCCAAACTTATGATGGCTACAAGGTGGTTGAAAGTGCCACTTCTGTTTTGTTGGGAAGAAGCCATGCCGTTGTCCTGGTTTAGTGGCTTCCAACGTCAGAAGGTACTTGTGGAGTAAAAAGGATGGCCCTTTTGGGAATGAGCTCCCAGTTTCTGAGGGCCCAACTCCTGATTCTACTTCAGGATATTCTGATTGTGAGTCAAATGCATTTCTTGATTGAATTGGGTACTGATATCTTGAATTAGTGAGTGGTTCTTGGCAGAGGGATGTGGCAAGATGGACCAATGTTGTAGGATCCATTCCAGTTGGTGGTAGGCCAATCTACTCCAGCTCAACAGTCCCAATTTCCAGGATCAACACTGAAGGATTAGTGAAAAGAATAAGAATAATTGCCAATTCCCCACCTGATCCAGATGATGAAGGTAGTGATGAATTGGATAGTGAAGAAGTTGAGGTGGTTAATAATCCAGTTGGCCATTAATCCAGAACTTCTCCTTCTCAGCCTCCTGCCAAAAGATTCCAAAGCCGCCTATTTCCAAGTACCCCTAGAAACTTCCAACCAACTCTTGCTGCCATTCCTACTTCCCTTCCTCATTCTTCACCAAGCTCTTCCCACACCAGGCCTGCCATAAATCCAGCAGTAAGACCATCCCCCATTCAACAGTCCAGAGCCTCACCCATAGTCACCTCTCAAAAAGTCCAACCTGAGGCCAGCTCCAGTAAAGGAAGAAAAGAGCTTTTACCTTTTCCGTTTCCTTCCACCCAAGTATTTCAGTGAAGGGATTGTTGACCTATCCGAGTTACCAGAGAAGACCCAAATACGGAGAGTGAAAATCAAAATGCTGTGCGCAGGCTGTTGAGACGAGTTGATAGGAATAGTAGGGAGGTGATTGTGTATGCTAATGATAGAACTATTCCTGGTACTGCTTATGAAGAAATGTCTGAAAACCTTTCCTGGTATGAAAATGAATTTATCAATGATTTCCTGTGAACTTTTTATCATATTACTAGAGATAGCTAGTTTTCTTGTCTTTGTTTGTGTTTGGTTTGACTTCTATCCCCACTCTTACAGCTACAAAAAACTAAAAACTAAAAAATAAATGGAACCTACCAATTCATTATATGGGAGGGGATGCTGTTGCTTTAAGATAAAAGAAATAAAATTGAAATATACAAGTAAAGAAAAAGAAAGAAAAAGAGAGAAAAAGAGAGTTAAGAAAAGAAAAAGAGAAATTCCTGAGGTTTGTCCTTCTTGTGGTGATTTGCTTAATTTTGGCCAAGAATTGTCTGAAAGATGAAAACCAAGCATCTGATTCTCACAGAGTGGCCAAGGTGATTTTTTACATGAAGTAGAACCCTCAGCAATGGATACCAGGATATGGAACTTACTTTCATAACTCCCACTCCCCACCAAGCACCATAAACAGGTAACTTGTCCATAATTGACTTTGAAGTAAATAATGTCTTGAATAATTATGATTGGCATAAGTTGCAAAAGAATAAAAAAGAAAAGGAAAAAGGAATTTGGCCATATCTTGAAGAAAGGTCCAAATTTGAGGTTATTGATGTTGCAAGGCCTTCTGAATCTGTCCAAAGAATTGAAATGTGCTCACAAAGTGGCCAAGGTGATGCTTACAACAACATTTGGGTAGAATACCCCCTTAAAGGTGCTTTCCAGGAGAAGAACTTACTTTCATAAAATCCAATCCCCACCAAGCACCATAAAATCAAACTCTTGAGGTAATTAGGCCAGGCCTTTCTGGATACACTGAATGGAAATCCTTGACAAGTTCTGGTGAGCTGGTAAGGCTGGAATCTGGCTCCCAAGTTGTTCTTTCTGGGTCTTCACTAAAGCCTATCTACCTTACAAGATACCATAATTTACGTCTTTTGAGTTTTGAGTCCAGAACCTCAGCCACTTCCCATTCTTCTTGCTGTTCCAGTATGACTGGTGGTTGGGGCAATTGATGTTGATTTGGGGTAGTTGATTGCTTCACTCATTCTAATAAGTACACATGAAATAAAAGGTGAACTGACTTCCATTGTTGAGGCAACTTGAGGTGATATGCATGGCTTCCAATCTTCTTAAGAACTTCAAAGGGTCCCAGCCACCCTTCTGACAGTCTCTTGGTTGGTCTTGTATTCTTGATGTTCTTGGAAGCTATCCATACCTTATCCCCAGGTTGGAAATCAGGTGGAACTGTCGTAATTCTATCTGCATAATTTGTGAATATCCTTATTTCTGACTTTAATTCTTCTTTGAAAACTTCCTGTACTGATTGGAGTTTTGTTGATAGCTTTCCAGCAGGTGAGTCTTGCAAAATATGGATTGAGTCAAAGCTGGGATTTCTTCCATAAATGGTTAAAAAAAGTTATTGCTTTGTTGATGGGTGTTCTGCAATATTATAGCCAAATTCAGCCAGAGGGAGCCAGGTTTACCAGTAACCTTGATGGTAACTGACATACATCCAAGGATACTGTTCTAGAATCTGATTTACCCTCTCTGTCTGTCCATCTGTTTTAGGATGAAAAGCAGTTGAAAGATCTCTTGATATCTTAAGGTGCTGACATATTTGATTCCAAAATGATGAAACAAAGAAGGATCCTCTATCACTCATAATATTGGCTGGAAGACCATGTTTGGAAAGGACATGGTTGAGGAGAATGTGAGCTAAGTACAGGGAAGTAATTGTTCCATAAGTTGGAATGAATATTACCATTTTTGAGAGCCTGTCCACAACTACTAAAATTGAGTCAAAGTTTTTTGACAAGGGCAATTGACCGATAAAGTCCATTGATAAATAATTCCAAGGACCAGATGGAATTTGAATAGGCTTGATTAATCCAATCTTCTTATGATTAATTTTATTGTTTCTTGAAAATTGCTGACATGAGGAAACATCGTCCTTAATGCATTTATTCATGCCAGCCCAATGAAAATCCCTCTTGATGAGCTGCAGGGTCTTCTTCTGGCCAGGGTGACTAGCCAACAGTGAGTCATGATGTTTTTGAAGAATATTATGTTGGATTTATTCATTTCTTGGGACTACCACTCTATCTTTAAATAAAAATAATTTGGCTTGAGGTTCAAGAGAGTAATGTGAGCCTTGAGGTATATTTTACATACCCAAATAGGCCACAATTATCTTAAAAAGAAATTTTGAATTATGCATAACTCATAAGTCATGCATATATCCAAAATTCATCATTTTCAATTTCAGAAAAGATGAATAACTTTTTATTGAGTAAGTAAATTCATGGATTTAAGACCAGACTTGGATTCTACACAAAAATTCACCTAGGGTAGCCCCATAGAGTGAATAAGCTCAATTTAAGTATTTGAGGTGGTAAAATGGAAAATACTTCAATACCACATCATTAATACCACATAAAAGATCCGTGAAAATTTTTGTTTTTCTTGATTTTAAGCCAAAATAATGGGAAAGTGAGAAATCCCATGTTACATATACACTAAGAATAGTGTTATGCATGTTTTGAGCACTTAATATCATGGTATTCTTACATGGACTTTTGGTACACCCATAGTGGATATCTCACTTTAAGCTTAAATTTCTATTTTTACGTGAAAAATAAGCAAGGGGACAAAAGACATCAAATTATTTATGCTACAACCAAAAAGAATTACAGTTTTACTAGTAAAATTAAAAGTTTTACTTATAGTCCATTTTTGACCATTCTACATGAAACACTGAATCTTCAAAAATTCACAGTAATTAAAAACTGTGATGAATTTGGCAATAACATTGATAACTTTGAGAAATCAATGATTATTTTGGAATAAAAGAAGATTTACAGATGTTACTCCTTTTATTCTTAACCATATTGGGGTTGGTAGCCACGTAAAAGCATCAATTAAGTAATTATGATAATCTTACGTGACAACAGATGATGCAATCATTAATCCAAAAAGGTTTATTGTTTTCTCACTCACTGGTTTTTCAGTTTTCTCCATGGCACGCCTCTGTGAGCTGTTGTTGACTTAAAAGAAGCCTCTTCTTGCTGTTTTTTCTGTATCATCATCTTATCAATTTATTAAATCATTATTACCAACAAGTAAGTATTAGTTATAAGCTATTCTTAAGTGTTTTAAATCTTTCAAAATCAACCAGAAAGACGTGAAATCATAGAATCCAACTATATATTGTTGTAATACTGTTATAAATCCTTTTGATCCCTTAAATCCACAATTCCACGTCAAATTTCTCTACTTTTATCTATCAATAAGTTCTTTGGAGTATTAGTGAGTCATTTATCTTTAATTCTTAAAGTCTTTCTCTAGTAATAGTTTTCTTCAAGAATTATCTTTATAATTATTCTTGTAAAAGATAATTATATATTAAAATAATTTTATTATTTTAATAAAAGAAGTTTTTATTATTAAATTCTTCTTGTAATTGATTCTTGTAGACAATTACTGCTCACTGTTATAATCACTAGTAGTGTATGACACGTGAAAGAAATAATTTTATAATTATTTAATTGTGGTTATAATAATATTTTATTATTATATCTCATAAGAACAGGCATAGTACTGTTGATTAATAGTAATATTATCATCAGTTTCATAGTCACATCTTACATTTGGGGGCCTGGCCGTGTTTTTTGAACCTTGTACCCTTAATTAATATATTTTTAAGCTCTAAAATTTATTAATTTAATATTTTTTTCTTTCATTTTAAAGTTAAAATAATTCTTATTTTTGAAATTTTTTTGGAAATCTTTTTCATTGAGGAATTTGGTTTAATTTTATACTGTTTTACACGTGGCTTTTTCACATCCAAAAACTTATAAAATTATTCTTTGAGTTACTCCGAATTAATTTTCATTCAAAATCTTAAATTTTAATTTTTTTTCTTTAAATAGAATAATTTTTTTAATATTAAAAAATATAAAACTTATAAAAAATCTTTAAAAATATTTTAAATAGTATAAAAAATAATTTTTTCTCTTTTATACATTTTTTCTAGTGTCTTTAATCAAATACTATGCAGCTGGCAACAGACTCAGTAAAAGATATATTACTAGCCCAGAATCTTCAGAAGCAGAATCTGAGGAAAGTATTGAGGTGCAACTTGCTAAAAGAGGCACCTTATTTCATTCTGAAAAGAATAAATTACCACCAAAAGGTGTGTTTTTATCTTTATTTTTACTCTTTATCCTTAAATTTACGTAAAAATGGTGCATACCAGAAATGGAAGCAACTATTCAGTCCAACCAGATGGATGTAGACAAGGAAGAGGCAAGACCAAATCCAGAAGTGCCAAGTCTTCCACAATAAAGACACATTTGGAGGATGCCAGAGTTGCCCCCCATTCCCCAAGGTCTGTACCAACAGATTTTGACGTGAATTCAGAGCCTGAACTGATTTATGGTAATATTTCCAGGGCTGAACCACTTTCAGGTGGCAGAAATAGAAATATATCAATGCCAGTATAAAAACTGGTTCAGAGCAGCCAAGGAAGAGGAGTGGGAAATCTGCCCAAGCCTTTGGCAGGGGGCCATGAACTCCTACTTACACATCAAGAGCTTTCTGGGTCAGGAGAAGACCATAGAACTCTTAGGAGGATGGAGCCCCCTGTCTTGCAAAGACAAGGTCAAAAAGATAAAGAATTGGTTGAAGAACCAAAGTCTTTTATCCATAGACCAGAAGAAAGAGTTGGAAATGACTCCAGCTTTGGAGACAGAGGCACCAGTGGCGTCTACCAGCTCCAAATCAGCCCCAGAAGTGTCCAAAGACAAGCCCAAGGGACCTCAGAGGAAACAGAAGGGTCCCAAGAACCAACAAGGCAAAGGAAAAGGCAAAGCCAATTGGCACAGACCTTACCCACAAGGGTACAGGATCCCCAAATTGGAGCCTTCAGCAGTGGACAGTGTCTTCAATATGGCCAGAACTCTGATGGAATTCACAGCCAAGGAGCAGGAAAGGATGAACAGAAACTTTCCACACAAATAATTGGTGTACAGACTAGTATTAATGTAGAAATTGGTAAACTTGATGGAAAGTTAACTAAAATTACATCAGATATACTTGAATTAAAGAAAAATGACAAAAAATACTTTGAATTGCACCAAGTGACAAATGCCAAACTTGACTCAATTACCAATTCTTGCAAAAGAATTGAAAATATGTGCCAAATTCAGCATGATTAAATGGAAGATCTTTCCATTTTTAAGGTGAATAATCAACTTACAATTTTGCAAGACCAAGTCTTAAAAATAGTTGAGAATACCAATCAATTTGCCATACACTTAGCAAAAAGTGACAGTGAAAGACAGAAGTTGAAGAATGAAATAATTGCAAGTGTGGAACAAATTCATAAGAATCATGAACCACATATGCCAAGACATTCTACACCTTTAACTGAAGAGAAACGTTCTGTTAAAGAAAGTCTCACCCCATTCTTAGGAGAAAATGCCTACTCTACAAGGGATATTCCCAAGATAGAAGAATGGCCAACATTCTCTGGTGAAGGAGAATACAACCATATTGAATTCATCAGGACTATTGATATGTTGCAAGAAGACTTCAATATACCTGATGAAATCATAGTAGGAAAATTACACTGTTTATTTACCAGGACTGCAAAGAAATGGTATTATAAAATGAGGATTGATAATGGTAAACATGACTGGTCTTGGTGGAAATCTGAAGTGATTACCAAATGGGCCAATAATTCTTGGAGGTTTAAAATGGAAAATGCTTTTGAAAGTGGCATTTTTAACTCAGAAAAAGACAAACCACTTAATTGGTTCTTCAAACAAAAAGACAGACTATCTGCTTTACACCCAGATATGTCTGACACTATGATTAATATGAAAATATTAAGAAAGTGTGGAGGAGAACTGGAACATGCTATCAAAAGCAGATGTGTGGAACGTTGTTCAACAGAGGACTTCATTAATGCTATGAAAGATATCATTACCAGGACAAGAATTGGTAAGACTTGGATTAAAAACCCAATAGAGTCCAAAATAGTCTCAAAGATTCCTAGAGAGGAAAGAAGAACAGAAAGACCTGTCTTGAAGTGTCATAAATGTGGAAGTACTTCACATTTAGCCAACACTTGTCCTAAGAAGACAAAGATCAATGAAGTTCAAGTCATTGAAGAAATTCAGTGTACTGAAGAGAAAGAGGAGTCTGATCAAGATTCTGCAGTCTCTGAAGATACACCAGTGGAGGACTATCCCATTGAGAACATTTCAGCTTTCTTTGAGGTCACAGAAGTCCATACCCACTTACCACAGTACAGTGAGGATTGCTGCAACCTGATCAATATCCAAGATGCCAGAATGTGTAAAACAAAACCTGCTAGAGGAAAGGGTTATACTGCTGGGGCATCCTGTATCACATCAGTTCTGATGAGTGATATTGAAGCCAAAGTAAATTTGGATACAGGGGCATTTTGCACTTGTGTAGGCAAAGATTATCTCCAAATTATACTTCCTGAATGGAAAAACCATCTATTACCAATAGAAGGTGTACAATTCAGTAGTGCCAGTAACAATATGTACCCCCTGGGCATATTGGACACTAATATTGTATTCCCACATCCAGCAGGAAGTGTACAAATGAAAAATGAGATTGTAGTAATGGATAATTGCACATCTCAGCACATCATTCTTGGAAATGATTACTTAAATATTTATGGTATTGATATAAATAACCATAAGGACAGATATTTCACAATTGGAGATAACAAGAGACAAAAATTTGCTTTCTCCAATATGCCAAAACAGATATCTGTAGTATCTTCTGTCAAGGATACCTGCAAAGATGAATTTGTGACTAATCAACTTGTTGAAGCACAAATTAATCAATCATTGTCACCAAAGATGAGGAATGAACTTATTAATGTGTTATACACATATAAAAATGCATTTGCCTCTGATAATGAACCATTAGGCGCTATAAGAGGACATGAAGTTGATATTACTCTTAATATTGACAGACCATATCCTCCAGTACTTAGAAGACCAGCTTATCCAGCAAGTCCCAGAGCTAGAGAAGCCTTAGAAAAACATATCCAAGAGTTGATCCAACTTGGTGTGCTAAGGAAAGTAGGCCATAATGAGAAAGTTGAAGTGACAACACCTGTTATTATTGCATGGCATAATGATAAGTCAAGAATGGTTGGAGACTTCAGAGCATTGAATACCTACACAGTTCCAGATAGGTATCCAATACCTAGAATTCAAGAGACCTTGACTCAATTGTCTAAAGCCAAGTATATAACATCAATGGATGCATTGAAAGGCTTCCATCAAAATGTTTTGACACCTAAAGCTAAGAAATTACTTAGAATTATCACTCACTGTGGTATTTTTGAGTATCTTAGAATGCCATTTGGCATTAAAAATGCTCCATCCCATTATCAAAGGATGATGAACACCATCTTTCCTACAGAATTGCCTGAAGGATGGCTTATCATTTATATTGATGATATTATCATATGTTCTGATTCACGGTCTTTCCACCTTGAAAGACTTGCAAGAGTACTTCATAAAGTTGCAGAAGTGAACATGAAAATTTCACTTAAGAAATGCAATTTTGGTTTTGAAGAACTCAAAGCATTAGGACATATTGTTTCTGGTTTAAGCTTGGGTATTGACAAGAACAAAGTAGCAGCAGTGTTACATAAACCAATACGCCAGAATAAAAAAGAAATGATGTCTTTTCTTGGGTTTGCCAGTTACTATAGGAAACACCTGAAAGACTTTGCAATTCTAGCCAAGTCACTTTATAGAATCTGTGATCAACAGACTGTATTTGAGATGACACAAGAGAGAATTAAAGCTTATGAGAAGATAAGGAAAGCCCTTACAGAAGCATCTTTACTCCTCATGCCTGACTGGAATATTCCTTTTAAGTTGTACATTGATGCATGTGGAGATGGATTAGGGGCAGCCCTACATCAAGTCCAGATTATTGATGACAAACCTACAGAAGGACCAGTTTGTTACATCTCAAGACAAATCAAACCAACAGAAGCCAGATATGGTGCAAGCCAAATGGAGTGCTTATGTTTGGTATGGGCACTTGAGAAACTACACTATTATCTTGATGGCAGTGTTTTTGAAGTGATAACTGACTGTAATGCCGTGAAATCACTTCTTAACATGAAAACTCCCAACAGACATATGTTGAGATGGCAAATAGCGATTCAAGAATATAGAGGAAACATGACTATAGTTCATAAAGCAGGAAACATTCACAAGAATGCTGATGGACTTAGTAGATGGGCTTTAGCCAACACTCGTGATAACCCAGCTTATGTACCTTTGGAAGCTGAACCACAGATTCCAATTGAAGGAATTAACATAACTGATATTGGGACTGAATTCTTTGAAGAGGTCAGAGAATCTTATAAACAAGACAAGAATTGCCATATCTTGACTTCTTTATTAGATAAAGACTGCAAAGATACATCTTTAGTTAATGCACTTGATGAAGTTTGGAAAAATTCCTATTCTGAAGGAAGATTTCACTTGTTTGATGGGATTATTTACCATAGAACAAAACATTCTTGTGTGATGACACTGTGTAGTAGATTACTTATCAATAGCATTCTTCATGAATGTCATGATAGTATCTACTCTGGACACCTGTCAGAAGACAGAACACTTGAAAAAGTGAAGAACTATGCATGGTGGCCATCTTGGAGGAAAGAAACCATTGAATATTGCCATACCTGTGACAGATGCCAAAAAGCAAACAGGAGCACAGGCAAGAAATTTGGATTGATGATCCATATTCAAGAACCAAAATCCCCTTGGGAAGTTGTTCACATGGATTGGGTCACAGCACTTCCTCCAAGTGGTGATGGAAGTTATAATGCTTGTCTAATCATTGTAGACAGATATAGCAAAACTCCCATATTCTTACCATGTCATAAAGATGACACTGCTATGGATACAGCTCTTCGTTTATGGAGTAGAGTTATTTCTCATACAGGATTATTTAAGAATATCATAAGTGACAGAGATCCCAATTTCACATCTGCACTTTGGACCAATCTTCATAGATTGTTTGGGACCAAGTTATCATTCTCTACAGCATATCACCCTCAAACAGATGGGCTAGCAGAGAGGATGATTCAGACCTTAGAAGACATGATCAGGAGATTCTGTGCTTATGGATTAGAATTCAAAGACTCAGATGGCTTTACCCATGACTGGTGCACTCTGATACCTGCACTAGAATTGGCATACAAGACATCAGTCCATTCTTCCACAGGACAAACTCCTGCTATGTTAGAGAAAGGATGGAATCCAAGACTCCCAGCAGACACACTGAGGAAAGACTTGATTGACATTCATCCTACAGCTTCCAGCTTCAAGATAATGCTTGATAAAGTGAAACATCATGCAAAACAAAGTATGAATGATGCTTTTGATTATGCAAAACAGAAGTGGGACAAGAGTCATAAAGTACCAGACTTCAAAGTAGGGGACTTAGTTTTAGTTTCAACCTTGAATTTTAATAATATCAAAGGCCCAAAGAAACTTAAAGATTCTTATGTAGGACCTTTTGTTATTGTTGCTTTACATGGAGCCAATGAAGTTCAAGTGGAATTGAGTGGTGAATTGGAAAATAAACACCCCACCTTTCCAGTCAGCTTGATAAAGCCTTATCAACCCGCTGATAAAGAATTGTTTCCTTTAAGAAACCCAACTCCTTTAACTGTACCACCTGTGGAACAGAATGAAGACAAAAAGATAAAGAAAGTCATCAAAGAAAGGAGACTTAGGGGTAAAAATCAAAGAGAATATCTTGTCAGATATAGAAATCCAGTCCATGAAGATGAATGAATGGCAGAATCAGAAATACCTGACTCAGATAAACTCTTAAGAAGATTTAGACATGAAAGAAGGCCACAAGCCTGAATATGTCTATAAATGTGCTTTAAATTACTTGATCTGAGTGATGTGAAGAGGTTGGACAGTGGACATCACCCCCCTTTGGGGCCTTATTCTTTTATCACTAATAAAATTGTAATACAATTTTATTTTTTGGTGGGAGGGAATGTGAGCCTTGAGGTATATTTTACATACCCAAATAGGCCACAATTATCTTAAAAAGAAATTTTGAATTATGCATAACTCATAAGTCATGCATATATCCAAAATTCATCATTTTCAATTTCAGACAAGATGAATAACTTTTTATTGAGTAAGTAAATCCATGGATTTAAGACCAGATTTGGATTCTACACAAACATTCACCTAGGGTAGCCCCATAGAGTGAATAAGCTCAATTTAAGTATTTGAGGTGGTAAAATGGAAAATACTTCAATACCACATCATTAATACCACATAAAAGATCCGTGAAAATTTTTGTTTTTCTTGATTTTAAGCCAAAATAATGGGAAAGTGAGAAATCCCATGTTACATATACACTAAGAATAGTGTTATGCATGTTTTGAGCACTTAATATCATGGTATTCCTACATGGACTTTTGG
The DNA here is from genome assembly GCA_023105745.1 of Austropuccinia psidii. Taxonomy (NCBI): domain Eukaryota; kingdom Fungi; phylum Basidiomycota; class Pucciniomycetes; order Pucciniales; family Sphaerophragmiaceae; genus Austropuccinia; species Austropuccinia psidii. The sequence goes on along the minus strand of JALGQZ010000013.1, from coordinate 31,530,749 downwards.
TACACCCATAGTGGATATCTCACTTTAAGCTTAAATTTCTATTTTTACGTGAAAAATAAGCAAGGGGGACAAAAGACATCAAAGAGAGCCAGGGTACCCAACTTCTGAGGCCTCAGAGGCGTGGATAGCTCCAGAGCATGGATCCATGGCTCATCTTGGCCCAATTGGTAAACTAAAACTCTTTGGGAACTTGGTTACCAAGTTACACCTACTGTAATCTTAAGAAAATAGCAAATAACCCGCTATTTTGACGTGCCAAGGAGGTAAAGAGCTACTTAGACTCCTGTAACCACGTCAATTCTTAATGAATTTCCATGGATAAACCCCAAAAGAGTAATTAAAACCCTTTTTGGACTTGTATCCATTGATTTACCTCATAGCAACCAGTGAAACACTGATATTTGCAATTCTACGTAGCAATGAGGTAAAAACTTCAAAAATTCATTAAAAATACAATTCTTAATGAATCGTTATGAAACTTTCAGGACCAATAGAGAACTGTATTATTTATGCTACAACCAAAAAGAATTACAGTTTTACTAGTAAAAGTAAAAGATTTACTTATAGTCCATTTTTGACCATTCTACGTGAAACACTGAATCTTCAAAAATTCACAGTAATTAAAAACTGTGATGAATTTGGCAATAACATTGATAACTTTGAGAAATCAATGATTATTTTGGAATAAAAGAAGATTTACAGATGTTACTCCTTTTATTCTTAACCATATTGGGGTTGGTAGCCACGTAAAAGCATCAATTAAGTAATTATGATAATCTTACGTGACAACAGATGATGCAATCATTAATCCAAAAAGGTTTATTGTTTTCTCACTCACTGGTTTTTCAGTTTTCTCCATGGCACGCCTCTGTGAGCTGTTGTTGACTTAAAAGAAGCCTCTTCTTGCTGTTTTTTCTGTATCATCATCTTATCAATTTATTAAATCATTATTACCAACAAGTAAGTATTAGTTATAAGCTATTCTTAAGTGTTTTAAATCTTTCAAAATCAACCAGAAAGACGTGAAATCATAGAATCCAACTATATATTGTTGTAATACTGTTATAAATCCTTTTGATCCCTTAAATCCACAATTCCACGTCAAATTTCTCTACTTTTATCTATCAATAAGCTCTTTGGAGTATTAGTGAGTCATTTATCTTTAATTCTTAAAGTTTTTCTCTAGTAATAGTTTTCTTCAAGAATTATCTTTATAATTATTCTTGTAAAAGATAATTATATATTAAAATAATTTTATTATTTTAATAAAAGAAGTTTTTATTATTAAATTCTTCTTGTAATTGATTCTTGTAGACAATTACTGCTCACTGTTATAATCACTAGTAGTGTATAACACGTGAAAAAAATAATTTTATAATTATTTAATTGTGGTTATAATAATATTTTATTATTATATTTCATAAGAACAGACATAGTACTGTTGATTAATAGTAATATTATCATCAGTTTCATAGTCACATCTTACAAATAATCTGAAACTGATTCACCTCTTGCTAATTGCTTGAGTATTTCTTTATACTCTTTGTCTTGCCATACTTATTTTCAGATCTCATAAGCTAAATCTGAGAAAATTTCCACTTTGATTGGGAAGAATCTTGACTCTTGAATTCCATATTTCTTGATTACTTGATGAACATTTTGAGTATTCTTGCTGATGAAGTCCACCCCCCTCTCTGGGTACATGTCAGCCCAACATGACAAGGCATCTGGTAAAGGGGCCAGCCTTCCTGGGTGGTAAATAATAGTGAAATGAAACTCAGAAAGAAATTCAGCCCAACAGGCCTGACAACAAGTAATAACTTTGGAATACATGAAATACTCAAGGGAAGAGTGGTCTTTCAAGACTTCAAAAGGATTGGAAACAGAAAGAAGAAACGCTCTCCAGTGCTTGAGAGCCCAAAGTATGCCAAGAAGTACCTTGTCGTGAATTTCATAGTTGAACTCACCTGGGAGAAGCTTGCAACTATCAAATGCAATGGGATGCTTTTCTGAGTCATTCACCTGACTCAGTACAGCAACCAAGGCATAATCAGAAGCATCAGTCTGTAAAATAGTTGGTAGAGAAAGATTGAAATGAGACAGGATAGGAGCAGTCGTGAATGCTTCTTTGAGTATTTAAAACTGACCAAGAGCCTCCTTATTGAAGATAAAAGGAGAGTGATTTTTTTTGGAGTAATTTCTTATGAAATAAAAATAGAAATTGGAAAAGTCAAGGAAGAATTGAAGAGCTTTTATGTTCTTGGCCTGAGGCCAATTTAGGATTTGCTGAAACTTTGAAGAATCCAGCTTGAGGCCATCACTTGAAACAACATAGCGCAAGTATTCCACACTTGAGGAATGGAATACACACTTGGAGGCTTTGGAAAACAAATTATTGTCCCTCAGTCTTTGGAGGACCAAGGCCACATGTTTGACATGTTCCTCCTCAGATCTGGAGAAGACCATAATATCATCTACATGAACTACAACAAAAATATCCAAGAAATCTGCAAAGATATCATTCACAAGATTCTGGAAAGAAGCAGGAGCATGGGTAAGGCCAAATGGCATAGCCAAAAACTCATAACTCCCATATTTGGCTTTAAAGGTAGTTAAGCGCTCATCCCCCTCCTTGATTCTCAGCAGATTATATGCACCATGCAGGTCTATCTTGGAGAAGATAGTGGCACCATTGAATACGGTAAGGAGCTGGTTCATATGAGGAACAGGATACCTGTTCTTCCTAGTGACAGCATTTAGTCTGCAGTAGTCAAAACAAAAATGAAGACCTCCATCCTTTTTCTTGACAAAAAGGACAGGTGCTCCTGTTGAAGAGGAGCTTGGCCTTATGAAACCTTTGTCTAAATTATATGGAATGTAAGCCCACAGTGTTTCTGACTCTTTATTTGATAATGAGTAGATAACACCAACTGGAGGTAGAAGACCCTCCAGTTCAATATGATAATCACAGGCGCAGTGTGGAGGAAGGTTCTCTGCTTTCACCTTGGAGAATACATCAAAATATTGGTGATAAGAAGCAGGGACTATCTTCAACACAGTTTCAATTTATTCTGGCTCTTCCTCCTCATCCCACTGCTCCTCCAGGGAGGCATTAAAACATAAAGGAGAAGGTCCATATCCCCTTGAAAGAGATGAAGTGAAGATATAACAACATCTTCTCCAAAATCCTTTATCTCTTTGAAGACCTCATCTCTTGATTTAAATAATGACTGAGCTGGTATTATGGAAGGGATATGGACAGTAGAAGGAAGGGAAGGTGTCTTAAGTTCACCAACTAGAGCAAAACTGTTGACAGCAGTGCCCAAGGCATTACTAGCAGAAGACTTAATACCACTAGAATCATCATTACTAGAATCATAGGTGATCAGTCCATTTTTCCAATCAATAAGAGGATTAAGATGGTAGAGAAAATCATATCCCAATATCAGTTCTTCTCCATTGGGTGAATCTATGATAAAAAAAGTCACATTCAAAGCTTGGGATGGAAGGAAAGTCAACTACCCACTTGGTATAATGGGTGATGAACAAGGCAGGGGATTCATTTGAATCAAGAATAAAAAGAGGAATTTTTTCAGGGGGCTCTGAAATAGTTTACAAGTACTTGAGAACAAAATTCTTTGCAATAAAAGAGTTTTTAGCACCAGAACCAATGAGAATACTATAAAAAATATCAGAGACAGAAGAAACAATAAGAAAATTTAAAGATTTATTGACACTATTATTCAGAGTGCAAAATTGTTCTCTTGAAGGAAATAAGTGAGAACCATTGAACCCATCGTGATCCCCACTCAGGCTTTTCCCTGCTTGCTAGGGAAGCGTCTTAATGACCAAGGTTTGTTCTGAGGTCTCTTGAAGCATTTTTCAATTCGGTGCTTCCCACCACAATAAGTACACAACCCTTCTTTGATCCTCCTCTCCTTTTCAGAACCAATTAATTTATTGTCCTTATTAAGAAGAGCAGAATGGGGCTTGTCCTTTTAAATTTGAAATTGCTTGCCCATCTTGTTCTTCTTATGGTGAGGCATTTTTGATGATTAGTCTTTAGGAGGCTGTGAAATTGGATCCAGTAACAGGAGGATTCTTTTCTTGATGACTACCCTTCTATTTCTGTCTCTAATGGTATCTGGTGTCTTATTCCAGTTTAATGTCCATGAGTTCTTGCAGAGTATCAAAATTAGCAGAGTAGGAAGCCAACTGGTCCAAAAGTGTTGATTCCCATCCTCTTCTATAGAAATGAATATAAGCCTTTTCTCCTCAATATCAAATCTTGAAATGAAACTTCTAAAATCAGCAATGTAAAAGGATAAATGACCACTTTCCTTCATCCTCAAATTGTCCAACTCCTGTTCATCTTTCTAACTTCATTGGGATCACAAAACAGAGTGAATAATTGGGTTTCAAATGATTTCCAATTATTGAGGAGGTAGGAAGGATCTTCATTGGAAATATTTTAATGGTAGCGTTCAATGCAGTTGCCAGCTCTACCAGTGAGAAAAAAAGTTGAGTACAGAACTTTCTTCCTGTCAGAGGAGAAATTTGCTTGATAATTATGGAAAATCAATTCACAGGATTGGATAAATCCTCTCAATTTATGGGATTGAGTACCATCAAAAGGATCAGGTGCTTTCATTGATGGAGTCCTCCATTCAGGGGCTTTGGAATTGTCCCTTGGGGCTGCTGCTTGAGAGAGTTGTCCCATAATAGTAGTCATTTGCTCTATTATCTTGAGGAGACTTGGATCAGATTGAGAGACAAGAGCTTGATTAGTAGGGGCTAGATTAGAACCCTGGGGTACCTCTGGTAGTTTGACCAAAGCATCTGCCACTTCAGTTTCCCCAGAATCTTCCTCTTCATCTTCAACTTCTCCTAGTCTTGCTCTTGCACTGTCACAGGGGCTCTTGGACAGAAAAACAAGAGTGTCCTGGCATTCAGCAATCAGGGAACTCACTTGGAATAATCCAAAGAATAAAGAAAAATAAAAGTAAAGAATTGAATTTCTCTAAGAAGAATGCAGGTACAAAGATGAGATGCAATAAGAGAAATGGGAAGCCAAATGGCCAAAGAGCCAAAGAAGTAAGTCCTTAATCACTGTTTTAACCTGCCAAAATGAACAATGGAATTAGTAAGGACATGACCACCAAATATCCATTGACAGGCAAAGAAAGAAAAGAGAAAAGGTGCTAAATGACTGACCTGATAATATCAATATTCAATTAACAAAAATGATAAGATAAATAAAGATAAAATAAAATCAAAGTATATTAATTAACTTGGGGAAAACCCCCCAGGGTCAAAGGCGGCTGGTATATGTGAAAAGCTGGGAGCTTGACTCCTTCAGGCTGGCAGCTGGTCTGTATTGAATACTGGAAGCTGTATTGATTCTCTGATGGAGTGTATACCTTGCCAGATTGGGAAATGAACTGTGTTGAATGATTTTGCCATAATGTACACTTGAAATACAGGTCTTGATGTATCCAGACTGTATTGAAATAAATGTGGTTGCCAAGTTGGATTTATGGAGCATTGACACTTGAAAACTTGTTTTGGAACTGCCTCTTGAATATCCCTTGAGAATGAACAGCAAGTATTCCCTTGGAGGAATACTGTGAGTGAGAATAACCATTGATTGCTTGATGGCGTCATTGGTATTTGAGATTATGACACTTGCCCTTGAGCCTTGATGAATACTCTGGAAGGTGTGCCTTGATTACCTGTTGAAAAGTTGAAATAACCATTTGAAATTGCCACCATTGCATTGCTTCTGGAAAAAGATTCATAATGGTGTATAACACTGTAAGGTGTGGATATGAAAGTTTGATAGCATATCAAGCACTTTTCCTGTCCTCAAAATTTGTATAAGGTAAAATTATTTAAAAATAGTATGAAATAGTATTTTTAAAGAGAAAACACACCAATTTTATTGTTCTTAGCTTATGAAGTATAAAACAAAAGTATAATAAGAATTTATTGTTTTACCAACAATAAAGATTTATCCAAAAATACTCTACAAGAGATATTTAAGGGTACAAAAGATATTTCTTCAAGAGCAATTTCAATTAGAATTAATTGAGCAAAGACCTGAAAGGAATTTATTAAATAACAAAGTCTTTAAAAAGATATTTAAAGAGAAAACACGCCCAAAAGTGACCAGAGTGAATTTGGAAACAAAGTGAAAAAGTTAACAGTGATGAAAGATGCTTTAATTCACTTTTGGGGTGGTTCAGGGGTAAAAATGATTATAAGAGTTAAAAAAATGACTATAATGATTTTTTCAAATGGTTAAAAGGTTTAAAATGATATAAAAATGGTGGTCGGAAACTTTTATTTATTGGTTTAACAGTGTTTAAACTAATTATAAAAGGAAAAGATTCTAACATGAAGACAAAAGTGGGGCAAGGAAGACATTCTTTTATAGCCATCAATTTTCTTACTCCAAAAGTAAAATTTACTCTTGTCAGTCGTGAAAAACAGTCTGACAACAGAAAAGCCAATTATGGCATCATTGAACCCTGGTTTAGACCAAAAAAGGGCTGGCTTAAGCCCTTTCTTTTCTATTTTTAGCGATTTAGACCCTTAACCTGGTCTAGAGCCTTCAAAACACATCATAATGTGTGTAACAGGTGTAGAAACCAGCTAAAAATGTTTTTACTAACATTTTTTTAACTTAAGGGTAGTTTTATCCTCTTGGCAGCAGTTAAAACTACCCTGGTTGGTATCAAAACCTCATCATCAATTGAGTCACAGACCCTGTGACTTAATTCCAGGCCAAAAGTAATTAACTTTTGCATGGATTTTGACATCTCACGCCAGTCAGCAAGGATCTTGGGGGTGTGGCTCCCCCTTAGAGCTAGAGTGTCTTTTCCCCCCCAGAATTAATCTTTCCAATTTATTTGTTCTTTAATTTGTCATCCTGTAATAAAATTATAATTTAAATATGTAATTAAATTGAGTTTTTAATTACACATCTGTAATATTTGATATCTCATATGTAAATTAAAGTTCACTCATGCAATACACATGCACATCTTGACATTTCAATTGAAAATACGTCAATTCCTCATAGCTTCTAAACTAAACACAACACCTCAATTTTAACACAAACATTTATGGTCAACACCACATGTGGTGTGAATTGAATTAAGGTTTTGAGGATTTTCATACTTTTGTACAAAAAAATACTAAAAACTTAAGTTAAGCTTATTTAGAGTTGAGTTACAGAAATTTTATCCAAAAGTGACCCCACTTTATTTTTTATGAGGAATCCAATGGTGTGATAATTTCTTTATGTTTATTCATTGGATAAAAAGCTATAATATATTTTATATAACTTTTTACCAAAAATAGTTTAATTTCAAAATTTTTATTAAAAATTCATTTTTACTTAATTTTTACAAGTAAAAATGTATTTTCATAATTTTAAATTTTATTGTAATATTATTTTTATATTATAATTAAATTTTGATTTTTAAATATAAATTTGAATTTATATTTCAATTTTTATTTTTATAATATAAATAAATTTATTTTATTTATATTTGTATTGTAATTTATCATTTGTGGTCTTTTGGGTATATGAAATGACCTCTAAGGCTCACAAACACCATATATGGCACTTTTGGTTATTGAAGGTTGAGATGGGCCAAAGGTCTTTTGAGGTGACGTCAGGAGGATATGAATGAAATTTGTGTTTTGGAAGGCTTCAGAGGTGAGAAAGTGTCTTTTGAGTGATTTGTCCATTTTTGGGTTTTTGGCTAAATACATCTAATACAGCGTTAAAACTATATTTGCGCAAAATGCGCAAAATGTGCAAAAGTGCACAAAATGCAAAAATCTGGCAGTTAAGCCCCAAAAGGCCTGATATGGCCTTTTGGGCATATTTCACATAATACATGAGAAATATGGCCTAAATGGCTTAATACAGCCAAATGTGCAAAAGTGCGCAAACTGTATTTAAAGCTTAAAAAGCCAAATACAGGTTTTTGGGCTTTTTTTCCCTGTTGTATGGAAAATACCCAATATTCTCAAAAGCAAAGAGACAGCCTAGAATGGCTTGATGATTGTGAATGGGCCTGGTTGGCCCCAGATGATAAAATGACCATTAAGGCCATAAATCATGACAATGGCCAATTCGACCAATTATTATGGATATGGCCAAATTGCCATATATTGGATATGGCATGGATATGCCATATTGAGGTCCAAGAGGGTGCATTTCCATGGTTGTGACATGCACCTTCAGACATGCCAGGGTAGCCACCCAAAAGTCCAGAGAAAGATCTTGATCTTCTTGATTTCATTCCCCCTCTTCTGGAGGGTGCTTCTCCTTCCATTGGTGGTCCTCCGTTCAAATTTGCACTTTGTTGATGAACTAATGGTGTGTGGTCAAGAGGAACCCTTTCCGTAGGAGTGAGAACAGCTGGGTTTCATTGAGATCTAGTATTCTTGGCTGGAGGGCTATGCTGAACTGGCATTATTGAGAATTTAAAAAATAAAAAATTGATGATACTTGAGAATAAGGAATCAAGGCTTGGCCAAATCAATAATCAATAAAATCTTGATGATCTTGAGCAATCAATCAACAGTTTTGAGGTGAAATCAAATTCAATCAATCAATCAATCAATTCAGTCAATATCAACAGTAAATCAAATATCAATAAATATTGAAGAATTAAACAATCAATCAATAAATCAATCAATGATAAATGTCAATAATAAATCAAATACCAATAATCTTTAATAATGAAATAATCAATCAATAAATCAATCAATAAATAAATGTCTTCAATATAAAATAAGATCATGAGGAATCAATCAGTCAAAAAAATATCTTCAGGATTCAATTAAATATCTTGATGAGCAAAGTCAATAAATAATCAAAATCAATTCTTGAGGATCAATCAGTTATCCTTAGTATACAAAATCAGTCAATCAATGCAAATAGCAAATAAAATCCTGAATTGCTGAATCAATAAACCAATGAATCCCAACTAATCAATCAACCAATCAACAAAATTCCTGATAAGACCTGAGTAAGAAAACAAAAGAGAAATGTGATTGAGATTGAATTGAGAATGAAATGAGATTGTCAGAAATGATTAAGAAATGAAAAGAATCAATTCTCATATTAATATAATGAATGAGATGAAAATTGATGAGAGAAAAAGTCATAATCATAACCATGAAGAAATAATAAAATCATAAAGAAGTCATAATTGAGGAATGAGAGAAATGAAGTTAAATGAATGAAAAGAAAGAATCAAATATGATTTAATTAATGTAATGTCACAGGGGCTCTTCTAAGTGAAGGGGGCCTGGCACTCAGTAAACTGGGGCTCACTGCATAGGGCTCAAAGGATAAGAAAGGGCAAAACACTTAAGAGCTTAATGAGAGTAAGATTGCTAAGAAATACTAATATAAAAGAAGCAGCAACAATAATAAGAATAAGAAATAGAAGAGCCAACCACAAACAAGTCCAAGTCCACTGTTTCAACCTGTCAGAAGGAAATAAGAGGTTTAATAAGGATATGGCCACCACACCTCATACTGAACAGGTGAGAGAAAAATGCAAAGACTAACTTAATACCAATAATTATAATACCCAAAAACAAGAGTAATAATAATTATAAAATAATAAATGAACCAAATTAATTAACTGGGGAAAAGTCCCAAGTGGAGAGAAAGAGGGGCTGGTATATGTGAGAATCACCAGCCCCAATCCAGACAGAGAGTTTTCATGAGAGGAATTGATGATTGAATTGAATCTGGCCAATATAGGTCCTGTGCAATCTGTACAGGATCTGTACAGGAGGAGTGGTAGGGTTGAGTGATCATACTGTTTCAGGATGGTGTATCCAAACTGTACAAGTATTGACAGGCTGTATTGATTCACCAGAGTGTATGCATGTTTGAGCAAGGAAGATTTCTGATACACACAGTGGATTGCTGATTTGAGGTGTTTGAGTGAGTGTAAGATTTAATACCCTCAATCCTGACTGGTGGTTGTTACAGGGTGTTTCTATTGATAAAGGAATGAAACTTGGGTTCAACCTTTTTGAAATTATTCTTAAATAATTGTCCAACCCACTTCTACTAGGTATGTTGGGCCCTTGTCTGCCTTGAGTCACAACAAAATTGGATATGTGAAGATTTAATAATTCAAAATATCCATTTTTTTCTTAATTATGAAATAACTTGGGGTATATTGGGTAATACTAATTGTAAACACCCAAATATGACTGGTGTTGAATTATTCAATAGGAATATTTTCTATCAGATGACCAATAATTGTGAAATTTAGACTTACTTTGGCCATAAAAGTATTTTCAAGTTGTTTTCATGAATATTTTAATCAATATTTACTTGACAGTTTCTTTATTACCAAGGAATTATTACACTTGCACATATGCCTTCATATATATGTACCAAATGCTAAATCAATATTTCTGCTCAAATGTCTATGTAATTATCATGAAATAATATTTTTATTTGAGGTAAGGAATAATATATCTATTGCCTACCTTTTTATTTAATTTATCAAATTTTTTCCTATCACTATTTTTTGAATTGTATTGTTGGTTCTTAATTTCTGAATTCTCTAATTTTTGCTATCTTTGGGTTTCTCTTGGTTTTGTTTGTCATTATTTTTCAAGTTTTAACTTTTTTTAATGTTGACGGAATTTTCTTTCTGTTGAACTAAAATTCAAATGTTTATTAATTTCATTTCGGTTGAATTTCTAGTTTTAATCTTATTGCAACTTTCCCAATTTTGTATCAAATTTTAACTGCTTTGAAGTCTTTTATTTTGAATATTTTTAGTTTTCTTGTTATTTTTATTTTTTACTTTCATTTTCACTTCTTTTATTTTATTTGGATTTTGTTTTTTGAATCTTTTTGATCTTTTTTTTTGTTTATTTTGATTTCATCTTAAGGTTCTATTTTCTCCTTTTTTTCTTTTTATTTTTACTTTATTGCTGATTTCTTGATTTTTGTTTTTTCTTTTTTGAGATTTTTTTTTCATTCTACATTTTTTTTGTTATTTTTTTTTATTTTATTCAGATACACTAAAAAAATATGTTCAAAAACCTCAAACAGATTTCAAAAAGTGAAAAAATTTCAAAAACCAAAAAAAATTAAAAAAAATCAAAAAAGGAAAACAAAAGAATCCAATAATAAAACAGTGAAAAAAATAGATTAACAAAAACTAAAGAAAAATAAAAATAAAAATAAAATCAAAAATGAAAATAAAAATAAAAAGCAAAATCAAAATAACAATAAAAATAAGAACAAAAATAAAAATAAAAATAAAAATAAAAATAAAAATAAAAATAAAAATAAAAATAAAAATTAAAATTAAGATAAAGATAAAAATAAAAATAAAAATAAAAATAAAAATAAATATAAAAATAAAAATAAAAATAAAAATAAAAATAAAAATAAAAATAAAAATAAAAATAAAAATAAAAATAAAAATAAAAATAAAAATAAAAATAAAAATAAAAATAAAAATAAAAGTAAAAATAAAAATAAAAATAAAAATAAAAATAAAAATAAAAATAAATAAAGTAGATAAAAAAATGAAATAAAAATATAAAATGAATAAAGATAAAGAATAAAAATGAAAATACCAAAAAATAAAATAAAATAACAAAAAACAACAATAAAGATAAGACTAAAAAAACCAAAAAAAAAGTGGAAATATACAAAAATGATTGAAAATGAAAAGAAAAATGATAATAAGAAAAATGAAGTATAATTAAAAAATACAGGAAAACAAAAGATTCAAACAAATATCAAAATATTTGAATTAAATGAAAATATTGATGAAAAAAGAACAAAAAATTGAAAAAATCTCAATTGACAAAAAAGTCAAAATATTTAAAAAAAACATGTTTCTTATGTTTCAAATGAAAATAAAAGTTGATAATAATTATTGTTCTTTGAATTTTTTATAAAAAATATTGAGATAATATTGAAAAAAAAATATCAAAAAATTGACATTGAAATGACATGAGGTATGTCAATGTGTTCAAAGCTGATTGACGTAAAAGCAAGATATGGAAGCTTTCAAAATTGAACCTCACCTCAATTTCTTTGAGTTTAATATTATATTATTTTCAAAGAAGACCTTTGAACAATGATGAGGTATTCCAACACATTTGAGAAATTAAAAAGAAATCTTTACATAAAGCCACATGAGGGACACATTACAATATTGCATGAATTACAAACCTCCATATGCAAGGAATTTTAAATTGAGAAAGTACATTAATAATAAAATATTTTTATCAGACCAAAGGAAACTCAGAATAGTTTACTAATCTCATTGAGATATAGAAAAATATGTCTCCCTAAACAATATCTTGCACACTAAAGTGAATGGTGCAAATATTGAAAGAGAAATTATTTCTGATTTATGGGTATTGGGAGCTGAGCTGTAAATTGTAAGCTCCAAGAGCTTGTGTGCAGAGTAGATTCCAAATGAATATGAGATATAAGTAATGAGAAGAGAAAATATATTTTATTATCATCAAATGATATAAATCTGGCGAATTCACCCTCAAAAGTTATGCAAACTCTTTCATAAGATATAAACACCAACTTTGTGGTGGATAATTTGAATTTTAGATCAATACTTTTTCTAGGTATAATATTTTATATATTTGATATTTGCTTTTAGACATCTTGAAACCGCAGGAAAACTTGAAATGAGTACATTATATGAAGTAGAAAAGATAATGGAATAACTGTTAAATTAATTAAAAAATTGGTAAAAAATTAATTTATTGACGAGTTGGGTATAGAATATATTTTTTAATTTGTATATCAGTGAGAATTGTATTTGTAATGCAAGATAAAACAAATAAATATCATGAAAACTACATAATATTCAATTTGAATTGATCAAAATTCTAAAGTCCAAACCTGTTGCTGGAGGTATCTGAAAAATATTTAAAGGTTAGAACCAGGGTTAAGACCTTGGTTGGACCTGAATCCCCCACCAGCCGGGCTCACTTTTTTCAGGGTGAATGATACAACATTCTTCTAAGCAAGATCTGTGTCAATATTTTGAAGAAAAATGTATTGTATCACCATTTGATGCCAACATAACCAATATCAAAAAGTCTTTATTAGACATGGTGCCAAGGAGAAAGTATTTATCGAAAGGAATTGACCAGGCTTAGAAAGAAGTACAAACCTCATACCTGAAGAAGTATTGTATTGAATTAATGCACCTGGTTTTCCTGAAAACCAAATGCAACTTAAAGAAGGAATTGTGGTCGTGTTAAGAAATCTCAAAATTTCCAAAGCTTTATGTAATGGAACACGTCAACTGATTCAAGATATCAAGCCTCATTTACTGAGGTGAAAAATAATGACCAGGGAAAGAAAGGGACAAGAAATATTAATTCCAAAAATCAAACTAAAATATGAGTATGATGAAGATTTTGGTATCTCTTTTACACAATACCAATTTCCAATTACTCTAGCCTTTGCAATAACTATAAACGAGTCTCAAGGTCAATCACTTAATATTGTAGGCATTTATTTGTACTCTCAAGTTTTTTCTCATGGTCAGTTATATTTTGCTCTCTCACGAACGAGGAATGTGGCTGGTATTCGGGGTTGAGCAATAGGGCCAATATCGGAACATAGAACAATCAATACTTTACGTAGACCTGTTTTGGCATAGGTATTTTCTATTATGTTATGAATATTATCATATTCCATAAATTCATAATGTAAATTTTAGAATATATGTTGAGATTCAGACAACGCGTATACGTGGTGTCTAAATATGCTTTTAGAAAAAAAACGCATCATGTATATACGTAACCACACTGCACGCGTATGATGCGCGGCAGTTGTGTAAGGTTTTACTATGAAACAATAAGTAAAAATTACTAATATTTTGCTTATTGTACTATGAATGTCCTTATAAATGAAATAAATAAGATAAAAGTAATTATAATTATGGCGTAAAATAATTATATTATTAAATAAATATAATAATATAATTTATATTATAAAATATAATATATATAAAATAAATATATTAATATAAGATAATTAGTATATTTAAAAGCTCTTTATTATTGTTACCAACAAATAATAAAGGTGTAAAAAATTGTTTTTATTAATAAAATACAATTAATAACAGTAATATTACCAATATTAAAGTTATAAATTAATATAAATACTATTTATATCAATTATAGAATTATTAAAAGTAATAATAGAGAGAAATTATTATGATAATAGAAATAACCTACTTTTAATGCTTAATATAATAATTTTGAATAATTTCACGCCTAGAAATGTAAATACAACTTATTTAAATTGTAGTTACAATAAAATTTAAGAGAAATTACAAATTTTCTTGGTTTTACGTGGGATTGAGGTTTTTTAAGAGAAATTTAAACAAAACAATTAAATAATTGCAATAATCACATAAAAGATGAAGATTATTATAAGATTATCTTTGTTCTTTAATAATATAAAAGTTTTATATATAAAGAAGAGAGAAATTACCTTTTTATTTAATGATTTAATGTTTTGTAAGCATCTGAGGGGGAAATAGAGTAAAAAGAGCTCTATTTATATTAAATTCCTTCCTCCTAGAGTCCAACAGGCTTCTAGTAGACGTGCACTGATCATATCCACTGGAACCGATCAATATTTTAAGGTTTGGTGATGATTACATCATGATCAAACCATATTATCTCATTATTACGCCTTTATTTAGAGTTATCACTATAACTCTAAATTTGATGACATCAAGGCTTGGAAGAACCCCAAAATTTGTGGATTTTATTAGCTTTAATCCTAAACAAACAGTATTTACCAATTTTATCACTCATATGACTGTTAAACTGAATTTAAGGTTACAGTGAGTGATCATAAATGATCAAATTAAGCTCAAACTTTAATCCTTAATAACTGTGAAGTTTCACACGCTACAGCAATTCAGAGAGTGAATTCTAATAGCTTGGCATAACCTTAATATGCTTCTAAGAGCATTTAATTACATCATAAAAACTTTCTTTTTGATGATTTTTCTTGTAACTCATCTTTTCTGTTGAAATTTAATATTTTAAACTTCAAACCATGATTTCAAGGGGTTATACCTGGAATATTATAATATGCAACACATCATTCTTCACAAATAAACTATTAGAATCCAACTGTCTACTTTTTTTAAGTTTGGACCACTTTCACAACAAAGTGGTCAACGGCTCTATTGATTTTAATCAATAATCCCTTACAGGTTTTAACCTTGTTTATAGCTTGTGAAATAAAGTTCATTTATGTATTTCTATGGTAATTATGTGATGACTTTATTCTTGGTTCATCACTCTATCATTCATATCTCAAAAGATATTAGCTAAAATCCTTGAATATATGTGTTGACCAAAAAAGTGCATATATTCAGCTTAACCCCTTAAGTATTGACTTGGGAGATTAGCTTCTTAATTGTTTTATGTGTGGGAGTTTATGGAGAATCCAATGGTACCATTTATTTCACATGTTGTTTCATTGGTATTTGAACTAATTAAGGATTTTTGTTTTTTATAAGGTATTATTACCTATACACCAGGGTGAATCTTGTGTCAATTGTCGGCCATTGACTTCACGTCAAGCAAATGTCAAGCAGGATAAAAGTTGAGCTCACGTGAAGTGAAAGTCAAGCAAACGTTGAACACATGTCACACTCTTGTCTTACACCAAATCCTGTGACATCCAGCAATATTGGTTCCCCTGTGCCTTCAACTCACATTCCTCACCACCTGATCATCCCGCAACCATCTGATGGTTGGTAAAAATTACACAAGACCCGCCTGTTTGCAAAAACACACATCAAAGAGGTCCTTCAGCCAGTCTTGAAGTAGGCTGGGGGTTTCACTTCACCAGTTCATCCATGAAAGGATTCTGCCTGAGCGGGATTGTCGTTTTGCAGATGACACTGGTAGAGCCCACCGCACAATACCGCGGGTGCGGGTGTGTGTGTCTGACGGGCACACCATAGCCAAATGAT
Source organism: Austropuccinia psidii (assembly GCA_023105745.1). Taxonomy (NCBI): domain Eukaryota; kingdom Fungi; phylum Basidiomycota; class Pucciniomycetes; order Pucciniales; family Sphaerophragmiaceae; genus Austropuccinia; species Austropuccinia psidii. Next base: position 31,514,694 of record JALGQZ010000013.1, on the reverse strand, counting down.
GTGTTTTCCTAATTTTGTGTAGCCATGAATCAGCTAGCTCAGCAGAAGGGGGTGACATGGTTAGAGCCCGCTGCACAATGCAGTGGGTGCATGGGTGACACATGCACACAAAGGCAATACATGTGAGGGCCTAATGTCAGGTGGCATTGACCATGTGTGGGTGACACATGAAACCACTCTTGGCTGGTGCATGTGTGGGTGCGCTTGCCTGTGCATTGGCGTGTGTGGGTGTGCTTGCGTGTGCATTGGCGTGTGCGGGTGCACTTGCGTGTGCATTCGGGTGTGCACCTGCGCAAGGGCCGATTCCCCTTCCAACATTATGATGGTGCAGTTAGAAATTTTGGATGCTGTGAAAGGTGAGTGTGTGGGTCATTTGATCATTGAACTTGGCTTATTCACACTGTACCCAATGTCAAAATAGTAAGTTCTTTGTGGCAATGTGAAATAATGGGCTTTGCTTGTCACAATGGCATGTCTCTGTCACTAAATTTTGAGGCAGTTACTTCACTAGCAAAATTGCTGATGAATCTGAGAGATTTGCATTTTGTATACTAAATATCATGAAATAATGGCTTTATCATGACAAGCAGTCCACATGACAGAACTTTGTTATCATACAATCCACAGTTATCTTCTATTTCTTCTTCAGATATAATAAAGTGTCCATCATCAAAACCAACAGCTTTTTAAATATTGAGATGCGGCCAATCTGGTAAGAAACTCACATCAATATTCAAAGTTTTTAAGATCAGAAAGTTATTGTTCAGTATGCTATATGGCTCAGAGACTTTAAAAATGCTATTAATAATACCAAATTGTCGTGAGTTGCCCCTCACAAAACATATCACACTGTTGCTGACATTTCTGGATTCAGTTGAAAATATATTGTTTCCAATATTAATGTTTGAAACTGGAAAATACCAAGGTGAGACAATCCTTGAAGTGGGATGATTTGTGTATTGAATGGTAGTGTCTAAGCTGATCCAATCAACTATTTCCCTTGTTGCATGAAAATTCTGTAAGTACTCAACCAGGCAATCATAATTTTCTTGGTCATGGCGGGATGGTTTGCTATATTAATTGTGATTGAAAAGTGCAGGTGGCTGTGATTTGAAAAGCTTTTTTATTTCACATGGCACGGATGGGGATTTCAGGCGAACGGAAAGGTTGGAACATCAACAGATATGTTGAAGTAAGGTTTTATCTATATTATCTATTCAGAGCTGCAAGAAGTTAGCCTTATTCAGTTCAGGTGTTTCATTAATGTGAATATATTGATCTTATTGATTGGTGTACATATTTTGTTTTTTTTGGGATCTTTGCAAATACTCCAATCAAGCGCTCATAACCCCATGTGGCTGAGGCTTGTGCTGGGCCCCAACATTGGAAGAGTTTGGGAATATAATCAGCAAAAGAATGCTTTGGTTTACTTTTCTGTTTTGGGAACAGGTGTTGATTGGAAAGGCGGGATTCTCTCCAATTTTCAGCAAATTCAGTCGCATCATCTATTGAAACAGTCCAACTTGTGGCAATGTTGATAGCACTAATCAAATGGAATGTATTCTTGGTTAGTTCATTTGAAAGTTCTTCTGACTGACCCATTTTTCTTTTAGTGGTGGCAGATTGGTGTGCATCTAATGACATCTGTTGACTGAGCATTAAAAATGGAATATAGACCTTATATGAGAGAGCCCATTCAGCGGATTTTAAGATACCATGAGAGGGGGAAGCCATGTTGCGAGGTACTCTTGTCCATGATGAGGGAATTATCGTCTCAGGGATGATTTGTCGGAGATGCTCCAGAGCCTCACCCTTGATCTGGTGATCACTCAGTGCAGTGATATCCAATTCAGAGGGGATTTCAGAAGTGGGGATGTAATCCGCATCAAATGAAGGAATCTCCGCAGAACCGCTAGATGGATGTTCCGTGTGAGGGGTGGGCATTGGGAAGTAGTTTTTTCGGGTGGAAGTAGTGGGGAGTGGCTCATTTATTATTTTTGCTGCGTCTCTTCTCAGGGAGCGGGCCTCTCTCAATGTGATTTTATCAAGAGAGCTGTTGGAAGTCATGGAATCTGAGTCTGAACTGTTGGTGTCATTGGATTTCCTGCGGGACCTGAGGTATATTTTTGATTTGGACTCTGGAATGCACAATTTGAAAGTTGCATGATCCTTCAAAATTCCCAGTATTAAATTATGCATCATGTCAAGATTAACCATTCTGGTTGCATCCAAATACGGAAGGTCTTCCAAAATTGAATATCGCACTCCATACTCAGAGAAAATTGCTTGTATTTGTTGTGGGGTTTCCTGAAGCCATTTGGCAATGGTTGATTTATGATTTTGGTATGAGCATGTGTAGTAAAATTGAGGACCAGTTTCTTGAATTTGAGCTTTGTGAATGGTGCAAAAATTACAAAATTGGTTGCCTGAATGGGAAACAAATCCAGTAAGCTTGCGCATGGCAACCACATCTGCAATGGCTGTGAGAATGGCAACACGGATAAAGGATCCTGAAGGACCTGTTGCGGTGGGTGAAAAATGGTTACCTTGCCATATCTCCTTGAGCTCCTTGATGAGTGGCATTAATAGGTAATTCAATTGAAGGGATGTTGGCTCCTTCAGACCAGGGATGATTCCTGAAACATAGACATTCTCTGGCTTCAATCTTTCACTTGGGGGGAGATTAAGACAAATAAGCATGATAGGTCCAAAGCTGGCCAACCGGGTTGACTTTCCATGTGCATTAAACCAGTCCACATAAATGGAGAAGGCCAATGCACCAGTAATGGACATGAATGGGGGGTTGTTGATATTTTTAGTGCCAGTGAAGCGTCTTCAGACCAATCCATCCCAGATGTCACATTTTGGGGAACCTTTGGGAGTTTGGGATTGTGGATGTTGATGCAGAATTTCCATAATTCCAGCCTGCTACAGAAGTCTGGCAAGCCAATTTTTGAATGGTTGATAAATGAAATGTTTTGTTGTTATAAATTTGTGCTTCATGTTGGTTGTGGTTTGGGTGTGGGGCTAACATGAATAGATGAATTTGCCTAATGATTGTGTGCAAAGGGGATCATGATCATTTGGGTCATTATGGCGTTGACAGTGGGGTTGGTCAGTTGTGATGATTCAGTAAGGCCATTAAGAGAGAAACATCGAGGACAACATATACAGTTTTGAATCACTGGTTCCAATTGGAGATTTACAAATATGGTACTCAGATCTTGAGGTATATGGAATGCAGGAGTGGGGGGACCACCGGAGCTTGAGATGCTGGACTTGATTAGCAGGTTTAGGGTTGGGTTGAGAATGTGTGAAGCCCTGCGGGGTATATTATACCTTAATGAGAGAATAGCCAATATTATCATTCCAAGGTCTTTTGGGGGAAGGGCATGACTCCTGCTGTATGGATTCTGTGCAGTTGAATTGAGACCCGGTGCTGTGGAGAAGGTGCTTTGGGTCAATTTTAAATAATCAGCTGGGAATATTTGATCCAATAGAAGTTGTAGGTACTCAGATCCTGCTGCAGAAGTAGGGATGTTTGGAAGTGATTTGGGTGCAATGGTTGATTTGAGCTTTTTAATGTGCTGTTTAGATTGGAAAGGTGTGAAGGCAACTCCATGCCTCTTACCCTCAGGGGAAGAGTGTGTTTGAGTTGAGCAGTGTTGACACATGCATATACACATTGAGGAATAGCGGCGGGTTGTCATTGTTGCAGGAATTGGGAGTATGGTTGGTTTGTGTATGAATATCTATGGCTGATGTGAAAGTGTTTAGGAGTGTTATTAATTGGCAAAAAAATTGAGTGATTATTTATGAAGGGGGAGATGATTTGAGCCAGCTGAGAATTTTATCCCATTTGTAATGGTGCGTGCACTGCAGCTGATGGAGTGTAACATGTCTCATCTGGATGGAGGAATTGGTTAGGAGTTTAATTGGGTAAAATGCCATGCTGCTCAATGCTCATACATATTCTATTTTATTTACACATGGTGATACTGCGGTTTTGACCCTTGAGGGGCGTTCCAATAGGGATGTGTCAACATTGAATTGAGGGGATTGACATTAAAATCATGTATGCTGGCACGCCATTGTACATGGCTTAAACCTTATTACAGACATAATGATATAACTCTATTACATAAGGGGTTGGAGTGCAGCTAAAGTCTTGGTATTTGGTTTGAGTGCAGCAGGCTTTTAATCGGTTGGAATGTGATTTGGATTGTCTCGCCTTTCTTGAAAAGGTGATGTCTCCTTTGTGGGTAAATCCTTCATGAATATACCCCTTTACGGATGTACAAACACCAGGGCGAATCTTGCGTCAATCGTTGGCAATTGACTTCACGTCGCAACACTGTCAGTATAAAATCTTGCTTCAGTCGCGTTAGTGTCACTTTATAGTCACTGGATTTAGTGGGTCACGTCACGTCAGCGTCAAGACAACGTCAATCGTCACATGTGTCACATGAGAATGTCACTCAAAGCCCAAACCCATTTCAACACTATTCACAATGTTTGGCTAATTTCACCTCATTGGCTTCCGCATGCCCACCTCATCCACCCCGATGCTTCGCATGCTTACGAGCCCGCACCGCCCTCCAGATGAGACTCCGACACTGCCCCCCCATCTCCATCCTCACCACTCCTTACGCTTTCACACCCCCGCCCATACCATCTTTATGCTCATGTGGTGCACTCCCCACATGCTCCCGACATCACTTATCCTTACGCTCGCTCAAGTGCCCTCCCGACACTGCTTACAATCATTACGCTCGCGGAGCGCACTCCCGAGATGCTCCCGACACCAATTATCCTTACGCTTGTGTATTGCCCTCCTAACATCCTCCCGACACTGCTTACCAACCTTACGCTTGCGGAGTGCACTCCCGACATGCTCCCGACACCACTTATCCTTACGCTTGTGTGGCGCCCTCCCGACATGCTCCCAACACCACTTATCCTTACGCTCGCGGAGTGCCTCTCAACATGCTCCCGACACAACTTATCCTTACGCTTCCGTACTACATCCATAGTGTACGGTGGCTTGTTGGCGTACACGATGAAGGCAATCTCCGAAATATGCTGAGTGGCCTTCTCTGCCAACAGGACCTAAGGGGAAATTGGTCAGTATATTCACAATGTTGTGGTTAGGGTTTAAATCATGAGACTCACAAGTTAAAACCTAATAAGTGGACTATTTAAGACAAGAGAATTGTGTCTCCTGTTTCGCCGACAAACCATTTTATTTCATGTCATTCAAATGGAACACTTTGCTTAGTCCTTACCTCATGAGCGTTGAATAGTTCAAAAGTTGACTTTAGTAGTTTTCTCACTAGTCAACTTTATTCAATGTCTCACAGGGAAGTGATTTAATTTGCATGATATGAAATAATTTGCAAAACATCGCCTCCTTCAATTTTCCGACAAATTGCATTTTGCAAATGCAATTATTTTACTTGCACCTTTTTTCTTGAATTTGGATCTTTTTATTCAAAAATTTTCAAACAAGTTATCAATCAACTCGTCACCATCTATTTGCTTAATAAACTACCTCCGCTATGGCCCAAACCCGGGAAATTCAACTGAATTCAATGAACAACCAACTTCAGCCCCAGAGAGTGGAAGTGAAATCTCTGATATTGCCAGTAGTCGTGAATTAGGCATTGAAGTAGAGAGCCAGTCACATGAAGATAATCAAGATCCACCAGTTCTTCCAGAATGTGAGTATGCATCCATCTTGAATATTTATAATCTCCCAAAACATGATATTGTGTCATAGCCTTTATTTCAGGTCAACCTCCAAGCTCTCAGAAACCGATTTTTAAAAGCTATGAGAAGGAAAAGAATTTTGAACCTTGTGCACCGACAGAAGATGATGGGCAAGATGATGTAATTTTCAGTGGGGAGGTGGAATTTATATCCAAGGAACAATTTGTCTCCAACATTGCTCAAACAATCCAAAGGCTCAAAAACATCCAAAATGATAGTAAAATTGCTGATTATGTGCGTCAAAAGATTGCTGAAGCCATGAGCCTGCTCAAAATGGATTTGAACCGTAAGTCCACTACTAATTCAAAACAAAGTTGATAAAAATAGCTGCTTACAATATATGGGCAGGTGTGGAGGTGGGAGAATTTCTACCTGAAGGATCTCGAGTCTTCATTGGATTTCCAGGCAAAGGATTAGGAAAAAGACCAAATATACATGTGACCAAAAAACAAACAAAACACGCCGTAACTTTGAAGCCGCAAATGATTCTCGCGATCAAGGTCATGAAATTATCAATGTTGAAGGGGACCATATTGATAATCAACCTCCGCATACTGAACCCCCCCAATACTCAATGAAACAATCCATGATGAAGCTCCACATACTGAAAGCCCCCCGATACCCAATGAAACAATCCATGATGAAACCCCTCCTGCCTCTCCTCGGAATATTCAAGCCTTTCAAGAAAGGGAAACAATTAAACATGATACAATGGGACAAAATATGACTGATATAATTCCTGACCCTGAGCCCGTATCGTCAATGATGATTATCAAGCGAGGAGTGGCGGGACGATCTGGAGACGGTCAAAGAAAAAATGAGGAAAAGTGGGTATGGATCGAAGAGAAAGAAGGGGTGACTTACCATAAGGTTCCTCCGTGGATTGCGTAGGAGCCACCTCAGGTTCTGGCTCACGAGTCATATTGTCCTCAGGTGGTTGGGACGATGGACTTGGGCCAGGAATAGGTGGCTCTTTGGTTCGGGAGGGTTCTAAAAAGGAGTAAGAGTCAGTTCACTCAACTCAAAAGTGAAAGTGAAAATGAAATGAAACTTTGGCTGCTTACCGCGGAATAATTCCTCAGACCATCGGGTGCCACTCGGGCCTGGAGTGGGTTGCCGGGGGGTTTGCTCGCAAGGCAAACTAGGAACGGGAGAGTCATGTCGCGGGGGATTTGGGGAGTTTTGTTCTATGAGTAATGGAAAAAAGTCAGTATTATTGCGTGAAGAGAAATGAGATAAGGAGGAGAAAGAAAACTTACTTTGGCGTTTGAATCCCATTGGTGACAAGACATGGTGACGATCAGCCCAAGCTTGAATGTCCTCTCGCCATCGCCATCCTTCATCGGCCGGATAATCACTTCGCTCTGGTCGAGGAGTGAAGTAACCATTGGATGGTGGCCTAGGAGGGGGAGTGGACAAATCGATACTGGAGGGGACAGGGCTAATCTTCCGCAATCGTTCCCATTGGCCTGTTTGGGGGCCCGGCGTTCATTCACGCTTGGAAATGGTTTCATCATCGTCAACCACAAAGGATTCCTTGCAAGGGTGTCTTGGGCGGGAACTCCTCTGGCCTCGTGGTCGGAAGGGGCGGACAACGAACAAACATTTCTTGTGTGCTTGTCGGCAAGCATCACAAGCGTTGTTTGTCGTCGAGGAACGAATTCAGGGGATACCCCGCTTGGTGCATAAAGTGCACGACATCTAAAAACAAAACAATTGAGGTTAGTAACTACATACAAAGTAAACAATCAAGAGAAAAAATGAAGGCGTACGATGAATTATAAATTTAAAACGGAAACAAAATAAGAACGCTCTAGTCCAAAGTGTTTAAAAGTCTGGAATAGAGTCATGAAGAAAAATAAGTATTAATACCGGTACATAATGTTGACAAAAGTTAAAAAAAGAGGTAACGCACGAGGTGGATAGAAGGCAGGTTCTGAAAGGATTAGCAGAAGAAACAAACAGGCAAAAGTAAGGGGAGTGGGTTTAGTGGAGTGCGAAAGACAAAAGTAGAAAGGCAGGAAGACAAAGGGGAATACGCACAAGAAGGACAAACGCGGGTGAGGTTGAACAAAGTGGAGTGGGTGAGAAAGAAAGTGATGGGCGTGTTGTGTGGAGATGGTCTTTTATACCATGGTGAAGCTGAGAGGATCTCAGCAGTTGCAGCACCCGCAAAAGGCTCAGCTTCAAGGCGTGTGGGAAAAATTGAAGCTGAGTCTCAGCGAATGCTGCAACTGAGACGTGAAATGCCCGCGTGAGGCAGAATAACAATGGGGGTGTGGCTGAGTATTGCAATTGATTGAATTGTCAAGCTGAGTCAAATCCCCTTTGTTTCCTTAAATAGCCACCCGATCACCCAGGAGAGTGGTCGTGAGGCCCTTGTTGAATGTGCATTGTGGGTGCAATGCACAAGTGACTCTTGCAGAAATGCACCCAGTGAATTTGGTCACGAGTGACCGCGGCAAGATCACCGGCCGTATGGCCTGGCGATAGTCTTTGAACAAAGGGGGGGGCTGTAAGACAAGTGAATACAGCGTGAGCTTGCCTCGACCCATTGCTCAGGTTTGCTTTCGGGTCATAATTGAAATGCTCAGTGGCTGAACATTTTAATTGCACAGTAATTGAACTATTGATATAACAATATGAAATGCACCATGCTGAGGCATTGCTCAGTCGCTTTTGTATGCAAACAATCTGAGCATTTGGCACAGCATCGGGTGACATTTCAGCCAGGTGCAGCATTTCACACGCTTTGGTGAAGTGCTCTCAAATGAGCCTTCCAATGAACTATTGCAAAAAAAGTTCATTCCATGGCTTTACTGAGCACTTCCACACGGTGCGTTTGACCATGACATGCTCATCTTGCATGTGCAAATAGGGTGAAACGCAGTGCTGAGCATGTGGAACATGAGCTACGTATATGCAAATGATCGGAAAGTGCATGCACATTCGCTATATGCATGCAGGCTCAAGTAGTATTACACCTTCCTAATCTGTACAGCCAACACTGTAGTACGCAGTACACCTTTGTAGATGTATGCTGCGGGGCAGAGCAAAAGCTGTTCAACAATGTAACATGCAATCACGTCAAGCCATCGAGTCATATCTCCTACCTGCATCCCTTTGATGCACCTTGTTCAACAGCTCTGCCTAACTATGGCACAGATGCGCATGTAATCCAAGTTAATATAAGTGGGTCATGGTGGGATGACTGTTTATTTGGGTCATACACAAACAGTGGATTCCATCCAGTGCCATTGTCAGGGCAAACAATGACTGGCCCTGCTTGTTAATTGCGCGTGCTCATTGTCGGGCAGCCACACGCTTTCATACGCACCCCCCAACGGGTCATACACAGGCAACTTTCACACGCCTGGAAGCCATTTTACTGCCAGTGTTCCGACCGGCTAGTTTCTTGGTTGGGTGGTCAGCTTGACTGCAGACGCTCACCTGCTCGCGCGTGGGAACCTGAGGCCAATCAGTGAGGATTTGCTTCAGCCTCATCCGCATTAGAATAATCCCAGCCTATGTTTGCATGGGTATCTCCCACCGCGGGTCATGTTCTTCACGTTCTCACATGCCCTGCGCAAGTTGTGGCACCTAGCTTGCAGCCAAAAATTCCCTTGGGTGGGTGGCCTCTTTCGCCGGAGTTTTGTATGCGCGTGAGGCAAAGACCCGGATGCCAATCTCGGGGGATTAGTACTCGCCTCAAACGCAATAGGGGTGAATGTATATGTGGAGCACGGCTCACGGCTGGCGCCCCCTTTTCTCATCCCACACATTCCCCCCTGGAAGCCCAGTAGGCATCAGTCAGCAAAACACTTCAGGCAAAACCAAAGTCATGTTCGGTGGCATGCCACCAAAGATATCTCACCCGCCCACACACAAACATCCCCACAGTGAGATTTCCCTTTGAAACGGCCCACATTGCCCAGTAGGTCCCTGTGCGACAATTAACCTGGGGAAGATATGCATCCATGTTCGCTGTCACACCAGCGAACATGACTGCATGCCTCTAATATGCCCTCCACAATAAGTTGCTACAACCCACCCAATTTCGGATATGCTAATGTCAACCTTGTTCCACCAAAGGTTTTGTACCTTGCTGCAGATCCAGCAGTCATATTGGTGCACCCACATTTTAGCCACCTTGCCTTGATATATGCCCCAAATCGAATATGAAAATTATGAGCCCAAGAGGCCCACCCCATCAAGACCATGCAGGTAACCACAGGCCATCCCCCCTTGACCCCATTGCTGCCTCTCATACAACCTCCCCACCTGCGCCTATTTGTCTTCATTCCGTTTAGCTAACCCCTCCCGATCATATAATTTCCAACTGTCCACAAATAATCTAAAATAGCCCTCATGTCAACCCCTTCACAACCACTTTGCATTGGGATGATTAATATTTGTATTCAAATAAATAGTGATATAGCCTTAAATCCTGAGAATTCCCACTTAGCTTCTTGGATTATCATATGGCACAATCAACACAACATATTTGTTTATCTCCCCAATCACCAGCATGCTATTGGCTCTCTACCTGGAGCCCTTTCCAAAAGGTTGATACCATTCCTTGGGGCACCAAAAACGCTCATGCACTGTGGTCCTGGTGGGGCATGGATTGAAAATTGCCGATCCAATCCTTCTCAAATATTATTCGTTGAGGGAGTATTTATGACTGATGAAAATGATCCCTCCTCATCTCAGAAACCCAATCTAGCATTGATGTTCTTCACAAGGTATCCAAACATTTTGTTCATAATGGAAAGCTTTTGAACACAAGATTTCAAGCTTAAAATGCCCAAAGAATATGACTGTAATACTCATAGTCAATGTCAACTCTTCACTCTGACATTTCCTGCTTCAAGCTCGACACCAGTTTCATATCCTGCTGTTTCATCATTGATTTCCAAGCAAAAACTCATACAATTACCCAGTGGATCAGACCTCCCCATGATGACCCCGCCCCATGCCATTATTCAAACCCCCCTCCTCCCTCATCAAAAGACCGGACTAGCTTTTCTCTGGGATCGAGAAATCCCCAATGGCCAATCAGCCCGTAACCTTTGGGCCACCTCACCCCCAGGATCCACTTTCAATGCCAGGCACATCATTACAAACAAGGTCGTTAGCTCATTTGAATCCCTTTTGACCAATACCCCTCTTGGAGGACTGCTCGCGGATGATATGGGATTAGGTAAAACCATTCAGGCCATTGCTCTAATTGGTACCTCCAAGGAGCGGATGATTTCAAACCCCCATTGCTCCATGCCCACCATGATCATCTGCCCCCCTTGCTTAATTACCAACTGGCAATCAGAAATATCCAAGCATGCTCAGGCTGGAGCGCTGCATTCCAAAATCTACCATGGTCCCACTCGTCACTCATTATCCAAAGACGACATCTTAAAATATGATATCATCATCACTTCTTACAATACTATCACCCAAGAATTTAAGCAAACCAATACCTCTACATCATTCATTTTTCAAATCAATTGGCATTGTATAATTTTGGATGAAGCACAGTGAGTGTCTGATCATAAATGATTCAAATTACCTTTTATATCCAATAACCCTTGCCCCGTCTTATACCTATATTTGCTCTCAATACACTGCCACTCACCGTGCCATTAATAGCCTCCTTTCATCCCGTTGAATATGTTTAACGGGCGCACCTATTCACGACACCATTTATGACCTTTTGGGCATAATATCATTCATCACTCAACCCCAGAGCGCAGATCAAGATAACTGGTCACCATTCATCCTGAGTAGTCTTTCCAAAGGTTGCAATGATATCTTGCATTTGGCATTGCGGCATTTAAGTTTGCGCCGCACCAAAAACACACATCTCGAATCCCTCCCCACTATTAGCCATCATTATGAGCTGCTCCCACTCAACCCAACCATGCAGCAAGAATATTCCATATTATATGAAGAATTCCTATCATCCAAAAGCAAGGGACCAGGAGAATTTTTCAGAAATATTAATAAGCTGCAAATATGTTGTAACCATCACATCATGCTTAACACAATTGCGGAGGCGGATTTGGAAGACCCCGAGGGCAGGAGCACTCAGGATAACTCGCCAACAATCACACGAACTATTGTGGATGTGGAAACATGCATGATGAGTAGTAAAATTCCACACCTCCTACAAAGCTGAATGAAGAACAAACAAACAAGGTGTGGTCCAACCAAATCGGTGGTTTACACCCAATGGACCCAATTTCTAGATTTGTGCATTAATTCTAATATGCATCCATTACCAATTTAATCCATCTGACTTTTTCATATTGTAGAATTGGTATTGCACTTGCCCATCACTCTATCCTTTGAGCACAAATTGATGGAACAATTACAGCACGAGCACAGGAGAAGGCACCAGAGAATTTCTTCAATAATTCTGAATGTGAAGTACTGATTGCATCCGTTGCCGCAGCTGGAACTGGCCTCAATATAACTTGTGCTAATACGGTCTATTTAATGGTGAGGGGACCCCCAAAAATCTGCCCTGATTTGCGGCCCCTGACATCCACATTTCCAGGAGCCCAATTGGAACCCGGCCATTGAGGCTCAGGCTGTTGATTGACTCCATCATATTGGCCAACAACAACCTGTAAAGGTCATCCACTATATCACTCCTCATTCAGTTGAGGTCAACATGCAGAAGGTACCTTTCAAGATCATCTTTGACCCTAATTGTATTGCTATTCTAAAATCCTTCCTTATGGACATGCCATTTTCCAAAAACCAATAGGTCCAAGAAAAGAAAAAATCATTAACTGCGTGAACCTTACTGATATTATATAATTTGTGTTTGACCAAGTTGATAACTCTTGTTCACCCTGGCATAGGTCCACAATTATGAACACCATGAGTTGGATCGAACTCCTTCAATATTTCCTCAATGAAAATGAGCAATAGAGTCTTTTTTCTAAGGGAGACAGTGATACATTCCAATTCATATTGTCTATATTCTGACATATTTAGCAAGTTGTTGCATCTTTAAGAAATAATACTCAGATTGTATTACACCTGCACAAATAATTCACAAAATGTTAATTTGTAACGGTGCTATACTTTTATATTACTAAGTTATTGCAGAGCATCACCATTCGGCCTAATAGCTGGCATGTCAAGTATCTTGAGGGTGCTAGTCTGCATCTTACTACAGCCTTTGAGCCAATCTTGATCAAGTACCTGAAATGATAAGCCTTCCGGAATATCACCATCATCTGTCAATCGTAATTCTGGAAATCTATCAATAGTTTTTTTACCCTTTTTTTTAATGCAATTACAAAACTCTATGTCTTGATCCATTTTTAATACCAATTCATTAAATAACTGGGAGCGCCAGCGTAATCCCACTTTGCGGTAAACTTGACGGCCATTTTCCAGTACCTCCTCAGTATCTGAACATACTCAAGGGTCATTGAATTGTGATGCTAGAATGGGAAATTTAGCCGTATCACACCATTCACGATGGCACTCACAGGTCTGCACATAATGAAGTAGATCATTATCAGTCTTTCCTCACAATGAAGAAGAGATACATTAACTAACCCTTTGACGAATCTTCGCGAGCTTTTGATTCTCCTTCTTTTAACCAAATACTCGGCATCCTTTTGAATAGACTTCCATTCTCTTTCCAAATAAGTGAAATATTGCTCCATTAAAGCCGCCTCAACCCCATAGTTATTATGATCCTTGTTCCAACAGTAATGATGATACTCGGTGCTGACCAGTGCAAGACGGAATGTACGGTAAAACACCATAGACATCAGCTGATTGAACGGATGTTGCCATGAGCTCTCCCAGTCCCAAGTGAATCGCTTTAGTCCTAGCTTGTGGAGCTCATTTTCGCAGTAGCTTTGGAAACCCTGAGACTGAACCTGCGTTGATGGCTCATTGAAAACACCCTCGGGGACATATCCGAGATGACCAGCCACTTGAATTGCAATTTCACGCTCTACTGTGCTTGGTGGTTCTGGTAGTGAGGAAAAATCCTTATCCCTAACTTTGAGTAGGAACAGGAAATGTGCATGTACTGCTGATCGCATTCCATGGACATTCTCTGGAAGTTCTGCTTTCAGCCATTTTTTTTGCTCCTTCTGGCTTGCACGTTTCGCCACATTGTGAGCTTTACGCGCCTGGTTCCTTTGCTGTCTGACCTCGGATTCTTCAAGCATACTCTGGGCAAGGGGCATTTGAGGATGGGTAAACTCATTATTTGACTTAGTGCCATGCTCATGCGCCGTGAAATTGTCACTCCTTGGTTCATCATTTGTTTCCATTTGAGTTGGAGACATGTTCTCATCCTCATCATCCACCATTTTTTCTCTTGATGAACTGGCATGAGTTGTTCTTGGTTTGGAGGAATATGGATGATGACGTCCAGTGACTTTCTCTTTATGGACCAGAGGTGAAGATGCATAAAGTTCATCACCTGCCATGCACATCATCAGTTAACACATCAAAAAATTAATGAAGACTGTTCATACTCACAATCATCAATTGGCTCCTGAGATCAGACTGACTTGCCTTTAGGTGCCATATCTAACCCATGAAACAAACATATCAAATTGTGAAAAAGGTTATACTCCAAAATTAAAATGACTTACTTTGATGAAGCATCAATCCTGGATTTCCCACCAACAGACCAACCCAAGTTACATTCTCCAATGGTCTTTTTCGTTGCCCCCCATCCACGTGCCTTTCATTGCCCACATGAACCTGAGATCCTGATGGAATATTGAGGGTTGGCTGTTTACTTCCTCCAAAGGGATCCTGGGATGCGACTGGATTCCGACCGGGATTAAGGAGGAACTCACATGGAAATTTTGATTGGGGATTAGCATGTGATGAAATTTGAGGTGTGCCTTTTGGCCCCTGAGACACATGTGTTTGTGTATTAGTGGGATTCGGGGGAATTGGAGTGACGTAAATATTTGGGATTGACCAAGTGCTTGAAGTTGGAGCCTTTGGATTGCCCACATCAATGTTAAGACCTGATACATTCATTGAGGATGCGATAGGGGTTGTGAGAGGAATTTTGGGACTCAATGATGACTGTGTTTGAACATATTCTATGCTAGATTCACTATTTGAGTCATGAACAGAACCTGAACGGGATTTATGTGACTTGAAAGATGACATAAGGGCCGAAAAAGTACAGTAATATTTTCAACTAGATAAAACACCTCAGTATTATGATAAAATAGAGTGATATGATATGAAATCTTTTCAAATTTAGAATAGAGAAATTCTATGAATAGTTGGAACTAAGTGTTGCGTGAAAGTCCAATAAGCCTCTTTTTAGGAGAATCCTCCCTGCCTCCTCTTGAGCTCCTCCGCTTCTATCGGAAACCACCCAGCACGGCCTACCACCATATAATGTAATATTTCCTTGATCTCAAAGGGGACCCAACATCCATAAGTAATCATATTTGGTAACATTTCCGCCTCCCCATTGTCACATTTTGTGAATTATCCAAACTGCCAATATATGCATTGAAATTCCACAGCATTGTACATCTGTAAAGGGGTATATTCATGAAGGATTTACCCACAAAAGAGACATCACCTTTTCAAGAAAGGCGAGACAATCCAAATCACATTCCAGCCGATTAAAAGCCTGCTGCACTCAAACCAAATACCAAGAATTCAGCTGCACTCCAACCCCTTATGTAATAGAGTTATATCGTTATGTGTGTAATAAGGTTTAAGCCATGTACGATGGCGTGCCAGCGTACATGGTTTGAATGTCAATCCCCTCAAGTCAATTATGACATATCCCTATTGGAACACCCCTCAAGGGTCAAAACCGCAGTATCGCCATGTGTAAATAAAATAGAATATGTATGAGCATTGAGCAGCATGGCATTTTACCCAATTAAACTCCTAACCAATTCCGCCATCCAGGTGAGACATGTTACAATCCATCAGCTGCAGCTCACACACCATTACAAATGGGATAAAATTCTCAGATGGCTCAAATCATCTCCCCCTTCATAAATAATCACTCAATTTTTTTTCCAATTAATAACACTCCTAAACACTTTCACATCAGCCATAGATATTTATACACAAACCAACCGTACTCCCAATTCCTGAAAAAATGACAACCCGCCACTATTCCTCAATGCGTATATGCATGTGTCAACACTACTCAACTCATACACACTCTTCCCCTGAGGGTGATAGGCCTGGAGTTGCCTTCACACCTTTCCAATATAAACAGCACATTAAAAAGCTCAAATCAACCATTGCACCCAAATCTCTTCCAAACATCCCTACTTCTGGGTCAGGATCTGAGTGCCCACAACTTCTATTGGATCAAATATTCCCAGCTGATTATTCACCATTGACCCAAAGCACCTTCTCCACAGCACCGGGGCTCAATTCAATTGCACAGAAACCATACATCAGCAGTCAAAGCCTTCCTCCACAAGACCTTGGAATGATAATATCTGCCATTCTATCATTAAGGTATAATATACCCCGCAGGGCTTCACGCATTCTCAACCCCACCCTAAACCTGCTGATCAAGTCCAGCATCTCAAGCTCCAGTGGTCCCCCCATTCCTGCATTCCATATACCTCAAGATCTGAGTACCATATTTGAACATCTCCAATCGGAGCCAGTGATTCAAAACTATATATTTTGTCCTCAATGTTTCTTGCTTAATGGCCTTACTGAATCAGTCACAACTGACCAACCCCACTGTCAACGCCATAATGACCCAAATGATCATGATCCCCCTTGCACACAATCATTAGGCAAATTCATCTATTCATTTGAAGCCCACACCCAAAACACACCCAACATGAAGCAAAAATTTATACCAACAAAACATTTCATTGATCAACCATTCAAAAATTGGCTTGCCAGATTTCTCCAGCGGGCTGGAATTATGGACATTCTGCATCAACATCAACAATCCCAAATTCCCAAAGATTCCCCAAAATGTGACGTCTGGGATGGATTGGTCTGGAGACGCTTCACTGGCACTAGAAATATCCATGACCCCCCACTGATGTCCATTCCTGGTGCATTGGCCTTCTCCATTTATGTGGACTGGTTTAATGCACATGGAAAGTCCACCCGGTTGGCCAGCATTGGACCTATCATGCTTATTTGTCTTAATCTCCCCCCAAGTGAAAGATTGAAGCCAGAGAATGTCTATGTTGCAGGAATCATCCCTGGTCCGAAGGAGCCAACTTCCCTTCAATTGAATTATTTATTAATGCCACTCATCAACGAGCTCAAAGAGCTATGGCAAGGTTACCATTTTTCACCCACCTCAACAGGTCCTTCAGGATCCTTTATCCGTGTTGCCATTCTCACAGCCATTGTGGATGTGGTTGCCATGCGCAAGCTTACTGGATTTATTTCCCATTCAGGCAACCACTTTTGTAATTTTTGCACCATTCACAAAGCTCAAATTGAAGAAATTGGTCCTCAATTTCACTACACACCCTCATATCAAAATCATAAATCAACCATTGCCAAATGGCTTTGGGCAACCCCACAACAAAGACAAGCAATTTTATCTGAGTATGGAGTGCGATATTCAATTTTAAAAGACCTTCTGTATTGGGATGCAACCAAAATGGTTAATCTTGACATAATGCATAATTTAATACTTGGAATTTTGAAGGATCATGCAACTTTCAAATTGTGCATTCCAGAGTCCAAATCAAAAATTTACCTCAGGTCCTGCAGGAAATCCAATGACACCAACAGTTCAGACTCAGATTCCATGACTTCCAACAGCTCTCTTGATAAAATCACATTGAGAGAGGCCCGCTCCCTGAGAAGAGACGCAGCAAAAATAATAAATGAGCCACTCCCCACTACTTCCCAATGCCCACCCCTCACACGGAACATCCTTCTAGTGGCTCTGCGGAGATTCCTTCATTTTATGCCGATTACATCCCCACTTCTGAAATCCCCTCTGAATTGGATATCACTCCACTGAGTGATCACCAGATCAAGGGTGAGGCTCTGGAGCATCTCCGTCAAATCATATCTGAGACAATAATTCCCTCATCATGGACAAGAGTACCTCGCAACATGGGTTCCCCCTCTCATGGTATCTTAAAAGCCACTGAATGGGCTGTCTTATATAAGGTCTATATTCCATTTTTAATGCTCAGTCAACAGATGTCATTAGATGTACACCAATTGGCAAACACTCAAAGGAAAATGGGTAAGTCAGAAGAACTTGCAAATGAACTAACCAAGAATACATTCCATTTGATTAGTGCTATCAACATTGCCACAAGTTGGACTGTTTCAATAGATGATGTGACTGCATTTGCTGAACATTGGAAAGAATTCTGCCTTTCCAATCAACTCCTGTTCCCAAAACAGAAAAGTAAACCAAATCATCATTTTGCTGATAATATTCCGGAACTCTTCCAACGTTGGGGCCCAGCACAAGCCTCAGCCACATGGGGTTATGAGCACTTAAGTGGAGTATTTGCAAAAATGCCAACAAATAGCAAAATATGTACTTCAATTAATAAGATCAATATATTCACATTGATTTGATAAAACCTTACTTCAACATATCTGTCGATGTTCCAACCTTTCCGTTCTCCTGAAATCCCCATCCGTGCCATGTGAAATAAAACAGCTTTTCGAATCACAGCCACCTGCCCTGTTCAATGACCATAAATATAACAAACCATCCCGCCATGACCAAGAAAATTATGATTGCCTGGTTGAGTACTTACAGAATTTTCATGCAAGGAGGGAAATAGTTGATTGGATCAGCTTAGATACTACCGTGCAATCCACAAGTCCTCCCACTTCAAGGATTATCTCACCTTGGTATTTTCCAGTTTCAAACATTAATATTGGGAACAATATATTTTCAACTGAATCCAAAAATGTCAGCAACAGTGTGATATGTTTTCTGAGGGCCAACTCACGACGATTTGGTATTATTAATAGCATTTTTGAAGTCTCTGAGCCATCTAGCATACTGAACAATAACTTTCTGATCTTAAAAACTTTGAAGATTGATGTGAATTTCTTACCAGATTGGCCACATCTGAATATTTATAAAGCTGTGGGTTTTGATGATGGACACTTGATTATATCTGAAGAAGAAATAGAAGGTAACTCTGGATTGTATGATAACAAAGTTCTGTCATGTGGACTGCTTGTAATGATAAAGCCGTTATTTCATGAAATTTAGTCTACAGAAATGCAAATCTCTCCGATTCATTAGAAATTTTGCTAGTGAAATAACTGCCTCAAAATTTAGTGACAGAGACATGCCATTGTGACAAGCAAAGCCCATTATTTCACATTGCCACAAAGAACTTACTATTTTGACATTGGGTACAGTGTGAATAAGCCAAGTTCAATGATCAAATGACCCACACACTCACCTTTCAAAGCATCCAAAATTTCTAACTGCGCCATCATCATGTTGGAAGGGGAAGCGACCCTTGTGCACCCGCACGCGCACACGCCAATGCACACGCAAGCGCACCCGCACACGCGGTATTGTGCGGCGGGCTCTACCAGTGTCACCGGCAAAACGACAATCCTGCTCAGGCAGAGTCCTTTTATGGATGACCTGGTGAAGTCAAAACCCCCGCCTACATCAAGACTGGCTGAAGGACCTCTTTGATGTGTGTTTGTGCAAACAGGCGGGTCTTGTGTAATTTTTACCAACCATTGGACGGTTGCGGGATGATCAGGTGGTGAGGAATCTGAGTTGAAGGCACAGGGGAACCAATATTGGTGGATGTCACAGAATTTGGTGTAAGACAAGAGTAGGACGTGTGCTCAACGTTCGCTTGATTTTCGCTTGACGTGAGCTTGACTTTTATCCTGCTTGACGTTTGCTTGACGTGAAGTCAATCGCCGACAATTGACACGAGATTCACCCTGGTGTATCCTTATGCTTGTGTAGTGCCCTCCCAACATGCTCCCAACACCACCTATCCTTACGCTTGTGTAGTGCCCTCCCGACATGCTCCCAACACTGCTTACCATCCTTACGCTTGCGGGGTTCCCTCCTGACATGCTCCCAACACTGCTTGCAGGATGCCCTCCTGACATGCTCCCGACACCACTTATCCTTACGCTTTTGTACTACATACATATTGTAGGGTGGATTGTTGCCATACACGATGAACGCAATTGCTGAAACATGCTGAGTGGCCTTCTCTGCCAACAGGACCTAAGGGGAAATTGGTCAGTATATTCAAAATGTTGTGGTTAGGGTTTAAATCATGAGACTCACAAATTAAAACATAATAAGTGGACTATTTAAGACAAGAATTGTGTCTCCTGTTTCCCAGACAAAACCATTTTATTTCATATCATTCAAATGGAACACTTTGCTTAGTCCTTACCTCATGAACGTTGAATAGTTCAAAAGTTGACTTTAGTAGGTTTCTCACTAGTCAACTTTATTCAATGTCTCACAGGGAAGTGATTTCATTTGAATGATATGAAATAATTTGAAACACATCACCTGCTTGAATTTCCCGACAAATCATCTTTTGCAAATTCAATACAATTTCAATAGAAGGTTCCAAGTCTGTTAATGCGCAGGTTTATTTTGGTCAGCTTGTGGTTCTAAAAGGTATTTTTTCTAGAATATTCAATAACTCTTAAACTTCTTAAATTGATATTTAACTTCTTTCAAACTTGCCAAAATTCTCCAATATTACCTCAAAAAGAATCAATTATTTTGAGCTTATTTCACTTCCACCTTTTTTCTTCAATTTGGATCTTTTTATTCAAAAATTTTCAAACAAGTTATCAATCAACTTGTCACCATCTATTTGCTTAATAAACCACCTCTGCTATGGCCCAAACCCCGGCAAATTCAACTGAACTCAATGAACAACTAACTTCAGCCCCCGAGAGTGAAAGTGAAATCTCTGATATGGCCAGTAGTCGTGAATTAGGCATTGAAGTAGAGAGCCAGTCACATGAAGATAATCAAGATACACCAGTTCTTCCAGAATGTGAGTATGCATCCATCTTGAATATTTCTAATCTCTCAAAACCTGATATTGTGTCATAGCCTTTATTTCAGGTCAGCCTCCAAGCTCTCAGAAACCGAATTTTAAAAGTTATGAGAAAGAAAAGACTGTTGAACCTTGTGCACCAACAGAAGATGATGGGAAAGATGATGTGATTTTCAGTGGGGAGGTGAAAATTATATCCAAGGATCAATTTGTCTTCAACATTGCTCAAACAATCCCAAGGCTCGAAAAAATTCAAAATGATAGTAAAATTCCTGATTATGTGTGTCAAAAGATTTCTGAAGCCACGAGCCTCCTTAAAATGGATTTGAACCGTAAGTCCATTACTAATTCAAAACAAAATTGATAAAAATAGCTGCTTACAATATATGGGCAGGTGTGGAGGTGGGAGAATCTCTACCTGAAGGATCTTGGGCCCTAATTGGATTTCCAGGCAAAGGATTAGGAAAAAGACAAAATATACATGCAACCAAAAACCAAACAAAAAACACCATACCTTTGAAGCCAAAAAGGATTCTTGGGATCAAGGTGATGAAATTATCAATGTTTAAGTGGACCATATTGATAATAAACCTCCGCATACTGAACCCCCCCATACTCAATGAAACAATCCATGATGAAGCTCCACATACTGAAAGCCCCCCAATACCTAATGAAACCATCCATGATGAAAGCCCTCCCGCCTCTCCTCAAAATATTCAAGCCTTTCAAGCAAGGGAGACAATTAAACATGATACAATGGGATGAGATATGACTGATATAATTCCTGAACCTGAGCCCAAAGTGTCATCCTCTGCTAATTTTCAAGGAATATTTCTATCCTGCATGGAAGAGTTTGCAGGAATTTTGAATTATCATTCCAATATTACTCAACAATCATGGAAAAGGGGGCTTAATAATATCAATAGTATTTACAAAAATTGATGGGACAATTTACCAACAAAGGATGCTCATACATTCCTGCCCATTGGTATTAAGGTGATCAGTAACCAAGAGCTTGAAATGTCGGCCTGGCTGGAGGACCTTGAGATGGCAGGTGAGTTTTATCTTTGTGCATGATGGATGATTATTGGCTGTTGACCGGTGATATAAATTGCAATATACAGGGTTAGATTTCTTAAGCCAACAGGAAAAGAAGGATTTTTTGATAACAACATTTGGAATCTCAAATTGATGAAGGAATCAGCTAAACCTCCAGATAATCTCGCAAAATCTGAACACTCCTTCTTCAAAATGGTTGGAGCCTTATTTACCCCGCCAATACAGTTAAAAATATTTGGGCAAATGTTACATTTGAATCCATTAGTTTAGTCTCATACAATGTGATTGCACCCAAACAATATGTTGCACCAACATCAAATTCGATCAATCCTCTTGGACTCAAATGGGGAGCAGTTGAATACCTTGCCTCCTGCTTGAGTAAATTGAATCAACGTGCAACCCAGCTCAGCATTGGAGGTGGCGGGGCTGGAAATGAGATATCCACAAAGCTGCAAAAGAACCTGGAGGATCTAATGGATACAGTTATCCATTTGATTATTGCATACAACATGGTACATGCACATTCAAAGGTCAAAGTTAATGGCATCAAAGGCAAACTCACGAACTCAAAAAAAATGAGGCCATCAAAGATCTTTCGATGTGTCACAAGAATCTTGGAATAAATTGAATTTGCTATGGTATATTAGCTGCATTCTGTGCGGCGGGGGTTTGTGGTTTGATGGTATGCTCAGATGACTGGACAACAAGCTCAGTCAAAGGGGCTTTATCACTAATTGACATTTCCAAAAAACTTTCAGAGGGTAAAAATCTAGTGAAGCAGGTGTGGCTATGTACTAATAAGTATATATGTAATTTACTGAATAAAAGTTTCTTCTCATAAGAGTCTTTTAACCCCACTGTACCTCTTAGATTTGAATTTGCACAATGCTTAGTATTAGACTTTGGTGATTGCTGGGTGGCCAAGCATGGTCTTGGTTCAAGTGATGAGGTGACCTTGACTGTACCCAGGTCAGCTAAACTCACAACCAGGATTGACCCGTTTTAGATTAGCTTTGTACTAGATAGATTTTAATTGAATTTTGCAAAGTTATTTATGAATTTAATAATCATGACTTCCTATCCTACTACTTCCCTGATGCCACAGTCTGAATACCAATAGTAATTGTACGGCGGCATGCCTCCATACACCATTGAAAAGACTCCCACAAGATGCAAGCTGAGTCAGGCAGTTGTGTGCGCAAGTAGCACACGCAGGGGAATTGCGGGAAGTCTCATTTATCACTTCCTACAAGCCCATAATAGGCCAAATGTTCCTTGGTCTTTCAAGAGGACTAGGATAGCTAGGGATCCCCAGCAGGGTGCATATTGCATTCGCTCGTGCTTGGGATATTCCACATGGCTGGATTAGAAAGTGATCGCATGGGAACATCAATATGTCAAATTGAATAATGCACTATCCACTGAAATTTTCAGGTTCAGGTATTTGAGATCGCGAATTTGCAAAGGTCAGGTGTGATCTTTCATTTTAGCCGCAATTAAAAAAGATTTATCAACCACAATAAAATTTAGGTGATATTAATAAATCAGTAATCATTTGGTTTCATTTCATTTTCCGCTGCAAGCATGCCATTCACAAAAAAAGGAAAAGAGCGTAAAAGGCAACTCGCCGGAAAGCGTAGGGCTGAGGAAGAAAATTGTGAGTTGCTCGCTTAATTCCAGTGTATATATAAAGATATATATATATGCTTCCACATTTATGTGGCACCCTCATTGGGCCCCACAGAAGAAAATTGGCTTTAGTCGGTTCAGATTGTGCCAATGTCATGTGGGCTCCAACAGGGAAGTCAAAGGATGTGTGCCAAATATAGCTCCTTGGGCATTGGGCACCATTCTGGACTCAAAAGGCCTTAGCTTCAAATGGCAGGAAGCAGTATCTGATATCTTGTCTGCTTCAACACATAGTGATTGCTCAACCACTCAGCAATAGTGGGAGATCCCAAAAGACAAATGAGTGCAAAACAACCCGAATGAATAGGTTGTTTTCCTCCTCTCACCCAACAGCACAAATATCAATGCCAGTATCAGCAAATATGTCCCCAAGTGAAATTCGGAGGCTTGTGGATGTCAATCAGATCAAACGCATTCACTTTGGTCATGTGGCAATTTTCTCTTCAACCGGATTACTCATTGGCCTTGTCTAATTCTGACCATTCAGAACAATGAGTGAAGTCAAGGTCAATCAATGGGATGAATTAGCACAATTCTTATTTCGCAAAAAGAGATTCACCCACCCAATTGCAAAAATAGAGCATTACCGGAGGGATTTATGTTTGTAATTGGTGGTGCAAACGCAGCATGAAGAATGAACAATTTGGTTTTTATGGAATCGTTGGGAAAATTGAAAACACAAAACCTGAATGGCGGAACTGAGGTGCCAATCTTAGCTCGGTGGGTTGCATTCTAGGTCAATCCTTATGATATGTTGGGGATAATTTATTTGAGAAGATTCAAAATTGCTAAAACTCATTGGGGGTTCCATCTTTTGATCAAGTCAACTATGAAGGCAATATTCCCGCAAATCAGGGTGCATGCAAGTTTGCTTCTGCACTCACTTTCACCATGAATTGATTCAAAAACTCACCTCATCTTGATAAGGATGCATAGCTGTATGATTCGGGATGATGGGTTCAAGCTGATAAGCAGACTGGCCAAACTCAAAGAGATGCATCAAAGCAGTGTACAGGGGGAAAATTGATTTTCCCTAATGAGCATTTTTGAATTGATCTATCCGCATGTCATGGGCTCATTCAGTTATTTTGGGCCAGTAGTACATTTGTTCATTATACTGATCCGGAACAGGACAACAAAAGCACAACACTAGTGGGTATGTCCGTGCAATGCTCAAGGAGGTTGGCAAAAACAATGTGCCAAAAAAGCCACGGCTATTATGAGATTGGCAATAGAGCGGGATATAAAATAAGGGATGGTCATACAATGTCATGCCAATTCAAAGAATGAGGAGATTTGCATGTATGTTGCAATAGCAGCGTGATGGGTGAATAATGGTGGGGTAAGGGAAAGGACAATATACACCAGGATTGGAGGGTTTGGATTGCGGGAGATAGGGTGGCTCACATGAAAAAGGGGTGAAGTGGATTATGTTCGGTGGCATGCCATCATACATATGTCCTGGTTTGTTGCTCTTGTTCAGGATGCCAATGCTTCACACGCGAGTTGTTACGCTTGTGCAGGCTCCGACAATGCTAAAAGTTCCTTAGGCCTGTGTGGGCTTCCAATGCTTCACATGCAAATCATTACGATTGTAAAAGCTCCCAAAAATTCAAAAAACTCGCTATGCCTGTACACGCTTCCAACAATTCACATGCCAATCCTTACAGTTGTGAAGGTTGCCAACAATGCTGACAATTTCTTACGCCTTTGCAGGCTCCCGACAATTCACATGCCAATCCTTATGCTTTTGAAGGTTCCCAACAATTTAAACCATTCAATACATGACTAATATTAATAGCGTGTGACCATAGGAAAGGCAATGTCTCACGAATCTGGAGTGGATTGCTCACATGCGGGAACCTCCCGCTTTTTTACAGTTAAGATTTGATATGGCTCTAAACCATGGAAGAAGAAAATATAGGAGACGGTAACAGTGACTATTGGCGCATTTTTTGCAAAAAAGGTCCACACAAACAAATACTCACTCAAACTTTTGGTGGGGCACTTACAAAAATAAGTCTCATGCAATCAGCAATTTTCTCTAGGGAGGAAATAAATAATTTTTACATGAAAAAAGAATGTAATATAAATTTAACATAACAATGATTTATTACAAATAATTGATTTGAAAGAAAGTATTACAAAAGAAAAAAAGTGGAAATAATGAGATTTTTTTTGAAATTTGGAGACTATCCTGGTGATGTCCTCCTTTGGATAAGCCTCCAGTCCCTGGTCAAGGAGGGAGTTTAGTCCCTCCCGGAATTCCCGGTGCATCTCATTTCAATGAGTTGCATCCATGAAAGGAATCATGTGGAGCAAGTGGCGATGCTCCAACAAGATTCGGTTGATCAATTCGTGGACAATGGCTTGAGGAATCATCAAAGTCGGTCATAAATTGGTGAATCCCTGGAAAGCCTCATTGTGGGAATGAGAGGGGCTTTGCACCGGGGGGGAGGGAACCGGGGCTGGAGTGGAGGGGGGGGAACAGGATGGGAAGGTGGGGACCAACAGGCATATTGTCAATGATAATTATGGAGCGGGGAGTGGCGGAACAAGCTGGAGATGGTCAAAGAAAAGGTGAGGAAAAGTTGAGAGGAGTGAAGAAAGAGAATTGGTGACTTACCAAAAGGTTCCTCTATGGATTGCGTAGGAGCCACCTCAGGTTCTGGCTCACAAGTCGTATCCTCCTCATGTGGTTGGGAGGACGGAGTCAGGCCAGGAATAGGTGGCTCTTTGGTTTGGGAGGGTTCTAAAAAAGGAGTAAGAGTCAGTTAACTTGACTCAAAAGTGAAAGTGAAAATGAAATTAAACTTTGGCTGCTTACCGCGGAATAATTCCTCTGACCATTGGGAGCCACTCCGGCCTGGAGTGGGTTGCCGCGGGCTTGCTTGCGAGGCAAACTAGGAATGGGAGTGTCTTGTGGGGGGGATTCGGGGGGTTTTGTTCTATGAGTAATGGAAAAAAGTCAGTATTATTGCGTGAAGAGAAATGAGATAAGGAGGAGAAAGAGGACTTACTTTGCCGTTTAAATCCCATTGGTGACAAGAAATGGTGATGATCGGCCCAAGCTTGAATGTCCTCTTGCCATTGCCATCCTTCATCGGCCGGATAATCACTTTGCTCAGGTCGAGAAGTGAAGTAACCATTGGATGGTGGCCTTGGAGGGGGGATGGACAAATTGATACTTGAGGGGACAGGGCTAATCATCCGGAATTCTTCCCGTCGGCCTGCTTGGGGTCCCGGAGTCCATTCGCGCTCGGATATGGTTTCATCGTCGTTAACCACAAAGGAGTCCTCGCGAGGGCTTCTTGGGTGAGAAATCTGAATAGAAAGTAAAAAATCAAGAAAAAAAATGAAGACGTACGATGAATTACATAGATTTAAAAGCGGCACAAAAGAAAGACGCTCTAGTCCAAAGTTTTCAAAAGTCTGGAAGAGAAGAAAATAAGTATAAAGATCAGAAAATGACATCGCCAAAGGTTTAAAATGGAGGTAACACACAAGGTGGATAGAAGTGGGGTTCTGAAAGTATCAGCAGGAAAACAAAACAGGCAAAAGCAAGGGGAGTGGGATTAGTGGAGTGCGAAAGAAAAGAGTGGAAAGGCAGGAAGACCAAGGGGAATATGCACAAGAAGGACAACAGCGGGTGAGAAAAAAAGTGAAGGGCTTGTCGTGTGAAGATGGTCTTTTATACCATGGTGAAGCTGAGATGATCTCAGCAGTTGCAGCAACCGCAAATGTCTCAGCTTCAAGGCGTGTGGGCCAAATTGAAGCTCAGTCGCAGCAAATGCTGCAATGGAGAAGGGAAATGCTCGTGTGAGGCAGAAGAACAATAGGGTTCTGGCTGAGTATTACAATTGATTGAATTGTGAAGCTAAGTCAAATCCCCTTTGTTTCCTTAAATAGCCACCCAATCACCCAGGAGGGTGGTCATGAGGCCCTTGTTGAATGTGCACGGTGGGTGCAATGCACAAGTCCCCCATGCAGAAATGCACGTGGTGCAGTTGGTCACAAGTGACCGCGGCAAGATTACCGGCCGTATGGCCTGGTGATAGTGTTTGAACAAAGGGGGGGGCTGTAAGACAAGTGAATACAGCGTGAGCTTGCCTCGACCCATTGCTCAGCTTTGCTTTTGGGTCACAATTGAAATGCTCAGTTGCTGAACATGTTAATTGCACAGTAATTGATCTATTGATAAAACAATATCAAATGCACCATGCTGAGCAATTCCTAGGTCATTTTTGTAAGCACACAATCTGAGCATTTGGAACAGCATCAGATGACATTTCAGCCAGGTGCAGCATTTCACATGCTTTGGTGAAGTGCTCCAAACTGAGCCTTGCAATAAACTATTTCAAAAATGGTCCAGACCATGGCTTTACTGAGCACTTCCTCACAGTTCTTTTGACAATGACATGCTCAGCTTGTGTGTGCAAATTGGGTGAAACGCAATGCTCGGCATGTGGCACATGAGCTACGTATATGCAAACGATCAGAAGGTGGATACCCATTTGCTATATGCATGCAGGCTGAAGTAGTATTACACCTTCCTAATCTGTACAGCCAACACTGTAGTACACAGTACACTTTTGTAAATGTATTCTGCGGGGCAGAGAAAAAGCTGTTCAACAATGTAACATGCAATCACGTCAAGCCATTGAGTCATATATCTCAACTGCATCCCTTTGATGCACCTTGTTGGAGAGCTCTGCCTAATTACGGCACAGATGCGGGTGTAATCCAAGTTAATGAAAGTGGGTCATAATGGGATGACTTATTCTTTGGTTCATACACAAACAGTGGATTCACTCCCGTGCCATTGTCAGGGCAAACCTTGACTGGCCGCGCTTGTTCATTGCGCATGCTCATTGGCGGGCAGCCACACACTTGCATACGCACCCCCTGACGGGTCATACGCAGGCAACTTTCACATGCCTGGAAGACATTTTACTTCCAGTCTTCCAACTGGCTATTTTCTTGGTCAGGTGGTCAGCTTGACTTCAGACGCTCACCTGCTTGCGCGTGGAAACCTGAGGCCAATCAGTGTGGATTTGCTTCAGCCTCATCTGCATTAGAATAAGCCCAGCCTATGATTGCTGAGGCTGGTTATATTTGCGTGGGGATCTCCCAACACGGGTCATTTTCTGCACGTTCTCACGCGCCCCGCGCAAGTTGTGGTGCCTGGCTTGCAGCCAAACATTCCCATGGGCGGGTGGCTTCTTTTGCCGGAGTTTCGTACACGCGTGAGGCAAAGACACTGATGCCAATCTTGGTGGATTAGTACCTGCCTCAAATGAAATAGGGCAAATGTATATGTGGATCATGGCTCACGGCTGATGCCCCCTTTGATCATGCCACACATCCCCCCCTGGAAGGCCAGTAGGCGTCAGTCATCAAAAAACTTCATGCAAAATTAAACTCATGTTTGGTGGCACACCACCGAACATATCTCACCCGCGCACACACAAACATCCGCACAGTGAGATTGCCCTTTGAAACCACCAACATTGCACAGTAGGTCCCTGTGCAACAATTAACCTGGGCAAGATACGCTCATTGTTTGCTGTCACACCAGCAAACATGGCTGCATGCCTCTAATATGCCCCTTCACAATCAGTTGCTACAACCCACCCAATCTCGGATATGCTAATGTCAACCTTGTTCCACCAAAGGTTTCATAACTTGCTGCGGATCCAGAAGTCATATTGGTGCACCCACATTTTTGCCACCTTGCCTTGATATATGCCCTAAATCGGATATGAAAATTATGAGCCCAAGAGGCCCACCTCCATCAAGACCATGCATGTAACCACAGGCCATCCCCCCTTGAGCCCATTGCTGTGTCTCATAGAAGTTCCCCACCTGGGCTTATCCGTCTTCATTCCCTTTAGCTACCCCATCCTGACAGATGATTTCCAACTGTCCCCTAATAATTCATAATAGCCATCATGTAAACCCCTTCACAACCCCTTTGCATTGGGATGATTAATATTTGAATTCAAATAAATAATGATATAACCTTAAATCCTGAGAATTCCCACTTAGCTTCTTGGATTATCCTATGGCACAATCAACACAACATATTTGTATATCTCCCCAATCACCAGTGTGCTATTGGCTCTCTCCCTGGAACCCTTTCCAATACGTTGATACCATTCCTTGGGGCGCCAAAAGCTTTCATGCACTGTGGTCCTGGTGGGGAATGGATTGAAAATTGCCAATCCAATCCTACTCAAATATTATTTGTTGAGAGAGTATTTATGACTGATGCAAATGATCCCTCCTCATCTCAGAAACCCAACCTAGCATTGAGGTTCTTCACATGGTAGCCAAACATTCTATTCATAATGGAAAGCTTTTGAACACAAGATTTCAAGCTTGAAATGCCCAAAGAATATGACTGTAATACTCATAGTCAATGTCAACTCCTTACTCCCACATTTCCTGCTTCAAACTCAATGCCAGCTTCATGTCCTGCTGTTTCATCATTGATTTCCAAGCAAAAACTGATACAATTAGCCAGTGGATCCGACCTCCCCATTCCATTATTCACACCCCCCTCCTCCCTCATCAAAAGACCGGACTAGCTTTTCTCTGGGATCGAGAAATCCCCAATGGCCAATCAGCCCGTAACCTTTAGGCCACCTCACCCCCAGGATCCACCTTTAATTCCAGGCACATCATTACAAACAAGGTCGTTAGCTCATTTGAATCCCTTTTGACCAATACCCCTCTTGGAGGACTGCTCGCGGATGATATGGGATTAGCTCAAACCATTCAGGCCATTTCTCTAATTGGTACCTCCAAGGAGCGGATGATTGCAAACCCCCATCGCTCCATGCCCACCATGATCATCTGCCCCCCTTGCTTAATTACCAACTGGCAATCAGAAATATCCAAGCATGCTCAGGCTGGAGCGCTGCATGCCAAAATCTACCATGGTCCCATTTGTCACTCATTATCCGAGGCCAACATCTTAAAATATGATATCATCATCACTTCTTACAATACTATCATGCAAGAATTTAAGCAAAGCAATACCTCTACATCATTCATTTTTAACATCAATTGGCATTGTATAATTTTGGATGAAGCACAGTGAGTGTCTGAGCTTAAATGATTCAAATTACCTTTTATATCCAATACCCTTCCCCCGTCATATAGCTATATTCGCTTTCAATACACTGCCACTCATCATGCCATTAAGAGCCTCCTTTCATCCTGTCAAATATGTTTAACGGGCACACCTATTCACAACACCATTTATGACCTTTTGGGCATAATATCATTCATCACTCAACCCCAGAGCGCCAATCAAGATAACTGGTCACCATTCATCCTGAGTAGTCTTTCAAAACGTTGCAATGATATTTTGCATTTGGCATTGCGGCATTTAAGTTTGCGCCGCACCAAAACCACACATCTCGAATCCCTCCCCACTATTAGCCATCATTATGAGCTGCTCCCACTCAACCCAACCATGCAGCAAGAATATTCCACATTATATGAAGAATTCCTATCATCCAAAAGCAAAGGACCAGGAGAGTTTTTCAGAAATATTAATAAGCTGCAAATATGTTGTAACCATCACATCATGCTTAACACAATTGCGGAGGCGGAGTTGGAAGACCCCAAGGGCAGGAGCACTCAGGATAACTCCCCAAGAATCACACGAACTATTGTGGATATGGAAACAAGCATGATGAGTAGTAAAATTGCACACCTCCTACAAAGCTTAATGAAGAACAAACAAACAAGGTGTGGTCCAACCAAATCGGTGGTTTATACCCAATGGACCCAATTTCTTGATTTGTGAGTTCATTCTAATATGCATCCATGACCAATTGAACGCATCTGACTGTTTTTTATTGTAAAATGGGTATTGCACTTGCCCATCACTCTATCCTTTCAACAAAAATTGATGGAACAATTACAGCACAAGCGCAGGAGAAGGCACTGGAAAATTTCTTCAATAATCCTGAATTTGAAGTACTGATTGCATCCATTGCCGCAGCTGGAACTGGCCTCAATATAATTTGTGCTAATATTGTCTATCTAATGGTGAGGGTCAGGCTGATGATCGACTCCATCGCATTGGCTAACAGAAACCTGTAAAGGTAATCCACTATAGCACTCCTCATTCAGTTGAGGTCAACATGCGGAAGGTACCTTTCAAGCTCATCTTTGACCCTGATTGTATTGCTATTCTAAAATCCGTCCTTATAGGAATGCCATTTTACAATCACCAATAGGTCCAAGAAAAGAAAAAATCATTAACTGTGTGAGCCTTACTGATATTATATAATTTTTGTTTGACCAAGTTGAGAATACCTTCTCACCCTGGCACAGGTCCACAATTGTGAACACCATGAGCTGGATTGAACTCCTTCAATATTTCCTCAATGAAAATGAGCAAGAGTCTTATTTCTAAAGGAGACAGTGATACATTCCAATTCATATTGTCTATATTCTGAAATATCTAGAAAGTTGTTGCATCTTTAAGAAATAATAATCAGATTGTATTAAACCTGCACAAATAATTCACAAAATGTTAATTTGTAACGGTGCTATACATTTATATTACTAAGTTATTGCAGAGCATCACCATTTGGCCTAATAACTGGCATGTCAAGTATATTGAGAGCGCTAGTCTGCATCTTACTACAGATCTTGAGCCAATCTTGATCAAATACCTAAAATGATAGGCCTTGCAGAATATCACCATCATCTGTCGATCATAATTCTGGCAATCTATCAATGGTTTTTTTACCCTTTTTTTAATGTGATTACAAAACTCTATGTCTCAATCCATTTTTAATACCAATTAATTAAATAACTGGGAGTGCCAGCGTAATCCCACTTTGCGGTAAGCTTGACGGCCATTTTCCAGTACCTCCTCAGTATCTGAGCATACTCAAGGGTCAATGAATTGTGATGCTAGAATGGGAAATTTAGCTGTATCACACCATTCACAACGGTGCTCACAGGTCTGCCCATAATCAAGTAGATCATCATCAGTCTTTGTTCACAATGAAGAAGAGATACAGTAACTGAACCTTTGACGAATCTTTGCAAGCTTTCGATTCTCCTTTGTTTTAACCAAATGCTCGGCATCCTTTTGAATAGACTTCCATTCTCTTTTCAAATAAGTGAAATATTGCTCCATTAAAGCCACCACGACCCCATAGTTATTATGATCCTTGTTCCAACAGTAATGATGATACTCAGTGCTGACAAGTGCAAGACGGAATGTATGGTAAAACATCATAGACATCAGCTCATTGAACGGATGTTGCCATGAGCTCTCCACTCCCAAGTGAATTGCTTTAGTCCTAGCTTGTGGAGCTCATTTTTGCAGTAGCTTTGGAAACCCTGAGACTGAACCTCCGTTGATGGCTCATTTAAAACATCCTTGGGGAGATACCCGAGATGAATAACCACTTGAATTGCAATTTCACGCTCTTCTGTGCTGGGTGGTGCTGGTAGTGAGGAAAAATGCTTATCCCTAGCTTTGAGTAGGAACAGGCAATGGGCATGTACTGCTGATCTCATTCCATGGACATTCTCTGGAAGTTCTTCTTTCAGCCATTTTTGTTGCTCCTTCTGGCTTGCATGTCTGGCCACATTGTGAGCTTTACGAGCCTGGTTCCTTTGCTGTCTGACCTCGGATTGTTCAAGCATACTATGGCCAAGGGGCATTTGAGGATGGGTGAACTCACTATTTGACTGAGTGCCATGCTCATGCACTGTGAAATTGTCCCTCCTTGGTTCATCATTTGTTTCCATTTGAGTCAGAGACATGTTCTCATCCTCATCATCCACCATTTTTCCTTTGATGAACTGGCATGAGCTGTTCTTGTTTTGGAGGCATATGGATGATGAAGTACAGTGAATTTCTCTTTATGTACCAAAGGTGAAGTTGCATAAAGTTCATCACCTGCCATGCACATCATCAGTTAATACATCAAAAAATTAATAAAGACTGGTCATACTCACAATCCTCAATTGGCTCCTGAGATTGGACTGACTTGCCTTTAGGTGCCATATCTAACACATGAAACAAACATATCAAATTGTGAAAAAGGTTATACTCCGACATCAAAATGACTTACTTTGATGGACAATCAATCCTGGATTTCCCTCTGACAGACCCCTTCAAGTAACATTTTCCAATGGTCTTTTTTGTTGCCCACCATCAACCTGCTTTTCATCTCCCACATGAACCTGAGATCCTGATGGAATATTGAGGGTTGGCTGTTTACTTTGTCCAAAGGGATCCTGGGATGCAACTGGATTCCGACCAGGATTAATGAGGAACTCACGTGAAAATGCTTATTGGGTATTAGCCTTTGATGAGATTTGAGGTGTGCTTTCTGGCCCCTCAGACACATCCATTTGTGTATTAGTGGGATTCAGGGGAATTGGAGTGACAAAAATATTTGAGATTGACCAAGTGCTTGAAGTTTAAGCTTTTGGATTTCCCACATCAATGTTAAGACCCGATACATTCATTAAGGATGCAATAGTGGTTGTGAGAGGAATGTTGGGAATCAATGGTGACTGTGTTTGAACATATTCTATGCTAGATTCACCATCTGAGTCATGAACAGAACCTGAACAGGATTTAAGTGGCTTGGAAGATGACATAAGGGCCAAAAAAGTACAGTAATATTTTAAAATAGATAAAACACCTCAGTATTATGATAAAATAGAGTGATATGAGATGAAATCTTTTCAAATTTAGAATAGAGATATTCTATGAATATTTCTAAAAAGAGTCTTATTGGAAGTCCAAAAAGCATCTTTTTAGGAGAATCCTCCCTGCCTCCTCTTGAGCTCCACCACTTTTGTCGGAAACCACCCTGCATGGCCTACCAAAATATGATTTATTATTCCCTTGATCTCAAAGGGGACCCTTCATCCACAAGTAATCATATTTGGTAACATTTCTGCCTGCCCATTGTCACATTTTGTTAATTAGCCAAACTGTCAATATATGCATTGAAATTCCACAGCTTTCACCAGGGCGAATCTCGTGTCAATCGTCGGCAATTGACTTCACGTCAAGCAGGATAAAAGTCGAGCTCACTTCAAGCCAAAATCAAGCGAACGTCGAGCACACTTCCTACTCTTGTCTTACACCAAATCCTGTGACATCCACCAATATTGGTTCTCCTGTGCCTTTAACTCAGATTCCTCACCACCTGATCATCCCGCAACCGTCCAATGGTTGGTAAAAATTACACAAGACCCGCCTGTTTGCACAAACACACATCAAAGAGGTGCTTCAGCCAGTCTTGATGTAGGCGGGGGGTTTACTTCACCAGGTCATCCATGAAAGGACTCCGCCTGAGCGGGATTGGCATTTTGCAGATGACACTGGTAGAGCCTGCCGCACAATACTGCGGGTGTGGGTGTGGGTGCGCTTGCGTGTGCATTGGCGTGTGTGGGTGCGGTGCGCTTGCATGTGCATTGGCGTGTGTGGGTGCGGGTGTGCTTGCGTGTGCATTGGCGTGTGCAGGTGCGGGTGCGCAAGGGCCGCTTCCCCTTCCAACATGATGATGGTGCAGTTAGAAATTTTGGATGCTGTGAAAGGTGAGTGTGTGGGTCATTTGATCATTGAACTTGGCTTATTCACACTGTGCCCAATTTCAAAATAGTAAGTTCTTTGTGGCAATGTGAAATAATGGGCTTTGCTTTTCACAATGGCATGTCTCTGTCACTAAATGTTGAGGCAGTTATTTCACTAGCAATATTGCTAATGAATCTGAGAGATTTGCATTTCTGTAGACTAAATTTCATGAAATAACGGCTTTATCCTTACAAGCAGTCCAGATGACAGAAATTTGTTATCATACAATCCACAGTTACCTTCTATTTCTTCTTCAGATATAATCAAGTGTCCATCATCAAAACCAACAGCTTTATAAATATTCAGATGCGGCCAATCTGGTAAGAAATTCACATCAATCTTCAAAGTTTTTAAGATCAGAAAGTTATTGTTCAGTATGCTAGATGGCTCAGAGACTTTGAAAATTCTATTAATAACCCCAAAACATCGTGAGTTGCCCCTCAGAAAACATATCACACTGTTGCTGACATTTTTGGATTCAGTTGAAAATATATTGTTCCCAATATTAATGTTTGAAACTGGAAAATACCAAGGTGAGACAATCCTTGAAATGGGAGGACTTGTGGATTGCACGGTAGTGTCTAAACTGATCCAATCAACTATTTCCCTTGTTGCATGAAAATTCTGTAAGTACTCAACCAGTCAATCATAGTTTTCTTGGTCATGGCGGGATGGTTTGTTATATTTATGGTGATTGAACAGGGCAGGTGGCTGTGATTCAAAAAGGTGTTTTATTTCACATGGCACGGGTGGGGATTTCAGGAGAACGGAAAGGTTGGAACATCAACAGATATGTTGAAGTAAGGTTTTATCTATATCATCTATTCAGAGTTGCAATAAGTTAATCTTATTCAGTTCAGGTGTTTAATCAATGTGAATATATTGATGTTATCAATTGACGTACATATCTTGTTATTTGTTGGCATCTTTGCAAATACTCCAATAAAGCGCTCATAGCCCCATGTGGCTGAGGCTTGTGCTGGGCCCCAACGTTGGAAGAGTTCAGGAATATGATCAGAAAAATGATGATTTGGTTTACTTTTCTGTTTTGGGAACAGGAGTTGATTGGAAAGGCGGAATTTTTTCCAATGTTCAGCAAATGCAGTTGCATCTCCTATTGAAACAGTCCAGCTTGTGGCAATGTTTATAGCACTAATCAAATGGAATGTATTCTTGGTTAGTTCATTTGCAAGTTCTTCTGACTGACCCATTTTTCATTGAATGTTGGCAGATTGGTGTACATCTAATGACATCTGTTGACTGAGCATTAAAAATGGAATATAGAGCTTATATAAGAGAGCCCATTCAGCGGATTTTAAGCTACCATGAGAGGGGGAACCCATTTTGCAAGGTACTCTTGTCCATGATGAGGGAATTATTGTCTCAGATATGATTTGACGGAGATGCTCCAGAGCCTCACCCTTGATCTGGTGATCACTCAGTGGAGTGATATCCAATTCAGAGGGGATTTCAGAAGTGGGGATGTAATCGGCATAAAATGAAGGAATCTCCGCAGAGCCACTAGAAGGATGTTCCGTGTGAGGGGTGGGCATTGGGAAGTAGTGGGGAGTGGCTCATTTATTATTTTTGCTGCGTCTCTTCTCAGGGAGCGGGCCTCTCTCAATGTGATTTTATCAAGAGAGCTGTTGGAAGTCATGGAATCTGAGTCTGAACTGTTGGTGTCATTGGATTTCCTGCGGGACCTGAGGTAAATTTTTGATTTGGACTCTGGAATGCACAATTTGAAAGTTGCATGATCCTTCAAAATTCCAAGTATTAAATTATGCATTATGTCAAGATTAACCATTCTGGTTGCATCCCAATACAGAAGGTCTTTTAAAATTGAATATCGCACTCCATACTCAGATAAAATTGCTTGTCTTTGTTGTGGGGTTGCCCAAAGCCATTTGGCAATGGTTGATTTATGATTTTGATATGAGGGTGTGTAGTGAAATTGAGGACCGATTTCTTCAATTTGAGCTTTGTGAATGGTGCAAAAATTACAAAAGTGGTTGCCTGAATGGGAAATAAAT
Source organism: Austropuccinia psidii (assembly GCA_023105745.1). NCBI lineage: Eukaryota > Fungi > Basidiomycota > Pucciniomycetes > Pucciniales > Sphaerophragmiaceae > Austropuccinia > Austropuccinia psidii. The sequence continues at coordinate 31,477,495 of JALGQZ010000013.1, read as the reverse complement.
CCAGTAAGCTTGCGCATGGCAACCACATCCGCAATGGCTGTGAGAATGGCAACACGGATAAAGGATCCTGAAGGACCTGTTGAGGTGGGTGAAAAATGGTAACCTTGCCATAGCTCTTTGAGCTCCTTGATGAGTGGCATTAATAAATAATTCAATTGAAGGGAAGTTGGCTCCTTCGGACCAGGGATGATTCCTGCAACATAGACATTCTCTGGCTTCAATCTTTCACTTGGGGGGAGATTAAGACAAATAAGCATGATAGGTCCAATGCTGGCCAACCGGGTGGACTTTCCATGTGCATTAAACCAGTCCACATAAATGGAGAAGGCCAATGCACCAGGAATGGACATCAATGGGGGGTCATGGATATTTCTAGTGCCAGTGAAGCGTCTCCAGACCAATCCATCCCAGACGTCACATTTTGGGGAATCTTCGGGAATTTGGGATTGTTGATGTTGATGCAGAATGTCCATAATTCCAGCCCGCTGGAGAAATCTGGCAAGCCAATTTTTGAATGGTTGATCAATGAAATGTTTTGTTGGTATAAATTTTTGCTTCATGTTGGGTGTGTTTTGGGTGTGGGCTTCAAATGAATAGATGAATTTGCCTAATGATTGTGTGCAAGGGGGATCATGATCATTTGGGTCATTATGGCGTTGACAGTGGGGTTGGTCAGTTTTGACTGATTCAGTAAGGCCATTAAGCAAGAAACATTGAGGACAAAATATATAGTTTTGAATCACTGGCTCCGATTGGAGATGTTCAAATATGGTACTCAGATCTTGAGGTATATGGAATGCAGGAATGGGGGGACCACTGGAGCTTGAGATGCTGGACTTGATCAGCAGGTTTAGGGTGGGGTTGAGAATGCGTGAAGCCCTGCGGGGTATATTATACCTTAATGATAGAATGGCAGATATTATCATTCCAAGGTCTTGTGGAGGAAGGCTTTGACTGCTGATGTATGGTTTCTGTGCAATTGAATTGAGCCCCGGTGCTGTGGAGAAGGTGCTTTGGGTCAATGGTGAATAATCAGCTGGGAATATTTGATCCAATAGAAGTTGTGGGCACTCAGATCCTGACCCAGAAGTAGGGATGTTTGGAAGAGATTTGGGTGCAATGGTTGATTTGAGCTTTTTAATGTGCTGTTTATATTGGAAAGGTGTGAAGGCAACTCCAGGCCTATCACCCTCAGGGGAAGAGTGTGTATGAGTTGAGTAGTGTTGACACATGCATATACGCATTGAGGAATAGTGGCGGGTTGTCATTTTTTCAGGAATTGGGAGTACGGTTGGTTTGTGTATAAATATCTATGGCTGATGTGAAAGTGTTTAGGAGTGTTATTAATTGGAAAAAAAATTGAGTGATTATTTATGAAGGGGGAGATGATTTGAGCCATCTGAGAATTTTATCCCATTTGTAATGGTGTGTGAGCTGCAGCTGATGGATTGTAACATGTCTCACCTGGATGGCGGAATTGGTTAGGAGTTTAATTGGGTAAAATGCCATGCTGCTCAATGCTCATACATATTCTATTTTATTTACACATGGCGATACTGCGGTTTTGACCCTTGAGGGGTGTTCCAATAGGGATATGTCATAATTGACTTGAGGGGATTGACATTCAAACCATGTACGCTGGCACGCCATCGTACATGGCTTAAACCTTATTACACACATAACGATATAACTCTATTACATAAGGGGTTGGAGTGCAGCTGAATTCTTGGTATTTGGTTTGAGTGCAGCAGGCTTTTAATCGGCTGGAATGTGATTTGGATTGTCTCGCCTTTCTTGAAAAGGTGATGTCTCTTTTGTGGGTAAATCCTTCATGAATATACCCCTTTACAGATGTACAATGCTGTGGAATTTCAATGCATATATTGGCAGTTTGGATAATTCACAAAATGTGACAATGGGGAGGCGGAAATGTTACCAAATATGATTACTTATGGATGTTGGGTCCCCTTTGAGATCAAGGAAATATTACATTATATGGTGGTAGGCCGTGCTGGGTGGTTTCCGATAGAAGCGGAGGAGCTCAAGAGGAGGCAGGGAGGATTCTCCTAAAAAGAGGCTTATTGGACTTTCACGCAACACTTATTTCCAACTATTCATAGAATTTCTCTATTCTAAATTTGAAAAGATTTCATATCATATCACTCTATTTTATCATAATACTGAGGTGTTTTATCTAGTTGAAAATATTACTGTACTTTTTCGGCCCTTATGTCATCTTTCAAGTCACATAAATCCCGTTCAGGTTCTGTTCATGACTCAAATAGTGAATCTAGCATAGAATATGTTCAAACACAGTCATCATTGAGTCCCAAAATTCCTCTCACAACCCCTATCGCATCCTCAATGAATGTATCAGGTCTTAACATTGATGTGGGCAATCCAAAGGCTCCAACTTCAAGCACTTGGTCAATCCCAAATATTTACGTCACTCCAATTCCCCCGAATCCCACTAATACACAAACACATGTGTCTCAGGGGCCAAAAGGCACACCTCAAATTTCATCACATGCTAATCCCCAATCAAAATTTCCATGTGAGTTCCTCCTTAATCCCGGTCGGAATCCAGTCGCATCCCAGGATCCCTTTGGAGGAAGTAAACAGCCAACCCTCAATATTCCATCAGGATCTCAGGTTCATGTGGGCAATGAAAGGCACGTGGATGGGGGGCAACGAAAAAGACCATTGGAGAATGTAACTTGGGTTGGTCTGTTGGTGGGAAATCCAGGATTGATGCTTCATCAAAGTAAGTCATTTTAATTTTGGAGTATAACCTTTTTCACAATTTGATATGTTTGTTTCATGGGTTAGATATGGCACCTAAAGGCAAGTCAGTCTGAGCTCAGGAGCCAATTGATGATTGTGAGTATGAACAGTCTTCATTAATTTTTTGATGTGTTAACTGATGATGTGCATGGCAGGTGATGAACTTTATGCATCTTCACCTCTGGTCCATAAAGAGAAAGTCACTGGACGTCATCATCCATATTCCTCCAAACCAAGAACAACTCATGCCAGTTCATCAAGAGAAAAAATGGTGGATGATGAGGATGAGAACATGTCTCCAACTCAAATGGAAACAAATGATGAACCAAGGAGTGACAATTTCACGGTGCATGAGCATGGCACTAAGTCAAATAATGAGTTTACCCATCCTCAAATGCCCCTTGCCCAGAGTATGCTTGAAGAATCCGAGGTCAGACAGCAAAGGAACCAGGCGCGTAAAGCTCACAATGTGGCGAAACGTGCAAGCCAGAAGGAGCAAAAAAAATGGCTGAAAGCAGAACTTCCAGAGAATGTCCATGGAATGCGATCAGCAGTACATGCACATTTCCTGTTCCTACTCAAAGTTAGGGATAAGGATTTTTCCTCACTACCAGAACCACCAAGCACAGAAGAGCGTGAAATTGCAATTCAAGTGGCTGGTCATCTCGGATATGTCCCCAAGGGTGTTTTCAATGAGCCATCAACGCAGGTTCAGTCTCAGGGTTTCCAAAGCTACTGCGAAAATGAGCTCCACAAGCTAGGACTAAAGCGATTCACTTGGGACTGGGAGAGCTCATGGCAACATCCGTTCAATCAGCTGATGTCTATGGTGTTTTACCGTACATTCCGTCTTGCACTGGTCAGCACCGAGTATCATCATTACTGTTGGAACAAGGATCATAATAGCTATGGGGTTGTGGCGGCTTTAATGGAGCAATATTTCACTTATTTGGAAAGAGAATGGAAGTCTATTCAAAAGGATGCCGAGTATTTGGTTAAAAGAAGGAGAATCAAAAGCTCGCGAAGATTCGTCAAAGGGTTAGTTAATGTATCTCTTCTTCATTGTGAGGAAAGACTGATAATGATCTACTTCATTATGTGCAGACCTGTGAGTGCCATCGTGAATGGTGTGATACGGCTAAATTTCCCATTCTAGCATCACAATTCAATGACCCTTGAGTATGTTCAGATACTGAGGAGGTACTGGAAAATGGCCGTCAAGTTAACCGCAAAGTGGGATTACGCTGGCGCTCCCAGTTATTTAATGAATTGGTATTAAAAATGGATCAAGACATAGAGTTTTGTAATTGCATTAAAAAAAAGGGTAAAAAAACTATTGATAGATTGCCAGAATTACGATCGACAGATGATGGTGATATTCCGGAAGGCTTATCATTTCAGGTACTTGATCAAGATTGGCTCAAAGGCTGTAGTAAGATGCAGACTAGCACCCTCAAGATACTTGACATGCCAGCTATTAGGCCGAATGGTGATGCTCTGCAATAACTTAGTAATATAAAAGTATAGCACCGTTACAAATTAACATTTTGTGAATTATTTGTGCAGGTGTAATACAATCTGAGTATTATTTCTTAAAGATGCAACAACTTGATAAATATGTCAGAATATAGACAATATGAATTGGAATGTATCACTGTCTCCCTTAGAAAAAAGACTCTATTGCTCATTTTCATTGAGGAAATATTGAAGGAGTTCGATCCAACTCATGGTGTTCATAATTGTGGACCTATGCCAGGGTGAACAAGAGTTATCAATATGGTCAAACACAAATTATATAATATCAGTAAGGTTCACGCAGTTAATGATTTTTTCTTTTCTTGGACCTATTGGTTTTTGGAAAATGGCATGTCCATAAGGAAGGATTTTAGAATAGCAATACAATTAGGGTCAAAGATGATCTTTGTAAGATGTGACTATGAAACTGATGATAATATTACTATTAATCAACAGTACTATGTCTGTTCTTATGAAATATAATAATAAAATATTATTATAACCACAATTAAATAATTAAAAATTATTTCTTTCACGTGTTAAGCACTACTAGTGATTTTAACAGTGAGCAAGTAATTGTCTACAAGAATCAATTACAAGAAGAATTTAATAATAAAAACTTCTTTATTAAAATAATAAAATTATTTTAATATATAATTATCTTTTGCAAGAATAATTATAAAGATAATTCTTGAAGAAAACTATTACTAGAGAAAAACTTTAAGAATTAAAGATAAATGACTCACTAATACTCCAAAGAACGTATTGATAATAAAAGTAGAGAAATTTGACGTGGAATTGTGGATTTAAGGGATCAAAAGGATTTATAACAGTATTACAACAATATATAGTTGGATTCTATGATTTCACGTCTTTCTGATTGATTCTGAAAGAATTAAAACACTTAAGAATAGTTGAACTAATACTTACTTGTTGGTAATAAAGATTTAATAAATTGATAAGATGATGATGATAAAACAGCAAGAAGAGGCTTCTTTTAAGTCAACAACAGCTCACAGAGGCGTGCCATGGAGCAAACTGAAAAACCAGTGAGTGAGAAAACAATAAACCTTTTTGGATTATTGATTGCATCATCTGTTGTCATGTAAGATTATCATAATTACTTAATTGATGCTTTTACGTGACTACCAACCCCAATATGGTTAAGAATAAAAGGAGTAACACTTGTAAATCTTCTTTTATTCTAAAATAATCATTGATTTCTCAAAGTTATCAATGTTATTGCCAATTTCATCACAGGTTGTAATTACTGTGAATTTTTGAAGATTCAGTGTTTCACGTAGAATATCCAAAAATGGACTGTAAGTAAAACTTTTAATTTTACTAGTAAAACTGTAATTCTTTTTGGTTGTACCATAGATAATACAGTTCTCCTTTAGTCCTGAAAGTTTCAGAAAGATTCATTAAGAATTGTATTTTTAATGAATTTTTGAAGGTTTTACCTCATTTCTACGTAGAATTGCAAATAGCAGTGTTTTGCTGGTTGCTATGAGGTAAATCAATGAATATGGGTCCCAAAAGGGTTTTAATTACTCTTTTGGGGTTTATCCATGGAAAGTCATTAGTAATTGACATGGTTACAGGAGTGTAAGTAGCTCATTACCTCCTTGGCACGTCAAAATAGCAGGTTATTTGCTATTTTCTGATGTTTTACAGTAGTTGTAACTTGGTAACCAAGTTCCCAAAGAGTTTTAGTTTACTAATTGGGCCAAGATGAGCCATGGATCCATGCTCTGGAGCTATCCACGCCTCTGAGGCCTCAGAAGTTGGGTACCCTGGCTCTCTTTGATGTCTTTTGTCCCCCTTGCCTATTTTTTACGTCAAAATAGTAATTTAAGCTTAAAGTGAGATATCCACTATGGGTGTACCAAAAGTCCATGTAAGAATACCATGATATTAAGTGCTCAAAACATGCATAACACTATTCTTAGTGTATATGTAACATGGGATTTCTCACTTTCCCATTATTTTGGCTAAAAATCAAGAAAAACAAAAATTTTCACGGATCTTTTATGTGGTATTAATGATGTGGTATTGAAGTATTTTCCATTTTACCACCTCAAATACTTAAATTGAGCTTATTCACTCTATGGAGCTACCCTAGGTGAATTTTTGTGTAGAATCCAAATCTGGTCTTAAATCCATGGATTTACTTACTCAATAAAAAGTTATTCATCTTTTCTGAAATTGAAAATGATGAATTTTGGATATATGCATGACTTATGAGTTTTGCATAATTCAAAATTTCTTTTTAAGATAATTGTGGCCTATTTGGGTATGTAAAATATACCTCAAGGCTCACATTCCCTCCCACCAAAAAATAAAATTGTACTACAATTTTATTAGTGATAAAAAGAATAAGGCCCCAAAAGGGGGTTAATGTCCACTGTCCAACCTCTTCACATTACTCAGATCAAGTAATTTAAAGCACATTTATAGACATATTCAGGCTTGTGGCCTTCTTTCATGTCTAAATCTTCTTAAGAGTTTATCTGAGTCAGGTATTTCTGATTCTGCCATCCATTCATCTTCATGTACTGGATTTCTATATCTGACAAGATATTCTCTTTGATTTTTACCCCTAAGTCTCCTTTCTTTAATGACTTTCTTTATCTTTCTGTCTTCATTCTGTTCCACAGGGGGCACAGTTAAAGGAGTTGGGTTCCTTAAAGGAAACAATTCTTTGTCAGCTGGTTGATAAGGTTTTATCAGGCTGACTGGAAATGTGGGGTGTTTATTTTCCAATTCACCACTCAATTCCACTTGAACTGCATTGGTTCCATGTAAGGGAACAATAACAAAAGGTCCTACATAAGAATCTTTAAGTTTCTTTGGGCCTTTGATATTATTAAAATTCAAGGTTGAAACTAGAACTAAGTCCCCTACTTTGAAGTCTGGTACTTTATGACTCTTGTCCCACTTCTGTTTTGCATAATCAAAAGCATCATCCATACTTTGTTTTGCATGGTGTTTTACTTTATCAAGCATTAATTTGAAGCTGGAAGCTGTAGGATGAATGTCAATCAAGTCTTTCCTCAGTGTGTCTGCTGGGAGTCTTGGATTCCATCCTTTTTCTAACATAGCAGGAGTTTGTCCTGTGGAAGAATGGACTGATGTCTTGTATGCCAATTCTAATGCAGGTATCAGAGTGCACCAGTCATGGGTAAAGCCATCTGAGTCTTTAAATTCTAATCCTTAAGCACAAAATCTCCTGATCATGTCTTCTAAAGTTTGAATCATCCTCTCTGCTAGCCCATCTGTTTGAGGGTGATATGCTGTAGAGAATGATAACTTAGTCCCAAACAATCTATGAAGATTGGTCCAAAGTGCAGATGTGAACTTGGGGTCTCTGTCACTTATGATATTCTTAAATAACCCTGTATGAGAAATAACTCTACTCCATAAAAGAAGAGCTGTATCCATAGCAGTGTCATCTTTATGACATGGTAAGAATATGGGAGTTTCGCTATATCTGTCTACAATGACTAAACAAGCATTATAACTTTTGTCACCACTTGGAGGAAGTGCTGTGACCCAATCCATGTGAACAACTTCCCAAGGGGATTTTGGTTCTTGAATATGGATCATTAATCCAAATTTCTTGCCTGTACTCCTGTTTGCTTTTTGGCATCTATCACAGGTATGGCAATATTCAATGGTTTCTTTTCTCCAAGATGGCCACCATGCACAGTTCTTCACCTTTTCAAGTGTTCTGTCTTCTGATAGGTGTCCAGAGTAAATGCTATCATGGCATTCATGAAGAATGGTATTGATGAGCAATCTACTACACAATGTCATCACACAAGAATGTTTTGTTCTATGGTAAATAATCCCATCAAACAAGTGAAATCTTCCTTCAGAATAGGAATTTTTCCAAACTTCATCTAGTGTATTAACCAAAGATGTGTCTTTGCAGTCTTTATCCAATAAAGAAGTCAAGATATGGCAATTCTTGTCTTGTTTATAAGACTCTCTGACCTCTTCAAAGAATTCAGTCCCAATATCAGTTATGTTAATCCCTTCAATTGGAATCTGTGGTTCAGCTTCCAAAGGTACATAAGCTGGGTTATCAGGAGTGTTGGCTAAAGCCCATCTACTAAGTCCATCAACATTTTTGTGAATGTTTCCTGCTTTATGAACTATAGTCATGTTTCCTCTATATTCTTGAATGGCTATTTGCCATCTCAACATATGTCTGTTGGGAGTTTTCATGTTAAGAAGTGATTTCACGGCATTACAGTCAGTTATCACTTCAAAAACACTGCCATCAAGGTAATAGTGTAATTTCTCAAGTGCCCATACCAAACATAAGCACTCCATTTGGCTTGCACCATATCTGGCTTCTGTTGGTTTGATTTGTCTTGAGATATAACAAACTGGTCCTTCTGTAGGTTTGTCATCAATAATTTGGACTTGGTGTAGGGCTGCCCCTAATCCATCCCCACATGCATCAATGTACAATTTAAAAGGAATATTCCAGTCAGGCATGAGGAGTAAAGGTGCTTCTGTAAGGGCTTTCTTTATCTTCTCATAAGCTTTAATTCTTTCCTGTGTCATTTCAAATACAGTCTGTTGATCACAGATTCTATAAAGTGACTTGGCTAGAATTGCAAAATCTTTCAAGTGTTGCCTATAGTAACTAGCAAATCCAAGAAAAGACATCATTTCTTTTTTATTCTGGGGTATTGGCTTAAGTAACACTGCTGCTACTTTATTCTTGTCAATACCCAAGCTCAAACCAGAAACAACATGTCCTAATGCTTTGAGTTCTTCAAAACCAAAATTGCATTTCTTAAGTGAAATTTTCATGTTCACTTCTGCAACTTTATGAAGTACTCTTGCAAGTCTTTCAAGGTGCAAAGACCATGAGTCAGAACATATAATAATATCATCAATAGAAATGATAAGCCATCCTTCAGACAATTCTGTGGGGAAGATGGTATTCATCATTCTTTGATAATGAGATGGAGCATTTTTAATGCCAAATGGCATTCTAAGATACTCATAAATACCACAGTGAGTGATAATTCTAAGTAATTTCCTAGCTTTAGGCGTCAAAACATTTTGATGGAAGCCTTTTAATGCATCCATTGATGTTATATACTTGGCTTTAGACAATTGAGTCAAGGTTTCTTGGATCCTAGGGATTGGATACCTATCTGGAACTGTGTAGGTATTCAAAGCTCTAAAATCTCCAACCATTCTTGACTTATCATTATGCCATGCAATAATAACAGGTGTTGTCACTTCAACTTCCTCATTATGGCCTACTTTCCTTAGCACACCAAGTTGGATCAACTCTTGGATATGTTTTTCCAAGGCCTCTCTAGCTCTGGGACTGGCTGGATAAGCTGGTCTTCTAAGTACTGGAGGATATGGTCTATCAATATTAAGAGTAATATCAATTTCATGTCCCCTTATAGCGCCTAATGGTTCATTATCAGATGCAAATGCATTATTGTATGTATATAATACATCAATAAGTTCATTCCTCATCTTTGGTGACAATGATGGATTAATTTGTGCTTCAACAAGTTGTTTAGACACAAATTCATCTTTGTAAGTATCTTTGACAGAAGATACTACAGATATCTGTTTTGGCATATTGGAGAAAGCAAATTTTTGCCTTTTGTTATCTCCAATTGTGAAATATCTGTCTTTATGGTTATTTATATCAATACCATAAATATTCAAGTAATCATTTCCAAGAATGATATGCTGAGATGTACAATTATCCATTACTACAATCTCAGTTTTCATTCTTACACTTCCTGTTGGATGTGGGAATACAATATTAGTATCCAATATGCCCAAGGGGTACATATTGTTACTGGCACTACTGAACTGTACACCTTCTATTGGTAATAGATGGTTTTTCCATTCAGGAAGTATAATTTGGAGATAATCCTTGCCAATACAAGTGCAAAATGCCCCTGTATCCAGATTTACTTTGGCTTCAATATCACCCATTAGAACTGATGTGATACAGGATGCTCCAGCAGTATAACCCTTTCCTCTAGCAGGTTTTGTTTTACACATTCTGGCATCTTGGATATTGATCAGGTTGTAGCAATCCTCACTGTACTGTGGCAAGTGGGTATGGACTTCTGTGACCTCAAAGAAAGCTGAAATGTTTTCAATGGGATAGTCCTCTACTGGTGTATCTTCAGAGACTGCAGAATCTTGATCAGACTCTTCTTTCTCTTCAGTACACTGAATGTCTTCAATGATTTGAACTTCATTGATCTTTGTCTTCTTAGGGCAAGTGTTGGCTAAATGTGAAGTACTTCCACATTTATGACACTTCAAGACAGGTCTTTCTGGTCTTTTTTCCTCTCTAGGAATCTTTGAGACTATTTTGGACTCCATTGGGTTTCTAACCCAAGTTTTACCAATTCTTGTTCTGGTAATGATATCTTCCATAGCATTAATGTAGTCCTCTGTTGAACAGGGTTCCACACATCTGCTTTTGATAGCATGTTCCAGTTCTCCTCCACACTTTCTTAATATTTTCATATTAATCATAGTGTCAGACATATCTGGGTGTAAAGCAGATAATCTGTCTTTTTGTTTGAAGAACCAAGTAAGTGGTTTGTCTTTTTCTGAGTTAAAAATGGCACTTTCAAAAGCATTCTCCATTTTAAACCTCCAAGAATTATTGGCCCATTTGGTAATCACTTCAGATTTCCACCAAGACCAGTCATGTCTTCCATGATCCATTCTCATCTTGTAATACCATTTCTTTGCAGTCTTGGTAAATAAACAATGTAATTTTCCTACTATGATTTCATCAGGTATATTAAAGTCTTCTTGCAACATATCAATAGTCCTGATGAATTCAATATGGTTGTATTCTCCTTCACCAGAGAATGTTGGCCATTCTTCTAATTTGGGAATATCCTTTGCAGAAATAACATTCTCTCCTAAGAATGGAGTCAAACTTTCTTTGACAGAAAGTTTTTCTTCAGTCAAGGGTGTAGAATGTCTTGGCATATGTGGTTCATGATTCTTATGAATTTGCTCCACACTTGCAATTATTTCATTCTTCAATTTCTGCCTTTCACTGTCACTTTTTGCTAAATGTATAGCAAATTGATTGGTGTTCTTAACTATTTGTAAGACATGGTCTTCAAGAGTTTTAAGTCTATCATTTACTTTAAAGATGGAAAGATCCTCTGTGTCATTATTTTGACATTGGTTCTCAATTCTTTCACAAGCATTGCTAATTGACTCAAGGGTGACAGTTGTCAATTTATGCCAATCAGAATGTTGCTTGTCATTTTTCTTTAAATCATTGATGTCTAATGTAATTTGCTTCAACTTTGACTCAAGTTTGCCAATTTCTACACTAATACTTCTATGTACATCATTTATTTGCGTGGAAAAGTCCTGTTCATCCTTTCCTGCTCTTTGGCTGTGAATTCCATAAGAGTTCTGGCCATATTGAAGACACTGTCCACGGCTGAAGGCTCCAATCTGGGGATCCTGTACCCTTGTGGGTAAGGTCTGTGCCAATTGGCTTTGCCTTTGCCCTTGCCTTGATGGTTCTTGGGACCTCTCTGTTTCTTTTGAGGTCCTTTGGGCTTGTCCTTGGATGCTTCTGGAGCTGGTTTGGAGCTGGTAGATGCCACTGGTGCCTCTGTCTCCAAAGTTGGAGTCATTTCCAATTCTTTCTTCTGGTCTATGGATAAAAGACACTGGTTCTTCAACCAATTCTTTATCTTTTTGACCTTGTCTTTGCAAGACAGGGGGCTCCAACCTCCTAAGAGTTCTATGGTCTTCTCCTGACCCAGAAAGCTCTTGATGTGTAAGTAGGAGTTCATGGCCCCCTGCCAAAGGCTTGGGCAGATTTCCCACTCCTCTTCTTTGGCTGCTCTGAACCAATTTTTGTACTGGCTCTGATATATTTCTATTGCTGCCACTTGAAAATGGTTCAGCCCTGGAAATATTATCATAAATTAGTTCAGGCTCAGAATTCACGTCAAAATCTGTTGGTACAGACCTTGGGGAATGGGGGGCAACTCTGGCATCCTCCAGATGTGCCTTTCTTGTGGAAGATTTGGCACTTCTGGATTTGGTCTTGCCTCTTCCTTGTCCACATCCATCTGGTTGGACTGAATAGTTGCTTCCATTTCTGGTATGCACCATTTTCACGTCAATTTAAAGATAAAAGGTGAAAATATAAGATAAAATACACACCTTTTGGTGGTAATTTATTCTTTTCAGAATTAAATAAGGTGCCTCTTTTAGCAATTTGCACCTCAATACTGTCTTCAGATTCTGCTTCTGAAGATTCTGGACTAGTGATATATCTTTTACTGAGTCTGTTGCCAGCTGCACAGTATTTGATTAAAGACACTAAAAGAAATTATAAAAGAGAAAAAAAAATTATTTTTTATACTTTTTAAAATATTTTTTTAAAGATTTTTTATAAGTTTTATATTTTTTAATATTAAAAAAATTATTCTTTTTAAAGAAAAAAAATTAAAATTTAAGATTTTGAATGAAAATTAATTCAGAGTAACTCAAAGAATAATTTTATAAGTTTTTGGATGTGAAAAAGCCACGTGTAAAAACAATATAAAATTAAACCAAATTCCTCAATGAAAAAGATTTTAAAACAATTTCAAAAATAAAAATATTTTAACTCCAAATTGAAAGAAAAAAATTAATTAAATGAATATATTTTAGAGCTTAAAAATATATTAATTAAGGGTACAAGGTTCAAAAAACACGGCCAGGCCCCCAAATGTAAGATGTGGTAGGTATGGTGGTTTTTTAGAACACAAAAATGAAGTCTAGAATATGATTAAAGCCAAGTCTATGGATAAAATCACGGCCAGGCCCCCAAATGTAAGATGTGACTATGAAACTGATGATAATATTACTATTAATCAACAGTACTATGTCTGTTCTTATGAAATATAATAATAAAATATTATTATAACCACAATTAAATAATTAAAAATTATTTCTTTCACGTGTTAAGCACTACTAGTGATTTTAACAGTGAGCAAGTAATTGTCTACAAGAATCAATTACAAGAAGAATTTAATAATAAAAACTTCTTTATTAAAATAATAAAATTATTTTAATATATAATTATCTTTTGCAAGAATAATTATAAAGATAATTCTTGAAGAAAACTATTACTAGAGAAAAACTTTAAGAATTAAAGATAAATGACTCACTAATACTCCAAAGAACTTATTGATAATAAAAGTAGAGAAATTTGACGTGGAATTGTGGATTTAAGGGATCAAAAGGATTTATAACAGTATTACAACAATATATAGTTGGATTCTATGATTTCACGTCTTTCTGATTGATTCTGAAAGAATTAAAACACTTAAGAATAGTTGAACTAATACTTACTTGTTGGTAATAAAGATTTAATAAATTGATAAGATGATGATGATAAAACAGCAAGAAGAGGCTTCTTTTAAGTCAACAACAGCTCACAGAGGCGTGCCATGGAGCAAACTGAAAAACCAGTGAGTGAGAAAACAATAAACCTTTTTGGATTATTGATTGCATCATCTGTTGTCATGTAAGATTATCATAATTACTTAATTGATGCTTTTACGTGACTACCAACCCCAATATGGTTAAGAATAAAAGGAGTAACACTTGTAAATCTTCTTTTATTCTAAAATAATCATTGATTTCTCAAAGTTATCAATGTTATTGCCAATTTCATCACAGGTTGTAATTACTGTGAATTTTTGAAGATTCAGTGTTTCACGTAGAATATCCAAAAATGGACTGTAAGTAAAACTTTTAATTTTACTAGTAAAACTGTAATCCTTTTTGGTTGTACCATAGATAATACAGTTCTCCTTTAGTCCTGAAAGTTTCAGAAAGATTCATTAAGAATTGTATTTTTAATGAATTTTTGAAGGTTTTACCTCATTTCTACGTAGAATTGCAAATAGCAGTGTTTTGCTGGTTGCTATGAGGTAAATCAATGAATATGGGTCCCAAAAGGGTTTTAATTACTCTTTTGGGGTTTATCCATGGAAAGTCATTAGTAATTGACATGGTTACAGGAGTGTAAGTAGCTCATTACCTCCTTGGCACGTCAAAATAGCAGGTTATTTGCTATTTTCTGATGTTTTACAGTAGTTGTAACTTGGTAACCAAGTTCCCAAAGAGTTTTAGTTTACTAATTGGGCCAAGATGAGCCATGGATCCATGCTCTGGAGCTATCCACGCCTCTGAGGCCTCAGAAGTTGGGTACCCTGGCTCTCTTTGATGTCTTTTGTCCCCCTTGCCTATTTTTTACGTCAAAATAGTAATTTAAGCTTAAAGTGAGATATCCACTATGGGTGTACCAAAAGTCCATGTAAGAATACCATGATATTAAGTGCTCAAAACATGCATAACACTATTCTTAGTGTATATGTAACATGGGATTTCTCACTTTCCCATTATTTTGGCTAAAAATCAAGAAAAACAAAAATTTTCACGGATCTTTTATGTGGTATTAATGATGTGGTATTGAAGTATTTTCCATTTTACCACCTCAAATACTTAAATTGAGCTTATTCACTCTATGGAGCTACCCTAGGTGAATTTTTGTGTAGAATCCAAATCTGGTCTTAAATCCATGGATTTACTTACTCAATAAAAAGTTATTCATCTTTTCTGAAATTGAAAATGATGAATTTTGGATATATGCATGACTTATGAGTTTTGCATAATTCAAAATTTCTTTTTAAGATAATTGTGGCCTATTTGGGTATGTAAAATATACCTCAAGGCTCACAATCTTGAAAGGTACCTTCTGCATGTTGACCTCAACTGAATGAGGAGTGATATAGTGGATGACCTTTACAGGTTGTTGTTGGCCAATATGATGGAGTCAATCAACAGCCTGAGCCTCAATGGCCGGGTTCCAATTGGGCTCCTGGAAATGTGGATGTCAGGGGCCGCAAATCAGGGCAGATTTTTGGGGGTCCCCTCACCATTAAATAGACCGTATTAGCACAAGTTATATTTAGGCCAGTTCCAGCTGTGGCAACGGATGCAATCAGTACTTCACATTCAGAATTATTGAAGAAATTCCCCGGTGCCTTCTCCTGTGCTCATGCTGTAATTGTTCCATCAATTTGTGCTCAAAGGATAGAGTGATGGGCAAGTGCAATACCAATTCTACAATATGAAAAAGTCAGATGGATTAAATTGGTAATGGATGCATATTATAATTAACGCACAAATCTAGAAATTGGGTCCATTGGGTGTAAACCACCGATTTGGTTGGACCACACCTTGTTTGTTTGTTCTTCATTAAGCTTTGTAGGAGGTGTGGAATTTTACTACTCATCATGCATGTTTCCACATCCACAATAGTTCGTGTGATTGTTGGCGAGTTATCCTGAGTGCTCCTGCCCTCGGGGTCTTCCAAATCCGCCTCCGCAATTGTGTTAAGCATGATGTGATGGTTACAACATATTTGCAGCTTATTAATATTTCTGAAAAATTCTCCTGGTCCCTTGCTTTTGGATGATAGGAATTCTTCATATAATATGGAATATTCTTGCTGCATGGTTGGGTTGAGTGGGAGCAGCTCATAATGATGGCTAATAGTGGGGAGGGATTCGAGATGTGTGTTTTTGGTGCGGCGCAAACTTAAATGCCGCAATGCCAAATGCAAGATATCATTGCAACCTTTGGAAAGACTACTCAGGATGAATGGTGACCAGTTATCTTGATCGGCGCTCTGGGGTTGAGTGATGAATGATATTATGCCCAAAAGGTCATAAATGGTGTTGTGAATAGGTGTGCCCGTTAAACATATTCAACGGGATGAAAGGAGGCTATTAATGGCACGGTGAGTGGCAGTGTATTCAGAGCAAATATAGGTATAAGACGGGGCAAGGGTTATTGGATATAAAAGGTAATTTGAATCATTTATGATCAGACACTCACTGTGCTTCATCCAAAATTATACAATGCCAATTGATTTGAAAAATGAATGATGTAGAGGTATTGGTTTGCTTAAATTCTTGGGTGATAGTATTGTAAGAAGTGATGATGATATCATATTTTAAGATGTCGTCTTTGGATAATGAGTGACGAGTGGGACCATGGTAGATTTTGGAATGCAGCGCTCCAGCCTGAGCATGCTTGGATATTTCTGATTGCCAGTTGGTAATTAAGCAAGGGGGGCAGATGATCATGGTGGGCATGGAGCAATGGGGGTTTGAAATCATCCGCTCCTTGGAGGTACCAATTAGAGCAATGCCTGAATGGTTTTACCTAATCCCATATCATCCGCGAGCAGTCCTCCAAGAGGGGTATTGGTCAAAAGGGATTCAAATGAGCTAACGACCTTGTTTGTAATGATGTGCCTGGCATTGAAAGTGGATCCTGGGGGTGAGGTGGCCCAAAGGTTACGGGCTGATTGTCCATTGGGGATTTCTCGATCCCAGAGAAAAGCTAGTCCGGTCTTTTGATGAGGGAGGAGGGGGGTTTGAATAATGGCATGGGGCGGGGTCATCATGGGGAGGTCTGATCCACTGGGTAATTGTATGAGTTTTTGCTTGGAAATCAATGATGAAACAGCAGGATATGAAAATGGCGTCGAGCTTGAAGCAGGAAATGTCAGAGTGAAGAGTTGACATTGATTATGAGTATTACAGTCAGATTCTTTGGGCATTTTAAGCTTGAAATCTTGTGTTCAAAAGCTTTCCATTATGAATAAAATGTTTGGATACCTTGTGAAGAACATCAATGCTAGATTGGGTTTCTGAGATGAGGAGGGATCATTTGCATCAGTCATAAATACTCCCTCAACGAATAATATTTGAGAAGGATTGGATCGGCAATTTTCAATCCATGCCCCACCAGGACCACAGTGCATGAGCGTTTTTGGTGCCCCAAGGAATGGTATCAACCTTTTGGAAAGGGTTCCAGGTAGAGAGCCAATAGCATGCTGGTGATTGGGGAGATAAACAAATATGTTGTGTTGATTGTGCCATATGATAATCCAAGAAGCTAAGTGGGAATTCTCAGGATTTAAGGCTATATCACTATTTATTTGAATACAAATATTAATCATCCCAATGCAAAGTGGTTGTGAAGGGGTTGACATGAGGGCTATTTTAGATTATTTGGGGACAGTTGGAAATTCTATGATCGGGAGGGGTTAGCTAAACGGAATGAAGACAAATAGGCGCAGGTGGGGAGGTTATATGAGAGGCAGCAATGGGGTCAGTGGAGTGATATCCAATTCAGAGGGGATTTCAGAAGTGGGGATGTAATCGGCATCAAATGTAGGAATCTCCGCAGAACCACTAGATGGATGTTCCGTGTGAGGGGTGGGAATTGGGAAGTAGTTTTTTCGGGTGGAAGTAGTGGGGAGTGGCTCATTTATTATTTTTGCTGCGTCTCTTCTCAGTGAGCGGGCCTCTCTCAATGTGATTTTATCAAGAGAGCTGTTGGAGGTCATGGAATCTGAGTCTGAACTGTTGGTGTCATTGGATTTCCTGCGGGACCTGAGGTAATTTTTTGATTTGGACTCTGGAATGCACAATTTGAAAGTTGCATGATCCTTAAAAATTCCAAGTATTAAATTATGCATTATGTCAAGATTAACCATTCTGGTTGCATCCCAATACGGAAGGTCTTCTAAAATTGAATATCGCACTCCATACTCAGAGAAAATTGCTTGTCTTTGTTGTGGGTTTTCCCGAAGCCATTTGGCAATGGTTGATTTATGATTTTGATATGAGTGTGTGTAGTGAAATTGAGGACCAATTTCTTCAATTTGAGCTTTGTGAATGGTGCAAAAATTTCAAAAGTGGTTGCCTGAATGGGAAATAAATCCAGTAAGCTTGTGCATGGCAACCACATCCGCAATGGCTGTGAGAATAGCAACACGGATAAAGGATCCTGAAGGACCTGTTGAGGTGGGTGAAAAATGGTAACCTTGCCATAGCTCTTTGAGCTTGTTGATGAGTGGCATTAATAAATAATTCAATTGAAGAGAAGTTGGCTCCTTTGGACCAGGGATGATTCCTGCAACATAGACATTCTCTGGCTTCAATCTTTCACTTGGGGGGAGATTAAGACAAATAAGCATGATAGGTCCAATGCTGGCCAACCGGGTGGACTTTCCATGTGCATTAAACAAGTCCACATAAATGGAGAAGGCCAATGCACCAGGAATGGACATGAATGGGGGCTCATGGATATTTCTAGTGCCAGTGAAGCGTCTCCAGACCAATCCATCCCAGACGTCACATTTTGGGCAATCTTCGGAAATTTGGGATTGTTGATGTTGATGCAGAATGTCCATAATTCCAGCCTGTTGGAGAAATCTGGAAAGCCAATTTTTGAATGGTTGATAAATGAAATGTTTTATTGGTATAAATTTTTGCTTCATGTTGGTGGTGTTTTGGGTGTGGGCTTCAAATGAATAGATGAATTTGCCTAATGATTGTGTGCAAGGGGGATCATGATCATTTGGGTCATTATGGCGTTGACAGTGGGGTTGGTCAGTTGTGACTGATTCAGTAAGGCCATTAAGAAAGAAACATTGAGGACAAAATATATAGTTTTGAATCACTGGCTCCGATTGGAGATGTTCAAATATGGTACTCAGATCTTGAGGTATATGGAATGCAGGAATGGGGGGACCACTGGAGCTTGAGATGCTGGACTTGATCAGCAGGTTTAGGGTGGGGTTGAGAATGCGTGAAGCCCTGCGGGGTATATTATACCTTAATGATAGAATGGCAGATATTATCATTCCAAGGTCTTGTGGAGGAAGGCTTTGACTGCTGATGTATGGTTTCTGTGCAATTGAATTGAGCCCCGGTGCTGTGGAGAAGGTGCTTTGGGTCAATGGTGAATAATCAGCTGGGAATATTTGATCCAATAGAAGTTGTGGGCACTCAGATCCTGACCCAGAAGTAGGGATGTTTGGAAGAGATTTGGGTGCAATGGTTGATTTGAGCTTTTTAATGTGCTGTTTATCTTGGAAAGGTGTGAAGGCAACTCCAGGCCTATCACCCTCAGGGGAAGATTGTGTTTGAGTTGAGCAGTGTTGACACATGCATATACGCATTGAGGAATAGCGGCAGGTTGTCATTGTTGTAGGAATTGGGAGTACGGTTGGTTTGTGTATAAATATCTATGGCTGATGTGAAAGTGTTTAGGAGTGTTATTAATTGGCAAAAAAATTGAGTGATTATTTATGAAGGGGGAGAAGATTCGAGCCAGCTGAGAATTTTATCCCATTTGTAATGGTGCGTGAGCTGCAGCTGATGGAGTGTAACATGTCTCATCTGGATGGCGGAATTGGTTAGGAGTTTAATTGGGTAAAATGTCATGCTGCTCAATGCTCATACATATTCTATTTTATTTACACATGGTGATACTGTGGTTTTGACCCTTGAGGGGTGTTCCAATAGGGATGTGTCAACATTGATTTGGGGGGATTGACATTCAAACCATGTATGCTGGCACGCCATCGTACATGGCTTAAACCTTATTACAGACATAACAATATAACTCTATTACATATGGGGTTGGAGTGCAGCTAAATTCTTGGTATTTGGTTTGAGTGCAGCAGGCGTTTAATCGGCTGGAATGTGATTTGGATTGTCTCGCATTTCTTGAAAAGGTGATGTCTCTTTTGTGGGTAAATCCTTCATGAATATACCCCTTTACAGATGTACAATGCTGTGGAATTTCAATGCATATATTGGCAGTTTGGATAATCCACAAAATGTGACAATGGGGAGGCGGAAATGTTACCAAATATGATTACTTATGGATCATGGGTCCCCTTTGAGATCAAGGGAATATTACATTATATGGTGGTAGGCCATGCCGGGTGGTTTCCGACAAAAGCAGAGGAGCTCAAGAGGAGGCAGGGAGGATTCTCCTAACAAGAGGCTTATTGGACTTGCACGCAACACTTACTTCCAACTATTCATAGAATTTCTCTATTCTAAATTTGAAAAGATTTCGTCTCATATCACTCTATTTTATCATAATACTGAGGTGTTTTATCTAGTTAAAAATATTACTGTACTTTTTTGGCCCTTATGTCATCTTCCAAGTCACATAAATCCCGTTCAGGTTCTGTTCATGACTCAGATAGTGAATCTAGCATAGATTATGTTCAAACACAGTCACCATTGAGTCCCAACATTCCTCTCACAACCCCTATCGCATCCTCAATGAATGTATCAGGTCTTAACATTGATGTGGGAAATCCAAAGGCTCCAACTTCAACCACTTGGTCGATCCCAAATATTTACGTCACTCTAATTGCCCCAAATCCCACTAATACACAAACGCATGTGTCTCAGGGGCCAGAAGGCACACCTCAAATCTCATCACACGCTAATCCCCAATCAAAATTTCCACATGAGTTCCTCCTTAATCCTGGTCGGAATCCAGTCGCGTCCCAGGATCCCTTTGGCCAAAGTAAACAGCCAACCCTCAATATTCCATAAGGATCTCAGGTTCATGTGGTTAATGAAAGGCGCATGGATGGGGGGCGATGAAAAAGACCATTGGAGAATGTAACTTGGAGTGGTCTGTCGGAGGGAAATCCAGGATTGACCCTTCATCAAAGTAAGTCATTTTAATTTTGGAGTATAACCTTTTTCACAATTTGATATTTTTGTTTCATGGGTTAGATATGGCACCTAAAGGCAAGTCAGTCCGATCTCAGGATCCAATTGAAGATTGTGAGTATGACCAGTCTTCATTAATTTTTTCATGTGTTAACTGATGATGTGCATGGCAGGTGATGAACTTTATGCATCTTCACCTCTGGTCCATAAAGAGAAAGTCACTGGACGTCATCATCCATATGCCTCCAAACCAAGAACAGCTCATGCCAGTTCATCAAGAGAAAAAATGGTGGATGATGAGGATGAGAACATGTCTCCGACTCAAATGGAAACAAATGATGAATCAAGGAGGGACAATTTCATGGCGCATGAGCATGGCACTCAGTCAAATAGTGAGTTCACCCATCCTCAAATGCCCCTTGGCCATAGTATGCTTGAACAATCCGAGGTCAGACAGCAAAGGAACCAGGCTCGTAAAGCTCACAATGTGGCCAGACATCCAAGCCAGAAGGAGCAACAAAAATGGCTGAAATAAGAACTTCCAGAGAATGTCCATGGAATGAGATCAGCAGTACATGCCCATTGCCTGTTCCTACTCAAAGCTAGGGATAAGCATTTTTCCTCACTACCAGCACCACCCAGCACAGAAGAGCGTGAAATTGCAATTCAAGTGGTTGATCATCTTGGATATCTCCCCAAGGATGTTTTCAATGAGCCATCAACACAGGTTCAGTCTCAGGGTTTCCAAAGCTACTGCGAAAATGAGCTCCACAAGCTAGGACTAAAGCAATTCACTTGGGACTGGGAGAGCTCATGGCAACATCCGTTCAATCAGCTGATGTCTATGGTGTTTTACCGTACATTCCGTCTTGCACTGGTCAGCACCGAGTATCATCATTACTGTTGGAACAAGGATCATAATAACTATGGGGTTGTGGCGGCTTTAATGGAGCAATATTTCACTTATTTGGAAAGAGAATGGAAGTCTATTCAAAAGGATGCCGAGTATTTGGTTAAAAGAAGGAGAATCAAAAGCTCGCGAAGATTCGTCAAAGGGTTAGTTAATGTATCTCTTCTTCATTGTGAGGAAAGACTGATAATGATCTACTTCATTATGTGCAGACCTGTGAGTGCCATTGTGAATGGTGTGATACGGCTAAATTTCCCATTCTAGCATCACAATTCAATGACCCTTGAGTATGTTCAGATACTGAGGAGGTACTGGAAAATGGCCGTCAATTTTACCGCAAAGTGGGATTACACTGGCGCTCCCAGTTATTTAATGAATTGGTATTAAAAATGGATCGGGACATAGAGTTTTGTGATTGCATTAAAAAAAAGGGTAAAAAAACTATTGATAGATTGCCAGAATTACAATCCACAGATGATGGTGATATTCCGGAAGGCTTATCATTTCAGGTATTTGATCAAGATTGGCTCAAAGGCTGTAGTAAGATGCAGACTAGCGCCTTCAAAATACTTGACATGCCAATCATTAGGCCGAATGGTGATGCTCTGCAATAACTTAGTAATATAGATTTATAGCACCGTTACAAATTAAAATTTTGTGAATTATTTGTGCAGGTGTAATACAATCTGAGTATTATTTCTTAAAGATGCAACAACTTTCTAGATATTTCAGAATATAGACAATATGAATTGGAATGTATCACCGTCTCACTTAGAAATAAGACTCTATTGCTCATTTTCATTGAGGAAATATTGAAGGAGTTCGATCCAACTGATGGTTTTCATAATTGTGGACCTATGCCAGGGTGAACAAGAGTTATCAAACTGGACAAACACAAATTATATAATATCAGTAAGGCTCATGCAGTTAATGATTTTTTATTTTCTTGGACCTATTGGTGTTAGGAAAATGGCATTTCCATAAGGAAGGATTTTAGAATAGCAATACAATTAGGGTCAAAGATCATCTTGAAAGGTACCTTCCACATGTTGACCTCAACTGAATGAGGAGTGATATAGTGGATGACCTTTACAGGTTGTTGTTGGCCAATACGATGGAGTCGATCAACAGCCTGAGCCTCAATGGCTGGGTTCCAATTGGGCTCCTGGAAATGTGGATGTCAGGGGCCGCAAATCAGGGAAGAATTTTGGGTGTCCCCTCACCATTAAATAGACCGTATTAGCACAAGTTATATTGAGGCCAGTTCCAGCTGCGGCAATGGATGCAATCAGTACTTCACATTCAGGATTGTTGAAGAAATTCTCCAGTGCCTTCTCCTGTGCTTGTGGTGTAATTGTTCCATCAATTTGTGCTGAAAGGATAGAGTGATGGGCAAGTGCAATACCAATTCTACAATATGAAAAAGTCAGATGGATTCAATTGGTAATGGATGCATATTATAATTAACGCACAAATCTACAAATTGGGTCCATTGGGTATAAACCACCGATTTGGTTGGACCACACCTTGTTTGTTTGTTCTTCATTCAGCTTTGTAGGAGGTGTGCAATTCTACTACTCATCATGCATGTTTCCACATCCACAATAGTTTGTGTGATTGTTGGTGAGTTATCCTGAGTGCTCCTGCCCTCGGGGTCTTCCAAATCCGCCTCCGCAATTGTGTTAAGCATGATGTGTTGGTTACAACATATTCCCAGCTTATTAATATTTCTGAAAAATTCTCCTGGTCCTTTGCTTTTGGATGATAGGAATTCTTCATATAATATGGAATATTCTTGCTGCATGGTTGGGTTGAGTGGGATCAGCTCACAATGATGGCTAATGGTGGGGAGGGATTTGAGATGTTTGGTTTTGGTGCGGCGAAAACTTAAATGCCGCAATGCGAAATGCAAAATATCATTGCAACCTTTGGAAAGACTACTCAGGATGAATGGTGACCAGTTATCTTGATCGGCGCTCTGGGGTTGAGTGATGAATGATATTATGCCCAAAAGGTCATAAATGGTGTCGTGAATAGGTGTGCCCGTTAAACATATTCAACGGGATGAAAGGAGGCTATTAATGGCACGGTGAGTGGCAGTGTATTGAGAGCAAATATAGCTATAAGATGGGGCAAGGGTTATTGGATATAAAAGGTAATTTGAATCATTTAAGATCAGACACTCACTGTGCTTCATCCAAAATTATACAATGCCACTTGATTTCAAAAATGAATGATGTAGAGGTATTGGTTTGCTTAAATTCTTGGGTGATAGTATTGTAAGAAGTGATGATGATAACATATTTTCAGATGTTGGCTTGTGATAATGAGTGACAAGTGGGACCATGGTAGATTTTGGAATGCAGCACTCCAGCCTGAGCATGCTTGGATATTTCTGATTGCCAGTTGGTAATTAAGCGAGGGGGGCAGATGATCATGGTGGGCGTGGAGCGATGGGGGTTTGCAATCATCCGCTCCTTGGAGGTACCAATTAGAGCAATGGCCTGAGTGGTTTTACCTAATCCCATATCATCT